>CM028226.1:40712484-43112484 GCA_016432845.1 Psidium guajava | reverse complement strand
TGGAAATTCAGAAAAACACCAAGATTTGGCTCTCCGAACCATCCCAACGTGTTAAACTTGGCATTAGACTTCCCGAACGTGTTTACAGGTCTCCACATTAGTCATGAATGGCAAGGAAAAATCAACAACTAGTGGCCAAGATTATTTGGCGAAGAAGCTACAGGTCCGACTCGGATATATCCGCATCTAATGGAAGTTTTGGATCGAAGTTTGAAGTGAAATGCTCTTTGAATTTGCTTTCTGTATGATGGAGATCGAAGCCTTACGGTGCAGTTCTTTGTCGAACCCGTTTGACCATGTGCAAAGACATAAAAGGATTAGACACCGAAAGGTTTGGGCTCGGCCAGATATATGAGATCGGACTTTTAACACGAGTCCAAGTTAGACCTAATTACGAGCCTGGTAAGATGTGAGAGAACTAGACCTTTGGCTTAAACGCTGCGTTTTTTTCGCGAAAAATAAATGAAAAGTAAAATATTTTTCTAAAAATGATCACTTGCATCCCTTATAAAAATTTCATTTATAAAAATAATTAGACATAAATTTGTATTTGACAATGAAATAAATAGTCATCCTTATTCCTTCACTTATCATTCCTACCTCATATCTCAAAGAAAAAGGGGAAGTTGCCCTCTTTGCGGCTCTGCGCTATACATTTTCCCCATTTTTTTTCGGCTTATCAGAGCCTCCATTTTTTTTTTCTCACAAATATTACATGATTTAAAAAAGATAAATTAATGATTAAAATTTTTATTTTCCAGAAAAATATTTGATATAAATTATTAGTAGTAGTTATTCTTTTCGTTAACTGATTATTTGAATTGACATAGACGATCACTTTTGGGAAGATATTTTCCAAATCATTCATTTTTTGCAAAATAAACAAACGAAGCCCAAATCAAGAATCCCTCTTCCAAATTGACATTCCTATTTTTCACTTCCTTTGTTTAGTGGCTTTCTATGCCTTATCTCTTGTTCTTTTTGTATTTTATTTTATTTATTGCTAGGTCTTTTCCTCTCCTCGTACAGAGCCTCTTGTTCCATTTCAGATATGGTGATTTTAGTTGGTCATCGGTACATCAACCAAAAGAAATTATTAGGACAGTTCCACTTAAATTCAATCAAGAAAACTCATAAAACAAAAACAAAAAAATCAAAACTTGCGTTGGGTCCGTTGACTTGCGTCCTCAAAGCTTTGTACGGAAACCCCCGTCATTTCTATAGAAGGATTCTTTTTGGTATAATTGTGCGATGAACGCAACAAATCATTTTTGGGACCTACCATCGTTTTAATAGAACTCAAGGTCTAGCGTTCGCTGTTTTGCATTCATCACATGATCATATATAGAAAGAATCCTTCTATAGAAAAGCGGGGTTTTGGATGCAAGTCAACGGACCCAACTCGGCCCTCTTGGGGTCAGAAGTCGGTAATCGCTATTTTATTTACCACGTGGAGATAAGAAAAAGAAAGGGATAAAAAAAGGGGACTTGGACTCAATATGTATTTAACTAAGCCTTTTTAAAAAAAAATGATCATTTTCAATTAAGCTCAAAAACATGCTCAAGGGACTCAAATATTGTCAACCTGCCTTCGCCAAAATCGTGATGAACCTCAGTCCAGATTGCCTGTAGAATTAAGCTTTACCTCTGGACCGAATGCAAACGATAATGCATGATAGACAAAATTAAATATGCGATGCATAAAGAATTATTTTTTTTTTGGTGAGAACTAAGGTCAATTCTCATTTTTTGTGTAATATAAATGAAAAAAGAAAATACCAAAATTTAGGTGTCAATAATGCCTATGCTAAAATATGCCTATATGTAATTGTTTACATTTTTGGAATTTTTTTTTTGGTAAAGTACATTTTTGGAAATTTTGAGCAAAAAGATAACCTAGAAAGGTCAACTCTTGCTCTTTTGAAATAATAATGCCTATTATTGATGGAATGCAATGCTTCTAATTTCCCATGCAATTGAGATTCTAAGGACACTTAGTTAATGCTTTGTTCAAGAAACGAGACTCGCCACAATCGGAGTTCTCGAATCTCAAATTTTTAAAAGTATATGGTTGAGAAAATTCAAATGTCTAAGAGCTGATAAGTCTACGTTCGTTTTATTTTCTCGGGCTGACTTTTCCTTTTGACCGAGACTTTCCACACATTTTACATAAGGAGCGTGTTCTAGCGTGTACTAAGGGGTTGGAAAGCATACTTTTTCTCCACGTTAGGAGCCTTAAATCCAAACCGTCATCATCATCATCGATACAATTGGAGCAACATTAGTTTATTCCTCTTCCAAGAAGATGGATCCGAGGCTGTACCGATGCGCAAACTCCGGTGATGTTCACTCCCTCAAGGAGCTTCTTGATAGAGATCCGAGCATACTCCTGAGGTGCACTCCTCAAGGAAACACGGCCCTCCATGTTGCTGCTAGATCAGCAAAAACGCCAGTTATCGCGGAGATCTATAGCCGATGCAAGTCCCTTCTCATGCGGCTGAATTCCGAGGGAGACACACCTCTGCATGTAGCTTCACGGGCTGGCCATCTTTCTGTTGTGAAGTTTCTAGTCATAGAGATCACATCCACCTCTCCTTCTCAGCTAGACATTGAAAGTGGCTATGACAGCAGGTTCGAGATGCTAAGATGGGGAAATAAAAAGAACAACACAGTCCTGCATGAGGCGATAAGAAAGGGTCACTCGCAAGTGGCTAGGTTACTAATAAAGGCCGATTCTCACCTTGTACTTTGCGAAAATTGTGCAGGAGAATCCCCATTGTACTTGGCTGCTAGAGGGGGCATGAAAGAGATTGTCAATTGGATCTTGACATCATGCCCTTTATCAGCTCACGGTGGATCAGATGGCCAGACGGCTTTGCACGCTGCTGTGAGCACGAGACATTCTGGTAACTCTCTGTTTCTTGGTCTGCAAGGTATCGTGCTTCGAAGTACTAGCCAAAGATGCTGAGTTCTTGGACCACGTTCAACTATCATGTAATGTGATGTAACGACAAAGTTCCACTATCTACTGATGGAAAATTTAGCATATGCTTATACAAAGTCCGAATCTTTTCAGCTATCTTTACATATTGCTCAATCCCAATACTTGCTAGGACTTCTGTGTGCTTTTAAGAATATTTTGTTTATGTATCGCAGATATAGTGAATGCCCTCCTAAGGGCAAAGCCGGAACTGATCAAGGAAGCTGACCACCATGGCAGGACCCCTCTCTACTATGCAGCTTTTTCTGGATACCACAAATTGGTCCAGCAACTGCTAGAGCTCGATATCTCGACTGCATATGTAGTTGATAGAGATGGTCTTTCGTCACTTCATGCAGCAGCAAGTAATGGACATGCCAAGGTTATAAAAGAGATTATCCGGCAATGCCCAGATGCTGGAGAATTGGTAGACCTAGAGGGCCAAAACATTCTTCATGTTGCAGTCCTAAGCGGGAGAGCAAATGCTGTGAGATGCATATTGGAAATCGTTGAGCTCGAGGGCCTCATAAATCAGCCTGATCACAATGGCAACACTCCTTTGCATCTAACCATCATGGAAAGAAGGAGAAGTCGGATTGCAGCGTACATGTTGTGGGATGCTAGAGTTGATCAAACAGCCCGGAACATGAAAGGCGAAACTGCTTTTGACATAGATGAGCTAACCAAGGAAGAACGTGCAATTCCTTTGGTAAGAATGCTATTGCCAGGCAATGGTCTCTGATGATTCACTGAAACTTATGAAATCTCCAGTCCAGGATTCGAAATCTTAATTGTGTTCCTTTCACTTGCAGGTCGCGACGGTGAACTGGCGTCAATTATGTCTCCCGCATCATTGGAATTTCCGAGGAGGATTTCTCGCCAACGCAAATGAACAAAATGCCCGTGTCTTGGATTCAGAAAAAACTTACAAGCAAAACTGTCAGATGCTGTTGATGCTCGCGACACTCATCACAACCGTGACGTTTGCAGCGGCTTTCACAATGCCCGGCAGTTATAACAATAACGATGGCCCTGGCCAAGGAGTGGCCCTTCTCCGGTCAAGCGGTTATCTCAAGTTGTTCATCATCTCTGACACTGTCGCGATGACCTGCTCAATAATGGCCGCTTCCCTCATGCTCTGGGGTGCTGCTTTCGGGAAGAGACCTTCCATGCACTGCTACATGATCGCGGTTTTGTTGACAAGCGTCGCACTGCAGTCGACTGCTATATCGTTCATCACGGGTCTCGAGGCCGTCTTACCCGACCAAACATATGTCCACATGATGGGTCACATAGTTGGCTGCGCCTTCAATGTTAACGCTTGCTTCTTTCTCTTCAAACTGGCACAAATTTTTGTCTACTCCGAGATTTGTCTCTCCATGATTTCTCGCCTCACAAGGCTCAAGTGTATCATCAATTCCCACATAGTAAACAAATGACATTCTTCTATGATCACCATTAAACATAGTCGCATGATTTGGACCAAAACGAATCATAGTTTCTTTAGAAATCAATCCCATTTCATGCAAGCACTTAAGAAGCACTTTGTTAAGGTTGTGAGGGGCAAGGCCTCGACTTTTATGCATGTGGAAGACACCCCTCGCAACTGGAGGATGCAAGGCAGGTGGGGCATCTCTCCATCTATCTTTTATTGAGTCTCGGTTGTTGTTCACTCTTGTCGGTTTTTTTGCTCTCTGGCCATTGTTTTGGCCTTCTTACTTCCTTATGTATATGGTTGGGCTTCCCCCATCCCCCAGTTCTCTTCTCTTTTGTCACCCACGACACCCTTGCACCCGTCATGACATTCCCTAGTGTCGCTTTGTATGGTCGGGTTTCTTTCTTTGTAATTCGGGCTTTGGTTAGTTAATATACTTCTTAATTTATTTTTTTAAAAAAGAACATTAACACGGTCAAATAATTGACCTTGACTCTTATATCACTTTCACTCGGTACTTTAACACTTCTATTCAAAGTAGAACTACGCTGATTTGCTTGTCTAGAACCCAGACCCAAGATGTTATTGTTTGTGGAAATTTAGAAAAACACCGAGATTTGGCTCTCCGAACTATCCCAACGTGTTAAACTCGGCATTAGACTTCCCGAACGTGTTTGCAAGTCATTGAGTCATGCCCTCCGAGGGTAGGTCCCCACATTATTCATGAACTGCAAGGAAAGATCACCAACTAGCTGCCAAGATTATTTGGCGAAGGAGCTGCAGGTCCGACTCGGATATATCCGCGTCTAATGGAATTTCTGGATCGAAGTTTGAGTCGACATGCTCTTTGAATTTGCTTTCTGTATGATAGAGATCGAAGCCTTATGGTGCAGTTCTTTGTCGAACCCGTTTGACCATGTGAGAGGACATAAAAGGTTTAGACACCGGAAGGTTTGGGCTGGGCCAGATATATGAGATCGGACTTTTAATGCGAGTCCAAGTTAGACCTGATTACGAGCCTAGTAGGACATGAGAGACCTAGACCTCTAACTTAAACACCGTGTTTATTTCGCGAAAAATAAATAAAAAGCAAAATATTTTTCTGAAAATGATCACTTGTATCCTTTATAAAAATGGCTCATCATTTATGAAAATAATTAGACATAAATTTGTAATTGACAATGAAATAAATAGTCATCCTCGTTCCTCCGCTTATCATTCTTGCGTCATATCTCAAAGGAAAAGGGGAAGCTGCCCAGTTTGCATCATACATTACCCCAAGTTTTTGTCCGGCTTATCGGAGGCTTCAATTTTTTCGCAAATATTACATGATTTAAAAAGACAAATAAACAATTAAAATTTTTATCTTCCACAAACATATTTAGACATAAATCATTAGTAATAATGATTTTTTTCGTTAATGAATTATTTGAATCGACATTTAGTTTGGTCGAAGTTTGAATTGATATAGACGATCACTTTTAGAAAGATGTTTTTCAATCATTTTTCACCAAACAAACATAGGAAGCCCAAAATCAAGAATCCCTCTTCCAAAATGACATTCCCATTTTTCGCTTTCACTTTTTAATGGCTTTCTATGCCTTAACTCTTGTTCTTTTTGTATTTCATTTTATTTATTGCTAGGTCTTTTCCTCTCCTCGTGCAGAGCCTCCAAGTTCCATTTCAGACTTATGACGTTCGATTGTAATCAAGTACACACGATGTCGTAAAATGTCTTTTTGTTTGATTTTGCTTGTTTGACTATTATCTTCGATTACGACGCCCGACTCCAAGTGGCCGAGTTGGGTCCGTTGACTTGCGTCGTCAATGCTTTGCACCGAAACACCCGTAATTTCTAATAGAAGGATTCTTTTTTTGTCTAATCATGCGATGAACGCATCAAATCATTTTTGGCAGCTACCATCGTTTTGATAGAACTCAACGTGTAGCGTCCGCTGTTATGCATTCCCCACATGATCATATATAGAAGAATCCTTCTATAGAAAAGCGGGGTTTTGGATGCAAGTCAAGGGACCCAACTAGGCCCTCTTGGGGTCAGAAGTCGGTGATCGCTATTTTATTTGCCATGTGGAGATAAGAAAAAGAAAGGGATGAAAAGGGGGACTTTGACGCGATATGTATTTAACTAACGAATAAACACGATCATATATAGACGATCACTTTTATAAAGGTATTTTTCAAATAATTCATTTTTTGCAAAATAAACAAACGAGGCCCAAATCGAGAATCCCTCTTCCAAAATGACATTCCTATTTTTCGCTTTCATTTTTTAATGGCTTTCTATGCCTTGTCTCTTTTTCCTTTTGTATTTTATTTTATTTATTGCTAGGTCTTTTCCTCTCCTCGTACAGTGCCTCTTGTTCCATTTCAGATATGGTGATTTAATTTGGTCATCGGTAAACCAACCAAAAGAAATTATTAGGACAGTTCAATTGAAAATGAGGACACAGGTTTTGGTGAAGAAATTTTACCATCTTCTTCAATCAACGGTGAAGAGAATATATACACGTGTACAGAAGATGACGTTTTGGGGAATTACAAAAAATAACCAACTTTACAACAGATCAGGATTGGCACGTAATTATCTCTTGCTATTCTTGTGTGATTTGCTTGATTCTCCATTATTCTCTCCAATATTATCGGTTGATTCTCCATTATTCTCTCCAATATTATCGGGCTGATTTGTTGCCTCAATACTCCCCCGTAAACCGGGCGATGGGGAGAAGCAAAGCCCGAGTTTGGTGCGTAGACGAACATAGACTGCACGTGCAAGCGGCTTCGTAAGGATGTCAGCAATATGGGAAGAGGACGGAACATACCAAGTGATGACATGACCAAGAGCAACCTTTTCCCGAACAAAGTGATAATCTATTTCAATGTGCTTAGTCCGAGCATGGAAGACCGGATTAGCCGTAAGATGAAGAGCAGAGACATTGTCAGAGAACAATAAAGACGGTTTAGGCTGAGGTACACCAATGTCACGTAATATAAATGAGATCCACGTCAATTCGGCGGTAGCAGATGCCAGAGCACGATACTCCGCCTCGGCAGTAGAACGAACAACGGTCGATTGCTTCTTAGCACTCCAACTGACACAATTCAAACCAAGAAAGGCACAATAACCCGTAGTAGAGCGTCGAGTGTCCTTACACCCAGCCCAGTCTGCATCGGCAAAAGCAAATAGATCCAGGGAACTGCGAGAGAGGATACGAAGTCTGAGATGAAGAGTGCCCTGAACATAACGGAGAATGCGCTTCACCAATTGGTAGTGAGCAACCGTCGGAGCATGCATGTGCTGACATACGACATTAACTGCAAGGGAGAGATCTGGGCGTGTAAGAGTCAGGTACTGGAGAGCACCGACGATACTGCGGAAGGAAGTAGGGTCAGAAAAGGGCTGATCACCTCCACGAACTGGAGATTGCTTTGTAGCCATTGGTGTGGAGATGGGCTTGCAGTTGGACATTTGGGCTCGAGAAAGAAGAGCAAGGGCATAGCTTCGTTGGGACAAAAACAAGCCATCCACAGAGGAATGCACCTCAATACCAAGAAAGTAATGGAGTGGACCCAGATCCTTCATCGAGAAAACCCGACTGAGGTGCGAGACTAAATGATCGAGCAATGCAGGAGAGTCACCCGTGATGATAATGTCATCAACATAGAGCAAGAGAAGAATAGTGTGGTCACAATGTCGGTAGATAAATAGCGAGGGATCGGCAGTACTGCAGAAGAAGCCATACCCCAGAAGAAAATCACTGAACTTCGTGAACCAAGCACGGGGAGCCTGCTTGAGGCCATACAAAGCCCGATGAAGTAGACAGACATGATCAGGAAAGACAGGATCGCGAAACCCGGGAGGCTGCTCCATATAAACAGGGACATCTAAGTCACCATGTAAAAATGCATTTTTGACATCCAGCTGTCGAATAGGCCAATGATGAATGGTAGCAACCGATAAGACAATACGGATGGTCCCGGGTTTGACGACCGGGCTAAAAGTATCAAAGAAATCAATACCTTTAGTCTGATGAAACCCCTTAGCAACAAGTCGAGCCTTGAGACGATCAAGTGTACCATTCGCTCGCAATTTGGTCTTAAAGACCCACTTACACCCAACAATATTCATGGACTGTGAGCGAGGAACAAGAGTCCATGTACGATTAGTGGAGAGAGCATCAAGTTCATCAAGCATAGCAGTCCGCCAACCCGGGTGTTGGAGAGCTTTCTTAACTGTACGAGGCTCAAGAGGAATCGAGGAAACAACAAGAGAGGCATACCGAGGATTAGGCTTAAAAATCCCAGCCTTAGCGCGAGTTGTCATGGTGTGAGAGGGAACAAGTGGTACGGCCAAATCACCCAGAGCAGGACCAGGAGGACTAGGCTGCAGTTGGACCGGATCAAGGTCATCAGGTGGTGAGGCAGGCTGTGGGGACGGGCCGAGCAATAGGTAGGCTGGAGGCGTCTGAGCAGCGAGCTGGCCAAAGGACGGGCAAGGACACGGAGTAGCAGTAGCGGGCGGGCCTGAGGCCTGAGCCGAAACTATCAGGCTGACTGGCGGTCTCTGTTGTTGAGCTGTCTCCGCTTCTGAAGGGTTGTGGAGTTGGGCTCACTGCTGGGTTGTCTCTATTGGCAGCCAATGGTCTAACGAGAAGGTCTCCCCCGTAGATGAATGTTCCTGAGTAGAATGCTCAAAGGGAAAATAAGTTTCATCAAAGATGACATGGCGAGAGATATAGACACGCCCCGTGGAATGGTGAAGACACCTGTATCCCTTGTGCTTTTCACTATAACCAAGGAATATACATGGAAGTGACCGCTTATCAAATTTGTTAATCATGTAATTCCGTAAGTAAGGATAACACCGTGAGCCAAAGACCCTAAAGATGGAGTAGTCCGGATCCTTGTTGAAAAGCATAGAGAAAGGTGTTCGATCACGTAAAGAGGAGGACGGGAGTCGATTGATAAGATAGACCACGATTGCAAAGGCTTCAACCCAATACCGGAGAGGCACCGAAGCTTCAAATAAGGCGGCGAGGCCGAGCTCTACAACATGACGGTGTTTGCGCTCTGAGATGCCATTTTGTTCCGGTGTACCGGGACAAGACAAAGTATGCTGAATACCACAGTTCTTAAGATGATTAAGAAACTCCCGACCAACAAATTCACCACCCCCATCGGAATGAAAAGCTTTTATTTTCCGATCAAATTGATTTTCCACTAACTTTTGGAATGAGCAGAAGACTTCAAAAAAATCAGATTTGCGTCTTAAAGGGTAAAACCAACTGTATCGAGAGTAGTCATCAACTAGGATAGCATAGTACCGAAAACCTTGTGGGGATGCCACGGGACTAGGACCCCATAAGTCACAATGCAATTTTTCTAGTGGGTAAGAGCAATGAGATGTAGATAAGGAAAACGGTAGTTTCGTACTTTTACTCATTTGACAACTACTACAAAGAGTTCCAAAAGATTTAGTCACCGATATCAAATTGTTCCGACGCAGAAAATGAAGAATACGACCATTAGGATGACCGAGCCGCCGATGCCATGTGAGCTCATCTGCTGCTTTATTCCGTACCGAAAAGAAAGCTTCAAGGGGGGTGGTGAGTGCATCCTTATTGGTGTAAAGACCCATCTGATTTGGCCCTGTCATCAAGACCCTGTGCGTCCGGGAATCCTTTATAGAAAATCCAGAAGCATTAAATTCGAAGTAGCATGGATAGTCACGGGTTAACTGAGATACGGACAATAAATTACGCTTCATCTCAGGAACGACCAAAACATTGTGAAGAGGTAATTTGCCCGACTTATTTTCAACAACTCCCGTTCCAACATGAGTAATAGGTAAGGCTGTACCATCACCAACTATAACCGAATCAGGACCATGGTAGGGAATAAGCTCTTTCAGGTTACCTGGATTGTTCGTAATATGAGCAGTAGCACCGGTATCGGGATGCCACTCAGAATCAGTCAGGTCAGAAACATGAAGAGCAGCCAGAGCTTCAGGAATATTCTCACTCTGGAAACTATTATCAAACCGAGAGTAGCAGCGGAGAGCATCATGTCCGGGCTTACGACAAATTTGACAAATCACCACATTACGTACCGGAGGAGCAGTATTAGGGGCTCTTGAGTTTGCAGTGGGCTGTCTAGAACTTCCTTGAGAGGCAGAGCCATAGTAGGAGCCGCGACCTCGAGCAGAACTACGACCTCGCGAACCTCGACCCCGTCCGTGATAGGATCCTCTATTTGTGTCACGGAACTTCTGAGCTACGAAGGCCATGCTATCATAATCAGCCGTGTCAGAAGAATTTCGACCGGTCCGCAGTTCAAAGCTCTGAAGCTGAGGAACCAATTCAGCATATGATGGCAGTGGAGGACGCAACATGGTGGTCTTGAATGACTCATAACTTTCATCGAGGCCCTTAAGCAATCGAAAAACCTTGTTTGTGTCGGAAACAGGTTTTTCAATTGCTTGAAGCTGATCACAAATGGACTTGAATTCCACCAAGTATTTGTCGAGGGACCTTTTTCCTTTGCGGATGCGCTGCAATCGGCTGAGCAAATCAAACTCTCGAGCCTCCGAGCACTGCTTGAAGTGACCTGCGAGTGTTTTCCATACCTCTGCTGCAGTTTGAAGTCCTACGGCATAGCAAAGAACATCTTCCGAGAGAGTACCTACAATCCAAGATTTCACCAGACGGTCTGAGCGAACCCACGCCGCATAATCGGGGTTATCGACTTCAGTCCCATCGGCACCTGCCACCATTTTAGTTGGTGGCTTTGTATCTCCGGTGAGGAAACCGAGTAGGTCCTGACATTCAATCAGAGACATTACTTGTGTTTCCCAGAGAAGGTAGTTCTTTTCGGTGAGTCTTAACGTAACGAAATTAGCTACGTTGATTGATGATGGGAAGGGATATTTCGGGTTCGAGGCCATTGTTGCGTATGGGAGCAGTAGGCTCTGATACCAAATTGAAAATGAGGACACAGGTTTTGGTGAAGAAATTTTACCATCTTCTTCAATCAACGGTGAAGAGAATATATACACGTGTACAGAAGATGACGTTTTGGGGAATTACAAAAAATAACCAACTTTACAACAGATCAGGATTGGCACGTAATTATCTCTTGCTATTCTTGTGTGATTTGCTTGATTCTCCATTATTCTCTCCAATATTATCGGTTGATTCTCTATTATTCTCTCCAATATTATCGGGCTGATTTGTTGCCTCAATAAGTTCCACTTAAATTCAATCAAGATAACTCATAAAACAAAAACACAAAAAAAAAAATCAAAACTTGGGTTGGGTCCGTTGACTTGCGTACTCAAAGCTTTGTACGGAAACCACCGCCATCTCTTAAAGAAGGATTCTTTTTGGTATAATCATGCCATGAACGCATCAAATCATTTTTGGGACCTACCATCGTTTTAATAGAACTCAACGTGAAGCGTTCGCTGTCATGCATTCACCACATGATCATATATAGAAGAATCCTTCTGTAGAAAAGCGGGGTTTTGGATGCAAGTCAACGGACCCAACTAGGCCCTCTTTGGGGTCAGAGTCGGTAATCGCTATTTTATTTACCATGTGGAGATAAGAAAAATAAAGAAAGAGAGAAGGAAACGGGAAAGAGGAGGAGGAGGAGGAGGAGGACCTTTCAAGCATTACATTGGAGTAGTTTCCTTCATATACAAACAATGTGCAATCAGAAACAACCCTTTCATACTCATTCCTAGATAACCTACAAGAATTTCTTAAGCTTTTAAAACTTCTCCTATTTAAAATTGTTCAAAAAATCCCAAACCCATTGAACTTTTGCCAATTCAGTCATAAATCGTTTAATTTTGCCAATAATCATTTTCACATTTTGCCAATTAAGTTCATCCGGTCAATTTGAGCAGGAATTTGCTGACGTCGATGTTGCTCATTCTAAGTGGCATTGAGAAGCTAGAGTGAACAACTTTTAATAATATTTTAATCTTTTAACATTTTGTTTTATTCATTTTATTTATTAACTATGGTTGGTGAGATCGTCGTTCGACCATCGTGAAGCACATGCTTATTACCTAATCAGTTCCCTTCTCATTATCAATCAAGTTGGAAGACGCTGACTACTTATGCTTACACCAAGTTGCTCGTTTTAGGAGGATTAAAGTCGTTTTCACAAATTAAAGATGTGTAGAGTTTGGGCCTTATAATTCTTATTGCATTTCGACTCTAAGCTTCATCTTCCTCCCAACTCAATAAATTCATCGTTTCTGTCCTCTGCACACTAAAAATGAGGCCTGCAATTCGAGAAGAAGAAGAGTCGAAGATGGATGAGGACGTTAATGCCCCAAAGATGGCAAAGAAGTACATGGGCTCAAGCATGTACAGAGCAGCCAGAGAAGGCAACTTCCCTGACCTCGAAAACTCGATCCGCCTGAAACACGGAGGCAATACAGAAAAGGAAGAAGCCCTGCTACTAGAGACCTTCAATGGAAACAACCTCGTCCACCTCGCCGCGGAGTCGGGCCGCAAGGACTTCATCCAGCTGGTCCTCCACAAGTGCCCCAAGCTCGCAGCCAAGCGCAACTTCCGCGGCGACACGCCACTTCACATCGCGGTGCGGACAGGCAGCTCTGACATCGTGGAGGCCATCCTCTCCAAGGCCGAGCTACATGAGGGGACAGCCACCACCAACGCGACGCGCACGGCCGGGAACGATAACAGCTTGCTGAGGTTGAAGAACAACGAGGGGAACACAGCTTTGCACGAGGCGCTGAGGAACGGGGATGAGAAGATGGGGATGTATCTGTGGGAACAAGATAAAGAGACGGTGGGGAACGTGAACAAGTCCGGCGAGAGCGCGCTTTACGTGGCGGCGGCGTCAGGGGTTGAGAGCGTAGTGAAGAAGATGGTGGAGCACTTGAGGCATGGTGGTGGAGCACGCGTTTGGGATGGGGCTTTGAGTGGCCCAGACGGCCAAAACCCCTTGCATGCTGCTGCTCTTGCTGGAAGCATCGGTACGTCAACTAATTACATGCCTAAATGGCTTCGCCGTCCTCCATTTCTTTGAGAGATTAATCTTAAATGGGAGAGTGAATAGTAAATTAGGCTTGCTACCCTTTATTAGTAAGTGTAATATTTCTGCCGGACACAAAACTTTATCCTTTTAGCATTAAATCTACGTACTTATTTCTAAAACTAATCTTTGCAAGTTGCAAGCATTAAGGCAAGTACATATTAATTTTGCAGATTTTTTTGGGTCAATCCAATCTAATGATAACGATTATTTTAGTTGATTTCTTTTCTCTCTTTGTACGTCATCAACCAAAAAATGAAGGATGTTGTCCATGATTTTGGTAGAATAATTAAAAAATTAAATCACACATTCATCGAATAACTTAAACTTTTAGACCAATTTGATGTGATCATTTATGTTAGCTAGTCGCACGCTTACCAGTCAAATGAGATATATGGAGACTTGAAAGTGGAAATAGATTTTTAAAGTATTAGAATGGAAATAGCAATCTACTAATAGACAAAGAATATTTATCAAATATGGAAAAAAAAAGTCTACATGTCGACCGGCCTTAACACTATTCACATATGATTTGTAACAATTTAGTCCTAAAACTTTTAACGATTTGCCAATTTAGTTCTAAACCTTTCAATTGAGCCAATCAAGTCCTAAAAATTTTGATAATTTGTCAATTTATTCTTAAAAGATTCATAAATATTTTGACAATTTGCCAATTTAGTCGTAAATCTTTTAACAATTTATCAATTTAGTCTTTTCGAACAATTGTGTCCAAAAATCACTAAAGAGACAGTCTAGTCACCACCAGCCATCCTACGTGGCATGATCGTGCTGACGTAGACAATTTTGTAAGTTTTTTAAAAATCTTCTATATGTATTTTATTATTATTACTTTATTATTTTCTAGGTGCTATGATGCCCTTGCATAGACTGGGCGAGGGTCAATCGAGGACCTCGCTGGCCTAGGGTTAGAAAAAAAAAGAGAGGAAAGGAACGAAGAAAAAAATAACAATAAAGAATTTAGGATAATTAAAATTTTGATAAAATTGTCCACTTCAGCTTTAGCAGTTCTATGTGGCATGTTCAACACTGACTAAATCATTACATCAACGATTTCTAATTAAAATTGGATGGGATGACTAAATTAGGAAATTGTGATAAAAAAAATGGGAAATTGTAAAAAAATTTAGGACTGAATTGGAAAATCATAAATTGACCAAATCAAAGGGTTTAAGACTTAATTGGAACAAATGCAATAGGTTTAACACTTTTTTTCATAAATTTTGCATAAGATCTCATAGTCAAGCTTCAATTTCAACCGACAACAAAGTACTTTATATTTACATGGCAACGTGATTATACTTTCAAAGTGTGAACCGCTGAGCATGGGTAATTGTTCTCATGATTAGGTAAGGTAATTCAATTTGAGAGCATAGCATTCTCTGACCTAGTTTGACCACCACTTTGTCCAAGCCAACTTCTAAGTTATAAGGTATACATTCCAGCGTTGCCCGTACATAAACTTAGGTCAGAAAATGCACGTTCCAAGAGAACCCTAATCCTTTAATCCAAATTTGGTTTACTTCCCACCAAATCATAAGTGGGAGAAGTTATCTTCTAGATGCTACGTTAGACCAAGCTAAACCACATATCAAGAAACCATTTCTTTTATTACATTTCCATCTACTCTTCTAACGAGTTCTTCTTCCTCATGTCCTAGGCTGCGTGGCAGCTCTCATAGATTTCCATGGACCGAGTATGATCAACAAGCGCGACAACAACAGAAGAACACCCTTGCACTTCGCAGCGCAAGCCAAAGCGAAGGACATTGTCGTTCGCCTCCTCCAAACTGACCCTTCTTCAGCCTCCGTCCAGGACATCAACGGCCGAACCCCGCTGCTCGAAGCTGCCTCGTTGGGCCACCTCGATGTCCTGAGAGAGATCCTCAAGCACTGTCCCGACACGGTCGAGATCTCCGACAAGGAGCGTCGGAATGCGGTACACCTCGCGCTGAAGTGCGAGCCGAGTTGCTGTAAGGCGGTGTTGAAGGAGCCCGAGCTGGTGAGGCTGGTGAACGAAGCCGACTGCGGTGGCAACACGCCGTTGCACGTGGCGGCTGAGGACCTGAACTACACAATGGTGAAGAGGTTGCTGAAGATACCTGGGGTGGATCTGAGGGCCAAGAATGCCGCTGGCCTCACGTTTCTGGATATTTGCGAGTCCCGGTGGCAATACACCAAGAAGAAGGTAACTATTAGCTCCTCATATGAAATGATATTTCTAATTATAAACAAATCCACAAGTCGAAAAAAATGTCAAAACAGATGGGATTCCTGCTGATCAGAATTGCTCTTCTGCAGGAATACCTCTACCGGAAACACCTGAAGCTCCTCCCGCCCGGCCGAAAGCCTCGCAACTGGAACCACTCCGACAACCCCCCCACCCCCCTCGACAAGCCTGAAGCCGACCTCAAGGGCCATGCCAACGCCCTCTCTGTTGTCGCCACCCTCCTTGCTACCATCACTTTGACCGCCGCCTTCACATTGCCCGGCGACAACGACATTGGCACTCCTGCACCGCAGCCATCCCCCTTATGCAACTTCCACGACTCTCCTGACTCCCACCTCGAACCTGTCCACCCTATCGTCATCGACAAAGCTGCGATCAAGGTCTTCATCTTAGCCGACGTCCTCGCTGCCTCTACTTCCCTGACAGTCCTATTCATCTTGATAGCAGCCATGCTTGCCGACGATACCGCCTTAAGGAGGACCATCGTGTACAGCCAGAAGCTGCTCTACCTCTCCCTCGGGGGGACCTTGGTAGCCTTCATGACGTGGCTGTACAGCGTCATATCGACCGAATGGTTAGGGTATGCCGTGTGGGTCATCGGGTCGAGCGTCCCGTTCATGATAAAGTATTTCAAATTCAAGAGCTTCACCTGTACTCCTGTGTTTCTTCAGCGGTTCCTGAGCAAGAGGAGCTCGAAGAAGCCTTGGAGTTCCAGTGGGAATGAGAGGTCCGGCAATGAATCTGAGTCCATTGATGATATGCTCAACCGGAATGAATCAATTCTTATTTATTTGGGGCCACTTTCGAATCGCTTTTCGTCCCGCAGATCACAGTGATATCCATCTATGTAAGGGTTGGTTTACGATCCAAGCACCACCGGAGTTCCTTCCTTTGTTGCTGATTTTAGGCTATTGTTGACTTGTCTCTTTTTTTTTTTTTTTAACCAAACTCGGAACTCATATTTATCATGGTTTTAGTTGTGATCTCCGTAGTCAAAGCCGTCTTGACTTTCATAGTGAAAGTTGAAACAATTCTGTCCTTGAAAAAAACTCTCTTTCTCTCTCCCCCTCGTGATTTATGCTTTCAAGGATGAGTAGATGAATAACATGTTATAGGTCACAAATTCTTGAAAGAGTGGATCTCATAATAATTATTTATTATTTATTATTTGTGGCTCACGAAATGCTACCAATTTCACAGAAAATAAAAAAACCTATCCCTCTATATTAATTACGCTATGAGGAAGAACATTGTACCTTGATCACACATTTGAGGCAACGGTCATCATAACTCACGAAATGCAAATAGTCTCAAGTTCAAGAAGTTTTGCAGTGTATATATAAGTGGATTGGATCTCACATGATTCGGAATGTATTAGATAACACTAAAATCACGTAATCGAGTTTTCACCCTTTTTTCTTAAATGTTGTTAGGTGTGTTTTTGTCTGAGTTGTGGTAATCAGAAACTCGATGGTTTTAATGATTAAAGCACAATAAAGGACGATTTATGACCAATTAAAGTATTAAATTTGATTTCAAATCAAAAGCAGATGGATTCTACTATGCCTTGATCCCTCCGCGCCTATACGAAATTCCAATTGCTAAAGAAATTGGGAAACGATAAATTGAAGGTACATAAGGAAATCGCAAAGGATATGATTGAATCAGAACAGATTATTTACCTTCTTGAATCAAAACAGATTATTCCTCTGTGAAGAGGCTGCTGAAGATGCCTGAGGTGGATCTGGGAGCCAAGAATGTTGTTGGCCTCACGTTTATGGATATTTGCGAGACCCCGTCGCAATACACCAAGAAGCAGGTAATTATTAGCTCCTCATATGAAATGATATTTCTAATTATAAACAAATTCACAATTTGAGAAAAATGTCAAAACAGATGGGATTCCTGCTGATCAGAATTGCTCTTCTACAAGAATACCTCTACCGATACCTGAAGTCCCTCCCGGCCGGCCGAAAGCCTCACACCTAGAACCACTCCGACAACCTCCCCACCCCCCTTGTCGAGCCCGAAGCCGACCTCAAGGGCCACGCCAATGCCCTCTCCGTCGTTGCTGCCCTCCTTGCTACCATCACTTTTGCCGCCGCCTTCACATTGCTTGGCGGTTTGATGCTTGATGATGATGGCATTGGCCCTCCTGCACCGCGGCCATCCCCCTTATGCAACTTCTATGAATCTCTTGACCACCACCTCAAACCTGGCCACCTTATTCTCATCGGCCAACCGACTGTTGACACTCGATTTTTGATCAATTTTACTTTTAAAAAATTCATAGAAAATCCATAAAAATTCAAAAAATTAAAAATCAACATTAGAAGGCCAAGCCTGCCAAAAGGAATCATTTTTTTAAAAAGATTTTTTTTTCATTTTTCTTGCATTTTTTAATATTTTTGAAAAATAAGAAAATACGTGGAAAATCACAAAAAGTAATATTTGAGGCCACAAAAATACAAAAAAAAAATTAATATTTTATTTTAATTCACTTTTCATTTTGGCCCTTGAAATTTCCAAAAAATGATTCAGGAACATATGCTCCTTCATTGAGCATATTCCTGAATTAATTCAGAAAATTACACTCTAGCCTTTTAAATTCCCATTTTTACGGTTTTGGAGTCATAAAATCCCACTCTATTATCAAAAATTACATCTTAGTCTAAACTTTTAAGGAATTGCTCAAATTTGCCAAAAGGACTATATTGCACAATTTTTTTTTGCAATTTAGTCCCTGGTTTTTATCAAAATGAAATTTAACTTTTTTGCAAGGACTAAATTGGAAATCTAAACCCGTCACCCTATAGTTTTCAACTTCTGAATCGATTGGTGTTGGCCGTTTGATCCATTGTGGCCGTTTGGGGTTTGGATTTATCAAAATGGATTCTCGGGTCAAATAGAAAATATAGGGTTTTGTGCAATTCCAAGGATATTTTTCACGAAAATCACATTTTCTGATAGAATTCATGCCCCTAAGCTCAATTTTGCAATTTAATTTGAGAAATTCCAAAGATTTTAGGGTTGATTAGTCAATTTTTGATTGATCGGGTCTATCGGGTCCAACAGGATCCTACCTACAGACCCGGCGAACCTTCTTCCCCAAATGGTCATTCGTGTAGGATAGCCATGGAGAAACCGTGAACTTTGAGCTTAAAATTGGAGCTCAATTCGGTAATAATTGTCACTCTAGATAGATGGGCATTGAATGTTGATTGCTTCCGATCCAATCAAGCCCAATTTCGAGAGCTGAGCTTGCTGGAGCTGGAGTGACAACGCCGTTTTGTACTCAGTGCCTTAAGCAGTCCCGGGCAAAATCGAGCCAAATTGGACTCCAATTGACGCTCGCCGGAGGACCATTCGGAGTGTCTCTTAAAGCCCGACTCAAGCCGGTCTCAGGTGAACCTTTGGCACGTGATTGGCACGTGTGAACCATCACCAACTTAGGACACCCGGGCGCGGCCAAACTGAAAATTTTGGGATAAAAGGTTCACACTTTTTTCAATGAGGGAGGAGGCCTCATTCTTACCTGGGAAGTCATCTAGAGAGACAGAGAGATTTGGAGAGAAGGAGAAGCAGTTGCGAGCTCTGCAACCGCCATTTCTGCGTTTTAGCCGAGGACCGTTAGAGCTTTGCCAGGCTAACCGGAGCAAAACCAAAGCAGGCCACCGCCCATCCAAACTCCCCTGGACCTCCAAGGAAGCCTCTGGACCCCTCCGATCACGCTTGCAACCTCCGAACAGGTACGTCACAGTTTTGAGCTTCCGACAATTCATGCATGGCCAATTGGTCGCTACTCAATTATTTCGAGTGAAACTTGTCCTAAACTATTCTACGTACTCCACTGATCACATCCACACCTTTCTTTTGTGCATTTTCATCGTGTATACCATCGAGTCGACCTCCACGAATCCGAGGCGGTCGCGAGCTCATTAACTTGAATTAGGCCAAACCGAGCTCCACCGGTTGCCAAGTAAGCTTCCTAAGCTTCGTTTACATCTTGTGATGCTTGTTGATTTTTTTTTTTTTTGGCTCGGTTGCATAGAATCTGGTTAGGATGAGCTCTCACCGGAGAGTAGCTTTGGCCGGAGCGAACTTGAGTTTTTAGTTTGTGTTTTCCCTTGAGATTGTGATATATTGATCTAGGAGTAATTTGGAGTCGAATGGTGCAAGAACCGCATGATTTCATGGAGTTTTGGCGTCGGAACAGGCCTCCAACAAGGCGCCAGTGCAGAATTGCTAATGCCAATGATCTTCTTTGGCGAACTTTGACCATATCAACGACCGTTGACCTGGTCAGCACTGATATGGCATGCCATGTCAGACGCCATGTCGGCATCGAGAGGTTAGAACAATTTTGAATAGTCTATAAAAAAAAAGGATCTAGGCATTATTAAAAATCAAAAACAAAAATTATTGTCATTTTATAAAATCAATTTTCAAAATAAAAATATAATCTTAATTGGACGGTAGGTGCTAGTATGTAGATCGGATAGATAAGATTTACTCTTCCTTCAATCTTAGCCGTCCATTTCATGTCATCTAATCCGACGCGTGTGGACTAGCCACATGGCTCAGTCTTGGCCATAGGATTAGATGGTAATAAAAAAAAATTCTGAGAACCAATAAAAATTGGAAGAAAATTCAAAAAAAAAAAAGGAAAGAAGAAAGGGATAAAAAAAATTGCTAATATGGCGTCATTTTAGGCCAATTTGGACCCTTATGGTCTAGGTTGGACACCCGCGAGGGTGGGCCAAGGTCGACCCAACCCGGTCTGAAAATTAATTAAATAAATATTAATAATTAATAAAAAAGAAAAATATTATAAAAAATTTTTAAAAGGCAAAATTTCATAAACAAATTCCAAAAAATTAAAAACAAATCCTAAAAAAATGAAAAATAACCACATTCAACTAGTTTGACCCACTTTCATTGATTTGGGTCCATGAATCTCCAAAATTTATCATTTTGCTCCTTTAGACATTTTGTCACACACTTTTCCAAATTACTCCTGAACCTTAATGGTGCATTTTCCTAAGCCTTTGGGGCTTGATTAGGTATGCTATGTGACAAATTGAGTAATGTTTTTGATGCAACTTGTCCGCCTAACCTAATTTTTCAATTTGCGTGCTTTTGATTATTGATTGTTTCTAATAGGATAGTCACTCTCCATATGCATGAGCCCCTTGGATGTCAACGCTTACCTCACCCCCAAAGACATTATCATAGAATTCATAGTTAGAAAATCACTCAACTTAAATATCGAAAGGGCATTGACTAAAAGATCAATATAACTAAGTCCCTAAACCCTCTTCTCTGGTTCTCGCGGAACCAAACGGTCTCTCTAAACCGCTCAGTAGGGTTTTCAAACTAGCTTCCAAAAAAGATTGATGGCGACTCTCATGGCATGCTGTTGACACCTGATTTTTAATCATTTTTTCTATTGCTAAAGTAATAAAAAATCCATAAAAATTCATAAAATTGAAAAATCAACTTTGGGGACCTTAGCCAAGCTTAGAGAACTAATTTTGACTAAAAAAATGATTTTTCATATTTTCAGTATTTTTTAGTATTTTTATTTTCAAAAATTCATGAGAAATAAAGAAAAAATGAGAAAATTACAAAATCAACTTTGGAAGCATTGGCCAAGCCTAGGCAACCATTTTTGAACAAAAAATAAATTTTTATATTTATATATATTTTAATTTTTTAAAAAAATACAAAAATACTTGAAAATTTTGGAAAAATAACATTTGAGGAAAAAAAAATACACAAAGATAGTTAATATTTTTATTTTAAATCTATTTTCATATTGGCCATCGCAAATTCAGAAAAATCCAATTCGAGTCACGTGTTCCTTCACGAGTATAATCTCGAATCGGGCCTAAAAAATTTTAATTTGAGTCAACTTATTTTTAATTTTCACTTTTTATGAGTTGTGACATTGTCTTCTAATATTTTAAATTTTCATCTTGGCTCAATTATACCCAGAATGACTTAATTTTACAAAAGGGCTTTAATTAAATTATGCATTATTTTCAGCGGCAAGAAATGAGCTTAAATTTAACATGTGGTAAATTTTGGTGTGTCAAAAATTGTGAGGAGATTTGGACTTAAAGAAATATATTTTTTCATGGACTGAATTGTAAATACTTAAAATTCAAGGACTAGAGTGCAAATACCTAACTCTTGAAGGATTATTTTACAAATAACAAAAAGAAGAGTTAGTGGATAAATTAGAATAGAGAAGGGAAGATGGAGAAGAGGAGATGAAGAAGAGAAATTGGAGAAGAATAGATGGAGAAAATAAGATAAGAATAGAGAAGGGAAGATGGAGATGAAGAAGAGTTAGTAGAGAAATTAGAATGGAAGATAAGAATAGAGAAGGGAAGATGGAGATGAAGAAGAGTTAGTGGAGAAATTAGAATGGGAGATGAATATGGAGAAGGGAAGATGAAGATAAAGAAGAGTTAGTGGAGAGATTAGAATGTGAGATAGAGATGGAGAATGGAAGATGAAAATGAAGAAGAGTTAGTGGAGAAATTAGAATGGGAGATAGAGTTAGTGGAAAAATTAGAATGGGAGATAGATGAGTAGGTTATAAAAGGAGGAAGAAGTGTTTGAGAAAAATTCTTGGGAGAGAAAATTTGAAGTGTTTGGGAGAATTTTTTGAAGAGGAAATTTTGGATGTTTGAAAGAGTTTTGGGAGATTGAAGAAAAATTTGAGAAAAAGAAAATACCAAAAGAAAGAGAATTTTGAAGATGATGGGAGTTTAAAGCTAGGGGTTATCATCACAAATTCCTTCATCGATCAATATAAATCAAGAGTTCATCCTCGTCAACGAGCAAGCAAATTCGAGCTAAGTGTTTTTATTTATTCATTTATTTATGATTTTACTCGCAAATTAGCACAAATTGTATACACTTTCTCCATCTCTTTTTTTCCCCATATTTTATGTCAGGAGAAGGATATCTCTACGTCAACAGTAAAAATCTCGTAGAGATGCAAAAATCGGCCCAGACAAGCTCCTAAGCTGTCCACCGATTTCTCAACTGATCTGTGACTAAAAGTCCCTCTTAATTCAAAAGAAACTCTCTATATTGGGAACATAGAGAGCGAAAATCAATTATAGAAATCCCTCCCAAAAAAATGGGAGATAAGTACTCTTTCCACTCTTCTGGTTTTAGGTGCAGATTAGCACATATTTTGTATACTGACACTTCACTCTATTTTATGTTAGGAAGCCGCAGCTCTATATCAATGGTCAACCCTATGGAAGCACAAAATCGGCTTGGAGGAGTCCTCAAGCGCGCACAAATTTCAAATTGTTGAATCAATTCGTTGTATTTCATTTTAAAGAATTCATACCCCAGAATGGAGAGGACAAAGTCCATCCGCAATTTAAATACCTGCACCATAAATCCCAAAAGGAAGAGCCAAGCCAATGCTTAGCCTCCCATTGGAGGTTTTTACTTACAGTAGTTAAATACCTGCAACTTAAATACTTGTACCTTAAATCCCAAAGGGAAGAGCCAAGCCAATGCTTAGCCTCCCATTGGAGGTTTTTAATTACAGTAGTTAAATACCTGCAACTTAAATACCTGTACCTTAAATCCCAAAGGGAAGAGCCAAGCCAATGCTTAGCCTCCCATTGGAGGTTTTTACTTACAGTAGTTAAATACCTGCAACTTAAATACCTGTACCTTAAATCCCAAAGGGAAGAGCCAAGCCAATGCTTAGCCTCTCATTGGAGGTTTTTACTTACAGTAGTTAAATACCTGCAACTTAAATACCTATACCTTAAATCCCAAGAGGAAGAGCCAAGCCAATGCTTAGCCTCCCATTGGAGGTTTTTACTTACAGTAGTTTAAATACTTGCAACTTAAATACCTGTACCTTAAATCCCAAAGGGAAGAGCCAAGCCAATGCTAGGCCTCCCATTGGAGGTGTTTATTCATTGTCATGTACTTCCTATAATTTAATTTTTGAATCATCAGACCTAAAAGATAAGTAGGTCGTAATACTGCACAGAAGTCGTTAACACACTCCCTCTTTCGGCTTCAGGGAATCTTTAACACTTAAAAAAATATAACAAATAAAAATATATATCATCCATGCATCCTATTTAAAAAGTGAAAATACAAAAAAGAATACCCTACTAGAGCCTTAGGAATAAACCAAGCCTGAGTTGCCGAATTAGGATATCCATGAAATTAAGGTACCGAAAGGGCATTAGTTTTAATTAACTAGTGTAACCAAGTCCCCGAGCTCCTAATCTCTGGTTCGCAGGAATAAATTAGTTCTCCCGCTAATTTATTTAGGTTTCTAATCGACCTACCAAGAACGATTAGTGGCGACTCCAAATTTCAAAATCATTTAAACAAAAACCAAAGTTGCGATTCGGTAGGGCTTGGGAGGGTCCGCGTTAGGTTAGTCAAATCTAATTAACCTAATAATCCGTTAACCCCTAGAAATAATAAAAATATTTTTAGAGGGTCGCGACAGACTGGCGACTCCACTGGGGACGGGATTTTTAAATTTTCAAATAAAGATACCAATTGGAATACTTGAATTTTTTCGAAATTTTAAAAGTCTTAGTGGACTTAGGCCAATGAAAATTTCATGGATATCTCGCTTCTGGCGATCTTGTTTGGGACTCATTCTATAGGTGTTATATGTTTTTGCAGGATGGGAGTTATAAGGGGCGGAGTGTTTGGCTAACCCCTTTGTTTTGCAGGCTTGGTGTTGGGTTTATTTGTTTAATTTCGCACATTTTTAGAAGCGCTGTTTTGATATCAATTGTTGTGCATGTCTTGCATACTCTGAGGATCACGACACCTGTACACACAAGCGTCTAAACCCAAGTCGCGAAATTCTTCCTAGAAAACCATAGATAGGGATCGAATATGCAAAGCTCTTGCGTCGATTGCGCTCGGGTTGACCATATTTTATCCCGCTCATTATCTGAATTGACAATTCTTTCCATTGTGATTTGATTGCGCGGAGGGTAAGGTTGTCAATTCAGATAGTGGGGGCCTTTTAGGTCCATACCCTGTCTCTCCTTCTTTTATTTTCTAGAGTACACTCATCACTTGAGTCATGCGCATGACTATGTGATTGACATTTCTCCAAGGTAAAAGTAAGTTCTCTAATTTTATCTTGTATTTATTTTCGGTCGGTCCATGCTAGGTGTTAGTTAGTTTTTGAGCTCGATATTACGACCATTCTTTTAAAAGAAAATAAAAATTAAATTTGTCCCTCATTTCTTTTAAAAAAATTTTTGAAAAAATGATGTGAAAAAATCCATTCATGGGAATTTCATTAACCAATAAGGGATTTTTGTCATGTTTTTATTGCTTCAATAAAAATGAAATTTTCCTCTGAAAATTTATTTCAATAAAAAGAAAAATTCCTTCAAAAAAAAACTCTAGTAGACATCAAATGATTTTATCACATTTGTCAAATTATAAAAACTTGCAAGAAAATTCTTCTCGAGAAATTCGCTCATGTTTTTCTAAGAAAATTTTCTCTAAATAAAATTAGACTAATTGACCAATAAGAGATTTTTGTCATGTTTTTCTTGCTTCAATAAAAATGAAATTTTCCTGACAAATTTTCCTCTGAAAATTTATTTCGATAAAAAGAAAAATTCCTTCAAAAAAAACTTTGGTAAACATCAAGTGATTTTATCACATTCTTTCAAATTATAAAAACTTGCAACAAAAATTCTTTTCGAGAAATTCGCTCATGTTTTTCTAAGAAAATTTTCTCTAAATAAAATTAGACTAATGTCTCGGGGGAATTTTGTTAACCAATAAAGGATTTCTGTCATGTCTTTCCTGCTTCAATAAAAATAAAATTTTCCTGACAAATTTACCTCTGAAAATTTATTTTGATAAAAAGGAAATTCCTTCTAAAATTTTAGTAAACGTCAAGAGATTTTGTCATATTCCTTTAAAAAAATAATAAAAAAAGAGTAATAAATCTGCAAAAAAAATTCTGTATCAGAAATTAACCCATTTCTTCCTAAGGAATTTTTTTTTCTGATTTCTCTATAAAATAGAAAAAATCAAATTGGACTAATATAGGAGTCATGGACCGACATTCCTTGTGTCGCATACTAATTATATCCTTTTCTTTTGCAGGGAGATCCTAGATACCCCAGACGGGTGTAAAAATTAAGTTCAATAATATATCAAGAATCATCTTCAGAAATACCAAAAGACGAAAAACACCGAGGCTTCAACCGTTAATTCTGGGGGGCAAACGAACACTGTCCATCTTTGACAGACAAAGTTGTGTCAATCCGTAAACTTGTATGGGCAGTGTATTCTGATATGACGGTGGATTTATACTGATTAAACACGGGGGCATATTTAATGTATTGCAGAGGATCCCGCGTCTTTTGAAAGACAATATGGATTATATAATCAGAACCCATGAAACAAATACCTTTACCTGATTAAATCAACCAGAGACCGGTCTTAAAATTTCCTCTTATCCGAAACATGCGGAGGGCTTTAGAGGACCGAGGTTCTATTAATGAACGTGGCCCACAGGAATTTCTCCCGACGCTACAGGCGACCGACACGAGCAAGTGGACGCCGAAAGAAACAAAATATGGATAAAAGTGGGCACACAACAGGTGGCCGGATTTATTACCAGCGCACTGATCGAGTTGTCATAGCGTTATTGTTCGCGATCTCAAGATGGATAGTGGGGGCCACCGCCGAACCCTTCATCAATGTTCTCGATATCATCGTCTGGAGCAATTAAACAAGAACATCAAGAAGAACATTAAGCCTCGACATCTTCGGTACCTCAAATCGTTCTGTTATGGTATGCAGAAGAAACGATAGCAGGAAAATTAAACAAAAAAAACACGTGAAGCTTTTCTTTCATTCCATTCATCAAAGAGTATTACAACAGCTCACTGGGGAGGAAAAGTAAAGCCAAACTGAGCCCTGATAACCATTACGAAGGAGCTCAATTGACTCTCCAAACAGTTGATGCTCCGGGTGCACCAGGCGTTCTCAAGATCAAGCTCCGCGAGCCTAAAGAAGAGGCGATCGCGCTTCTCCTTAGCCTGGGCCATACTGGCCTCGTAATGCTCGACGGCAAACTCCAAGTCCGAAATCGCCGCCCTCTCGAAAGCAATGTCTGCCGTAATGTCATCAAGTCTCTCCTGCAGCCAACCGCATTTGCACCTCATCATAATATTGCCCGGCTCCTGTTTGGCGTAAGTTCGGACCAACGCCAGACGGTCCACCAACTTTCCCCTCTCACGAACTAGCCACGAAAGCTGATCATTGGCAAACTTGAAGGCTTTCTTGTGATTATCAGCCACAAATGTGACTGTTTCCAGACGCTCGTGCCGGTCTCGGTAACGAGCTTTCACGACGGCAGTCACAAGGACCGTCTCATAAGCGCGGTTATAGGCAGCCAGAAAATTGATGAAGAGGGTCGGGAAGTTCCGATACTCCCTCCCCAGTTGGGTACCCTCAACAGAAGCAGCGTCTAGGGTCCTGAATAAACCGAGGATTTCAGCCTCAACGGTAGAGTTTTGGGCTATATGAGCGTAACCTCTACCAAGAAGATTGTAGAGTCTCTCCCACCCAGCCAGGATTTCGGCGGAGAAGGTATGGTTAGGAGAATTGGCCATTTTTGAAAGCAGATCACGAAAGAAAGGAGGAGAGAGGCGAGGCAGATGATCGGAATGCGAAGGCGATAATCTGCTTCAATTTAAATACTGATTTCAAAGGGGCAGTCCTTATTGGTCGAGTTTTTTCTATCTACCATTCTCTGTCGGCAACACCCCCGCTGGCTCAAATTCCAGTCAAGCGGCAACCTCAAGCTGAGCAGACCCGCCGTCTCTGCAGAAAAGTTGGACGGGCCGCCACTACTTTGAAAAAGAAAGAATAAAAAACGAGCTGAGTGGGAGACAAAGAAATTTTCGGCAGAAAAGGAGATACGACTCGTCTTTATTGGAGGACCCGCCAGTAAATCGACGGTGGAGATCTTGACAAGGGTCCTCTACCACGAAAAGAAAAAAGGAAGACAAACTGAGCGAGAAACAAAGATTTCCCCTTTGATCAAAAGCTGAATATCAGATTTTCTCCCTCGGAAAATCTAATAGCACTGCCCGTAAAGAGGGAAGTCGTTGCTATTGCCAGAGATAGAACTTGTCCTCATTTGATAGTGAGAGTTCATTCGCAAGAACTCGCAAGAGAAAGATAGAGAGGAAGGAGTTCTCGTGGGAGAGGAATTCAAAACCTTCACCATCAAAGCATCGGCTTTCAAAGCCTGTTACGAGAAGCCATCGACGATCCCGTGATCCCTCAAGTCCAAGAAGACATCCTGAGGCGGTCTCGAGTCGCCAGTCCTAGATCCAGAAATATGTCGAGCATTAGGGAAACGGGCGCATGTTCAACCCTGGTCGAAGCTGATGAAGTTCCTTACCCTAAGGGTCTACTGGTCATGGCCATTGACGGTAATCCAGTCTCTCTGTCAATCCTTGTTACCATATTGAGAAAATGCCGGTATAAGGTTTTAGCTCAAGCAAAAGCGACAGAGGCCTTAGAAATATTAAGAAGGAGTAGTGACCAGTTTGATATCATCATCACCGCCATGGTAGGGATTGACATAGATGTTTTCACTCTCTTGAAATTCATCAATTCTGAATTAAACATGCTAGTCGTCGTAATATCGGCAAGCGATGATCAGCAAGCCATAATGAAGGCTATCTTAAACGGGGCCCAAGAAGTCGTAACGAAACCAGTTAGGGTTCAGATGCTTCAAAACATATGGCAGCACGTGGTGAGGAAGCAATTGCACGACCAAGAGAACAATCATCAAGCCTTCAATATTGTTCCAAGCAACTGGAAAAAGAAGATGAGTTGGTCTCCCGAGCTACATCGTATGTTTGTTAATGCAGTTCAGCAGCTAGGAATCGATTCGGCACGGCCGCAACACATACTGGAAATTATGAAGGTAGAGGGACTCACTAAAGGAAATGTTTCGAGTTATCTTCAGAAGTACAGAAAAAGGGTGAGAGAACATAATGCAGCTCAAAATCAAGAAAACCAAGGCGGGACTGATCCAAGCCTGAACGTCAAGTCTCCTCGCCACCATAAGTTCCGCAGGTTAGCATGGGGCGAGCCACTTCCCATCATCAACCAAGCCAGTAGCCGTGCCATCAATCCCCCAGGCGTTAATCAAAGTATCCCCCATAATCACCCTAATGCTCTTCAAGAGTATAGACCGCAGGGGCAGTGTATTCAGATTCCTTGGTTTGAGCACCAACCTGTGGCTATAATTCATCCCATGATCAGCGCGCCTGCGCAGCCAGAGAATCAGACAAGAAGTTATCCTGAGCACTTCCACTTCTCTAATCCTCAAATGGAAGGAGTTTTTAGCAGCAGGACAGTTGGTGATCCCCACACTTTCTCGAGTAATGATGAAGGCTCCAGCACGAGAAGTCAAATTGCTCATGGCGATGACAGAATGAGAAATCTACCGCCAGCATTTGCCAGCAACAATACCCAATTCGAGTATCAGTTGCTGGAAGGTTCAAGAGATTACCTAGATGATGAGCTTACTGCCCTGGTGTCGCGACCCTCTAAAAAAATTTTAAATTTTAAAGGGGGTTAACGGATTATTAGGTTAATTAGATTTGACTAACCTAACGCGGACCCTCCCAAGCCCTACCGAATCGCAACTTTGGTTTTTGTTTAAATGATTTTAAAATTTGGAGTCGCCACTAATCGTTCTTGGTAGGTCGATTAGAAACCTAAATAAATTAGCGGGAGAACTAATTTATTCCTGCGAACCAGAGATTAGGAGCTCGGGGACTTGGTTACACTAGTTAATTAAAACTAATGCCCTTTTTGGGTCTGATGATTCAAAAATTAAATTATAGGAAGTACATGACAGTGAATAAACACCTCCAATGGGAGGCCTAGCATTGGCTTGGCTCTTCCCTTTGGGATTTAAGGTACAGGTATTTAAGTTGCAAGTATTTAAACTACTGTAAGTAAAAACCTCCAATGGGAGGCTAAGCATTGGCTTGGCTCTTCCCTTTGGGATTTAAGGTACATGTATTTAAGTTGCAGGTATTTAACTACTGTAAGTAAAAACCTCCAATGGGAGGCTAAGCATTGGCTTGGCTTTTCCCTTTGGGATTTAAGGTACATGTATTTAAGTTGCAAGTATTTGACGAGGATGAACTCTTGATTTATATTGATCGATGAAGGAATTTGTGATGATAATCCCTAGCTTTGAACTCCCATCATCTTCAAAATTCTCTCTCTTTTGGTATTTTCTTTCTCTCAAATTTTTCTTCAATCTCCCAAAACTCTCTCAAACATCCAAAATTTTCTCTCCAAAAAAAATCCTCCCAAACACTTCAAATTTTCTCTCTCAAGAATCCTTTCTCAAGGTCACTTCTTTCTCCTTTTATAACCTACTCATCTATCTCCCATTCTAATTTTTCCACTAACTCTATCTCCCATTCTAATTTCTCCACTAACTCTTCTTCATTTTCATCTTCCATTCTCCATCTCTATCTCACATTCTAATCTCTCCACTAACTCTTCTTCATCTTCATCTTCCCTTCTCCATATTTATCTCCCATTCTAATTTCTCCACTAACTCTTCTTAATTTCCATCTTCCCTTCTCTATTCTTATCTTCCATTCTAATTTCTCTACTAACTCTTCTTCATCTCCACCTTCCCTTCTCTATTCTTATCTTATTTTCTCCATCCATTCTTCTCCAACTTCTCTTCTTCATCTCCTCTTCTTCATCTTCCCTTCTCTATTCTAATTTATCCACTAACTTTCCTTTTTATTATTTGAAAAATAATCCTTCAAGAGTTAGGTATTTGCACTTTAGTCCTTGAATTTTAAGTATTTACAATTCAGTCCCTGAAAAAATATATTTCTTTAAGTCCAAATCTCCTCACAATTTTTGACACACCAAAATTTACCACATGTCAAATTTAAGCTCATTTCTTGTCGCTGAAAATAATGCATAATTTAATTAAAGCCCTTTTGCAAAATTAAGTCATTCTGGGTATAATTGGGCCAAGATGAAAATTTAAAATATTAGAAGACAATGTCACAACTCATAAAAAGTGAAAGTTAAAAATAAGTTGACTCAAATTAAATTTTTTTAAGCCCGATTCGAGATTATACTCGTGAAGGAACACGTGACTCGAATTGGATTTTTCTGAATTTGCGATGGCCAATATGAAAATAGATTTAAAATAAAAATATTAACTATATTTGTGTATTTTTTGGCCTCAAATGTTATTTTTTCAAAATTTTCAAATATTTTTGTATGTTTTTAAAAAAAATTAAAAAATATATATAATATGAAAAATTATTTTTTGGTCAAAATTCGTTCCCTAGGCTTGGCTAAGGTTCCCAAAGTTGATTTTTCAATTTTATGAATTTTTATGGATTTTCTATTAATTTTTGAAAATAAATAAATAAAAAATACGTAAAAATACTAAAAATATGAAAAATTGTTTTTTGTTCAAAATTGGTTCCCTAGGCTTGGCTAAGGTCCCCAAAGTTGATTTTTCAATTTTATGAATTTTTATGGATTTTTTATTACTTTAGCAATAGAAAAAATGATTAAAGATCAGGTGTCAACAGCTGCCCCTCTTTGAAAGGAAGCTCGGTAGAGGTTCATTTCAAAGACGAGATGACACCTGAATTCTAATCGACTCAATACAAGGAAATAAAAAGAGTCGTGACATGAATGTTCCACTGAAAATGAAATGAGAACCTAAGGATTCGTTATATTAAAAAACTTTAGGGTGGTTGAACTTGAACCCGTATGGTGGATCAACCCATGGTAGATTCCTAATAAAAGGATTCTACTGATTAAAAATTGAATTAAAATTTGACCCGTATAGTGGGTCATACCATTTGACCCGTATGGTGGGTCGTACCATGGTAGATTCCTAATAAAAGGATTCTACTGATTAAATTTTGATTGAGATTTGACCCGTATGGTAGGTCACCCCATGGAGATACCTGTAAGAAGGACTTGGTGCCTGTAGAAAGGACTTGGTGTCTGTAAAAAGGACTTATGCCTGTAAGAAGAACTTGATTTGCCTGTAAAAAGGACTTGATTTGCCTGTAAGAATGACTTACTTTGCCTGTAAGAAGGACTTTGTGCCTGTAAGAAGGACTTGCGTTGCCTGTAAGAAGGACTTTATGCCTGTAAGAAGGACTTGATTTGCCTGTAAGAAGGACTTGATTTTCTTGTAAGAAGGACTTTATGCCTGTAAGAAGGACTTGATTTGCCTGTAAGAAGGACTTTGTGCCTGTAAGAAGGACTTTGTGCCTGTAAGAAGGACTTGATTTGCCTGTAAGAAGGACTTGGTGCCTGTAAGAAGGACTTGGTTTGCCTGTAAGAAAGACTTAGTTTGCCTGTTAGAAGGACTTGATTTGCATGTAAGAAGGACTTTGTGCCTATAAGAAGGACTTGGTTTGCCTGTAAGAAGGACTTAGTGTGCCTGTAAGAAGGACTTGATTTGCCAGTAAGAAGGACTTTATGCCTGTAAGAAGGACTTGATTTGCCTGTAAGAAGGACTTTGTGCCTGTAAGAAGGACTTTGTATCTGTAAGAAGGACTTGTTTTGCCTTTAAGAAGGACTTTGTTTGCCTGTAAGAAGGACTTGATTTGCCTGTAAGAAGGACTTTATGCCTGTAAGAAGGACTTTGTGCCTGTAAGAAGGACTTGGTTTGCTTGTAAGAAGGACTTAGTTTGCCTGTAAGAAGGACTTGGTTTGTATGTAAGAAGGACTTAGTTTGCCTGTAAGAAGGGCTTGGTGTACCTCAAAGGGTGCCATTCTTAAATCTGGGGAGACCAGGAATCCTACGGAAGCTCAAACCCAAATTATATTCTCCTGTCGCTTTACGAATAAACCAAAGAGGCAGAAATCAAAAGGTCTCGAACATTTCTGTCCTTGAGACAAATCATGCTTTATTGAAGAAGGTGGATACCTATATATACCGCAATGGATTCGAGTACCCCAACAACCGTCAGAATTCATTTTCTTGAAAGGTTCAGGTTGAAGATATAGTTACCTGAGAATTTGGAAGAAATGCTTGGTGGCTTCTCGACAACCAGGCTTGTTCATTCAATAATCGCCGAATGAATTTCAAGACTTTGGAAGGTAACTCAAACACCGGGAATGTATTGCCTGTCAAGCAATGTCAGAGCTAACATGTGCAAGCATTTTCATCAATGCGTTTATTGGTTCATACAAAATTGTTCAGCTAAGTTAGCAATGATTAGAAGTAGTCTGTGTGAAAACTCATGATGCAATCAATCAAAATGTGGATCATGTAAAACTATTCTGTCAAGTTTGCATTACCAATTCTATTTAAGGAGGTTCTCATAATATGAATGCCTCGAATGTAATCTGAATGGTGGATTTTAGTCCGAAGGGGCTTTCTCTCACTCTAGAGAAAGGCTGTTTATCTGTAGATTAAAATGTTAGACCTGTGTAGAAATGGTTTAACTTTCCTCATCCTGTTATGCCCCATTTTACACATTTGATGTCTCCTATGCCGTTTATGCTCTAAGTTGGAGTTGGTAAATTAAACATGCGGAATAATCATACATAATTCGTGAAATGTGTAAACACAATGCCGATGTGATAATTTTTAGCATCATGTGTGTTTATATAATGTGCAAACATGGGCGGATTTGAATTGCCCCTGGTATGTTGATGGATTGAACAAATTGGGAAGCCCACTCCTTATGTCGAGGAGCGGTTTGTCTCAAGTTTTGCCCCTGCACAATGAGACATATGGGTGAGGGAGCATTTTGGTTTGTTTAGTGACAGCGACCGCCATGGTTTAGCGGTTAAATGCCCCCCATTTTTCACCAGAATAGATTTTGTCAGATGATCATCATTTTCTTTTGGATTTGTCTCCTCCAACATGTTACATGTTAGTATAAATATTTCCTGTAACAAGAAAAGGAGACATGTCAACCGGTATTAAAAGGGATAAATTGGAAACGATACTGATTTACCCTTCATCTTGAATGCCTTGGACAACTCTTTTACCAATTTTGCTGGGTTGAGTTTTCTTCGACTTTTGTTGGATGCTTCACCATTAAGCCGAGAATGTGGCAAAATATTGACTTCGGTATTACTCGTCGAGTATTCCTGCTTGCAAAAAGAAATACACAAAAAGTTGTTTCATTTATTTATAATACATACAACATTCCCCACTTTGGAGATCGAACTCGGGATATTTCGGACCTACTGTCATCCCCCATACCATTCGGTCCATTGGACCATAGGTGTCCATGGGGCTATCCTTTCAAAGGTTAATCTTTGGGGATAAAGAAGCCTTGTTGTATCACCTTGGGCCATGTTACGGTATTTCTCGAGGTAATTTGCAATCCCTGTTAAGAATGGAATAAGACAATTCAAGACTTGAGATGATTATGTGCACATTAGAACGATACAGAATTACCCATTTCTGAGATTGTTCGCGTCTTTCGCTTGTATTTTCCTTTGTCCGAAGCTGTCCATCCCGTGGTAATGCCCATGAGTCGATTTGCCCCCAAATTTTGTTCAACTTGTATTCGGATATGATTGCGTTCTCGGGTCGATTTGCAATTTCCTGAGAATAGAAGGGGCTTAATTTTAAAACTTGGAGCAACTGAGGGTAAATTGAAACGATACGGAGTTACCCTTCAGGTTTATCCAGATTTTTACTCGCCATCAATTCGTCGCGAGGTTGGTGAGGTGGCGGATTCGAGCATTTAATAGGGGAAGTCGGATTATTACTCCTTGCTTTTACACATTCACAAAAGCAGAAAAACATATCACGCAAGGAAATAAAACACATTCACTCATTCAGGATCAGTTCTGCTTCCTCTACAGGCTCTCCCATGATCAGCTGCCTTCATCCCAAATTAGGTATGCATCGGCCATATCGAAGATCTGGTGGTCACTAGCTGAATAAGTGCATCACAGTCCCGATGCTTTACCGATATCAAACTGGTTGATTATGGCGAAAAGATCATCGTCAATGTCTGCTTGGTGGTGATCTGTCCCTTCTTCCTCGGGAGGTATTGATACTGATCCAGTATCATTGGTCCTTTTGTACCCTGCTCCAACAGAACTCGATCCTGTTATAAATTGGTCTAACTCACCTCTTAAACGTGCATTTTCGATCCTCAGATCATACATTTCATCGAGGGTGAGGAGGAGGCTATTGCAGTTGGGGCAGGTGGCGGAGTCAAAAGTCTCTTTATACATCTTGTTTTCCGCTCGGAGGTTTTCATTTTCAACTCTTAGAAACTCGGCTTCGTTGTGCTCATGACGAGTCTTCATTCGGGTTCGTCTATTTTGAAACCAGAACTTGATTTGCGAAGGTTCAAGGCCTAGCTCTTGACTCAGTTCCATTTTTTGTTTGCCGTCTGGTATAGGGCACGTTCTGAAGAAAGCTTCAAGCTTTCGTACTTGCTCCTCAGTATGGCGACGGTAACGCTTCTTTTGACCTTTACCGTTGTTATCATTGTCCTTACCGGGCTCTTGGACGTCGTCGGTGGAAGGGCCGGGCTCCATAGGCTCGATCCCAAATATGGTTTCGAACTCTTCCTCTCCCATATTCAGCAAGTAACGATAACTTTCAAGTGTGTTGGGTTGAGACATCTTCGATTTGGTTAACGATTTCTCAAAGTTTGATATCTCTTCTTGTATTTTCACTCTCTGGATTTTTCTGGGAGACTGCGTATGCTTTAAGAGTCTCTCTTTCGAGCACGAATGAGAATTATCAAGAAGATGCCTCCTTAAAAATTAGACGTGGGTTTAGCAACTGTATTGCCTCTCTCGAGTGTTCTGGCTTTCTCGATTTTCTTTTCATCGTATCTCTCGCCCAGCTCGTCTCCTTCCATCTTTCCGTGGAAGGGGGCCCCTTGTTGCTGTCTCCACCGTCAATTTGCTGGCGAGTTCTTCAATAAAGACGAGTCGTATCTCTTTTCTGCCGAAAATGTCTTTGTCTCCCACTCAGCTTATTTTTTATCCTTTCTTTTTCAAAGTAGTGGCGTCTCGTCCAACTTTTCCGTAGAGACGTCGGATTTGCTTGGCTCGAGATTAGAGACGAGTATCGGAGGTGATACTGATAGGGAATGGTAGACAGGAAAATTTGGCCAGTAGAGACTTCCCCTGCAAAAATGAAAGAGAATGCAGCAGTATATGTTCTTCATATTCTAGAAAAATTGGAACGATACTGTTTTACCCTTGTGTATACTTCCATTGAATTTGAATTGAGGAAGTTCCTTCATTTGGATTGGATTGAATTGTATGTCCCGAGTTGCCCTTCACTTTGAGCTTGGCACATATGTGCTTTGCTTAGTTGGGCCTTGTTTTCTTTCGGGTTGCCTTGGACCATCATCATTTTCCATGCCATCGGGTCCGTGGACCGGAGGGCTCCTTTAATTTGAAGGTTACCTTGAAGGTGAATGAGTCCTATCGCATTCCATTGGGTCATTTCATTTTGCGACACTCTTAAGGCACTTTGCAATCCCCTGGGTGAGAATGGAACAAATCCAATTTAGCATTTTGCAACGATTGAGGGTAAATTGGAACGACACACTGTTACCCGTCTTTGAGCTCGCCTGGGCTTTTCACTTGAAATTTCCCTACGTGAGGCCATTCAACATTTCTCATTATAGCAGTCAGCGATGTTGCCACAAATTGATCCGCCCTAAATCTAGCATAAAAAGGGATTCACGCATTCGACGGGATAAACAAATTGCCCCCTTATCCTTGAATTAAATCGAGACACCTAGAAAGCTGGAAAATATCATACGCAGGGGAATTAAGCATGAAATGAAAGGTGCACTTATTCAAGGTCAGTTCTGCCTCTCCTGTGGCTCTTCGATAATCAGCTAGTCTCGTGTTGGTTCGGGTGTGGATAACCGATGTTTGAGAGTCCCTACTCACTGGCTCCTGATCGCGGCTTGGGACGTCTGTCAACACTAAACTGGTTGACCAGGGCAGTAAGCTCATCATCTGGGCAATCTCTTGAACCTTCCAGCAACTGATGCTCGAATTGGGCATTGTTGTTGGCAAATGCTGGCGGTAGATTTCTCATTCTGTCCTCGCCATGAGCAATTTGACTTCTCATGCTGGAGCCTTCATCATTACTCGAGAAAGTGTGGGGATCACCAACTGTCCTGCTACCAAAAACTCCTTCCATTCGAGGATTAGAGAAGTGGAAGTGCTCATGATAACTTCTTGTCTGATTCTCTAGCTGCGCAGGCGCGCTGATCATGGGATGAGTTCTACCCACAGGTTGGTGCTCAAACCAAGGAATCTGAATACACTGCTCCTGCGGTCTATACTCTTGAAGAGCATTAGGGTGATTCTGGGGGATACTTTGATTAACGCCTGGGGGATTGATGGCATGGCTACTAGCTTGGTTGATGATGGGAAGTGGCTCGCCCCATGCTAACCTGGGGAACTTATGGTGGCGAGGAGACTCGACGTTCAGGCTTGGATCAGTCCCGCCTTGGTTTTCTTGATTCTGAGCTGCATTGTGTTCTCTCACCCTTTTTTCTGTACTTCTGAAGATGATTCGAAACATTTGCTTTAGTGAGTCCCTCTACCTTCATAATTTCCAGTATATGTTGCGGCCGTGCCGAATCTATTCCTAGCTGCTGAACTGCATTAACAAACATACGATGCAGCTCGGGAGACCAACTCATCTTCTTTCTCCAGTTGCTTGGAACAAAATTGAAGGCTTGATGCTTGTTCTCATGGTCGTGCAATTGCTTCCTTACCACGTGCTGCCATATGTTTTGAAGCATCTGAACTCTAACTGGTTTCGTTACGACGTCTTGGGCCCCATTTAAGACAGCCTTCATTAGGGCTTGCTGATCATCGCTTGCCGATATTACGAGGACTGGCATGTTTAATTTAGAATTGATGACTTCCAAGAGAGTGAAAACATCCATGTCAATCCCTACCATGGCGGTGAGGACGATATCAAACGGGTCACTACTCCTCCTTAATATCTCTAAGGCCTCTGTCGCCTTTGCTTGAGCTACAACCTTATACCGACATTTTCTTAATACGGTAACAAGGATTGACAGAGAGACTGGATTACCGTCAATGGCCATGACCAGTAGACCCTCAGGGTAAGGAACTTCATCAGCTTTGACCAGGGTTGAACATGCGCCCGTTCCCCTAATACTCGACATATTTCTGGATCTAGGACTGCCGATTCGAGACCGCCTCGGGATGTCTTCTCAGATTTGAGGGATCACGAGATCGTTGATGCCTTCTCGTAACAGGCTTTGAAAGCCGATGCTTTGATGGTGAAGGTTTTGAATTCCTCTCCCACGAGAACTCCTTCCTCTCTATCTTTCTCCTGCGAGTTCTTGCTGTCGCGACCCTCTAAAAATATTTTTATTAATTCTAGGGGTTAACGGATTATTAGGTTAATTAGATTTGACTAACCTAATGCGGACCCTCCCAAGCCCTACCGAATCGCAACTTTGGTTTTTGTTTAAATGATTTTGAAATTTGGAGTCGCCACTAATCGTTCTTGGTAGGTCGATTAGAAACCTAAATAAATTAGCGGGAGAACTAATTTATTCCTGCGAACCAGAGATTATGAGCTCGGGGACTTGGTTACACTAGTTAATTAAAACTAATGCCCTTTCGGTACCTTAATTTCATGGATATCCTAATCCGGCAACTCAGGCTTGGTTTATTCCTAAAGCTCTAGTAGGGTATTCTCTTTTGTGTTTTCACTTTTTAAATAGGATGCATGGATGGTATATATGTTTATTTGTTATATTTTTTTAAGTGTTAAAGATTCCCTGAAGCCGAAAGAGGGAGTGTGTTAACGACTTCTGTGCAGTATTACGACCTACTCATCTTTTGGGTCTGATGATTCAAAAATTAAATTATAGGAAGTACATGACAGTGAATAAACACCTCCAATGGGAGGCCTAGCAATGGCTTGGCTCTTCCCTTTGGGATTTAAGGTACAGGTATTTAAGTTGCAAGTATTTAAACTACTGTAAGTAAAAACCTCCAATGGGAGGCTAAGCATTGGCTTGGCTCTTCCCTTTGGGATTTAAGGTACAGGTATTTAAGTTGCAGGTATTTAACTACTGTAAGTAAAAACCTCCAATGGGAGGCTAAGCATTGGCTTGGCTCTTCCCTTTGGGATTTAAGGTACAGGTATTTAAGTTGCAGGTATTTAACTACTGTAAGTAAAAACCTCCAATGGGAGGCTAAGCATTGGCTTGGCTCTTCCCTTTGGGATTTAAGGTACAGGTATTTAAGTTGCAGGTATTTAACTACTATAGTAAAAATCTCCAATGGGAGGCTAAGCATTGGCTTGGCTCTTCCCTTTGGGATTTATGGTGCAGGTATTTAAATTGCGGATGGACTTTGTCATCTCCATTTTGGGGTATGAATTTTTTAAAATGAAATACAACGAATTGATTCAACAATTTGAAATTTGTGCGCGCTTGAGGACTCCTCCAAGCCGATTTTGTGCTTCCATAGGATTGACCATTGATATAGAGCTGCGGCTTCCTGACATAAAATAGAGTGAAGTGTCAGTATACAAAATATGTGCTAATCTGCACCTAAAACCAGAAGAGTGGAAAGAGTACTTATCTCCCGTTTGTTTGGGAGGGATTTCTATAATTGATTTTCGCTCTCTATGTTCCCAATATAGAGAGTTTCTTTTGAATTAAGAGGGACTTTTAGTCACAGATCAGTTGAGAAATCGGTGGACAGCTTAGGAGCTTGTCTGGGCCGATTCTTGCATCTCTACGAGATTTTTGCTGTTGACATAGAGATATCTTTCTCCTGACATAAAATATGGGAAAAAATGGGAGATGGAGAAAGTGTATACAATTTGTGCTAATTTGCGAGTAAAACCATAAATAAATGAATAAATAAAAACACTTAGCTCGAATTTGCTTGCTCGTTGACGATGATGAACTCTTGATTTATATTGATCGATGAAGGAATTTGTGATGATAACCCCTAGCTTTAAACTCCCATCATCTTCAAAATTCTCTCTCTTTTTTGGTATTTTCTTTCTCTCAAATTTTTCTTCAATCTCCCAAAACTCTCTCAAACATCCAAAATTTTCTCTTCAAAAAATTCTCCCAAACACTTCAAATTTTCTCTCTCAAGAATCCTTTCTCAAGCTCACTTCTTTCTCCTTTTATAACCTACTCATCTATCTCCCATTCTAATTTTTCCACTAACTCTATCTCCCATTCTAATTTCTCCACTAACTCTTCTTCATTTTCATCTTCCATTCTCCATCTCTATCTCACATTCTAATCTCTCCACTAACTCTTCTTCATCTTCATCTTCCCTTCTCCATATTTATCTCCCATTCTAATTTCTCCACTAACTCTTCTTAATCTCCATCTTCCATTCTCTATTCTTATCTTCCATTCTAATTTCTCTACTAACTCTTCTTCATCTCTATCTTCCCTTCTCTATTCTTATCTTATTTTCTCCACCCATTCTTCTCCAACTTCTCTTCTTCATCTCCTCTTCTTCATCTTCCCTTCTCTATTCTAATTTATCCACTAACTTTCCTTTTTATTATTTGTAAAATAATCCTTCAAGAGTTAGGTATTTGCACTTTAGTCCTTGAATTTTAAGTATTTACAATTCAGTCCCTGAAAAAATATATTTCTTTAAGTCCAAATCTCCTCACAATTTTTGACACACCAAAATTTACCACATGTCAAATTTAAGCTCATTTCTTGTCGCTGAAAATAATGCATAATTTAATTAAAGCCCTTTTGCAAAATTAAGTCATTCTGGGTATAATTGGGCCAAGATGAAAATTTAAAATATTAGAAGACAATGTCACAACTCATAAAAAGTGAAAGTTAAAAATAAGTTGACTCAAATTAAATTTTTTTAAGCCCGATTCGAGATTATACTCGTGAAGGAACACGTGACTCGAATTGGATTTTTCTGAATTTGCGATGGCCAATATGAAAATAGATTTAAAATAAAAATATTAACTATCTTTGTGTATTTTTTGGCCTCAAATGTTATTTTTTCAAAATTTTCAAATATTTTTGTATTTTTTTAAAAAAAAATTAAAATATATATAATATGAAAAATTATTTTTTGGTCAAAATTCGTTCCCTAGGCTTGGCTAAGGTTCCCAAAGTTGATTTTTCAATTTTATGAATTTTTATGGATTTTCTATTAATTTTTGAAAATAAATAAATAAAAAATACGTAAAAATATTGAAAATATGAAAAATCTTTTTTTGGTCAAAATTGGTTCCCTAGGCTTGGCTAAGGTCCCCAAAGTTGATTTTTCAATTTTATGAATTTTTATGGATTTTTTATTACTTTAGCAATAGAAAAAATGATTAAAGATCAGGTGTCAACACTTGCGAATGAACTCTGACTATCAAATGGGGACAAGTTCTTTCTCTGGCAATAGCAACGACTTCCCTCTTCACGGGCAGCGCTATTAGATTTTCTGAGGGAGAAAATCTGATATTCAGCTTTTGATCAAAGGGGAAATCCTTGTTTCTCGCTCAATTTGTCTTCTTTTTTCTTTTCGTGATAGAGGGCCCCTGTCAAGATCTCCACCGTCGATTTACTGGCGGGTCCTCCAATAAAGACAAGTCGTATCTCCTTTTCGCTAACGTTTGCCGTGTCTTCCACTCAGCTCATCTTTCCGTCTTCTTTTTCAAAGTGGCGGTGTCTCGTCAAACTTTCTGCGGAGATTTCGGACTCGCTTAGCTCGCAGTCGCCATCTGATGGGAATTCGAGCCAACGAGGGTGGTGCCAATAGAGAATGGTAGATAAGAGAAATCTTGACTGGTTGATACCGTCACTATGAAATCAATATTTACTTCAAAGCAGATTACCATCTTCGCATTCCGCTCATCTGCCTCACCTCTCTCCCCCTTTCTTTCGTATTCTGCTTTCAAAAATGGCCAATTCTCCTAACCATACCTTATCCGCCGAAGTCCTAGCTGGGTGGGAGAGACTCTACAATCTTCTTGGTAGAGGTTACGCTCATATAGCCAAAAACTCTACCGTTGAGGCTGAAATCCTCGGTTTATTTAGGACCGTGGACGCTGCTTCTGTTGAGGGTACCCAACTAGGGAAGGAGTACCGGAACTTCTCGACCCTCTTCATCAATTTTCTGGCTGCCTATAACCGTGCTTATGAGACGGTCCTTGTGACCGCTGTCGTGAAAGCCCGTTACCGAGACCGGCACGAGCGTCTGGCAACAGTTACGTTTGTGGCTGATAATCACAAAAAGGCCCTCAAGTTTGCCAACGATCATCTTTCGTGGCTGGTTCGTGAGAGGGGAAAGTTGGTGGACCGTCTGGCCTTGCTCCGAACTTACGCCGAACAGGAGCCAGGCAATATTGTGATGAGGTGTAAATGTGGTTGGCTGCAGGAGAGACTTGATGACATTACGGCAGACATTGCTTTCGAGAGGGCAGCGGTTCCGGACCTGGAGTATGCCGTTGAGCATTACGAGGCCACTATGGCCCAGGTTAAAGAGAAGTGCAATCGCCTCTTCTTTAGGCTCGCGGAGCTTGATCCCGAGAGCGCCCGGTGCATCCAGAGCATCAACTGTTTGGAGAGTCAGTTGAGCTCTTTCGTAATGGTCATCAGGGCCCAGTTTGGCTTTACCTTTCCTCCCCAGTGAGTTGTTGTAATACTCTTTAATGAATGGAATGAAAGAAAAGCTTCACGTGTTTTGTTTTGTTTTGTTTTTTTTTTTTAATTTTCCTGCTATCGTTTCTTCCGCATAGCATAACAGAACGATTTGAGGTACCGAAGATGTCGAGGCTTAATGTTCTTCTTGATGTTCTTGTTTAATTGCTCCAGACGATGATATCGAGAACATTGATGATGGGTTCGGCGGTGGCCCCCACTATCCATCTTGAGATCACGAACAATAACGCTATGACAACTCGATCAGTGCGCTGGTAGTAAATCCGGCCACCTGTTGTGTGCCCACTTTTATCCATATTTTGTTTCTTTCGGCGTCCACTTCCTGTGGGCCACGTTCATTAATAGAACCTCGGTCCTCTAAAGCCCTCCGCATGTTTCGGATAAGAGGAAATTTTAAGACCGGCCTCTGGTTGATTTGATCAGGTAAAGGTATTTGTTTCATGGGTTCTGATTATATAATCCATATTGTTTTTCAAAAGACGCGGGATCCTCTGCATTACATTAAATATGCCCCCATGTTTAATCAGTATAAATCCACCGTCATATCAGAATACACTGCCCATACAAGTTTACGGATTGACACAACTTTGTCTGTCAAAGATGGACAATGTTCGTTTGCCCCCCAGAATTAACGGTTGAAGCCTCGGTGTTTTTCGTCTTTTGGTATTTCTGAAGATGATTCTTGATATATTATTGAACTTAATTTTTACACCCGTCTGGGGTATCTAGGATCTCTCTGCAAAAGAAAAGGATATAATTAGTATGCGACACAATAAATGTCGGTCCATGACTCCTATATTAGTCCAATTTGATTTTTTCTATTTTATAGAGAAATCAGAAGAAAGAAAAAAAAATTTCCTTAGGAAGAAATGGGTTAATTTCTGATACAGAATTTTTTTCAAATTTATTATTCTTTTTTTATTTTTTATTTTTTTTTAAAGGAATGTGACAAAGTCTCTTGACGTTTACTAAAATTTTTGAAGGAATTTCCTTTTTATCAAAATAAATTTTCAGAGGTAAATTTGTCAGGAAAATTTTATTTTTATTGAAGCAGGAAAGACATGACAGAAATTCTTTATTGGTTAACGAAATTCCCCCGAGACATTAGTCTAATTTTATTTAGAGAAACTTTTCTTAGAAAAACATGAGCGAATTTCTCGAAAAGAATTTTTGTTGCAAGTTTTTATAATTTGAAAGAATGTGATAAAATCACTTGATGCTTTTTTTAAAGGAATTTTTCTTTTTATCGAAATAAATTTTCAGAGGAAAATTTGTCGGGAAAATTTCATTTTTATTGGAGAGAAAAAAAACATGACAAAAATCTCTTATTGGTCAATTAGTCTAATTTTATTTAGAGAAAATTTTCTTAGAAAAACATGAGCGAATTTCTCGAGAAGAATTTTCTTGCAAGTTTTTATAATTTGAAAAATGTGATAAAATCACTTGATGTCTACTAGAGTTTTTTTTTTTTAAGGAATTTTTCTTTTTATTGAAATTTTCAAAGGAAAATTTTTTCAGGAAAATTTCATTTTTATTGAAGCAATAAAAATATGACAAAAATCCCTTATTGGTTAATAAAATTCCCATGAAGGGATTTTTTTACATCATTTTTTCAAAAAAAAAATTAAAAGAAATGAGGGACAAATTTAATTTTTATTTTCTTTTAAAAAGAATGGTCGTAATATCAAGCTCAAAAACTGACTAACACCTAGCATGGACCGACCGAAAATAAATACAAGATAAAATCAGAGAACTTACTTTTACCTTGGAGAAATGCAAATCACATAGTCATGCGCATGACTCAAGTGAGGAGTGGACTCTAGAAAATAAAAGAAGGAGAGACAAGGTATGGACCTAAAAAGGCTCCCACTATCTGAATTGACAAACTTACCCTCCGCGCAATCAAATCACAATGGGAAGAATTGTCAATTCAGATAATGAGCGGAATAAAATATGGTCAACCCGAGCGCAATCGACGCAAGAGCTTTGCATATTCGATCCCTATCTATGGTTTTCTAGGAAGAATTTCGCGACTTGGGTTTAGACGCTTGTGTGTACAGGTGTCGTGATCCTCAGAGTATGCAAGACATGCACAACAATTGATATCAAAACAGCGCTTCTAAAAATGTGCGAAATTAAACAAATAAACCCAACACCGAGCCTGCAAAACAAAGGGGTTAGCCAAACACTCCGCCCCTTATAACTCCCATCCTGCAAAAACATATAACACCTATAGAATGAGTCCCAAACAATATCGCCAGAAGCGAGATATGCATGAAATTTTCATTGGCCTAAGTCCACTAAGACTCTTAAAATTTCGAAAAAATTTAAGTATTCCAATTGGTATCTTTTTTCGAAAATTTAAAAATCTCTCTCCCCAGCGGAGTCGCCAGTCTGTCGCGACCCTCTAAAAAAATTTTAAATTTTAAAGGGGGTTAACGGATTATTAGGTTAATTAGATTTGACTAACCTAACGCGGACCCTCCCAAGCCCTACCGAATCGCAACTTTGGTTTTTGTTTAAATGATTTTAAAATTTGGAGTCGCCACTAATCGTTCTTGGTAGGTCGATTAGAAACCTAAATAAATTAGCGGGAGAACTAATTTATTCCTGCGAACCAGAGATTAGGAGCTCGGGGACTTGGTTACACTAGTTAATTAAAACTAATGCCCTTTCGGTACCTTAATTTCATGGATATCCTAATTCGGCAACTCAGGCTTGGTTTATTCCTAAGGCTATAGTAGGGTATTCTCTTTTGTGTTTTCACTTTTTAAATAGGATGCATGGATGGTATATATTTTTATTTGTTATATTTTTTTAAGTGTTAAAGATTCCCTGAAGCCGAAAGAAGGAGTGTGTTAACGACTTCTGTGCAGTATTACAACCTACTTATCTTTTGGGTCTGATGATTCAAAAATTAAATTATAGGAAGTACATGACAGTGAATAAACACCTCCAATGGGAGGCCTAGCATTGGCTTGGCTCTTCCCTTTGGGATTTAAGGTACATGTATTTAAGTTGCAAGTATTTAAACTACTGTAAGTAAAAACCTCTAATGGGAGGCTAAGCATTGGCTTGGCTCTTCCCTTTGGGATTTAAGGTACATGTATTTAAGTTGCAGGTATTTAACTACTGTAAGTAAAAACCTCCAATGGGAGGCTAAGCATTGGCTTGGCTCTTCCCTTTGGGATTTAAGGTACATGTATTTAAGTTGCAAGTATTTAACTACTGTAAGTAAAAACCTCCAATGGGAGGCTAAGCATTGGCTTGGCTCTTCCCTTTGGGATTTAAGGTATAGGTATTTAAGTTGCAGGTATTTAACTACTGTAAGTAAAAACCTCCAATGGGAGGCTAAGCATTGGCTTGGCTCTTCCCTTTGGGATTTAAGGTACAGGTATTTAAGTTGCAGGTATTTAACTACTGTAAGTAAAAACCTCCAATGGGAGGCTAAGCATTGGCTTGGCTCTTCCCTTTGGGATTTATGGTGCAGGTATTTAAATTGCGGATGGACTTTGTCCTCTCCATTCTGGGGTATGAATTCTTTAAAATAAAATACAACGAATTGATTCAACAATTTGAAATTTGTGCGCGCTTGAGGACTCCTCCAAGCCGATTTTGTGCTTCCATAGGGTTGACCATTGATATAAAGCTGCGGCTTCCTGACATAAAATAGAGTGAAATGTCAGTATACAAAATATGTGCTAATCTGCACCTAAAACTAGAAGAGTGGAAAGAGTACTTATCTCCCATTTTTTTGGGAGTGATTTCTATAATTGATTTTCGCTCTCTATGTTCCCAATATAGAGAGTTTCTTTTGAATTAAGAGGGACTTTTAGTCACAGATCAGTTGAGAAATCGGTGGACAGCTTAGGAGCTTGTCTGGGCCGATTTTTGCATATCTACGAGATTTTGCTGTTGACGTAGAGATATCCTTCTCCTGACATAAAATATGGAAAAAAAAAAAAGAGGAGATGGAGAAAGTGTATACAATTTGTGCTAATTTGCAAGTAAAACCATAAACAAATGAATAAATAAAAACACTTAGCTCGAATTTGCTTGCTCGTTGACGAGGATGAACTCTTGATTTATATTGATCGATGAAGGAATTTGTGATGATAATCCCTAGCTTTGAACTCCCATCATCTTCACAATTCTCTCTCTTTTGGTATTTTCTTTCTCTCAAATTTTTCTTCAATCTCCCAAAACTCTCTCAAACATCCAAAATTTTCTCTCCAAAAAAAATCCTCCCAAACACTTCAAATTTTCTCTCTCAAGAATCCTTTCTCAAGCTCACTTCTTTCTCCTTTTATAACCTACTCATCTATCTCCCATTCTAATTTTTCCACTAACTCTATCTCCCATTCTAATTTCTCCACTAACTCTTCTTCATTTTCATCTTCCATTCTCCATCTCTATCTCACATTCTAATCTCTCCACTAACTCTTCTTCATCTTCATCTTCCCTTCTCCATATTTATCTCCCATTCTAATTTCTCCACTAACTCTTCTTAATCTCCATCTTCCCTTCTCTATTCTTATCTTCCATTCTAATTTCTCTACTAACTCTTCTTCATCTCCATCTTCCCTTCTCTATTCTTATCTTATTTTCTCCATCCATTCTTCTCCAACTTCTCTTCTTCATCTCCTCTTCTTCATCTTCCCTTCTCTAATCTAATTTATCCACTAACTTTTCTTTTTATTATTTGAAAAATAATCCTTCAAGAGTTAGGTATTTGCACTTTAGTCCTTGAATTTTAAGTATTTACAATTCAGTCCCTGAAAAAATATATTTCTTTAAGTCCAAATCTCCTCACAATTTTTGACACACCAAAATTTACCACATGTCAAATTTAAGCTCATTTCTTGTCGCTGAAAATAATGCATAATTTAATTAAAGCCCTTTTGCAAAATTAAGTCATTCTGGGTATAATTGGGCCAAGATGAAAATTTAAAATATTAGAAGACAATGTCACAACTCATAAAAAGTGAAAGTTAAAAATAAGTTGACTCAAATTAAATTTTTTTAAGCCCGATTCGAGATTATACTCGTGAAGGAACACGTGACTCGAATTGGATTTTTCTGAATTTGCGATTGCCAATATGAAAATAGATTTAAAATAAAAATATTAACTATATTTGTGTATTTTTTGGCCTCAAATGATATTTTTTCAAAATTTTCAAATATTTTTGTATTTTTTAAAAAAAATTAAAAAAAATATATAATATGAAAAATTATTTTTTGGTCAAAATTCGTTCCCTATGCTTGGCTAAGGTTCCCAAAGTTGATTTTTCAATTTTATGAATTTTTATGGATTTTCTATTAATTTTCGAAAATAAATAAATAAAAAATACGTAAAAATACTGAAAATATGAAAAATCGTTTTTTGGTCAAAATTGGTTCCCTAGGCTTGGCTAAGGTCCCCAAAGTTGATTTTTCAATTTTATGAATTTTTATGGATTTTTTATTACTTTAGCAATAGAAAAAATGATTAAAAATCAGGTGTCAACACCTGGTCAACCAGTTTAGGGTTGACAGACGTCCCAAGCCGCGATCAGGAGCTAGTGAGTAAGGACTCTCAAACATCGGTCATCCACACCCGAACCAACACGAGACTAGCTGATTATCGAAGAGCCACAGGAGAGGCAGAACTGACCTTGAATAAGTGCACCTTTCATTTCATGCTTAATTCCCCTGCGTATGATATTTTCAGCTTTCTAAGTGACTAGATTTAATTCAGGGGCAAGGGGGTAATTTGTTTTTTTATCTCGTCGAATGCGTGAATCCCTTTTTTATGCTAGATTTAGGGCGGATCAATTTGTGGCAACGTCGCTGACTGCCATAATGAAAGATGTTGAATGGCCTCACGTAGGGAAATTTGAAGTGAAAAGCCCAAGCGAGCTCGAAGACGGGTAACTGTGTGTCGTTCCAATTTACCCTCAATCGTTGCAAAATGCTAAATTGGATTTGTTCCATTCTCACCTAGGGGATTGCAAAGTGCCTCAAGAGTGTCGTAAAATGAAATGACCTAATGGAATGCGATAGGACTCATTCGCCTTCAAGGTAACCTTCAAATTAAAGGAGCCCTCCGGTCCACGGACCCGATGGCATGGAAAATGATGATGGTCCAAGGCAACCCGAAAGAAAACAAGGCCCAACTAAGCAAAGCATATATGTGGCAAGCTCAAAGTGAAGGGCAACTCGGGACATACAATTCAATCCAATCCAAATGAAGGAACTTCCTCAATTCAAATTCAATGGAAGTATACACAAGGGTAAAACAGTATCGTTCCAATTTTTCTAGAATATGAAGAACATATACTGCCGTATTCTCTTTCATTTTTGCAGGGGAAGTCTCCACTGGCCAGATTTTCCTGTCTACCATTCCCTATCAGTATCACCTCCGCTACTCGTCTCCAATCTCGAGCCAAGCAAATCCGACGTCTCTACGGAGAAGTTGGACGGGACGCCACTACTTTGAAAAAGAAAGGATAAAAAATAAGCTGAGTGGGAGACAAAGACATTTTCGGCAGAAAAGAGATGCGACTCGTCTTTATTAAAGAACTCGCCAGCAAATTGACGGTGGAGACAGCAACAAGGGGCCCCCTTTCACGGAAAGATGGAAGGAGACGAGCTGGGCGAGAGATACGATGAAAAGAAAATCGAGAAAACCAGAACACTCGAGAGAGGCAATACAGTTGGTAAACCCACGTCTAATTTTAAAGGAGGCATCTTCTTGATAATTCTCATTCGTGCTGGAAAGAGAGACTCTTAAAGCATACGTAATCTCCAAGAAAAATCCAGAGAGTGAAAATACAAGAAGAGATATCAAACTTTGAGAAATCGTTAACCAAATCGAAGATGTCTCAACCCAACACACTTGAAAGTTATCGTTACTTGCTGAATATGGGAGAGGAAGAGTTTGAAGCCATGTTTGGGATCGACGACGTCCAAGAGCCCGATAAGGACAACAACGGTAAAGGTCAAAAGAAGCGTTACCGTCGCCATACTGAGGAGCAAGTACGAAAGCTTGAAGATTTCTTCAGAACGTGCCCTATGCCAGACGGCAAACAGAAAATGGAACTGAGTCAAGAGCTAGGACTTGAACCTTCGCAAATCAAGTTCTGGTTTCAAAATAGACGAACCCGAATGAAGACTCGTCATGAGCACAACGAAGCCGAGTTTCTAAGAGTTGAAAATGAAAACTTCCGAGCGGAGAACAAGATATATAAAGAGGCTTTTGACTCCGCCACCTGCCCCAACTGCAATACTCTCCTCACCCTCGATGAAATGCATTATCTGAGGATCGAAAATGCACGTTTAAGAGGTGAGTTAGATCAGTTCATAGCAGGATCAAGTTCTGTTGGAGCAAGGCACGAAAAGACTGAGACTATTGGACCAGCATAGATGCCTTCTGAGGAGGAGGTGAGGTATCATCACCAGGCAAGTGGCATTGGCGACGAACTCGCCGCCATGATCAGGCAGTTTGATGCTGATGAAGCACCAGGGCTTTAATGTGCATACGGATCCTGTATTTCAAAATTAGTGATCGCGGGACCTACAACACAGCCGACGCGTACCTGATCCGGAACAACGCTAGCTGATCACTCAAGAACCTGCAAAGGGAGGAAGATCAAACCTGGACGAATACGTCTACTTAGTTTCATCGCACGTTCTCGCCTTTTATCGATGTCCAAAATCAATGCACAAGCTAGAAGTAATCATTTCCCTTTCCCCATATTAAATGCTCGGAGCCATTAACCGCACCAAACTCGAAAAAAATTAATATCGAGAAGAAATCCGCATAAATCTGAAGGGTAAATCCGTATCGTTTCAAGTTACCCTCGAACTACCCAGGTTTTAAATTTGATCCCTTCTATTTTCAGGAATTTGCAAAAGCGACTCGAGAACACAGTCGTATCCAAAAACAAAATTCCCTGGTCGGGCTAAATTGGGGGCAAATCAACTCATGGATATTACCACAGAATGGACAGCTTGAGATAAGGAAAGTACAAGCAAAAGACGCGAACAATCTCAGAAATGGGTAATTCGGTATCGTTCTAATTTACACATAATCATCTCGAGTCCTGAATTGTTTTATTCTATTCTTAACAGGGATTGCAAATTATCTCGAGAAAATACCGTAACATGGCCCAAGGTGATACAACAGGGCTGCGTTATCTCCAAGGGTTAACCTTTGAAAGGAAAGCCCCATGGACACCTATGGTCCAATGGACCGAATGGTATGGGGGATGACAGTAGGTCCGAAATGTCCCGAGTTCGATCCCCAAGGGTGGGGAATGTTGTAAGTATTATAAATAAATGAAACAACTTTTTGTGCATTTCTTTTTGCAAACAGGAATACTTGACGAGTGATATCAAAGTCAGTATTTTACCATAGTCTTACCATAATGGTGAGGTGCCCAACGAAAGTCAAGGAAAATTCAATCCAGCAAAATTGGTAAAAGACTCGTGCAAGGCATTCAAGACGAAGGGTGAATCAGTATCGTTTCCAATTTATCCCTTTTAATACTGGCTGACATGTCTCCTTTTCTTTTTACATGAAATATTTATACTAACATTTAACATGTTGAAGGAGACAAATCCCAAAAGAAAATTATGATCATCTGACAAGATCTATTTTGGTGAAAAATGGGGCAAATTAATCACAAGTTCTGAAGCAAAAAAAAAAAAGCAAATACGTCTTCCTTATCTCGTTCGATTTCAAGAATAATTTCTCTGCTTTTTGCAAGGGCATTCAACCGCTAAACCACGGCAGTCGCTGTTATTAAGCAAACCGAAATGCTCCCTCACCCATATGCTTCATCGCACAGGGGCAAAGTTGAGACGAACCGCCTCTCGACATAAGGAGTAGGCTTACCAATTTGTTCGGTCCGCCCACATACCAGGGGCAATTCAAATCCGCCCATATTTGCACATTATATAAACACACATGATGCTAAAAAAATTGTCACATCTGCATTGTGTTTACACAGTTCATGAATTATGCATGACTATTCCGCGTGTTTAATTTACCAACTCCAACTTAGAGCATAAACTACACAGGAGACATCAAATGTGCAGAATGGAGCATGACAGGATGAGGAAAGGCAAACTATTTCCACACAAGTCTAACATTTTAATCAACGGATAAACAGCATTTCCCCAGAGTGAGAGAAAGCCCCTTCGGACTAAAGTCCCCCATTCATATTACATTCGAGGCGTTCATATTATGAGAACCTCCTTAAATAGAATTGGTAATGCAAACTTGACAGAATAGTTTTGCATGATCCACATTTTGATTGATTGCATCATGAGTTATCACACAGACTACTTCTAATCATTGCCAACTTACCTGAACAATTTTGTATGAACCAATGAACGCATTGATGAAGATGCTTGCACATGTTAGCTCTGACATTGCCTGACAGGCAATACATTCCCGGTGTTTGAGTTACCTTCCAAAGTCTTGAAATTCATTCGGCGATTATTGAATGAACAAGCCTGGTTGTCGAGAAGCCACCAAGCATTTCTTTCAAATTCTCAGGTAAGTATATCTTCAACCTGAACCTTTCAAAAGAATGAATTCTGACGGTTGTTGGGGTACTCAAATCCATTGCGGTATATACAAGTATCCACCTTCTTCAATAAAGCATGATTTGTCTCAAGGACAGAAATGTTTGAGACCTTTTGATCTCTGCCTCTTTGGTTTATTCCTAAAGCGACAGGAGAATATAATTTGGGTTTGAGCTTCCGCAGGATTCTTGGTCTCCCCAGATTTCAGAATGGCACCCTTTGAGGTACACCAAGCCCTTCTTACAGGCAAATCAAGCCCTTCTTACAGGCAAACTAAGTCCTTCTTACAGGCAAACCAAGTCATTCTTACAGGCACAAAGTCCTTCTTACAGGCACAAAGTCCTTCTTACAGGCAAATCAAGTCCTTCTTACAGGCAAATCAAGTCCTTACAGGTAAACTAAGTCCTTCTTACAGGCAAACAAAGTCCTTCTTACAGGCAAATCAAGTCCTGCTTACAGGCAAACAAAGTCCTTCCTACAGGCAAAGCAAGTCCTTCTTACAGGCAAATCAAGTCCTTCTTACAGGCAAATCAAGTCCTGCTTACAGGCAAATCAAGTCCTTTTTACAGGCACAAAGTCCTTCTTACAGGCAAATCAAGTCTTTCTTACAGGCAAACTAAGTCCTTCTTACATGCAAATCAAGTCCTTCTTACAGGCAAACTAAGTCCTTCTTACAGGCAAACTAAGTCCTTTTTACAGGCAAACCAAGTCCTTCTTACAAGCAAATCAAGTCATGCTTACAGGCAAACAAAGTCCTTCCTACAGGCAAATCAAGTCCTTCTTACAGGCAAATCAAGCCCTTCTTACAGGCAAACTAAGTCCTTCTTACAGGCAAACCAAGTCCTTCTTACAGGCAAACCAAGTCCTTCTTACAGGCACAAAGTCCTTCTTACAGGCAAATCAAGTCCTTCTTACAGGCAAATCAAGTCCTTCTTACAGGCAAACAAAGTCCTTCTTACAGGCAAATCAAGTCCTGCGTACAGGCAAACAAAGTCCTTCCTACAGGCAAAGCAAGTCCTTCTTACAGGCAAATCAAGTCCTTCTTACAGGCACAAAGTCCTTCTTACATGCAAATCAAGTCCTTCTTACAGGCACAAAGTCCTTCTTACAGGCAAATCAAGTCCTTCTTACAGGCAAACTAAGTCCTTCTTACAGGCAAATCAAGTCCTTCTTACAGGCAAACTAAGTCCTTCCTACAGGCAAACCAAGTCCTTTTTATAGGCACAAAGTCCTTCTTACAGGCAAATCAAGTCCTTCTTACAGGCAAACTAAGTCCTTCTTACAGGCAAACCAAGTCCTTCTTACAGGCACAAAGTCCTTCTTACAGGCAAATCAAGTCCTTCTTACAGGCACAAAGTCCTTCTTACAGGCAAATCAAGTCCTTCTTACAGGCAAATCAAGTCCTTCTTACAGGTAAACTAAGTCCTTCTTACAGGCAAACCAAGTCTTTCTTACAGGCACAAAGTCCTTCTTACAGGCAAATCAAGTCCTTCTTACAAGCAAACTAAGTCCTTCTTACAGGCAAATCAAGTCCTTCTTACAGGCACAAAGTCCTTCTTACAGGCAAATCAAGTCCTCCTTACAGGCACAAAGTCCTTCTTACAGGCAAATCAAGTCCTTCTTATAGGCACAAAGTCCTTCTTACAGGCAAATCAAGTCCTTCTTACAGGCATAAAGTCATTCTTACAGGCAAATCAAGTCCTTCTTACAGGCATAAAGTCTTCTTACAGGCAAACAAAGTCCTTCTTACAGGCAAATCAAGTCCTTCTTACAGGCAAAGCAAGTCCTTCTTACAGGCATAAAGTCCTTCTTACAGGCAAAGCACCAAGTCCTTTTTACAGGCACCAAGTCCTTTCTACAGGCACCAAGTCCTTCTTACAGGTATCTCCATGGGGTGACCTACCATACGGGTCAAATCTCAATCAAAATTTAATCAGTAGAATCCTTTTATTAGGAATCTACCATGGTACGACCCACCATACGGGTCAAATTTTAATTTTTAATCAGTAGAATCATTTTATTAGGAATCTACCATGGGTTGATCCATCATACGGGTTCAGGTTCAACCACCCTAAAGTTTTTTTTTTATATAACGAATCCTTAGGTTCTCATTTCATTTTCAGTGGAACATTTATGTCACAACTCTTTTTATTTCCTTATATTGAGTCGATTAGAATTCAGGTGTCATCTCATCTTTGAAATGAACCTCTACCGAGCTTCCTTTCAAAGAGGGGCAGCTGTTGACACCTGATTTTTAATCATTTTTTCTATTGCTAAAGTAATAAAAAAATCCATAAAAATTCATAAAATTGAAAAATCAACTTTGGGGACCTTAGCCAAGCTTAGAGAACTAATTTTGACAAAAAAAAATGATTTTTCATATTTTCAGTATTTTTTAGTATTTTTATTTTCAAAAATTCATGAGAAATAAAGAAAAAATGAGAAAATTACAAAATCAACTTTGGAAGCCTTGGCCAAGCCTAGGCAACCATTTTTGAACAAAAAATAAATTTTCATATTTATATATATTTTAATTTTTAAAAAAAAATACAAAAAAAACTTGAAAATTTTGGAAAAATAACATTTGAGGCAAAAAAAAATACACAAAGATAGTTAATATTTTTATTTTAAATCTATTTTCATATTGGCCATCGCAAATTCAGAAAAATCCAATTCGAGTCACGTGTTCCTTCACGAGTATAATCTCGAATCGGGCCTAAAAAATTTTAATTTGAGTCAACTTATTTTTAATTTTCACTTTTTATGAGTTGTGACATTGTCTTCTAATATTTTAAATTTTCATCTTGGCTCAATTATACCCAGAATGACTCAATTTTACAAAAGGGCTTTAATTAAATTCTGCATTATTTTCAGCGGCAAGAAATGAGCTTAAATTTAACATGTGGTAAATTTTGGTGTGTCAAAAATTGTGAGGAGATTTGGACTTAAAGAAATATATTTTTTCATGGACTGAATTGTAAATACTTAAAATTCAAGGACTAGAGTGCAAATACCTAACTCTTGAAGGATTATTTTACAAATAACAAAAAGAAGAGTTAGTGGATAAATTAGAATAGAGAAGGGAAGATGGAGAAGAGGAGATGAAGAAGAGAAGTTGGAGAAGAATAGATGGAGAAAATAAGATAAGAATAGAGAAGGGAAGATGGAGATGAAGAAGAGTTAGTAGAGAAATTAGAATGGAAGATAAGAATAGAGAAGGGAAGATGGAGATGAAGAAGAGTTAGTGGAGAAATTAGAATGGGAGATGAATATGGAGAAGGGAAGATGAAGATAAAGAAGAGTTAGTGGAGAGATTAGAATGTGAGATAGAGATGGAGAATGGAAGATGAAAATGAAGAAGAGTTAGTGGAGAAATTAGAATGGGAGATAGAGTTAGTGGAAAAATTAGAATGGGAGATAGATGAGTAGGTTATAAAAGGAGGAAGAAGTGTTTGAGAAAAATTCTTGGGAGAGAAAATTTGAAGTGTTTGGGAGAATTTTTTGGAGAGGAAATTTTGGATGTTTGAGAGAGTTTTGGGAGATTGAAGAAAAATTTGAGAAAAAGAAAATACCAAAAGAGAGAGAATTTTGAAGATGATGGGAGTTTAAAGCTAGGGGTTATCATCACAAATTCCTTCATCGATCAATATAAATCAAGAGTTCATCCTCGTCAACGAGCAAGCAAATTCGAGCTAAGTGTTTTTATTTATTCATTTATTTATGATTTTACTCGCAAATTAGCACAAATTGTATACACTTTCTCCATCTCTTTTTTTCCCCATATTTTATGTCAGGAGAAGGATATCTCTACGTCAACAGCAAAAATCTCGTAGAGATGCAAAAATCGGCCCAGACAAGCTCCTAAGCTGTCCACCGATTTCTCAACTGATCTGTGACTAAAAGTCCCTCTTAATTCAAAAGAAACTCTCTATATTGGGAACATAGAGAGCGAAAATCAATTATAGAAATCCCTCCCAAAAAAATGGGAGATAAGTACTCTTTCCACTCTTCTGGTTTTAGATGCAGATTAGCACATATTTTGTATACTGACACTTCACTCTATTTTATGTCAGGAAGCCGCAGCTCTATATCAATGGTCAACCCTATGGAAGCACAAAATCGGCTTGGAGGAGTCCTCAAGCGCGCACAAATTTCAAATTGTTGAATCAATTCGTTGTATTTCATTTTAAAGAATTCATACCCTAGAATGGAGATGACAAAGTCCATCCGCAATTTAAATACCTGCACCATAATTCCCAAAAGGAAGAGCCAAGCCAATGCTTAGCCTCACATTGGAGGTTTTTACTTACAGTAGTTAAATACCTGCAACTTAAATACTTGTACCTTAAATCCCAAAGGGAAGAGCCAAGCCAATGCTTAGCCTCCCATTGGAGGTTTTTACTTACAGTAGTTAAATACCTGCAACTTAAATACCTGTACCTTAAATCCCAAAGGGAAGAGCCAAGCCAATGCTTAGCCTCTCATTGGAGGTTTTTACTTACAGTAGTTAAATACCTGCAACTTAAATACCTTTACCTTAAATCCCAAAGGGAAGAGCCAAGCCAATGCTTAGCCTCCCATTGGAGGTTTTTACTTACAGTAGTTTAAATACTTGCAACTTAAATACCTGTACCTTAAATCCCAAAGGGAAGAGCCAAGCCAATGCTAGGCCTCCCATTGGAGGTGTTTATTCATTGTCATATACTTCCTATAATTTAATTTTTGAATCATCAGACCTAAAAGATAAGTAGGTCGTAATACTGCACAGAAGTCGTTAACACACTCCCTCTTTCGGCTTCAGGAAATCTTTAACACTTAAAAAAATATAACAAATAAAAATATATATCATCCATGCATCCTATTTAAAAAGTGAAAATACAAAAGAGAATACCCTACTAGAGCCTTAGGAATAAACCAAGCATGAGTTGCCGAATTAGGATATCCATGAAATTAAGGTACCGAAACGGCATTAGTTTTAATTAACTAGTGTAACCAAGTCCCCGAGCTCCTAATCTCTAGTTCGCAGGAATAAATTAGTTCTCCCGCTAATTTATTTAGGTTTCTAATCGACCTACCAAGAACGATTAGTGGCGACTCCAAATTTCAAAATCATTTAAACAAAAACCAAAGTTGCGATTCGGTAGGGCTTGGGAGGGTCTGCGTTAGGTTAGTCAAATCTAATTAACCTAATAATCCGTTAACCCCTAAAAATAATAAAAATATTTTTAGAGGGTCGCGACACATGCACACTGTATTACATGTTACTAGACTGCACTAGGGTCGATCATATTTTAAAATTCCTCCCTGATGCGATTTGGTATGAGCTTGGGAGGGCCCGCTCCTCGATTTCATTCGTCCTATTGAACGGACAAGAATGTGGCAATCCATTAACCCCCCTTCGGAAATATAACTTAATTGTATTCCAGAAAAGATTAAAAATAAAAAAAAATATAATTGCATTTCGGAAATATAACTTCTCAAAATACCTCCGGAGTTATTTTGGGTTAAAGGCCTTTGAAAATACAATTGTAATTCCCCAAAGTTGAGTAAAAAACGAACCAAAAACTATTTGTAATTAGCCAAGCGACTTTAGAATCCCAAATCTCTTACAAATGCTGAACCAAACATGCCCTAACTCCCAAAGCATTCGCCCCGTCAAATTTCACATCACCAATCATATCCAGATTTTAACATGACCCAAAAATTACTTCGATTAGTACAAAATCATGGAATTGTTGGACTCGCTTTCATGAGTCTCATCCCACGATTCCCACAAGGAATCCGAACCGATATTTCCTAATGTTTACCGTTTTCGCATACCGCCGTCCAGAATCTTCCAGAAGCAATCGGATCCAATGACATGGTTGAAAGGTCTTCTTTCTAGTCCTGGTCTCTCTTCTTTTCTCCCCCACTTGGGAAGTTTGACAAAGAGCAGCCACGCTATTGCGACTAATCGACCCGGAATGGCCAAGTTGGGTCCGTCGACTTGCGTCATTAAGCTACGTAAGATTTTGTATCGAAATCTCTGTTTTATGGAATATATATATATATACCTAAAAAAATCTTAGTTATATCAATTAAGTCCATCTAGCAAATTTTGGTAGGCCAAGGCTAATGTGGACACCAATTGACTGGCAATATAGTATTTTAATAATTTTTTGAATTTTTATATTTTATTTATTTATTTTCTTAATTTTCCTTCCCCTTCCCCTTCCCCGTTCTACCTCCAGCCGGTCGCCGGATCTCAACAACCAACCAGAGGGCGATTGGGAAGGCTTGCCCAGCCATGGCAAGACTCGACCTCACCGTTGCTGGGTGAGGGTCGGCTATCCTCAGCCGACCACTGTAAGATCAGGCCTCACTCGGTTATGGTGAGGTTGGTGAGAGCGTCATTGGTTAGAGTTAGAATAGGAAAAGGGAAGGGAAAAAAATTCAATAAAATTATTAAAATATTATTTTGTCAGTCGATCAGCGTCTATGCCAAAGTCTGTCAGCCAAAATTCAGTGGATGAACTGAATTGATATAATTACAAAATGTTTAGGATTGTATTGATTAAAAAAGGTTTAAGGTTAAATTGACATAATTACAATAGATTTATGACTTTGAGATCATTTTTTTTTCCGTTTTACTATAGCAGACTTCTTTTAGTCAAGGGATGCTAGGTAGGCCAATAAATTTGGAGGACAAAATCGTGACTGCGGACTTGAACTGGTAGCTCAATGGGATCTACATTCCTAAATGCTAAGGTTATAGTTCATCGCGTCGTCTCATAATTCGATTCTTTAGACCATCCTCACCCATCTTATCTTGTACCGAGACTCGAAAGTTTCGTAGAATAATAGCATTTGTCCACCTGGATGGTATCAAGAATGATGATCACATTAGTACATTAGAGTGTGGAAGCGTGGCTCTGATATTATTCATTTGAAATTTGTGGGGAGTGTGTGAGGGAGGTCAAAGCTTGGAGGAAGAAGCTGAAACTGAAGCTACCATCGAGGTCGACCGATCTGCAGAAATTTGGAGAGAGAAGGTAAGGCCGCAGGGGTGTTTACCCCTACTGAATGGGGTGTCTCACTAATGACTTGACAAGCTAAGATTACCTAATCTTTTCTCGCCAGGCATTATTACCAAGCAGGCTGCCCGTGCGGCATTTAGACTGCGGCGCGGGCCGCTCGGCACTTTGAATGCAGCCCAGGCGCCGGTGCAGTTGTTTTTGTGCATCCAGAGGAGGACATGAGCGAGCTTCATTATGCAAGAACATTGGTCATCACAATCAACTCACGGGGATGGCGGCAACATTTAACTTCGGAAGCAATACAGTAATCAAAGGTGTTTTGCAGTACTTTCTCATTGTATCCGAACCATTAATGGAGGTTTAAGATATGACCTTTCAAAGCATGTTCTCGAGAAACTAGCAATTGGAAGAGAGAAGTCCATAGGGAAAATTACCAATTCAGTCCTAAACCTATTGCAATTGTGCCATTTTAGTCCTAAACTTTTTTTTTTGCCCAAATCAGTCCTAAACCTTTTCTAATTGTTCCATTTTAGTCCATCCGGTGAGTTTTGGCCGGCCGGCGAGTGGCTGAGGGAGAGATGATTGGGAGGAAATAAAAATAAAAATAAAAATAAAAATAAAAATTCAAAAAATTATTAAAATATTCTATAGCCGGCCGGCCGGCGTCCACGTCAGCGCCGGCTGGCCAAAACTCACCGAATGGACTAAAATGGAACAATTAGAAAAGGTTCAGGACTGATTTGGCCAAAAAAAAAAAGTTTATGACTGAAATGGCACAATTGTAATAGGTTTAGGACTGAATTAGTAATTTTTCCTAAGTCCATACATCATATTAATTACATATGAGAAGACAGTACCTCATCTAATCAAGTTGACTTGAGCGGACAGAATGGCGTGCTCTTCGGAAGCACCGTAGAACATATCGAGAAAACGGTCCCTTGTGACAGCTTATCCTTGTAAAAGAGGAATGCCATGATAAAGAGTATGGGCACAGATTACCACTGAATCAAAATCCTTGCCTATGTGAGTCCGACTGCCCCTTAATCTAAAGATTTTATAGTAGTCAACACGAGGAAGAATCGGCAGACCAGATTCGCGAAGGTGCACCACCGAGCTGCTTCACGCCAGCTAACATTACTAGTAAGAGTTTTCTGCAGAGTGTGGTCGAAGCTTCAGGGGTATCATACTCGAGGAAGCAACGCTTGAATTACCCATCTTACAAAGTCAGACAACAGAGCAAAAAAGCATTACCCATCGTGTTCCTCAAAAGAACATGCAATATAGTGGCTACAGCTGATTCCTTAATTGAATCAAACATACCAATAACCTCGTCCTAATCGTCTTTTTCCTCAATTTCCACTTAAGTCATGCCACATATAGTTCAAATTAAATTTCGATTAAGTGTGCATCCAACCAGTACAATCTCCAATCAAACACCCGTGGTATATTACCTGGCTTGCCATGAGAAGAGCAGCATTTGCAGTTTCTTTATCTGCAAAAACGGATTGACCACCACTAGCGACCGTTGAGAGACAGCAAAAGCATTACATGCTTAACGGATGAGATGAAGAACTCTGCCGTCGCATATCAAAATCATGTCATATCTCAATGCAGTTAAAGAACACAATAGCGAATCTTATTGAAAACTACACTGGTGAAGTTGGAGTATAGACATATCCCCAGGAGACGACTGTCATGGTTTGGCTTCCTATATACAATGCTGGTCATACCACTTTAGAGAGACGGGCAATCGTTTCCATGCTTAAGAGGGTAAAGGAAAGCAAAGAACAGTACGAGGAAACACATTAATCTGTTTACATCATCAGCCCAAGCAAAACAAACCCAAGCAAAACAAATTTAACCCCTAATATGTTCTCTACCTACAGCGTTTTCTATCGCTTTCACTTCCAGATGATTCAGATGAAGATGAGCTCAAACTTCCCGAGTCATCATCTGAGCTTGACGATGCTAGCTGCCGCTGCTGCATGATGAGACGTGGCATGTTCTTCAAATACTCTCGCAAGTTCTCAGTTATGCCTCCAAGTCCAATGGATGTGCAGAAGTTGATGGAGAACCTTGTGTTCTTTGGATTGTCTTTAGGGAAAATTGACTCCAAAGAGTTTGGATCATTCAGGCATTCATTAAGCAAAAGGATCCCCATACAGTCCGACAGTTCCTACAAAAGGGAAAGTGATGTCAGTGAAGCCTGTCTCAGTTAACAATAATTATGTCACCATTATGTTTCTAACGAGCCTTCTTCAGAATCTTTTTCATTACCTATATTTTTTTATGTAATCCGTAATTATTAGAATAACAATTCATCCCCTTTCATTTGCATTATGTTTCCTCAATAATATCTCATGTCATGGCCTCTTAATTCTGATAATTTCGTCAGGTGTCTTTGAACGGTTTCGTGGAATTCTTCATGAAGGTCAAATAGGTAAGCGAGTTCAAGTTTTTGATTGAAGACCTCTTTGCCATTAGAAAAGCTAAGTTTCGGGTCAATAACTATAATCTCTCTCGATACCTACAAGAGCTAACATAAAATAGAAATATAGTAACGAAATTTTTGCATAAAGATGTACTTCTCACCAGCAGCAAATAGAGACTTCTCAAGTGCAGCGATTTTCAACCATGACGAAGACAACTTCTTATCAGTCTTTGCCAAAGAGGACGTGGTTTTGCGATGTGATTCCTGAAAGAAAGCAAAAGAATCATATACATATTTAGGACCGCCAACCTCAAGGAGAAAAGGAGGGGTTAGGTAGATTAACATCATTGGAAGAAAAGGGAACAAAGCAAAGAGTATTACCTCCAGCCTCCGCGCATAATCACAAAAAGCCTTCAAAGCAACCTCACCTAGCTGCGGAATCGACAGCCCAGCAGTCATTGCCCCTCCAATGTTTGGAGGAGGAGGGGTAACTGCCCCAATGCCCGGTGCCGGACTATAACTCACTGCAGGAGCTCTATACACAGGTACTCCCCTCGTAGTTCCATCATCCATTCTCTTCCCTAATCCCTTCCTAAACTGCAGCTCCTCCCATGTCTCTTCCCCCTCATCATCATTGTCCACCTCCCTACCATCAAAACTCTCGGAAACACCCTTCTTCTGACCCTCAATCTTCTCTCCGAATAAGGCAATACACCCCTGGAACTCCGGCTCCTCATCACTCAAGCCCACAGCCGAGTCGTGATTACTCCCCACATCCAGTGAGATATAGTCCGATGCAGCAGCCCATGATTGCCTCAGCCATTCTCTCTTCGCCCTTATCGCATTTATCATGGCCTGATCGGAAAACAATGACCCACAAGAATCCTGCCCATTCACGATTCCAATTGCAACCAGCCGTCTCTCTGCATCATCTCCATACAAACCTTCCCTTTTCTCCTCCAACACCTTTCCCTTTTCACCCTCTTCCTCATCAGAGCTCAACTCATCCGGTTGCCTCAATGTTTCTCTGACTATGGCATTGGGTTTCACCATACCCTTCAAAACGGTGACATATTCGGGTTTAGGATCAGGCTTGGACTTCAATGCTGCACCATACCAAGAGCTGCTCGATGAAGCGAGGCTCCTCGTGTTTTTTTGGAGTTCGCGCAAGGCTTCTTTGGTGTAATTGCCAGCTTGAGGAAGGACAATCAAAAGCAAACGAGTGGCGGGCGACCGGCGGTCCTTCAGGGAAGTTATTTTGTGAGAAGAAGAAGAGGATTTGCTGGGGCGAGAACAAGATCTGGAGTGAGAGCAAGGTTGGGTATCGTTGTCGCCGTCATCCTCCGTGAAGCTGAGAAGATTTGGGGCTTGGGGTTTGTTAGGTTTAGGAGGACCTTTGGTGGCTATGGTGGTTAATTTCGACGGGATCTTAGTGCCAATGGCGGCAGCTTCGTTGGGTTGGTCGTCGTTGTCTTCATCGTCGCTGCGGCGGCGGCGGCGGCGGAAGCTTTGGCTGCGGCAGCGGCGGATTTGGGAAACCTACAAACTAGCCATTGGCAGTTACACAAAAAATATTGCTACTCTATTAAACCAGGAATGGAGATGTCACCATCATGGACAGAAATTAAAGCACAAATATCAGCGTATTACCACGATAAGTTATCATTCATGTTGAAAACTACTTTTGGCTTTCAGTTCTTCCCCAAAAAAGTCAAATCACTCATAAAACTACGCAATCTTAAAATGGCAAGAAAATGTAGGACTGAACGTGAAATGTGAAATCCAGTATTCAAAACCAAGGCTTAATCCTTAAACACATGGAGGTGCAAATAGCAGTTGAAACAACTCTGTTTTAAACAAATATGGGAGGCTCGCAAGCTTTGTCTACTTCCAATTTTCTGAGCCCAAGAAATCTGAAGAGGCTCAAGTTGCATAAAGTGCTGCCAATGCATATGAAGCAAGAATATTACGGACGCCAATAGAAGCACCTATCAAGGGACCGTAAACAAGTATATAGATGGTTCGATCATATAATCATTATGAGCTCTCAAACAAGCAAGGAAACCGTTTGACAAATGAAACACAGAAGAAATATCCGAGCTCCTCTTCCCTTTTCACGACCTCTCTGTCCATAATGAGTCTGAAATGGAACTCCATTCTGGTGGTGAAAAGAGAAAATCCGTGTCAAAAGATGTAGCTTAGAATTGTTAAGCAGTTTCCGTGAGACAAAGACCCATACAAGTACACAGCCTCACAAATTACCACAGAGTGGACCACAAAAAACTTTGACCCACACAAAAAGACAAGAGACTCATATTCCCAGAGTGGGAAATGAAAATGGAAAGCGTTTTAATCACAAAAGCAGCAATTTCATTACCGGCTTTTCAGGCCACTAGAAACTCACATGAATAGATTATTCATGTTACCTACAAGATAATCAATGATAAGAACACAGAGGGCAACGAGCACACGTCAGGCCTCAGGCCAGTAGTAATTCACAGGAATAGATTTATCTGGATGTGCCTCACGTGATCAGCACAATTTTTCAGAGACCACTACATATATGCAGAATCTTATAAGATCAGAGTGAAACTATGCACAGAGGAACAAAAATGCTGGGTAGTGAAACTGCAAAAATGTTGAAACACAGCAATGAGATTCCATTTACATAAATTTAGAGTAAAAATCTTATCCACCCATGTACCTGCATGACTAAAGGGTCCTCACGGATGGGCGATGCAGGTGTAGGCTGAACAGGTGGAGAGGATTTAACCTGCAAATCCTGCAAAAAGGGAAGCACGGAGAGCTTAGCTGACGAGAGAACGTGAGAAATGAAAACTTAACTACTGTGAAAGTACGTGTCGCGTCTGAAGGAAAGGCCAGATGAAGAACAATAGATGAACGGGTTAAACTACTGCGTGAAAAGGATTCTGTTAACTGAGTCAAATCATTGCTAAACAAGTGAGGTGGCTTGAGATTCCACTTCCAACTCGAGCTTCCGAATGAAGAAAAAGGGAAGGACAAACAGAACTCAGAAATAGTTTAAGCGAAGCCACATGAAAAGGATTCTGTAACCATTATCGTTTTTCTTTTTTTGGCCATCAGTACATGAGATGGCATGAAGTTATACTTCCAATTCTAGGTTCCAATGGGAAGAGAAAAGGAAGGATAACGCAAGCCACATCAAAAGGCGAATGCAACCAGAAATTACAGAGAAATTGATAACCACCTGGGTGATGCAGGTGAAGAGAACAACTGTTGAATACCCCGAGTTACAAACCCTTTTGGGATTGCAATTTGGAATTTGCTCGAAGATATTAAAACAAAGAGCGGTTCTGTCATTCGTCACTGTGAAGATACGTTCACGCATTTATAACGTACCTTGATGTCACTTCCTCGGAACAACGCGTAGTCAAGAAGTTTGTCACTTGGTGGGACATGCGGTGCATCTGTTTTCCGTCCTGGCGTTCCAAATGACCGAACTGCCAAGAAGGAAAGGGACAACTCAACATAGATAAATAATTGTCCATGCAAATTCGACAAACAGCATATCATCGGGAACAAACACCAGAAATTACTACTACGGTGATAGACGCGAATGGATGGCAGCAGGCCGCTGGAATAAGTATTTACAGGGATAAACACACAATCCCAAACATTTAAATCCCCTCAATGTCGGAGTGCGTCGACCACTTTCAGCGAAATTCAGCTATTGAAAACAAACATATGGACACAGAGAAGAAAGAAAATATCACAGCATCATCCAACAGGAATGATATGGGCAAGTATTGGCTCCTCATATGACACGTCTCAACACCACAATTCCATGCGATCAGCAACTCAAGCTTCTGCTGTGTCTTAGATTTGGGCAAGAACATTATTATTACCCAGTCTTAAATATATCATCAGCCCAGCTCCTCCATCCCATTATCTCACATCAACTTAAAACGACACAAAACCCATTCAGCACAAGCCAGAACGACACAAAACCGTACGCTAAACGCCAAGCGAGGGAGAAAGACGGGAATAAAAGAAAACGCCAAATACCATGTAGGTTCTCCTTGGCGACAGTGTTGCATAGAATGTTCTCGCGTCTGATCTCGCCCAGGTCGCCCTCGTATCTGACCTCGCTCTTCGACGTCAAGCTAATGAAGCTCCCAGTGTCGGAATCCGCCGTCGAATTCGATCTCGAAGGAGAACTCTCGGTCGTCATTGCTCGGGGAGGGATTGCGCAATCGGAACTGAACTCTCGATTCCAAGAATAAAAATTTAAAACCCCCAATAAGGCGGTCAGGGTTTTGAAATTTGGGGTGTTATTAATTTTCGAAACTACATTTATATAGAACAGAATTGAATTTAAATTATTTCTGAAATACTCTTACTACTTCAGCTATAATCGTGCTTTTTCCTCTTTGCCGTGATAACCAAAATTTCTTAATTTCTAAGTTATATTTTCATATATCGTCGCAATATTTTTTAAATTACAATCTCGTATGAAAAGTGCCTTAGAATAATTCTTCTCTATAATACTTTTCACTTTTCGGTATTTTACTCATGCAAAATACCCAAGAAATTTTACTAGGGAACCTTCTTAACTTTTTAAAATTGGTATATATTTTTGTTTTGACGAGCATATAATATGCAATTTTTCACTTAAGGAAATTTGGAAACAAACATGCCTCCCTCGTTTGATGAGTTGCATATGGACGGTTTCTACAAATTCCACTAAGAAAGTTTCTTTTCTCCACCATTTACTTGAAGCACCTTGTCTTGATCAAAGCTCGCTAGAGATATCTCTTAATAAATCGTAGAGTTCTTGCCATCTAAGATTTTCTTTCCTTATAGTACGAAGTTTATTTAGCCGCCGTATCTTTAGCACTTTTAAAATGTTCCTTGAATTTTTTTTTTAAGGCGAGAAAACTTTGGTCATTGTGATAGCATTTCGCTATCTCAACATAACTTGCTTATCATGACAAGTAATTTACTTAGACGTGGATTTTTAGATACGGCTTTCATACTACCATTACAATTCTTGATGAAGTGATTTAAAATGATCGTTTTTGCGATAAGATAGGAAGTGTTTTGCTTCCATTGTTTCGGCACTCCCCAGGCTAATATAAGCTGTGTGAATATGTTAAGTGGATGTGCACCAAAACCAGAAGAAAATCCCTTTCCCTGTGAATCAAACCAACACTTCATACAATTTTTCTCAATAATTGAGATAATGCAGCCAATAATTCTCGATTAAATCATCCAGTGATCACGTCACATCATTCAGAAACAACCAAGCTTTCCAACACTCGCTAGTCACCCGCGCACCCACGTCAACCTATAGTCCAATCTGATCATGGGTTGTGGAAAGTCAAACCTTGATTTTCTCGGATGGAAGTAATCCTGCAGAGAACAATCCACATAAGCTTGAATAGTTTGAGGCGGTTGACGGTCTCCTCTCTGTTGTAGAAGGCCTGTGAACTTGTGGGGTTATGCCACCACAGCACCCCCACACGTACAAGAGACAGTGTGATCATATCGATTGTTGCCTTCTCTTGCCACCAATGGTCGATTCCACTCCTCCGTGAGCTGCAAGACAAGAGTCCCTCCCGCCGATCCAAATCACAAGCTTGGTAGTGCAATTCGAATTAGGAAAGCAATTTCGAAAATTCGGGAGAATTTCCTATTTGAGATTATTAGAATATTGCCTTGCCTACTTGAAAACAATGCGTATATAACATGTAGGTACAATTTAGGAAATTTCTTAAATCGCAACCGCACTTATGGAAGAAGGCATTAGATGAAATTAATTCCATAACGGGGTATTTCGGATTTTATTTTTGGTCTATAAAGCATTAGATCAAAGATTAATTCGAAAGCAATAGTGAAAAAAAAAATCTGATTTGATTGAATTTATCTCTTACCTTTTTTGAATCGCTGTTCGATTGTTATCTTCAAAATATATCCCGTCTTATGATGTGATTTTTAAAAATTCTAAAAGATACTGCAGCTATGTTTAGATAAAATTGCATCTTTAATTTGCAATCATGTAGATAATTTGCATATCTAGGTTAATGTGTAAATAATTAGGTTAGATTGCATTTTTGTTTAAAATTGTCATCTCTAAATGTAATCTTATGTAAAAAAAAAAACCTAATCTTTAATAGTTTAGGGGCTAGGATAATTCAAATCCTAAAATATGCAAGATGCAAATTATTTTGGCATGGTTTTATTTAGGGCCGTAATTAATTCCGAAAATACAAAAAAAAAAATCCATCATTCATGTCATGTCATTGCATATAGTTCAATCTTTCATTATTGCATAAATAAAAATAAAAATTTCGTGGCACATGCTCCTTGTGATTATTTGATTTCTGAATGTTCATTTAATTGACTATGCACCCACATAATAACCTCTGTTAGTGACTAGGTTAAAATCAATTAATGTTGTTTGATCAAGTATTTTCATGAAATGAAATGATACTGAAAAGACATTAAGAGTAATCTAGCATAATCATAAAGAGTTTCCTCTCTCTTCTTCGTGAAGAGTTTTCTCTCTCCCAATAGTGGTAGTTTCCCCTAAAATCCCAATGGTGTAAACCCTAATTTCTTAAACTCGTCCAGATTTCAAAATATTTTCCTTTAATTCTCGCATCACCATTTCTCTCATCCCTTAGCAAATTCCAACCCCAGATAAATTCAAACCTGTTGACTTTACAGACTTGGATTTCCCCAACACTGGAAAATCCATGAACTGGGATCATAAGCAAAACATGGAGAGATGAAAAGGAAATGAGCAAAGGTTAAGCTCTTTTGTCAATAAGCTAGAATGTGAGGTGCGGTAACAATGCTGCGATTTTCTGCAGTACTTGATACAGAGAGCGACACCCCACCACTAGCATCATCAGAGAACCAACTTCGGCTCACAACGGCAGGCGTATGGGTTGCACTGGACGCGATCCCAGGCTACATACTCGGGTGCACAGCGAGCCCGAGAAACGACATCCCATCTAGGCCAGTCTCATTAGTCGATCGACAGTGTCGTTTTTGCAGAGTCAACTGCTCCCTATGCCGATGGTCCATTATACCCCATGGAGGCAATCATGGGGAAGATCATCTCATGGTCGCCCCACAAGGGAGCAACATGGGGACATGTCGACAGGTTACGGGTGACACCTATGTTGATACCTATAGTTTGAGCATAAAACGAGAATTGGCCTTAGTTCTCACAAAATTAATTTATCATGCATTGCATATTTATTTTTATTTTTTTTTGTCTATCATGGATTATCATTTGCATTCAGACTAAAGGTGAAGCGATTAAGCTTAAATTTGGCAGTTGATTGGCCCAGACTCAATTTGAAAATTTCGACCAAGGCAAGGGAGTGAGTGTCGAATTTATATAAGCTATATGGACTCAAGCTCAATATAATTCATTCAAGCTTAATTAACTTATTAAGGCTTTTAGTTAATTGTTCATTATTTAGGAAAAGCCTTAAATTGAGCTCGAAAATTCGAGACTGTCCCATGATTTGATCAAAAGTATTCGGCCAAGGCATAGATGGTGAGTGTGCCGAATTAGAGGGTTTGGACCTAGATTCAAATTTAATCCAGCCATTTTGGTTATTTAATTAAGCAAGGTCCTTAATTAATTATCCATTTAATTAATCAGAGTCCGATTAGGCTTGGGATTGTACCTTGTTGACACCATAATATTGTTGCCCGATTCAGTATCGTGGAAACGACGTGTGCGAAAAGGGTGCCATTAATAAATCTTGAAATACGGCGATAGAAGAATGTGAGCTAACACTTTGCCATTCGGGATGTACACGTCATTCGGGGGAGTTGAAAAACAGGATCCCGAAATAAAAGAAATGTTACGCCAAATGACAAGCTGACGTGTTGTCATTCGGGATGTGTGCAATATTCGGGAAGGTTGAGAGATATTCCCAAATGAAAGAGATGGTGTACTTGAGTTCAGCATGATGTAGTGACACAGTGTGAGGGTTTCATACCGAAAGTCGGAAAACACAAAGCAAAACTCATGGGCGCGAACAGCTTTTCAAGGTGAAGAAATATTATTCAAAAAGGGTCAGTTACCCATGCAGTTAAGAGTCACAGAAAACATGTGTTCCGATTTGCACGAATTAGTTTTGAGGGTCGTGGGTTAAAAAAGGACAAGCAATGGCGCTGAAATTTGAAGGTTTGAAATCGAAGAATAACTGCTCGAGCGGTTATGAATACGAGAAGAATAAGTATCCAGGAAAAAGGAAAAAAAGTTCTACACAACCATCCATAAAAAACACTCTGTTTTACTTGAAGTTCTGAGCTTTTGTTGTTGTTCGTAGCATAGCTTTAGCTTTCCTCGCACTTTTCATTCCCAGTACTTTTATATTCCAGTAATTTATCTACCAATTTCTGCAAGTAGGAGTATTGTAGCGGTAAATCGTCCAAATTTCCACACGCTTTCATCAGTCACTATCCCATTCACACAGTTCGTTTATTTTTTCCATCAGAACAGAGCCACAGAACCCTTCTTGATAAATACTGAAGTACGAATTTCGGTGAAAAGATATTCCCGATCATAAATCGCGCGAACATCTTTTTGGCACGCCCGGTGGGACTGTGTGGTGAGTTTTTGAAAAAAATGGTGAGAATAAGGAACCAACTGGATGGTCAGAATGACAACACCAACAATCCAGGTGATGGTAACCAATCTGAGCATTCTGCAGCTAATGTAGTAGGTATAGCTAATGCTGACATACCACGGCAATTGACGGATGATCAGGCTCGTGCATTAGCGCCAGATACTACACTGGTAGCCACGATGAAGAGAATGTTTGAAGAACAACAAAATGAATTGACCAACCATATGATCCGCCACGTTACTGACGTTATCAAGCCAATGGTGGTCAATGCGATAAATGACGTAATATCCCGGCCGGGTTCATCATCTCAAGGACCCCCATTTCAGGTAAATGCTTCTATGGCCATCCTTTATCCTCTAATGTTTGGTCCACCTGTCGTTGGTCAAGGTAGCGGGGGAGTACCTCCTCAGCCCTCCCCAGTAAGGATCATACCAAGGTCAAAGAATCCAACTCATATGAACTTAATAAATGGAGTCAGTGGGTATACTTTCCCGCAGGGTGGTCTAGCCGAAGGTAATGTAGGCAACCCAAATCCCCAGAATGCACATCCGGTACCAAATGTGCCCAATCTCGAGCCAATGAGACCTCTTAGAGTTCCACAATATCCATAGGAATGGAGAGGCCCCTACCAATCGGTTAGCAGAATATGAGGCCATGGAATCCGGATAGGGTGGCCGAGATAGTACTCCAGCAGTTGGGAGTAGACAGGGGTGTTCCAAGGCCAGTATATAGAAAACCACACCCATACTGGGTGGACAATATTCTTTACCCAAGGGGATTTAAAACACCAGACTTTGCTGTCTTTACTGGTGAAGAAGACCAGTCAACTGTGGAGCACATAGGACGGTTTTTAGCACAGTGTGGAGAGGCAGGGACGAATGAGTATTTGAGGCTCAAGCTATTTCCTCTGTCATTGTCTAAGACAGCGTTCACCTGGTACACCAATCTGCCAGCAAATTCGATCCAAACATGGGCTGAGATGGAAATGCAGTTTCATTCTCAATTTTATTGGTCAGTATTTGAAGTGTCGGTAGCTGATTTAGCGAAAATGCACCAGTATGGTGGCGTAGAGTTTGGTCTTGGATCTAATTTTTGTTATGGGTCCAAAGAAGAGGAGGAAGCTGGGTTTAGGCCTTTTCATGCCCTTTGCTGTCTATGAGGAGCTCTTATTCCGGACTGGGCTTGTCATTGAGCCTAGGTTGTCAAAAAGGCCCGCGCCGGCCCGACCCGAAAATCTAGAGAATTTTCGAGCTGGACCTTGGTACTGTTTCAATACAGTATCGGTACTGTACTCGAACAGTACTGGTACTGTTTCAGTAAATGGGCCGGACACACCACCCTCTGAGCTAGACCAAATTCTGGTGCCGGAGATGGACCACTACCAGGAGCTCTGCCTCGAAGGTCTTCTCAACCTCTCCCCTCTCTCCACTAAGCATTTCACCGCGACCACCGTCCCGTCGCTCGGCAAGACCGCGCGGCACACCCTTCGAAGCCTTTACTTCCGAGAACCTCATTCTCACTAAATCCATTAGAGCTGATGTAGAGCTCCGAGTAGCTGAAGATCCTGGGATTCTCCTTCCCAACCTTGTCGACTAGTTGGACTCCTTCCATGTCAAAGAAGACACCAGAGTGTTGCTTCTTGTGCTTTTCATCCCCATCACTGAATTTTGGTTGTTTCTGAGTTGCCTTGAGATGATCCATTTGGGGTTTGGAAGGAAAAAAGAGGAGTCTTTGTAAGTGTGATCAATTCCAGCAACGAGTGATCTGGTTCAGTCGCGCTTTTCCCTTTCAATAAGTTTCAATCAGATGTGGTGTGGGCAAATTGCTCGGTCCTCTGCTCCTCATCTGATCTCCTTGTTTTTTTTTCGCTTCGACGCCATTGAAAAGCACAAACTGGAAAAGAACTTCGGACTTTTTGTCGTTTCGTTTACGCTACAGTGGTGGCTGGGAATGCCAAGGCACAGTAATGCACCAGATGACGTCCTTTTCGATGGCTCTGTTTTGCGTTTGACCGCAATCCATTTCGAGCTTTCTGCACTAAAACCGTAAAGATCAATTTTTTTTTCTTTTCTTTTTCTCATCTCTCCTAGCTTTCATCTTCTTACATATGCATGCTGGAATCATCAACTTAGTTTTCAGTGGAGTTGTGTGATGATGTTTCCACGTTCTATTCCCTCCTTCTGAAATGGGTTTTCCCAGAAACTTCATTGGAGTCATTGCTTGCTGGGCCAAAGCAGAATCGATCCTCTCTTCAGTTTCTTCTTCTTTTGAATTAATGGTGGAGTGGAGTGTTCAAGAAGCTGCCGAAACATATCCCCAAAAAAAGAGACAGAGATGAACTTTGCGTGTGTGAGTGGGTTTGTGTTGTCTCTCTAGCCCAAGACCCCACGCCCTCATGTGAAAATTTCTACAAAGCAGAGAAATAACAGAAAAAAAAAATTAAGTTTTGTTTTGATTTCTTGGCTTCTATGCTTCAATTAAAAAAAAACCACTCGGGCCGACCCGACCCGACCCGACCCGTATATTTTGGACGTATATGATTCGGGTATCGGCCCGAGCTTGGTACTATTTCAGGCCGGGTCGGGCCTATGTGAGACCCGGCCCATTGCCACCCCTAATTGAGCCCAGTTCGAGCTTGAAGCTACATCTCCGGGCCTGAAGGTCTAGGTCGTAAGGGTCCGGGCTTCAGCGCCATCTAGATCGGGTTTGGAGACCCGACCAATATAATTTTTTTTTTGATAACCGAGTTCAGAAGATGCAAAAAAAAAAAGAAATATGTAGGAAATGCCTCTATTTGCATTTATTGTCTAATTAGGCTTTATATATTTGGTTATTGATATATTTGCCATGTGAATGTTTTGGAGAGCTATTTGTTCCATAATGCATGTCTCAATAGATAAATTAACATGGTAATTAGAGTTTAATTTGAAGTGCTTGTTTTATCCTATAATTTGCTAAACTTCACTAACTATCTTGTTTGAGTGAGTGCATGCTCTAAATACTTGATACATCAAATGATATTTCAATATGGTAGTCGACGATAACGCCCATGGAGATGGTAGCCCATTGAGGCTTATGATTGAAGACCGATGTTCGATCCGGTCCATTCTTAGATACCTCATGTCGCAATCTAAAAAATTAGTTTCTTAGGTTAATGGATTATCATGTTAATTATTTAACTAACCTAACTCAGACTTTTTCACGTCCACACCAAATCGCAACTTATGGTTCAATATTTATGCAAAGATTTTCAAAAGAAATCGTTACTAATCATTTTTGGTAGATCGATTAGAATTCCAAATAAATTAGCGAGAGAACTAAATTACTTTTACGATCTAGAGATTAAAAGTTTGAGGACTTGATTACACTAAATCATTCTAACGCTCTTTCAGTGTCATTTTATTTCATGAAAAATTATTTGAGAATGCAAATTTTAATCTAAATTTCTAACAAAGATTACCATGTGGGTGCACAATGAATTAATGAAACATACAAAAATCAAGATAATCAAGGGAGCATGCACCACACATAACATTATTTTCTTTTTAAAAAAAATTTCACTCCCTTTTTTATGAATGCATGAATGACTATATTATATGCAATGCATGAAATTATTTTAGAATGCAATGATATGAATTAGATGCAAGACTAAAGTGCAACCTATATGACATGGCAAGAATGATGACATGCAAGGATGACACGACACAAATGACGTGGCAAATATGACATGGCAAGTATGATATGGTATAAATGATGTGGTAATGATTACATGGCATGGATAATTTTTTTTAATTTTCGGATGAATTTATTTCCTAAAATAGAATTATGTCAAAACAAAATTTATCTTGCACATTTTAAAGTTTAAATTGACCTAAATCCTAATGTATTTAAGATAGATTATTTTAAACATGAGATTCTACATAGGCATGCAATTTCTCTTCTAAAATACAATCTAACCCAAATATTTAAAAAAAGAAAAGAAAAGAAGAAATTAGATGTGCAATTATCTACATGATGCTATTTTTAAGATATGCAAATTTTCAAATATGGAAATAAATAAATGCAAAATTTTTTAGAATTTTTGAGATTATGTCATGTGATGAATATATTCTAAGAAAACAACAATCAAGCAATTCAAGTCAAAATAAAACAATCATCAAGGAATTCAAGTTAAAATAGGAAAGTGAATATGCCAATCAATTCAAACAAGAAAAATGAATATATCAAAAAAAAATTTGAAATATTTTGCGAATATTTAAGTTAATCTTTAATCCATAATCCTACGGTTAACGATAAAACTTAAATCCTTACCTAATCAAGTATTCCATCAATAATCCTAAAGATGGACTTCATCAATTATGTGGCAAGTTGCAGATTAGAAAAAGAAATTTTTCTAATCATATCTAATTTTTTTAAAAAAAAAAATCCACTTTTGATGCAATATACACTTGAGATTTGCAAAATATAACTAACTAGGCAAGTGAATATACCAAAGTCTGAGATGAGAAATTTACCTTGTTCTTCAAGTATTCGCTTTCTAAACTTGAACCTTACTCAAAAAAACTTGCACACCAAGCTTCAAGGGATGGTCTAGCCGGTTATGGAATTCCGCCCAGATCAAAAGACTTGATTCAAAGCGATTTTGTGCTTCCGTCAAGGCACACTCTGCAACGCCAACTTTAAGCACGAATTTACTTAAAATTCAGCACAGAACACCGAAGATATTGTGCCAAGTAACAAGATGATTGACCCTAAACAGCCCGTGAAAAGACTTGCACTGATTATAGAGTAAAATTGAGTAAAATAATGTTGTTTTCGGACAACGAATTTGGGACCAAAACGGCAGCAAATTTGCTCCCTGGACAGCAGCAAAACGCGTCTCTGATCAACAGTGAAAACCAGCATGAACAATAGCAACTTTGGTCACCAAAAAGCAGCGAAGACAGCCACAATCGATGTGTGAACACCTGGAAATTATGCTCGAGCAGCAGGTTGTTCGACCTTGAGCAGTAGCTGATTTGGACACTCAGTAATAGCCTGAAAATCACTGTGTCAGCTCCAGAAAACTATAGGGACAACCTTAAAACCACAGCCACAGCTCTAGAAAACTGCAAGGAAAAGAAGAGAAACTGTAGGGAAAGAGGCAACCAAAGAAGATTGGTTCTTCCTTATTGCCCGAAACTCCCCTCTCTCTTGCCTTGTTCTCACGTGTATCTCTCAAGAAACTTCAGAATTTTCTGCCCTTCCTCCATTGAGTGCGATGAGTCCTATTTATAGGACTGGCCTTGTGCCGTCTTTCAAGAAATTGCCTATAAATCATGCGAGAATCTCCATTAATTTATTTCTTTACCCATTTCTCAAATCCACCGATTCAGCCAAATTATCTTACTTGTCTTTTGAGAATGATAGGTTAAATACACCAAGTATATTCTGCACTCAATTAAGGATATTGGCTCCTTCAAAAGATCTTTTTTTTTTTTACACATTTCCTTTATTCTGCCAAATTTGGTTCTCACGTGGATATTGCTAAAGAATCATGCATCAACTCTTTTCTTTGGTCAATTCCTTTGTCCTCATGTTGACCAAATTTTGTTCAATTTTACGGCTCAGTGCATAATTCTCTTTCCAAGCGTGGATGAGATACTCCACATGCAAACTGGTGGCCTTGTACATGGTGTTCTTTCTTTGTAATCCCCACCACTAGCTGCCGACCACTGTAGCAACGACTACCCAACGTCGCCGCCATCACTACTCTCGCGACTCGAAGGTGACTCAGAGACATTTCGCGGCGATCGGGCTATTGGATTGCCAAGGCATCATCCATTCGACGAGATGGGGAAACCTCGGCACGGAACCTCACAAGCCCATAACAAATTGCAATGAGAGATTTAATTATCGGGTTCAACCTCAATTTGGCCCGTTGAGAGGGTTTAAAACTTATGATGTTTAACACTTCTGAGGTTTAAAACTTCTGGTGTTTAACACTTCTGAGGTTTAACACTTCTGAGCTTCCCTCTTCCAAAAACAGAAATGAGCAATAGCCTACGAAAGCTCTTCATCTTTTCTCAAGTCCTCGTCGCACTCTCTTTGTCGTCCCTCTTTTATTGGTCACCGCCAATCACCGCCCACTGCTCACCTCCTCCGACCGCCACCACCCTTCGGATTGTCTATCGCTGACCCTCGCCACCAGTGACTAACCGCCGGAACAACCTCCACCAACCGCCACTGCCGCCGCCACTGTTGCAACCCAGAGACTATTCATGGTGATCAACACTAATGGATTGCCAAGGTCTCATCAATTCATAGACATGGTGAGGCCTAAGCACGGGCTGCCCATACCAAATTGCGATGAGAGATTTAATTATCGAGTTCGACCTTAAGGTGGTTGGATTACAGCGGTTTAAAACTTCTAAGGTTTAAAACTTCTCAATTTCTCTGTTTAAGAAACCGAAATGAGAAATAACCTACCAAAGCTCTTCATTTTTTCTCAAGTCCCCATCGTGCTTTCTTTGTCGCCCTTCCTTTTCTGGTCAGCACAAATTGCCACCTCCCGCCGACCCCCACCACCAACCATTGATCGCCGCAGCAACCACCACTGACCGTCGCCACCATCGTTACTATCGTGATCCGGAGGCTGTTCATGGCCATCGAGCTAATGGATTGCCACGGCCTCATCTCAAGTCTTATCGAAAGATCGCAGACAATTCTAATGCTATGTTTGCAAGCACAGAAATTTATTCAGGAAGGAAAAAGAGGGTTGCCAATGAGATAAAGCATGGTCGTATTCAGTCGGCCGGATGAGATTTCTCATTCTCAAATAACTTCGATTTACTTTGACCATTGTCCTCTTATGCTGTGGGGCCTGGCGTTTAGAACTTTGCACAGATGGGCATGGTATTGAACGTTTTTTTGGGCAGAAAAAGAAAAAGAAAAAACATAGTTAGAAGGGGAGTCAAAATGCTGGAGACTGAACACCCTATAAGAACCAGGTCGACTGGTCTTTGCTCGAATCTCCGACTCCAACTTGTCGGAAATTCTGTCTCTCTATCTTTTCTTGGTTTTTACTCCAATGTGATCATTCATCACAGACGATACCGTCGAATTGACGTTTACAGAAACGGTATTAGGTCAAGAAGATGTGTTGTAATCAATCGGATCGACGTTGGGTACTGCCAACATAGGATATTTCCACTAAGGCTGGTTTTGGCGAACATGTTCTTTTTCTACGGTTGGACTTCTTCAATTAGAAGAATGAAAAACCAGTTTTTCTTTTTGTGCGTGCGTGAAAAAGTTTTAAACGTCTCGTCCAAATAAAATGAGCACCAAAAATCTCGTCAGGTCTATAGACCGGACAAAACGGAAGGGAAACCGTAGACCACAAAATTAATTGGAAATAGACTTTTCACTGTCAAACTCGGATAAATATGCGAAGTTGCAAATTTAACGTATCGATAAGTAGCTAGTATAGTCTGATCATACTTTTACCGACCGTACATATTGGAATATTAAGACAGGATTTATTTATTCTTTTGAAGAGATTTAATATCCGAAAAGTTCGATGAACTTCTATCAAATCATATAATAACCAAATAATGTCAACATATTAAGTTTATCAATTCAAGAATATGAGTCGTAACCAGTCATATTAACTTCTTAAGGTGTCAATTTATCGATGATGAAAATAACATAGAAATAAAGGGCAGATGAAACTCGTAAGAACATTTTACATGGGATATGCTTCGTGTAGATGGAGCAAATATGCAGAGCTGCAAATCTAATGTATTGAAAGAGAATTGCAAATCGAATTTCATAACTTGATCAACTAGACAATGCAATTCTTTCCCCCCGACCCTACATCACCATCGCCACCGACCGGTCCGTTACTCCTCGATGATTCTTCTCGGCCCTTAAAAGTAATTTCCAAACGATCTTGAATATCCTCTCGTACTTCACTGAAGATTTGTTGCACATCCTGAAAAGTTTGCTGGTGATCGGGATTTATAGCTACCGAAGCAATGAACATAGTATAGATAACCCACTTGATGTAAGGATTCAGTATGATCAAGTTGATTGCTATTCCAACAATGAGACATCCGAGCATGATAAACACGAAATTGATGAGTGTCATTCGACGATCACTTCTTCTTGTTTGCCAACTGATGCAAAAGATCATGATGAGAGCCACAGAAAAGCCGATGAAAGTCGCTTGCTCATTCATAAGGAATTCCTTAGCTCCCAAAAGACCAAATGACCATATAAGGGTGAATGTTAAAAAATCTTTCGATTTTTTAACGTGGGCATCTTCATGATCTCCGGATCTACCAAAAGAAGAACAAAATCTAAAATTACTAATCCTTTCAGCGCCAATAAATAGTACAAGCTCAAAGCAGGAGCTATCCACTTGCACGATTAAATCTTGCTTGACGGAAGCTTACTTATCCACAAGTCAAATCATAAAATGAGTAGAATTAACCGTACATATGAAATAAGATGGCGAGAATTTCACCCGGATTGCATTATGATATGTATGTCGCATGCGAATCCAGATTACAAGCTAGAGCTCAACATTAATGACATGCAAAGTCGATTTAATTAGCCTAGACAGATTTATTGCCTAAAGTAATAAATGACTCTCCATCGTCCAGATGGATTTGCAAAAGTTGTGCTAATAAATTCCAGTAAACATAGAAAGCCAAGTGCACTATATGCTCGAGACCCAAAGGAGGATATAGTTCGTGAAAATTTCCGACTGTTTTTATGCAAAACTAACCTTTGAGCTTCATATGAAGTAACGCTGAAGTCCGACATCGATCTTTGCTAGCTTTGGAACGAAGGGAGTTGATGTTTTCTTTCACTGCTGCTCGAGAGATGAAGAGATTGCGGAGATTGCAGATTTCTATTGAGTCTTGGGTCTTATATAGTGGAGACAGATTTCTGTTGTGCGCGAAAACGCAACGAAGCTTCTCTCTCCTATAAGACCTGTTCACTCCATGCATTGAAACCTTGGGAAGTTTAAAACTCCCGACGAATCAAACTTTTGAGGTTTGACACTTTTGAGGTTTAAAATTTCTAAGCTTCTCTATTCCACAAACAAAAACGAAAAATAACCGACCAAAGCCTTCATTTTTTCTCAAGTTCTCGTCGCACTCTCTCTGTCGCCCTTCCTTTGTCAGTGGCTACCAACTGCCACCCGCCGCTGACCTCCATCGGCCGCCACTACCCTCCTCTAGCAATCATCGACCCCCACCATTAGCTGCTAACCACCGTAGCAACGACTACCAAATGTCGTCGCCATCACCACTTTCACGACTCAAAGGCGACTTAGAGACTGTTCGCGGCAATCAAGCGAATGGATTGTCGACGCCTAATCTATTCAATGAGATGGTGAAACCTAGGTGCTGGGCCTCCCAAGCCCATACCAAATTGCGATGAGGGATTTAATTATCGGATTCAACTATAGGGTGGTCGGTTGAGGGGGTTTAGAACTTATGAGGCTAAAAACTTCTGATGTTTAACACTTTTGAGGTTTAAAACTATTGAGGTTTAAAACTTCTAAGCTTCCCTCTTCCAGGAACAGGAATGAACTACGAAAGCTCTTCATCTTTTCTCAAGTCCTCGTTGCACTCTCTTTGTCGCCCCTCTTTTATTGGTCACTGCCAATCACCACACCCCGCTCACCTCCTCCAACCGCCGCTGCCCTTCAAATTGTCTATCGCTAACCCCCGCCACCAGTCGCTAACTGCCGCAGCAACCTCCACCAATTGCCACTGCCGTCGCCACTGTCGTAATCCAAAGACTATTCATGGTGTTAAGCACTAATGGGTTGCCATGGCCTCATCAATTCGAAGAGATGGTGAAGCCCAGGCACAGGCCACCCATACCAAATTGTGATGAGATATTTAATTATCAGGTTCGACCTTAATATGGTCGGGTTATAGCGGTTTAAAACTTCTGAGGTTTAAAACTTCTTAGTTTCTCTGTTCAAGTAACTGAAATGAGAAATAACCTATCAAACCCCTTCTTTTTTTCTCAAGTCCCCATAGTGGTTTCTTTGTTGGTCGGCACAAACCGCCTCCCCCCACCGGCCTTCGCCGGCTGCCATCGCCTACCGCCAGCCATCGCCGACCCCCACCACCCATCGCCGATTGCCGTAGCAACCATCGATGACCACCACCACCATCGTTACTGTCATAATCCAAAGGCTGTTCGTGGCCATCGGGCTAATGGATTGCCACGGCCTCATCTCAAGTCTTACCGAACGATTGCAGACAATTCTAATGCTATGTTTGCAAGCACAGAAATTTATTCAGGAAGAAAAAAGAGGGTTGCCAATGAGATAAAGCATGGTCGTATTCATTCGATCGGATGAGATTTCTTATTCTCAAATAACTTCGATTTACTTTGTCCTCTTATGCTGTGGGATCTGGCGTTTAGAACTTTGCACAGATGGGCATGGTATTGAACGTTTTTTTGGGCAGAAAAAGAAAAAGAAAAAACATAGAAGGGGAGTCAAAATGCTGAGACTCAACACCATATAAGAACCAGGTCAACGGGTCTTTGCTCGAACCTCCGACTCCAACTTGTCAGAAATTCTATCTCTCTATCTTTTCCTTGTTTTTACCCCAATGTGATCATTCATCACAGACGATACCGTCGAAGAACTGACGTCTACAGAAACGGTATTAGGTCAAGAAGATGTGTTGTAATTAATCGGATCAACGTTGTGTAGTGCCAACAGGGGATATAATTAGACATAATTTTGGAACTATATATAATTAGTAATTACAAACATAGTCATCAGGAAGATGATATATTTCTTGTCCAAATATTTAATCAGTAAGTGTATCCATCTTCATTGTGTTCAAGCAACAAAATTCTTATTGATTACAACATCGCACTTTCTCTTGAAGCCATCTCTTAACAAGCCACCTCTAGTAACTATTAGATATGCATTAAAGTAGATGACGATTTTGATGATTCTAGATAAAGCCTATTACTCTAATTTCTTGAGGCATGAAATTTTTGCAAATTCATCTAACACAAGATGACAGCGATATGATGCATGCATCGTAGAATTTGACAGCAACATGTGGTTCCTACGATTACGATTTATAGTTACAATATAATGATTAGGACAAGAAAAATGGAACATGTTAAACTCGGACATTGTTTTTATCTTGTTCATTAAACCCCGTACATTTTAAATGTTAAAACAGTAGGTTTTTCTCGAGCATAGACTCGAAAGATGATTATCATGTTCTTGGTCTGGCAGAATCATGGCTGGCAGGACAATTTACGCAGAGCCATGTTGCACATCGATGGCTGAACCTTTCACCAGATCATTTCCCATTTCTCCTTTGGAGCTTTATGTCACCTGATTTGGACGGAGAGAAATAATATTCTCTTCCGTAGCCAGCCTCTCTTCACGCTTGCTATGAAGAAACATCTGGAGAAAGTGATTAGAGACAAAGCCCTTACCTTCAAACATGTGGTGGACAATACCAAGAACCATAGGATGTAAAGTAGCTAGGGAATCTCTCCTTCTATTTTTGATTGACTCTTTTTGTACAGTCTCTTTTTTCTATGTTGCTCGGTTGGTGCTTGAGCCCCTCTTTTTCTTCAAGGTTCTGTGTTTCCTTCTCGTCACTTCCCTGCATCGGTTGTGACATTCTTTAGTGTCACTTCGAGTTCATAGTGTCTTTTTGAGTGATTGGGTTCTACTTATAATTTGCACTTTGTTTCGTGAATGTTGACACCTGAACTTTAATCATTTTTTCTATTGCTAAGGTAATAAAAAATCCATAAAAATTCATAAAATTGAAAAATCAACTTTGGGGACCTTAGCCAAGCCTAGGGAACCAATTTTGACCAAAAAACGATTTTTCGTATTTTCAGTATTTTTACGTATTTTTTATTTATTTATTTTCAAAAATTAATAGAAAATTCATAAAAATTCATAAAATTGAAAAATCAACTTTGGGAACCTTAGCCAAGCCTAGGGAACGAATTTTGACCAAAAAATAATTTTTCATATTATATATATATATTAATTTTTTTTTTTTTAAAAATACAAAAAATATTTGAAAATTTTGAAAAAATAACATTTGAATCCAAAAAATACACAAAGATAGTTAATATTTTTATTTTAAATCTATTTTCATATTGGCCATCGCAAATTCAGAAAAATCCAATTCGAGTCACGTGTTCCTTCACGAGTATAATCTCGAATCGGGCCTAAAAAAATTTAATTTGAGTCAACTTATTTTTAACTTTCACTTTTTATGAGTTGTGACATTGTCTTCTAATATTTTAAATTTTCATCTTGGCCCAATTATACCCAGAATGACTTAATTTTGCAAAAGGGCTTTAATTAAATTATGCATTATTTTCAGCGACAAGAAATGAGCTTAAATTTGACATGTGGTAAATTTTGGTTTGTCAAAAATTGTGAGGAGATTTGGACTTAAAGAAATATATTTTTTCAGGGACTGAATTGTAAATACTTAAAATTCAAGGACTAAAGTGCAAATACCTAACTCTTGAAGGATTATTTTACAAATAATAAAAAGAAAAGTTAGTGGATAAATTAGAATAGAGAAGGGAAGATGAAGAAGAGGAGATGAAGAAGAGAAGTTGGAGAAGAATGGATGGAGAAAATAAGATAAGAATAGAGAAGGGAAGATGGAGATGAAGAAGAGTTAGTAGAGAAATTAGAATGGAAGATAAGAATAGAGAAGGGAAGATGGAGATTAAGAAGAGTTAGTGGAGAAATTAGAATGGGAGATAAATATGGAGAAGGGAAGATGAAGATGAAGAAGAGTTAGTGGAGAGATTAGAATGTGAGATAGAGATGGAGAATGGAAGATGAAAATGAAGAAGAGTTAGTGGAGAAATTAGAATGGGAGATAGAGTTAGTGGAAAAATTAGAATGGGAGATAGATGAGTAGGTTATAAAAGGAGAAAGAAGTGAGCTTGAGAAAGGATTCTTGGGAGAGAAAATTTGAAGTGTTTGGGAGGATTTTTTTTTGAGAGAAAATTTTGGATGTTTGAGAGAGTTTTGGGAGATTGAAGAAAAATTTGAGAGAAAGAAAATACCAAAAGAGAGAGAATTTTGAAGATGATGGGAGTTCAAAGCTAGGGATTATCATCACAAATTCCTTCATCGATCAATATAAATCAAGAGTTCATCCTCGTCAACGAGCAAGCAAATTCGAGCTAAGTGTTTTTATTTATTCATTTGTTTATGGTTTTACTTGCAAATTAGCACAAATTGTATACACTTTCTCCATCTCCTCTTTTTTTTTTTTTCATATTTTATGTCAGGAAAAGGATATCTCTACGTCAACAGCAAAAATCTCGTAGATATGCAAAAATCGGCCCAGACAAGCTCCTAAGCTGTCCACCGATTTCTCAACTGATCTGTGACTAAAAGTCCCTCTTAATTCAAAAGAAACTCTCTATATTGGGAACATAGAGAGCGAAAATCAATTATAGAAATCCCTCCCAAAAAAATGGGAGATAAGTACTCTTTCCACTCTTCTGGTTTTAGGTGCAGATTAGCACATATTTTGTATACTGACATTTCACTCTATTTTATGTCAGGAAACCGCAGCTTTATATCAATGGTCAACCCTATGGAAGCACAAAATCGGCTTGGAGGAGTCCTCAAGCGCGCACAAATTTCAAATTGTTGAATCAATTCGTTGTATTTTATTTTAAAGAATTCATACCCCAGAATGGAGAGGACAAAGTCCATCCGCAATTTAAATACCTGCACCATAAATCCCAAAGGGAAGAGCCAAGCCAATGCTTAGCCTCCCATTGGAGGTTTTTACTTACAGTAGTTAAATACCTGCAACTTAAATACCTGTACCTTAAATCCCAAAGGGAAGAGCCAAGCCAATGCTTAGCCTCCCATTGGAGGTTTTTACTTACAGTAGTTAAATACCTGTAACTTAAATACCTATACCTTAAATCCCAAAGGGAAGAGCCAAGCCAATGCTTAGCCTCCCATTGGAGGTTTTTACTTACAGTAGTTAAATACTTGCAACTTAAATACATGTACCTTAAATCCCAAAGGGAAGAGCCAAGCCAATGCTTAGCCTCCCATTGGAGGTTTTTACTTACAGTAGTTAAATACCTGCAACTTAAATACATGTACCTTAAATCCCAAAGGGAAGAGCCAAGCCAATGCTTAGCCTCCCATTGGAGGTTTTTACTTACAGTAGTTTAAATACTTGCAACTTAAATACCTGTACCTTAAATCCCAAAGGGAAGAGCCAAGCCAATGCTAGGCCTCCCATTGGAGGTGTTTATTCACTGTCATGTACTTCCTATAATTTAATTTTTGAATCATCAGACCCAAAAGATAAGTAGGTTGTAATACTGCACAGAAGTCGTTAACACACTCCTTCTTTCGGCTTCAGGGAATCTTTAACACTTAAAAAAATATAACAAATAAAAATATATACCATCCATGCATCCTATTTAAAAAGTGAAAACACAAAAGAGAATACCCTACTATAGCCTTAGGAATAAACCAAGCCTGAGTTGCCGAATTAGGATATCCATGAAATTAAGGTACCGAAAGGGCATTAGTTTTAATTAACTAGTGTAACCAAGTCCCCGAGCTCCTAATCTCTGGTTTGCAGGAATAAATTAGTTCTCCCGCTAATTTATTTAGGTTTCTAATCGACCTACCAAGAACGATTAGTGGCGACTCCAAATTTTAAAATCATTTAAACAAAAACCAAAGTTGCGATTCGGTAGGGCTTGGGAGGGTCCGCGTTAGGTTAGTCAAATCTAATTAACCTAATAATCCGTTAACCCCCTTTAAAATTTAAAAATTTTTTTAGAGGGTCGCGACAGACTGGCGACTCCGCTGGGGAAGGGGTTTTTAAATTTTCGAAAAAAGATACGAGTTGGAATATTTGAATTTTTTTCGAAATTTTAAAAGTCTTAGTGGACTTAGGCCAATGAAAATTTCATGCATATCTCGCTTTTGGCGATATTGTTTGGGACTCATTCTATAGGTGTTATATGTTTTTGCAGGATGGGAGTTATAAGGGGCGGAGTGTTTGGCTAACCCCTTTGTTTTGCAGGCTCGGTGTTGGGTTTATTTGTTTAATTTCGCACATTTTTAGAAGCGCTGTTTTGATATCAATTGTTGTGCATGTCTTGCATACTCTGAGGATCACGACACCTGCACACACAAGCGTCTAAACCCAAGTCGCGAAATTCTTCCTAGAAAACCATAGATAGGGATCGAATATGCAAAGCTCTTGCGTCGATTGCGCTCGGGATGACCATATTTTATTCCGCTCATTATCTGAATTGACAATTCTTCCCATTGTGATTTGATTGCGCGGAGGGTAAGTTTGTCAATTCAGATAGTGGGAGCCTTTTTAGGTCCATACCTTGTCTCTCCTTCTTTTATTTTCTAGAGTCCACTCCTCACTTGAGTCATGCGCATGACTATGTGATTTGCATTTCTCCAAGGTAAAAGTAAGTTCTCTAATTTTATCTTGTATTTATTTTCGGTCGGTCCATGCTAGGTGTTAGTCAGTTTTTGAGCTTGATATTACGACCATTCTTTTTAAAAGAAAATAAAAATTAAATTTGTCCCTCATTTCTTTTAATTTTTTTTTTGAAAAAATGATGTAAAAAAATCCCTTCATGGGAATTTTATTAACCAATAAGGGATTTTTGTCATATTTTTATTGCTTCAATAAAAATGAAATTTTCCTGAAAAAATTTTCCTATGAAAATTTCAATAAAAAGAAAAATTCCTTAAAAAAAAAAACTCTAGTAGACATCAAGTGATTTTATCACATTTTTCAAATTATAAAAACTTGCAAGAAAATTCTTCTCGAGAAATTCGCTCATGTTTTTCTAAGAAAATTTTCTCTAAATAAAATTAGACTAATTGACCAATAAGAGATTTTTGTCATGTTTTTTTCTCTCCAATAAAAATGAAATTTTCCTGACAAATTTTCCTTTGAAAATTTATTTCGATAAAAAGAAAAATTCCTTTAAAAAAACATCAAGTGATTTTATCACATTCTTTCAAATTATAAAAACTTGCAACAAAAATTCTTTTCGAGAAATTCGCTCATGTTTTTCTAAGAAAAGTTTCTCTAAATAAAATTAGACTAATGTCTCGGGGGAATTTCGTTAACCAATAAAGGATTTCTGTCATGTCTTTCCTGCTTCAATAAAAATAAAATTTTCCTGACAAATTTACCTCTGAAAATTTATTTTGATAAAAAGGAAATTCCTTCAAAAATTTTAGTAAACGTCAAGAGACTTTGTCACATTCCTTTAAAAAAATAAAAAAAAGAATAATAAATCTGAAAAAAATTCTGTATCAAAAATTAACCCATTTCTTCCTAAGGAATTTTTTTTTCTTTCTTCTGATTTCTCTATAAAATAGAAAAAATCAAATTGGACTAATATAGGAGTCATGGACCGACATTTCTTGTGTCGCATACTAATTATATCCTTTTCTTTTGCAGAGAGATCCTGGATACCCCAGACGGGTGTAAAAATTAAGTTCAATAATATATCAAGAATCATCTTCAGAAATACCAAAAGACGAAAAACACCGAGGCTTCAACTGTTAATTCTGGGGGGCAAACGAACATTGTCCATCTTTGACAGACAAAGTTGTGTCAATCCGTAAACTTGTATGGGCAGTGTATTCTGATATGACGGTGGATTTATACTGATTAAACATGGGGGCATATTTAATGTATTGCAGAGGATCCCGCGTCTTTTGAAAAACAATATGGATTATATAATCAGAACCCATGAAACAAATACCTTTACCTGATCAAATCAACCAGAGACCGGTCTTAAAATTTCCTCTTATCCGAAACATGCGGAGGGCTTTAGAGGACCGAGGTTCTATTAATGAACGTGGCCCACAGGAATTTCTCCCGACGCTACAGGCCACCGACACGAGCAAGTGGACGCCGAAAGAAACAAAATATGGATAAAAGTGGGCACACAACAGGTGGCCGGATTTACTACCAGCGCACTGATCGAGTGGTCATAGCGTTATTGTTCCTGATCTCAAGATGGATAGTGGGGGCCACCGCCGAACCCATCATCAATGTTCTCGATATCATCGTCTGGAGCAATTAAACAAGAACATCAAGAAGAACATTAAGCCTCGACATCTTCGGTACCTCAAATCGTTCTGTTATGCTATGCGGAAGAAACGATAGCAGGAAAATTAAAAAAAAAAAAACAAAACAAAACACGTGAAGCTTTTCTTTCATTCCATTCATCAAAGAGTATTACAACAACTCACTGGGGAGGAAAGGTAAAGCCAAACTGGGCCCTGATAACCATTACGAAAGAGGTCAACTGACTCTCCAAACAGTTGATGCTCTGGATGCACCGGGCGCTCTCGGGATCAAGCTCCGCGAGCCTAAAGAAGAGGCGATCGCACTTCTCTTTAACCTGGGCCATAGTGGCCTCGTAATGCTCAACGGCAAACTCCAGGTCCGGAACCGCTGCCCTCTCGAAAGCAATGTCTGCCGTAATGTCATCAAGTCTCTCCTGCAGCCAACCACATTTACACCTCATCACAATATTGCCTGGCTCCTGTTCGGCGTAAGTTCGGACCAAGGCCAGACGGTCCACCAACTTTCCCCTCTCACGAACCAGCCACGAAAGCTGATCGTTGGCAAACTTGAGGGCCTTTTTGTGATTATCAGCCACAAACGTAACTGTTGCCAGACGCTCGTGCCGGTCTCGGTAACGGGCTTTCACGACGGCGGTCACAAGGACCGTCTCATAAGCACGGTTATAGGCAGCCAGAAAATTGATGAAGAGGGTCGAGAAGTTCCGGTACTCCTTCCCTAGTTGGGTACCCTCAACAGAAGCAGCGTCCACGGTCCTAAATAAACCGAGGATTTCAGCCTCAACGGTAGAGTTTTTGGCTATATGAGCGTAACCTCTACCAAGAAGATTGTAGAGTCTCTCCCACCCAGCTAGGACTTCGGCGGATAAGGTATGGTTAGGAGAATTAGCCATTTTTGAAAGCAGAATACGAAAGAAAGGGGGAGAGAGGTGAGGCAGATGAGCGGAATGCGAAGATGGTAATCTGCTTTGAAGTAAATATTGATTTCATAGTGACGGTATCAACCAGTCAAGATTTCTCTTATCTACCATTCTCTATTGGCACCACCCTCGTTGGCTCGAATTCCCATCAGATGGCGACTGCGAGCTAAGTGAGTCCGAAATCTCCGCAGAAAGTTTGACGAGACACCGCCACTTTGAAAAAGAAGACGGAAAGATGAGCTGAGTGGAAGACACGGCAAACGTTAGCGAAAAGGAGATACGACTTGTCTTCATTGGAGGACCCGCCAGTAAATCGACGGTGGAGATCTTGACAGGGGCCCTCTATCACGAAAAGAAAAAAGAAGACAAACTGAGCGAGAAACAAGGATTTCCCCTTTGATCAAAAGCTGAATATCAGATTTTCTCCCTCGGAAAATCTAATAGCGCTGCCCGTGAAGAGGGAAGTCGTTGCTATTGCCAGAGAGAGAACTTGTCCCCATTTGATAGTCAGAGTTCATTCGCAAGAACTCGCAGGAGAAAGATAGAGAGGAAGGAGTTCTCGTGGGAGAGGAATTCAAAACCTTCACCATCAAAGCATCGGCTTTCAAAGCCTGTTACGAGAAGGCATCAACGATCTCGTGATCCCTCAAGTCCGAGAAGACATCCCGAGGCGGTCTCGAATCGGCAGTCCTAGATCCAGAAATATGTCGAGTATTAGGGGAACGGGCGCATGTTCAACCCTGGTCAAAGCTGATGAAGTTCCTTACCCTGAGGGTCTACTGGTCATGGCCATTGACGGTAATCCAGTCTCTCTGTCAATCCTTGTTACCGTATTAAGAAAATGCCGGTATAAGGTTGTAGCTCAAGCAAAGGCGACAGAGGCCTTAGAGATATTAAGGAGGAGTAGTGACCCGTTTGATATCGTCCTCACCGCCATGGTAGGGATTGACATGGATGTTTTCACTCTCTTGGAAGTCATCAATTCTAAATTAAACATGCCAGTCCTCGTAATATCGGCAAGCGATGATCAGCAAGCCTTAATGAAGGCTGTCTTAAATGGGGCCCAAGACGTCGTAACGAAACCAGTTAGAGTTCAGATGCTTCAAAACATATGGCAGCACGTGGTAAGGAAGCAATTGCACGACCATGAGAACAAGCATCAAGCCTTCAATTTTGTTCCAAGCAACTGGAGAAAGAAGATGAGTTGGTCTCTCGAGCTGCATCGTATGTTTGTTAATGCAGTTCAGCAGCTAGGAATAGATTCGGCACGGCCGCAACATATACTGGAAATTTTGAAGGTAGAGGGACTCACTAAAGCAAATGTTTCGAGTCATCTTCAGAAGTACAGAAAAAGGGTGAGAGAACACAATGCAGCTCAGAATCAAGAAAACCAAGGCGAGACTGATCCAAGCCTGAACGTCGAGTCTCCTCGCCACCATAAGTTCCCCAGGTTAGCATGGGGCGAGCCACTTCCCATCATCAATCAAGCTAGTAGCCATGCCATCAATCCCCCAGGCGTTAATCAAAGTATCCCCCCGAATCACCCTAATGCTCTTCAAGAGTATAGACCGCAGGAGCAGTGTATTCAGATTCCTTGGTTTGAGCACCAAGCTGTGGCTAGAACTCATCCCATGATCAGCGCGCCTGCGCAGCTAGAGAATCAGACAAGAAGTTATCCTGAGCACTTCCACTTCTCTAATCCTCGAATGGAAGGAGTTTTTGGCAGCAGGACAGTTGGTGATCCCTACACTTTCTCGAGTAATGATGAAGGCTCCAGCATGAGAAGTCAAATTGCTCATGGCGAGGACAGAATGAGAAATCTACCGCCAGCATTTGCCAACAACAATGCCCAATTCGAGCATCAGTTTCTGGAAGGTTCAAGAGATTACCCAGATGATGAGCTTACTGCCCTGGTCAACCAGTTTAGGGTTGACAAACGTCCCAAGCCGCGATCAGGAGCCAGTGAGTAGGGACTCTCAAACATCGGTTATCCACACCCGAACCAACACGAGACTAGCTGATTATCGAAGAGCCACAGGAGAGGCAGAACTGACCTTGAATAAGTGCACCTTTCATTTCATGCTTAATTCCCCTGCGTATGATATTTTCCAGCTTTCTAGGTGTCTCGATTTAATTCAAGGACAAGGGGGCAATTTATTTATCCCGTCGAATGCGTGAATCCCTTTTTATGCTAGATTTAGGGTGGATCAATTTGTGGCAACGTCGCTGACTGCCATAATGAGAAATGTTGAATGGCCTCACGTAGGGAAATTTCAAGTGAAAAGCCCAGGCGAGCTCGAAGACGGGTAACTGTGTGTCGTTCCAATTTACCCTCAATCGTTGCAAAATGCTAAATTGGATTTGTTCCATTCTCACCCAGGGGATTGCAAAGTGCCTCAAGAGTGTCGCAAAATGAAATGACCCAATGGAATGCGATAGGACTCATTCGCCTTCAAGGTAACCTTCAAATTAAAGGAGCCCTCCGGTCCACGGACCCAATGGCATGGAAAATGATGATGGTCCAAGGCAACCCGAGAGAAAACAAGGCCCAACTAAGCAAAGCACATATGTGGCAAGCTCAAAGTGAAGGGCAACTCAGGACATACAATTCAATCCAATCCAAATGAAGGAACTTCCTCAATTCAAATTCAATGGAAGTATACACAAGGGTAAAACAGTATCGTTCCAATTTTTCTAGAATATGAAGAACATATACTGCCGCATTCTCTTTCATTTTTGCAGGGGAAGTCTCTACTGGCCAAATTTTCCTGTCTACCATTCCCTATCAGTATCACCTCCGCTACTCGTCTCCAATCTCGAGCCAAGCAAATCCGACGTCTCTACGGAAAAGTTGGACGAGACGCCACTACTTTGAAAAAGAAAGGATAAAAAATAAGCTGAGTGGGAGACAAAGACATTTTCGGCAGAAAAGAGATACGATGAAAAGAAAATCGAGAAAGCCAGAACACTCGAGAGAGGCAATACAGTTGCTAAACCCACGTCTAATTTTAAAGGAGGCATCTTCTTGATAATTCTCATTCGTGCTCGAAAGAGAGACTCTTAAAGCATACGCAGTCTCCCAGAGAAATCCAGAGAGTGAAAATACAAGAAGAGATATCAAACTTTGAGAAATCGTTAACCAAATCGAAGATGTCTCAACCCAACACACTTGAAAGTTATCGTTACTTGCTGAATATGGGAGAGGAAGAGTTCGAAGCCATATTTGGGATCGAGCCTATGGAGCCCGGCCCTTCCACCGACGACGTCCAAGAGCCCGGTAAGGACAATGACAACAACGGTAAAGGTCAAAAGAAGCGTTACCGTCGCCATACTGAGGAGCAAGTACGAAAGCTTGAAGCTTTCTTCAAAACGTGCCCTATGCCAGACGGCAAACAAAAAATGGAACTGAGTCAAGAGCTAGGCCTTGAACCTTCGCAAATCAAGTTCTGGTTTCAAAATAGACGAACCCGAATGAAGACTCGTCATGAGCACAACGAAGCCGAGTTTCTAAGAGTTGAAAATGAAAACCTCCGAGCGGAAAATAAGATGTATAAAGAGAATTTTGACTCCGCCACCTGCCCCAACTGCAATAGCCTTCTCCTCACCCTCGATGAAATGTATGATCTGAGGATCGAAAATGCACGTTTAAGAGGTGAGTTAGACCAATTTATAACAGGATCGAGTTCTGTTGGAGCAGGGTACAAAAGGACCAATGATACTGGATCAGTATCAATACCTCCCGAAGAAGAAGGGACAGATCACCACCAAGCGGACATTGACGATGATCTTTTCGCCATAATCAACCAGTTTGATATCGGTAAAGCATCGGGACTGTGATGCACTTGTTCAGCCAGTGACCACCAGACCTTCTATATGGCCGATGCATACCTAATTTGGGATGAAGCCAGCTGATCATGGGAGAGCTTGTAGAGGAAGCAGAACTGATCCTGAATGAGTGAATGTGTTTTATTTCCTTGCGTGATATGTTTTTCTGCTTTTGTGAATGTGTAAAAGCAAGGAGTAATAATCCGACTTCCCCCTATTAAATGCTCGAATCCGCCACCTCACCAACCTCGCGACGAATTGATGGCGAGTAAAAATCTGGATAAACCTGAAGGGTAACTCCGTATCGTTTCAATTTACCCTCAGTTGCTCCAAGTTTTAAAATTAAGCCCCTTCTATTCTCAGGAAATTGCAAATCAACCCGAGAACGCAATCATATCCGAATACAAGTTGAACAAAATTTGGGAGCAAATCGACTCATGGTCATTACCACGGGATGGACAGCTTCGGACAGAGGAAAGTACAAGCGAAAGACGCGAACAATCTCAGAAATGGGTAATTCTGTATCGTTCTAATGTGCACATAATCATCTCAAGTCTTGAATTGTCTTATTCCATTCTTAACAGGGATTGCAAATTACCTCGAGAAATACCGTAACATGGCATAAGGTGATACAACAAGGCTGCTTTATCCCCAAAGATTAACCTTTGAAAGGATAGCCCCATGGACACCTATGGTCCAATGGACCGAATGGAATACTCGACGAGTAATACCGAAGTCAATATTTTGCTACATTCTCGGCTTAATGGTGAAGCATCCAACAAAAGTCGAAGAAAACTCAATCTAGCAAAATTGGTAAAAGACTTGTCCAAGGCATTCAAGATGAAGGGTAAATCAGTATCGTTTCCAATTTATCCCTTTTAATACTGGTTGACATGTCTCCTTTTCTTTTCACAGGAAATATTTATACTAACATTTAACATGTTGAAGGAGACAAATCCAAAAGAAAAGTATGATCACCTGACAAGATCTATTCTGGTGAAAAATGGGGCAAATTGATCGCAAGCTCTGAAACGAAAAAGCAAATATGTCTTCCTTATCTCGTTTGGTTTCAAGAATAATTTCTCTGCTTCTTGCAGGGGCATTAAACAAACCAAAATGCTCCATCGCCCATATGCTTCATCGCGCAGGGGTAAAGTTTGAGACAAACCACCCCTCGACATAAGGAGTAGGCTTTCTAATTTGTTCGGTCCGCCCACATACCAGGGGCAATTTAAATTCGCCCATATTTGCACATTATATAAACACACGTGATGCTAAAAAATTGTCACATTTGCATTGTGCTTACACAGTTCATGAATTATGTATGACTATTCCGTGTATTTAACTTACCAACTCCAACTTAGAGCATAAACTGCACAGGAGATATCAAATGTGCAGAATGGGGCATGACAGGATGAGGAAAGGCAAACCATTTCCACACAGGTCTAACATTTTGATCTACAGATAAACAGCCTTTCTCCAGAGTGAGAAAAAGCCATTTCGGAATGAAGTCCCCCATTCAGATTACATTCGAGGTGTTCATACTATAAGAACCTCCTTAAATAGAAGTGGTAATGCAATACACGATCTATATGTTGATCGATTGCATCATGAGTTATTACATAGACTGCCTTTAATCATGGCAAACTTAGCTGAACAATTTTGTATGAACCAATGAACGCATTGATGAAAATGCTTGCACATGTTAGCTCTGACATTGCCCGACAGGCAACACATTCCCGGTGTTTGAGTTACCTTCCAAAGTCTTGAAATTCATTCGGCGATTATTGAATGAACAAGCCTGGTTGTCCAGAAGCCACCAAGCATTTCTTCCAAATTCTCAGGTAAGTATATCTTCAACCAGAACCTTTCAAGAGAATGAATTCTGACGGTTGTTGGGATACTCGAATCCATTGCGGTACATACAGGTATCCACATTCTTCAATAAAGCATGATTTGTCTCAAGGACAGAAATGTTCGAGACCTTTTGATCTCTGCCTCTTTGGTTTATTCCTAAAACGACAGGAGAATATAATTTGGGTTTGAGCTTCTGCAGGATTCCTGGTCTCCCCAGATTTCAGAATGGCACCCTTTGAGGTACATAAAGTCCTTCTTACAGGCAAATCAAGTCCTTCTTACAGGCATAAAGTCCTTCTTACAAGCAAACCAAGTCCTTCTTATAGGCAAATCAAGTCCTTCTTACAGGCAAACCAAGTCCTTCTTACAGGCACCAAGTCCTTCTTACAGGCAAACCAAGTCCTTCTTACAGGCACAAAGTCCTTCTTACAGGCAAAGTAAGTCCTTTTTACAGGCAAATCAAGTCCTTCTTACAGGCACAAAGTCCTTCTTACAGGCAAATCAAGTCCTTCTTACAGGCAAACTAAGTCCTTCTTACAGGCAAACAAAGTCCTTCTTACAGGCACAAAGTCCTTCTTACAGGCAAACCAAGTCCTTCTTACAGGCAAATCAAGTCCTGCTTACAGGCAAATAAAGTCCTTCTTACAGGCAAAGCAAGTCCTTCTTACAGGCAAATCAAGTCCTTCTTACAGGCACAAAGTCCTTCTTACAGGCAAATCAAGTCCTTCTTATAGGCAAACTAAGTCCTTCTTACAGGCAAACCAAGTCCTTCTTACAGGCACAAAGTCCTTCTTACAGGCAAATCAAGTCCTTCTTACAGGCACAAAGTCCTTCTTACAGGCACAAAGTCCTTCTTACAGGCACAAAGTCCTTCTTACAGGCAAATCAAGTCCTTCTTACAGGCATAAAGTCCTTCTTACAGGCAAACAAAGTCCTTCTTACAGGCAAATCAAGTCCTTCTTACAGGCACAAAGTCCTTCTTACAGGCAAAGTAAGTCCTTCTTACATGCAAAACAAAGTCCTTCTTACAGGCAAACAAAGTCCTTCTTACAGGCAAATCAAGTCCTTCTTACAGGCAAAACAAGTCCTTCTTACAGGCACAAAGTTCTTCTTACAGGCAAAGCACCAAGTTCTTTTTACTGGCACCAAGTCCTTTCTACAAGCACCAAGTCCTTCTTACAGGTATCTCCATGTGGTGACCTACCATACGGGTCAAATCTCAATCAAAATTTAATCAGTAGAATCCTTTTATTAGGAATCTACCATGGTACGACCCACCATACGGGTCAAATGGTATGACCCACCATACGGGTCAAATTTTAATTCAATTTTTAATCAGTAGAATCCTTTTATTAGGAATCTACCATGGGTTGATCCACCATACGGGTTCAAGTTCAACCACCCTAAAGTTTTTTTATATAACGAATCCTTAGGTTCTCATTTCATTTTCAGTGGAACAATCATGTCACGACTCTTTTTATTTCCTTGTATTGAGTCGATAAGAATCCAGGTGTCATCTCGTCTTTGAAATGAACCTCTATCGAGCTTCCTTTCAAAGAGGGGCAGCTGTTGACACCTGAACTTTAATCATTTTTTCTATTGCTAAGGTAATAAAAAATCCATAAAAATTCATAAAATTGAAAAATCAACTTTGGGGACCTTAGCCAAGCCTAGGGAACCAATTTTGACCAAAAAACGATTTTTCGTATTTTCAGTATTTTTACGTATTTTTTATTTATTTATTTTCAAAAATTAATAGAAAATTCATAAAAATTCATAAAATTGAAAAATCAACTTTGGGAACCTTAGCCAAGCCTAGGGAACGAATTTTGACCAAAAAATAATTTTTCATATTATATATATATATTAATTTTTTTTTTTTTAAAAATACAAAAAATATTTGAAAATTTTGAAAAAATAACATTTGAATCCAAAAAATACACAAAGATAGTTAATATTTTTATTTTAAATCTATTTTCATATTGGCCATCGCAAATTCAGAAAAATCCAATTCGAGTCACGTGTTCCTTCACGAGTATAATCTCGAATCGGGCCTAAAAAAATTTAATTTGAGTCAACTTATTTTTAACTTTCACTTTTTATGAGTTGTGACATTGTCTTCTAATATTTTAAATTTTCATCTTGGCCCAATTATACCCAGAATGACTTAATTTTGCAAAAGGGCTTTAATTAAATTATGCATTATTTTCAGCGACAAGAAATGAGCTTAAATTTGACATGTGGTAAATTTTGGTTTGTCAAAAATTGTGAGGAGATTTGGACTTAAAGAAATATATTTTTTCAGGGACTGAATTGTAAATACTTAAAATTCAAGGACTAAAGTGCAAATACCTAACTCTTGAAGGATTATTTTACAAATAATAAAAAGAAAAGTTAGTGGATAAATTAGAATAGAGAAGGGAAGATGAAGAAGAGGAGATGAAGAAGAGAAGTTGGAGAAGAATGGATGGAGAAAATAAGATAAGAATAGAGAAGGGAAGATGGAGATGAAGAAGAGTTAGTAGAGAAATTAGAATGGAAGATAAGAATAGAGAAGGGAAGATGGAGATTAAGAAGAGTTAGTGGAGAAATTAGAATGGGAGATAAATATGGAGAAGGGAAGATGAAGATGAAGAAGAGTTAGTGGAGAGATTAGAATGTGAGATAGAGATGGAGAATGGAAGATGAAAATGAAGAAGAGTTAGTGGAGAAATTAGAATGGGAGATAGAGTTAGTGGAAAAATTAGAATGGGAGATAGATGAGTAGGTTATAAAAGGAGAAAGAAGTGAGCTTGAGAAAGGATTCTTGGGAGAGAAAATTTGAAGTGTTTGGGAGGATTTTTTTTGGAGAGAAAATTTTGGATGTTTGAGAGAGTTTTGGGAGATTGAAGAAAAATTTGAGAGAAAGAAAATACCAAAAGAGAGAGAATTTTGAAGATGATGGGAGTTCAAAGCTAGGGATTATCATCACAAATTCCTTCATCGATCAATATAAATCAAGAGTTCATCCTCGTCAACGAGCAAGCAAATTCGAGCTAAGTGTTTTTATTTATTCATTTGTTTATGGTTTTACTTGCAAATTAGCACAAATTGTATACACTTTCTCCATCTCCTCTTTTTTTTTTTTTCATATTTTATGTCAGGAAAAGGATATCTCTACGTCAACAGCAAAAATCTCGTAGATATGCAAAAATCGGCCCAGACAAGCTCCTAAGCTGTCCACCGATTTCTCAACTGATCTGTGACTAAAAGTCCCTCTTAATTCAAAAGAAACTCTCTATATTGGGAACATAGAGAGCGAAAATCAATTATAGAAATCCCTCCCAAAAAAATGGGAGATAAGTACTCTTTCCACTCTTCTGGTTTTAGGTGCAGATTAGCACATATTTTGTATACTGACATTTCACTCTATTTTATGTCAGGAAACCGCAGCTTTATATCAATGGTCAACCCTATGGAAGCACAAAATCGGCTTGGAGGAGTCCTCAAGCGCGCACAAATTTCAAATTGTTGAATCAATTCGTTGTATTTTATTTTAAAGAATTCATACCCCAGAATGGAGAGGACAAAGTCCATCCGCAATTTAAATACCTGCACCATAAATCCCAAAGGGAAGAGCCAAGCCAATGCTTAGCCTCCCATTGGAGGTTTTTACTTACAGTAGTTAAATACCTGCAACTTAAATACCTGTACCTTAAATCCCAAAGGGAAGAGCCAAGCCAATGCTTAGCCTCCCATTGGAGGTTTTTACTTACAGTAGTTAAATACCTGTAACTTAAATACCTATACCTTAAATCCCAAAGGGAAGAGCCAAGCCAATGCTTAGCCTCCCATTGGAGGTTTTTACTTACAGTAGTTAAATACTTGCAACTTAAATACATGTACCTTAAATCCCAAAGGGAAGAGCCAAGCCAATGCTTAGCCTCCCATTGGAGGTTTTTACTTACAGTAGTTAAATACCTGCAACTTAAATACATGTACCTTAAATCCCAAAGGGAAGAGCCAAGCCAATGCTTAGCCTCCCATTGGAGGTTTTTACTTACAGTAGTTTAAATACTTGCAACTTAAATACCTGTACCTTAAATCCCAAAGGGAAGAGCCAAGCCAATGCTAGGCCTCCCATTGGAGGTGTTTATTCACTGTCATGTACTTCCTATAATTTAATTTTTGAATCATCAGACCCAAAAGATAAGTAGGTTGTAATACTGCACAGAAGTCGTTAACACACTCCTTCTTTCGGCTTCAGGGAATCTTTAACACTTAAAAAAATATAACAAATAAAAATATATACCATCCATGCATCCTATTTAAAAAGTGAAAACACAAAAGAGAATACCCTACTATAGCCTTAGGAATAAACCAAGCCTGAGTTGCCGAATTAGGATATCCATGAAATTAAGGTACCGAAAGGGCATTAGTTTTAATTAACTAGTGTAACCAAGTCCCCGAGCTCCTAATCTCTGGTTTGCAGGAATAAATTAGTTCTCCCGCTAATTTATTTAGGTTTCTAATCGACCTACCAAGAACGATTAGTGGCGACTCCAAATTTTAAAATCATTTAAACAAAAACCAAAGTTGCGATTCGGTAGGGCTTGGGAGGGTCCGCGTTAGGTTAGTCAAATCTAATTAACCTAATAATCCGTTAACCCCCTTTAAAATTTAAAATTTTTTTAGAGGGTCGCGACAGTGAATACATTTCTCACCTTAAAAAAAAAAAAAGGGATCTCATTCATGTGATTTGAAGAAAAACGAAATGAATGGGATAAGATGAAGTCAAAGACAAGAAGACCTATTTTGCCTTTCCGTGGGTCCCACTTGAATCCATTTTCACCCTTTACCTATAAATATAGATTTATAATTGGACTAGATTTTCTCCATCTTCTGAATGACCAAAAAAATTTACGCCAACTTTTACTCAAGTTACAAAGCTGCCCATCTTTAAAACTTTTGTTCATACAAGTACAACGATATCGCTTTTGAGTCTTCTAAATCAAGGACACATCTATCCCTAAATTGAAAGAGCTAGATTTCTTGTGCTGAATTTTTATTTGCCCAAGTTGAAATTTAGAATTGCAAACGTACATTTGGAGCTGATTTCTTCAATTTGTATGGACAAAAAACTTAACGATGGGTGCTTTTGTCCCTCAAGAAAAAGATTTTGATTGGGTCATTTGAATAGCGTGAATATTTTCCCTGTGGATATTAGTTCATGCGTTTTTCTTGTCGCATTTAGTATTATTCTCACATGAATATCCTTAAGATTCTATTTAATCAAACAAATGAACCTCGAGTCACGAGTTATGTGAACAGTAGATTGTTGTAATTTCTCCTCTCTCTCTCACCATGAGAGCACCCCCCTCTCACCATGAGAGCATCCCTCAAAAAATCCTTGCCCTATGCACATCAAACCCTAAGGATTCCAGTTAGCAATGGCCACGCTTACTCTTTACCCACAAATACCGGTACTCCTGTTACCCATTACAACCAAAGTATTCTTTTTACAGTTTATACCAAAACCCTAATCCTCCATCCTCCTGCTTTCAGCCCGTCACCTGCATGTTCGCCCCATTGCTTCCCTGATCTGCCCTGCCCTGCATCCACAGCTTCAGAGTCTGGAGGTTAACACCTGGGCCTCCTGCTCCTCCTTCTTTTGCATCATCTAGTGGAACTCGTCTGCAAATCTGGAAAGAAAGCAACAATATGGATCAATACATGAGGCTAAATGCACTATGTAATCGATAGGGACACCTATGGACCAGAACCAAAAAAGTCGTGGTAGACAATGTGGTCACCGAAACAAGCCTCAAAGAAGGGGAACGTACAGTCTTTGGGCGCCTCTATGGAAATCCCGATGTGAACTTTCAAGCATTTCAGTCTACAATGAAGAAGGCATGGAAGACTGACAAGGTACAGTGTTCTCACCTAGAGCCGGGGCTCTTTTCCTTTGTCTTTGAATCGGAGAATGACAAATGCAGAATCTTAGACTCAGGCCCCTGGTCTTTCTCTTGACACCTCTTAGTCTTGAAACCCTGGGAACCAAGCTTTGTTCCGCAGTGCTTTAGCTTCTCTAATTGTGCTTTCTGGATCCATATTGTAGGCATGCCTGTGGAAGGTAAGATAAAAGAGGTCATTTCAAGCATCGCAGCAAATGTAGGGAGGGTGGAGGACGTTAAAATCGAAGCAAAAGGGTATGCAGGAATAGCAGTATGTAAAGCAAGAGTGTCTCTTGACCTTAAATCACCCCTGGAATCTGGAATAATTTATAGCTACAAGGGGAAAGAGCTCTGGATTGATTTTCGTTATGAGAGACTACCCACATTCTGTTTCTCATGTGGGAGAATTGGCCACTATGCCCAGAATTGCACTTAAATCCTCTACTCAATAGAAAAATTTGACAGTAATGAAAACTTTTTCTATGGGCCATGGCTGAAGTCCGAAGCAAATACCCCGAGCCCCTATTGGAAATCCTTTTATGAGGCACAAACTGAAGTTGAGATAGAGGAAGAAACAGTTCCAGAGACCCCCAGAAAGCCCACATCCTATAAACTGCAACTTGAGAGGGGAGGGGGAAAAGGGAAGGAAAGGAAACTATAGTGAAGAAAGGGCGAAAAGAAAACTTTGCGAGGTTGAGGGGCACTGTCACAACAAGCTGCAGGGGCAGAAATAGCCACTCCGCTCCTTTTAGAACTCCCTTCATTCCATGGAAGCAGTTCCCAAAGAAAGTTTCAGACTAAAATAGTCAATAGAGAGGTAAAGAAGGGTAGAATGTGGAGTCTTAATGAGGAGAAACATAAAATGATGCTGATTGATGAATCAAACTTAATGGAGGCCCCGGTGAATTCCGTGGAAGTTTCAAATATACGGGCATTGGTGGCTTGCCCTAATAAGCCACTGAGTCACAAATGAGTATCCAAGCTTGGAACTGCCAAGGGTTGGGCACACCCTTGACGGTTCAAGCCCTTAAAGCCATCTTGGCTCAAGAAAGGCCCAGTTTAGTGTTCTTGTGTGAAACTAAGAATCAGGGGGGAGTTATTCAGCGAGTGAGGAAGAGGCTGAAATTTCAGAATCAAAGGGTGGTTGATCCGAATGGTAGGACTAGTGGTTTGGCTCTTTTTTGGAATGACAATGTGGGAGTGGATATTCTCTCGGAGACAAAAGACTTCCTCGACATTAAATTTGAAAACGCAACCCAATGAGGGCCCTTTAGAATAACATGCAGCTATGCCCCTGCGAACTATCGGGAGAGGCTCAAGATTTGGGATAAATTTAGACAAATGAAACCAGTTTGTAATCTCCCATGGATCTGGATTAGGGATTTCAATGAGACCCTGTATGTTTGAGAGAAAGCCGGTAGGAGAGAGGCCGACAACTTCAGAATACAATCTTTCAAAAGACTCCTAGAAGACTGCGAGATGATGGATATCGAGAGTAAAGGATGCGCATTTACTTGGTCTACTAATAGAGAAGGAGAAAATCTGGTGAGAAAGAGATTGGATAGAGCCGTATGTAATTTGGCCTGGAGACTTGCTTTCCCAACAGCGGAGGTTTTTGCCCTGCCAACAATTGGCTCAGACCGCAGCCCTATTCTACCAATTCTATCATCAGGGAACGTTAGAAAAGAGCAATCTTTCAAGTTTGAATCGTTCTGGCTACAAAGCAAGGAGTGTGGCCAAATCATTAAAGAAGTGGGGCAAGAAAAAGAGTATTCGGGGGCTGAACTAGTGGAAATTTTAAAAACTATCTCAGTAGCTCTTCGCGCATGGAGCAAAAGAGTATTCTCAAACAGCAGAAATCATATCCAAAAGCTACAGCTAGAACTCCAGAGGATCACAAATAGCCAAACCTTAACAGCAAACAAAATGACCCAGAGAGAGATTATCTTGAAACTGGAGGAATTATGGAGAAGAGAGAGAAATGTATTGGGGCTTGAGATCTAGAGTAAATTAGTTGAAATGGGGGGACAAAAACACAAAATTCTTCCACGCAACCACAATTCAGCGAAGGCAGAGAAACAGAATATCCATGTTAAAAGGGATGGGGCAGGATACCTGGGTAAAAAAACCCAGATTTACTGAAAGAGATGACTGCAAATTTCTTGCGTGATTTATACAGCACATCTGGCCCTCGGAACTTTGAACCGATGCTCGCACAATGCCCTAGAATTGTCCCTAACGAAATGAATACTGCGTTAGCTGCTGAAGTTACTATGGAAGAAGTCCGAAAGGCTGTTTTTGGAATGGGATCAGATGAGGCACCAGGACCAGATGGACTTAGCGGGTTATTTTACCACCAAAACTGGGAGAACATCAAAGAAGGAGTGTTTAAGGAAGTCAAGGGGTTTTTTTATACGGGAAGAATGAACTCAGAACTTAACAAAACCTCTATTACCCTTGTGCCAAAGGTAAAGAACCCAGAAAGACTTGATCAGTTCAGGCCCATTAGCCTTTGTAATTTTGCATACAAGATCATATCAAAGGTCCATGCAAATAAACTGAAACATTGAAGAGGAACAAAGTGCATTTATAGAAGGAAGACAAATTCAGAACAACATACTGATCGTCCAGGAAATTCTGCACCAACTGAGAATTCGTAAGAGGAAAAAGAGGTTTCAAGCTATTCTGAAGCTGGATATGAAGAAGCCATATCACAGAGTTGAATGGGATTTCCTTGAGGCATGCCTTACCAACATGGGTTTCAATGTTAGATGGGTGGACAGAGTCATGACATGCGTTACTACAGCCACGATGACCGTGAAATTTAATGGTGAGCCCCTACCCTTCTTCCACCCTACCAGGGGTATTAGACAAGGTGACCCGATATCCCCATATCTTTTTATCCTCATGGCTAATACCTTATCTTTGATGCTAAAAAAGGTTGTCCATGATGGGACTATAAAAGGCATCAAACTGAGTAGATCTTGCCCTTCATTATCACACCTTCTCTTTATGTATGATTCTATCTTTTTCCTGGATGGGAAGCTGTCTGAATGCCAAAACCTGGGATTAATCCTCAACGAATACTGCTATGCGTCGGGACAGGAGATAAACCTAAACAAATCAGGGCTATTTATGGGTCCTAATTGCCCATATAGCTCCAAGAGAGCCTAGCAAGTTGCCTTAGAGTGCCTATAATGAGGAAAACAGGTAGATATCTAGGCCTCCCTTCTGATTGGGGTGAAACGAAGAAACAAATGTTTTCATGGATTAATACACATGTTGACACCAAACTAGAAGGTTGGAAGGAGAACCTGTTTTCCAAAGCGGGGAAGGAGACTCTTATAAAATCCATTGTCCAGGCGATGCCCCAATATGCTATGTCCATTTTCAAGATCCTGATTTCAATCTGTAATTCTGTTGAAAGAAAGATTGCTCAATTCTGTTGCTTCTAAAACTTTCAGAAGGAAATCAGAAGTTGCTTCTGAATCTGAATCCTTCAGAAGGAAGTCAGAATCTGCTTCTGAATCTGAATCCTTTAGAAGGAAGTCAGAATCTGCTTCTGAATCTGAATGCTAATACACACAAACCTCTGTTTTCACGGAGAGAAAGAGAGGATGAAGAAATCAGAATAAACTTCATTCATACTTCAAAAAAGTGTCAAATACAAGCTTAAATAGAACCTGACTCAAACGTGCAAAACAAATATTTCCACTTCCTAGAAAATAGCTAACAGAGAAACATATTTGCTTCACCTCTTGAAAGATAGCTAACAAACTAACCATCTAACAAACAATCTGAATGAATAACAGAATGACAAAATATTAGCAGCTAAACTGATACATAACTTCAACAAATTCTAGTAGAGGAATAGTGGAAAGGAATCTGGCCTTCATTAGCGTAGATGGGACATGCTTAAGACACGGAAGGATAATGGAGGGTTAGGCTTTAGAGATTTGGCTACATTTAACAAGGCTCTTCTAGGGAAACAACCCTGGAGACTAACTCAGAATCAAGACACGCTATGGAGCAGAATTTTCAAAGGGGTATACTACCCTAACTCGAACTTCCTATAAGCAGGTAAAGGAACAAGACCGTCATGGGGCTGGCTCAGTATTCTCTACGGTAGAGAGACCTTTGAGGGTTTTGTGCGTTGGTCAATCGGTGATAGGAAGGCTGTCAAAATTAGATAGGATTGCTGGATTAGAAAGGGCATCAGTAGGGACAAACTGATGTAGATGGGCAATGCTAAAGGAGAGTTCTCGGTTAAGAGTGCATACAACGTATTAAGAAGCAATGAGAACGAAAGGAAGGATCCTAATGCAGGGGCTACCTCAAATCAACCCTCAAGGAAGCTCTGGAATGGAATATGGAAAACTCATATACCTCCTAAAATTCATATTTATCTATGGCAGACAGCACAAAATGCTCTACCTACAAGGGATAACCTGTTCAAGCACAACATAATTCCTAACCCTATATGTCCTATTTGCAATCAGAAAGCCGAAACAACATAGCATATCTTCATAAATTGCTCATGGACAGAACAGATCTGGAAAGAAATTACCGTATGGGAGTGTTATACTCAGACCCATAGAATGGACGCGTGGTTGCAAGCCATCCTTGAAGACTCGAGAAGGCCAACCTCCTTTGATTTAATTGCAGTGATCCTATGGGGCATCTGGAAGCAGAGAAACAATTCAGTATTTTGGAGTATAGATCCTACTGCTACGGGCTTGATAGACGAAGCAAAAGTGATTCTAACTAGCCATAACAGGTGGAACCCGAAAGAACGAAACTTTGGGGGAAACGACTCGAACTTATTTGTCGACTAGGTCTCACCGGTGTGCTCGAATCTGAAGCTAAACGTCGACGCCTCTGTGGGCAGAACAGATACAGGAGAGGCCATAGCAGGAGTCCTCCGAGATTCTAGAGGTGCTGTGGTGGCGGGTTTCACCAAAAAAATCCCTTCTTGCTCCCCGTTGGCCGCTGAAGCTCAAGCGATGGTTTGTGGACTCAAGTTTCTTGAAGAAAGAGAGGCGAGAGGAGATCTAAGAGCTTGTGTCAAAGTGGAGTCTGACTCATCTGCCTTAGTTCGTGCGGTCAACGAGGAAGTGGAAGCCAGCTGGGAAGCATAAGTCTTTATCCGCCGGGCCCAACATATTCTAGCCTCTCTTCCGCGTGCATCATTGGCCCACTGCAAAAGAACAGCAAACAAAGTAGCGGATTGGGTTGTTAAAATGTATCGCTCTGGAAAACTACCGGCCCATTGGATCTCCAATCCACCTCAGCCGCTTTGGGGTTTATTATGTACTGATGCTTCGACTTTGGGTCCTTTTGCCCTAAACTCCCCTATTTAGTTATGTTACCTCTTTTTCGACCAAAAAAAATGAGTTAGAGGATGCAAATTACAAATTAAAAGTTCAAATAACCGATCACACAAAATATAAAGTTTGGAAAGGGACGGAGGGCACTTGACCCTCAAAATTACCAGCTCACAATATAGGATATGTCATAATAAAAAGGGAAAAGTCCAATACTACAGCCTACAGGACACCATGCCCTTTACTCGTATCGACACGAAACACACAACTTAGTAATTTAACCATTTAATTGGATTGTTTGTTTGCCATTCAGCAAAAGCAAAAGGCTACTTTATATACCATACAAATTTCGAAAAAAAATACAAAAAAAAAAGTGTATAAGATAGTTTACGTCATGTATTGTACAAGTGTCAGGTATTTCGGGTTAAAAAGAAGTAAAAATGTGTGATTCGAGATTATGATTTAGTAAAAATAAGCAGAAAAGGGCAATTCAGACGTGCCCTCAAGAAAAAAAAAAACTCTAACTAATCCTTTCTCTAGCACTCTGCCTCCTCCTTTTTTGTATAATAACACTTTGAAAAAAGTGAGTCCGGGCCTTCATTTCTTCGACAGATTAATCTTAAACATGCCTGTTAAGCACGCATACAATATATCGGCCAATGGGAGATTGAATAGTAAATTAGACTTGATACACTTTATTAGTAAGTGTAGTATTTCTGTAGGACACAAACCTTTCTCCTTTTAGCTTGTTGGAGATACTGACGGAAGATTATGATCTCCCTAAATTGAAGATCAAGTTTGGAGATTATAGTCCTGATTGATTTGATTGTCTCTTTATTTTTGGAATATACAAATTGTGTATATTCCCTTTCCTTTATTTCATTCTTTGTCAATTCTTCATATACATCAGTGTACTCAGTTTTACATGTAATAAGAATATACAAAATATTGTCCCCATCTCCCTCTCTGTTGCACGCCTTTTACAATCCTTTCATGGTATCAGAGCCATTCGTGCCTGAACTTTGCTTCTGCCTTTTTTGCCTCAGCCCTTTAGGTTCTTGATTGCCGTCCGGTATCCTTTGCTTCTTCTTTTTGCTGCAACGTATTCTGCAAAACAGAAGACAGCACGCCGGCATAGGAATCAATAGAACACCATGAAAAATAAGCAACAAACCGAAGATGGGGAGACTTATCCAGCCATGGGGGATGTGCCTCCAGCTTCAAATCTTCCTGCTGGGGAGTCTTTTCTGACAACGGAGGGCCAGACTTCTCAGCCGCAAGCTAACCCTGTCTCAACCCATTTCAGTCAAGGGAATTTTATTCAGGCTCAGCCCATTTTGTGGCATCCTTATCAGGCCAACCAGGGGCAGCCCATTTCGGGCCAACCAATCCACTGGTATTATGGACCTACTCAGCCCACTTTTCTTGGGTCATCATTGCCAACCGAAGGAACGCATGGCCATCCCCAGCCCGGAGGAAGCCCACCAGCCGTTTATGGGGCAAGCCCAGCCCCCGGGCCCAATTTTCCTTATGCGGGTCAGATACCCGAATCGGGTACGGCGGGACCCTACCGGACTCCACCGCCTGGATACCAAGCCGTAATCCTTTACCCCGTCGGAATCGGCGGCAACCGGCCGAAGGTCAGAGATCTGTTGTACACATTACCGGCTGACGGACCAGAGCTGCGCCTCATCAACATCCAACTGGCCGGATCTGAGCATTACTCTGCCTGGACTAGAGATTTCCGGTGGGCCTTGGTTACGAAAGACAAAGATGGATTCACCAACGGCACAATTTCGATTCTGTCCGACGAGCGACAATGTCGCCACTAGCGAAGGTGCAACCAATTAGTGCGACAATGGATTGGAAATTGTCTTACGACAGAAGTGGCCGTAGGTTTGCCACCAACAGAAGACACAAGAACAATGTGGTCGAATATACGAGAAATGTACGGAAAACTGGATCGAGTGAAAATTTTTTCACTTACACAGGCACTATCGGAGCTACGACAAGGCAATGAATCTGTGACCAGCGTTCTCAATCGCTTGCCAGCTCTGTGGAACGACATCGAAGCAACGGAAGAAACCCTAGTTGGCTCTGAGGAAACCCTTAAACAACACTGAGCGATTCGCGATCGGGAAAAGGCTACGAGATTTCTGCTCGTGCTAAATGAAGACTACTTACCATTTCGGACTCAGATCCTTGTGATGGAGTCGCCGCCGAGCCTCTGGCGAATATTTCAACTCGCCATCCAGGAGGAAAGCCAGTGATCGGCGATGAAGACTGCGACAAAACATGACGAGGGAGTAGCACTTTCAGCCTTCTCACCTCACGGTGCTCCGAGCACTCGTGGCCGCGGCTTTGGAGGTTCCATCGACCTTTCAAGTTCTCGGGACCATGGAGGAAGAATCGAGAAGGGATTCTTCTCTTCTGCGGCTGCTGCGCCCAAAGGGAACCCTAATCCCTTTGAGCTGGACGGGCAAGACAAAGGGGGGAGATCTGATGGGCCGGGCAAGTTTTTTGGATCCTATGGGGCAAGCCCAGCGAGCAAAAATTACGATACTCATGGGCTTGGGTCAGCAACATCAGCGGCCCTATTGCGCGGGCAAAGTGGATTTCGAACGGCCTCATCAGCAGGTAAATCAAAAAATAAATTTTGCGATTATTGCAAACGACCACATCATACTGTAGAGACTTGCTGGAAATTACATGGGCATCCAACTGACCGTGAAAGAAAGGACAAATCAGTTTACCAAGTTTCGGCACAAAAAGAAGATAAGGCCCACAACACAATTACCCAAGACCAGTATCAAACTATCCTAAAAATGCTGAGCCAGATGAAGGCTGCTGATGAGAATTCAAGTTTCTCAGGTACTTTTTTATCCCAAGATAATTCTATTTCGACCAATGCATGGATAATTGATTCAAGTGCTAGTGATCACATAATTTGCAGTCAAGATTTATTTTCCCATATTCATAAGCGACCTCAGTCTCCTATATATGTACGTCTTCCAAATGGGAACACTACTCTGGTCACCAGAACTGGCACAGTTAAGCTTAGTCAAAATTTTGTCCTTCACAATGTCCTATACATTCCTGAGTTCAAATTCAACCTCCTTTCTGTCTCGAAAGATTGTCAAGATAATTCTTGCAAAGTCATATTCAACTCCGACAATTGCTCGTTTCAAGACCGTACGACTAGCAAACTAATGGGCTTGGGTAGAATTCAAGATGGATTATTTTTCTGGGTTGGTCCTTCTGGAGATTTAAATCCTAGACATAAAGGCATTTTTTGTAATGCTACTTCTATTAATAAAAACCTCCTTTATCATCAGCGTTTGGGCCATAGTGCAAAATTTCCTCATCCAAAATGTCCGATATGCCCTCTTGCTAAGCAATCCAGACAATCATATCCCATAAGCACGTCTCGAGTCAACCGCCCTTTCTCTCTTATACATATGGATATCTGGGGTCCTTATCACACGGCTCATCGTGATGGATCGCGTTTTTTCCTTACAATCGTTGATGATTTTTCACGTGCCACTTGGACATTTCTCATGCATTCTAAGGGTCAAACTATTTCCAAATTATCGAGTTTCATCTCTATGATCAAGACCCAATTCAATACTTATGTCCAAAAGATCCGAACAGATAATGGACGTGAGTTTCTTTCCAATGATTGTCAGTCTCTACTCGCTTCTCATGGCATTCTTCATGAGACATCTTGCACTTGCACTCCACAACAAAATGGAATTGTCGAGTGAAAACATAGACATCTCCTAGAAGTTGCTCGTGCACTTAAATACCAAGCTTCTATCCCTGAACAATTTTGGGGCGATTGTGTGGTCACTGCTACTTATTTAATTAATCGCATGCCGAGTAGAATTCTTGGTGATATTACTCCTTTTGAGTTACTTTATGGAAAAACACCTTCCATTGATCACTTGCGGATTTTTGGATGCCTCTGTTACGCAACAACTGTGGGGCCTCGGAGTAAGTTAGATCCTCGTGCCACTCCATGTATTTTCATGGGATACCCCACTCTACAGAAAGGCTATTGAATCATGGAGATATCCACTAGACATTTTTTCATTAGCAGGGATGTTATTTTCCATGAAGACATTTTTCCTTTTCAAGAAAGGAATTCTTCATCATCAACTCCTTCGGAACGTCAGTATTTCTTAGAGGAGGAGATCTCAACTCCTCCACATTTCATTACTTCACCAGTGCCGATTATATCGACTCCAAGTGAAAGTTCGCAGATGACACAAGCAGAATCATCTCCTATACCTGCTTCTCCATCTTCTATTGCTGATTGACCATCATCATCAGAGGCATCCTTACCAGAGTCCTCTTCAGCTCCTTCAGTTCCTGTTGAACAACCACGACGTTCTGGGCGTACTATTCGGCCACCTACATGGACCAGAGATTATGTTTGCTTAGCATCCAAAGGTTCAGGTAGCCACTACCCTGTGTCCTCCTATGTCTCTTTTAGTCGCATTTCTCCGACATATATATCTAGTATCAGTCGAATATCCGAAGAAGAGGAACCATCTTCATATCAGGCAGCTATACAAGATCCTCGGTGGCAAAAGGCGATGGAAGTTGAACTAAATGCACTCATTGAAAACCACACATGGGATCTTGTGTTCTTACCTGAAAATCGAAAACCCATCGGATGTAAGTGGGTTTACAAAATCAAATTTAAGGCAGATGGATCTATCGAGCGATACAAGGCATGTTTAGTGGCACAGGGTTTTACTCAAAGAGAGGGATTTGATTATCATGAAACGTTCTCACCAGTTGCGAAGGAAGTCACCGTTCGATCCTTCTTCTCAATTGCGGCCACGCGCCACTAGTCCCTTCATCAAATGGACGTTAACAACGCCTTTCTTCATGGAGACCTCGATGAAGAAATCTACATGAATCTTCCGCCAGGATTACGCAAACAGGGGGAGTCACGTGTATGTCGTCTACGTAAATCACTGTACAGGCTTAAGCAGGCTTCTAGACAATGGTACGCCAAGTTTACAGATGCTTTAATGGTAGCAGATTTTCAACACTCAAAGCAAGATTATGCCCTTTTCACCTGGACTTCAGGTACGACATTCATTTATTTGTTGATTTATGTTGATGACATACTTATCATGGGGAACGATGAGTCACGTATTGAGAAATTCAAGAGATATCTGCAATTCACTTTTCACATCAAAGACTTAGGGGCTCCAAAGTATTTCCTTGGTATTGAGATTGCACGTTCTGATAAGGGAATTAACCTCAGTCAACGAAAGTTCGCATTGGAAATTATATCTGAAGCAGGATTATCAGGATGTAAACCTGCTATCATCCCCATAGATCAAAATGTCAAGATGACAACTCATGAATATGATTTGGGCACTTCCGCATCCATAGAAGATCCACTACTGGAAGATCCATCAGGATATCAGAGACTTGTAGGAAAATTGATATATCTTACTATGACAAGACCAGACATATACTATGCAGTCTAGATATTAAGCCAATTCATGCACCAGCCAAAGCAATCTCATATGAATGCAGCATTGAAAGTGGTAAGGTATTTGAAGGGATGTCCAGGGCTTGGAATTTTCCTATCTCGTGATTGCAACATGAAAATGATGGCTTTCTATGATACTGATTATGCAACTTGTCCAATGACTAGAAGGTCTATTACTGGTTTTTGCATAAAATTGGGAAAGTCACTAATCTCTTGGAAAACCAAGAAACAAACAACGGTGTCCTTGTCATCCACAGAGGCAGAATATCGGGCCATGGCTAAAGCTGTCTGTGAAGTGATCTGGTTACGAGGTCTACTTTCTGATCTTGGGGTACATATGGAAGGTCCAACTGAATTGTTTTGTGATAATGATGCGGCACTAAAATTAGCAGCAAACCCAGTCTTTCATGAGAGAACGAAGCATATTGACGTTGATTGTCATTTCACTCGAGATAAAATTCGAGAAGGAGTCATAGTTACTAGAGGGATTAAGACTGCAGAACAACCTGCGGACGTCTTCACCAAACCGCTGTGTCAGAGACAGCATGCATATCTCCTAAGCAAGCTTGGTGTCTTAGACATATATAGGCCACCAGCTTGAGGGGGAGTGTTGGAGATACTGACGGAAGATTATGATCTCCCTAAATTGAAGATCAAGTTTGGAGATTATAGTCCTGATTGATTTGATTGTCTCTTTATTTTTGGAATATACAAATTGTGTATATTCCCTTTCCTTTATTTCATTCTTTGTCAATTCTTCATATACATCAGTGTACTCAGTTTTACATGTAATAAGAATATACAAAATATTGTCCCCATCTCCCTCTCTGTTGCACGCCTTTTACAATCCTTTCATAGCTTAAATCTAAGTACTTATTTCTAAAACTACTTATTTATAAAACTAACCTTTGCAAGTTGCAAGCATTAAGGTAGGTACATATTAATTATGCAGATTTTTTAGGTCAATCCCATCTAATGATAATGATTATTTTAGTTGATTTTTTCTCTCTCTCATTCTATGTCATCAACCTAAAAATGAAGGATGCGTCCATGATTTTGATAGAATAATTAAAAATTAAATTACGCATTCATCTAAGAGCTTAAGCTTTTAGAATAGTTTGATATGGTCATTCGTTTTAGTTAGTCGCACGCTTACAAGTCAAATTTGCATTGTATAATTTGCATTGTTTAGTTTAATTTTCATATTGCATAATTTGCATTGTTTGTTGCATCGGTAATGACTATATTGGACTAAGCCCTTGCAAATTGGAAACATGGCCGAGCACATTTTTTCTCTCATGGCCGAATCAGTAAAAATAGCCAAATCTTGTAAAAGATACCGAGGGGCTAATCATGATTACAGAAGCTGGACACATTTTAGGTCCACAAAGTCAATATAATTGTTTAAGGATCTGCACATGTCCATAGGCAAAAACAAAATTAATTTTTTTTTAGAGGATTATACTTATTTGCATGGTCAAAAATGGAAAGGGAAAAAGAGGGGAATCGTGCGTAGAGATTTAACTTTTGTCTTGGAGCTCAATCTTATCCTGCCTATAAAATAAAGGGAGAGGGGGGCACACAATGGACACACACGGTCACGATACGAAGAGGGCGACCACATTGGAGCTGGAGCGATTCACGTAGACGGCCGCAAGGGAATAGAAGGAAGGCTCTCTCGTTGACCTCACGGTGACTTTTCTGCACAACAAGCCAAGGAAAAGGAGAGCAAACGAAAGCCAAAAGTCCATTCGGTGGGGGGACATTGCAGGTGTAAACAGAAGGAGAAAGTGAGAAAAGGGTAATCTATCTCTCTCTCTCTCTCGATCTTTGACTCTCTCTCTCTCGCTGTTTCCGTACACTCCACTCCCCCAACGAAGAAAAGGAGGTCTGCACACACAAAGAAGAACCGAAAGATCGACAAGTCCAGATGAAGCTAGCAACTCCGGCGACCTCCACAGATTCATGAAACTACCTCAGTATCCTGACGACCGAGCAGACGCCACGTTGATGGAACCACAGCCCTCAAGCCCAGACGACTCCGACGTTGGTTTCGATGCCGTCCCTGCCTTGCTATGACAACATAGCCAACAGTCTCCATTGCAGACCCGAGAAGCTGGTCGCCGATCGGAAGCCGCATCCTCGAGTTCAAATTTTTGTCGAGTCCTTTTCATGCGGTGACTTCCGCAATAGCACCGATCCACCGAATCTACTACGACATTGGTCGTCCGATTAGATCAGTCCATGCGAGGATTTCATATGAAAAACACACACTGACGTGCACTTGGGACCCATTCTTTGGGGGGCACGTTCAAAAGCAAGCAGGTAGTTTTTGATAAAATATTACTTTCAAATCCTACTGACAAATTCTTTATGCATTTTGAAGGAGTTATCTAACGTAAAATGAAGAGTCACCTATGGACCAACTTCCAGTAAAAAGAAATCTCATGGTCGTCGGCTCTTCTCTATCGTGCACTACCAACCAGCCATTCTTTCGCAGCCGCAAGCTTGCCAAGATCCCGAGTCGTCCCAATCCAAGCTTGATTCAAATTTGGAAAGCAATTTCCGCAAGATAAGGTATATTTCTAAACTGAATATTCTCTTGCAAATTTTGAGCATATTTTACATATCTTGCACATATTTGCATATCTTGAAATATATTTTTTTTTTACGATATTGCAATGTATGACTTGCCTAATATGGAATTTGCACGTTAGAATCGAATATTGGATATTTATTTATCTTGCAATATATCTTGTGATTAAATTGGAAAGATTGCATCGTAAAGTGAATATTTTTGGAATTCTATGGAATTTTGTGATAATTTGAAAATCCTTCTAAATATACTCAAGATACCAAAATATTTCAAAATGTGATTGATTAGAAAATTTTCCTAATCTACAACTACATACATGGAAATAAGTCGATCTATCAAGTTTTAGATAGAATTCTTTTCATAGTGGGTATTTCAAATTTTATGGTCGATTTATCAGACTTTAGATCGAAACTTAATTCAAAAGAAATAGCAATAATTATCTTTCAATTTTTGAAAGTTGAATTTTAAATTTCATTAATAAAAATACGAAAAAATCATAAAAGAATCCTAAAAAATTGCCAAATTGAATATTTTTCATGAAATTGATACCGAAAGGGCATTAATTGAAAAATTAATGTAACCAAGTCCCGAACTTAAAATCTTTGGTTTGTAAAAGTAATTTAGTTCTTCTACTAATTTACTTAGATTTCTAATCGACCTACTAAAAAAGATCAGTGACAGCTCCAAAAATTTAAAATCTTTTATAAGATAATCATTTCAACCATAAGTCACGATTTGATAGAACTTGAGAGGGTTCGAGTTAAGTTGATTAATCTAATTAATTAATTTTGTAATCCATTACTCTAAGAATGTTAAAATCAATTTTTAGGTCGCGACATCATCTCTCAAAAAATCTTGAGAGACCAAGACATCAACATGATCTTGGAACCAGGTGTGGATGTGGAATACCCAGACAATCGAAATCAGTTGTCCATCTAGGATAAGGAGGAACTTATCTTCTCTCTCCAATCTCTAGAAAAGTCTCGAAGCCATTCTCTCCACACTTTCTTCTGGCCTCACCTCTATTTTCAACCCATCTATTATTTGTGTGTAGATGGCTTTTGTTGGAAAAATATCAAAGGAAACGGAGTAACAATGTAGTCAGACTTTGAGGTGTATAATCAATCTTTTATGATCAATTTGTCCCACAAAGTTGTTATAGGTTTCTAGAAAATTCTCTTCAAGATGTAACAAAGTCACGATAAGAATACTGAATAGCAATTTCAATAAATCTCCTAACTTTCTACGAAACAATGAAAAGATGGCTCTCTCTCGTTTTTGAAAGAAAACGAAAAATGAAAGTAACTACTAAAAATTAATAGAATTGTCCATTTTATAATATGAATAAAACACACCTCTTAGTGTCCGAACTGCCCATACGAACACACTCATTCATGTCTGAAGAGTCACAATTTAGACATGACTGTTCATGAGTGAAAATCGCCATTCGGACAAAACAGTTCATGTCTAAAAAATCACAATTCAGACATGACTGTTTGTGTGTGAAAACCACCATTCAGGCACAACTATTCATATTCGAATAGTTATAAATAAAAAAAACATTGAAATAAAATTATTCAATAAATAATAATTATTGATTAAGGCTTATTTACATCCGCAGCGCACAAGCAAGTAAATGCGATCAATAGTCATGTACCCACACATGGATATGGTAAGATCTAGCCTACCCACCCATTTCTCCATTTAAAAGACTCCAATAGCCTTCTTATATTTAAAGTATTTTGTACTCTCTCATCCTTCCTATGTGAGACAAGAAAAATCCCCTATTTGTTTGTTTTACAAACAAACACCAACAATCCCTCACTTTGTTTGCAAAATAAATATTTTCTAATTTTTTTATTTAAAAAAAGATGTAGCCAAAATTTCGTGAGGTCAATATACATAAATGAAGGTCTCTTTTGAGTTAAACCTTCATTTAGTGCAAGTATCCCAAAGCTCTATCAAAGTCATAAGTAGCTGTTAACTTTAAACTTGTTACTTTTAATAATAGAATCGAACATACCACACATATACTATCGCGACCTAAAAAAAATTGAGCTTTTCAAATTTTAAGTTAATTGATTACCGAGTTAATTAATTAGATTAATTAACTTAGCTCTTCTCTCAAGGTCTACCAAATCATAATTTATGATTTATGTGATCATTGGACAAAAGATTTTAATTTTTAAAGTCGCCACTAATCATTTTGGGTAGGTTGATTAGACACCTAAATAAAGTATTGGGAGGAATACGTTATTCCTACAAATCAGATATCAATGAGTTCAGGGACTTTGTTACATTAATTTTTTCAATTAATGCCCTTTCGGTACCAATTTCATGAAAAATGTTCAATTTGACACCTATGATGAATTTCCACTTAAAGTTTAAAGGTGCAAAAAAAAACTTTATATGACAATACGAAGAACTAAACTATATGCAATACATGCCGTGAATGATTTTTTTTAAAACATGAATTTTCATTTTTTGAGATGTAATCTTAAAAAAAAATGTGGTTCAACATAAATATTTACAAGATAGATCACGCGTACAATTTTCTACATGATGTGAATTTTTGAAAGATGTAATTTTTAAGCATGGCAATGGAGTGATATATCCAACAAGATTTAATCGAGATTCAAATCAATTAATTTAGGCAACGAATTTTTTTGATATTCTAAAGATTAGAATCGTTACCTAATTTGGTGGATTTAACTATCAAATCCAAACATTGTGTTGTGTTATTGATCAGGATCTCAGATCACGACTCCAACGATAGGGATGAATGCAGTTTTGTGTTGATGAAAGAGAAATTAGCGATGGTGACACCGAGCTTCCAAACTTTCACTCTCCAAAATTCTCTTCTAAAAATGTACTATCATTTGATTTTCTTTGGATTTTCTTCATCATCTTTCTCTCAAAACATTATTTCTTCCTCCTTTTATAGCATTCTCTTCTATCTCCTTTTCTCCATCTCCATTTACTTTTCTCTCTATTCATATTCCTTTCTTCATCTCCATCTTTTCTTCTCTATCTTTCTTTCTCCATCATCCTTTCTCCACCTTCCTTTCTAATTTCTCCACTAATTCACCTTTTTAGCTGATTGTAAAATAGTCCATCAAGTTTTAAATATTTGTATTCTAATTCTTGAAGTCTTAAGTATTTGCAATTCATTCCCTGAGAAAATATTTCTTTAAATCTAAGCATTCATAAAATTTTTAATACCTTTTTCCTGTACTTAGTCTAATCGCTCATTAATTTAAGCTCATATCCTCCACCAAAGATGCAAGATGCAATGCATGAGAAAATATTTTTTGTGAAAATTAATTTTCAATTTTTGTGTAATATATAATTCGAAATCAAAATTTAGGTGTCAACATATACTAACCTCTTGTTTCAAAGAAAAGTTTATAATTTACTTAGCACTAGTATGACCTTGTGATTATACTTTTTTATGAACTCTCTAGAAAGCAACCATAACTTTCGTGAGAAGCGACATCACTTTTAAGTTCATATAGGTGAAGTATCTATCACATGTTTCTGTTACTAATGATCATGATACATTAATGTATAATACTTCATTAAAAATATAATTTAACCTCCAAAACATAACAAACAATACTGATTTCTCGTGTCGGAGCTAATGTCAGTATTATACAATCACTTTCAATAATTTGTTCTTACCCATTAAACTGTATAATTAGTGATGTGCTAGTGTTTGGCCAGGTTACATTATTGATGATTTTAATTAGATGGTTTCAGTCCCATTTCTTTTCTGCTCGTTATTATTACCTCTCTTGGTAGTGCCTTTGTGAAATGGCCAGCTAAATTCTTATTTGATCTTACATAAACAATTGTTATGATACCATCCTTAATCAATTGTCTTACATATTCATGTCTTAGGCTAATATGCTGAGACTTACCATTATAGGTGCTACTATAAGCTCTTGCCAAAGTAGCCTGACTATCACAATGGACAAAAATATTAGGCATAGGACTAGGCGACAATTTGATGTCTAACAACAAATTCCTAATCAACTCGGCCTCTTTCCCAACTACAACTAAAGCAATAAATTATGATTCCGTCATTGAGTGAGATATGTAAGTTTGTTTTTTGCTCGCCCAAGATACAGCACATCCTCCTAATATGAAAATCCACCTAGATGTGGAATGTTTATCTCCTATGCTTGTAATCCAATTAGCATCAGTGTATTATTCTAGTACAGTTGGATAGTTATTATAAAACAATCTTAAATTTTTTGTTCTCTTAAGATAGCCAAAAATTCAGGTAATAGAATTCTAATGTTTTATACTTGGATTACTAGTGTACCTATTCAATTTACACATGGAAAATGCAATATAAAACCTAATACAATGTAATGCATACGTTAAAGATCCTATAGCACTCACATATTTAAGTTGTGCTATTGCCCTGCCAAAATTATAATTTAACTTCAAATTGGCATCAAATGGAGTATTCGACACTTTGTAACCAAGATTCTAAAATTTAATTAACATTTTTTCAATGTAATCTCCTTGGCTCAAAGAGTAACCCACACTATGCATTTTAACTTTGATGCCCAATATAATATCTACTTTACTCAAATCTTTCATTTTAAAATTCGAAATTAGATACTTCTTAGTCTCATTGATTCTAGTCATATTGGTTTCAAAAATAAGCATAACGTATAAGCAAATCAAGACCCTATAGTCTTTAGTGAACTTAGAGCAAATACACTTGTTAGCACTATTACAGGGTTTTTTAGAAAAGGGGTCAAGAAAATTTACCAAATTAGGGCGAAATTTCTTTTACTTACGAATAGGACGCCCGTGCGGCATTTTGTGGGCCAATTTTTTTAATTTCATACTTTTTTTGTGTTTTTAATTATTTTATATTTATAACATTTGTATTTATATAATGTTCTAAATATAATTTTCTTTCTTTCTTTTCAAGCTTACTTTTGCAACATAATTATCAATAGAAATAATTAATTGACAAATTTATTAAGATATATGTAATTAATTTATTTAGTATGTAAATAATTAATAAAAATATTCATAAAATAAAATTGGTAAGATATATGAAGATGACATAACCAGATTAAAAGAAATTGCAATAGTAGAAATCCGTTGTGAAATAACTGCTAAAAGAATTAGGTTGAAACATAAATGAAATGAGTATTTGGTTTTTTTTGAAATTTTTTTCTATTCTTTTTTATGTCCCTTTCGTTTTTTCATACAAAAAAAACATTTCTAATTTTACATTATATTTCCTAAAAAATTTAAGGCTCTTCATTCATAAAATTAAAAGGTTAAATAGAAATATCGGTCAAATATTTGAAACGGCTATTTACTAACGAAATGAAATACGTGAACCAATCAAAAAAGATTGTGAACTTGAATAATCGAACATGCAGCATGGTCAGATACATAATGAATTAAACCGGAACGGACATCGGTTACCCTCTGTTGTGAAATAATAACTAAAAGAATTAGGTTGAGACACAAATGAAATTATTTTTTTAAATTTTTTTATGTTCTTTTTTTTTATGTCCCTTTTTTAGGTTGAAACATAGTTGTAGCCTGTAAATGCCCATGTACATAAAAAAAAAAGGACATAAAAAAAGGAACGGAAAAATTTTTGAAAAAAACCAGACAACCATTTCATTTGTGTTGTAACCTACTTCTTTTAGCCGTTAATTTACAACGGATTTCTATTATTGCAATTTATTTTAATTTAGATATATCACATTCATATATCTTATCAATTTTATTTTATGAATATTTTTATTAATTATTTACATACTAAATAAATTAATTACATATATCTTGATAAATTTTTCAATTAATTATTGATAATTATGTTATAAAAATAAGCTTCAAAAGAAAAAAAAATTATATTCACAAATTTATTTTAATATAAAATTATTTAAAAATGTTATATATAAAATAATTAAAAAAATGTAAAATATGAAATTAAAAAAATTGGTTCACAAGTCACCGCACGGGCCCCAATTTCGTACATAAAATAAATTTCACCCTCATTTGGTAAAAAAATTTTACTCCTTTTTGAAAAAAGCTCCAGACACACTATTATGTTTGAAACCATTGGACAGTATAACTGAATCAAATTTCTCATGCCACTGCTTTGGAGCTTGCTTAAGCCTATAAAGAGATTTAATTAATTTACACACTTTCTTTTCATTCCCAGAAAGTACAAAACACTCTGGTTGTTTAATGTAAATTTCCTCATTTAAATCTCCATTTAAGAAAGCAGTTTTTATAATCATTTGATAAGCATAAAGATCATAAATAGATGCTAGAATTCGAATAGATGTTATATGTGCTACAGGAGCACACATATCAAAATTAGCTATCCCTTCCTTTTGCCTACATCCTTTGGCCATTAACCTAGCCTTAAAAGCTTGGATGGTACCATAAGAATTATATTTTCTTCTAAAAATCCATTTGCACTTAATAGGATTCGATCCTTTTGGTAAATCAACTAATACCCATATATTATTAGACATAATTAAATCTATTTCGTCATTTATAGTTTCTTTCCACACAAAAAAAAAAAGCATCTCTACATGATATTGCTTCATCATAGCTTTTAGGATCGTCTTTTAATTTTAATAATAATAAGGGATATCTATTTATCACATTATTATCTGTGTCTCCTTCAACAAGGAAAACATAAGTAAACAAAGTTAGGACATAAATCTTTCAATTTTCTCGCTCTAGTTCTTCTCCTTGGTTCAGTCATATTTTTGGAATCCTTTATTTCCTTCTCATGAGAATCTACTTGTATTTCTATAGATCTTGAATTATTATTTTCAATAGTTTCGAAGTCCGTAGAACACTTATTCTCAAATAATTCAACATTTCTTGATTCCACTATGACATTTGACTCTAAATCAAGCTTTACTATTTTCAATGTAACCAAGGAAGACACTTTTAATAGCTCTAGGACCAAGCTTTGTTCTCTTAGGGTCCAATACTCGATAATAAATCAAACACCCCCACACTTTAAGATATAACAAGTTTAGCTTTCTTCCTTTCCACAATTCATATGGATTTACGTTATTCTTCTTGGATGGTATTCTGTTATAAATATAACATGCAGTAAGTAATGATTCACTCCAAAAATTAATTGGTAGTTTTGAGAAAGCACACAATTAATCATTTCTCCAAGAGCTCTATTTTTTCTTTCAACCAAACCATTTTGCTATGAAGTGTATGGTGCTGAAATGTATGAATAATACCATGTTCTTCACAAAATGATGAAAGTTCATTTAAGAAATATTCACCACTTCTATCCAAACATAGAACTTTAATTTCCTTTTCAATTGATTTTCTACTTCAGCCTTATATTTCTTAAACATGGTAAACGCTTCATCTTTTCAACTTAGGAGATAAATGTACAAATGCCTATTGCAATCATCCACAAAGGTAATAAAATACCTTTTACCACCGTAAGTTTTTTTTTTGTCAAATTTACCACCGTAAGTGAACATTCCATTGAATTTGCATATATCGTTATGCACCAAATCTAATAAATTTGAATTCCTTTTGTTAATCAAAAAAGTCCTCTTCGTTAATTTAGACTTTTAGCACAAATTTCACATTTATTTAATTCCCCATTAAAATTGATCAAGTCCAATTTTTTCATAATCTTTAAATAGAAAAAATTTAAATGCGCTAATCTACTATGCCATAAAAATTAAGAGTCAAAAATATAAGTAGAAGATTCAATCTTATTATTGATAGTTAGTTGATACATAACGTCATTGACATAACGCTTTCCCACAAATATTTCATTCTTCAACAAGATAACGTTATCGAATTCAAAATAACCGAAACCTCCTTTTACATAACAAATCGACAAAAATTAAATTCTTACGAAGCTTGGCTACATAGAAAACATTAAAAAGGGTAATTTTCTTTCCCGAAGTGAAGTTTAACTCCACTGAGCCTTGGCCTTTGATTTTTGCGATACTGTTGTTTTTCATTTGGACCTCTCAAAACTTAGTGTCAACAACTTGTTGAAAGTTCTTGATCACGAAATTATCCTTGCACACATAGACTGTTGCTCGGGAATCCAACCACCAACCCGATTGGACAAAAAAGTCGTCGATTTCAATAATCATGGCCATAATACCATTTATTTTCTCAAAAATGTCCATGTTTAAAAACTTATGTGCAACCATCGCCTTATAGTTTTCTTTAACAACATTGGTATATACCTTCACAATTGATGTTGGTGTATTCTTCTCCTTAGAAGTGTTATTCTTTTGGTGCCTACAATCCCTTGCAAAATGCTCCACTTTGCCACAAACAAAATAGCCGCCTTTCCTTTTCTTTTGTGCCTTCTTAAAATTTTGTTCTATTTTGTATTTCAAGTTCAGGTGATTTTTGGATTGAAATCCATTATCTATCAGGACATTCACTTTAGTCTCATACAAGCTAGAATTTTCACACAAGCATAACTCTTCCTCAATGCGAAGATGTTTCTAGAGTTGAACCAAAGTTATGTCTTCTATCTTGTGCATTAGCCTTTTCCCATAATCCTTCCAACTTGAAGGCAATTTAGCAATAATTACTCTCACTTGAAATGCTTCTGGTACGTCAATTTTGAGAGCTCAAATTTTATTCACTAGAACTTGTATTTCATGGACTTGCTCTAGAAGGGGTTTAGTATCAATAAATTTGAAATCGAAGTACTTAGCAATCAGATATTTGTTAGTACCTTGTTCCTCTGCTCTATACTTGAATTCGAGTGCGTTCCAAATTTCCCTAGCAGACTTCATTTCCATGAACAAGTCATACAGTCGATTGGATAGCATATTTAGAATGAACCCGCAACAAAGTAGTTTGTCTTCATCCTCTCAATTTCTTCGGCATTTGGATTGGCTCTTTTTCTTCAGTGGTAGGAACATGATCTTCAATAGGTGCCAAATTCAGGTCCAATATATATGATATCTTCAAAGCCATAAGAAAAAACATCATTTTGTCCTTCCAACGTGCAAAGTTGTTACCGTCAAACCGATCCAACTTGACCATATCCTAATTCATCACTTTGATAGTTTCCGACTCCATTGTTGCATGAAATTGATCCAAAAAATTGTCAAAAAAATATCGAAGGATATGTAGTAACAATATAGTCAAACTTTGAGATGTGTAATCACTTTTTTTTAGGATCAATTTGTCCCACAAAGTTGTTATAGGTTTTTGGCAAATTCCCTTTAGGATACAACAAAGTCACAATGAGAATACTGAATTGCAATTCCAGTAAATCTCCTTAAACTCTATGCGAAACAATAGAAAGATGGCTATCTCTCTCTTGAATGAAAAGGAAAAATGAAAGTAACCACTGAAAATGGACAGAATTGTCCATTTTATAATACGAATAGAACTCACAACTTGGTGTCTGAACTGGGCATACGAACATACTCCGTCATGTCCGAAAAGCCGCAATTCAGACATGACTATTCGTGTGTGAAAATCGTCATTTGAACACAACTGTTCACGTCTGAAAAAACACAACTTGGACATGTCTGTTCGTGTATGAAGACCGCCATTCAAATACAACCATTCATGTCCGAGCAATCATAAATAAAAAGTATATATATCGAAATAAAGTTACTCAATAAAAAAATTAAAATAATAATTATTAATTAAGGCTTATTTCCATCCGCAGTGCACGAGCATGCTAAGTGCACCTAACATTCGTGCACCCGCACACAAGTATGATGAGGTCTAACTCACCCAATTTCTCCATTTGAAACACTGCAATAGCGTTCTCACATTTAAAGTAACTTGCACTCTCCCATCTCTCTTACAAGGAAAGTGTCTTATTTTCAGGTCTAGTTTCTTGGACACCGCGACCCATATGACCGCACCAAAATGCTGCAGCAGGGAATTGGTTCCCAATGAGTTGTTCAGGCTCTTCAGCAGAGATTTCTTGCCGACTCCTCCCATGCCCCATATGCCGATTCTTCGACGCCATCCTCTTCCCAAAGAAACAGAACTTTGGCCAAATTTTCTGATGCTGCAAACTGATTCTCAATCCTAGGAACAGGAAGGTGATCGACAGGCTCGACAGGACTATTTATGACCGCCATGCCTTCTGGAAAAGTCCCGCCTTTGACAAGTCTTTTGGCATCATTCAGCATTTCGGTGACTACCAAGCCAAGCTGGCAACGCGAACCGCGATTCAAAGAAACATCTCCCTTGGTTGGTAATGATGCCTGCTCGAATTGAGCTCACTTCCAGGGCACATTGTTCGGCCTCGCCAAGCCACTCCTTCACTTGAGCCTTTGGTAACTCCCCTTCCATTTCGGCCAGACAGACTTCTTGCTCCACAATATTGCTGAGACTCCCCCAGGTTTCGCATCTCTATCTCCAGGGCTTCGAAGTTTTACTGGATCTTGGCAGCATCCCTCGTTTTGAAATATGCCGAATCACAGAGAAATTTCCCTGTTTCGACAACAGTAGCACGGATGAGTGACGCTACAATTTCCATGTCAAGAGCACTAGTACTTCAAAAAGAATGATGCGCGACTGTTTTTGGCTTTTCAGGGAGTTCAGGGAGAAAGGATCTGTGAAACTGGTGGATTTTATCCGAAGTCGCTTTGCACGAGTGTTTACGTAACTACGGGGATAGCCATATCGTTGCTTCACCGCGTAGATATACTTGATAATGATGTAAAACCCTCGCATAAAAGTCCATTCTGTTGACTAAAACTATAATTTTCGAGGGTCTTCATTTTCAAAATCAAGACCTTACCTCATCCTGGATTTGCTACGCGCAATACATTGACTATTGAGACATTGTCGGCTTCTGTCTTTGCTTCTGGAATCACCGTCCTCGTATGTTTTGTCGAGGTGACTTGCTTGCTATGGCCAAAAGCCGATTTTTTGCAAACTTAGATTGAGGGATAAAGGCAGTGAGCGGCGATTGTTGTTGCTGCAATCAGAAGAAAATAATAAATTTCGGCTGAAAGTTAGGCATAACAACAGAGGAGATATTTCTAGCATATCCATGTTCTGACGAAGTGAAGTTTTCTCCGGGGATGAATGAGGGCATGTACAGGCCACAAAATGGCCATAGTAAAGTAACCGCAACAAACGCTCAAAAGGGTTCTTCAAACCGATCAAAATTAAATGTCGAATTGTCATTTCATGAAGCCTGATCATGAGTTGAGCCTTAATAAAGGTGAACACACTTGAAACCGTCTTTCGGATCTTCTATCTTGGTAATCACTTCGACTGTAGTGGGACGAAAGACCGCCCGATGACTTCCGGAATGTTCAGATTGCCAACATAATAGATTAAATGTGATGGCAAGGCATGAAGAGTGGCTCCACATCCAGTGAACTTATCATGATGCTACTGGATCAAGAGCATTATTCATAGACTCGGGGCCCAATTTGCTGATGTTCATATTGGGCCTTGGCCCAATCTGACAACTCAATTGCTAAGTCGACCAATCCTTAGAAATTAGAAATGGAGACTTCTGCCCCTCACATAACATGGGAGAAGGCAAATGACCATTCAGGATGCGCATGGCAACATTTTTATCTAAAAATTAACTTTTGGCCAAAAGTTGATTTGTCCACTTCTGTTTCTGAGCAGAAGTTGATTTTTCTACTTATAGAGAGAAGTAAAAAAAATTACTTTTTTAAGTGACTTCAAAATTACTTATGAAGCAAAAAAAAAATGCTCCAGAAATAGAAAAATGAAATTGTGTAACCAAACGAATTTCTGCTTCAAAAATATTGTCATGCGCGCCCTTAATTATCCTCTAAGCAGGAAGACAAGAATTACATAGAAAAGGAAGTTCTACTTAACTATTAGCATCAGTTAGAAGATAATGCACAGAAATTCAAGAGAAGAAATGGTCGATTGGTCTCTAAATCATGTTATTTCATAAATTCATTGTTTGAAAGGATAGACATAATCTATACAATTTTGCTAATACAGCAGTCTTTAGATGTCTGTAAAAATAACAGTATGTTGTGAGCCATAAATTCTTAAAAGAATAGATCCCACAACAATTTAAAAGTAATTTTTATTTAGTTTTGATAGCTCAAAATAGACTGTTAACATAGTAATTACCCAAAGCCAATTATATAATCAATTCTTTATTCTATATATCCCTAACAGCCCATCCTCTGTTTAATTCAACATTTGCTTTCCAATCCAAAGTTCTCGAGCGATGAGGATCATCAGACCGTGACCTAGTCAAGACAGATTGATTCCGACAACGTGAAGAACTTATGCAAATTTCGACTTCATATTACATAAGAAAGGGTTAAATTATTGACTAATAAACTTGTGGAAGTATTAAGTCCCTACCAAACAAATAGGAGGAAAACGTGTTTTTTCCTTCTTTTTTAAAGGAATGAGTTTGTTAGACCATTTCTTCATTTCTTTGTTTAAGTTTTGGAGAGGAGTGCCGACCCCTTCCCCCGGTTCATCCTCATTCTCTTCCAACAACCGAGGCGAAGAGACAGAGAGGGAGTCACTGTCCGATCAGAAACTCTGTTCCGTCAAAGTCCAAAGGGCTCAGGTATGCTTCAGAAGTCGTCATCTGGAGGCAAAGCTAAGTAAACACCAGACATCAGACAATGCTCTCTCATCTTACTTTCCATCAACTTCCCTCCTTCGACCCCAAGCCAAGACCCCCCCAAAATTACGAAAGAGAGGGGGGAAAAGAAAAAAACAGAACACCCATTTGAAAATCCTCTGTGTCGTCGCAATCACAGCACATAAATCGTGTAGAGTTCATGTATTTTGCGTATGTCTCTCGTATCATGGTAGATGTTCGCCATACATATGATGATTATTACTCGATCGTTTTCTTTAGAAGTACGATGGCCAAATCATGTTTTATTAAATCAAGCAGATCATTGAAAGACGGGTGTGTCTATATAATTCTTCTATCGTTATTGAGTTTATCCACCGCATCGGTCACAGAATCGATGGATCAATGGTCTTCGTTTCTCAAGTCCCGTGTCACTTTCCCTTCAACAACAACCCCCCCTCCCCATGTGTAAAATAAACAAACGCAGACCTGTACACATCCATTTCTATTACCCCAACTTCTAAGCAAGTTTTGGTGACTGAAAGCTACCTCAAACCCCCCATCAAAACCCCCTGGCCGGCATGGCACTCCTTTGCCAACAACATTCTCGTTTTGGCCTTTCTTGCCAAACGAATCAGGGAATACAGAGAGAACAGCAGAAACTGGGTGTCTCTCCATCTCTTGGTGGTAACTTATCCCTTCGTTGGGGCAAAATAAAAAGGAATGCAGCTTCACATCTCGCCGAGTTTGCGACACGTGACCGTGCTTCCTGGCAAAGGAGTGCGAGAGTTCATCAATGTCAAGGTCGGGTCGAGACGGGTCTCATACCGCATGCTGTTTTATATGCTGCTGCTCTTCACGTTTCTTCTGCGAGTCATCTTTGTAATGACGGCGGTGGATGGCATTGACGGGGAAAAAAAGTGCTCCACTATAGGTGAGTCCTAATTAGTTGTAGTTTCCAGCATGAAGTTTGAAGTTCGTATTGAAATTAATGAATCAAAGCTAGAACTATATATCTGCCTGTCAAGAATGTTAATGACCTCTCGGAAGCATCTTTCTCTGCTCAGGAAGTAAAAAAAGGACAAAGCAGCATAAAGATTTCCTAAATTAAACGCAGAATGCATTACCCAATTTGTGTGTTTACATAGTTTTGCTGACATCAAAATCAAAATGTGCCAAAAAAATCTTCATTTGTTTTGATGTGTAAAGAATAGTATAGCATCTGGTAGTTCTACAAACATCATTCCGGTCGTCAGGTAGATAAAATCAGGCTAACATAACACCCTTAAGATAAGAAAGCAAGTGGAAACGAAGGGATTCATGCATTTTTACCTAAGATGTCACAAAATGTACTCTCAAGTTGATTAATCATAACAGAGTTCTGCCATCTACGACTTGCGTATGTGATAATCCTTTAATAGGTCACATCATGTAAGCATCGAGACGTCACAGGACTTATTTGATGAGTTGAACAAAAAATCATTTATTGTTTAATTACGTGAATCTTCTGGTAATAAATGTTATGCTCCCTTTATTTGGTATCCCCAACTGGGATCAGTCGCTGTCAATCATTAGGTCGGTCCCATGAAATCGATAAGCATAATGCCCAAGGTCCCCAGGACACACTTTAACGAAAGAGTTTCCCTAGGGGAATTTAGCTTATCATACTCAAATTATGCAGTACCGACAGCAAACTTGGTTCCACATCGATGATAGATCAGAGAAGCCAATAGTTTACCAAAGGCTGACATACAATCTGTCTCAACAAGGAATAAAAAAAAATTCGGTCCTTGGGTTTATGTAAAGCAGGTTATAAATTATCACATGAACATGAATCGCTTGCAATTCTGAAAAGTCACACCACTAAACATCTTACTCAGAAATTCTACGTGATTATTCAGTGATTACCTCTATGGTGGCAGGTTGCCTTGGGAAGAAACTAGGACCCAAAATTTTGCATCGAAGGCTTGAACCAGCAGTAATCTCCTTCCCAACATCTTCACTGCTCAATAAATCTTCTTCCACATCTTCAGTTCAAAGCTTACCAAGGAAAAATAAAAACTCTCTTGCCTGCTGCCAGAGATAATAACTCTGAACGATTTTACAGGTCCCAGAAGTAATATACCAGATCTTAGACAAACCTGTTTCAGAGGATGAACTTAGAGGAAAATCCGAAATTCCCCAATCCTTGGAAGACTTCGTCACTGAGATGAAGGAAAGCAGATCAGATGCCAAAGCCTTTGCTCTACGGCTTCGAGAAATGGTAATCTGATGTCTGTTCCACATGATCAGTAGTCCCTAGATACATTCAATCTTGACAATTGTTCTTGTTTCATCATTTTGTGTAAATTTACCCTCTCAACAGAACATCATGTCCATGTAATATATTTGGAGCTTTAGCTGATTAGAAGTGTTTATGTTCCAGGTCTCTCTACTTGAGCAAAGGACTCGAACAGCTAAAATCCAAGAATATATATATCGGCATGTTGCATCTAGCAGCATACCAAAACAGCTTTACTGTCTGACCTTAAAACTTGCCAATGAACACTCCACCAATGCTGCTGCCAGATTGCAGCTTCCATCAGCTGAGCTTGTCCCAGCTCTTGTGGACAACTCTTATTTCCACTTTGTCCTAGCTTCAGACAATGTTTTAGCCGCTTCTGTGGTCGCAGCATCACTTGTCCACAATTCACTCCGTCCTGAAAGGGTAGTCCTCCACATAATAACAGATAAGAAGACTTATTCTCCAATGCAGGCGTGGTTCTCCTTGCACCCTCTATCACCTGCCATAGTCGAGGTCAAGGCACTCCACCACTTTGACTGGTTTGCCAAGGGAAAAGTGCCTGTGTTGGAAGCAATGGAGAAAGATCAGCGTGTTAGGTCACAGTTTAGAGGAGGGTCGTCAGCCATTACAGCTAATAACAGTGAGAAGCCTTATGTGGTTGCAGCAAAGCTTCAAGCACTGAGTCCTAAATACAATTCCATGATGAATCACATAAGAATACATCTACCTGAGGTACGAAGACCACAAGTCTGGTTGTTTCTTCTCTACGATGCAATTTATGCTTAATTCAACTTGTTCTTTTGCAGCTGTTTCCAAGTCTAAATAAGGTAGTTTTCCTGGATGATGACATTGTGATTCAAACCGATCTTTCCCCTCTTTGGGATATCGATATGAATGGGAAGGTCAACGGAGCTGTTCAAACATGTAAAGGGGAGGATAAGTTCGTGATGTCAAAGAGACTAAAAAGCTACTTGAACTTCTCCCATCCGCTTATAAGGCAGCATTTTGATCCTAACGAATGTGCATGGGCTTATGGCATGAACATTTTTGATCTAGAGGCTTGGAGAAAGAGCAATATAAGTCTTACTTACTATCACTGGCTTGAAGAGGTAAGCACCTCAATATCAAAAATATAATCAGAGCTATACTATGCTTGTGTGATTTAACCAGTCTACAAAACATCGATTATGCATGCACAAACTTTTCGCATAAATACCTTGCTTTATTACGTCAGATACATAATAATTGACAGATTGTGATGAAGGAGGTGAGAACAGGATATTATTGGACGTTTCTGTAAAATAACCTGAAAGTATAATGCAGATGTCTCTGCAACTCATACTGCCTTCAATTTTCCCATGCTCTCTTCTGATAATAACCTGAAGTATAATGTCTCTGCAACTCATACTGACTTCAATTTTCTCATGCTCTTCTGGCGCAGAACTTGAAATCCGATCTAAGCTTGTGGCAGCTGGGAACATTACCTCCCGGGCTAATAGCATTCCACGGTCATGTTCACATAATTGATCCCTTTTGGCACATGTTGGGGCTTGGATACCAGGAAAACACAAGTTTGGCAGAAGCAAAGAATGCGGGAGTCATCCATTTCAATGGCAGAGCAAAACCCTGGCTAGACATAGCCTTTCCGAAACTTCGGCCACTGTGGGCCAAGTACGTCGATTTTTCCGAAAAGTTAATCAAGGGCTGTCATATTAGAGCTTCTTAGAATGCAGTTGGAGGGAAGCTGCCTCACCATGCGGGACATAAGAGCTATGTTATCTGTACATTTCAAGAGAAACAGAAGGGAAACTCCACAAATTGAGCGACTGCAACCGAGGGTGCATACGAAAGAACAGCTTCAGCATTTTGCAAATTTTGGAATCTCTCCTATGCATTGTAATTTACTCTGTTCTCTCTCTTACTGGTTTCAATTACAAGATATCTTCGAATAAGATCCCCCTCCAGCACAGTCTACACTGGAATAGTTCACTGTGACTACAAAGGAGATCTTCCTTCTTTGTACAACCTGCTTCACATAAACCCGTGTACATTACATAAATATTAAGAATATTAAAAGCAATGCATTCTCAAAAGAATGTAGGGCAGACATTTCCCTGTTCGGGCGGCTCAAGATGGAATTATTCTCAGATAACCAGCCAGGGATCAAATGAGAAATCAGACATCCTTAAATTGGTCCAGACTTCTTGTTAGGAGCAATCATCCGATAAAATGCAGAACAGAATTCTACAGTCAGTCGAGAGTGAGAGGTATCATACATAGAAAACCAAATATAGAATTTTGCTACAAAGAAATGCTACTTTCTCCCAGTTAAATTGGACACAAGCTCCTTCAAGAACTTTGCAGACTTGGTAATAGGCGAATTGATGGCCATCAAATTATATAGCACAGTTTCAACTTCACCGATGGACGGCCGAGATTTGAACCTAGAAACCACCTTCAAAGTCCCTTCCTCTTCTTCCTCTTCGACAAGAACAGCCCATCTCTCCCCACTGACCACCCCATCTCTTACGCACTTAAAGATCACTCCTTTCCTCTTACTCAAAATTCCCTTAACTTCCAAGCCCATGAAGGAATAAATTACCTCAAATGATCCCACAAGACTCCCGAGCTCACCAAAGTTCTCCTCTTCATCAAATGCCCATTTGGGATTAAACAGTACAACCGGCTTCGGGTACACTATCTCAGTCAATTTTTTCACCGCATTCAACTGCGAAGATCCCGGAGCTAAAACGACCGCCACATCAGCAGAATTGAAGATCTTGACATCATCATCCTCTGTGGCCGATGACACGTCTGTATGCTCCACCTGACTTGCTGAATTCGATTTAAAGCCTTTGTTAGAAGATTGTCTGTCAGGCCACAAAAACAGAATCTTGACAGGAGAGCCTTTTCTCTTCACGGGCAAGTCTTGGAACACGTCGGAAACGAGCTGGGACAGCGAGTCGGGCGAGTCGTCCGCGAGCGGGATCTCAACTCTGAACCTGGGTTGCTTCAGTCTCTTGAGCTTGCCGGCGAGTTTGGGGTTGTTGAGAGGCTTCTCCAAGGTGGTGGAGAGGCAAGTCCTGGCTTGCTTTATGGCTTCTTCTCTTGAGGCTGGTGGGTTTGGAGAAGAGAGAGAAGCTTGAAGAGAGAGCTTGCTGGTTTGGGGTCTCCGAGGAAGCGTTGGAGGGCAGAGAGTGGGAAGGCAAATGCGTTCGTGCGTGGGAAGTTGGAGAAACGAGGGCGAGATTTTGTGGGGCGACAATCTTGCTGGTGGACTAGGATTTGTGTGTCCACTGGTGCGAATATGAGTTTTGAAGAGAGTGGAAGCCATTTGGGTTCCCTTCAGAAAGAGCGAAGCTTTGGAGTACACCAGAGCAGAGAACTATAGCGTCATGCATGATGCAGATAAGGTTTCATTTTATGGCTGGTCATGAGCCCAACAATTTTCGAATTAAAAAATTGGGAAAATAAGAAAATTTTGCTTATGGTGAAGGGCTAGTGATGGATAGTTGCATTTTTACAGTAAATTATCATGATTTTTTAAGAGATTTTCGCACTTACTAAATTTGCTAATGAACCAGTTTAATCTCCTATTGAATTTTCGTAAATCAATCAAAGTGGATGTGAAATCTCTCATGGAGATCAATGCTTGCAATTAACGTGATTCTGAGTAGATCAAGATTAAGCATTTCACCTCTTAGAGGGACTAACATATGATAATTTCTATTTTGGAGAACAAGGCAACAACTTCACCATAAATGATTTGTTATGAATTTCAATTGAAAGTCATTTTTGGAATTTTTGGACCGGAGAACTTCATTTTTGGAATTTCTGGACCGGAGAACCTTTTGCCGAAATGAGTAGTTTACAAAACATGATGAAGTTCACTTAGCAACCAAGATGTTGGGAGTGCATGGAGTTTTATAATGATCGCCCACGTAAGGAACCACACCTTATGCCCATTATTGATAACTGTCAAGCAGTTAACGCTTGTCAAAAAGACGTGACTTTATCGCATTTGTTTGTATGACGTTTTTTCTCTCATTTTTCACTCCATCGTTTTCAATAGCATATGAAAACACTCTCTCTTCTTAATTCTTCAACGCGCAATTGAAGCGAGGATTCTCGATATTGCAAGGGAGACATCTAGTTTGTGACTAATATGGTATGTTTCTTCTGTGATGTGTCGTTTGATCTATAATTCAAGTTTTCCGTCATTTTGGGCATGTTTTTCCGCAGGTTAACAAAGGATTAAGTATCCTTCACAAGAGAACACAGAACAAAACAGAGCTGAGAATGAATTAGCATCGGAACTTATTACAATTAACATGTGAAGACTGAAGACTAGCATTACCATTCTGAAGTTCGAACTTCGTTCTGTCATCCAGCACTCAAAACAACCGAAGAAAGACTTGAGGAAGAACTAACAGCACCGGTAATGACAAAATCGATCCAGATCGGCGGCCGACTTAAGCAACGGCTGGTGGGAGAAGAACATGATCCTGTGAGGTATCCACCGCAGCAAGAGGCGTGAACCGTCCACATTGCAGCCGATGAAGGGCATCAGCTTGCTCCCAGGAGTTGGCCTTGATGGGCGAAGGTGGCAGGAATTGCCGGAGGTGGAGGCGAGAATGGTTAGCATTCATGGCTGTCGGCCGCTGATCCAACTTTTTTCCTTCTCGTTTTCACCCGTTGCTTCTCATCACGAAGCTCGTTCTTCTCAGCCTGGTCAAATTTTTGTCAGTGCAAGGAAATGACCGAACCGTCCTCGTTAAAGGGATATCATTCCGGTGGTCACAAACAAGCCGCGCTCTTTTCAAACGGATATAAACCGAAATCCAAAAACACAACCTCGTCTCTGTTTCTTCCACTCCTCAAACTCATCACACACTTCTTCATTTCCACTTCAGTTCCTCCCTCCTTCGATCCCTCCAAAACAATGGTGCGCCCCGCAAACTTAAACAGCCTATCGAAAACCCTGCCTTCGCCGGTTCCGACGCTTCCAAGCCATCAAGCAGCTCGGAAGAGATCGACGGTGAACGAACATCTGGGCCTTATTTCGGACAACCTTCAAGAACGACGTTTGACGACGCTGCAAGCTTCTCGTAGAACTGCTCTCAGCCTCGCTTCGGTAGCCCTCATCGGGAGCTTCGGCAATGGATTTGCTCTGGCCGAGGACAATGGCTATTGGCTCACTGGCCCCATCCCCGTGCCTCCCATCTACAATAGTAATCGTTTACTCTTTCGCAGAATCTCCGTCTGTGCAGTTCTGGCTCTGTGATTGATTTTCGATCTTTTTTCCTTTGGCACGAAATTTAGGGATAATTGCTTTTGGAAGTCTTCAATCTGGGGTGATTTCTGATGATAACCTGCATTTGTAAAGTAACTGTATATTTTGGAACTAGAACGGACCATTTCACCCGTTGGAACCTATTTGGACTTGAGATAGACTTGTTTTTCAGATCTTATCAGAGTGAGGTTGCTTTTTCGTCTTCATAATGTCAATGTCCAGATACGTATTCGAAAGGGAAGTATAATGTCACGGATCAAACTCAACGTAGGTTGCATTAGTTTTGGCGTACTAAAGAGTGAAACCTTCTTAGGGCCCTAGGATCGCAGTCATTTTATGAAAAAATGCAGGATGTATCGCAGTCGTTCTAGCACTTCATGCAAAACTAAGTAGCTTATACAAAACTACATTCTCAATTTCTTATCCTGTTGCATGGACTTACAGAGATTGCGAATGAGAAGACGGGGACAAGGTCTTTCGTGAGGAGCGGGATTTACATTGCGGACATAAAAGTGAAAGGAAGCATGTACAGGCTAAGGAAGTACGCGTTTGATTTGCTAGCTTTGGGAGATTTGATTGGGAAAGATGTTTTGAATTATGTCAGGAAGTATTTGAGGCTCAAGGGGACCTTTATGTACTATGACTTTGATAAAGTGATCTCTGCTGCTTCCGCTTCTGATAAGCAGCCCCTCACTGATTTGGCCAACAGATTGTTCGACAAATTTGAGAAGGTAAGGGTAATTATATGCGGTTCATGAAGCGACAATCAGATTACTTTTGCTCATTCAGAAACGTTCATGGAAAATGGTTGAAAGGAACTGTTTTAGATAACGGAAATGGAACGGTCGTCTGGTGTTTTCAAGTCTATGAGTACATTTGCTATATTCTAATCTCTTTACAGTCTTCTGAATCAGAATAACATATATTTACTCCCATCTCATTCAAGTTGTGCAGTATAAAAATCATTTTCTTTGATGTGTGTTTGTGCATTAAAGTCTTCATATATCAGAGGAAGCATCTAATGAGAAAGACCTGCATTGTCTTTAAAAACGGCTTATCACAGCGAACGATCTTTTGAGGTCTAAAGAATGGTGATTTGCATTTGATTTCGTAGCTTGAAGATGCTGTGAAGAAGGAGGACTTGCCAGAGACGCAATCTCGTTACCAAGACACTACTATCGTTCTTCAGGAGGTTATGGATAGAATGGCCTAAACATGAGGCGATTGTTGATCTAAAAGAGATTTCGATCCTTACTTCAACGGGGAAAACTAGCTCTAATCATGTGGAGAAATATCATTTTTATTCCTTTGTTCATTTTTACTGTATATACTATATCGTATTGCGAAGCCACATCTTTTTGTTGAGGGAGGTGATAAAAACTTGCCTTAAGTTTCATGTTTTCTGTCTGAAATATTTCTAGTATTAACAGATGATTGAATTATGTAAAATGAGCAGATGTAAGCTATAGCAATAAACATGTGTCACTTCATAGTCAACCAGAATTATAAGCATGACATATGAAAAATTATGGCTGTATAACTAGTACCACGCGTCGATGGAGCTGCTTTTCTTGCTCTAACCACTAGTCGTAACGTAGATGATGAATCAGGAGCAGTCTATGGTTGCAGTGCATCAGTAAATTGTTTCAGTTTATTCTACCCTTTATTGCAGACCACAGCAAAAATCATTACAAATATCACAACAAGGCAAACTCCCTACAGATTCTGGCAGATGAAAAAACAAGTCTCAGGTATATTGGAACTGGAAAAAGAAATACTAGAGCCGAAATCCACCTCATCAGTGCACAAAAGCACTGGGGAAACGAAAATAACTGTTTCCAACGTGGAGATGCGGGGTGTCAATCTTCTCGCATGCTAAGCGAGCACTCTACTACCATCTTCCTATGTCGCTGTTTCATGATGTTCTACACATATGTGCTAACAAACGCCCATGGGGAACTTTTTCTTACCCATATAACACCATTTTGGTTTAGGTGCGCTCAGACACAGTTTGGGCACAACAAAACCCTGTCTAATTGTACATGGCAAAGGTACAGTTTTAAGGGTATGTATGTTGATTTATGACCTATTTAGATGCTCTTATATCTTTCTGAGTTCTGAATGAGCCTAGTATTGCTCTTTTGGTTGCTTAGTTTTTTAAAAGGCGTGTTTTTCTTAAGAAAGAACCTGCAATCTTTATAAGATCTTGATTTCGTGGATACCATGTCGGTCAATTAGCATTCTGCATTGGATGCTGTAGACGGATTTGGTTTGACCTTTGGCTCGTACCCAAAAACTGTAGTCCTCCCTGCCCCTCTCTCTCTGATATCGCATAAACAGTTGCTTAAATGATGGATCTTTTAGCAGAGTTCTACTAGTAATAGACATCATTTCTTGCTTTTCCCCTGCCCGTTTCCAGCTCTAGATCCGGCACTACTTGTTGGTTTTCAGTCTACACTCTCCTCGACTGAAATGAGATGACAAATAATGTTAGTTAAAAGGGTCAAAGGTCCAAAAAAATGCATCAATAGCAGCTTACGGCAGCACCCCTTGCAGGGCAAGTCAGTAGAATCATAATCCAACTCCCGCAGTGTAATTTTGGGTCAGATGTAATGTTTTGTTACAGAGGCAGTACACATTGACCAGTACTTACACCGGTTCAGATACATCTGCTGTTCCGTTCTTTCCCTGCGCGGTGGCAGAATGCAAATTGGCTTTGGGGATTCTGATTTCTAGATACTTCTCACTACTCAGCTTTGCCTCCATTTTTCTACAGTCTGCATCTTCTGGCAGCTCGACCCTCCTCACATATCCTTGTTCCCACCAGTGCCCACATCTCCAATCCTTGGTCGTGGACTCCCTCTGCGGCTTCCATTGCCCACTAATTTCCACCACCTTTCCCTTGTCGGTATGAATTTGAACACCGTTTTCCCCTAAAGCTGCTTTAAGCATATGGTTACTGTCACAAAACCGACCATACTACAGTAATAATATTCTGAAACAAACAAGCAGCCTCAATTTGCGGCCAACTCTTGTATTATATGCTTTACTCTTTCATAGTATGCTTCTGATCATATTCGTGTACTTTAAGGGCTGGGACCGCAGGTAAGTTTCCGGTGAAATAGAGATGTTCTGTAGTTTTCTAACCCAATGATCATGATAAGTTTGTTTCTTCTCCTTAGTTCTTATGCTTTAACCTACGAGGACGGCATAACAAAGGCTCAAAACTTACCTTGAATTTCTGATTTCAACGTGTAATCATTATCAGTCTGACACCAGTCAACAGTGCTCTGGCCGCAACTGCGAAACTTGGACAAGAACACATCTGAATGGAAATCCCACAGAGGGAAAGCATCAGATGGATCAAAGAACTTCCCGAACAGAAAGGGGCTAAACAGCGACCCCTCGCCAAAAACCTTGTGGACCACTGAACCACCCTGGCCGAAGAACTGCTTGAATACTTCCTCGTTCAGCGATACCGACCACTTTTTGGGAGCGTGATCGTCGGTTTTAACATCGAGCTGTCTGCAAGTGCTCATCTCACGGAGCTTCGCTTAGATGTTTAGCAGGCTTCTCTTGGGAGGCAACTCAGGAGAATTCTTGCTTTTTATAGTGGGAAAGTAGAAAAGAAGTTCCAACGGGAATATTTGGGGGGCCGTAAAGCTAGCGGGAATGTTTCCTTTTCTTATCTCGTTTCTTCTATTGGGTCAGGAGAAGTTATGGCAGGCAGGCTAGGCACGCAAGATGCCATCCGGCCATTCATGTAGATTCTGTGCGTCTCAGTATGAAGAATTGAGAAAGAACACAGCGTCTAGGGGCCTTTACAAGTCATCAACTAGCCTCTTAATTCTACATTTTACCGGTTGAGGTACAACTTCGCATGCAGCTCTTATAGTCACCGCTTCATTTCCAGTCCCGCAATGAACTTACCGATATATTTGGCGGTAGATCGTGCAAAACGGGAAGCTTGCTCTTCCTTCTTGATATCGATTCTGTTCTTTATTAGAAACTACCTTTGGCTGATCTTGCTATATGTGAAGCTAGGACTTAATGCTTCATATCATTTCTCCACAAACATTACTTTCTCTGGTGGGTTTACAAAACGTATCACCAGATTCGGCACGAGACCACCTATCACAGATGCCGATTCCTCTTGATGTGAGACGGAAACCACACACGGAAAATCAGCAAACCCATCACCGGAGCGAAGGGCGTGTGAAAAGAATATTTTTGGTGTGGCTAATCATGTCCCCGCGAAATCTCCCCTTTACATAGACAATTCCAAAACCATCTTTCTTTTCCAGAAAAATGGTTCGGAAAGCAAGATAGGCATCGGCTTTGGTCAATGTTCTGCAGACTTTTAGCCGTTTGTGCCTGAATCACTGAGAGAAAAAAGGAGGGAAAGCAAGAGAATGTCCCTGTTCTCCACTGGAGGAGGAGGAGGAGGCAATCATTGAAATCCTCAGCATCCAGAAGGCCCATTTCTTTATGAGATGGCTGTCTGAGACCCAAAGGCAGATGAGGCTCATCAAGGCATAGGAAAAGACCATCTGCCTACCACAGGGTCCCCACCAAAAAGTTAAGACATTGAAGGCAGCAGGAAACAGATGAAACGTCTGATTTCAATTCCAACCTGTTCAAGGCCCTTTTAGCTTGAGATTTAATACGACTAGATGACCTAAAGCATGTGGCAACATGGCGCTTTGGGCATCTTGGCTTCATCTCAATAGACGCATAAATGCCATGGATCTCGAGGTGGATTTTGCGCGGTGACAAAGACCAATAACCACATCTTATGTAATCGACTCGACTCAATTCTAAGGTCTTATAACACGTGTTGTCCCGGGCCGACGGCTTTTATGGAAACTCAGGGAGAGTAGAGTGTAGTCTCCGCCCTCTCGAATCACGCGGTAATTCCTCGCCGCCAGTTTGGTTTGAATAGAGAAGCCCGCATCGAGTCAATAAGAGCTTGCTTGTGTACTCTGCGCAGCTTTTGGAAGGCTACGCGAAATTGCATTAAACAATTGGACGAACGGGCGGCTTTCTCTGGCTGGCCCCGTGCTCGTATTCTTCGTCCCTAAGATATTCGGCGGCTATAATTAGCCCATCAATTCCACGTACCTTTTTTTTTGGGGGGCATTTTGCAGTCAAATAATTGCAGGGAAGTTTTCAAAAAAGTGCCTAGATCCCTTTATTTTTTCAAATAAAGATTTGAAGTTGACAAAACCTGAAATGCCATCGTTATCTCAAATAAAGGCCTGAAGTGGTCATACCAGTCTCAAAAAAGAGCTTGACTCAATATTGATTAGGGGCATTTTTGTCATTTTTTTTATATTTTTTTATTTTTCCAAAAAAAAAAGTAAAGCCCCTCCCGCCTGTGTATCTCCTTTCTTACTTTTTTTTTTACTATTTTAATTTTTAATTTAATTTAACTAATGAAATTAAATTACAATTACATTTTAACGAAAATGCCTCTGATAGGTCGAAAAATTTGGCCGGCCGTGAGGTTAGGCCCTTATTTGAAACAACTATATCACTTTAGACCCTTCTTTGAGATAATGATAGTATTTCAGGTTGTTATTTGAAACAAAATCCACTTCAAGTGCAAAATAAAAGCACTTGGAGTCATTTTTGGAAATTTTCCCTAATTTTCATGATTGCTTTTTTTATTTTCAGTTTCCCTATAAAAAAAAATCAATATTCAAATGATTGCAGAAGAAATCATCAACTTCTCGAAGGAAGAAGGTGAGAATCAGGGACCAACGGGCGGAGGCATTCTCATTTGACGGCTTTGTCCAAGTTCAAATCATCCCTATGCAAATTATTTTGACTTTTCTTTTCTTGATTGAATGACTTGACCGATTATATACTGATAATTGAAAATACCGCCAATATCATCAAAAATCTCAAATTAATAATTCTCACAACGTTTTTAACCCTAAAACTAGCTTTTCTCTCGCACATAAAAAAATCTCAGACTTATATCCCATGAAAAATTTGTTCCCAAACTAATTTTTGTCTTACAAAAAAAAATCAATCTAATATCCCTCCCTCATAGATACGTGGTGTTCATTTCAGGAAAAACTTTATGATATGCAAAACATCATTTTTTAGGAAAATGTGTTTTGTCTTCCCCTTTTTAGGCTAAGAAATTCATTTGTCTAACTTTAAGTGTGCGTATTTTCTTCCATCATAAGTGAGTTTTCATTTACTAATCATTTTCAATAAACCAAAAGCTTGAAAGTCTAGAAAAATAAGTCGCAAAGAATTCTTTTACTTTTAAACCAGCACACCATTATCCTCTGTTATCAAACTGATATTTGTCACCCATATAATACATATCTCTCTTCATTTTGGGAAAAAAAATTTATGATAAAAGAAAATGATTTGTGGAAAAATCATTTTCCAAGAAATTGCCTTTCCCTTTTCAAGTTAGGGAATTCAATTCATATTTTCTTCGATTATAAACGATTTTTCACTAACCAATCATTTTTAGCAAACCATACGCGTGAAATTCTAAAAAAAAAATTAGCGATTCTTTTTACTTTTTTAGATAAACACACTATTATCTTCTGTTAGCATTCCGTCCGATACCTCGTTAAATGCATTCATATGAACACACATGGCATAAAATTTAAAACGGAAAATGAAAAATCCAACATGGAAAAATCCATGTATGTTGGATGTATGCAGTTTGAAGGAGAAAGTTTATTTGGGTCAATGTTGTCGGTTTGAGATTTCTTGAGAGACGAAAAATTAGTTTAGGGATAATTCTACGAGACTGAAAATCAATGTTGAGCTAAATGTGACATAGGGTGCCCATTTAAGACCGGCTTGAATAAAAGTTTTATTTTGGGAACACATGAGGATTAATTTACCGTTCTACAGACGCATAAAAATGTCGGTTTAACGGAGAGATTTTCCGACCGTTACGGGATGATTTGACACGGCCGCTCCCAATTTTCAAAAGCGAGATTACCGACACGTGGCCGCTCCCGTCCTGTCGTGGATGACCTACCGGCTTGACACAGTCCCGATGTTTTCTTCGGCGGATTCCGCAGGCGACGCCCATCACGCGCTTCTGTCGGTTCGAAACTATCCATATTTCACAGATTGATAAATTCGAAAATGCAGAATTTCAGCTCGACCCCTTTGTCCGCGTTCGCACGAAGCCTTCCCACGCGAAAAAATCCTGCCTTTGGCCGTTTGCGGGGTCAACAGCTTCTTCGTTGCTCCTGCATTTACAGCTAACGTTTTGGGGATCCCCTTTCCTGATTAGATCCGGTTGGAATCGAAGTTACCCGGAAAGGAGCAGCAATTCGTATTCGATTCAAATTTGAAATCTTGGGGCCCGGTTTTTTTACTCTTGGGTCCGAAGTAATTTTGCTGAAGCTCTTGTTGTCTGGCCGTCGGTGCATCGGAAACTTTCGTGCCCCTCATTTGTGAAATTTGATTCAATATTTTGTCCCCTTGCGGAGCGGAAATTCTTTGGTTTGTTAGTTTGATTGGAATGATACTGCAGTCTTAACTGATTGGTAAATTTAGGTTCTCTAGGTTCTGTTGGGGGGTTGATTCTGCATTCTTTCTTGGTTGAGGAATTTTTGGTCGTGTGATCAGTAGACACGAGAGTTTGGCGGGTTGGAGAGGCTGCAACGGGTAAAGATTGCATTGGACCTTGGGTATTGTGGGATGCAAGTATAAATGTACTGAGCGGTTTTAGCCATCAAGCAAATGAGAAGGACATCATATGTCGAAAAGAATAAGTCGAGGGAAAATGGGTCCGAGGAAAGTTTTAGTCTTCACCGTCTTGGTGGCTGTGCTTTGCTCTTCTGTGATCTATTGCTCCAAAGAAAGGAAAAGGATGGGAGAAGAAGTGCCTCTAAGAGAAGGGTTAGATCCACTTTCTGGAGAAATAGATGAAGACTTGGTATGGAATTATATCTCTTGATTGCTGTCCATTGGTAGTTGCAATGTCTATCGGTTTCATAATCTTGATCCTTAGTCTTGAAGAAAATAATCATGTTCTTCTGGGTTTGACAAGTTGCTTTAGTTATGGTAGTTAAGGTTCTATTATCACTAGCACTTTTTTTTCGTTGTTTATGGCGGTTGTGCAGTTATAGGGTCATGACTTCGGCTGTCTCCAAGTCCAAACTAAGTTGGTTGATTTTCACTGTTAAATAACTGCACTAAGCATTCGTTGCGAACTTGGCATCTTTAAGTGTTTAGATGGCTCTATTTACTTACTTGAGACTTGACTAGTGATCTGCCTCTTAGATTTCATGGTAATTGTGTGCTGTTATTTGGGGACAGGCAGCTCCAAACCCTTTCCTCAACTTGGAGCCGCCTGTTTCCTACCTTGTTGAAACTGCTGCATCTTTGTGTTATGCTAGACAGAATGCAATAATTGTCCATTGTTTATTTATTGGTCAAAACTGGTTACCATAAAATTTCAGGCGAATGTGCCTGGTATGCTATATACTTAGTAGACATTCTAAAGTAATGGGCATACATCGTTCTCTTGTGCGAGGGATACTACCAGATTGTAATCCTTTGCAAAATATCTTCCTGAGTTATGAGAATGTGTTGAAGTCCACCTGGAAAAAATAATGCTGCATGACATGTCAGATTTTAGTCTAAACTATCCAAGATTGATATTTCAAGTCTGTTGTGTAAAGGCTTCTTTTGAGGTTGAAAAAGTGAATCCTATAAAAACAGGTGGCAATGGCAGAAAATATGTTTGGTGTAGGTAGGCCTCTATTGACTGCCTTCTGTTAGATCTTGATTTCCATTATCTTATGCTCTACCTTACAAATGGGCACTCAAGTATTTTTATATTAACATGGCAGGTGGAGCAATTATTGATTAATTGTAGGACTGAATTGATTCAGATAAAGGATATCGTCAAAGACCTTGATGGATGTATACCACGGGAAGCATCCAGCAATAATAACTATTTTGCTTTAGAATGTAAATCATTTGCAAAAGAAAAGATCCAGCAATATTTTCATATACATCCCCATGCGAAGGTCAGGCTAGCAGGTTGTTTAAGAAAGCGTAGCTTTCTGTTCCCAGTTTCTGGAGAAGATGTTGGCTCCAAGAACTGGTACACCAAGTACATCTGTTCCTTGAGTTCTGAGCTTGGCTCTTCTAGAAGGTATTTGGCTAGCAAGTCTCTCCAGAGCATCACTCCAGCACCTGCCCCGTCACCTGAATCAGGATCTCCTGCCTCCAGTCCAGCACCATCCCCTAGTACTCCTGAGCCTAGTGCATCACCAAGCCCACCATTTTTTCCTCGCGGCTTTGATGCTTCAACCTCACCATCTCCAGCCAGTGATAATTCATCAGCAAATCAAGATTCTGGCTCAAGTGCACCATCAAATAAGCGGAATAATAAAAAATCAATTGTTCTGGCTGTTGTAATCACAGCATCAGTCACATTGGTTCTTGTAGCACTTCTATTTTTATGCTATCAACGAGTATGCAGAACTGGCTCTCGCGTGGGCCGAAATGACGAAAGGCCCCTCCTCAGCTTAAGCCTAAGCGACTACTCCATTGGTAACAGAAAATAACTGGATCTCAATATCTTATTCTCCTGAATTGTTTGTTCATCGGTGATGATCACATTTCCTCTTAAAACTATGTTTCACAGGTTCATATAGTCCTTATGCTTTTGGAAGTTCAATTAAGGAAGATAAGCCCAGTCAACAGACATACCATAACGAGAAGCCATCATCTTTAAGTGGCAACTACAACGTTGAATCCAGTGTGCACAATAGCTTCACAGGCAAGACCTCTTCAGTAAAACTTGATGTCAATGCTGCAAATCTAAGTCTGAACTCCTCGCCACTGCCTCCATTGAAGCCGCCTCCTGGGAGGGCAGGTTCTACTGTTGGTTTTCTAAAGCCTCCTCCAGGCAGGGCAGATCCTCTTCCTCCAGAACCACCTGCTCCTCCTAAGCCTCCTGGGATGACAGGCCTTCCTCCTGCTGCTGCTCTGCCACCGCCGCCTCCTCCCACTGTAAGACCTTCAGCTGTAGGTGCAGGTCCTAAACCTCCTGGACCACCTCCTCCACCTCCTGGACTTCCGAGGGCCAAACCTGGTCCACCACCCCCACCACCTCCAAAGGGTGGTACAGCTCCACCACGGCCTCCTCAACCTCCTGGAGGTTTGAAAGTACCTCGACCATCTCCTTCTGGTTCAAATACATCTGATGCGGGTGGATCAGAGCACGAAGGTGCCCCAAAAGCGAAGTTGAAGCCATTTTTCTGGGATAAGGTCATGGCAAACCCTGAACAATCAATGGTTTGGCATCAGATTAAGTCAGGGTCATTTCAGTAAGTGCAGAATCTTGTGCCCGACTACACCATCAATTTTTTTTTTTTTGGTACATATTGCTTATGAGCTGCTGACTATGTTTTCTCTCATGGACAGGTTTAATGAGGAGATGATTGAATCTTTGTTTGGATGTGCCCCAGCCGAGAAAAACAAAAATGAACTCAAGAAAGAGTCTTCTTCACAAGATCCTTCAAATCAGTATAAACAGATCATTGATCCTAAAAAAGCACAGAACTTATCCATTCTCTTGCGGGCCTTAAATGTAACGATTGAAGAAGTCTGTGATGCCCTCCATGAAGGTGACCATTCTCTTGCTAACTTTCAAAAGCCCATATGCCACTTTGCCATAATCATCCTTGTTAATTATGTTTATCTTCATGCACCAGTGATAAATGACAATGCTCTTGGTAAGCGTAGAGTAAAGAATGGATTTGATCACGAGAAGTCTTAACGTTGTCAGTTTATCTCCTTTTGTTTCATTTCTGTTTAATCAACTTGGGAAACAATTGCCACAATTCATTCTGTATTGCCCTTGAGGAGTAGATTTAACGTTTGGCATTCTCCTCATCTATCAGAAAAGCCTATGACTGCAAAATTCTTATTTTTCCTGTCAAATGCGAAATTGGTTACCTTAGAATGTCATATTTGACTTGGAATGGGACATTTATGTTTTCTTCTTTCCTTGCTCATGATTAGCTAAATTGCTTAGATCTCCTCCTTTACGGTCTCTTCAATTCTCAGTAGCTGTAAATGTTGATTTGCTGTTGCGTTATTGAGATCCTGGTAATATTTCTAAAATGGTCGAAGTGATTCGAAGCTTCCAGTTCTTTCATGTTTGTATGCCCTGAATTTGGTAAAGAAAAATGAATTGACAGTTATGCAGATGTATCTTTTTTTTTTACTAACCTTTTGATTAATGTCTGCATTTCTCAAAAAAGCTGAGCCACCATATTGGATAGCGATCCAATTTAATGATATGTTCAGGCAGACCTGTTACTTTTTCAACATCATTTGACAAATGTCTTGTAATTTATTTTGAGTCTTAGGCTCACTTGCGTTAAAATCACGTCCTAAACTTTCTTTGGACCAGGCAATGAGCTTCCAGTCGAGTTCCTTCAGAGTTTGTTGAAGATGGCTCCTACAACGGATGAAGAACTGAAGCTCAGATTATACAGTGGTGAACTTTCTCAACTTGGTCCTGCTGATCGGTTCCTGAAAGCTCTTGTTGACATTCCATTTGCTTTTAAACGTATGGAGGCGTTGCTTTTCATGAGTACTCTACAAGAGGAAGTTTCCATAGCTAAGGAGTCCTTTGCAACCTTAGAGGTACGTTAGTAGACATCTGAATCTGACCTTTTCATCCAGTTTGCTGCAGTTCTCAAGGAAAGTAATACTCTTATACAGTAATAGATTTTCCGGGGTTAAAAACGCCAGTCTTTTTATGGATTCACACATTATGTTCATTCTTTGTGCTCGTGCTAATGGATGGGTTTTTCCTAAGCATTCGTGTAGCTGATGTTATACTACCCGAAACCCATGCATGGATAGTGACCCTGTTAAAGGAAAAATGCACTTTTTCAATACAATGCATTTGCTGTTTGACTCCTTTCGACAGTACTGCTACTAATCAGTCGGTGATTAACTACACTGTGACTAGATGTGATTATGTGCTATAGCAGGTGTTACTGCTTTCATACATGAAATTTCACTATTTTGGGAAATAGTCAGCCTCTTTTTCCTAATCATTGCTCAATGTATAACAGCATGATGGGATGAATTGTATGTTGGCACTTCCATCACACTCTCTTATTCCTTCTACTAGGTGTCACCTTAGGGTCGTTCGATGTTAAACCCCAATCAGTCTGTGCTAAACGCCGACCAGTCCATTGGATAAGCCTCTCGTTGGCTCTTGTCGTCAATTCATAACAGTCTATCCTATTATCTTTAACTAAAGGGTCCATCCGTGGTTCATGGTGCTATCACTAACCCTGTTTGATGTCAATCTGATGGATGGACAGCCATAGAACAAGGTAGTCAGATAGAGGTCCTTGTTCCGGGGAAAAACAAATTGAAGGAGAATATCAGTAGTATTTTCTCAGTCATTTCATGTACACTACTTCACTCATAATTTATGAGGGAACTCCGGTTTGCACCTGGACCACTTCAGTTGATGCCAATCTCCGACAGTAATTTGTCCTTAACTTTCTGCCTAATTATATGTAGCTACTTAATGATGTGTATATTTTCTTGAAAGATTGCATGCAAGGAACTCAGGAACAGCCGATTATTTCTCAAGCTCCTTGAAGCCGTCCTGAAGACTGGCAATCGCATGAACACTGGAACCTTTCGAGGTGGTGCGCAAGCATTTAAGCTGGACACACTTTTGAAATTATCAGACGTGAAAGGAACCGATGGCAAGACGACGCTGCTGCATTTTGTGGTTCAGGAGATCATAAGATCGGAAGGTGTAAGAGCTGCTCGTGCAGCTAGTGAAAGCCAAAGCTTCTCCAGCGTGAAATCAGATGATCTCCTCGAGGATGTCTCCCATGATTCAGAAGAGTATTACCGAGGTCTCGGTCTTCAAGTAGTTTCAGGCTTGAGTGGTGAACTTGAAAGTGTCAGAAAAGCAGCATGTATTGATGCAGACAGCTTGACAGGAGGCGTTGCCAAATTAGGGCATTCACTAATGAAGACCCGCAATTTCTTGAATTCAGAAGAGAAAGAAAGTGGATTTAACCAGACACTGAAAAGTTTCGTGCAGAATGCTGAGATTGATGTGAAATGGTTGCTAGAGGAAGAAAAGAGGATAATGGCTCTGGTGAAAAGCACAGGCGACTACTTTCACGGAAATGCTGGGAAGGATGAGGGTTTAAGACTGTTTGTTATAGTTAGGGATTTTCTGATCATGTTAGACAAGACTTGCAAGGAGGTGAGAGATGCACCAAAGAGGCCAGCAAAAACACAGAGGAAAGAGGGTCCCACAGTGCGCTCTTTGTCAGATTCTCGTCAACCAGCCTCTCCTGATCTGCGCCAGCGACTTTTCCCTGCGATTGCCGAACGACGAGTAGATAGTTCTAGCTCTGATGATGAAATTTGATGGGGTTTCATTTGACTGAGGTACTCGTGTTTGATATATTTGTCGCCTGGCGTGGGAGGCATTTGTACTTAGTCTTTTTAAAATGCCTTGTCATGGCCTTTATTCAGGTGGTTGACATGGCGAAATTCGGCAGAAGAAACACGAACCAATGCTGCTAGATGCTGCCTATTCTTACAGGGAGGTCGTTTGGAGCTCGAGGCCATTGCATGCACGCCCTTGAGGTGATTTACATGGGCTCCCAACCAGCTGATTGACATGGATCTCACCACTCACTTTCACACTGACGAAGGAGCTCACGAAAAGATGGATCTCTATGGCGGAGTTGGATTTAAACTGCCCGATTTGTTCACCAAGTACTGAAAGAAACGGTGCATTTGTGCTCATTTACTTTCTTTTTAGGAAATTGCTTTGTCGATAATCATGATTTGTAGATTAATAGCAGGATAGGAGTGGAATGATCCTATAGAATGAAGATGGGCATCAATTTTGTGACACGAATCTCTTCACTTGCTTTTGTACTTCTAAAATGTGAATGTTGTGATGCTATTGATGCAATTTTCCTAGCGCTGAAAGATGTCCCGTGTAGTTGTGTTTTATCTTTTGTCCCAAGACCCCCCTCTGCAATGATCAGTGGAACGTGAAGGAACTTGACCAGGAGTTCGTGATAAGCCATTTCGTTCCGCTTCTACTCTCCCGACTACAATTAGTTCGTTTGTTGCAAATAACCAAGAAAGACGGAGCTTCTCTCAGGAGAATGCTTGAAATTACACTTTGCAATGACCTGCGGAACGTGAAGGAACTTGACCAAAGAGCTCATGATAAGCCCTTAAGTTCCGTTTTCTACTCTGCCCACGACAAAAATTAGTTCGCTTGTTCCAAAACAACCAAAGAAAAACAGAGCTTCTCCTTAGCGGAATGCTCGATCACTTGAGCACCCTGCTCCAGTAAAGGGTTTGTTCATTACTTCCTATACAGGAGACGTCTCAAGGAAGTACCGTAACATAGAAAACCAAACTTAGCACCCCAAGAACCAAAAGGGTTCATAATCAACGGTGGGAAAAACCCCCCTTATCTAAGGATCCGTACAAACTCTCCCTTAAATGCGGGCAAATGAATGATTTGAGTTAGTTGACTTGACAATAGAACTTCCGACAGTAGATGGTGAGTGGCAGTAACTAACCTGGGACACATGTTAGATGGAGCTCCAGTTGGCCGCAGAGAAAAAGCTGAAAATGGCATAAAATCCAGATTCAAGAACCGACAGAACTCAAATCCAGAGCATCGCCGGAGTCCCCAGATTCCCAATTCCACCCCACCTTTATATGGCTTCACTTTCCACAATTGGACACGCAGCAACCAAACCACACTTCGCTTTAGCCAATTCAACCCAGTGACGGCCAAACAGTTTTCAGCGCATTCGGTTACCAAAATCCTCATGCATGCATAAAAGAGGAAGCAATGGAAAAGACATAAACGAGACAAGGTCGCGAGGAACTTTGTTAGGCACCAGGAACACGTGCATCTGAAAAATCTCCAGAATTTCTTGTATTAAGAAACTAGAAGATTAACAAGTATTCACAATCTGTATAAAAACCCCTTAAGCACCAACACCCTAATCTAACCAACACAAATTCTACCAGACAAACTCACTCACTGACAAAGTAAAAAGCCTACAACCACCTAAATTGAAATAAGGAAGCAACCTAAGAACCCCCCCCCCCTTAAGACGGTCGTCTTCGAAGCTTTCGACTTTTTCATCATTCATCATCGGCAGCGGAAGACTTCGAGGTCCCGGTCTTCTTCGGCAAGAGAAGGTTGTGGATGTTGGGCATGACGCCTCCGTTCGCGATCGTCACGTCCCCAAGAAGCTTGCTCAGCTCCTCGTCATTCCTCACCGCGAGTTGAATGTGGCGCGGTACGATTCGAGTCTTCTTGTTGTCCCTCGCCGCATTCCCAGCTAATTCCAGAACCTACAGAGACCAAAACCACAAATCAAGTTCCTTCAGGCCATGAAATTGGACACCAGATACGACAATACCGGATTCACCAACAATCCCCAAAAACCTAACCGACTTGTCCCTGAATGATTTCCGAAATCAATTGGATCCTCAAACTAAAAAAGAACGCACAAAGGCCGAATCTAGAAATTAGCAAAGCCGTACCTCAGCCGCGAGGTACTCGAGGACGGCGGCGAGGTAAACCGGAGCCCCGGCGCCGACGCGCTCAGCATACTTGCCGGCCTTGAGGAACCGAGCAATCCGACCCACCGGGAACTGCAGCCCGGCCTTACTGCTGCGAGACTGAGCTTTCTTCGCCGCTCCCGAACCAAGGGTTTTGCCTCTACCGGCCATGGCAAGCGCAAATTGCACGGCTGGATCGCGAAACTTCGAAAGCTGAAGTGGGAGTCGAACGACAGAAAGGTCGCTTCGAGGCAATACGACGCGAGTTGGTTGCGATCTTGGCCACGCCAAGAATATATATAGTGCGAGAGATTTGAAATTGGTCCAATGAGGGTGAAGTACGCGGATCAAGAGCGAAAGCCGTTGGATTCCGTGGGATGGGACGGTGAGGATTCGACTTCAGGGGCCCGATTCGTTTTCCGCGAGGAGGAACCGGGTCGGGAACCAAAATGACGGAAATGGCCTCTACTTTTCAGGCAATGATTACGTTACGTCCATTGTGCTGATTACCTCAGCAGTCCCCGGGGCCCTCTGATCTTGCGCTCGAGAATTGCCATGTCAGCATGAAATTAGCGTTCTCTCTGCTCTCTGCAGAGAAATGACGTGGGCTACGTTAAGACCGGTCGAACGGTAAATCAAATGAAATTTTGGGTCACATCGAGTGATCGACATTTGGTCTTATTAGCTAAGAGCGTGATAATATTTCTACTTCGAAAAGTAAAAATTGATTTTTCTACTTCTACTTCAAAAGTTGATTTCTCATCAAAGAAAAGCGTTCGAGAACATGACAAAATTTTTTCTTCTCGTATAGAAATTCTTTTGGTAACGATTGAAAATTTCTACTTTCGGAGTATTATTAATACAAAGTATTCTACGAAAAATTATTAATCCTAACCTAAAATGCATATTATTCAAGAAAATTTAAATGCAAATACTAACAAATTTGTGTATAATTTATCAATATCTGCATTTATGTAAACGCAGACTAAATTATGAAAAAATTATATTAATGAATATAATGGTTGAGCTCATATATTAACGCTAAAAGCACGGGTAGTTTCAATGTTTCCTCTACTATGCCTCTAGCGCGATTTAGATTGTAATGGGCAAAATACATGAAATTTTTTCGTGCCTAAACCATTTACGGTAGTTGTATGTACCTTGAGATTACCTAGATATTAATAAAAACATGAGACATAAAATTGTAATAATGATGAGCTTATTTTGACATGAAGGCATCTGTAGGCATAAAGACAAAAGGCAAAAATTAAGGGGTCATCATTTTTATCTTTTCAATTGAGCTTTGGTTGTCTTGAATTTTTCTATTAAAAAAATGGAGGCACAAGATCATTGGATCAGAAAAGGGTATTTTAGAGCAGCCGCACCCATTGTTGGACTAAACTAAATAAGCGAAACGAGAGACAAAACTATCAATCACAATCAATAAAGAACGTGCCCAAATCAATGAACCAAGCACACGTGGATAAACACACTTCAAATCAAATATCGCATCCCTAATGGAGCCCAAAAGGTTTAAAGACAAAGTGTTTGAAGGTTTAGAAGGAGTTTGACACATTTGAACATAATTTATCCAAAGGGATTATTATTTTGAAAAGATTTGCAATTAAAATTATCAAAAATAGGGTTGGCCAGTTGAATGTGTCTATTTTACAACTTTCGAGATTTTTTAAAAATTTTATGGATTTTTTAAACAATTTACCCATAGGAGGGAAAAATAAATGTTTTGGAAAGATTTAATGTAAAAATTACAAAATATGGGTTTGGCCAATCAAATTTGACTATTTTTCATTTTCTGTGATTTTTTTAATTTTTTTAAAATTTTTGGAGACAATTGTCCATAGGGGGTAAAATCGTAATTTTCAAAGAAAAGTGTAAAATAATCAAAAATAAGATTGACCAGCTAAATGTACCCATTTTTCTAATTTTTTAGATTTTTCTTTTTTTCGGAAGTTTTTAGAATTTTTTTATGAATTTTATATTTTTATATTTTTAATCATTTTAGGTTTTTTTATTTTTTTGAATTTTTTTATTATTAAAAGAATTATCCGGACTAGGTCAAGTTGAGATGAACGAGCGAAGAGTGAGATGGAAAACATGAAAAGGAATGGCTAAAAAGAAAAAAAATGACTTTTGATGGTGAGAAGTAACTTTTTTTTACTTCTCAAAACTTCTCCAAAAATAATTTATGAAGTAGAAAGTTATTTCAGAAGTAGAAAATATACAATTGTGAATCAAACGGATTTCTGCTTCAGAAATTATTTTACCAAATTGATTTCTGCTTTCTGAAGCAGAAATTTTATTTCAGAAGTGTTACCATGCACCCCCTAATATTACCATACAAAGCATGTGAAATTTGTCCAATGGATCGATGACACAAAGAAATAGAATTAAAGATAAATTGCTGATAATCTTAAACGAGTATTTAGGGTGTACTTTGTTTCATGACGTTATGGTGTCGATAGTGAGCCTTTATATCAACTTCACCTACAACTACTCCTCCATCCAAACTAGTTCAACGATATAAATTACGAGTGATCAGTTTTAAGATGAATGGTTTCTCAATTTAAACCCAAAAACCGCCCACTAAGGACCCATTTCGTAAAATGTGAATTGTAAACTGCATGCTTGTTCCATAAATTCACTCGAGAACCGAACTACCGATCCAGTCATCGATTGGATCAAGTTACAGTCCTACCGATCATCAACATCAATTAAAAAAGAAAATGAAACTAATCTCTAACGATTAAAGGAGGAGAGCTCAACTTGGGACCTTGACAGTGCATGCCTCACGTTTGCGTTCAATATTTTTATCACATAAAAAACTTAAAGACAATATTTTTGTAGGCAATAGTATCATTGTCAACAATGGAATCGAGTATCGTTGGAAATGCAATAGCAGTTGATCAACTAATTAATGCAAATTTTTAAATACATCCATAATATACAACACATATCACATATAAAAATAAGAGGGGTCTAAACTTTTTTTTTTAATGGATGGATCTAGAATTTGATCATTTGAGGAAGATGGCTTCAATTAAAAAAATTTATATTTTATATTGTATAAAGAGACCAGTTCAGTTAGACCGGTTGCATGGTTTTACTCAAAATCGCGAATCGAATCGATATCCACCGGTTCCAAAAATTTGGAACCAGGAAACTAAACCGGTACCCGCTAATTACATCTAAAATTAACTAGTTGGGTAGAGTCCGGTCCAATTTGGATGGATCATTGTTTTTTTGGTCACTCATAATATAGACGGTCGCTCTCTCTTTTCTTACTCATGGTTATCGTCGCTAACTATCTTCTCATTTGTGAGTCTCTAGCTCCTCCTTGGCATCATGGTCGCACGAGATCTAAGCTCTCGGCCATGGCCATAGCCGTTCGAGAGCTTTGATGTCTCACATTGAAGATCAAGTGAATTGACTTAGCCGAGCCTCGACACAGCGGCCATGGAGGTGACCACCCTCAAGCAACCACAACAACGAAGTTAAATCAACGGAAGTCGTGACTTCCACGGACGTAGGTTGCCAGCTTTAGATCCACTCCAAGGGCTCTTTGAAAAAAGAGACCCTGCTTGAGGATTTATTTGGAAATTTTCCTAATTTTGAAGTAAAGGTTAATCATTTGGCCCCCGGATGATTTATGCACGCTCATTCATGACTTATCCTAATCTTATAGTATAATTCATTGTACGTTCTAGGGTTATACTAAAAAATAAAATAAGAAAAAAGAAAGTGATAGTTTAAAAAGTGGCAGCAATTCTACTACATGAGAAAAATCGAATTAAGTAAAATGATCCCATAATAAAACAATAAAAAAAAAGAAAAAAGGAAACAGTGAATGTGAAGTTATGCGCAAATTAATTTGAAAAGAAAAAAAGCTAAAGAAAATTCTATGATATGTTGATGTCACGAGTCGATCGATCTGGCATTTCCATATTCGTGTAGCCTTAAGAATTTCTTCTTAAGTCAACTTTTCTCACGCACTCACATTCACAAGGATCGTAGAGAGAGAAACTCTAAAGAGAGAAGTATAAATTATATTAACATGTGAGATGATACACATGAATGCAGCTCATGATTTTTGCATTGCTTCCTCACGAGCCTCCCTCATGCTAGCTTCCTCCAATGGCTTAGATCGTCAAGAGTAGACATGTAAAGCTCAGTAGCCGAATCATAAGCTCTACGACACTTCGATTTTTCAACAGTATGCCATGAAGGTGGTACCGTAGGCGCTGCGCGTTACTCAAGGCCTCCAAGACAGACTCGGTGATAGCTACTAGAACGAGGTTTGTCAAGATAGTGACCTCAACTTGCTTGGGCCTTGTTCTCTTAAAAACAAAACTTTATCAAGGCCTCCAACCCAGACCTAAACTCATGCCTCAATTTATCCATTTATATTTGATCGAGCCACTAAAGATCATTTTCATCATTAAAAGGTTGCACAAGGGAATTCTTATCTATTTGAATATAGAGCTCGAATAGAGTCCCAAATCTCATTTTTGATAACTATATCACTTCAAGTACCTTGAACTAGCCTCAAAGAAATTTTCGGTTTGTCACGTCATGTTATTCTCCTATTATCATATATAGGGGAGAACTGTACCAACTCAAAAGCACTCCTTATTCCCAAACGCTCTCACACTAATATGATTAGTAATTTGAATGAGAAGAGCTAGTCGATACAATGCATTTTCATCATCAATCCCCCATTTGGTTGTAGATGAACCTGCTAGACAAAAGGACGGCCAAAGAAAATATCCATGCGTTGCATGTTCTCATTTGATCATAACCATCAATCTCTTCAATATCCAAAAAATAAGAGACTGTACTCAATTCCATCAAGGTCTTCTTTTAAACGCAACACTCCACAACAAGAGCCCTTTAGTGCATGACCGGTGGGTTGATGCTACTTGAAATCCACTACTCTTTTCAAGAGGTTGGTTCAAAATTGTTAGATATATTTCATTAGTTATCATATCATCGATAATATTTGAGCTTTTAGACAGTCTTTCTCTCCCACTCACACTTACAAGGATGGTAGAGAGAGAAACTTTATAGATAGAAGCTCTGAATTGTATTAACTTGTGAAATGATACAAATGAAAGGGAGATGACCCATATATATATAAAAACTCCACACCTCTCCATCCACCAATCACATTACACCTCCCTAGCAACCAACCACATTTACAAAAACTCTCTAGAATATGGTACATTTACAAGATTGCCCGCTCTAGAAATATTCTAGAGAACTCAAGAGAGGTGTTTGTTCTTCTTGGATAGTTCATGGTATTTCAAGCTTAAAAACCTCTGGACCATGACATTGACCTGTAGTACAGTGGTCCACGAAATGAGCCCCAATGACAACTAAATAGTACACGGCCCAATTAAAACGAGTTAAAATATGGATACGAATTAAATTCATTTTTTCACCAAAAAATTAAATTCATTTGGACCCGCTTTTACATTTGGCTGTATTTTTTTTTTTTATGATTCTTTTCAATTCACTCATAAATTTTGAGTGAGCCATTTAAAACCCAACCTGGCAAGTAGAGCGGCACAATGGGTGAGTATACCCAACCTTTTTTGCCACCTCTAGTCATATTGTTAAACGCACACCACGAAATCCTCCAGTGAAGAAAAGAAAATTCGTCCATATGTTCTTGGCAATCTACCTAGAGGTGATCGAACCTATAGAACTGCCCAAGCCGTTCTTCTTAAAAGAAGCATATAACAATTTGTGGGCCGCATGGGCCTGAATCTAGCCCCAATAGGCCCAGTCTTATAACGATAGGCCCTTATCCAGGCCTATCCAAAACAAAAATGTTTTTACCCTCGTGACATAGGTTGATGACCACCTGATTAAGAAAATTATATAAAAAAAATCCTATACCTATTACTTCCGTCAATTTATTCATAAAACTTTCAATTTTACCAATCAAGTCATAATCATCTTCACGTTTGTCAATTGCATCCATCCGATCAATTTTATCCAATTATGACCAGCGAGGATACTTGGTAGGAAAAGAAAAGAAAAGAAAAATTAAAAAATTAAAAAAAATTGTCCAAGTTAGCGTCGTCCATCCTACTTGATGCTATTAGTGTTCATGTTAGCAATTTCGGGCAGAAATTGATCGGATGAGCTCAATTAGTAAAACGTGAAGATGATTATGATTCAATTGACAAAATTGAAAGGTTTAAGATTGAATTGAGAATTTTTTTTTTATATAATTTTCTCCCCCTAATCAAATCTAGTTCTCAATTGACCCGTCAACAGAGAACTAGCACGAGGCTGTGCCTGAAGTATCTTATCCCAATTCACTTGCTGATAGAGCAAATCTCCCAGGGACAAAAGAAGGGTGTATTTGTACTTCAAATCTGGATGGGCTTGAATGGCCTCAACCGGCTATTAAGACTAAACTTGATCTAACGAATGCGAGCAATCAACTTTGGCGAGTTGGACATGTCTCAGGACGCATTTTTTTTTTCTTTTCAGTCCATTTAGACTAGAGGAGATAATATCACTCGATCAATGTAAAACAACTCAACTCGAGCTTCTCAACTCAGTGTTCAACTCAGCGGTCGGCCTTGGGTTTGCACCTAAGTAGCCAGGTCACATTTATATTTGGCCCATTTAGATTACGGGCCTTCATCTTAAACCCCCCCCCCCAATCATCAAGCAAAGGCCCGTTTCTGTATATACAAAACGGCAGTAACACTAAAAACATAGTCGGAATTATTTACAAAATGCCACGTCATATTTCTCCCGGTTCTCGAATCCGACCCGGTTACTTAAAACATCCGGGTTTTCTATCGAGGGCGAGCTTCGCGTTCGCCGGCTTTGTCTCTCTTGAAGCTGACGACCGAAGAGACGTAAAGAATTATACACAAGAGGCCGTGAACGAAGCATAGAACCCCGCTGATTGACAGGAAATGGGGATGCAAGACCTTGCACGATCCTTGCAATTTGGAGTTCTCTAACATGCCGATGACCAGCATCGGGAATCCGACGGCCGCGACGATCCTGTCGGTTTGGCAACGGTACTTAGAGCTTGACTACAGAGCTCGAACGTAAAAGTCAACCGAGGTCCAAAAATTAGAGAGTGTAATCTCGAAGGGAGATCTTTAAAGATCCGGTATTTAATAATATGAAGTGCTTGAAAGGATCCAATTTGGATACAAAAGCCGACCCGAACCATACGATTTTAATATGGTTAAGAAAAATAAAATCAAAATGGAATCGCAGTGTAATTTAAGCAGAAACCGAATCAAACAGCTTTTTGGCACACCATACCATTTTCCTCTTTTATTTCTTTTGGATAAGTGCGTGGTAAAAGTTCTAAAACTTGTCACGCAAGTACAACTGGGTCCTGAAACTTTCAAAAAGTGCAATTAATTCCTAAAACTTGTTAAAAAGTGAGTTGAATCCTAAAACTTTCAAAATGTGCAATCAAGTCATAAAAATTGCCAAATTAATCAAATTAAGTCTTTTGCACCCAACCAAAAAAGACAAAAAATTATTTAAAAATAAAAATCGAAAAATATTAAAATTTTATTTAAAATGGTCCACGTTAATGTCGGACAGCCAAATGAACTGAATTGACATAATTATAACAGGTGTAAGACTCTTTGATAAAAAAAAAAAAAAGGAGGATTAAAAACTGAATTGACACAATTTGAATATGTTTAAGATTTTTTTGGTAATTTTCTCCCATATATATGTGAAGGAAAGTGATACTTTCTTAGCTATGATGGCGATAAAATAAAATTTAAGCAAGACGAGATAGGTCGCTTCCAATATAAATGAAGGAAAATATAGGAGATATGATTCAATTCTCGAGAAACAATTTCGGCACGAGTGTTGAACCTTCCTTAACCCTTCGAAATCCTCTCGAATCAAATCAAACCGCAGGAACGGTTCGATTCAAGTTCGAGCCCTGGAACGGTTTTCTGGTTGCCCTTGACAGCCGAGCAATGAAAAAATCTTGGCTGGACCACAAGGATTGAGCAATCCGAAGGGTTGAATGGTAAGTTTCAAGTAGAGCCAACATATCGAGAGCTCAAACAAGTGCGCTGGCAAGAACCTCAACCTACCCACTGGGGACGAAATAGCAAAGGCAAGAAAGGTCAAAGAGGGAACGTGAGAGCTTGATTTGGATGTACCAGGAGGAGATGAGGCAAGCGAACCAGAGCTGCCTGTTGGAGGAGGAGTTCTCGAGCTCGTCCATGGAGCAAATGCAGATACACCCTCCGAGCAAGTTCGAGGCGACGTGGGCGAGAGCGAGAAGCACCGTCGCCGCCAGCGCAAGCTCGAACGCGTTACTCCTCAGCTCTTTGCACGCCGAACTCTTGCTACTCTTCTGCACCTGCTTTTTCATCGCCCGATCTTCGTCAAGATGTCGACAAGAAATACGCACCCGCGCACAGTAAAGAGGAAGTGACTGCATCTGTACCTTGTTCTTGGCAGCTTCTGCTTCGGTAGCAAGAACTCCAGCGACTATGTCCATGGCGACGACCAAGAGGCAAAGAAATGCTCTCACATTGGCCATCTTCTGGCAGCTCCAAATCAAGAAAATGAGTTTCTTGAAGAAGATGGAGAAGAGAATAAGGAAAGGAAGCTACCGTGGGACCTTTCAGAGGGAGTTATGCCCGCGAGTTTCACATGAGGATACACTGTGAGGGAGGTTGGGAAAATGGATCTAAAACTCATTTACTAACCCATATTTAATAGTGTGGGTCATAAATGAATTGCATTTAGTTTTAAGAATAAGCTTAAGTGAGCCATAATTGAATTATTCAACAACTTAATGAGTTTTAAATGGATTTTAAATGGGTCGTAAATGGATTACCTAATTATCTCAAGTGAGTCATCAATAAATTTTTGATTTTTTAATTTTTCTGTTTTTCTAATAACTTTTTTTAGTGCATTTTAATTTTTCTTTTACGAAATTCGGTAGGGTCATCGGCAGACCACTTCTTGCCGCTGATCACCAACGCCAGTCGAGAGTCGTTGGTCGATTGTTGACCGGTCGCTGCCAGTCGTAGAAGGGGAAAAAAAGAGAAAATCATGAAATTATAAAAAAAAAAATCAATTTATTAAAAAAATTACGAAATAAAACCACTATATTTGTATTGTATGCAAGGGTTTTATCAATATAATTTTTCTAAAAATCATAAGAGATAGTTTTTTTTCTAGATTGTGTTGGATATAGAAGCATTTTACCAATTTGAGTTAGCCCGATATGGATAGAGAAATTTGCATTAGACATAAAAGGCACATGGGCGGTTTAATGGGTTAATTGGGATCAAACTATTTATGATTTGACCAGGCTTAAATCTGACACGCGTCTAACCGTAAGCCAAAGCAACGATAAAAGGGTAAAGTCACGAATCTTGATCATGACACCCCCCCGCCTCTCTCTTGCCTGGTTGATTTCCTTTTTGCCCTTTTTCCGGAATGGTCTCATATGTCGTTGCACTCAGGGGAAACTATTTGTTCAGACAAAAATATTTGTTCTGTGCAATCATGTCCATCACCTTCCCCGCCGAATCTGACTTTCCTGGTGGGATTTACAGTGTTCTCGGTTTTGCTTTTCCTCCGATGCAAAAAAGTCACATGTTGCCTTTCCCGTTCACGTACAAGATATACAGGAAATTGTTTGAAGTTTGTACATTTTGAAAGACTTTTTGGGTACTGCGTGTCCAGGAAAAGTCGAATCGAGGGCTTTATTTTAAATGATCTTGAACATGTTTTTCTTCACTTTCTTGCTTTTGGTGATGCTTTTTGGATTCTTCACGTTGCCTTTTGTTTGTTCATCTTTTTCAGTGACTCAGCTTTTCTGGGTTGAGCATCATTGCTTTCGAGACTGTGCATGGGACGGTCTGCTCGCTCAACATGAACGAACGAACAAACCAATCATCAGCCCATGAGCATTAGCTCAACCAGAAGGGTGCAATTTTCTTGGCCCGACAGTGACTCAGCATGGTAAATTTTCAACGACGACCTTGTTTGGTTTGCAGCATCCTTCGCTCGAGATGTCCTCGGGGCGTGTCCATCATCTCATGGGTGAATTAACCAAATGCAAATGCACAGGGCTGCTTGCTCCCTGTCATGGGGATTGTTCGAGCCAAGAAGCCACAGATCATCTCTACAAGTTCAGGGTAGTTACATAAAAAATCCTAAACTTATTACAATCGTATCAACTAAGTCCTAATTTTTTTTTAGCTAATTGGGTTATAAACATTTTGCATTTGTATCAATTAAGTCCATCTAACCGATTTTGATCGGAAATTACTGATGTGGATGCCGTCCATTGTACGTAACATGAATAGCTTTGACGTGGATAATTTTTAATGATATTTTAACATTTATTGAATTTTTATTTTTTTTAATTCTTTTATTCTTTTTCTTCTTCTTTTTTTTTTCCTTCCCTTCCTCTTCCTTCCTCTAATTGACCTTGGCGACTAGCTAGAGGTGAGAGCAAGCAAGGCTTGCCCTCACTAGTGGCTGGTAGGGGTAAGCTCGCCAAAGGCCGGGAGGTCGACGTTGCCGAGTCTCATCTTTGGCTAGTCATGAAGGTTGGGCGACCGTTTGAAGGAAGAAAACGAAAGAAAAGAAAAGAAAAATTAAATTTTAAAAATATATATATTAAAATATTATTAAAAATTGTCCATTTCAATGCCGATCGCGCCACGTGAGATGACCGGTATCCACATCAGTAATTTCTTACAAACATTGACTAGATTGACTGAATTGGTACAAATTAGAAAGGTTTATGATTCAATTAGCCAAAAAAGAAGAAGTTAGGATTGAATTAACACAATTACAATAGATTTAGTATTTTTTTTTTCTTGTTAATTTTCCCACAAATTCCGTATCCATGTTTTCACCATCAATCAGCCACACCTTTTGCTTTTATCATCAGTGCTGAATAACCACGAAGCCCCTGGTTTTGCTTTGAAGGCTCGGAACCATCCACTATGAGACGATGCATTGAGTTAATGAGTTGAGGTGGTCGTACAGGCAAGATCCAGTAGGCATGGAATTGCTGGGAGATCCTACATGGCCTACTGCTAAAGCCTCAAGTGCCCATTAATTTTTGGGCCTTGCCCAGTTCATCAAGGCCTGGCCTGTTAGACCTACCATGCCCAAAAATAGGGAATGAAATGAGTTGATGACCTCTCTCATTCATGCTTGCCTGATCTTTTCTTTTATTTCCCTTCTGACTTTTTAAAAGCTTTTATTAGAGTTTAAAATCAGAATTTTGTTTTTAATATGGAATACCATGAACCCATGAAAAGAAAATATATTTGCGTAACTACATTTAAAATCATCCCTAATCATTTCCAGTTACAAAGTAATTTTTGTTTGTTTTTGTTTCAAACTATCCGGAAGACACAATTCCGATCTTTTTAGAACATAGCGCTTTCATACCTTATCTTATCTTATTCTTATGATAATTATCGATGACGTTTTAATTTCTCCAAAACCATAGGATATATTGAATCCTATATGTCGTGATCTCTTACGAGGGCTTGACTAATCTCTATTAGGGAGCCATATTTTGAGTGGATTAAGAGCAACGCTTACTTAGCTAACACTTAAATATTAGAGAAATAAAATAGGCCACGTGGCTTTCTAGGCCTTTTGAAGTGGTGAGAAGACTGCAATTTGACAACAACACTTGTGGAACTCCGTGTTACTCAATTATCATCTTTTGACTCTAGCGCACATTGTTACACTTTTGAAAATGGACTTTTATTCCAAAAATACTTTTGAATTGAAAATTCATTTGGTAATGAAATAAAAATCTATTTGGTTATGCAATATTAAATTTTTACTTATGAAGCAAATTTCTACTTCTAAAATTGTTTTAAAGCTAATTCCAAAAGTTAAAAAAAGTTACTATTTTTTTAGAAGTAGAAAACCCTCAATATTAATATCTCTCTCGCTTCGATCTCTTTTCATTTTCCAGTGCATCTCTCTCACAACTATGCCTCCATCATCGTCGCTCGCCACCACCCATCATCGCCGCCCACCACCTCCCCCTGCTGCAACCTCTGCCCATCATTGGCCACCGCTCACCATTGTGCCCCTAGCCCCTTGCCCCCAACTGCCATTTGCCACCACCAATTGACACTTCTCATTATTATCAAATGAATTTCTATTTCAGAAGTAGAAATTTTATCTTATTATTAAACGCTTTCTCTAATGAGAAATCAACTTTTGGAGTAGCAGTAAAAAAATCAACTTTTGAAGCAGTGGTAAAAAAATCAACTTTTTGCCAGAAGTTTATTTCTGAACCAAAAGTATTGCCATGCCCGCCCTATGATTTCGACACACTAACTTATGAAAAGCTGCTTTCACGCACACAGTTCACCCATGTTGCTGCCACTTACCTAATTTATAAATATCTAATGACAATAGTTTAATACTATCAAGTGTAAATTAGGGGGGAAAACAAGCTCCTAAAATTGCCAAAAGCTACGACTCCGTTTATTTAATGAAAAATGAATATTTAAAAAAAAATCAAAAATGATCGCTTGTATTGTTTGAAATAATAAGCCAACAAAATTTTTATTATCAATAATAATTTATGTCCAAATATTTTCATAAATGATGAAATTTTTTTCCTTTTATTAATTTTATAAACAATAAAATTGATCATTTTTTTAAAATAAAATATGTTTTGGATAATTCATACTCCGCGAAATACACAGATCCCGCGTGACAAGAGCAATCATACAACACACTTGCGTCCAACCAGTTCCAATCTTAGTGCTTTCCTTTGTACTTTCGCCATCATACATAAGAAAAGCAGCAATAGGGACGACAAAACTGTCCTTTCATTAGATGTGAAGCATAAAGAGAGAGAACTTGATTCCTTCTTTGAAGTTTGAAGTCCATGAATGTGATGTCTTCGAGCTCAAAACACCACCAATTTAATTTCCACTTTTCGTGCAATCATCACGTAGATATCATAGTAGAGAGTTCAAATTCAAATTCGTCAATATATCCAGTCAAACCCAACTCGCTAAAAAGACATAAACTAATAAATTATGAATCAACTTCGATTATTGACTACTTCATATCATACCATTTTTTCAGTGTAGGAATACTCCAACACGAGTCTTATGTGCATCTCTCTTGACGGTTGTATCCATCACCGCACGACGAACCATTCCTTTGTCTCTTTCGTGATCAAGTTTCGGAAAGCAAAAACGGCGATGGATGTTGAGACTTTAGATACGAATGGCTCTTGGATGCGACTGCAACTATTTTAGCCGATAGCAGCATATACGACATGTGATGGGGACGAAGCTAATGTCCAAAACATTCCCAACTTTTTTCTTTTTCATGCGCATATCATTATGGCATGCTTCTCATCAAATGGGGTCATGAGATCTTCGATGGATGCTGACATTCCTATATTTTCGTGACGTGATGTGGAATTAATATGTCAAACGGCAAAACAGCACAAACTTTCCCTTGAGAAGAAAACTACGAATTTTTTTTTTAAATTTCAATTCAGTTTGACAAGATAAGTTTAAATATTGTAAAACATGAATAAAATATTATAAATTTTGGAGGATTTTAATAATCTCGTTATAATTATCTCAATTAATTTCAAGTGATGTGAAACGAGTTTGTTATATTACTCGAACATTTATTTTGGGCTTTCCTATGTTTGGTTTTAAGAATTGACGTTATTACTCGAACCACCTTAATATCAATGCATTCTCATCCGCAGACCAGACTCTTAACTTCATGTGCCAAAGCCAGCTTTTCCAACTTTTCTTTAGTGTCATTCGCACTATTGAAGTTATCGTCACATTAACGCGAACGCATTGTTATTCGCATGGTATTAATTTTATAAATATTTATCACACATATTCGTTTTTCATAAATTTTGAGAAACATAGCATACATACAGATAGACTCCAAAAAACTAATTTTGCGCTTAATTCGACGGAAATAAGAACGTCGCTGAACTTTTCTATCTTTTCATCGAGAGGGATTTATAAATTGTAGTATTTCTGATGAGAAGGAAAATGATATCTAACACAATCTTATCGTTTCCTTTGACTATGCAAATCACGTATGTTCGGCCACGTGTACATTAACTAGTTATTGGTGGATGAATTTTTTAAGAAACAGTCTCATCCACGTGTCGAATTTTAAATGATAAAGAGGTGCATCCTTTCATTTAGTGTCGTCTCGAGTGGGATGCTCCAAGACTTAATGCTAGTTAGAGCTGTCAATATGGGTCAAAGACCTTTAATCCATATTTGACTCATATTTTGTATAAAATGGGTCTTATATGAGGTATTAACTTTTGAATGACTCACTAAAAATGAGTCAAAAAGGTTGAAGTGAAATTAAATGGGTTAAAATTAGGCCATGCATGGAACCCATTTTTTACCCATGTTGGACCTATTTTTGACCCATAACTCTCACAATTTACAAATGGACCTAAGGCCTAAAAGCCTAAACTTTCTTCTTATTATTATTTTTTAATTTTCTATTTTTACAAATGGATCCATGATGTCATCCATTGGTCGCCGCGGTCCGAGGTCACGGTCGCGGCCGCCGAGCCGTCCGCGGTCAAGGTCACCGCTGCCATCCGCGTTCATGATCGCGGTCATGGTTGCCGCCGTCGTCTGCATTCACGATCGCAGTTGTGGTCGTCGTCGCCGCCGCAATTCGCAATCGGGGTCGTGGTCACCGCCGTCGCTGCCGCAGTTCGCGTTCGCGGTTGCGGTGGCCACTGGTCGCCGTTTACTGTTGTCTGCCGTCGGTCGCCGTCTGCCGCCGCTGCCGCCATTTTTATTGCATGAAAGTATTTTAGTAATATCATTTTTATTTTTATTTAATAATTTTTTTATTATTTAATTTTCTTTTTTATTTGATGTAAAAATGTTATCTTGTAACATATACATGTGAAAAGCTTAAAATAGGTTAAATAAGTTATATAAATTTTCTTAGAATATTAGTGTGATTTGACAATATAGGTCAAAATGGGTTAGGTTGGGTATGGGTTGGTTACGGGTTGGGTCGGGTATGGATCATTGAATATGAGTCAAAACGGATTAGATGGGTCAATATGGGCCGGACCATATTTGACCCGACCTAAACCCGACCCGACCCACCCATTTGACACCTCTAATGCTAGGTCGCGTACTTTTTTTTGGGGGAGGGTGGTTTGGTCAAATTAGGTCACGTGCTTCGATAGGACAACCTTATCATCCGACCAAAAAGTATGTCGATCACAATGATGGGGAAAAAAATGCAAAAAAAGATGGCAAGTGCCATCACCTAGAGAGTGAGACCGCCACTTATTCTTAAGGACGATGACCCCCACGATAATTGGGACCACAACTATGAGACGATGGTATATTGTGAATTTGTCTGTGACCCATGATCTGTTCTCTCTCTTGTTTTCTCTTGTACTTAGGAGTGAATAAATCGGACCAATCAAGTCGAACTGATGATCCGATTTTCCGTTCTAGAGGATGCCGTTTGATTCTTGATTCTCAAAATTAAAACAGATGATCGGGTAATTCGGTTCCTAATTTTAGGGTCATAAGACTAGATCGATTGTTTTTTACTTTTTATTTATAAAAATGAAGCAAGGGAGATTGTTGGGTGCATAGGAGGTTGAATTACTTGCCATAGTAGCTAATGTTCGTGGGATTCAAGCATTAACGAAAGATCATTTTTCAGCTCTAAACAAATGTTTGTGCTCGTTGGGTTAGCTTTATGCATACTAGGAACAAGTGGTGCCGTCAAAATTGTAACTAATTTGTCAGGACAAAGATTGGACAGGGGGCACTTGGGTTCTAAGCTCTTAGTCCGGTCTCATTTTTAGGGATTTGGGAATCGGATTCTTCATTCTTGGGGAAATTTAAATCGGACTGAGAACCGTTCACCTCTACTTATACTTAGTTTTTGAATTATATATATATTTATAGAAGATGAGGAATCAGTAATATATCAGTGCCCTTAAATGACGACGACAGTGAAAGGACTTAATAGCACAAGTAATATGTTAAAAAGGTTAGGTGATGCATCTCATGAATTCGAGGACTTAATTAAATAAACGACACAAATTAGATGCTAAAAATGGAATTCATCCCAAATTCTCATCTTGACTGACAAATGGCCCCGACTTAACGACCGTTCCTCTCTCCGTTACCCTTAAAATCCCTGTCAAAACATCCGTCAACCCTCCCTTCTATATAATCTGACGAATCTTCAAAGCACTTGCATTTCAGAAGAAATGAAATTCTTCGTTGCCTGACAACAGCTTAGGACGAATTCCCGATACACTCTCATCATCACTCGAAGGTCTCCCCATAGCATCAAAAACACCAAAATCTTCGGCTTCTCCATGCGGAGCTTCCGGTAATCATTCTCGCTCAATCCGTGCTTGTGTGTGCGAGCTCATCATCCTCGTACCTGGGTTGGCTCGTATCGCCTCTCTTTGCCTGGTTGTTCTGTAATCTCAGGAGGAGAAAAGCCGAGTCGAAATTGGTCTGCGTTTCTTGTTTCGCTTGATTCTTCTTCTTATTTAGGGGGTTTTGTTTCTGGGGTTGATTTATTTTCGTGGGCTGAAAGGTTTTCTTTCCTTTGCCAGCAAGAGCTCCCAGGAACGCAAGTGGAGAGACTAAAAATTTAGTATTTTTCTTGTTTTTTTCTATATGCCCTGCTCTTTTGAATATCTCTTCTTGATGGACAATAAGTGCTTACTTCTGTTGTTGTTCGGATTATTACTATCTTATGATTCTATTAGACAAGCTCTTTTGCGGAATCGAGGCTTCTTCATGTGTTATGATGAGTAACTTGTTCTCTTTAGTTATAGCAGTTCCTCTGTAATTAATTTTGATGTTAAAACCATACTCTGAAAAGCTTATTGGAATTAAGTGGCCCCAAAAGTTTCGGTTCCTTGAAAATAGGAAGTGCTGATGTGAAGTCCTTTACTAGTCCTTTTGTTTTTTTGCATAAATTATTTAGAAGTTGCTTTTACTGCAAATATAGCATGTGTTTGATTCAAGAATTGACGAGTTCCACAACTTGCAATTTTTGATTGGCAATTTCGTAGAATATCATCTCTGTATAAGGTCTCTGTGAGGTAAAGTGCTCGTCTGTTGAATCAATTGGCACTTATATTTCCTATGCTCTTGTATATTCTTGAAATCAATGATAGCATCTTTTTTCCCCCCTTTCCTGGTTTTACGTCGATTACCAATTGAAGTTGTTAGAAGAAGAGAAATTTTCTAGAATCATCTGTTCATCAGTGAAAAATCGGTTAGTTGTCTACATGAATTGATTGAGAATTTTTGCTAGATACACCGTGACATTTTGGACCTCATGCTATCAATGGGATGATAACCAAGTGTGGATATGTTTGGTCTGATGCAGTCATAATACATCTTTACTCATGTCTGTGCCTCTCTTACCTTTTACGTATCTGTGCACATTTGTGTTGTTTTTTGTCCATGTGGTCTAGTCCAGGTTGGGTCCCTCTCTTTCCAAGCTTATTTTTATCACTTGAATTATGAGCTGTTTCCTGGATCAATTGCAGGCTGGTGCTTTCGCCTATGGAGTTTGTCCCAGCAAAGTAATTCCAGATGTGTGGCCTACGCCCTCTTTGCAAGCTCCATGTTCCATACCTTTCTTGTTCGTGACAAGTAATTGATCATTACCAAATGGCCACCCGATGATAAACTCACAGGATGGAATTGCACCAGCTATTTGGATATGGTCTGACTGATGCTGGCTTATGGTTCTCATCATCTCACCCTACAGTTACATCAATACCTAACAGGTCATTGAAGTCCTTGAAATTTGATATTGGAAGTTCTCCTTCTTTGCCTTTCTCGAGTCAACTTGAAAGCGAGACCCTACCTCCACCGAGAGACAATCGAGAGCAGCAGAGCTCTGCTGAAAATCTTTCTATTAGTAGCACTTCTTGTAACTACACTCTTGAAACCAACAGCAATCTTGTTTGTTCATCAAAATCCAACTTTGGCGTTGACCCTCTTCCAAACCACTATATGTCATGCTCTGATTTGACGTCATTGTCAGGGAGTTTGAACAGTAGCCCACAGATGAACTTTGCTACAAAGGAGTTAGAGGCTACTTTTGATGATGTAGTAACATCGCCATGCATTTCTTATTGGAAGGGTAGCATTCCACTTGTGCAGGGTCGAAAACCTATCAAGCGGAGCCAAGAGTGCTATAGATCGAGGTCTAGTCAGCCTCATGCATCTGCTGCTTTACGACATATACAATTTAATGAAAACACTCTGTTGGAGAAATGGCACAAAGCAATTGATGAATCATTGGTACGCAGTCCCTCAGAAGACAAGATAAGGCACTTGCTCATTGAGTGTGCAGAAGCCTTGTCAGAGAACAATACCGAAGAATTCGATAAGTTGGTCAAGAAGGCTCGGACTGCAGTATCAACGTGTGGAGGGCACATTCGGCGTCTAGGTGCTTACATGGTAGAAGGGCTCGTGGCGAGGAGGAAATCTTTAGGACCTCAGGTCTCCCGTGTCCTCAAATGTAAAGAGCCACAAAGCAAAGACTCGCTCACCTACATGCATGTCTTGTATGAAATCTGCCCTTACTTGAAGTTTGGTTACATGGCTGCTAATGGAGCTATTGCGGAAGCTTGCAGGAACGAGGACCGCATCCACATAGTAGACTTTAGAATTGCTCAGGGAACTCAATGGGTCACTCTGCTTCAGGCACTCGCTGCGAGGCCCGGTGGGGCCCCACATGTACGGATCACGGGGATCGACGACCCTACATCAAGATATACTTGTCGTATCGGATTGGAGGAAGTGGAGATGATGTTGGCTGGAATATCTGAGCAATTCCGGATACCTGTGGAGTTCAATGGGCTAAGTGTGTTTTCCCCAGATGTTACTAGAGACATGCTCGATATAAGGCCAGGGGAAGCTTTGGCCGTGAACTTCCCACTGCAGCTCCACCGCACCCCAGATGAGAGTGTTGACATGGACAACCCAAGGGACGGGCTTTTGAGGATGGTGAAGTCTCTTTCGCCCAAAGTGATCACTTTAATCGAGCAAGAATCGAATACAAACACGAGCCCATTCCTCACGAGGTTCTTCGAAACTCTAGATTACTACTCGGCAATGTTCGAGTCCATAGACATGGCACTGCCAAGCGGCGGAAATGATAGGATCGACACAGTGCGGCATTGCCTGGCGAGGGACATCATCGACATCATCGCACGCGAGGGAAAGGAAAGGGTGGGGCGCCACGAACTGTTCGGCAAGTGGAGGTCGAGGTTGCAAATGGCCGGGTTTGGTCAATACCCATTGAGCGCTTACGTGAATTCAGTGATCAGGAGCTTGCTAAGGCGTTACTCGGACAATTTCACGGCGGAAGAGAAGGAAGGAGCCATGTTGTTGGGTTGGAAGCAGAGGAGCTTGATATCTGTTTCTGCTTGGCACTGATAATATAAAGCTCGAGATACACATCTCGACCTTTCGAGTCGACTGATCTTCGAAGCTGCCTCGTATGTGCACCCACGGAGCAGCGGGAGTTATTCTGAGCGAGAGATACTGCGATTGGAATTCTGATTTGCTGTATTCAAAATGAACGCTTGAACATTCGACCCGTATCTTGAGCTCCATAGTTGTAGGAGTTTTAGCGGATGGACATGGAATGGCGTCACGCCCCGTCACTGCTCGGTAACTGCGCGGGTGGTCCAAAGTCCTAGAAGATGAGTAGAGCCACACTTTGGAGTAGTGCCTGTTAGTTTAATTGCTAGTGCTGTCTGATTACTTGTCTATGGGGCTTGAAGTCTTTTTCATATCCTTATATGTGTTGAGCGTGCTTTGTTACTAAGTCCACTTTAGTCAAACGACATACTTGATTAGTTTCGGAATCGAAGGCTTTTTCCGGCGGGCGCCGCGTGCTAATGGTGGCCTAAGCAACTTTGGGGGGAGATTAAAAAGTCCCGTGTCACCTCAAGCTAGACATGGCCACGGTTCCGAACCGGACGGTTCCGGTTCGGGGCCGGTTCGGGGCCGGTTCCGGTTCCGGATTTTTTTTTTTTGAAAACTTTGGGAATTTTGATTTTCAAAATCAAATCAAATTTTTAAGTAATAAAATTTCAAGTAAAATTTTATAAAATTGTAATCAAACTTAGAGTAAAAAAAAAGGGAGAGAGAAAGGGCTTGACTTAATGAATTATCATTAAGTGCCTACATATCTTTTTGGGGATAGAAGAATCAAAGCCCATGTAGTTCTTTTACCTTTGATAACCCCATACTTACCTCATCGTCAATCGTCGCTTCCGGCGGTGGTTCCCGTTATGGTGCTCGCTCCATCATCGAAAAATTGTTCTTCTACGTTGCGATACATCTCTTGTTGTCGATATTGAGCCTTCGTCCAATCATCGACACAAGCTTGAGCCTCCACAGACTGCGGAGATAATCTTGAACGGTGATCGTCCAAAATGTTGCCTCCAGCGCTAAAAGCTTGTTCAACCGCAACTGTTGAACAAGGAGTTGCTAAAACCTGTCTAGCGATGATAGAGAGAATTCGATATTGACTCGAATGCTCCTTCCACCACTCTAAAATTTGAAAATCTGTGCCACTTGCAAATGAGTTAGTCTCAAAGTTAGTGCTTAAATAGTGATCAAATTCGGAAATATCCGTGTGCCCCCTTTGTCTTTTTTGCCTGCTCATTAGCATTTTATATCCTCTACTCATTTTACCTCCGCTCTCGTTTTCTACGCGACTAAATTGAGAAGAAGATCCAATATCAGTGGTATTATATCTATTATAATAATCATTATATAATGCTACTATTGAGTTGCTAACCATCCCTTTTAATAAATTAATATCTCAATCTATTTCTATATGAAGACATCCATAATACATAGTCAAAAAATCTTTTACGCCTTCTAATTTCGTACGTGGATCGAAAACAGAAGCAACCAAATAAATAAAAGGAATATGTTTATAATAAGTTAGCCATTTTAATTTCATTGCGTTAATAGTTGCACCTAATTGTTCATCGTCTTCATATTCTTCAAAAATACCAGCAATATTAACACACTCTATTATAAATAAATGAGTCGTAGGATAATAAACATCAGATAAAGTATAAGTTGCATCATTGAAAACTTTTAAACAATCTAAAATTCTTTGGCAAATATTCCAATGTTGTGGTAATAACTCAAGTTGAGGAATATTAGTCGAAATAAATGCACATAATAAATCTTTATATTCAAACGATTGATTAAGCAATTCGTACGTGGAATTCCAACGAGTTGGAACATCTCTTGAAAATCTTCTTGGCCTTTTTCCATTTTGTTTACAAAATCTACACCAATCTTTCATAATTTGGGGATGTCTCCATAAATATTGAATTGCGATTTTTATTGGGTCGAGAAAAACGTTAAGAGTTTGTAAACCTTCTTGTACACTTAAGTTTAAAACATGACAAGCACATCTAACATGAAAAAATTCTCCACCAAAAGTGGGTTTACAAAGTTTTTCCAAGTCTTCAATAGAAGCGGCATTTGCCGTGGCATTATCAAAACCAATAGAAAAAACTTTTTCAACCAAACAATATTCTTCTAAAACTTGTCTAATTAATCTATAAATATTAATTGCCGTATGTCTATCCTCAAAAACTCGAAATGCAATAATTCTTTTTTGAATATTCCAATCGTCATCTATCCAATGACACGTAATACCCATATAAGAATGAATTTGCCAAGGATCGGTCCAAATATCGCTACCTATATGCACACGTCCATTATAATTCATAAAAAATATTTTTAATTCTTCTTTTCCTTTTTTATACAAATTATAAATTTGGCGTTTAACGGTATTTCTAGAAACGGGTTTTGCTTGTGGAGTACATGCATTTTGTATAAAATTATTAAAACCAAATTTCTCACCAAAATTAAATGATAAATGTTCTACGGCCGTAAATCTAGCTAATTCTTCTTTATAAACATTTTCGCTATAACGGAATAAAGGAGGAGTGTTAGTTTTGGCGTACCCGGAAATTTGTTGTTGACGAGTGTCGATCCCAGCTAGCGTTGGATGTTTTGACCTCAAATGCCGTTGATATGTTCCATAGCCTTGACCACTTACGAATTTGTAATTTTTTCCACAATGTTTGCAAGTAAGTTGATATTTGTTTTCTTCAACGTGCGTCTTCGTGAAGTGCTCCCATATCGAGGAAACGGATGACCCCTCTCGTTCCATCGTTATTGACGCTTCTTCGGTGGGAGGATTCATGCTACTTTGTGTTGGAACGGGCCGCTCGACATTTGGAATATTGTCGATTTCAATTTCGTCGTCGTCGAAGCCATAATATGCATAATCTTGAGGATTATGAGATTGAGGATAATTGGACGATCCCACCGGCGCCATCGGGCTCTTACCCCTCCCGCCACGGCTTCCACTTGCCATTTTTCGAGAATTTCCAACAAAAAAGAAATGAAGAATTTCGAGAGAAATGAAAGTGGATCGAGTATCGCGACTTGAGAGAATTTGAGATTGAGAATTTGAGAAATTGAGAGAAGAAGAATGAGAGAAATTGTGAATAAAATGAATGGGGGAGGGGGTATTTATAAGAAAATTTTTGATATTAAATTTAATTTAAAAAAAAAACAAAAAAAAAAAATAAAAAAAGGGGGCAACGGCACCCAACGGCTAGTAGCCATTGGGCCGGCGGTTCGGAACCGGCGGTTCCGAACCACGAACCGGAACCGCCGAACCAGCCGTACGGGCCGATTCGGCGGTTTTCACAGGCCGGTTCCGGTCCGGTCCCGGGCCGGAACCGGCCCGTGGCCATGTCTACCTCAAGCATCACCACAAGAGAATTCAGCCAATGAAGTCTATAAAATGATGGTCGAAAGTGGAAAATGTAATTTGATTTGCGAGCGTCATGTCACTATCTGAGGCGGTGGGCATTTTGCTGATAGATCCAATCGCAATTTGACATGGGTATCAAATAACAAAAGGGCGGCACTATTTTTGTCCTTTACATAGCTCAATCCACCCAATTTTCACAAAAGGAGAAAATTGACATTTATCATTTAATTACCATTTAAAGTGGTGGCCCAAACCTAGGAAAAAGTACCAAAAGATCATAAATCTTTTGGTAATTGTACTAATTTAATCCATTCAATCAATTTTGGCTGGCTGACGATGATGTGGACGTTGGCCAGCACCGACGTGGAGCCTGCTAGTGATGACGTGGCAAATTTTATTTATTTTTTATTAATCCCTTTTTTTCCCCTCTTCTCCTCCTTTCTCTAGTTGGTTGCTGGATCAGTGACCGGCAAGAGGCAAGGGTTAGGACCATTGCCAGGTGAGCCCGATCTCACCTCGTTACAACGAGGTCAACCTTGGGGTGAGGTCGGCCTCGCCCAACCATTGTGAGGTCAAGCCTTACTATGTCTTGCCAGATCTAGGAGGAACTGACCTCGCCGATGACCTATTGGAGGAAGAAGAAGAAGAAAAAAGAAAAAAGAATAAAATTTTTTGAAAAAATATCAAAATATTATTAAAATTTACCACGTCATGGATTAAAATTGGTAAAATTACAATAATTTTATGATTTTTTTTTTATAATTTTTCATCTAAACTTATTTACTTTCCTTATTTTGTTTAGTTTCTATGTAGGATCTTGTTGCCATAATTAAGATTTCACATGTTTTTCTTTTTTTTTTCCCTTGTGGGTTCCCATGTATATTAAAGGTACTATATTTTCAATTATGTTACATTTTACCCGTGGAAATTAATTTTGCTGAAAAAAGAAGTTTTCAAAAAAACCTAATTCTTTCCAACGCTGTCTAAGAAATTTGAGTATAATCTAGAAATTTTTTTAGCATAGACATATTTTAACACAATCACTTGTTTATAAGCTTTCACATTTGTTGTGCATCACCATCAACCTCTTTCTTATCAGGTGTCTCTTATACACATATATATACAATAGGATGACGGATGATTAAAAAAAAAACTTCATCAAGAATTTCTAAAATAAAAACATAGTTGTATTCTCTAATGTAAAAAAAATTAAAAGAGAAAATGTAATTAAATCACAATATTAAAAAAATAACGAAAATATCATCATTTTGGATCGACAAAAATGATAATCATCCATGAAATGTTTTGAAAAAATATCAAGACAAGAAATGGTTTGATGGTGATGTACACAACAAAAGTGAAAGTTTATGAAGATAAGATTATCTTGGTTAATCTATAGATTCTACTTGACAATCAATAAAATTATGACAGATATCTTTGATATACAAATAATGTTTTTGATATACACAGACATCTACATTAAACAAACACAAGACAAGTGAAATGTTTTATTATGACAAAAGAACAAAAAAAGGCAAATAAATAAATTCTGGGCAATCACTTTAAATAGCAATCCACGACGCCCACCGCCCCGGCATGGCCGCGCCCCAGCATGAGTTCTCTCCCCTTCGCCTTCGATGCCACGCCTCCCTCATGCCTCTGGATCTAGCATGGCGATCCCACCTAAGACTGGGAGCTTGAAGGAAAAATGGAGGGAGTGGCTTGGCTTGAAGGAGAATGCCGTGACGGTCGCGACGACGGTGACTCTTGAGGGAGTCGACCACAACTATTGCAATATAACACAAGGCCAAACTTGCGGATCTTGGAAGACCCCTTGACGAGGCTGACCACCAAAATCTGCGATGTAAGACCACAAACAGAGCCGAATTTCCAGGTATGGCAGTGACGGCGGCTTGTCAATGGCCGCGAGCCCTGATGGCAAAGGTCAAGGTGCCGTGGACGAGTGGCTGCGATGGGCAGCGCTATGAACTCGAAAAGCAAAACAGAAAAACAGCGCGATAGAGGTCATGCTCGGGAAGACGGAGCCAAAGACGTAAACGATGGTGCCGGCGACCCCACCGGCGGTGACCACCGGGGGAAGCGTGGAGCTCGGGCAAGGCGGTGGCTGGATGGAGGAGATGGGGGAGGAAGAGAGATAGAAAAGAGGACGTGTTTATTTGTTTATTGATTCGTACTTTGAAATAAGTGTGAAATTTTACATGCATTCATTAGGAGATTGCACGCCACGTCAATAAATTAAGGGAAAATTCTAAAAAAGGGCGAGAAGTGTCTTCGTTTTCTCAAATAAGGGCTTGAAATTGATGTTATTTTAAATAAGGGCCTGAAATAAGGGCTTGAAATTGATATTGTTTTAAATAAGGGCATGAAGTGCTCTCATTGTTTCAAAAAAGGGCTTGGCTCAAGGTCCTTTTCGTCCTTTTAGTTTTTTTGAATTTTTTTTTCTTTTTATGTTTTCCTCTTTTTTTACTTTACTTTTCTTTTCTTTTTTTTCGTTCTTTTGCTGCCAAGGCAAGTGTCCGGCCGGGGTTCTCTCCTCCAAAGCTGTTGTTCCACTTCCTCTTCCTTCTCTTCCATTGCCTTCACCACCACGCGCCCTCCTCTCTTCTCCAACCGCAAGCCTTGTGATGTGTTAGGCGACTATCCATCGTACAGGGAAGTAATCACTGTAGCTGTCGTCGTGACATAGAGTCGACCCGACCTAGGAGTTGTCGGCACTGTCAACAATGGAAGCGTGCTCGTTCGTGCATCCTGTGTTTGTATATGTAAAGACCAATCATCTAGTTCTTCTCTCGGCTTCAAACTAAAAACGGATTTTAAGCAAAGCACACCCTCCAACAAAATCAAAACGAAAGCAGGACGATGATCACGATGATACTGCAAGTGGTGTTCAAACTAGTCGCCATTTTTTGCCTTGTCTTTTTGCCGCTACTACCAAATGCTGCAGCAGCAGCTGCCGATGATGTACCAAACCCACCTCTCGCGGTGGCCCTGCCCAACTGCATTGCTGCATGCGGCAACTTGATGATTCCATACCCGTTCGGGATCGGGTCCGACTGCTTCCTGGATAAAGTCTACGAGACTCAGTGCCACCATGGCAGCGAGAGCACCCTCGTCGCCACGTTGAAGCACCTTGGGAATGTGACAATGCTCGACGTTTCTCTGTCGGAGCAGGACACAGCCCAATCTTGTAAACTTCATCATTTGACGGAGGCGACGCCGTCTTCGTTGGTCAGGAGAGCTTTCCTCTTGAGGGCAGCATGAGCCCGAGCCTGAGGTGGGCGATGTGCGGGGGAGGGGAGAGGTCTTTTGATATTGTTGAAAACGTAAAGAAATCAAAACTAAAATAATCAAACGGAGGAGGGGCAGCTAGCGGAGATTGCTTCGTGGCTAGGGAGACTGCATCGAGGCCGCCGTCGACTCTAGCAAGGGCGAGTCTGGAGGGCTTCGAGGTGTGTCCTGGAGAAAAATAATGCTTGCGGTTGGAGAAGAGAGGAGGGCACCGGATGTTGAAGGCGATGGAAGACGAGGGAGAGGAAGTGGAACAGTAGCTTTTGCAGGAGAGAACTTGGGTCGGAGCTTGGCTTGGCAGTAAAAGGACGAAAAAAGGAAAAGAAAAGTATAAGAGGAAAACAGAAAAAGAAAAAAAATTCAAAAAAATTAAAAGGACAAAAATGCCCTTGAGTTAGGCCCTTATTTGAAATAATAAAGACACGTCATGCCCTTATTTGAAACAACTTCAACTTCAAACCCTTATTTAAGAAAACGAAGGCAATTTAGGTCATTCTTTGGAATTTTCCCATAAATTAATGGTGCCATTTTCTTTCAAAATGCTGACTTCGCCTGCTTAATCCGGCGCACTCAATTCGTGCCATGTGATCCTCTGATTAAATAGAAAACCAAATTAAGCTTTTTCCCCCAAAATAGAATCGCTTTCCAAATCTCATGCTCACCCCAATCATGAGATCCACAGGACATTCCCCTGGATCCTAACCACTCCCATCCAACGGCCAATACCAACCCTAGAGTCCCACGTGTCAATCATCCACGATCGGCATCCCCGTCAGCACTCATTTGAAAGACGGAAGTACGGTGACATATCCTCCAAAAACCCCCGCAACCTAAGTGGAGAGGTGTTGGGCGGCGACACCATCCCCTACCCTGAAAATCCACCTAGAAAACCGCACCGATGTCCTCCACGGCATCACGACCCTCCCATGACGACTCCCTCCACTCCCCCCTCCTCCTCCCGCCTCCTCCTCCTCCGGCCACGGCGGCAGGAGGCCAGGCCCGCGCCAAATCCGAGCTCGAGAAGATTTGCATCGACGGGATGCTCCAGAAGTACTGCGGCGAGTTCGGGCCGTGGCAGCTGAGGCACTTCGTGCTCACCAGCCTCGCCTGGGCCCTCGAGGCCTTCCACACCATGGTCATGATATTCGCGGACCGCGAGCCGGCCTGGCGGTGCGCCGCCGCCGGTCAAGGCTGCGACTGGGCGGCGGCCGGGATGTGTGGGCACGAGCCGGGGTCGTGGGAGTGGGCGGAGGGCGGCGGGAGCTCCACGGTGAGCGAGTGGGGGCTGGTTTGCGCGGAGAAGTACAAGGTAGGGTTGGTCCAGGCCTTGTTCTTTGGCGGGTGCATGATTGGTACGTCTCTCTCTCTTCTCTTGTTCATCTTCTCATCCATCATTCCAGAGGTCACTAACGTTCTCTTCTTGCTAGACCTCTGATATCTAATCGTTAAGTTTTTTTCTTGTTGCAATATATCGACTGTTACTTCATATTTGCCAGCTCTAGCCTCTTGGGATCGGAGATGGAATGTCATATATTTTCTGATGAACTTCCCCTTTTAGTGTTTTTTTCATTTGAGGTTTGACTGATTTGTGGCCACACATGTCTCTTCGGCTTTGACTGATTTGGTGCCACACGTCTCTTCAGCCTTTCTGTCCCCACCCTTGAGTCTCCCTCTTTTCGTTTCGCCGTCCTCTAATATTGTCGCTAAGCGGTTTGAATTTAATCGGAGGGACGATGTTCGGAATCATTAGGGTTTAATGTGGACCGACAATCTTGATGCTGAGTATATCCTATGTTCAGGGACAATGTTACAAAGCGACAAGACCCTTATCAAAATCTGAGACCCGTTTTGGAGGTTTCGGGCGAAAGTCGTGCAAGCAAAAATTGAAAAAAAAATTAAAGGCTGGCACGACTAGGGAAGAGTGCTTATCTTTGACCATGGTACTAAAGTTTTGTCTTTTGTATACTTTCTATGTCGATTTCTACCTCGACCCTAGAAAAGGAAATATGAGATTGGTATCGACCACCGCCTTTTCAATAGTAACATGTTGCCTTTATGCCACAAGTTGTCTTTTTTGTCGTTGCCTATTATGAATCGCTGGGTATTTGGATGATGATGCCAGATCATTGCTCTTGTTCTTTCCTCATGCATCTTGTCTGCTTTATGTTTGTTGATTTTGACTGATTATTTTCTCGACATATTTAATGGATGTGATTCACCCAAAGAGAGAAAAGAAAAAACATCTTTGTGGAATGTTTTGTTCATTGTCATCATCACTTCAAGTTGCAATTAGCAATGCACGTGAGCCGCCCTACACACCTCTTACATACTTTGTGGATAGGTCAATCATGTTGGACGGTGTAGCGTGGTATTGAGCACGACTAATTAAAAATTAAATAGACAATTAGACAAATTAATTCGTAAATCTTTCTTAATTGCTTGTGATCACAGACTCTGCAATACTATTCCTGAAAAAACCGTGTGTTTAGAGAGAGATTAGTGGTAGAACTTAATCTCTCTTTTTGACCGCTACTCCCAACACATTCATGGCATGTTCTATTACGCTCAAAAATCACTCCTATGCGGCACGTGAAATGCATTAACATGCATCGGACGAGAGTTGCAACGGTTTCAAGGTAACTGAACACAAACAAAATGACTGGGGTGTGCTTTGTCGAATGCGTGACTGGTCGTGGTTAGTCTGCATAGCAAGTACTTTTCAGTCTCCCATATGCAGTGTAAATTTTTTGCTTCAGCTGGTTGATGGAAAAGCATTGAAGTCGATCACTCTCTTTCCATTCATCCTTTTCCTAAGGACAATCGTCAAATCTTGACTCGAGTGACAAGTGACAAATGGAAGCAAAGTGGCAAACATGAAGTTCAAATTAGATTTGTCTAGTTATTTTTCCTTCTCGTGCAAGAAACTGGAGGAGAATGCATTATGAAACTGAAGCAACTGGAAACATGATGCATTAGCTCGTTATCTATAAGCTTATTGAGACGCTACAGTTTCTAAGGGATTGGATACATAGTCTGATGACTTCTTATGGTGTATGTTGCAGGAGCCGGAACATTTGGCCATCTCTCGGACTCGTTCTTGGGAAGAAAAGGCTCTCTGACGGTGGTTTGTATCTTGAATGCCATCTTCGGTTGCTTGACGGCCTTCTCTCCAGATTACTGGACCTATTGCCTCCTCCGCTTCATTACTGGATTCAGCACGGGCGGGGTCGGCCTATGCGCTTTCGTACTATCCACTGAGCCTATTGGCCCAAAGAAGCGCGGGGCGGCAGGAATGTCCACTTTCTATTTTTTCTCGTGCGGTATCGCTCTTCTCTCTGGCATCGCGTATGTGTTTCGCTCGTGGCGAGAACTCTACATCGCTTCCTCCTTTCCCTCCGTGCTGTTCCTTGTGGGGGTCCTCCCTTTCATCTCGGAGTCCCCACGGTGGTATCTTGTCCGGGGGAAGATTGACGAGGCCATGAAGATTATGCGAGCTATCGCCAAAGCCAACAAGAAACACCTCCCCGATGGGGTCATCCTCGCACTTGATGAGGAAGTGAATCAAAACTCGAATGTTGGTCGATCCCGTAATGACCAGAGGGACACAAAAGAGGTGACAACGGGTTCTCTCATCGATGTGGTGAAGTCACCTGTCACTCGGATTCGACTTATCTTGGCCGTGGCAATCAACTTCCTGTGTTCGGTCGTGTACTATGGCATTAGCCTAAACGTCGTCAATCTCCAGACCAACCTTTACCTTAACGTGTTCCTCAACGGGGTGGCTGAAATGCCGGCCTTTACGATAACGGCGCTCTTGCTCGATAAGTTTGGGAGGAAGCCATTGGCGATTGGAACACAGTGGTTCAGTGGATTCTTCTGTCTTATAGGGAGCTTGATGATGATACATGGGGGGTGGAAAGTGGCGAGGATGGTGTGTGGAATTCTCGGGATTTTTGGCATGGCCGGCACGTATAATTTGCTCTTCATCTACATGGCGGAGCTGTTTCCGACCGTGGTGAGGAATGCGGCTCTGGGCTGTGGAGCTCAGGCGGCGCAAATGGGTGCAATTTTGGCGCCTTTCGTGGTGGTCTTAGGAGGTGGCTTCCCATTTGCGGTCTTTGCGGTGTGTGCAATTCTGGGTGGGATACTAGCGTTTTACCTCCCGGAGACGTTAAATCGGCCTCTGTATGATACAATGGCTGGAATGGAAGGCGGGGAGAGTGCATGAAGTAACTCAATCCTCGAACTTTAAACTAAACTTGAGTAATGTAGACTTAAATCACAGTTCTTGATGATAGGATCCTCCTTTTTTCTCTTCATTTTCGTTACCTCCTTTATACAAGAATTGAAGGGTCCAGTAGATTACAGCAGCATTGACTCCAGGAACACATGATCTCGCCTTCTTTCCTCTTGGTCATGTCTTTAGGACAGAGACCAAGTTTCTCGTACTTATAAGTTGTCTAATCAAGTCATTTTAGTTTCACAATGTTTTCGAATCAAGTCTCTTGACACCAAATTCGACCAAAGTTAGCGGACGTTGCCCTCGGACGATTTCAAAATATGATGCGGACAAAATAGGCGATACCGCGGATGTGAGTGAAAAATTATAGCCAATGTAGATGTGGAAGTTAATGCGGATAAATTTCCGCCAATGTAACTGGTCACGTGGACGTCCGCACTAGAAAAAATATTGTCTTCTCTCGCTATGATGTCTTCGAGGACACGTCGGTTGGATCTGATTTGAAAAATTTATGAAAATAGTGTAATTTAATTAGATAGATTAAAAGTAGCGTAAAAGTACAAAAGTACAAGTTTTTGATAAAGCTAGGTCGAATCTTGCTAGTTTTGACATAACGGAGGGGGAACAGGCGGGTCAGTTCAAGAAGAACAAATGGGACGGTGGGCAAGTGTTCTCTATACCCGGGAAGTAACATGCGGTTGCGTGAGAAATCCAAAGTGGAGCTCATGCGGAAGAAATCTTATATTGAGCAATGTCAAGGTACATCTGAAATCAAAGGAACCAACAAAATATTGTCTTAGATGGCAAGATATACACATATATGTACATACATACATATATGTCTAGAGATTTCAGCCTTTTTGGGAGTACTTCATAGGTAAAACATTTGTTTGAATATTTCGGGTGGATATAGGAAAGTGTGCCCTTAAGATCTTTATAGGAGATAGATTCATCAAGATGCAGAAAAGTTAAGTCCGGTGTCGCGACCCTCTTAAAAAAATTTTAAATTTTAAAGGGGTTAACGGATTATTAGGTTAATTAGATTTGACTAACCTAACGCGGACCCTCCCAAGCCCTACCGAATCGCAACTTTGGTTTTTGTTTAAATGATTTTGAAATTTGGAGTCGCCACTAATCGTTCTTGGTATGTCGATTAGAAACCTAAATAAATTAGCGGGAGAACTAATTTATTCCTGCGAACCAGAGATTATGAGCTCGGGGACTTGGTTACACTAGTTAATTAAAACTAATGCCCTTTCGGTACCTTAATTTCATGGATATCCTAATTCGGCAACTCAGGCTTGGTTTATTCATAAGGCTCTAGTAGGGTATTCTCTTTTGTGTTTTCACTTTTTAAATAGGATGCATGGGTGGTATATATTTTTATTTGTTATATTTTTTTAAGTGTTAAAGATTCCCTGAAGCCGAAAGAGGAAGTGTGTTAACGACTTCTGTGCAGTATTACGACCTACTTATCTTTTGGGTTTGATGATTCAAAAATTAAATTATAGGAAGTACATGACAGTGAATAAACACCTCCAATGGGAGGCTAAGCATTGGCTTGGCTCTTCCCTTTGGGATTTAAGGTACAGGTATTTAAGTTGCAAGTATTTAAACTACTGTAAGTAAAAACCTCCAATGGAAGGCTAAGCATTGGCTTGCCTCTTCCCTTTGGGATTTAAGGTACAGGTATTTAAGTTGCAGGTATTTAACTACTGTAAGTAAAAACCTCAAATGGGAGGCTAAGCATTGGCTTGGCTCTTCTCTTTGGGATTTAAGATACATGTATTTAAGTTGCAGGTCTTTGGGATTTAAGGTACATGTATTTAAGTTGCAGGTATTTAACTACTGTAAGTAAAAACCTCCAATGGGAGGCTAAGCATTGGCTTGGCTATTCCCTTTGGGATTCAAGGTACAGGTATTTAAGTTGCAGGTATTTAACTACTGTAAGTAAAAACCTCCAATGGGAGGCTAAGCATTGGCTTGGCTCTTCCCTTTGAGATTTATGGTGCAGATATTTAAATTGCGGATGGACTTTGTCCTCTCCATTCTGGGGCATGAATTCTTTAAAATGAAATACAACGAATTGATTCAACAATTTGAAATTTGTGCGCGCTTGAGGACTCCTCCAAGCCGATTTTTGTGCTTCCATAGGGTTGACCATTGATATAGAGCTGCGGCTTCCTGACATAAAATAGAGTGAAGTGTCAGTATACAAAATATGTGCTAATCTGCACCTAAAACCAGAAGAGTGGAAAGAGTATTTATCTCCCGTTTTTTGGGAGAGATTTCTATAATTGATTTTCGCTCTCTATATTCCCAATATAGAGAGTTTCTTTTGAATTAAGAGGGACTTTTAGTCACAGATCAGTTGAGAAATCGGTGGACAGCTTAGGAGCTTGTCTGGGCCGATTTTTGCATCTCTACGAGATTTTTGCTGTTGACATAGAGATATCCTTCTCCTGACATAAAATATGGGAAAAATGAGAGATGGAGAAAGTGTATACAATTTGTGCTAATTTGAGAGTAAAACCATAAATAAATGAATAAATAAAAACACTTAGCTCGAATTTGCTTGCTCGTTGATGAGGATGAACTCTTGATTTATATTAATCGATGAAGGAATTTGTGATGATAACCCCTAGCTTTAAACTCCCATCATCTTCAAAATTCTCTCTCTTTTGGTATTTTCTTTCTCTCAAATTTTTTTTCAATCTCCCAAAACTCTCTCAAACATCCAAAATTTTCTCTCCAAAAAATTCTCCTCTCAAGCTCACTTCTTCCTCCTTTTATAATCTACTCATCTATCTCCCATTCTAATTTTTCCACTAACTCTATCTACCATTCTAATTTCTCCACTAACTTTTCTTCATTTTCATCTTCCATTCTCCATCTCTATCTCACATTCTAATCTCTCCACTAACTCTTCTTCATCTTCATCTTCCCTTCTCCATATTTATCTCCCATTTTAATTTCTCCACTAACTCTTCTTCATCTCCATCTTCCCTTCTCTATTCTTATCTTCCATTCTAATTTCTCTACTAACTCTTCTTCATCTCCATATTCCCTTCTCTATTCTTATCTTATTTTCTCCATCTATTCTTCTCCAACTTCTTCTCTTCATCTCCTCTTCTCCATCTTCCCTTCTCTATTCTAATTTATTCACTAACTCTTCTTTTTGTTATTTGTAAAATAATCCTTCAAGAGTTAGGTATTTGCACTCTAGTCCTTGAATTTTAAGTATTTACAATTCAGTCCATGAAAAAATATATTTCTTTAAGTACAAATCTCCTCACAATTTTTGACACACCAAAATTTATCACATGTCAAATTTAAGCTCATTTCTTACCACTGAAAATAATGCAGAATTTAATTAAAGCCCTTTTGCAAAATTGAGTCATTTTGGGTATAATTGAGCCAAGATGAAAATTTAAAATATTAGAAGACAATGTCATAACTCATAAAAAGTGAAAATTAAAAATAAGTTGACTCAAATTAAATTTTTTTAGGCCCGATTCGAGATTATACTCGTGAAGGAACACGTGACTTGAATTGGATTTTTCTGAATTTGCGATGGCCAATATGAAAATAGATTTAAAATAAAAAATATTAACTATCTCTGTGTATTTTTTTTGGCCTCAAATGTTATTTTTCCAAAATTTTCAAGTATTTTTGTATTTTTTTTAAAAAAATTAAAAAAAATATATATAAAATGTGAAAATTTATTTTTTGTTCAAAAATGGTTGCCTAGGCTTGGCCAAGGCTTCCAAAGTTGATTTTGCAATTTTCTCATTTTTTCTTTATTTTTCATGAATTTTCGAAAATAAAAATACTAAAAAATACTGAAAATATGAAAAATCATTTTTTGGTCAAAATTAGTTCTCTAGGCTTGGCCAAGGCCCCCAAAGTTAATTTTTCAATTTTATGGATTTTTATGGATTTTTTAAAAAATAAAAATGCCGAAAAATACTGAAAATTTTTAAAAGAGAAAAGATGATTGAAAATCAGGTGTCAACACCCGGACAACCACTTGATCACTAATATAACAAAAGAATAGCAGTCTTAAATTAAGACATGTTATGACATGAACCGGAGATACCTTAAAAATTAATCGAGCATGATGACTGAGCAATGGCAAATAAATTAGATATAAGAGTGCGTTTGTTTGAGTGAAAGTGTTTTTCGATAATTAATTTTATGGACTTTCATCTGTTTGGTTCGTTGAAAATGATTTAGTTAACGGAAAATACTTTTCAATCAATGATAAATTCATGCATAAAATTAAGAAAGTGAATCCCCCAATCTGAAGAGGTAGAATGCTCCTCTCAAATTTTTAATATTTTTGTATATTCAATTTTTGATTTTATTTTTATTTTTCTTCTTCAACTGCCAGTCGCCACACAAGGTCGAGCCTTGCTAGATCACGACGAGATTGAGCCTCGCCATATCCGGTGAGCTCCAGCTTGCCCACTTGAGGCCAAAGAGGCTTGACCTTGCCGATAGCCTAATAAGTTCGATCTCGCTAGGCATCTCATGTGGCTGGCTATCGTCGAGGCTTGACAAGCGGTGGAGGAAGAAGAAAAAGACAAAAGAAAAAATTAAAATAACATAAAAATAAATAAATTTTTTGAATTTTTATTTTTTGGTCTCAAATAAAACTCATTAGATTGAATTATTTTACAAATGCGAAACAAATACCAGAAAAACGTTTTCAGTAATATATCAACAAACAAAGAAAAATAAATCATTTTTTGAAAAACAATTTTCGAAAAATCACTTTCCTTTTTCATGGAATTTTTTCCTAACCAAACGCATCGTAAGAAAAGATACGTTATATCTTAGTTTTCTAGGCTTTACCATCTTTGATACAATGGTGTCGTTATCAATTTTTTTTTTTTTATAGGGGAAATGATAGACCTACAAGTGAAGATTTTCTCCGGCCGTCAATCAGTCTTTGCAAAAATTTTGTATATTTAGGACGGCTCTCTTGGGGACGTTAGGGGAACAGCATGTGTTCTGGAGGATTCTTGTAATAATTGAGGTAGATAATAGTTAGGGAGATTGGACTTTTACCGTTAGATTAAGGAAGATGTACGCGGTTTCCATCTCCTCATTTGCATAATCCAACAAACAAGCAACAGAAGAGTTTCTATCTCTTCGATCCGGGGGTTGCCAAGTGAGCGAGGGAGATGCATACACACAGCCCCTCCATCCGGGTCATCGAGTGCTGAATGGTCATCAAGGGCCGAACGAATTTTGAAAGCATGCTCGTAGATGATGAAGCAGATTCCACAACACAATCTCTGAGTATTTTGAAAGAAAAAAGGGGAGGAAGCTATCTTGAAGATCGAGTCTAAGAAAGAGGGTGAGGCAAGAACTTTCCACCACTCTGGAGCAGGGACAAGTTCTACTCCACAAAAAGTAATGCAGATCGAAGTGTAGTGCAAAGAAATTGAAGAGCTAGCTGGGTGGATCACCTTGAGCTTCATTCAACATTATACATGCTTGTTTTCTCAACTTCATATTTTAGAGAATGCTTCGCCAACTCCAACTTCATCCATAACTCCGAACCTATTCTATTGCAGTTCTTTTTCGGAATTTTGTCGAACATTTTTCAGCTTTTTGTTAATAATGACTTAATATAATATTTCGCTTGACTCTAATGTTTAATTCATATCGATCCACTAGACGGATTCACGCATATCAATAACCGAAAATTGAAATATTTCTGTTAATTCATTTTAACATAGAAAACAAAAAATCAACAAGTATTTTCGAGAAACTAAAAAAATTCAAATATTTTTGTTAACAAAAAATCGAGAAATTTGGGAGAAACTAGAAGTGCAAGCTCAACTAGTGCTACCCTGGTCTCCAAAATTGAATTGAACATATGACTTAACTAAATACCAAAAAAAAAAAAACAGCCAAAAAGCTATAAAATCAGCTATAAATAAAATTTATTAACCCAAAATTGAAATCTTTTTGTTAGTTCGTTTAACATGGAAAACAAAAAATCAACAAGTATTTTAGAGAAACTAAAAAATTGAACTCTTTCTTTTTAACAAAAGATCGAAAATTTTAGGAAAAACTAGAAGTCCAAGGTCAACCACTGCTACTAGGCGTACTCTAGTCCATAAAATTGAACTGAACCTGACTTAACTTTGTTGTACCAGCTTGGGAATTTTTGTAGAAAAATTAATTTGTGGTAAAATTGTTACATGTGTACCAGTTTGGATTTTTTGTTGTCAAAAAATTAATTTTAGGTAAATTTCTTACAAGTTTACCAGTTCAGGATTTTTCATAATATTAACCCTTCAATAAAATGTAAAGCTTCCCCTACCATGGTGTGAAGTGTTTACAATGCCAATAAAAAAGTAAATAGGAATTGGCTATGAATGATGGAATATTCCTTCAATAGTTGGGATATATCATTACGTATGAGAGATGTCCGAGTGCTTCAAGGTGAAATTGCTAGGTAATCTTTTGTTTAGTGAGGGTTTGTATCCCTCTCTTTAAGAACCTTTACGTAATTTACTATTGTTAGTGACCACAAATGCATCAAATAACAACACATACCCTAATTCCAAAAGTTAAAGCCCTATTTGATATGTACTTGCTAATCCCCACTAGAAAATTCTGGTTTGTAGAAATAAAATAACCTAGCATGTTTTATTTTTCCTTTAATCGTCCCATTATATGCCAGCGACAACTTCTAAATAGAAACTTATGTGCATAATTAATTGAGGAAAAGATTTGCGATCGATAGGGTTCGGATGAACCCTAGCCACGTAAGTGTTATCTTGCTAGTGGAATCACATCTATTTCCTCAACAATCTATGAACTCGCCTCGCGAGGACACTTAGCATTTTGTGCTTTTTTTTTTTTTGGGGTTGAATAGCATGTTGTACTTCCCTATAATAAATATCGAAACTCCAGTATTTAGCATAAGCCATCATAAAATAATTAATTTTGCTTATACATCTTTAGCAGCTTTTTATATAGAAAATAAGTTCCCATATAGACTAACGGGCAAGTTTGCAATAATTATCAGTAACTTATAGATTAAGAAAGTAAGTTTTCTCGTATAAAATATTTGTATATTTGCTAGACAGTTCGGTGATTTCATGAATTAAAAAGAATTTAAAAATCTCTCCAAAATTAGTTAGTTTTCTCCGAACATCTTTAGTAATTTGGGATATATCCGACCGGAAATTGCAAATGTAAGTTTCTTCCTTCGGGCGATTATTAATTTGGCAAGGAGTTGGCTACTGTTTTTCTTAAATCCAAAATTTGCTTGTTTGAAAGCGAACGGCGCAGATGTGCCGAGCATGACGATCGAGGGGCACTCTCAGTTTCTAGGGTTTTTTTTTTTTTCTATAACTTTTTTGAGGTTTCTTCTCTCATCTCGCCGTATCTCGCCGTATCAAATCTCCATGTGAAGCCGAGGGAGATCGAGATCGAGGGAGAAGAACTGGAGCGGTGCAGGTTCATCAGCCTTTCTTCCATTGCCGAGACGACGAGTTTGCCCGATCAGCAGTCTCTTCCTGCTTGAACCAACATGCCACGCCCACTGAATGCCGAAGAGGCAGATCCCAATGCAGAGGTTCCACATGGTACGTGCGCATCTTTAGATTTTCCATGAGTTGAAGCTCGCGCAGGACACATATAATCTTCACCTGAGAGTAGGGATATTGCTCGGATTTGTGTATATGATGTTGCTATCATACCATGCGAATATAATCTAGCACATGTAGAGATCGAGGCAAACACTAAACTCAGCATATTTGATCAGTGGATTTCTTTGGAGATGTACATTTTTGTTTTCATCTAAGAAGTACCTAACAGTGAATTTTCACTTTTACTTGAGTTTAGGTGCGAGAACATATGTTGCACTGACTGAGAGTTGAGAGTCAAGAGTTGACCGGATACCCGTAGGCTTTCGGACACGGAGGTGGCATCTGTCAAAGGAAAGATGGAAGAAGTCATCTGCAGTGCCCAAGGGGCCATGGACCAGTTAAAGTCGAAGTGGAGGAGGATAGAAGAAGATTATCACAGTATTATGCGAGTAGTCAGAGAAGGAATATCTTCTCCAGAGGAGAAAGTAGTGGAGTTGGAGGAATTATCCAAGGAAGCTGACTAGATTCTTCTATTTCCAGGAGGATCTCGGCAAAGATGCAACTGCACTTGTTAGACGCGGCAAAACATCTCCCTAGGTGACAAGAGAATTAGTGGGCAAAGAAACTCATCAGAAGGTGAATGAGATCTTTTCCTATTTAATACAGGACAGAGTTTCCCTAATTGTTGTTTATGGTATGGGTGGAGTGGGCAAGACGGCCATTTTTAGGCATGTCTATTATAGACTCCTTGGGGTTCTTGCCTTGGATGTATTATGGGTTGCTATACCTCAAGATTTTAGTGTGTATGTGCTACAAGAGGAAATTGCCAATGCGGTCGGACTAGACAATCTCTCAAATGAGAAGGACGTTAAGAGAAGGACTAGACAATCTCTCAAATGAGAAGGACGTTAAGAGAAGGCGGGCCTATTGCATGGACATCTGAATGTGAAGAAAAGATGCATCCTAATTTTAGATGGCCTTTGGATGCATTTTGAAGTTAAGATGTGGGAATTCTGGTTGAATTGGGCAAATTGAAGTCGGTAGTGCCAACTCGATCACTAGATGTGTGTTGTATGATGCTCTATCAAAAGCAAATCAAGATAGGACTTCTTGATATGGAAGATTCTTGGAGGTTATTTTCAAAGACGCTTTGCTTTGTAGGAAGACTCCCTTTGGAAGATGAACAAATTGCAAGGTATCTTCTTGACAGGTGTCATGGTCTGGCACTTGGGATCATTGAGATTGCAACTTGCATGAGAGGAGTAGAGAAAGAGCTTTGGAGAGGCATGTTGTGAAAATGGATGGAGCTTTACGTGCTCAAGAGACTGCAACTCAGTTTCTTGAACTTGGGTAATGATCAATTGCAACAGTGTTTCTTGCATTTAGTATTCTGTTTTGGAAAAGTCCTTTCAGGAGCTGATAGAAAGGATTTGATAGAGTCTTCCATAGATGAGGGTTGGTTAGGTGGAATTGCCACTAGGCAAGGGCTGCACGATCAAGGGAACACCATATTGGATAAAATAAGAGGGGCTTGCCTGTTGGATCCAGAGAAAGAGCATCAGTATCTGGCACCCCTTAATAAGGGACATGACATTCAATACAGTGACGAGTGCAACTCACATGGTTAAGGCCTACGCAGGTTGAAAGAAATACCGGAGGAAGTATTCTCGACCGATTGTCTGGAGAAAGTATTTTTACAAGGCAACAAAATAGAAGAAATCCCATATGACATCTCACCATATTGACCTAAACTAATGAGTTTGTTTTTGGATGACGATTACATTTTGGGAGTCATCCATGAATCTTTCTCCAGACATCTAAAGGGGCTGATGGTTCTAGATCGCAGTATCACTTGAATCATAGAATTACCTAATTCCATCTCTGAGTTGGAGAGCTTGGAAGCATTGTTACTCCAAGGGTATGCCAAATTACATCGTATAACTTGTGTACGAAAGTTGGGGTCCCTAGGAAAGTCGGACCTTGAAGGGTGTCAAAGTCTTGAAGATTTTCCAGAGGGCATGGAGATGTTGGAAAACCTGAGGTCTTCCAGAGGGCATGGAGATATTGGAAAACCTGAGGTACCTTGCCCTAGATGGCACAGAGATCGAGACATTACCAGAGGGAGTGTTGGGGAAGTTGGCGAACTTGCAATATCCTGTGATTATTAAGCTGAGGGCAGGAGAAGAGGCAAGATTAATGGAGATGGAGGAAATTCATTGTTTTGTTGCTAATGTGGAAACGATCAATGCATGCGTGGGGTCTCTCAAGCGAAATAGTTCCTGACGGTATAGGCTCGTGATGGGCTCGGCATACTGCCTTTTGGGTGAAACAGAGATTGAGAGGTCTATACTCATCGATGGTTGCGACCCCATCGCCGTGAATGTGTTGATGAAACAAGTGGTGATGGCTGCGCTCTGCTTCTGAAAAGTGTGCAATCATTGGAACCGTCTAGGTGTCATGAAATGGAGAGGGGGATGGAATGGGAGTGGCTGAGCACTCTCCTTCCAAATCTGGAGGAGATTATAATAAACAGTCGTGAGAAATTGGAGGTGATAATACGTGGGCCATTGCCAAGCGGAGTCACTTGTCGCCTTGTTGACACCTAAATTTTGACTAATTATTTATGATTTATTGCATGCAAATAAAAAGTTTGTTGCATGAATTTCATTTGATTTAGCCTAGTCGTGGACCACACTTGAGTTTTGTGACTTGATCTATTTATTTGATCATCACAAAAAAAAAAGAAAAAAAGAAAAAAGAAGGCTAGTCAATATCCATTTGTGACCACACATATGGCAACGGCAAAACTCAAATGAAGGTATGTGAGATTCTCTACCAAAACAGGGTTGGGTAGTGAAGAGTCCATGATGAACGTATATTCAATAATATTTTATAAGAATGAAAATGTGGGCCTTTCTTTATCAGCAAGAATCGGTCAACCATGGAAACATATAATTGATTGAGGACAAAGAATCAAAGAAGCAAAAGGAAAGTGGGTCTGCACTTTCCTCAAGTACCCTAGTTGCCTCATTACTAAGCTAGTTTGACCGAGAGGATAAGAAAAGGACCAAGCAGTGAAGAAGATTGGGACGCTGGCAGAATCAAAGGGATATTCGACATGCCCAAAAATCGTGTCGAGATTTGGTCAACCGAGGAAAGCAATATGTGATTAACGAAGCAGTTTTCAGTAGTTGATCCGATGGTCCAAAATTTCCAAAGAAGCGCGAGCGATATCTGCTATAAAAAGGAGGCTTCGCTCACTTCAACAGGGGGACGAGGAGAAAAAAAAAAACGGTTACTCGAAATTGGAAGGAAACACGTGAGAGAGAGATTTTCCTTCGGCTGGGCACCCATCCCATGTTGAGAAAATCACAACTCCAACGAGGTTCCAGCGCTCGCCGGTCGTTCAACGAGTATTCACCGAGAACCACTTCTCATATTGACGAGCATCCAAGTCGGTGGTCCTTCATCGTTTTTTTTTTAGCGTCGTTCCTCCATCCTCAACGACCAAGACTCCCGACGAGAACCAGTACCGGTGCTGCTGCTCTGCACCGACCATCTGCATCAACGAGTCTTGAAGTCCTCTTGGCGCGACGTCCTCCCATTAGTCTACACAACACACCAAAAGGAGAAGCATATAAAAGTCATACAAAAAATTATCTTCTGTTGTTGACAGGTCACTTTCGTCCCCTCATCCCATCATCTTGTTGACCAAGAAGTTTGAACAATCCAAGTTCCAGTGGAGATATCATCTGCAAGGATTCGGTGACGTCTGCGAGCTTGACGAATTATTACTAACCTTGCACCGGGGCACCATCATCGAATCCAGTGTATCTCTCTTCGGAATCAATCTTCATTCGCAAGTCCCATCCAGCTCATACGAGAAAACGAGAAAATCTGAAATCCTTTCAGATTAGGTAAATTTCGATATCCTCATTTTTTTTAGAAAATAAATGTTATGTGAACATGGGATGATTTTTCGATTAGCTGAGTTTTATCGACTGATATTGCAACATGCGATAATTGCTTATTCGAATTTCATCGATATCTTGAGCATATTTATAGAATAGAAAACCGCTTTCGAATTAAAGGGGTGATTCCCTACTGACAACACGTAGAGTCGGACTAATCTCGACCTTGAGATTTGTTTTGATGGTGCGGGGATCAAGATATCTAATCTTAACCATTAGATTTGATTCCTTGATCCAATTCGTCATCTAATTCGAATTGGAAAATATTTTCAAAAGGGTCATGCACTATCGGTGGATGTGTTTGAATTCATTGCCTAAGACTAAAAAAATTACTAAAAATTTGAAGATAAATTTTCTTTGAAAACTTTGTCCATTCGATCTTGAATTAGGACGATAGGATTTCCTAACAAAAAAAAAATACTAAAAATCCTATCTCATGGTCTTGGGCAATAAATAAAAAAAAGTTTAAAAAATCAATTTGTGAATCTTTGAAGAATGTGTGATCTCAAGGCAAATTAAATAAAAGGGTAAAAGATTTTTTCTAAAATTTCGGGATTTAATGAAATTTGATTCCAAATCTTTTAGGATAATCTTTAACCAACTCATGTCAGATTTTTAATTTAAAAAAAATTTCGAATTTTCCTTATAAAAAAATACCAAAAAAAATGTCTCACTTATGCATTGCATTCATTAAATAAAAAAGTTAACAAAAATCATACATTTAGATTTTCAAATTAGAATCCTTGAAAGTTGCCAACTTAGAAAATCTCATGAAATGGGTACCGAAAGGGCATTAATAGGAATATTAGTGTAACGAAGTTCCCGAACTCATAGATCTCTGGTACGTAGGAATAAAGTATTTCTCCCGATACTTTATTTAGGTGTCTAATCAGCCTACCATAAATTGATTAGTGGCGACTCCAATTTTAAAAAAATCATTTGCACATTAATTATTTGAACCAAAGTTATGACTTGGTAGGACTTGGGAGAGTTCGAGTTAGGTTAATCGATTTAATTAACCTAATAACCCATTAACTTGAAATTCTTGAATTTTAGGTCGTAACACGCCTTACGTATCTGGAATTAAATGGATGCAACAACATGAAGAGGGCGCTGCTGACGGAAGACATGTTGATAATCCAACTCCCTTTCCTCCAGGGGATATCAGTCAAAGACTGCAAGGGCATAGGGGTGATAATAGGCTCTGTTGCCAACATGACGCACTATTCCTTCCCAAAGTTAATGGACTTGGCTCTATTGAATCTCCCGGAACTGAAGAGCATATGTGATGGGACCACGAGTTGCAGTTCCCTCTGGAAGATTTCTGTAGACTATTGTCCGAAATTGAAGAGGATTCCTCTGCAGCTGCCCCTACTTGACAATGGGCTCCCTTCCCCTTCCCCTTTTCTTCAAGAGATTCAGATAAATCGGCAGACGTGGGAGTTGCTGAAGTGGGGTCTTCCCCTTGCCCGCTCTTCACTTGATCACTTGGTCAAGTTTCTTGGTAAGTCTACCCTCAAATTCTACTTCATTTATCCTTTCCATCTCCCTTGATCCCCAGTTAGAATTTAGGTACCACTTTGTAAGTGACTAACAAAAGTCAACATTTCTACCCCTAGACTGCTGAAGCTATAGAGGATCTCCTGTTGAGGATGACTCGTCTTCTGACGGCAGTGGACATCAAACTTATCGCCATTACTACATCATCCTCTGCTCGATTGATGTTTAAAGTACTTCTGAACCTTGTCATGACATATGCTTAGTCTTTGCCTTCTTTTCCAATCTATGATGACAATGTCTTGCTTCTGGATTTATCAGTTTGTTATTATCCCTTATTTCTACCTCGTTAAACATTTCTCTTTCTATTTCTCACCCCCCTACTTGAATTGATCTGGATTTGAATTAGATGATTTACTTAAGAGCAAATATAATCTACTGTGGGAGGTGCTCTTGGTTTGGACCAGATTAGTGGCTATTTCACTCGACAGAGTGCATGAATGCTAGCTTTAATGGCATCTACAATGTTGACTGTCTCCGAAATCGTCCGAGCAGCCAACTAATAAACAAATATTTTACAAGAGCAGAGCGCCAAATATACTGTCCTATGATACTCAGAAAGGTCAGAGTCTACCCATGCCTTTTTTGACAAAAAAAAAAATGTGCCATTGATGAGTAGGGTCAGACTGCTGTTGCTTGTTGTGGATCCTCTATCAAAGGCAGAAATTGAGTTTGAGAGTCCTGTCCCATGTGTGGTGCCCAACCTGGAGGCTAATCAAGCTTTTGCTTCGAGCGTTGTCTGAAGATGTTTCTTGTGAAATAGCTCCCGAGCTTGAGGATATCTTGGGTATGATTTCCTTGTGCATTCGGTTTTCATTTAGGATTTTGTGAACATTGGAACATTAGTTTCAGAAACTTTGTAGAAGCAGTTGAAATTTATAGCGGACGGGAAAACATGAAGATCTACACAGTTTATAGGAACCATTTTGTTTTCCGGGTGCATCCAGACCTAAAGCCACTTGGTTGACTCCCAAGGGGCGACAAAGTCCCTATTAGCGATAAACAAAGGACGGCTGATGTCCACGTGAGCGATTTTCAAAATTGATCAGATAAATTCAATTAACAAAAAGTGAAAAAGGTTTAGGACTCAATTGACAAGATTAAAATATTCATGACTGAGTTAGTAAAAATGCAATAAGCTTTTGCGTTTTTGGACAATTCGCTATTCTTGTTCACAAGTCCATCGGTTGACCCTCACCTCGTGTGCAAGGCTATCGCATCACAACTAAGATGAAGTAAGGGCGAAAATTTTTTGTAAGATGAAAATTAAATTGGAATAAATATGTCATGGGACACGAGTTTGGGATATGTAATGGTATTAACAAAAAGAAAATCATTTGTTTAGTTGATGATTGGAGATTATGCTCCTGTTTTTTCTTCATGCATCTCGAGGGCTAGGGCAGCTGATTTCTTCTTCTTCTATTGTATAATTTTTCTTTTCTGTATTCCTTTTACATCCATCGGACGACGCTCCTGTGAGGTCTCTTTATTTTATTTAGGATTTGGCTGAATCTTGTTTTTCGCCCACGTTCGAGTCGCGGTCGAACTATTCAAATCAATAAGTGGGGGTGTATGGATGTATTTTCTTTAGTATCATCATCACTTTAGGTGGCAACTCGAGATGCATGTCGCGTACTGCAGTATGGTATTGTCTTGAAAGAAAGGGAGCCAAGGTCAAAATTAGATTGTACTCTAACCAACGAGTGCCTTCAATATATTTATTAAGCACGCTCAATTAGACATAATTCAGCATTCAATGATGATTACAAGTATGAGAAATATACTGGGTAACAAGTAAATCTTTCTTAATTAATTGTTTAAAAGGTGTCCCGAAGACACTTTTCACAAAATTTGTAACATAATTCTTGAATTAAACGACATGTTTAAGAAGATATAAGCGGTAGAACTCAAGAGAAGAGACGAATTTGTTTATTTCAAGGTGTTTCTTTTCTTTTCTTTCTCTTTCAATTTGAATAAATCTTTTTGCGGACCACTCTCTTTAGCTTTCTTCCTGGCATTTTGTTTGAGATGTCCAAGGGAGAGCAGTGAGCTCAATCAGTCTCTTTCTTTTCATCCTTTTCCTAAGAACAATTGCCTAATGTCGACTCAAGGGTCAAATGATTAATGGAAGCGAAATGGTAAACACATAATTCGAATCAGAATCGAGTTAATCAGTTTTCCTTCTCATGCAAGAAACAATATAGCCAACATGGACAACGTCAGAGTTTGACGTGGATAAAATCTAACAAATGCAAACACTCACGTTGGCGAACCATATTCTAAAAATTTTATCCACATCATACTACAATGTGTTTGAGGCCACTTCAACTGGGTTATGACTTGTCTAATGTCGGAGAGACGTAATTAGAAAATTGATGATAGTAGAAGGGATTAATCAAATAAATTAAAAATACAAGGATTAAAAAAAGCCTTCAAAGTATATAGGCGAAGAAACGTAGAATTTTTTCATCAGACCGAGAAGTTGTTTTTAATGAAAGTAAACATATAGATACACTAGATTAATAAAGGCAAAAAAATTTTGATGTGTGGCCCATTCGCTTGACGACACCTACCTCCGCCTAATTTCTGTCCAAGGTTGGCGCTTCCGAGATCTCAGCCTTCAAACCTTTCCCTAGTCAATCTAAAGAGAGAGAATGAACAAAGCTCGACCCCTAAAAAGGAGAAAGAGTAATTAGGGAATCCTCTAGGCAATCGAATTTAATAAAATTAAACAGGAAGAAGAATTCAACACGTAGAAATATGTAATTGTTATTTTGCAGAAAGCGAACGATTCGAAAAATATTTTCTAAAAATTTACATTGCTTGAGATAATCAGTTACTTCCGTTATCAACAACAATTTTTGTCTAAATAGTTTCCATCCATTCATTTTTGCAAAGAATGCAAACGCTCGTTTTTAAGAAAGTATTTCGCAAATCATTCACCCTCCATGAAACAAACGTCCCCTAAAAAAAGAGAAAGACTAATTTATAATTGGTTTAATTTTATGATCATAGGATAGTGATTAATTTAAAAATAAGAAAGGAATTTGAAATTGAAAATATAGAAGTACCGGATGAGGTAAAACAGAAAAGGCAACAAAAGGAAAAGGAAGACAAAAAAAAAAAAAAAAGGCATTTGACACGCTCTCTTAACCTCTCCTAATTGATAAAGTAGAACTCAAGAATCGACTCGATATTTTGGCGCTCTTTAAAATGTTGGAATATCGCCATCATTATTCTTTGAAAGTAGAGGGATTGCTTAGTTATTATTATTATTATTTTACCTTTACTTTTTGAACAATGCCATGGCAACTAATTTTCAGCGATTATAATGGTAAAAATATATTGATATTACTTTCAAGCAGTAATAAAAGAAAAGTAAAATTTGGGGATGACTTACCTCACATAAAAATTGACGAAGCGTGGAAGTGAGGAACGGGCAAGGGGATGGTCCCACTCCAGCGACTCCAACGTCTGCCGATCTATCGAAATCCGGTGAAGAGAGGGAAGAGGAGAAGGGAGGAGGCCATTGTCATTGTAAAGTAGGGGCAGTAGTCTCTTCATGTTGTTGCATCCATCTACTTGCAGATATATAAGGCGGCCACAAGTGATTCCGCTTGGCAATGGCCCACGTCTTATCTCCTCCAAATTTGGAAGGAGAGTAGGAGTGGTCAGACGTGGAAACCGCTGCCCCTCCTCCCAGAGATGCTTCAGTTTGGAGCACCCGGTAATTTTCAATCTATTCAGGCGAGGGAAGTTGACACTACCCACCCTCTCCAAATTCTCCCATCCCTTTATCTCCAGCTGCTCCAGATTCTCAAGTGGGCCTACCTCGCACAAACTTGTCACCCCACCGCACCCTCCTACTCTCAGTACTTCCACATTCTTCGGAAGTAGTAGACCGCGGCCATCCCCACCAATTCCTCCATCTACCCATGCCGCGACACTATGGCAACTTCCTATCTCTATGTACCTCTTGTAATCACCCCAATAGAATTCTTCGTCATCATCGTCTGTAAAGAAGTCCTCTTCTCTTGATACAGTCAACCTCAGTGTGTAGTCCTGAGTACTATTTCTCTCGATAAACCTCACGAATGAATTGAATGTATCCACATCGGAAACAGAGCAATTAATTTCTCCTGGCTGCGCCGACCAATCTCCAATCGCCAGATATTGCAGGTTCACCAGCTTCCCCAACACTCCCTCTGGAAATGTCTTGATGTCTGTCTCGAGGAGGTCGAGGTACGTCAGTTTCACCAACATCTCCATCCCCTCTGGCACTTCTTCAATCCAAGCACACCCATTCAGGTCCAACTTTCTTAGGGATCCCAACTTCCCTACACAAGGTATTCGACGTAATTCCCCACAGCTTCGGAGTAACAGTGCTTCCAAGCTCTCCAAGTGAGAGATAGAGTCCGGTAATTCTTTGAGGCTGGTGTTGCTGAGATCTAGAACCTTCAGCCCATTCAGATGCCTGAAGAAAGATTCGTGAATGGCTTCCAAAGAGACATTGTCATTCAACGATAGTCTTGTGAGTTTCGGGCAACTGGGCGATATGCCATGTGGAATCTCTTTTATATGGTTGCTTTGTAAAAAGACTTTCTCTAGACGATCGGTCCAGAACTCTTCCTCTGGAATTTCTTTCAATCCCATACGGGCCTTGACCATGTGAGTTGTGCTCGTCACTATTTGCAATGCCATGTCCCTTATCAAGGGGTGTACGTACCCATACACTACTTCTTCTTCTTCTTCTTCTTCTTCTTCTTCTTCTTCTGGATCATCCCTCAGGCAAGCCTTTCTTAAATTATCCAAAATGGTTTTGCCCTGGTCGTGCAGTTCTTGCCGGGTGGCAATTTCACTCAACAAGCCCTCATCTATGAAAGACTCTATCTCATCCTCTTCAGGTTCAGAAAAGTACTCTTCAAAACAAAGCACTAAATGCAAGAAACACCGTTGCATTTGAGAATCACCCAAGTTAAAATAACTTAGTTTCAGTCTCTTGAACACGTCAAGTTCCGCCCTCGAGTCTTCCAATTTTCGCAATATGCCTTTCCATTCGTGCACTTTTTCTACGCCCCTCATGCGAGTTGCAATCTCAATGATCCCAAGTGGCAAACCGCCACACTTATCCAAAATGGACCTCGCAATTTCTTCGACTTCTGAAGGGAGTTTCTTCACAGAGCAAAGTTTCTCTTGAAATAAGCTCCAAGAATCATTTTGCGGATACTGACGTAGAGGTCTTATTTTGATTTGCTTTTTGCAGAGCATTTTATGGCACACATCTAGTGATCGAGTTGTCAGTACCAACTTAAGGCCATCCTTTTTTATTGGAATTCCCACATCCTTAACCTCGAAGTGCATCCACAGGCCATCTAAAAGTAAAATAGGACGCTTCATATTCTCCAGATGCCTATGCAATATGCTCGCCCTCCTCTTCACGTCCTTATCCTTCGAGAGTGTGTCTAGTCCGATCGCGTTGGCTATCTCGTCTTGCAATTCATACACACTAAACTTCTGAGGCACACTGACCCAGAATACGCTGCTGCTGAAGGTAGGATTCTCAAGTACTCTATTATGGACGTGCATTAAAATGGCTGTCTTGCCAACTCCCCCCATTCCATAAATGCCAATGATGTCAATCTCATTCTCCATTAAATAGTCGCAAATCTTTTTGATTGCCTCCTTACTTTCTTCGCCTACTAGCTCTGTTGTTACCAAGGGTAAACTTGCTTCTCGATTGCTTAGTTCTTCCAGCTTTCTTTTCGAAGTACTTGGTCGCCTATCCATGAGTACACAATCTGTCCTTGCATCAAACATCAAGGAATTACTCATTATTTTCTAGAAACATAAAGTTCCTCAAAAATGAGTTTATGAAAAGAAGAAACCTGCAACTATGTCGTAATAAACAAAATCAAGGTGGAATTCTAAGTTCCTTTTATATATTAATGTAAAATATAGGGACCGGATAACCGTTAGAGGAAAATTTTCATGGCTGTTGCCACGTGACATTTATGGGAAGAGTTACAGAATATAATGGAATTTTCAATAATTGCTAATTTGCAACATAAAAAAATTCATCAAAATTACTTCTGTTTTTGGGACGAAACTCATGGTGTTGAATGAAGCAAGTAATCCTAGTTGAATGCAAAATGAGTGGAAAGTGCAAGAAAAAAATTCTACTTGCGAAGAGAACAATCAATCTCAAGCAATTTCGGCTCCGCTGTGTCACTTCTTTAGGAAACTTTAAGAAAGAGCTTACTATTATATGTTTACATAGATGCTAACATTTATGTGCCTCCTCCATTGAAAAGTTCGAGTCATACAATACTAGAAAAGTTCAGAAAAAGCAGACGTTAAAATAAAACTGGAACTAAATTGAATTTCGAAATTGAAAGAGTGCGGTGATATGCTTCTATTTTTTTCAGATTCACGGGTAACCCAATGTTCTAGAGAGGCTAATTATGTGGTCGACTGGATTGCTAAAGCTAATAAGAGAAAAGTCTTACCTAGTGATTAGTTGGATTATCCCACCCAATGTCCCTTTGGACCTTTTATGTAGCGAGGCCCGACTGGCGGGGACTTCCTTTTTCCTTCAGTTAGTTCAATGAAGGGCACTTTCGGCCAAAAATAAATAAATAAAATAAAGGTCATTGTAACTGGAACTAAATTGAGTTTTGATATTGATATCGGAAAAAAAAAGAGATATGACTCATTTTAACATCTAATGTACAAAAGACTAATGTCACAACTGTCCTATTAAAAAAGAGTTATACTTGCTTTAAATTTGATCTTGGATTGGTAGGTGACCTGTTTGAATGTCATTCCACGAGAAGTCTTAAAGTTTGTCGCAAAAATGCAATCGAGTCTTCAAACTTTCAGAAAAATTGAATCAAATTCTAAAATTTATTAGATTGGTGTAATTGAATTCTTCCGTAAACTCTATTCAATTTGGTTTATGAAAAATGTTGAGTTTATCTTTTTTATTTCTTTATTAAGATATGTGGTGCTGAAGTGGCATTGCTAAGTGCCAAAATTGAAAATTTCAAAAGATTAAAAAATATAAGAAAGTAAAAAAGACCATGAAAGAAAAAGTGTAACAATAAAAAAAAAATTAAAAAAATGTAAATTTTCTTTTTCCACAGAGTGGAAGGCCCGGTGACCCTTCTTGGGTTGTCAGTGAGGGCCCGCAACCCCTGTTGGGGTGTCTGCGAGGGTTAGTGAGGGCAACCGACCCTCGTCGCTCAAAAGTGAGAGCTTATCAGGACCCTGTCTGCGTCACACGGGCCCGCGACATGGGTAGGGCTTGCAAGCATTTTGTATAAGAGATCAGATGCTTATTCGTGAACACAACATGGTTTTGTACGGAAGACTCTAGTTGTATGGCGATGGTTTGTCAAATTTATATTGCCACCATCTGGATCTACCTCCCCAAATTTTTGGCTGTGTTTTTTTGCCGGAGCTGAACTGGATCTCAAGATCGCTCCTTGTCTGTTCCTACACCAACACCGCTCCGGATTCTCAAAAAGGTGTTCATTAATTTGTTGCTTGATTGAAAAGCATTTGAAGCATGTCCACATATCATATGAGTTAGGTCTCACAATCTAGTTCCATGAAAATGGGATCTCAAGGGGTGGTATGGGTGGTGGCTTGGTGGCGAAACGGGGTTGCACTCACCGTCAAGGCAAGACTCTTGCACTCATAAATTGGGTGGAGCTAACGGATGGGGATAAATTTTAAGAGTTTATTAAAAAAATATGAGAACTCATTTACACTAGCAACAAATTTTAAGACTTTCGATGTACTTATCTCAAAATCTAAACTGCACATGGTTGATGGCTAGGAGGCAAGGGGTGACAACCTTGCGTCTCACTATCGCATCTTTGTTAGTGTTCGAACAATTTCAAGAATACGAAAACAAATAATATTTTGTACTTTTAAAAATTTCCAAAGTTAGCAACACAAAATGTGCTACTACAGCTAATATTTTCTTTCGTAAGAGGAAAAAAGAAGTAATAAGTGAATACGTGCTTAACCAAATACATGCTTGCTCCTTTGATGCATCCTCTTTTTTAATTTGGAAACACTTGGTAATTGGTTTGGTAAACATAGATGAAACATGAAATAATGTTCAGAATTTTGGTACATGGATAGAAATTACGGGTACTTACGTAATTGTCCATCTCCAAAGTCAGCCCACTAGCAAAGAAGGTTCACTAATCAAGTGAACTTATTTACAAGCAACAATTTGTCCGGGTTTATTGTTTGCCATGGCATTTCAAGATTTCACTGTCACGCTAAAAAGCATTTTGTCTCTTCACTTTCAAAGAAGTATGAGTTATCATTTCATCTCTTCCCATTATGTTTTCTATTCCTATTAGAAAGCAGAGCATCCTGCCTATATGCATATTCTTAAGTAAGGAACCAAGGATTAAAAGTCAAACTACGCATCCCGCACGAGCTTTAATATATGGTGAATATGGAGATGCACATACCTCGTGGAACCTCTGCATTGGGTGCTCCCTCTTCGGCATTCACTGGACCTGGCATGTTTGTCAAAGCTTCAGGTGCGAGGCCTCTGCCGCCGCTGGGATAACTCAAACTATGCGGCGGAATGTAAAAATCACCGGCCTGAGATTGAGGCGGTTGTGTCCAGAATGAAAAGTCTTGCTGTGGGATCATGTTTTGAGCAGGCGTAGACTGACTGGGCACATTTGTCTCATGCAATGGAAGAAAGGCTGATGAACTGGCACCTACAGTGCTCATGGTATCAGACCTCAGGTTCGGCCCAGTAGCAAATGAAGTCTCTCTCCAAGCATCTTCATTGCTCACAGTCCCGGGCGGATGCGGACCTTGTGTAAGGCTGGAACTGATTAAATGAGGGTAGGATGACCCTTGGACAGTGCCTTCTGATCCGTTGCTCGACTCCACCGGTCCTTTATCCTTCAAGGCTTTTTGGGCTTCCGATCTCAGTCTGTCATCGACGACCTTGCAGGCATTGATCCCGTATCCTCCAAATCCGGCTAAGTGGGCCTTGATCCTGGTCACACTTCCGCGATACTCAATGTTGCAGAAGTTACATTTCCACTTCCACTTGTCGTTCTGCAGGAACTCTACATAATCCCGAAAGGGGTCCTTCTCTCTGGGCATTTTCCCCTGCATCCCACGAAGAGTGAGAGCAATATATCATCCAAAGGACAACATACTAACAAGGAAGATCTTGAATCCTACCAGAAGTTTCACGGTTACTTAGGAGCTTTTGGGAGGGGAGACGACCTCCTTTTTGGGCAAAGAATAGCGTTAGGGCTACTACTGTGACCCCACCCTCATTTCTAGCCAAATTCTCTTTTGATTCTCAAAAATGTTCTCCTCTCTTTGGAAAAGCTAGTTTGAGTTTGAGATTTAGGATGGCGTTCAGACATGGATCTATAGCATCAGGGACCAAGCGCTTGACTGACCACTACTCAGCTAATCATGTAATTATGCTCGATAAAGCAACAAAAGTCTTTGATCTATGCTCGTTGCTCCGCCGCGTCCTATCTAATAGAGAAAGCATTCCAGAAAATGAACCCCCGGAGCAGTTGTCTCCGAAACAAGATCCAAACATGATTTTCGAACGAGTTAATGCTCAGTTTTCTGTTTTATACTGGACCGATTAAACAGCCGAAGTGTTCTTCGTTTCTTACAGATTGAGAACATCTTGGAAATTAAGCAGATTACAAGGTTAAAATCCTACAATAGAGCATCACAAGTTCTAATAGAAAATTCAGACAGGCATATATGATTACGAGGGTAAGAGTTACATACCCGGGGGAGGACTCTAAAGCTCCGGTCCAGTTGCTGCAAAAACACAGGGAAAAAAAAGAAAAGAAAAGAAAAACTTCTGATAAAGAAGGAAACGAAGAGGAAAAATGGGGAGAAGTTGATGGCGGTCTGCTGAACACGACGAAGACTTGCAAAGGTGTAAGTAAGTCAACTGGGGAAGGTTGAACCGAAGCAACTCGGAAATTTCTGGGTCTGAGTTGGGTAGAAGCCCGTGTTTGTTTTTTTTTTTTTCGGCCTGTCGGGAAAATTGTTCACCTATATACCCTATTTTCGAGCTAATAGGGTGTTGGGCTAGACTGTCTAGTCTATCAAGCCTCATTCATGAGTGGCCCATTCACACACACACACACACACACCCACGCTATCCATTCTTTATTCACGGAATTCTCCAAATCGGTCCATTCCGTAATCACAGGAACGTGCCGGGAAACTCACCACACTTTACCCGATCATGTTGGGCGGGATAAAATGGTCATTTTCAAATGTTCTATTAAAAACATAGGCCCATACTGGCTCAGTAACCGATAATTCAAGCTCCAACCTCATTCACGGAGTAAGTTAGAAACACCACCAATTAAAGAGTATCGACATGACTCGTCCTACGTTAATTTCCTTCAAATTTTCCGTCGTAGGTCAACAATTGTGTACAATTGCTCAAACGCAGTCCGCTTTAGAAATGCTTCCTGTAGCCGCTACCAATCTGCCTGATATCTTCTTCCACTTGACTTCCATAATGTATTTCTTAATCAACAAGCAAGAATGGGAAAAAAGAAGAAGAAGAAAAGATAATGTAGCCTAATGGAACATTGGTGTGCTCTTTTCGCACATCTCTTTTCTTGGTGACGTGAGGAAGTTTCTCGCTCCATATGAAGGCCCAATACCCAAAAAAACCCTAAACTTTAGGTCCAGTACCAATTTTACCCAAAACTTTCTTTTGTCTCATGAAAAATCTAGAACTTTCACCTTTGTCCCAAATTTACTACCGTTAACTTTTCATCTAAAATTGCCGTTAGCGATCCACGTGGCATTTCCACGTCATTCCACGTCATTAGTAAAATCAACTTAGCAAGCTGACATGGATAAATCATGTGCAAAACGACGTCTTCTTGGAACCTCCAACGCTTTGAGGATCCAGTCGAACTGCTCTTGCCGCAGCGCTTCGTCGCGGCCGCCGCCGCTGCCGAGGGTTGGTGGCGCGACGGTTTCGGCCTCCACACGCAGTAGGATCCTGGAGCTAGGCCGTCGAGCTCGTCCGATTCCGAGGAAGAAGACGACGACGACGACGACGACGTCCAATCTCTGTCCTCGCTCAGGAGCTTCTTCAGCGGCAGCCGGAGCTTTGTCGCCTTCTTCGAGTCGTCTTCGTCCTTCTCTCCCCTCGAGACTCCGTTCAGAAACAAATGTCCGTTGAAGACCCGGTACCCAGGCCTGATTTGGCCGTTGTGGAAGATCTCGTCGGCGGAAATCGGAGACGAGCCCGGCCCACCGCAAACGAAAGCGAACTCTTCTTCTTCTTCTTCGGCTTCCTCAGCGTCCTCGTTGTCGAACTGGGTGCTATCGCTCTCCTCGCCCCCTGCTTCTTCGCCCTGCGATTGCGACTGTTCGGTGCTGGCTCCACCGAAATTCATGGAGTCGAAACAGAACGGGTCGGAGTCGAGCCCGAGCTCGTCGAAGACCCGAGCGGCGATCTCCGCGAGCTTGCCTGTGCAGCAGCTGCTGAGGCTTGGGGATGGAAGAGAGCACAGCTGATGCCTGCATTTTTTGCATGTACTCTGTTTCTCAGTTGCTTTTAGAGAGAGAGAGAGAGAGAGAGAGAGAGAGAGGGGAAATGGAGGCAGCGTGGGGTTGGGTGAGGGGAGATATATGGCTAAGTTGATTTTACTAATGACGTGAAAATGCCACGTGGGATCGCTAACGGCAATTTTGGATGAAAAGTTAACGGTGGTAAATTTGGGACAAAAGTGAAAGTTCTGGGTTTTTTATAAGACAAAAAAAAGTTTTGGGTAAAATTGGGACTGAACCTAAAGTTTAGGATTTTTTTGGGTATTAGGCCCCATATGAATAACTTTTTCTTCGTCAACAAGGTGGGAATACGGTCAAGGACCGGAACCTTCTCCGATGGAGCTTCAAACTAGAATAAGGACCCTTAGAAAAGTGGAAAGAAGTAGGAACCCATTAGTCTCGAAGTTCACTACTTCAAATGGCGATGCTTAACGTTGAAAACGAAGAATTTAGTCCAATTAAAATACCATTCACCAAGTCTACACTTGTCATATTTTTCGCCTTTAATTACGTTAATTACCACAAATGGCAGTCTCTCTATCTCTTCGAAAACAAATCTTAAACCTTGAACAAAAGATGGATGTCCCGTGTATCTTTTGCTGGTCACAAGATAAGTATTCATTTCTCAAAAAGGAAAAGACTAATTTGCAATGGTTTGAGTCTTTTGTTAGAACACAAAAGGCAACAAAAAGGGGAAAAAATATTTTAACACGCTCCCTTAAGCTCTCTGGCTAATAAAGTAGAATTTATGAATTAACTCGATATTTTTGGAACTTTTAAGTGTTAAATTTACCTAATTGAATAGCTCTTGCATCTACTTTTGTCGGTGGCCCATTTGACATGTATCTAAATTATGAAAGTAATGATTTATTTTTTCTATTCTTGTTGGATGAGATTAGGAAGTTTGTAATAGTACGTGGGCTTAGTCAGGTAAATTAAAGGTACAAAAATTAGAAAAAGTGTAAAAATATAGATGGGAAAAGTACAACACCGCTCATCACATAAGACTCGCCCACTTGCAACAATCACAATACAAATGCCACAAAAGACTAGATTTTTCGTTTGGGTTCCCACCTCCCTTTAATTGATCCTCAGCATCAACAACGACTCGGAAAGGCTTCGGCTGTTGTGGTTGTGGTTGTGTTTGTGAATGCATGCTCAGCTAAAAGTCCTAAATTTTGAGGATCAAGTTGTGGGTGGCGGGAAGGATTAGTTCAAGAATCAAGAGGAGCTGAGGATGATTGTATTTTATTCAGTGTCGCATGCTCTAATTCGATACACCCTGCTATTGCGATGGCTTCGAAGTCGAATCGACTCCCTCGGAAGTCGTGCTCTTGAGGGCCCCATGACACTGGCAACGGCAAGCGCAGTGTGAAGAAACCTTAGAGAAGGCCCAAATGCAAGAGCTATCGATTCGTGGAGATGTCAAATAGGCACGGGCACAACGCAGACCATTTAGATGGGGCTGGGCTTTTTGAAGTGACGGACGAGCGTTGCAAGAGCCCTATGTCGGGTTGACCTAGGCCATTGTCTATGATTTTGTTCTTGCCCAAGGCCCCTTTTGGTGGTCCATGACTAATATAAATTATGAAAGTAATGATCTATTTTTGTTATTCTAGTTCAATGAGATTAGGAACTTTGTAATAGTACATGGGCTTAGTTAGGTAAACTAAAGGTACGGCAATTAGAAAAAGCGTAAAGGTATAGAGGGGAAAAGTAGAAAATTTCCATCAGCTAGTAAGTTGTATTTAATGGAAGTAAACACTATGCTATGTAGAATCATCATTTTCAACAAAGGAATCATAACGGATACGAGTATTTTTGTGAACGATGTATATAGAACACTGATTTTTCAAACTATGCCTAAGATTCGAGAAGACGAGGTATGGAATTGTGAAAAGATAGTGGATGAAGTCATCTTGGTTGCCCAACATAAGATTGACACCTTATTACCTAAAGTGGAGATGATGAGGGAAGAAATTCGACTCTGAAGCGGGCAATTACAGATGGAAAGTTCTACCGCCAGAGAAAATAGTGTTGCTTGAAGACTAAAGCAGAGAACTTGAAGATCTGGTGGTCATTATGAAAGCTGACATTGACCTTGAGCTTCATTCAATTTAGAAAAGAATCTTTGAAACTCTTAATCAATGTAGAAACTCTGGAACATTGATACATGAAAACTTGGCTAACCATCCGTCTGGCAATATGTCCATTTGTCCACTCCAATAATCATTTAGATTACTTAGGTCAATCACAATGACTGGTATTTTACGAAGAAGATACTACGCTATCAGTTCGGCCCAATTTCTAAAAATTCTCGATTCTCTCACTTTATTTTTAAAAAAGAGAATCGCATTTTCAAAATATTTGAGTCAAGGACTTTTCTTAAATATAAAAATCCTTGGATGCAAAAATCGAATGAATGAGAGGTTGGAGGGAATAGTTATGCCTAGTCAAATTTGAGTAAAAAGTCACATAGATATAGTTTTTCAAAAGTTTTCGGGGAAAAAAAAAAGCGATTTACCCCTGCTACTTTGAGCCAAACAACCTTCGACAAAAAAAAAATGGAGATGGAGCGGCGCAAGCTAGGCCTGGTAAAAGACCAAAATGGCCTTGCACAGGGCCCTTTTTGATTGGTTGCAAGGCCATTGAACCATTTGATAACGCTTTTGCACGATTAATTAAATCTTTTGCAACTTAAAATTCTCTTTAATCTCGAAAAATATCAAGGGGTGTGCAAGCAGATACTTGTCCTTTATCTCAACCCCCAGGCAAGCCTTCTTTATTTTGCCCAAAATGGTGTTGTCGGGTGGCTTTTCCACTTAACAAGCCCACATCTATGAAAGACTGTGTCAAATCCTCTTCAGTAATTTCAGCTTCATAACAGTACTCTCCAAAACAAAGCATCAAAGGCAGGAAACACTATTGCACTTGAGCATTACCCAGGTTCATGTAACTGAGTTCAATTTCTTCAACACGTCAAGTTCCAACATCTAATTTTCTAATTTGCGTAACATGTCTTTCCATTCCTGCACTTCCTCTGCGCCCCTCATTCGAGTTGCAATCTCAATGATCCCAAGTGGCAAACCCTTGCACTTATCCAAAATGGACCTCACAATTTTTTCAACTTCTGAAGGGAGTTCTTTCCCAGAGCAAAGCTTTTAAAAATAAGCTCCAATTATCTTCTTCCAAACATGGAGATTCTATTTGATATGTTTTTGGCAGAGAATCGTATGACAGACATCTAGTGATCGAGTTGTTAATGACAACTTAAGACCACCTTTTCCAATTGGGATTCCCACATCCTCAACCTCGAAGTGCATCCACAGTTCATCTAGGAGTAACACAAATCTCTTCTTCTCCTTCAGATGTCTATTCAATAGGCACGCCCTTCTCTTCACATCCTTATCCTTTGAGAAATTGTCTAGTCTGACTACATTGGCAATCTCGTCTTGTGGTTCAAAGACGTGAAACTCCTGAAGGACAGTGACCCAAAACACATCGTTGAAGGCAGTATTCTCAAGTAGTCTGTTATGGACATGCGTTAAAATGGCTGTCTTGCCAACTCCCCCCATTCCGCAAATGCCAATGACGAAAATCTCATCCTCCATTAAATAGTCACAAATCTTTTCGATTGTCTCCTCACTTTCTTTGCCTACTAGCTCTGTTGTTACCAAGGGTAAACTTTTCCTACATCCTGCAGCATGTGTCGACGACCACTTTCGAGAGTTACAGTGGCCTAGAATATCTTCAACTTCTCTGCTGAAGTCATCCACTCTTTCTACCTGTTGTGGAGCAAGAGATCTGCCTTCTCGAAATGCTCGGACCATACTCCAGTATTCTCCTTTTATCCTTTCTGCTTTCCTACACCATGCCGCCAACTCATCCATGTCTGCTTCTCGATTGCTTAGTTCCTCCAGCTTTCTTTTCAGATTTGGCATACTCTCGTCGACAAGCCCACAAGTACTTGGTCGACAATCCACGAGCTCATCATCTGTCCTCGCATGTAACAACTGTTGGGATTTTGGTTCCAAAAAGGCCCTTAAAAAGTTGAATGAGAATGTGGTTGAGGGAGTCCCACATGGGATAAAAGAGAGATGGAAAGAGGGTTTAAATAGTGGAGCTTTCATAATGGGTTTGGGCCCCAAGGGGCACCCCACTTTTGTGGAGGAGGGAGGTCTTATACAAAGCAAGACCGGTCCGCGCCCGCCGCCGGCCGGCTCGGATCGGGCCGGGCCGGGCCCGGGTCCGAGTTAAACCCATCGTTTTTTTTTTCCCGAATAGACATGTTCGTCCGAAATTTTTAATGTCTATTCATAATTTCTCTTCAACCTATACGAAGACACTGATTCGGCAATAACTGAACACTAAACGGAGGTGTTGATTCGGCAATAACCGAACGCCGAATGAAGGTGTTGATTCGGTAATAACCGAACTCCAAATAACCATGAATTCGTGACTCTTCGATTGGACATATATAATAATACATTCTGATTTTTCGAAGAAGATACGAGCATTCATTTTTGCTTTTCGAAAAATTCATCCATCAGTCACTCTCATCTGTGCGATAATTCCCGAAGTTAAGTTCGAAGGATTTTTCGTTGACGAAGTACCACTTCGACGAAAGTGTGATCCGTTCTATCCCGGGAGGCGATTGTCCACGCAACCTTGGGTACCCGTGGAGGGGACAAATTCGTCTTAAGGACACGACGTGAATTCGTCGGGCTCGGATCAATCATCCAATCAACCATTCGTCAACACTTGATTCAGGTTTGTCTAATTCCTTCGTCTTGATTTATGCGAACACACACATAGGGACACCATCGACAACAATCTTAAGACGAATTTGTCCCATACTGTGTTCGCCTTCAAGTCTGTTTGACGAGTGCCATCGTATAGTCATTTCCTATGATCGTATTAGTGCAACGAATTGGATTACTGTATTCATTTATGTCGTCCTCGTCGTATGCCCCTTCTCAATAATCTCTGTTTATATATACAGAATTGCTTCATTCGTGTATTATCATATATTATCATATGTTACTAGTTTAATACTTTCTGTTTAGACTTTCTCGAAAATTGTATTACTAGTCTTACCATATATTCACTCGCCAATCATTTCTGTTTTTATAATAGAAATGGCCTCGACATCAATGACGCCTGTTGCGTCTGTTCCGACTCATGGAGAAAAGCCAGAAAAGTTCAATGGGTCTGATTTCAAGAGATGGCAACAGAAAATGTTGTTCTATCTCACAACTTTGAACTTGGCAAGATTCCTCACCGAGGATGCTCCTAAGTTGGATGAGGGAGAAATGGACAAGGAAAAGTTTGCTGCGATAGATGCGTGGAAGCATTCTGATTTTCTGTGTCGCAACTACATCCTCAATGGTCTGGACAATACCCTGTATAATGTGTATAGCCCGTTGAAAACGGCTAAGGAATTATGGGATAGTCTAGACAAGAAGTACAAAACCGAAGATGCTGGATTGAAGAAATTTATTGTCGGCAAATTTCTGGACTTTAAGATGGTCGACTTCAAGACCGTCTTAAGTCAAGTCCAAGAACTTCAAGTGATTATGCATGACATTCATGCCGAGGGCATGATTCTGAGTGAATCATTTCAAGTGGCTGCCTTCATTGAAAAGTTGCCACCTTCTTGGAAAGATTTCAAGAATTATCTGAAACACAAGAGAAAGGAGTTATCACTTGAAGATCTGATTGTATGATTGAGGATCGAGGAAGACAATAGACTTTCTGAAAAGAAAGTTGGTAGCAAACTGGAGGTCTCAAGGGCCAACTTTGTTGAAGGAAGATCGAAACCCAACAAGAAGAGGAAGACGTTTGGAGAGGGATCCACCCAAAGCCAGAAAAAGTTCATTGGCAAATGCTACAATTGTGGAAAAGCTGGACATCGAGCCAAGGATTGTAGAGCCAAGAAGAGAAATCATACTCAAGCTAATGTGGTGGAACAAATTTCCGATGGCGTTGAAGATATCAATCTGACTGCTATGATATCCGAGTGCAACTTGGTGGGAAACCCAAAGGAATGGTGGATTGATACTGGAGCAACTCGCCATATATGTGCCAATAGATGGATGTTCACATCCTATACGCCTATGGCACGTGATGAGAAACTCTATATGGGTAATTCATCGTCCTCTAAGATTGAAGGCATTGGCAAGGTTGCTCTGAAGATAACGTCTGGAAAAACCGTGACACTAGTCGATGTGCTGCATGTGCCAGACATACACAAGAATTTAGTGTACGGATCTCTCCTTAGCAAGAATGGTTTTAAGTTGGTGTTTGTATCTGACAAGTTTGTACTCTCTAAGAATGAGATGTATGTAGGAAAAGGTTATTTGAGTGAGGGTTTGTTCAAGCTGAATGTAATGACTGTTGTACCTAATGATTCTATGAATAAAGTTGTTTCTGCTTATGTGCTTGAGTCTCCTGATTTATGGCATGCTAGATTAGGACATGTTAACTACAAGTCAATAAAGAAATTGATAAGCATGGGACTATTGCCAAAATCTGATTGTCCAAATGAAAAGTGCCAAGTATGTGTTGAATCAAAGTTCTCCAAGCCTCCTTTTCATTCTATAGATAATAGAGTCATTGAACCTTTAGATTTAATACTGTTGACACCTGATTTTTAATCATCTTTTCTCTTTTAAAAATTTTCAGTATTTTTCGGCATTTTTATTTTTTGAAAAATCCATAAAAATTCATAAAATTGAAAAATTAACTTTGGGGACCTTGGCCAAGCCTAGAGAACTAATTTTGACCAAAAAATGATTTTTCATATTTTCAGTATTTTTTAGTATTTTTATTTTCGAAAATTCATGAAAAATAAAGAAAAATTGAGAAAATTGCAAAATCAACTTTGGAAGCCTTAGCCAAGCCTAAGCAACCATTTTTGAACAAAAAAATAAATTTTCATATTATATATATTTAATTTAATTCTTTTTTTTTTTTAAAAATACAAAAATACTTGAAAATTTTGGAAAAATAACATTTGAGGCAAAAAAAAAAATACACAAAGATAGTTAATATTTTTATTTTAAATCTATTTTCATATTGGCCTCCGTAAATTTAGAAAAATCCAATTCGAGTCACGTGTCCCTTCACGAGTATAATCTCGAATCGGGCCTAAAAAAATTTAATTTAAGTCAACTTATTTTTAATTTTCGCTTTTTATGAGTTGTGACATTGTCTTCTAATATTTTAAATTTTCATCTTAGCTCAATTATACCAAGAATGACTCAATTTTGCAAAAGGGCTTTAATTAAATTCTGCATTTATTTTCAGCGGCAAGAAATGAGCTTAAATTTGACATGTGGTAAATTTTGGTGTGTCAAAAATTGTGAAGAGATTTGGACTTAAAGAAATATATTTTTTCATGGACTAAATTGCAAATACTTAAAATCTCAAGGACTAGGATGCAAATACCTAACACTTGAGGGATTATTTTGTAAATAACAAAAAGAAGAGTTGGTGGAGAAATTAGAATAGAGAAGGGAAGATGGAGAAGAGGAGATGGAGAAGGGAAGATAGAGAAGAGGAGATAGAGAAGGGAAGTTGAAGAAGAGGAGATGGAGAAGAGAAGATGAAGAAAATAAGATAAGAGTAGAGAAGGGAAGATGAGATGAAGAAGAGTTAGTGGAAAATTTAGAATGGAAGATGGATGAGTAGATTATAAAAGGAGGAAGAAGTGAGCTTGGGAGGGGAATTTTTGAGAGAGAAAATCTTGGATGCTTGAGAGAATTTTGAGAGATTGAAAGAAATTAGAGAGAAAGAAAAAAATAAAAAAAAGAGAGAGAATCCTTTTTTCCAAAAGAGAGCCTTGAAGATGGTGAAAGTTCAAATCTAGGTGTTACCATCAACAATTCCTCTACCGATCAACGCGAGTCACAAGTTCATCTCCATCGTTCGAGCCGCAATCTTGATCTATAAGGTGACACGAGATTCGAATTCGGCAATCAAATCTGTTAAATCAGGTAACGATCCTAACTATTAAAATCTTCGAGAATTTCCTTGCCCAAATAAATTAATTTAAATTTCGATTATGTCATGTCATACTCATATGTTTCCATATCTACATGTCGCATTCATACTATAAATTCTTGCAATTTAATTCTTGCACCATAAATCCCAAAGGGAAGAGCCAAGCCAATGCTTAGCCTCCCATTGGAGGTTTTTACTTACAGTAGTTAAATATCTGCAACTTAAATACCTGTACCTTAAATCCCAAAGGGAAGAGCCAAGCCAATGCTTAGCCTCCCATTGGAGGTTTTTACTTACAGTAGTTAAATACCTGCAACTTAAATACCTGTACCTTAAATCCCAAAGGGAAGAGCCAAGCCAATGCTTAGCCTCCCATTGGAGGTTTTTACTTACAGTAGTTAAATACCTGCAACTTAAATACCTGTACCTTAAATCCCAAAGGGAAGAGCCAAGCCAATGCTTAGCCTCCCATTGGAGGTTTTTACTTACAGTAGTTAAATACCTGCAACTTAAATACATGTACCTTAAATCCCAAAGGGAAGAGCCAAGCCAATGCTTAGCCTCCCATTGGAGGTTTTTTCTTACAGTAGTTTAAATACCTGCAGCTTAAATACATGTACCTTAAATCCCAAAGGGAAGAGCCAAGCCAATGCTAGACCTCCCATTGGAGGTGTTTATTCACTGTCATGTACTTCTTATAATTTAATTTTTGAATCATCAGACCCAAAAGATGAGTAGGTCGTAATACTGCACAGAAGTCGTTAACACACTCCCTCTTTCGGCTTCAGGGAATCTTTAACACTTAAAAAATATAACAAATAAAAATATATACCATCCATGCATCCTATTTAAAAAGTGAAAACACAAAAGAGAATACCCTACTAGAGCCTTAGGAATAAACCAAGCCTGAGTTACCGAATTAGGATATCCATGAAATTAAGGTACCGAAAGGGCATTAGTTTTAATTAACTTGTGTAACCAAGTCCCCGAGCTCATAATCTCTGGTTCGCAGGAATAAATTAGTTCTCCCGCTAATTTATTTAGGTTCCTAATCAACCTACCAAGAATGATTAGTGGCGACTCCAAATTTCAAAATCATTTAAAATAAAAATCCAAAGTCACGATTCGGTAGGGCTTGGGAGGGTCCGCGTTAGGTTAGTCAAATCTAATTAACCTAATAATCCGTTAACCCTTTAAAATAAATTTTTTTAGAGGGTCGCGACAAATACATACTGACATATGTGATTTGAAAACAATACCGTCAAGAGGTGGCAAGAAATATTTTATCACTTTTATAGATGACTGTTCAAGGTATTGTTATGTCTATTTGCTGAGTAGTAAAGATGAAGCTGTAAATGCTTTTAGAACTTATAAGTCTGAAGTTGAAACTCAGTTAAATAGGAAAATTAAAACGATAAGAAGTGATAGAGGTGGTGAATATGAATTTCCTTTCGAGGAAATTTGTTCAGAATTTGGGATTATTCATCAAATTACGCCTCCTTATACGCCATAGTCTAATGGCGTCGCAGAAAAGAAAAATCGTTCGTTAAAGGAAACAATGAATGCGTTGTTGAATAGTTCTGGTTTACCACAGAATTTGTGGGGGGAAGCTGTTCTGACAGCTAATTTTGTTTTAAATAGAGTACCCCACAAAAAGATAAAACAAACTCCATATGAGAAGTGGAAAGGCAGAACGCCTAATTTGAAATACCTCAAAGTGTGGGGGTGTTTAGCTAAGGTTGCCGTTCCTAAACCTAAGAAGGTTAAAATAGGACCGAAAACCATTGATTGTGTCTTTATTGGGTATGCTCTTAATAGTAATGCATATCGATTTCTGGTTCACAAGTCTGAAATTCCTGATATACATGTTAATACGATTATTGAATCGAGGGACGCTTCGTTCTTCGAGAATATTTTTCCGTATAACACAGTATATGAGACAATCAATAATGATAAAAGGCCTAGGGAGACTACGCCTAGAAGCGAACCTATAGAGAATGAACCTATGCATAGCAAAAGACAAAGAATCTCTAAGTCTTTTGGACCTGATTTTCTAACATATTTGTTAGAGAATGAGCCTCGAACCTTTAAAGAGGCTGTGACATTCCCAGAAGCTCCGTTCTGGAAAGAAGCTATCAATGGTGAGGTTGAATCCATCTTGTCAAACCATACCTGGGAATTGGTTGATCTTCCTCATGGTAATAAACCACTACAATGTAAGTGGATATTCAAGAAGAAAATGAAAGCGGATGGTACTATTGATAAATATAAGGCTAGGCTTGTGGTAAAAGGATACAAGCAACGAGAAGGTCTGGATTATTTCGACACTTATTCACCTGTCACAAGAATTACATCCATAAGGATGCTAATTGCTATAGCAGCATTGTATAAGCTTGAAATCCATCAAATGGATGTGAAAACAGCCTTCTTAAATGGGGATCTGGAGGAAGAAATATATCTAGAACAACCTGAAGGGTTCATTGTTCCAGGACAAGAGAAAAAGGTATGTTGACTTATCAAGTCACTCTATGGATTGAAACAAGCACCGAAACAATGGCATGCTAAATTCGACCAAGTCATGTTGTCGAATGGTTTTAAGATAAATGAGTGTGATAAATGTGTTTATTTTAAAAATACTCATAATGGCTTTGCTATTCTGTGCTTGTATGTAGATGACATGCTTATAATGGGTAGTGATAGTGAGGTTGTTAAAGCAACCAAACGCATGCTCACAAGTAAGTTTGATATGAAAGATATGGGAGTTGCAGATGTTATTTTAGGAATTAAAATCCAAAAGACATCTGGAGGACTAGCTTTATCGCAGTCTCATTATATTGAGAAGATTCTTGAGAAATGCAAGAATCTAGATATTATACCAGCAAAGACCCCCATAGATGTTAATCTACACCTTTCAAAGAATACTGGTGAAAGTAAAACTCAAAATGATTATGCTAGTATACTAGGCAGTTTAATGTATGTCATGAACTGTACTAGGCCGGACATAGCTTGTGCTGTGAGCAAGCTGAGTCGATTTACAATTAGTCCAAATGACAATCATTGGAAAGCAATGAAACGTGTATTGGGCTATTTGAAGTACACTCAAAATTATGCTTTACATTACACAAAATATCCAGCAGTACTTGAAGGATATTGTGATGCAAATTGGATAACTGGCACAAAAGACACAAAATCCACAAGTGGGTATGTGTTTACACGTGGTGGGGGGGCAGTGTCTTGGAAATCATCCAAACAAACTTGCATTGCAAGGTCTACTATGGAAGCAGAATTTATTGCTTTGGACAAGGCTGGTGAAGAAGCAGAGTGGCTTCGAAATTTCTTAGAAGACATTCCTAATTGGCCTAAACCAGTGCCAGCTGTATGTATCCATTGTGATAGTCAAGCGGCAATTGGAAGGGCAAGGAATGTTATGTACAATGGAAAGTCCCGACATATACGTCGAAGACACGATACCGTGAGACAGCTACTCTCTAGTGGAATTATCACGATTGACTATGTGAAGTCAAAAGATAATATTGCGGATCCATTAACAAAAGGCCTAACTAGAGAGTTGGTTGAGAAAACATCAAGGGGAATGGGTCTAAGGCCTATAAAATAAGTCGTCATAGCGGAAACCCTACCTAGTTGACTGGAGATCCCAAGATCTAGGTTCAAAGGGACAACTAAGTTATGAAAGCTAAGTAGAGTACTATCGACTCTTACTCATTCCCATTTAAAGATAGTACAGACAAGTGAAGGTTAAGCATAAGCTTTTAATGATTCTGATTTAGGTATGTAAAATACCACACATTCAGAAATCACCTATGTGAGTGTGAAGTGAGGGCCCCTTCTAAGGTAAATTTGAAAGGCCGAATTCCCGAAAGCACTCATGAAACCAGGCGGTGTTCATGGCTAAAACGAACACAACAGTGAGAACCAATTTTGTTTGAGAGAGAGTTGTGTGATTCTTATTGTCTTGACTTACACCGAAAGTCGACAGTTCAAAGACATCAAGTCTACTGATTGATCGAGTAAGTCCGATAGGTCTCACTAGGGAAAGTTCAAAGTTTCAGACTACTTATCCCAATGCAACGCTCTCTCATGGAATAATCGCACATTGCATTTCATACATGCACTAAGAGTCATGATATCTGAAATTCTCATTCATGTGGGGGATTGTTGGGATTTTGGTTCCAAAAAGGCCCTTAAAAAGTTGAATGAGAATGTGGTTGAGGGAGTCCCACATGGGATAAAAGAGAGATGGAAAGAGGGTTTAAATAGTGGAGCCTTCATAATGGGTTTGGGCCCCAAGGGGCACCCCACTTTTGTGGAGAAGGGAGGTCTTACACAAAGCAAGACCGGTCCACGCGCGCGCGCGCCGCCGCCGCCGCCCGCCGCGGATCGGAGTTAAACCCATCGTTTTTATTTTTCCCGAATAGACATGTTCGTTCGAAATTTTTATTTATTATTATTTTTTCTTTCGAATCATGTCTATTCATAATTTCTCTTCAACCTATACGAAGACACTGATTCGGCAATAACTGAACACTAAACGGAGGTGTTGATTCGGCAATAACCGAACGCCGAATGAAGGTGTTGATTCGGTAATAACCGAACTCCAAATAACCATGAATTCGTGACTCTTCGATTGGACATATATAATAATACATTCTGATTTTTCGAAGAAGATACGAGCATTCATTTTTGCTTTTCGAAAAATTCATCCATCACTCACTCTCATCTGTGCGATAATTCCCGAAGTTGAGTTCGAAGGATTTTTCGTCGACGAAGTACCACTTCGACGAAAGTGTGATCCGTTCTATCCTGGGAGGCGATTGTCCACGCAACCTTGGGTACCCGTGGAGGGGACAAATTCGTCTTAAGGACACGACGTGAATTCGTCGGGCTCAGATCAATCATCCAATCAACCATTCGTCAACACTTGATTCAGGTTTGTCTAATTCCTTCGTCTTGATTTATGCGAACACACACATAGGGACACCATCGACAACAACAACAAGGAAATACTTATAGTTCTCTGGAAACATAATGTTCATAAAGAAAAATGGATTTTGCAACCAGCAATTATGTCGAAATGAAATTAGATCAAGTATAAGGTTGAATTGATATATGGCCCTGCATGGGATGGGTTGAACTGATATTTAGGCATATTTTACATCAATATACAAATATGAAAATTGATGTATGCATTTTGGCACAAATTACTCATTGAAAATGATATCATATTTCGTAAGAATGCTCATGTTTTAAACAAAGTAAAGGTGGAATTCTAAGTTTATGTTATATCTTAATGTAAAACATAGGGAATCTTAATTTTCGTTTTATGTGACAGAGAGAAATTTGTTATGAAATCAACTACGTTACTTTCATATGGAGAGGAAATAATAAAATCTTTCAAAGAAATACTTTACGGGCTATCATGCATTGTCTCGAATACATAATAATTGATTATAACCCAATAGAAATTTTATAAAATAAAATAAGATAATAAAAGTAAAAATAAAATTCCAACAGTGGGATCTTCCCCTTGCCTGTTCTTCACTTGATCACTTGGTCAAGTTTCTTGGTAAGTCTACCCTCAAATTCTACTTCCTTCGTTTATCCTTTCCATCTCCCTGGATCACCAGTTACAATTTAGGTTACCACTTTGTAAGTGACTAACAAAAGTCAACATTTCTGCCCCTAGATTGCTGAAGCCGTAGAGGATCTCCTGTTGAGGATGAATCGTCGTCCGATGTTAGTGGACATCAAACTTATCGCCATTGCTACGTCATCCTCTTCTCGATTGATGTTTAAAGTACCTCTAAACCTTGTGATGACATATCCTTAGTCTTTGCCTTCTTTTCCAATCTATGATGACCATGTCTTGCTTCTAGATTTATCGGTTTGTTATTATCCCTTATTTCTACCTCATTAAACATTTCTCTTTCTATTTCTCACCTGCACTTGAATTGATCTGGATTTGAATTAGATGATCTACTTAAGAGCAAATATAATCTAATGCGGGAGGTGCTCTTGGTTTGGAACAGACTAGTGGCTATTTCACTCGACACATTGCATGAGTGCTAGCTTTAATGGCATCCGCAATGTCGACTGTCTTTGAAATCATTCGAGCAACCAACTTATAAACAAATTTTTGACTAGAGCAGAGCTCCAAATTTATTGTCCTATGATACTCAGAAAGGTCAGAGTCTACCCGTGCCATTTTCGACCAAAAAAAAAAAACTGTGCTATTGATGAGTACGGTCAGATTGCTGTTGCTTGTTGCGGATCCGCTATCAAAGGCAAAAATTGAGTTTGAGAGTCCAGTCCCATGAGTGGTGCCCAACTTGGAGGCTACTCAAGCTTTTGCTTCGAGCATTGTCGAAAGATGTTTCTTGTGAAATAGGTCCTGAGCTTGGGGATATCTTGGGTATGATTTGCTTGTGCATGCGATTTTCATTTAGGATTTTGTGAACATTGGAACATTAGTTTCAGAAACTTTGTAGAAGCAGTCAAAATTTATAGCGGATGGGAAAACATGAAGATCTACACGGTTTATAGGAACCATTTTGTTTTCCCGGTGCATCAAGACCTAAAGCCACTTGGTTGACTCCCAAGGGGTGACAAAGTCCCTATTAGCGATAAACAAAGACAATTGACGTCCACGTGAGCGATTTTCAAAATTGATGAGATATATTCAATTAATAAAAAGTGAAAAAGTTTTAGGACTCAATTAATAAGATTGAAAGGTTCATGATTGAGTTAGTGAAATTGAAATAAGCTTTTGCGTTTTTGGACAATTTGCTATTCTCGTTCATAAGTCCATCAGTTGACCCTCGCCTCATGTGCAAGGATATCGCATCACAACTGAGATGAAGCACAAGTGAAAATTTTTTGTAGATGAAAATTAAATTGGAATAAATATGTCATGGGACATGAGTTTGGGATATGTAATGGTATTAACAAAAAGAAAATGATTTGTTTAGTTGATGATTGGAGATCATGCTCCTGTTTTATCTTCATGCATCTCGAGGGCTAGGGCAGCTGATTTCTTCTTCTTCTCCTATTGTATAATTTTTCTTTTCTGTTCCTTTTACATCCACCGGGCGGCGCGCCTGTGACGTCTCTTTATTTTATGTAGGATTTGGCTGAATCTTGTTTTTCGCCCACGTGCGAGTCGCGGTCGAACTATTCAAATCAATAAGTGGGGGTGTATGGATGTATTTTCTTTAGAATCATCATCACTTTAGGTGGCAACTCGAGATGGACGTCGCGCACTGCAGTTTGGCATTGTCTTGAAAGAAAGGGAGCCAAGTTCAAAATTAGATTGTACTCTAACCAACGAGTGCCTTCAATATGTTTATTAATCACGCTCAATTAGACATAATTCGGCATTCAATGGTGATTACAAGTATGAGAAATATAGTGGGTAACAAGTAAATCTTTCTTAATTGATTGTTTAAAAGTTGTCCCGAAGACAGTTTTCACAAAATTTGTAACATAATTCTTGAATTAAATGACATGTTTAAGAAGATATAAGCGGTAGAACTCTAGAGAAGAGACGAATTTGTTTATTTCGAGGGGTTTCTTTTCGTTTCTTTCTCTTTCAATTTGAATAAATCTTTTTGCGGACAACTCTCTTTAGCTTTCTTCCTGGCATTTTGTTTGAGATGTCCAAGGGGGAGCAGTGAGCTCAATCGGTCTCTTTCTTTTCATCCTTTTCCTAAGAACAATTGCCTAATGTTGACTCGAGGGTCAAATGATAAATGGAAGCGAAATGGTAAACACATAATTCAAATCAGAATCGACTTAATCAGTTTTCCTTCTCATGCAAGAAACAATATAGCTAACATAGACAACGTCAAAGTTTTTTTTTTTGATGATCTAGATGTCCGCGCAACCAACGAGCTTGTGCTCAAATTAATGGTGAAGCACAACTAATTCTCGGGAGGACCCGGAGACCCCACAACCACGTCAGAGTTTGACGTGGATAAAATCTGACAAATGTAAACACTCACGTTGACGAATCATATTCCAAAAATTTTATCCACATGATACTACAATGTGTTTGAGGCCACTTCAACTGGATTATGCCTTGTCTAATGTCGGAGAGACAGAATTAGAAAATCTGTCACGGTAGAAGGGCCTAATCAAATAAATTAAAAGTACAAGGATTAAAAAAGCCTTCAAAGTATATAAGCGAAGAAACGTAGAATTTTTTTTCTATCAGACCGAGAAGTTGTTTTTAATGAAGGTAAACATATGGATACACCAGATTAATAAAGGAAAAAAAAAATATGATGTGTGGCCCATTCGCTTGATGGCACCTACCTTCGCCTAATTTCTGTCCAAGGTTGGCGCTTTCGAGATCTCAGCCTTCAAAGCTTTCACTAGTCACTATAGAGAAAAATCGAAAGAAATTAGGGAATTCTCTAGGCAATCGAATTTAATAAAATTAAACAGGAAGAAGAATTCAACAAGTGGAAATATGTAATTGTTATTTTGCGGAGAACGAACGACTCGAAAAATATTTTCTAAAAATTTGCGCTGCTTGAGCCTTATAGTGGGTATAAATAAAGTTGGGAAACAAGAAGAAAGAAGGAGATGGTGTGGATAAAAGAAAAGTAAAATTTGGGGTTGACCTACCTCCTTCATAAAAACTGGACCAAGTGTCTAACTGAAGAGGAGGCGTAGGGATCGGCCCGCTCCAGCGACTCCCACGTCTGCCGATCTGTCCAAATCAGTTCAAGTGAGGGGGGAGGAGAAGTGAGGAGGCCATCGTCAAGTAGGGGCAGCTGCACAGGAATCCTCTTCAGCTTCGGACATTTCCATATATCAAGGCATTGGAGGGAATCGCAACGCACGGTCCCATCACCGTCACATATCCCCGTCAGTTCCGGAAGATTCCATAGAGACAGGCCTGCTAACTCTGGGAAGGAGGCGTGCGTCGTGTTGACAACAGTGCCTATTATCTCCTCTATGCCCTTGCAGTCTTTGACGGTTATCTCATGGAGGAAAGGGAAGTGGAGCAACATGTCTTGCGTCTTCAGCACCCTCTTCATGTTGTTGCATCCCGTTATTGTCAGATATTTTAAGGCCACAAGTGGCTCCGCTTCGCAGTGGCCCACCACCTATTATCTCCTCTAATTTCTCACAACTGTTTATTATAATCCCCTCCAAATTTGGAAGGAGAGTAGGAGTGGTCAGACGTGGAAACCGCTGCTGCCCCTCGTCCCAGAGATGCTTCAGTTTGGAACACCCGGCAATTTCCAATCTCTTCAGGCGAGGGAAGTCCACATTACCCACCCTCTCCAAATTCTCCCATCCCTTTATCTCCAGCTCCTCCAGATTCTCAAGTGGGCCTACCTCGCACAAACTTGTCACCCCATCGCACCCTCCTACTCTCAGTACTTTCACATTCTTCGGAAGTAGTAGAGCGCGGCCATCCCCACCAATTCCTCCATCTACCCATGCCGCGATACTATGGCAACTTTCTATGATTATGTCCCCCCGTATAAACCAAATGCAGTCCTTGTTATCATCTGGAAAGAAGTCCTCTTCTTCTGATACGGTAAACGTCAGTTTGTACTGTCGATGACTATTTCTCTCGATAAACCTCACGAATGAGTTGAATGTATCCACATCGGAAACAGAGCAATTAATTTCTCTTGGCACCCACCCATTTCCAATCGCCAGATATTGCAGGTTGACCAGCTTCCCCAACACTCCCTCTGGAAATGTCCCGATCTTTGTGCCGTGGAGGTCGAGGTACGTCAGTTTTACCAACCTCTCCATCCCCTCTGGCACTTCCTCAATCATTGCACACCCATTCTGGTCCAACTTTCTTAGGGATCCCAACTTCCCTACGCAAGGTATTCGATCTAATCCCTTACACCCTAGGAGTAACAGTGCTTCCAAGCTCTCCAATTGAGTGATGGAATTCGGTAATTTCTTGATTCTAGTGTAGCTGAGATCTACAACCTTCAGCCCATTCAGATGCCTGAAGAAAGATTCGTAGATGGCTTCCAAAGAGTAATTGTTATTCAACGATAGTCTCGTGAGTTTCGGGCAATTGGGCGATATGCCATGTGGAATTTCTTCTATATCGTTGCTTTGTAAAAAGACTTTCTCTAGACGATCGGTCCAGAATTCTTCTTTTGGAATTTCTTTCAATCCCATACGGGCCTTGACCATGTGAGTTGTACTCATCACTATTTGCAATGCCATGTCCCTTATCAGGGGGTGTACGTTCCAATACACTTCTTCTTTTGGATCCTCCCCCAGGCAAGCCTTTCTTAAATTATGCAATATGGTTTTACCCTGGTCGTGCAGTTCTTGCCGGGTGGCAATTTCACTTAACAAGCCCTCATCTATGAGAGACTCTATCGCATCCTTTTCAGTAACTTCAGTATCAGGAAAGTTATTTCCAAAACAAAGCATTAAATGCAAGAAACATTGTTGCACTTGAGAATCACCCAAGTTAACATAACTTAGTTTTAGTCTCTTGAACACGTCAAGTTCCACCCTCGAGTCTTCTAATTTTCGCAGCATGCCTTTCCATTCGTGCACTTCTTCTACGCCCCTCATGCGAGTTGCAATCTCAATGATCCCGAGTGGCAAACCCCCACACTTGTACAAAATGGACTTCGCTATTTTTTCAACTTCTGAAGGGAGTTTTTTCCCAGAGCAAAGCTTTTTTAAAAATAAGCTCCTACCTTCGTACCAATATAGAGGTTCTATTTTGATATGTTCTTGGCAGAGCATCTGATGACACACATCTAGCGATCGAGTTGTCAATGCCAACTTAAGGCCACCTTTTCCAATTGGAATTCCCACATCCTCAACCTCGAAGTGCTTCCACAGGCCATCTAAAAGTAAAATAGGACTCTTCATATTCTCCAGATGCCTATGCAATATGCTCGCCCTCCTCTTCACGTCCTTATCCTTCGAGAGACTGACTAGTCCGACCGCGTTGGCTATCTTGTCTTGCAATTTATACACACTAAACTTCTGAGGCACACTAACCCAGAACACGCTGCTGCTGCTGAAGGCAGGATTCTCAAGTACTCTATTATGGACGTGCATTAAAATGGCCGTCTTGCCAACTCCCCCCATTCCATAAATGCCAATGATGTTAATCTCATTCTTCATTAAATAGTCGCAGATCTTTTTGATTGCCTCCTTACTTTCCTTGCCTACTAGCTCTGTTGTTACCAAGGGTAAACTTGCTTCTCGATTGCTTAGTTCTTTCAGCTTCCTTTTCCGAGTACTTGGTCGACTACCCATGAGTGCATAATCTGTCCTTGCATCAAACATCAAGGAATTACTCATATTATTTTCTAGAAACATAATGTTCATAAAAAAAAATGAGTTTATGAAAAGAAGAAACCTGCAATTATGTCGTAATAAAGTTAGATAATGTATATCCGACCAAAAAAAAAAGTTTAGATAAAGTATGAGAATGACCTGATATTTGGGCCTGTATGGAAACTTTGCATTGGAAAAGGGGTTCTACCTATTTTAAATATGGAAATAGGATAAATCACTCGTTAAAAAGGATATATATTTCATATGAATCTTACTGTTCTAAACAAAATCAAGGTGGAATTCTAAGTTACTTTTATATATTAATGTAAAATATAGGGACCGGATAGCTGTTAGAGTAAAATTTTCATGGCTGTTGCCCCGTGACATTTATGGGAAGAGTTACAGAATATAATGGAATTTTCAATAATTGCTAATTTGCAACATAAAAATATCATCAAAATTACTTCTTTTTTTGGGACGAAACTCATGGTGTTGAATGAAGCAAGTAATCCTAGTTGAATGCAAAATGAGTGGAGAGTGCAAGAAAAAAATTCTACTTGCGAAGAGAACAATCAATCTCAAGCAATTTCGGCTCCTCTGTGTCACTTCTTTAGGAAACTTTAAGAAAGAGTTTACTATTATATGTTTACATAGATGCTAACATTTCTGTGCCTCCTCCATTGAAAAGTTCGAGTCGTACAATACTAGAAAAGTTCAGAAAAAGCGGAAGTTAAAATAAAACTGGAACTAAATTGAATTTCGAAATTGAAAGAGTGCAGTGATATGCTTCTATTTTTTTTCAGATTTACGGGTAACCCATTGTTCTAGAGAGGCCAATTCTGTGGTCGACTGGATTGCTAAATCTAATAAGAGAAAAGCGCCTCTGTGGGGTCGCCGGCCCCCACAGAGGCGTCGGCGACCCCGCCGTCCTTCGCCCCCGCCGCCGCCGACCCCACAGCAGCGGTGGGCCGGCGGCCACAGGCGGGAGGGGGCAGCCCCTCCCGCCTGTGTGTATTTTTTTTTTGTTTTATTTTTGAAAAACAGAAAAGATTAATAAAAAAATCAAATAAAAAATTGAAATCAGACCCTTTTTTGAAATTTTATTGTTATTTTAGGCCCTTATTTGACACAATATTCACTTCAGACCCTTATTTGAGAAAATAATGGCACTTCAGGCCCTTATTTGAAATAAAGTTTACTTTGGGCCCTTATTTGAGAATTTAAGATGATTTGGGGCCCTTTTTTGGAATTTTCCCTATGAGTTAGGTCTCACAATCTGGTTCCATGAAAATGGGATCTTAAGGGGTGGTATGGGTGGTGGCTTGGTGGTGAAATGGGGTTGCACTCACCGTCAAGGCAAGACTCTTGCTACAGTCTTACTCATAAATTGGATGGAGTTAATGGATGGGATAAATTTTAAGATTTTATTAAAAATAGGAGAACTCATTTACACTTGCAACAAATTTTAAGACTTTCGATGCACTTATATCAAAAACTAAACCGCACATGATTGATGGCTAGGAGGCAAGGGGTGACAACCTTACATCTCACTATCGCATCTTTGTTAGTGTTCGAACAATTTCAAGAATATGAAAACAGATAATATTTGGTACTTTTAAAAATTTCCAAAGTTAGCAACACAAAATGTGCTACTACAGCTAATATTTCCTTTGTAAGAGGAAAAAAGAAGTAATAAGTGAATACGTGCTTAACCAAATACATGCTTGCTCCTTTGATGCATCCTCTATTTTAATTTGGAAGCACTTGGGAATTGGTTAGGTAAACATAGATGAAACATGAAATAATGTTCAGAATTTTGGTACATGGATAGAAATTATCGGTACTTACATAATTGTCCATCTCCAAAGTCAGCCTCCTAGCAAAGAAAGTTCACTAATCAAGTGAACTTATTCACAAGCAACAGTTTGTCCGAGTTTATTGTTTGCCATGGCTTTTCAAGATTTCACTGTCACGCTAAAAAGCATTTTGTCTCTTCACTTTCAAAGAAGTATGAGTTATCATCTCATCTCTTCCCATTATGTTTTCTATTACTATTAGAAAGCAGAGCGTCCTGCCTACATGCATATTCTTAAGTAAGGAACTAAGAATTATAAGTCAAACTAAGCCTCCTGCACGAGCTTTAATATATGGTGAATATGGAGATACACATACCTTGTGGAACCTCTGTATTGGGTTCTCCCTCTTCTGCATTCACTGGGACTAGCATGTTATTCAAATCTTCAGGGGCCAGGTGTCCACTGCTGCTGGGATCACTCATACTTGGATGCCGAGTGTAAGATTGACCAGCCTGATGTTGAAGGTGTTGTGCCCAGAATAAATTGTCCATCGTGACTTGAGCATGAGGAAACTGATTGGGCAAATTCGTCTCTGGAAATCGGGCGGATGAACTTGCACCCTCAAAGCTCTGGTACGGCATGGTGGGGACTGAATTCTCTCTTGGAGCATCTTCAATGTTCGCAGTCACGGGCTGATGCGCACCCTCTTCAACATTGCCTTCCAAGCCGTTGCTCGACTCTGCCTGACCTTTGCCCTGCACCGCTTCTGGGGCTTTTAGGGCTTTTTGGGCGTCCGATCTCACTCCGGGGTCGACCTTCTCGCATGCATCGATCCCATATCCTCCAACTCCGGCTAAGTGGGCCTTGATCCTGCGCACACCTCCGCTAGACTTCTTGTCACAGAATATACATTTCCACTTCTTGTTTTGCAGGACCTGGACATGATCCCAAAAGGTCTCCTTCTCTCTGGGCTTTTTCCCCCTGTATCCCACGAAGAATGAGAGCAATATATCATCCTAAGGACAACATACCAACAAGGAAGATCTTGAATCCTACCAGAAGTTTCACGGTTACTTAGGGGCTTTTGGGAGGGGACACGACCTCTTTTTTGGGTAAAGAATAGCGTCAGGGCTACTACAGTGACCCCACCCTCATTTCTAGCCAAATTCCCTTTTGATTCTCACAAATGTTCTCCTCTCTTTGGAAAAGCTAGTTTGAGTTGAGATTTAAGATGTGGTTCGGACATGGATCTATAGCATCAGGGACCAAACGCTTGACTGACCACTACTCAGCTAATTACGTAATTAGCGTTCGATAAAGCAACAAAAAGTCTTTGATCTTTGCTCCACCGTGTCCTATCTAATAGACAACGCATTCCAGGAAATGAACTCCCAGAACAGGTGATTCCCAAACAAGACCCAAACATGATTTTGGTACGAGTTAATGCCTAGTTTTTTCTGTTCTATATTGGGCCGATTAAACAACCGAAGTGTTCTTCGTTTCTTATGGATGGAGAATATCTTCGAAACTAAGTAGATTACAAGGGTAAAATCCTATAATAGAGCATCATGAGTTCCAACAGAAAATTCAGACAGGCATACATGATTACGAGGGTGAGAGTTACATACCCGGAGGAGGACTCTAGAGCTCTGGCCCAGTTGCTGCACAAACAAAGGCCCAAAAAAAAATTGAAAAGAAACCTTCTGATAAAGAAGGAAACGAAGAGGAAAAATGGGGAGAAGCTGATGGTGGTCTGCTGAGCAGGACGAAGACTTACAATGGCGTAAGTCAACTAGTCAAGGTTGAACCGAAGCAACTCGGAAATTTCTGCATCTGAGTTGGCATGTCGGAAAAATTGTTCACCTATACTCTATTTTCGAGCTAATAGGCAGAAAATTGTTCAATCTGCCTGATATCTTCTTCCACTTGGCTTCCATAATCTATTTCTCAATCAATAAGCAAGAACAGGTAAAAAGAAGAAGAAGATAAGATAAGGTAGCCTAATGGAACTTAACTGTGTGCTCTTTTTGCACATCTCTTTCCTCGGTGACGTGATGAAGTTTCTCGCTCCATATAAACAACTTTTCTTCGTCAACACGGTGGGAATACGGTCAAGGACGGGAACCTTCTCTGATGGAGCTTCAAACTAGAATAATGACCCATAGAAAAGTGGAAAGAAGTAGGAACCCATTAATCTCAAAGTTCACAACTTCAAGTGCCGATATTTAATGTTGAAAACGAAGAACTTAGTGCAATTAAAATTCCATTCACTAAGTCTACACTAGTCATATTTTTCGCCTTTAATTACCTTAATTACCACACAAATGGCAGTCTCTTCATCTCTCCGAAAACAAAGCTTAAATCTTAAACAAAAAATGGATGCCCTGTGCTCATTTCTCGAAATGGAAAAGACTAATTTGCAATGGTCTGAGTCTTTTATTAGAGCACAAAAGGCAACAAAAAAATAAATAAATAAATAAATAAATAAATAATTATCTCTTAACATGCTCTCTTAAGCTCTCCCGTCTAATAAAGTAAAATTTACGAATTAACTCAATATTTTTGGAACTTTTAAGTGTCAAATTTACCTAACCGAATAGCTCTTGGATCTGCTTTTGTCAGTGGCCCATTTGACATGTATCTAAATTATGAAAGTAATGACTTATTTTTGCTATTCTTGTTGAATGAGATTAGGAAGTTTGTAGTAGTATATGGGCTTAGTCAGGTAAATTAAAGATACAGGAATTCGGAAAAGCGTAATAGTGTAGATGGAAGAAGTACAGCACCGCTCATCACATGAGACTTGCCCAACTGCAACAATCACAATACAAATGCCATAAAAGACTGGATTTTTCGTTGGGGTTCCCTCCTCACTTTAATTGATCCTCAGCGTCAACAACAACCCAGAAAGGCTTCGGCTGCTGTGGTTGTGTCTGTGAATGCATACTTAGCGAAAAGTCCGACATTTTGAGGATCAAGATTGGGGGCGGCAAGAAGGATTAGTTCAAGAGTTGAGAGAGAGCTGAGGATGATTGTACTTTATTCAGCGTCGCACGCTCTGATTCTATACACCTGCTATTGTAATGGCTTCGGAGTCGAATTGACTCTTTGTTAGGACGGTGCCCCCGGAAATCGTGCCCTTTGAGGGCCTCATGAGCACTGGCAATGGCGAGCGCAATGTGAAGAAGTCCTAGGGAAGGCCCAAATGCAAGAGCTATCGATATGTGGAGATGTCAAACCAGCATTGGCACAGCACGGACCATTTAGATGAGTTGGGCCTTTTTGAAATGATGGGTGGGTTCTGCACAAGCCTTGTGTCGGGCCGATTCGGGCCTTTGTCTATGATTTTGTTCTTGCCCAAGGCCCTTTTTGGTGGCCCATGACTAATAGAAGTTATGAAAGTAATGATCTATTTTTGTTATTCTAGTTCAATGAGATTAGGAACTTTGTAATAGTACATGGGCTTAGTCAGGTAAATTAAAGGTACCACAATTAGACAAGACTGAGAGAATCGTTGCGACCACATCGCCACGAGTTTGGACGTAACTCTATATGGGATGGGTTTAACTGATATTTAGACATGTATGAAAAGTGGTTCCCCCCTTGTTTTACATTAATATACAAATATGAAAATTGAAGTATGTATTTAAAACTGAATTATGTATTTTGACGCAAATTACCCATTGAAAAGGATATCATATTTCGTAAGATTGTTCATGTTCTAAACAAAATAAAGGTGGAATTCTGAGTTCATGTTTTACTAAACATAGGGACTCGATGACAGTTAGAGAATTCTTAATGGTTGTTGTTATGTGACATGGGGAAATTTGATGTGAAATCAACTACATTACTTTAATATGGAGAGGAAATAATAAAACCTTTCAAAGAAATACTTTACAGGAAAAGTAACAAATATGTTTCGATAATTTCTAATTTGCAACCTAAAAAATCCTTAATTTTTTTTTTCGTGTGTGGGGTGGAGTCGAAACTCATGGTATTGAATGAAGGAAGTAAGCGCAGTTGAAGGAAAAATGAGGGCAGAGTGCATGATTGTTGACACCTGATTTTTAATCATCTTTTCTCTTTTAAAAATTTTCAGTATTTTTCGGCATTTTTATTTTTTGAAAAATCCATAAAAATTCATAAAATTGAAAAATTAACTTCGGGGACCTTGGCCAAGCCTAGAGAACTAATTTTGACCAAAAAATGATTTTTCATATTTTCAGTATTTTTTAATATTTTTATTTTCGAAAATTCATGAAAAATAAAGAAAAATTGAGAAAATTGCAAAATCAACTTTGGAAGCCTTAGCCAAGCCTAAGCAACCATTTTTGAACAAAAAATAAATTTTCATATTATATATATTTAATTTAATTTTTTTTAAAAAAAAAATACAAAAATACTTGAAAATTTTGGAAAAATAACATTTGAGGCAAAAAAATATACAAAGATAGTTAATATTTTTATTTTAAATCTATTTTCATATTGGCCTCCGTAAATTCAGAAAAATCCAATTCGAGTCACGTGTCCCTTCACGAGTATAATCTCGAATCGGGCCTAAAAAAATTTAATTTAAGTCAACTTATTTTTAATTTTCACTTTTTATGAGTTGTGACATTGTCTTCTAATATTTTAAATTTTCATCTTAGCTCAATTATACCAAGAATGACTCAATTTTGCAAAAGGGCTTTAATTAAATTCTGCATTATTTTCAGCGGCAAGAAATGAGCTTAAATTTGACATGTCGTAAATTTTGGTGTGTCAAAAATTGTGAAAGAGATTTAGACTTAAAGAAATATATTTTTTCATGGACTAAATTGCAAATACTTAAAATCTCAAGGACTAGGATGCAAATACCTAACACTTGAGGGATTATTTTGTAAATAACAAAAAGAAGAGTTGGTGGAGAAATTAGAATAGAGAAGGGAAGATGGAGAAGAGGAGATGGAGAAGGGAAGATAGAGAAGAGGAGATAGAGAAGGGAAGTTGAAGAAGAGGAGATGGAGAAGAGAAGATGAAGAAAATAAGATAAGAGTAGAGAAGGGAAGATGAGATGAAGAAGAGTTAGTGGAAAATTTAGAATGGAAGATGGATGAGTAGATTATAAAAGGAGGAAGAAGTGAGCTTGGGAGGGAAATTTTTTTGAGAGAGAAAATCTTGGATGCTTGAGAGAATTTTGAGAGATTGAAAGAAATTAGAGAGAAAGAAAAAAAATAAAAAAAGAGAGAGAATCCTTTTTTCCAAAAGAGAGCCTTGAAGATGGTGAAAGTTTAAATCTAGGTGTTACCATCAACAATTCCTCTACCGATCAACGTGAGTCACAAGTTCATCTCCATCGTTCGAGCCGCAATCTTGATCTATAAGGTGACACGAGATTCGAATTCGGCAATCAAATCTGTTAAATCAGGTAACGATCCTAACTATTAAAATCTTCGAGAATTTCTTTGCCCAAATAAATTAATTTAAATTTCGATTATGTCATGTCATACTCATATGTTTCCATATCTACATGTCGCATTCATACTATAAATTCTTGCAATTTAATTCTTGCACCATAAATCCCAAAGGGAAGAGCCAAGCCAATGCTTAGCCTCCCATTAGAGGTTTTTACTTACAGTAGTTAAATATCTGTAACTTAAATACCTGTACCTTAAATCCCAAAGGGAAGAGCCAAGCCAATGCTTAGCCTCCCATTGGAGGTTTTTACTTACAGTAGTTAAATACCTGCAACTTAAATACCTGTACCTTAAATCCCAAAGGGAAGAGCCAAGCCAATGCTTAGCCTCCCATTGGAGGTTTTTACTTACAGTAGTTAAATACCTGCAACTTAAATACATGTACCTTAAATCCCAAAGGGAAGAGCCAAGCCAATGCTTAGCCTCCCATTGGAGGTTTTTACTTACAGTAGTTAAATACCTGCAACTTAAATACATGTACCTTAAATCCCAAAGGGAAGAGCCAAGCCAATGCTTAGCCTCCCATTGGAGGTTTTTTCTTACAGTAGTTTAAATACCTGCAGCTTAAATACATGTACCTTAAATCTCAAAGGGAAGAGCCAAGCCAATGCTAGGCCTCCCATTGGAGGTGTTTATTCACTGTCATGTACTTCTTATAATTTAATTTTTGAATCATCAGACCCAAAAGATGAGTAGGTCGTAATACTGCACAGAAGTCGTTAACACACTCCCTCTTTCGGCTTCAGGGAATCTTTAACACTTAAAAAATATAAAAAATAAAAATATATACCATCCATGCATCCTATTTAAAAGTGAAAACACAAAAGAGAATACCCTACTAGAGCCTTAGGAATAAACCAAGCCTGAGTTACCGAATTAGGATATCCATGAAATTAAGGTACCGAAAGGGCATTAGTTTTAATTAACTTGTGTAACCAAGTCCCCGAGCTCATAATCTCTGGTTCGCAGGAATAAATTAGTTCTCCCGCTAATTTATTTAGGTTCCTAATCAACCTACCAAGAATGATTAGTGGCGACTCCAAATTTCAAAATCATTTAAAATAAAAATCCAAAGTCACGATTCGGTAGGGCTTGGGAGGGTCCGCGTTAGGTTAGTCAAATCTAATTAACCTAATAATCCGTTAACCCTTTAAAATAAATTTTTTTAGAGGGTCGCGACAGACTGGCGACTCCGCTGGGGACAGAGATTTTTAAATTTTTCGAAAAAAGATACCAATTGGAATACTTAAATTTTTTTTGAAATTTTAAAAGTCTTAGTGGACTTAGGCCAATGAAAATTTCATGGATATCTCGCTTCTAGCGATCTTGCTTGGGACTCATTCTATAGGTGTTATATGTTTTTGCAGGATAGGAGTTATAAGGGGCGAAGTGTTTGGCTAACCCATTTGTTTTGCAGGCTCGGTGATGGGATTATGTTTAATTTCGCACATTTTTAGAAGCGCTGTTTTGATATCAATTGTTGTGCATGTCTTGCATATTCTGAGGATCACAACACCTGCACATACAAGCGTCTAAACCCAAGTCGCGAAATTTTTCCTAGGTAACCATAGATAGGGATCGAATATGCAAAGCTCTTGCGTCGATTGCGCTTGGGTTGACCATATTTTATCCCGCTCATTATCTGAATTGACAATTCTTCCCATTGTGATTTGATTGCACGGAGGGTAAGGTTGTCAATTCAGATAGTGGTGGCCTTTTAGGTCCATACCCTTGTCTCTTTTTTTTTATTTTCTAGAGTCCACTCCTCACTCGTCTCATGCGCATGTGAGTTGGACGGTTGATATATCTAAAACAAAGAAGGTCTGGTTAGTGAGGTTTTCTTACCTTGAACTTGTAATTAGTTCTGCATATTTTAAATGCTGCATATCATGCATCACATCATAGGAAAACCATCTATCTTATAATCTGATTTGGGGCACCCTTAGTAGTTGCCACCCCCATCTACCTTAGGTCTTTAATCCAAAATTTCAAATGATGTATTTTCGCATCCTCCCTCGTCCCCTCTAGACTTGATGTATTAAGGATCTTTTGAGATGTATATGTACATTTTTCAATTTGTTTTGAGGTTTTATGTAGATTGGTGTGGCAACAACTTTCATTCCAATCATTGAGCGATTCTAGCCAATTGCATAATTTCCTTCAAAAGAAATCTGGGTTAAAACTCCCTAATTGACTTTTTTGGTCAAATAGGAGTGTTTAACCCTTATTTCACCAATAGAAAATATGGAATCGGGCTAATACATTTGCATCGCATACCCATTCATTTTGCATTATAACCCGTGGTAATTAATTTTGGTACATTCTCGCATATTCAAAAATAGATGGGGAAATCGAATATCAAAGTCATCCCAGTCCCACGCAAGGAGCTCACGGCATGGTGGAACCGCCTCAACCCAGACAACCAGGCCTACATCAAAGAACGCTTAGGGCATTTAGTGGATCTCATCAAGGTGGATTACCAACCCACTCTCATTAAGGCATTGGCGAAGTTTTGGGATTCAAAGACTCTAACCTTCGACTTCCGAGGACTGGAGATTACACCCACCCTGGAGGAGTATACGACCATCATTGGAGTGAAATTTGATGACCATATTGTACAGCCATTATTGGGGAAGGATTCTACCATAGCTTTATCCAAATTCCTTCACCTAAAAATCACCGAGATCGAGAAAATTCTCAAATCTAACTCTGGTAAGTTTACCCTCTCATTCCTCTATAACAATTACTCATCACTCCCAATCGAAGCTGGTCTTAAACCGGCTAGAATCTTCATTCTGGCTTTTTTCGCTTTCGTCTTATTCCCTACTTCTAAGACCACATTCGATCCTTCCATAGTTCATGTCGCCAAACAAGCATGTTATCGCTGGAACTACTCCTACATGATTTTAGCAGAGACTTTCCTTTCCTTGAGTCGTTTTCAATTCACCCAAAAGGGTACTTTCCAAGCCTCCAATGGCCTTCTCTACATGTGGTTCACCTCACACATCAAAACTTTCAATTTACGCGTCGGATGTTATGAAATTAGCCAATATATCCACCCATTGGGATCTTTTCTGAAATGTCAATCCTCTGTTGAGAAACTGTCCTTTAAAGATTGGGTGAAATTACTAGGAGACTTAGAGCCAAAACAGCTTCGCTGGCGATTAACTTGGCCCAGGATCTTAGAAGCCCGTATCACGGGAATAGATGGGAACCCTATCCCCTTACTAGGCTGTACTGGTGGAAGTGCCTATTATCCTATCAGGGTAGTGAGACAGTTCGGTATGTTACAGGAAGTCCCGCCAGCAGTTTATCCCGACAATTTCGCCTTCGATTTGCCCCAAGGCAGACTCACTAAGGAGACTAAGACACTGTACCAGGCCAAGATCGACCTCATAATCCACACCCTGAAGAACTCCCCATTACAGGACGTAGAGTGGCCAGATTACCTGGACGAGGAAATGAACGTCCACCGGGCATCTAAGGAGTACATCAAGATGTTCAAGGAATACCGACAGTCTATGGTGGAACCATACGTACCTGACTACATCGTCCCGTACCTGCCCGGAGTGGAGCCGTATATACCAGAAGACATGGGACCACCGCCAGCCGAGGAGGACGAAGACCTGCATGTGTGGGATTTGGGTGGATCAGAGATTGTCAAGGATGCCTTAGCCTCCAAGCGCCTCCGGACTGCATAGACGATTTCCCCATTTAATTTTGATGTTATCTTCATCTGTAATAAGCTTGTAACATTTGCATATATGATCATTCATCATGATCTTCTTAAGTAAATAATTATCACGGGTTATTCGCCTTCTTAATAGTATGTCATTCATGTTTAATGAGTAGAAAGACTGTTTACATGAGGCTAAGGGTCATGATTGAGTCTTTCCTCCCATTAATCAAGTATGAACATAGTATTAAGGAGGTTTTAGATTTCTGAACTTTCTCTCTCTACTTGCGAGTTTCTGACTTCCTATGTTAAATCAGGTGATAATTTATAGTCACAAGGACTCGTAGCAAAACGAGAAAACTAAGAATGGAGCACGAAGAACTGACTCCCAGAGTGGCCAATCTTGAAAACCAGATAAATATGATAGCCGCCATGATGGCGGAGATAAAGGCAATGATGACCGCTACGCAGGTGAAGTCCTCCAATGCTCCTGAGGCTAATCCGTTTGTAAATCCCAATACATCTACTGGCTCAGACATCAATCAAACCGCTAGCACAGAGCCCGAGAGGGAAGCACCCCCTAGGGCCCTTCCAGTCGTAGTTGATTTGGAGAAGGAAAAGAAAGAGAAACCCTCGGCCAAGACGGAAGAAGACGCGAGGAGGCTAGCAAAGATCGAAGAATGTCTTAGTAACCAAGGATACGAGTTGGCTCGATTTGACAAAATCACACCGTTTGCTAAGATAGAAGTTCCAGCTGGGTACAAGGAACCTGAGTTTGTGAGAAAATACGACGGGACAGGCTGTCCCCGAGCTCATTTGAAATACTACTTGCGTAAAATGGCACATTATTCTGATTATGTCCCGCTGCTGATGAACACATTCTAAGAGAGTCTGTCCGGCGCTGCACTAGCATGGTTTATCGAGCTCGACATGGAAGAGTATGACAGTTGGGAGGACCTGGCTGAGGAATTCCTTCACCAATACAAGTTCAACACGGCTACAGCTCCTACCAGAGAAGACCTATTGAGAACTTTGAAAGGAAGGAATGAGTCTATACGTACTTTTGCCCAAAGGTGGCGAGCGATAGCAACCCAAGTCAAATCAGCCATCCTGGAGGAAGAGTTGGTGGATTTGTTTTTGAAGACACTACCGCTCGAGTATTTCGAGAAGCTTAATACCTCAGGATGTCAAACTTTCGCACACCTTATCAGGGTAGCTGAGCGTCATGAGTGGGCTCTAAGGGAGAAACGTGTACCAGAGTCGTCATTCAAGCGGCCATATCCAGCTAAGAGAGAAAGGGAGAATGCATGCGATGTCGCTTTTGTGCCAAACCCACCGAGACCAAAGAAGTTTTCAGAATCCACCCCTACCCAAGGTGGCTCATCAGGATCGGCTCCAAAGAAGTTCGAGGCTAAGAGAAGAACCGCACCGTCTTTTACTCCATTACCTCGTCCGCTATCGAAGCTGTTACCGATGCTGCTGGAAGGGCGCCTAGTCGCCAAGGAACCCCCGAGACCGAATCTGCCAAGATTCCCTGGGTTCAACGAGGCCCAGTCGTGCGCCTATCACATGGGCGAAAAAGGGCACAACGTAGATAACTGTCTCGTGCTCAAATACAAGGTGCAAGCACTGATAGATGGAGGAGTATTGGAGTTTGATAAGACGGGACCAAATGTGCAACAAAATCCCCTACCGGATCATGAGAAAGTGAATGCTATATGGGATGAGAATGACATGGACGAGTTGGAATTAATGGCCGAGGAACCACCTTGCACGACCATTGAAGATGATCTAGTTGCAGTACTAGAGTCAAAGGCCCCCTTTGTAATTAGGCTAGATGAGGTGGATAAATGGGGGGACACTAAGAGTAGTTCTTCTGAACGCACGGTCATCTCCTTATCTGGTTTTAAGCTGGAGGACAGGAAGGCACAGTACGATGGAAAAGTTGAAAAGATCGTGATAAAGGTCCCTCCACTGGCAGATTACAACCCCAGAGCTGTCCCTTGGGACTACGGAACAAGCGAGATAGACGCAGTCATGAGGTCTGGTAGGTGCTACGCACCGAGGGAAGGGGAACCTGAAAGGAGAGAAGTGACGAGAGAAGACGCAGAGAAGGCACTGTCCATTGTCAGGACAAGTGAGTTCGAAGTCATAGAACAACTGAGGAAAATGCCAGCCCAGATATCACTACTGGATCTTTTTACCAACTCGGAGAAGCATAAGAATGCACTGATGAAGGTACTAAATGAAGTGCACGTACCAGAAACTATCAACGAGGTGCAGTTGGAGGACTTCGTGGGGACCATACTACTGAGAGACCAGATATCCTTCTCAGATGAGGATGTTCCTATTGATGGCTGGGCCCATAACAAGGCTTTGTACATATCGGCAAGGAGCCATGGCAAACAGATCTCCCATGTGCTGATTGATAACGGGTCTGCATTTAACATATGCCCGTTAGCCACACTCAGAAATTTGGGTATAAACGAGGAGCTCATCCGCACTTCTAAGGCTACCATCAGAGCCTTCGACGGAATGAGGAAAGACGTGGTTGGCGAAATCGAGCTAGACATTTTCATTGGACCCGTGGAGTTCTCTATCGGGTTCCAGGTTATGGATCTCCCGAGTGCCTTCGGGCTGCTTTTGGGTAGGCCCTGGATTCATACGGCAGGCGCAGTGCCTTCTAGCCTACACCAGAAGGTTCGATTCGTGGTTGACGGGAAAGTGGTAACCGTGCATGGAGAGATGGATTTTGCTACATACCAGAAGAGCGCGATCCCCTATATAGAGCCGGAACGCAAGGAGGAAGCAAGCTACCACTCTCTCGAATTAGTGGCAGTTACGCACGCACCTCCTGGGACTAGGAAGAGAGTTCCTGCACCTTCCCAATACACTCTAGCCCCAGGGAAGATGTTATTGGCATACGGGTTTGTCCCTGGATGCGGGCTAGGGAAGAATGGTCAAGGGATCCGGTCACCATTGCAGTTAGACACGAACGAGCACCGATCAGGCTTAGGATATACTGGTGGATTCAGTAGTAGCTTCATTTCGACAGGCTATCGTGGACGTCGAGGCAGAGGCCAGTATCGAGGCCGTGGAAGCCAAGGAGGCAGAGTTGGCTCGTTCATTGGCTCCGGACCTTGGAAGGGAAGAGCTAGCGTGATCGGCAGTCCACTGGCCCAGTATTTCTCCAAGCGTCCTAAGATGCTGGCAGATGAAACTGTTCAAAATGCAGCTGAGCCTGATCTGTCTAACCCATTTCTAGAAGACATCGTCAACGTCATCATCGAACGGCTTGATGAGGACTCCAGCCAGCCTGTGTAAAGAAGCCTTTTCTTTCCTTTTCCCTTGATGCATTTCAATTCCTGCATTTAGATTTCTACATAATGTTTTCATTCCTTAGCAATGCATTTTCCTTTTCTGAAAACCACCCTTGGATCTCCGACCGTCGGTCTAAGTAGTGTAAGCTGTAATGCGGTCCATTTCCCATCTAATAAAAGTCCCATGAGTTTTGTGGAATGATAAATTGGCCCGATGATGATACTTGACTTCAAATCTTTGAAGTTTGAGGGCTGATTTGCCACATGATCCATGTTTTCCTGAAAAATCTTTTAGGAGAGCGAGGACGTCCAATGAGACGACGACCAGTTCCCCCTCTTTTTTCTTCATTTTTCAAAGTGCTTTCAGAAATTCATGCATCTTTATTAGTACCAGCAAAATACTGACCATGCTTGTGACATTTCAGGCATACCATCCCTCATATGCATAACAGGTTATTATGTAGCTCAGACCGTATCGATGACTTCTCCTATGGAATTGAGGAGGAATGTGATGACGATACCAGTGATGTCAGAAAGGATTGGAGCAGATATGAGGAACATAAACCCTTAACGACAGAGGAAACCATTACAGTCAACCTGGGTGATTCTGAGAACTTGAAAGAAGTAAAAATCGGAGGAAGACTGTCTTCGTCAGAAGTGTCTCGGTTTATTGATCTCCTTAGGGAATATCAGGATGTGTTCGCCTGGTCCTATGCAGATATGCCGGGTTTGGACCCAAACATCGTTGAACACTCGCTCCCAACAGATCCGAATGTTCCCTCTAAGAAGCAAAAACTTCGACGCACAAAACCGGAGTTATCCAAAAAGATCGAAGAAGAAGTGATGAAACTGCTTAAGGTGGGATTTATTGAGGTGATCGCTTATCCCGAATGGGTTGCTAATATTGTCCCGGTGATGAAGAAGGACGGGAGAGTCAGAGTCTGCGTAGATTATCGCGACCTGAATAAGGCAAGCCCGAAAGATGACTTTCCTCTCCCACACATCGATGTCTTGGTCGATAGCACCGCCGGTTTTGATATGTTCTCGTTCATGGATGGATTCTCTGGGTACAACCAGATTCTTTTGAAGGAAGAAGACAAGGCTAAGACCTCGTTCATAACGCCATGGGGCACCTTCTGTTATAAAGTTATGCCTTTCGGCTTGAAAAATGCAGGAGCAACCTACCAAAGGGCCATGGTAGCTTTGTTCCACGATATGATGCATAAAGAGATAGAGGTATACGTCGACGATATGATCGCGAAGTCTAAACCCGGATATGATCACATCCAAATACTAAGAAAGCTGTTCGAACGACTTCGGAAATATAGATTGAAGCTAAACCCCGCCAAATGCATATTTGGGGCACGATCAGGAAAGCTTCTTGGGTTCATGGTGAGCAACCGAGGAGTTGAAATAGACCCTTCTAAAGTCAAAGCGATATTAGACCTCGGGGTCCCTACGACAGTTAAGGAAGTGAGGAGTTTGCTGGGGCGGCTGAACTACATCGCCAGGTTTATTTGTCAACTATCTGAAGTTGCAAAACCATTCTTTAAGCTGCTAAAGAAAGGTGCCAAGGTGAAATGGGATTCTGAGTGTCACCAAGCTCTGGAAAAGATCAAAAGTTACCTCGTCTCGCCACCAGTTTTGGTGCCTCCCATGTCAGGTTTTCCGTTAACCCTGTATCTTACTGTCCATCAAGAATCCTTAGGGGCTCTGTTGGCCCAAACAAACCCTGAAGATGGCAAGGAACGGGCAATTTATTATCTGAGCAAGAAATTCACTGCATCGGAGATGAATTACCCTACCATCGAGAAGACTTGCGTTGCGTTGGTATGGGTGCTACACAGGTTGAGGCAATATACCCTTCATCACCACATACAGCTGGTCACAGAGAACGACCCGATAAAATATCTCCTAGAAAAGCCAGCCTTAATTGGGAAACTGGCTAAATGGCAGGTCCTCCTATCAGAATTCGACGTTAGGAGTTCAACTCAAAAATCTGTTAAGGGACGAGCCATAGCAGATATGTTAGCTGAAAATGCCCAGGGGCTTAGTATCCTAAGTGACGAGAAGTCAGAGGATCACATTTCAAACTTGTCCGAGGATAAATGGACAATGTATTTTGACGGTGCTGTAAACCTCGCAGGGTCTGGAACTGGGGCAATTTTAATATCCCCTGAGGGACAACATTATCCAGTCGCTGCAAAGCTGACATTTCCATGCACCAATAATATTTCTGAGTACGAAGCCTGCATCCTAGGGCTGCAGCTAGCTCTCACCATGAAAGTAAAGAGGCTGCAAGTATATGGGGACTCCATGTTAATCATCCTGCAGACCCAAGGCGAATGGAGAACTAAAGATTCTAAGCTCATCCCTTATCACAGGTTCTTAGAGGAAATGATTGAGGAGTTCGAGGAGATCGATTTTGGATACCTACCGAGAACCCAAAATCATTTTGCGGACGCCTTGGCTACCCTATCGTCCATGCTGCAAGTAACGGAAGGCATAGACATCGAGCCATTGAGGGTCGACATTATTAAACAACCGGCTTACTGTATGGTGATCGAAGAAGGGTTTGATGGCCAACCCTGGTATCAGGACATTAAAAATTACTTGATGAATGGAGAATATCCTCTAGGGAGCCAAATGGGGGATAGAAAGTACATAGCCAAGATGGCTACGAAGTTCTTTCTTAGTGGTCAGACGCTGTACAAGAAGTCGTTCGATTTGGTTCTATTAAGGTGTGTAGACGCTAAGGAAGCAAACTTACTCATGCAGGAGATTCATGAAGGAGAGTGCGGACCGCACATGAACGGCCATCTCCTCGCCAGGAAGATCATGAGACTCGGTTACTATTGGATGACCATGGAGTCAGATTGCAACCGACACGTGAGATCTTGTCATCAGTGTCAGGTGTATGGGGATAGGATCAACGCTCCCCCAAATGAACTACATCAAATGTCTGAGGCTTGGCCGTTTTCAATGTGGGGAATCGATATGATCGGGCCGATTAACCCCAAAGCTTCAAACGGACACCGTTTTATCTTGGTGGCAATCGATTACTTCACCAAATGGATCGAAGCCAATTCGTATGCGAACGTTACAGCCAAAAACGTCGCAAAGTTCATCAAGCGGGACATCATTGCGAGGTATGGGACGCCCCAAGCCGTTATTACAGACAATGGATCCAACCTGAACAACAAGGTGGTGGATGATCTTTTAGATCGATTCAAGATCAGACACCTTAATTCTTCTCCCTACCGCCCACAAATGAATGGAGCTGTGGAAGCGGCGAATAAGAATATTAGGAAAATCTTGGCTAAGACCGCAGAGAACTTTCGGGATTGGCACGAGAGATTGCCATACGCGTTAATGGCATACCGAACTTCAATTCGGACTTCAACCGGGGCAACGCCTTACTCTTTAGTATATGGCATGGAGGCCGTCCTTCCTGTGGAAGTTGAGATCCCTTCCTTACGAATATTAGCCCAAGCGAAACTTTCAGAGGCCGAATGGATCCGGCAGAGGCATGAGCAATTGAATCTGGTTGATGAGAAACGAGTGAAGGCTATCTGTCATGGACAGGCGTATCAAAAGCGGGTAGCAAAGTCATTTAACCGCAAAGTGAAATTCAGAAACTTTACCGTCGGGGATTTAGTTGTGAAGAAGACGCTCCCTAATGCTCCTCATCCCGGGGGCAAGTTCGCACCAAATTATGAGGGTCCGTATGTAGTACAGAAAGTTCTACCCGGCGGTGCTTTAATTGTCATAAATATGGATGAAGAGGAATTGGCAAGTCCTGTAAATGCAGATGCTGTCAAGAAATATTACCCTTGAATAAGATAAAGATCGGATCAGTCTTCATATCTCATAGGTGTCTGAGCCACATTGAAGGCCACTACATATATTCCATGCATACATGTATACACTTGCATCACTTTCTCTATATTGCAGGTTTAAGAGGAACACCCAGATGGAGAAAACAACCTAAATAACATTATCCAGGCTAGAAGATTACGAAGAAAGGGAGTCTACGAGCTGAGTTACCTGTTAGCATACTCATTTTCCAGCCAAAGGAAATTGTCAGATGGCGTCGTAAAATGGAGTTTATCCGATGCAACATGATAAGATTATGTCAGCAAAAATTGGCTCTTACATTAAAAGAGAACCTTCATAGCATGAGGGAATGACAGTGATCCGAAACGCCCCTAGTTCGATCTCCAAGGTTAGGAAATGTTGTGAATATTGTAAATAAATAAGACAAATTTTTGTAAATTATTTTTTGCAGAATAGTCGACGAACAAGATCAAATTGTCCAACAAAGGTTGACGGAAAATCAACCCAGCGAAGCTGGTAAAGGGAGACAACCCCAAATGGAAAAATGGTGATCATCTGATGAGATCCGTCTTGATGAAAATGGGGCAAATTGATGGAAAACCTGAATTGAAAAGGAGAGTATATCTTCCTTAACGCATTTGGTTTTAAAGATAACCCTTCTGATTTCCTTCTTGCAGGGACATTCGATCGACGACTATGACAGTTGTCAACATTAAACAAGCCCAAATCTTTTAAAATTCACTCGACCCTTTCACCCTTGCATTTTATTGTGCAGGGGCAAAGTCCGAGATAAGCCATTCATTGACGTAAGGAGTAGACTCCCCAATTTACTTGACCTGTCCACATGTCTGGGGTGACACATTCCCAATGTTCGGGTTGAATGAACAAGCCTGGTTATCTAGAAACCACTAGGCGTTCCTTCCAAATCCTCAGGTAAATATATCTTCGCCCTGAACCTTTCATGAGAATGAATTCTGACGATTCTCAGGGTGCTCGAATCTAGAGCGGCATATACATGCACCCTTCATGGTAGGTTAAATTGGGTTTGAGCTTCTGCCGGATTCCTGGTCTCCCCAGATTCCAGAATGGCACCCTTTGAGGTAAATCAAGTCCTTCTTACAGGCAAACCAAGTCCTTCTTACAGGCACAAAGTCCTTCTTACAGGCAAATCAAGTCCTTCTTACAGGCAAACCAAGTCCTTCTTACAGGCAAACCAAGTCCTTCTTACAGGCACAAAGTCCTTCCTACAGGCAAATCAAGTCCTTCTTACAGGCAAACCAAGTCCTTCTTACAGGCACAAAGTCCTTCTTACAGGCAAAATAAGTCCTTCTTACAGGCATAAAGTCCTTCTTACAGGCATAAAGTCCTTCTTACAGGTAAATCAAGTCCTTCTTACAGGCAAACCAAGTTCTTCTTACAGGCATAAAGTCTTGCTTACAGGCATTAAGTCCTTTTTATAGGCACGAAGTCCTTTTTACAGGCATCAAGTCCTGTCTACAGGCATCAAGTCCTTTCTACAGGCACAAAGTCCTTTTTACAGGCATCAAGTCCTTTCTACAGGCACCAAGTCCTTTTTACAGGAACCAAAGTCCTTTTTACAGGCACCAAGTCCTTTCTACAGGCACAAAGTCTTTCTTACAGGCAGTTTCATGGGGTGACATACCATACGGGTCAAATCTCAATGAAATTTAATTAGTAGAATCCTTTTATTAGGAATCTACCATGGTACGACCCACCATACGGGTCAAATGGTACGACCCACCATACTGGTCAAATTTTAATTCAATTTCTAAATCAGTGGAATCCTTTTATTAGGAATCTACCATGTCACGACCCACCATACGAGTCAAAATTTAATAAGTAGAATCCTTTCATTAGGAATCTACCATGGGTTGACCTACCATACAGGTCAAATTTCAATCAAATTGTAATCAGTAGAATCCTTTCATTAGGAATCTACCATGGGGTGACCTACCATACGGGTCAAAATTTATTCAGTAGAATCCTTTCATTAGGAATCTATCATGGGTTGACCTACCATACGGGTTCAAATTCAACCACCCTAAGGTTTTCTTATAACGAATCCTTATGTTCTCATTTCATTTTCAGTGGAACATTCATGTCACGACTCTTTTTATTTCATTGTGTTGAGTCAATTAGGATTCAGGTGTCATCTCGTCTTTGAAATGAACCTCTGTCGAGCTTCCTTTCAAAGAGGGGCAGCTGTTGACACCTGATTTTTAATCATCTTTTCTCTTTTAAAAATTTTCAGTATTTTTCGGCATTTTTATTTTTTGAAAAATCCATAAAAATTCATAAAATTGAAAAATTAACTTCGGGGACCTTGGCCAAGCCTAGAAAACTAATTTTGACCAAAAAATGATTTTTCATATTTTCAGTATTTTTTAGTATTTTTTTTTATTTATTCATGAAAAATAAAGAAAAATTGAGAAAATTGCAAAATCAACTTTGGAAGCCTTAGCCAAGCCTAAGCAACCATTTTTGAACAAAAAATAAATTTTCATATTATATATATTTAATTTAATTTTAAAAAAAAAAATACAAAAATACTTGAAAATTTTGGAAAAATAACATTTGAGGCAAAAAAATACACAAAGATAGTTAATATTTTTATTTTAAATCTATTTTCATATTGGCCTCCGTAAATTTAGAAAAATCCAATTCGAGTCACGTGTCCCTTCACGAGTATAATCTCGAATCGGGCCTAAAAAAATTTAATTTAAGTCAACTTATTTTTAATTTTCACTTTTTATGAGTTGTGACATTGTCTTCTAATATTTTAAATTTTCATCTTAGCTCAATTATACCAAGAATGACTCAATTTTGCAAAAGGGCTTTAATTAAATTCTGCATTATTTTCAGCGGCAAGAAATGAGCTTAAATTTGACATGTGGTAAATTTTGGTGTGTCAAAAATTGTGAAAGAGATTTAGACTTAAAGAAATATATTTTTTCATGGACTAAATTGCAAATACTTAAAATCTCAAGGACTAGGATGCAAATACCTAACACTTGAGGGATTATTTTGTAAATAACAAAAAGAAGAGTTGGTGGAGAAATTAGAATAGAGAAGGGAAGATGGAGAAGAGGAGATGGAGAAGGGAAGATAGAGAAGAGGAGATAGAGAAGGGAAGTTGAAGAAGAGGAGATGGAGAAGAGAAGATGAAGAAAATAAGATAAGAGTAGAGAAGGGAAGATGAGATGAAGAAGAGTTAGTGGAAAATTTAGAATGGAAGATGGATGAGTAGATTATAAAAGGAGGAAGAAGTGAGCTTGGGAGGGAAATTTTTTTGAGAGAGAAAATCTTGGATGCTTGAGAGAATTTTGAGAGATTGAAAGAAATTAGAGAGAAAGAAAAAAAATAAAAAAAGAGAGAGAATCCTTTTTTCCAAAAGAGAGCCTTGAAGATGGTGAAAGTTTAAATCTAGGTGTTACCATCAACAATTCCTCTACCGATCAACGTGAGTCACAAGTTCATCTCCATCGTTCGAGCCGCAATCTTGATCTATAAGGTGACACGAGATTCGAATTCGGCAATCAAATCTGTTAAATCAGGTAACGATCCTAACTATTAAAATCTTCGAGAATTTCTTTGCCCAAATAAATTAATTTAAATTTCGATTATGTCATGTCATACTCATATGTTTCCATATCTACATGTCGCATTCATACTATAAATTCTTGCAATTTAATTCTTGCACCATAAATCCCAAAGGGAAGAGCCAAGCCAATGCTTAGCCTCCCATTAGAGGTTTTTACTTACAGTAGTTAAATATCTGCAACTTAAATACCTGTACCTTAAATCCCAAAGGGAAGAGCCAAGCCAATGCTTAGCCTCCCATTGGAGGTTTTTACTTACAGTAGTTAAATACCTGCAACTTAAATACCTGTACCTTAAATCCCAAAGGGAAGAGCCAAGCCAATGCTTAGCCTCCCATTGGAGGTTTTTACTTACAGTAGTTAAATACCTGCAACTTAAATACATGTACCTTAAATCCCAAAGGGAAGAGCCAAGCCAATGCTTAGCCTCCCATTGGAGGTTTTTACTTACAGTAGTTAAATACCTGCAACTTAAATACATGTACCTTAAATCCCAAAGGGAAGAGCCAAGCCAATGCTTAGCCTCCCATTAGAGGTTTTTTCTTACAGTAGTTTAAATACCTGCAGCTTAAATACATGTACCTTAAATCCCAAAGGGAAGAGCCAAGCCAATGCTAGGCCTCCCATTGGAGGTGTTTATTCACTGTCATGTACTTCTTATAATTTAATTTTTGAATCATCAGACCCAAAAGATGAGTAGGTCGTAATACTGCACAGAAGTCGTTAACACACTCCCTCTTTCGGCTTCAGGGAATCTTTAACACTTAAAAAATATAACAAATAAAAATATATACCATCCATGCATCCTATTTAAAAGTGAAAACACAAAAGAGAATACCCTACTAGAGCCTTAGGAATAAACCAAGCCTGAGTTACCGAATTAGGATATCCATGAAATTAAGGTACCGAAAGGGCATTAGTTTTAATTAACTTGTGTAACCAAGTCCCCGAGCTCATAATCTCTGGTTCGCAGGAATAAATTAGTTCTCCCGCTAATTTATTTAGGTTCCTAATCAACCTACCAAGAATGATTAGTGGCGACTCCAAATTTCAAAATCATTTAAAATAAAAATCCAAAGTCACGATTCGGTAGGGCTTGGGAGGGTCCGCGTTAGGTTAGTCAAATCTAATTAACCTAATAATCCGTTAACCCTTTAAAATAAATTTTTTTAGAGGGTCGCGACAATGATCAATTCATACTTGCAAAGAGGATAATCGATCTCTTGCAATTTAGACTCCTATGTGTCACTCTTAAGGCAAACCTTAAGAAAGATCTTATTATTCTATCTTTACAGAGATGCTAACATTTATGTACATAGTCTATTAAAAAGTTCGAGTTGTACAATACAAGAAAAATTCAGAAAAAGTAGAAGTTAAAAACAAACGTTACCAAAAATTGACTTTTGAAATTAAAATCGGAGAAAAGGAGATATACCTCATTTCCACGTCTAATGTACAGAAGATTAATGCCACAACTGTCCTACTGAAAAAGAGCTATACTTGCTTTAAGTTTGATCTTTGATTGGTAGGTGACCTATTTGAATGTCACTCACGTTAATAATTAAGGGATATATGCACTAGAAATCCTAAAACTTATCGCAAAAATATAATTGAGTTTTCAAACTTTCAATAAATGTAATCAAGTCCTAAAATTTATGAAATTAGTGTAATCAAGTCCCTCCATGAATTTCATCTAGTTTGGTTAACGGAAAATGTTGACATGTCTTTTTTTATTACATTATTAAGACATGGGGTGCTGATGTGGAGCCACTAAGTGCCAAATTAGAAAAAAAAATTGAAAATTTCAAAAGAAGCGAGGGTTTTGCTACGGTGAAAACACAGGAAGAAGACATGTTCGTTTGGGTTCTGGAAACTTTCTTCTAACGAAAACACAGGAAACAGATTTCAGATTTCGCTCTTCAGACTTCATATTACCATTTGTCGTCGTCAATGGTTTCCCCTTTCGAAACGCAATTTTCTTACTTTTTTGTTCACTGTTCCTGCTTGCCCGCTCTCTCTCTGTCTTGGGCAATTTCTCAATTCTCAGTCGCCATGGCCTTCCTGCGCTGAATATGGTAGTTTGTCCCCTGCAAGAGAATGCAACCTCTCTTACATCAAAATTTGATGCCCGAGCTCAGCTGCACTCTCACGTTCTTCCACTTACTCGAGTTCTTTGAATGTCAATTACTTGGAACGATGCACGGTAGTTGTCCAGGTTACCCGCATCAAGTATGGATTAACCAGCGGCTTCCAAAGCCAGTTTGAGTTTAAATTTACGATGCGGTTCAGACATGGATCTATAGCATCTCTGACCACTCAGCTAATTATGTAATTTTTCTTTGACAAACCAATAAAATTCTTGCTTTTCCCTCTTTAGTTTCGTCCAACAGCAGCAGTACTATTTACTAGTTTGGAGTTTTGATGCTTTGATATTTTCGCAAAGCACGATTTGGCCCCTGAAGAGCAAGGCACGATTCCCACAACCATGGTGAGGGTGGTATGAAAGCAACCATTTGATACAAAAGGAACCTTGTTCTAGGCTGTTCCAAGTTATTTCAAGAGCTTCTTGCCTTTTAACTTTGGCATCACAGCTCAATTTCAGCCATTGCATCTCTGCTACTCCTCTTTCAAAATCCTGAACGAGAATTATTACGATTTAAACTCTATATCTAAACCACGATTAATAAAGAAAAAAGAGCAAATGCCAGGTGAAGCAGATATTATGGTGAATCCCAATGCAAAGCTCAAACAGGGAAATGAGAAACCAAGAGAAGTAATTTCATAGATCTGATCAAAGCTCGAGAGTAACGTGTTTCTGCTAGCTGAAAAAACAAGTTACAATGTACAAGTAACTGAAACTCGCATTGAAACATGTTAAATATGTCTTGAATTTTTTGACATATTATTTGAATGGGCCGTAGGCCCAAACCCAGAGGAATTAGGTTTTCCTTTTTTTTTTTGAGACACAATATATATTGTGATTAGGGTTTCATTGTACTTGTACTCTCCTTTTGATATAGTGGAATTTCGTTTTGCCTCGCCCGTGGACGTAGATCAATCTGATCGAACCACGTAAATCTCGTTGTTCCGCTTTTGTTCTTCGTTTGATTTCCGCAACAAATTGGTATCAGAGCCTGGTTAAGAGACGAAGAAGAAAGAGGGCGGCGTTTTGTGAGAGTTTTGCGTCGGCCGACCACACGTCCGCTACGCTCGGCCAACTCCCTCGGCCAAGGCCCGTGATCTCGGCCAACTTCCGTCGGCCACGACCTGTGCTCTCGGCCACTTCCGTCGGCCTCGACCCGTGATATCGGCAACTTCCGTCGGCCACGACCTGTGCTCTCGGCCACTTCCGTCGGCCTCGACCCGTGATATCGGCCACTTCCGTCGGCCACGACCCGTGCTCTCGGCGACTTCCGTCGGCCACGACCCGTGTCCTCGGCCACTTCCGTCGGCCTTGACCCGTGATCTCGGCCACTTCCGTCGGCCTCGGCCCGTTATCTCGGCCACTTTTCTCGGCCAACGCCCGTGAACTCGGCCACTTTTCTCGGCTAAGGCCCGTGCGCTCGGCCACTTTTCTCGGCCACCTCCAGGCGACCAGACCAGAACAGTCCCGACAACCCCCGACGACCCGATACCAAATCAAAGGGCTCTTTTAGATGGCATCTCTGAAGTTTCAGATTTCATCTTTTGATGGACAGAATAATTTTGGATTATGGAAAATAAAGATGAAAGCTTTATTGAGGCGGGAGGGTACGGTTAGGGCGCTGGACGGAAAGTATCCAGATGACATGACCTCGGCAGAAATAGAAGAGATGGACGAGAAGGCGCATAGCGCGATTCAGTTGTCTCTGGATGACAAGGTTCTGCGAGAAGTCGCCGATGAGGAAACAGCTGCGGGTCTCTGGAGCAAACTGGAAAGTCTCTACATGAAGAAATCTTTGACGTCGAGACTTTATTTGAAGCAGCGTCTTTACACCCTAAAGATGCGCGAAGGTACGCCTGTTCAGGAACACTTGGATGAGTTTAATAAAATTGTTCTTGATATGAAGAATTTAGATATTAAACTTGATGATGAAGATCAAGCTTTGATTGTGTTATGTTCACTGCCTGCTTCATATGAGAATTTTGTGAACTCGATGCTTTATGGACGTGAATCCATAACCTTGGAGGATGTTAAAGCATCTTTGAATTCTGCTGAATTGAGAACGAAACTGAATGGGAATACTAATGAAAATAAAGCAGATGGTTTATTTGTGAGAGGCAGGAACAAGAACAGGGATAAAGCTCCTCGAGGGAAATCTGTTGGTCGATCAAAATCTAGGCCACCTGCCGATAAGACAAACGTGGAGTGCTATTATTGTCACAAAAGAGGACATTACAAGTCAGATTGTCCTGTGCTCAAGAGAAAAGGTAAGCAGCATGCTCAAAGACAAGATGTGGTGAATGTTGCTAGCGAAGATGAGTCTAAGGCGTCAGACAGTGTTCTTACTGCATGCTCTGTTGTTAGTTTGTCCGATGATGTTTGGATATTGGACTCTGGAGCATCTTTTCATATGTGCCCAAATAGGGAATGGTTTACCACGTATGAAAAAATAAATGGTGGATCAGTCTTGATGGGTAATGATGCTGTATGCAGAGTTATGGGTATTGGTACTGTTCGGATTAAATGTCATGACAAAGTAGTAAGAACCTTAACTGAAGTTAGACATATACCAGACTTGAAGAGAAACCTTATCTCGTTGAGCAGTTTGGATTCCATTGGGTGTATGTACTCAGGTGGAGGTGGAGTTCTCAAAGTCTCCAAAGGCAATCTAGTTGTGATGAAAGGATGCAAGGTGAACCACTTGTATCATCTACAGGGTAGCACGGTTATGGGTCCTTCGATTGGCACATCTAATTCTGTTTCTGATAATGATAAAACAAAACTGTGGCATATGCGTTTGGGCCACATGAGTGAGCGTGGCATGACGGTTTTAAGTAAACGTGGTTTACTTTGTGGAGAGCAGACGACTTCGCTAGATTTCTGTGAACATTGTGTTCTTGGCAAGCAGTGCAGAGTTAGCTTTAGTACTGGCACACATTCAACAAAGGGCACACTTGACTACATCCACTCTGATTTATGGGGACCAGCACAGGTTCCATCTAAGGGTGGTGCTCTTTACTTTGTGACGTTCATTGATGATTATTCCAGGAAGGTTTGGGTTTATTTTCTGAAGAAGAAAAGTGATGTATTTGAAACCTTCAAAAAGTGGAAAACCCTTGTTGAGAATCAGACTGGAAAGAAGATCAAACGTCTTAGGACTGATAATGGTCTTGAGTTTTGCAGTGGCGATTTTAATGAATTCTGTGCAGATGCTGGTATCGTTCGACACCGTACAGTTAGACATACTCCTCAGCAGAATGGGGTGGCAGAACGTATGAACAGAACCCTTTTGGAGAGAGCAAGATGCATGCTCTCTAATGCTGGCATGGAAAAAGACTTTTGGGCTGAAGCTGTTAACACAGCCTGTTATCTGGTTAATCACTCTCCTTCAACAGCAATAGACTGCAAGACTCCCTTTGAGAAGTGGTCAGGTAAGCCTTGCGATTACTCTAATCTAAAGGTTTTTGGATGCCCTGCTTATTATCATGTTAAGGATGGTAAGTTAGAACCTAGAGCAAGAAAATGCATCTTTGTTGGATATGCTGATGGTGTAAAAGGGTATCGTTTGTGGTGTCAGGAATCCAACTCGCATAAGTTCATTATTAGTAGGGATGTTACTTTTAATGAAATGCTTATGCTTGATCAAAGAAAGGTTGTTGATGATCATGCAGGAAAGCCTGAGAGCAATATGAATAAGATGGAGGTTCAGGTGGAGCTTCCAGAGAAAACCTCTCGAGATGATTTAAGCGAACAAAGTGTTACTGTTGATTCAAGTTCAGATGAGGAAGTTGTAGATGAGGTGGAGCAGCCATATTCTATTGCTACTGGCAGAGAAAGGAGGCAGACTCGACCTCCTCAAAAATATGGATACTCTGATCTAGTGGCTTATGCTCTCACGACAGCAGAAGGTATGGGTATTCATGAACCCTCTACTTATACTGAAGCTGTTACTTGCGTAGAATCAGAAAAATGGGCTACTGCTATGGTTGAGGAACTTGAATCACTTCACAAGAACCAGACTTGGGACTTGGTGTCGTTGCCTAAAGAAAAAAAGGCCATTGGGTGTAAATGGGTCTTCAAGAAAAAGGAAGGAATTCCAGGTGTTGAAGATGCTAGATGCAAGGCACGACTTGTAGCCAAAGGCTACAATCAAAAGGAGGGAATTGATTATACTGAGGTATTCTCTCCTGTGGTTAAGCACACTTCCATCTGTGTGTTATTAGCTTTAGTTGCTAAATTTGACTTTGAGCTTGAGCAACTTGATGTGAAGACTGCTTTTTTGCATAGTGACCTTGATGAGACTATTTATATGGCCCAGCCTGAGGGCTATTATGTAGAAGGCAAGGAAGACCATGTTTGCAGATTGAAGAAATCCTTGTACGGTTTAAAGCAGTCTCCAAGACAGTGGTATAAGAGATTTGATAGCTTTATGATAGGAAGTGGTTATCATAGGAGCAGCTATGATAGTTGTGTCTACTTCAGGAAGGGTTCAGATGGATCCTTTGTTTATCTCCTCTTATACGTTGATGATATGCTCATTGCTGCAAAGAACATGTCAGATGTGTTGATCTTGAAGAAACGGCTCAGTGAGGAGTTCGAGATGAAAGATCTGGGTCCTGCCAAGAAAATCTTAGGGATGGAAATTCGAAGGGACAGACAAGCAGGAAAGTTATATCTATCACAGAGGAGCTATATTGAGAAGGTACTTGAGAAGTTTGGCATGCAGAACGCAAAACCTGTTACTACACCATTAGCACCTCATTTTAGACTCTCAGCTCTACATTCACCTCAGTCAGAAGATGAGGAGGCTGCAATGTCTCATGTCCCATACTCCAGTGCAGTTGGCAGCTTGATGTATGCTATGGTATGTACTCGTCCCGACATTGCTCATGCAGTTAGTGTGGTAAGTAGATATATGGCTCACCCTGGAAAGGAGCATTGGCAGGCAGTAAAATGGATACTTAGGTATCTTAGAGGTTCCGCAGATTTAGGCTTGGTGTTTGATAGAAATAGTTCAAGTGGTACCTCAGTTGTGGGATTTGTGGATTCTGACTATGCAGGTGATCTTGATAAAAGAAGATCTTTGACTGGCTATCTTTTCACGCTATCTAGCTCAGCTATTAGTTGGAGGTCAACCTTACAGTCGACAGTCGCTTTGTCTTCTACAGAGGCAGAGTATATGGCAGCAGCAGAAGCAGTGAAAGAAGCTATTTGGTTAAGGAATCTTGTTCAGGAACTTGGCCTCCAGCAGGAAGACAATTCAGTTGTCTTTTGTGATAATCAGAGTGCTATACACTTAGTTAAAAATCAAGCATATCATGAAAGGACTAAGCACATTGATGTCAGATATCACTTTATTCGAGATGCAGTTGCTGACAATCCTGCTGATATGTTGACCAAGTCAATCCCCGCCAACAAGTTTAAGCATTGCTTGAACTTGATTGGCATGCCTGTTTGAGGTTTGCCCCTTTCTGGGGCTTGGTGGCGAGGTGAAGGAAATTCTACCTTGTTTGAAGAGGACATATTCTTTCCTTTGTTACATCCCTTGTTTCCTACACCGAGTTAGCTCACGTAGGCTTAGGGATGCTGGAAGAACATGTTCGACTTCTTGATGATTAAATTCAAGCCAAGGTGGAGAATTGTTAAATATGTCTTGAATTTTTTGACATATTATTTGAATGGGCCGTAGGCCCAAACCCAGAGGAATTAGGTTTTCCTTTTTTTTTTTGAGACACAATATATATTGTGATTAGGGTTTCATTGTACTTGTACTCTCCTTTTGATATAGTGGAATTTCGTTTTGCCTCGCCCGTGGACGTAGATCAATCTGATCGAACCACGTAAATCTCGTTGTTCCGCTTTTGTTCTTCGTTTGATTTCCGCAACAAAACAGCAGCATCCAACTATAAAGAACATTTCGAAACAAAGAAGAACCAAGAACACGGGTTCAAACTAAAAAGAACATTCTGAAACATTTTGATTCTAAAACTGCAGCATCTAACTAGAAAGAGCATTACGCTACAAAAGAACCAAGAACACGGGTTTGAACAATATTTAAGGACCAAGAACATGGGTTCGAACTAGAAAGACCATTCTGAAACATTATGATTTCTTGCATTCAACGCATTGACTTCACAGAGTATTGAATGGGTAACAGTGAAAAAAAAGATTGAATAAACCTTCCGGAGAGCAAGATATGAGTAAATAATCGGGAAGGTTTCCACAGTACATTTTAACATGGTCTACGCAATAATGTTAAGAGAGGCAAGTAGGTTGCCAAAACATAACAGTGAGACGCACGAATGACCAACCAGCCACTCTTGGAACAGCTCGTCAAGTGGAATTTCCACTTTTCGATAGCTTACACAAGCAGTTTTTAGAATGAAATATGCTCTTTTTCCATTCTCAAGGTGATGCAAAATGATTTAACTACCTCATTTCACTAGCAAATAGCAGCAAGCTTAACAAAAATCCAGTCAATAAAAACAGTTATTTTCCTACGAGTACACTATTTGTGAGAGAAGGAAGATTTAGCCAATATGACTCATTCAAGCTTACAGGCAGAAATTGGAGATGAAAACTCGCACCAAGTCCTCCGTCCACAAACCGATATATGGGGAGCAATCTACGAAACTGCTTCGTTGGTTTCGAACGACCTCCACCTTCGTAAATTGCAGCTTCGTCAATGGCAATGTTGATGATTTGCCAGTTTTCCTTCAGATGAAGCGGAGGACTCGAAGGAAGAACAAAAACTAGAGCCATCTGCAAACGAAGAAAAGAACACGGGGGAAGAAGAGCACTCGGACGAAGAACGGAACCGGAACGAAGAGATCTCGGACAAAGAGAAGATCGACGAAGAAGACCACAACTCGAACATGGACAAATTTTGGGCAAACCTGTAGTTCAGGGCTCAACGTTCCATCCGGGGCAAAGTACAGTAACGACATTCGTTTTTTGCGGGGATCAAAACGGTTTTGTTTTGCACACGTGAAGTTACTCATTTAAGTTATTTTTCACGTGAGCGATAGAGAAATGATTAAAATAAATCAAGTAACTGATTTTCTTTGATTAATTTGAACTTGAGGACACTAGATTATATCACAAAATTTTTTTGACTTCATCGTACTTTTTGCACGATTTAAAGTTCAACTGTATTTTTCAAATAATTTTTAGGACTTTTGATACTTTTGTTGACTTTGAATATGTGGATACTTATCCAACTTTAAATTTCAATAAAAATTATATCAATTGAATATTCCCGTAATATGCATTAACTGAAAAGACTGGATATTCTCTAATAATGCCGTTTCCAAATTTCCGTCTATCATTCAAGTAAATAGAGTCAAGCCTAGTTGAACAAGGTCAACCGGACCCTACCAGTGAATTGCTTGAGCAGTATTAGAGACACTAATGTTTCTGATTTTGGCAATCCATACTCTTTTACGTGGATTTCCATACATTTGTGTATTTGGATCTCAGACACGTTCTTGCAATCATGCACTAATTTTTTTTTTCATCATAAGTATTATAGAAAATGTCAATAAAATGTCAAAGTTTTCAATCAATGACTGAGGTGTTTCCTTTCGATTCGACAGACACCAATTTTGTCAGGAACATGCCTGGAGGGATTACACAACCCTCCTTAATATATTTTTTGATATTAAAATTAAAAGCATAAAAAACTTCCTTTTTGAATGTGATTGCCAATCAGACCAGGTAGAATTAGGAACCGGACCACACCACCCGAGAAATCGATCCAGTTCCTGATTCCAAAATTTTGGAACCTTTTTAATAGGTTTGGTTTTCGGTTTCAAGTGAAAACTTACTCAAGAACCAGAGCGATTTTAGTGAAAGCAGCATAATTTCTCTAAATTGAGTATAACTTTATCTAGCCCCATTTGTTTCTTTTTTGTTCTTGGTCATCTCTCCCTATTCTGTGGAGCAATATCTTTACAAATAAATGGAAAATGGAGTTTAAAATTTTATTTTGATGAGGTGGGAAAGGAGTTTTATAATTTAGGTTTTATTTTACGTGTTTGAACTTTTTATTGTTTATAATTGTATGCGGTTACGTGTTTGAACTTTTCATCATTTATATTTGTACTTGACCACATGTTTGCCTAATGGAGATTTATGTTGATCATCTTTTACTTTGAGCCATTTTGTTGCTGATATTATAAAAAGGAAAAAAGTAGGTTATCAGGTAGAAGCTAAAATCGGACTGAAAAAATAAGGTAGGTTTTAGAACCAATTTTAGAAAAACATGATTGATTCTAAGTTCTAAAAACTGAGAATCAATTATAACAGGACAGTGGAACCTACCCACCTTAGAACTAATTGTTGGAAATACTGATTACCAACACTAATCACCTTTAACCCACCGGCTGAGTGGGCGAGTGGATAGGGCTCTGGACCCAGTTTGGTCCAGAGTTCGAATCCCCCCCGTTGCGATTCGTCGCAGGGAACTCGTCCCCCCCGTTGCGATTCGTCGCAGGGAGCTCAGTGTCTTACCCGGGTGCCTGTGGTGGTGGGGTCCTGCAGTCGCCCCCGAGGACTTAGTCGGGTTCACGGCCTCGGTTTGAGCTCAGCTCGCCAGCCTCCGGACACCTCGGTTATCAAAAAAAAAAAAAACACTAATCACCTTTCTTTGCTAACACCAAAGCTAGAGTTAGTCCAGCTTGGTCCGACAAAGGTAATAGATTAAGTTGTCCAATCTATCAAGCCTTGCTCGAGTGTGGGCTATTCACAGGCGCGCGCTCTATTCATTCTTTATTCATGGAGTACACCAAATCAGTTTATTTGTGTTGCTTTCGTGTCCTTTGGAACGTGATAGGAAACTCACAATGTTTTACCGGGTGATGTTAGGCAGGATAAATGGTCATCTTCAAATGTTCTATTCAATCTGTTCTAAACAGAGTTCCATACTGGCCCATTAACCAAGAATTCAAGCTCCAAGCACCAACAATTAGAGAGCATAGACATGACTCATCCTACGTTAATTTCCTCCAAAATTTTCCATCAGAGGTCAACAATTGTGCGCGGCCGTTCAAATGTGATCCGCTTTTGAAATGCTTCCTGTAGCCCTGACCAATCTGCCTGATATCTTCCTCGGCCTTTTTTTTTTTTGGTTGAAACATTAAACTTTGATTGAAATCAAAGGGAATTAACACTAGAATTTACACAATAAAAACATAACACTGACCAAAGAGGATGGGGAAACATATATATAGGAAACCAAGTTTGACCGAAATATTATCTTCAAGTCCATGTGGCACTTTCCAATCTTGATCGTCACCTCCACAGGAAATAGGAAAGAATTTCTTCGAATATTTTATTTGATATTCTCCCTTTGATCCAGACTTTTCTTTTCTTGTTCTCTGACCAAAAGTCAAACTTCAATTTGAACAATTCCTGGGGCGTCTATGAATATTACAAGTTATCAAAACTTAGAATATTTCTCGAAGCTTTGGTTCAAAACGTGTTCTTACTCATCTATACCATGGGAGCATCTGATAAGCTGCATATGCTCTGGTGACTTCGAAATGAAAATGCAGAGCATACTTACATAGAGTAACCCTAAGAGTACAAGGACTTATCCACAACATCAATTTGCGTAGTGAAATAACGAATTCTAAACCTCTAACTCTTTATTAAAGAAAGTGATGGCGGTTATTACTCACCAATTTTGGCCACAAAATAAACTTCATGTCGTTTTTCTAAATTGTCCATTTTCCCTTATTGCATTACAGAGACCGGGCACTATCCCATTATCTCTATTATTTGCAACGGATGGCCATGGTCCAGACGGTCCTCTTCTTGAAGTCTATGACCCAGGCACCGAATGAGCCTTACCCTGAAACCTAAACGATCGATTTCGGTCTGTTCACAGATAAAGCTGGGATCTGGGAACCGCCCCTTTTGCATTTGCAGGAGAATCCCATTAAACCTCGTGAATTATTTGAAAAGGACACCACGGAATTCGGTGACAATAAGTAAGTCATCAATTAATGCCTGACTTTTATGTGGCTTGCATTCTGTGAATTACCTTGTCATGCAAAAGAGAGATCACGAAGATAAATTTATGTGAAACAGAGGGATGGCACCTAGCGAGAACATATGTTAAAGCTGTTATTTATTAGAATTTGATATTTAACATGTTTTCCATCTCGTACTAGATAGTCCTTCAATAGTTTTGGTAACCGACATTTCTCATCTGCAAGTACACTCCTCTGAATAGGACAATTGCGTGCTATATGCCTTGTGTTTCCACAAATAAAACATGCTCCGGTCTTGCGGTAACAAGGGCCGCCATGACGTCTCCTGCATGTAGCGCAAGGACCCTGAATAACTTGACTCTTTTCTTTTCCAAGATTGCTAATGTCTCTCTGCTTAGTGCTACCACTTGATTGATTTTCTTGAAAATGAGTAAACTTTGACCTCATATATGGAGGAGCACCTTGTATGTCACTTCTAGTAATCTCACGTTCAATCTTAATTGCTTGTTGTAGCAAGTCTTAAAGTTGGTAGTGAAAGAGACACAATCATACAACGAATTTCAAGCCGGAGTGTTCAGCTCTTTTCCCTTCAATGATCACCACATGCCCCACAAATCTACTCATCTGATTGAAACAAAATACATACTTCAAAACAATAGAGTCACCTCGTGATATATGCAGAAAATCATTTTTCATTTACGCCTAGAACAACTGTAGGAAAAATTGGGCATTAAAAGTCTCTTTGAAATCCTTCTAAAAAATTGTAATGTCCTCATCTCCAAGGACAAACCCCGTTCCCTTCTACCAATATTTGGCTTTACCTTCCAAATATTAAGTAACAAAGTCTACATTTCTCTCTTCGAAAATCTATTCAACTCTGAAGATCCCCTCTATCTAAATCATCCCTCTTGAATAGGGAATAGGGTACTCTCCACAGGAGCTATTACTCTTTCAATCGAAAAAGAACATCGAGATTCAAAAATGAAAGAAATCATTTTATTTAGTAGTAGAAAGAGAATTATGCTACATTTAAACTTCCTAAAAAACAAAAGCAAAGTTCCACCAAATAATAGTAATGATAAATTATAATTAAAATATTATAAAAATCCTAAAATTAAAAAACTAGAAATTTTTGTTAGGAAATTGCCTCTGCGTGCCTTTTTAGTATAATTCATACTTCTATTTGCTTGATTAATGAATAATCGTTGTTTGCTTGCTTTTTTAGTATAATTAAATACCTTGTAAATGATCACATACCAATCCCCACTTTAGTTGATTGCGCTCTCTTAATTCTAGGTTAACCAAAATGGTAAAGAAAGATGATAATGAAGTGCTAGAATGCATTATTATTAAAGGTGCCCAATGGTTGTGTCCTTACCATCGCAAATATTACACCGTAAGCAAATATGCCATAGGGAGAATCATTCGACACTTTATGAGGACGGCCCGGCCTATTGGAGATATAAAAGACTGCTCACATATAAATGACGTAACAAAAAATGATACCGAATTAAATTCGATGTTCCACTACTTGAGATTCAAAAGCCTCAAGATTCGTGAACTGCACAGACTTCTCCTCCTCCTCCTCCTCGATTTCAACGACCCCAACGGGCTCCACAGCCTCCATGGTCCTCCATATCCATAGCCTACTCCACAGCCTCCACAACTTCCCGGGGATGCCCCATATCCACTTCCAATGCTTCAAGATGCTCTAGTTGCTACTCCACAGTTTGCTCCACAACCTCCATGGAGTCCTCTATATCCACAACCTGCTCCACAATGTGCTCCACAGCTTCCATGGGCTTCCCCATATCCACTTCTAATGCTTCAAGAGGTGAATCAATAACTAGAGCATCTTGAAGTATTAGAAGTGGATATGGGGCACCCCATGGAAGCTGTGGAGCCGTGGAGCTCGTGAATCAGTAACTAGAGCATCTTGAAGTATTAGAAGTTGATATGGAGCACCCATGGAAGCTGTGGAGCCGTGGAGGTTGTGGAGCAAGCTATGGATATAAAAGACCCCATGGAAGTTGTGAAGCAAGCTATGGAGCCTGTTGGGGCCATGGAAACCAAGGAAGAGAAGCCTGTACAATCCGCGGATCCTGGGCTTTGGAATCTCAAGTAGTAGAACATTGAATTTAATCCGGTATCGATTTTTTGTTACGTTATTTATATGTGAGCATTTTTTTTATATCTCCAATAGGCCAGGCCGTCCCCATCAAGTGCTGAATGATTCTCCCTATGGCATACTTGTTTATAGCATAATATTTCTGATACCAAGAATACAACCATTAAGCACCTTCAACAATAACACATCCTCATGCTTCGTTATCATCTTTCTTTACCATCTTGGTTAACCTACAATCACGAGAGCGCAATCAACTAAAGTAGAGATTGGTGATCATTTACAAGGTATTTAATTATACTAAAAAGGAAAGCAAACAACCATCAATCATCAATCAAGCAAATAAAAGTACTAACTATACTAAAAAGGCAAGCAAAAGCAATTTCCTAACAAAAATTTCTAATTTTTTTAATTTTGGGATTTTTAATTTTTATAATATTTTAATTATAATTTATTGTTGTTATTATTATTATTATTACTATTATTTGATGGGAATTTGCTCTTTTTCTTTTTGGAGGAAGTTTAAATGTAGCATGATACTCTTTCTATTACTAGACAAAATGATTTCTTTCACCTTGGAATCTCAGCGATAGGTTTGATGTCCACAGCTGTGTCAGAAGACAATTCATCCTCGACAAGATAAAATGATTTCTTTCACCTTGGAATCTCAGCGATAGGTTTGATGTCCACAGCTGTGTCAGAAGTGTCAGAAGACAATTCATCCTCGACGGATCCTCTACAGCTTCATAAGTCTGGGGGCAGAAATATTCATTTTTGTTAAATTGGGCAAAAAAGACCAGAAAGCAGTTGAGAAAGGGAGTGGGAGAGGGGTTTTTCTATAGTTGTCCAGCGATTGATCCCCAAGGACTTTTCTCGTACTCGTACTCAATATCATTGTGCACCCACAAGACTTTCATGAAAAATCTATGTGCAGATGGTGGTGCATTTTGAGAGAGCTTAGAAAAACTTGGAACTCTGGCCAATTCACTTGTCGACACCTACGCCCAGCTTATTTCTGTCCGATATTTGTGCTTCCAAAAGAACCCCTCATAGATTTCACAAGGTTCCAGAGAAAGCTAACCCCTCCTTCCTTTTTCTCTTTCGAAAACAAATTAAAGCGATTGGAGACTTCTTTAACTGATAAAACGTAATCAAACTAAAGAGAGAATTTAAACAATCTAAAGAAGTTAGAGAATTCTCTGGCCAACTGAACTAAATCAAATTTAACAAAGAGATGCCATTGGAAATACGAAGTCCATGAAAAATATATATGAAGAATAATGATCAATTTAAAAATAAAAAAAGGACTTGAAAGTAGAAGTACTAGATGAGGTAAAACAGAAAGGCAACAAAAAGAAAGGTAAAAATCATTTAAAATGCTCTCTTAAACTATCCCAACCAATAAAGTAGAACTTCCTAATCAAATTTTATTTTTTCTAGGCTTTTAGCATCTCTCCAACAAGGATGTCATGATCAATTTCAACTTTTATGTACGAGAATTCTTCAGCCAACCCCCCCCCCCCCAAAAAAAACCAAACACCCCCCACCAAAAAACAGAGAGAGAGAGAGAGAGCAAGGACTATCGCCATTGTTATTCATTCAAAGTTAAGGGAGTTTTTTTTTTCTAATTTTTGAACATAGCCTAAACAACTAAGGTTTAATAATAACATGACCATTATGCTACATTTCAAGCTGAAATAAAATCCATTTATTAGTGGGTAGCACGGACCTATTTGCTCGTTTCTAAGCAGTTACGTGGCACCACACTTGCTATAAAAGTTAGGAAAAAAAATGAACTTCCCATGCAGTGGCAGGATCGATCCTTAGAAGGGACCAGGTGAGATGGAACGGATAAAAGGAGAAGTAAAATTTGTGGGTGACTTACCAAGAAACTCAACGAAGGGCTCAAGTGAAGAACGAGCAAGGGGATGATTCCAGTCCAACGACTCCCACATCTGCCGATTACTCTGAATCTCTCGAAGAGAAGGAGGAGGAGAAAGGAGCCCATTGTCAAGCAGGGGCAGCCGCGGAGGAATCCTCTTCAGTTTCGGATAATTGTCTATAGAAATCCGCTGGAGGGAATCGCAACTCGTGGTCCCATCACTTATGCTCTTCAGTTCCGAAAGATTCCATAGACCCAGTTTCATTAACTTCGGGAAAGAACAGTGCGTCATTTTAGGAACAGTGCCCTTGCAGTCTTTGACTGATATCTCTTGGAGGAAAGGGAGGCGAAGCAATACATCCTGCGTTAGCAGCACCCTCTCCATGTTGTTTTTTTTTTTGGTAAAGCACCCTCTCCATGTTGTTGCATCCATTTACTTCAAGATATGTAAGGCAACAAGTGGCTCCGCTTGGCAATGGCCCAGGTATCATCTCCTCTAATTTCTCCCAACTATATATTATAATCTCCTTCAGATTTGGAAGGAGAGTAGTCAGCCACTCCCATCTCTTCATTTTATGACACCTGGACAATTCCAACGATTGCACACTTTCTGGAAGCAGAGCGCAGCCATCACCACTTATTTCGTCTACACTCGCAGCGATATGGTTCCAGCCATTGATGAGTATAGAACTCTCAGGATCATTCACACCCCAAAGGCTGTAAAAGCCTGGTGCACCCATCACGAGCCTGTACCGTTGGCAACTATTTCGCTCGAAAGACCCCACGCATGCATTGTTCGTTTCCACATCAGCATCAGAACAATAAAGTACCTCCTCCTCCATTGATTTTACTTCTTCTCCTGCCCTCAGCTTTTTAATCGCAAGATATTGCAATTTCACCAGCTTCCCCAACACTCACTCTGGTAATGTCTCGATCTTTGTGCTATCTAGGGCGAGGTACCTCAGGTTTACCAACATCTCCATGCCCTCTGGCACTAATTCAAGACTTGCACACCCTTGGAGGTCCAACTTTCTTAGGGATCCCAACCTTCCTACAGAAGGAATAAAACACAATGCCACACAATTTCGCAGTGACAGTACTTCCAAGCTCTCCAACTGAGAGATGGAGTCCGGTAATTCTGCAATTTCGGTGTCGCTGAGATCTAGAACTGTCAACCCCTTTAGATGTCTGAAGAAAGATTCATGGATGACTCCCAACATTTCATTGCTATTCAAAGACGGCCGCGTCAATTTAGGGCAATTTGGTGATATGCCGTCCGGGATTTCTTCAAAGTTGTTGCCTTGTAAAAAAACTTTCTCTAGACGAACAGTCCAGAATACTTCCTCCAGTATTTCTTTCAACCCCATATAGGCCTTAACCATGTGAGTTGTGCTTGACACTATATCCAATGCCATGTCCCTTGTCAACGGGTGCAGACACTCTTTTTCTGGATCCAACAGGTAGGCCCCTCCTATTTTATCCAATATGGTGTTACCCTGATCGTGCAGTCCTTGCCTGGTGGCAATTCCACCTAACAAACCCTCATCTATGAAAGACTCTATCAACTCCTCGCTCCTGGTTCCTGAATGGAAAAGGACTTCTCCAAAACAAAGTACTAAATGCAGGAAACTCTGTTGCACTTGATCATTATCAAAGCTCAAGTAACTGAGTTGCAGTCTCTTGAACACGTCAAGCTCCATCCTAGAGTATTCCAATTTTCCCAACATGTCTCTCCATTCATGCACGTACTCTACTCCTCTCATGTAAGTTGCAATCTCAACGATCCCAAGTGGCATGCCACAGCACCTATCAAGCAGAGACCTTGCAATTTGTTCAACTTCCAAAGGGATTTCTCCTGCAAAGCAAAGAGTCTTTGAAAAGAGCCCCCAAGAATCTTCCATATCGAGAAGTTCTATCTTGATTTGCTTTTGACAGAGCATCATATGACACACATTTAGTGATCAAGTTGTCACTACCAACTTTAGTTTGCCCCTTTCAACCGGAATTCCCACATCCTTAACTTCAAAATGCATCCAAAGGCCATCTAAATTAGGATGGATCTATTCTTCACAGTCAGATGTCCATACAATAGGCAAGCCCTTCTCTTCATGTCCTTCTCATCTGAGAGATTGTCCAGTCCAACCACATTGGCAATCTCTTCTTGTAGCGCATACACCCTTAAATCCTAAGGTACAGCAACCCAGAATACATACAAGGTAAGATCGTCAAGAAGTTTATTACAGACGTACCTCAAAATGGCCATCTTGCCCACTCCACCCATACCATAAACACCAATTATGGAAACGTTGTCCTGCATTAAATAGGAAAAAATCTCATTCACCTTCCGACGAGTTTCTTTGCCTACTAATTCTATTGTCACCGTGGGAGATGTTTTGCTGCCTCTAACAAGTGCCGTTGTCTCTTGCCGAAATCTTCCCGGAACTGGAAGAATCTCTTCAACTTCTTTGCTCAACTCTTCCACCTCAGCTATTTTCTCCAGTGGAAAGGATATTCCTTCTCTAATTGCGTGCTATACTCCAATATTCTTCTTCTATCCTCCACGTCGACTTGAGCTTGTTCATGTCCACTTGACAACTGCTGATTAGTTCTTCCAGCTTTCTTTTGAGAGATGCCATATTCGTGTCAGCAAACCTATGGGTACCTGGTTGATTCTCAGCAGCGCAACATGCGTTCTCACACCTAAACTCAAGTATAAGTGAAAATTTACCATTAGGTACTTCTTAGATGTGTTTTACAGATATTTACACACAGAAATAAATAATTTGTAGCTTTGCGTTCACTTTTTCAAACAAAAATTATTATACACTACACCCCATATGATAATCAATACGGTATGCAGGCATGCATGTTAGAACTATTGGCAACCCATATCAAATTAAAAAGCTGATTTCAAATTGAAAGTCATAGGAATTAAAGTATTGAGTTTAATTTCACTTGACTCTTTTCATTACTTTAAAAGCCGATGCTAATGTAGGAGATCAGAGGGGATAGGGAGAGCCATGGCTTTTCAAGATTTGAATGCCACACTTCACAACATTTGTGCGTTCATTTTCAAAGATCTAGTGATTATCAATGACCGGCTCTTAAACTCCCCTTTTCCTACTAATTCCTGACTCTTTTCCGTTTCTCTACAACCATCAGAAATCTGTGCATCCTCCCGCCTATATCCCTATTCTTAGGTGAAGATTAAAACAAAACTTAAGTGTCCTGCAAGAGCTTCAACTTATGGCAAATTTAGAGATGCCCACATACCATGTGGAAGCCCGAATTGGGTTCTCCATCTTCGGCATTCACTGGGCATGGCATGTTGGTTAAAGCAGGAAAAGACTGACTGGGTAAGTTCTTCTCAAGCAAATAAGGAAAGGCTGACGAACCTGCACTGTAGCTCACATACGGCATGGCAGCAAGTGAAGTCTTACTTCGAGCATCTTCATTGCTCGCAGTCAAGGGCTGATGCGAACCCTGCGTAAGTTTGGATGAACATGCATCATTGCCTTACCTGTTGCTCGATTCCATTGCTCTTTCACCAGTCAGCGCCTCTAGGGCTTCTGATCTCACTCAGTAATCAAAGACCTTGCAGTTGCAAATTCCATGTCTTCCAACTCCAGCAAAGTGTGCCTTGATCTTCTTCGCACCTCCAACATACTCGTTCCTGCAGAAGTTGCGCTTCCACTTGTTACTAGGCAGAGCCTCAACAAGCTCAGAAAATGTATCCATCACTCCTGCCATTTCCCCTGTATCCCACAAAATGGTAAATAGATAAGTTTCAATTTACTCAATACCACAAGGAAGACCTTTGAAACTTTCTTATTTTGAAAACACGGGAAGCAGTTTTCAAACACTGCTCTTCAGATTGAAAACTATGGTTTGCTTCTGGGTAAAAAAAGAATGCTCTTTATGTAGGTGATCTGAGGGGATAGAGAGAGCCACTGCTTTTCAAGGTTTGAATATCACACTTAGGAGCACTGTTCTGTCCATTTTCAAAGATCTATTGATTATCAATGACTGACTATTAAGCTCCTACATAAAGAGCATTGCTCTGTCCATTTTCAAAGATCTATTGATTATCAATGACCAACTATTAAGCTCCTATCTTCCAGTTAGTTCCTGTTTATTTTGTGTTTCCCTATAACTATTAGAAATCTGCATATTAAGCCTCAAAACGGGGAGCTGGTCGGCGACAATGGTTGCACAGTGGTGACGGGCTCGGCTCTCCAACTCCCTCCCGAGACCGAGCTCTCCTTCTGCCTCTCTATTTTTTTCTCTCAGTGAGCCCTCTCATGAAGGCCAACCCCCTCTCCTTCTGCCTTTTCTCCCGTTGGAAGAACCTCCCTCCATCTGGCCGAGCTGTCCTACTCTGCTTTTCCTGCTTTCTTTTTGTAGCCTCACGCAAACTGGAGGTGCAGGGTATCCTGCTGGTCAAACCTTCCTTGGTACTCACATTTTTGGCTTTTTTCACTTTCTTGCTTTCCCTGCTACGCTGGTTCATCTGCGGAAGAGAAAATATTGCATACCCTCTTGGTGCCGGAAAAATTTTTAACCGTGTCCATGAGCCCCACATTTCAGCCTTTTCAGAAATCTCTTTCTTCCTCACTTTCTCACTTCCATAAACGCCCCTCCTCCACCTTCTCTCTTCTCCGTCTCTCTACTGCAACGCTCCTCCCCCTTTCTTCATCCTCTGTCTTCACTCGTCGATCCCCTCTCTCTCTCAACCCTCAAATACAACAAACATACGGTGAGTGAGAAGGCCTATCCCAGTTTTTTCGTTCAACAAGAAAATGCACAAAGCTTCGCCAGCTTCGTACCTTGGCCCCGGCAGCCGCCGAGCTGGCCCTCATTGATGCTAAGCCCGACAAGCTCCGCGGTGAGATGCTCGACCTCCAGCATACCGCCACCTTCCTCCCCCGCGCCACGATCTCGCTGACTACTCCGTCGCCGGCCGGTCGACGGAAGTGAAGGAAAAACCGACGTCCATAACCCATATAAACCAACAATCAAATCGCACAGAAATGTGAATACATTCATATGTGGCAACGAAAATCTAAGAAAAGACAAAGTATAATTTGTTCTTCTTTCATGAATGGGTCAGACAAAAAAAAAGTCTTTTTTTTCTGAAGGAAAGAAAGAGAGCGCGCAGCAGAAGAGAGATGGAGAAGAGAGAAGGTGGAGGGGGGTTTAATGGAAGATAGAAAGTGGGTGAGAAATAGAGTTTTGAAAGATCTGAAACGTGGGGCCCATTAGGCATGTGTCATTCAGTGAATCGTGGTCTGTACCTAATATTTTCTCTCTGGTGAAGGAAAGGGAACGTCTGACATTTCTCCTTCTGGCCTCTGCTGCAACGTTCTCTGCTGCACCGTTGCTCCTAGTCTGGTTCAATTGGACCGGACCGGTCCAGCTCAATTGAACCGGTAGATAGCAATCGGGCTGGTTCAACCATTTTTTAGGTCGGTTCTCACAAAAATAAAATCAATTCTTTGATCTAGAACAAATTTAGGACCTCCTCATGGCATGTCCTGCTCGATCGGCCTGAAATTTAGTGACAACACAATTTTTTTATACAATTCGAATATGCCAAAGAGGGCTTTCGAGGATATAAATTGAATTTTTCAAAAAAATAAAATGACCTAGATGAAGGGGGAATTTAAAGAAAATTTTTAACACTTTTTTTGTCTTTTTCGGTCATGAATGCTATTTTTTCTATTTTTTTGGATGTTTTCCTAATATATTAAAATATTAAAAAATACGAAAAAATATCAAAAATTATTTTTTCTTCAAAATTAGTTCTTTAGGCTTGGCCAATACTTTTAAAGTTGATTTTTCAATTTTATAAATTTTTATAAATTTTTTACTTTTTTAAAAATAATTAAAATTCGAATGTCAATGACTTATATTAAAGTCATTGTCAAGAAAGGAAAGTCTAAGATGCACCTGGTTGACCGAATCACCCGGTTTTCCCTTCCGAGTAGAATTCGACTTGATCAACCCTTGGTTTAATATATACATTGAGTTGCTGGTCTTGGTGGCTGTCCATCGGAGAAGAATCTTGAAGCGCGGTTTTGCACATGAGTTGCTTGGCATGTTTTCTTCGTTGAATTGTATCAATAATTTTGTGCTCTGGTTAAAGAATTCTTGTGATAAAAATTTGCGTATAATTCATTCATAAGATCGAGAAATTATTTTGTAAGAATTTTGAGGTTAAACGCTATGTGAATTGTTAGATATAATTAGGACTGAAAAACACTAAAAATATTTGATTGATTTGAGCATGATTTGTAATCTTTATTATATCCTTAATATATAATGAAATTAATTGCTACTCTCATTGTGGATGTAGATCTCTATGAACAAATCACGTTAATATAGTGCCTAATTTATTTTCTTTTTCTGTCTATTTTATTGTTCAATCGCTTTCTTTCGCACAACACTTGTTACCACGTTGGTGTTTGGAGTGCTTTTTGTCTAGGGTTTTTGTTTGATCCTAGGGAAAAGCATAAAAACAAAGTCCTAAACCTATTATATCGGTAACAATTCAAACATAAAATTTTCAATTGAACTACTTTAATCTTAAAAGTTTTCATATTTTTATTTATTCTGTCCATCTGCCCAATTTAGATTGGAAATTGTTACCGTGGACGATGGCTGTCTTATGTTGCACAATTGCACCTGATGTGAAATTCTTTCTAAATAAAATTTTTCTTTTTTTCTCTTTTCTTTTTGGTAGTACTAGAAAATTTCTTTTCCTTTTTTTTTTCCTCGCAATGGTTAATTGAATGAGTCGCACATACATCCTAGTACATGTTCCTAGACGCTGAGGACATACCTTGAGAGCATAGGGTTTCCTGACATTTCTAATTAGCTGTCTTGTGTTTTATTAATTGTTTAATACTTGGAATGTTATATTGTATACATAACAAATGGGCTGGTTTAGATAGGATGACTAGGAAATACTTCTCTATTTAATAGATCAATAGAATACTATTAAATCGGTAATAAGTAAGAAGAGAACATTCCAAATTTAACGATTGGCATAAAATTACTGGTAATTTTTGCCTAAAAGAAAACAGAAAATAAAGAAAATAAAAATAAATATTTAAAATTTATTAAGAAATGGACCTAAGTAAGTCCTTAAATTATTTGGTTTGAACTTTGGAATGTAAAATTCGAAAGTATACCCTAAAAAGAAGGGAAGAAAAATATTTTCTCCCAATTTAGAGTTGGCAATGGTAAAGGTAGACTCCACCTCAACTTCTAGTTGGCTATTGTTGTGTAGGCGTAAAGTAGTCTCTTATACTTGGGGTGAGTTGTCGAAGCTTCGACTCATGCGTTGTCGGTGTTTCGCATAGTGCTTATTAACTGGCTTAATGGCAATGTACCCTTAGTTAAAAGAAAAGAGAAAAAAATAAAAAAATAAAAAGAAAAATAATTATTTAAAAGTTATTAAGAAATGTCCAGTTTGGTCCAATAAGGTAATAGGCTAGGGCCGCTAGGCTGTCCAGCTTTCGTAATCATAGGAAGGCGCTAAGAAACTTGCAACATTTTAATCGGTCATGTTGGGCCGGATAAATGGTCATCGTCAAATGTTCTGTAGAATCTGTTCTAAACTCGGCCATAACGGCCCAGTAACCAAGAACTCAAGCTCCAACCTCACTAACGGAGTAGCTTCAGAAGCCCCAACAATTGGAGGAGCATCCACATAACTCATCCTACGTAAAAGAAAAATCTTCCATCCGTGGTCGTCAATGGCGTGCAATCTTTCATCGCTGACCGCTTTCGAATTGCTCATCTCTTCCACTTGACTTCCATAATGTATTTCTTAATCAATGACCAAAAACAGGAGCAAAGAGATGAGATCACGTAGTTTAACGGAACTGAACTGTTTGCGCTTTTTGCACATCTCTTTTCTTGGCGACATGATGAAGTTTCTCGCTGCTTATGAACAACTTTTCTCTGTCAACACGCTGGGAATTCGGTCCAGGGCCGGAACTTCTCAGATTGAGCTTCAAACTAGAATAATGACCCCGCAGAGAGATGGAAAGACAGAACCCATTAGTCTCGAAGTTCACAATTTTATATTGGAGCTTGTCGACAAGTGCGTTTTGATGACTAATTTGTGGTTCGATAACATTGCAAATGGATATGCAGTAATTTGACATGTCCCAAAGCATTTCAGCACGACCTTGAAAGGAACTAGTTTTAATGCTGTCCGGATGGCAAGATGGTCGGAACAGACTGCTTTCCTCACTTGGCTTTGGTTCGAAGAGACTGATGCAGAAGGCAATTTGAATTCTCTGTCCAGCCCAAAGAAAATGCGCGATGAAGACTCAAGTCACGGTGTTGATTGATGCTATGGACTATGAAGCGGGCCATATAGCCGAAGTAATGAACTTTAGTCAACGTAACACTGTCGGATGAACATCTTACCAGTCATCCTCCCTCTCATTTCCGCTACTGTTAGTCAAATGCTGAAGTTTCATGTTGAAAACACGCAATTCAGTCCAATTAAAAAACCATTCACCAAGTCTACACTTCTCCTATTTTTTTCGCCATGAATTACGCTAATCACCGAAGATGGCAGTCTCTTTATCTCTCCAAATACAAAGCTTAAGCGTTGAACAGAAGATGAATGTTCTGTGTTTTTTGCTGGTCATAGGAAGCTTGGTTTTGTGCTTCTGGTGGCTCGCCACAGCAGTTGATACTATTGATGCATCTCAACCGTTGAAGTGATGGTGAGACTATAGCTTCGAGTGGCGGAACTTTTGAGCTGGCATTTTTCGGTCCAGGCAGCTCGACGGGCCGTTAATTGGGGATTTGGTACAAGAACATCCCACTTACTCACTTAGAACTGCTGTTTGGGTTGCTAATAGAAGCAACCCAATTAATGACTCCAGTGGCAAGTTGATGATCAATAGTATAGTCCTCCTAAGCCGCAACGGCAGTGTTGTTTGGTGCGCTGAAGCAACAGAACAGGCTGTGAATCCATTTTATGGCTCTTGAAAATGGGAATCTTGTGCTGAGAGATAACAAGAATGGCAGTTTGGATACTCGCGTGGCAAAGCTTCGATTACCCTACTGACACTTTTTTGCCAGAAAGGAAGCTGGGATGGGACTGGTCTCAATCGGCAGTTATCAATGGAACTCCGCTGATCGGTTGCAAGTATTTGTTAGGAACAAGCCTCTGAACTGCAGCACCACCGCCGGATTCGTAGAGTATTCTAACATGAAATTGCTGGATACAACTCATTGTTTAGTGGATAGTAACTTGAGCCTCAACGATTGCAGGACCAAACGCTTGAACAACAACTGTTCGGGTACAGCATATGCACACTCAGATATCAGATAACGAGGAAGCCGACGTGCAATGTGGTTTCTAGATCTGAGAGATATGAGACAGTATCCAGATGCTGGGCAGGTTCTGAAATAGGTACTCTCCTGTTTCGGCATCTCTTAGAAAAGTAGATCTCGCACTAGATTTCCGTCTTATCAATCATTCCTTTTCCTTTCCAATGGTGAGCACTCTCATTGCAATAGTTACCCACCACATTCGGCATTTACATGTTTCTTACGCTTGTTTGCCGGGAAGAGTAACTGATACCACATAAATTAGCTTGTTTGCTGGCTGGCTTGATTAGAATTGGAACTTACAGTGTCACATGTTTCCAAGTCTTCTCTTTAGTCTTTACTTGCACTAATAAGTACCTCCCCATTTTCCATTTCAGAGATAGCACAAAATGTATCTGAAGGTCAGGAGAGTGAACGCCCCAACGATGACTTGGAGCTCCCACTATTCGACCCACAAATAATTTTTTGATGAGGAACAAGCCAGGCGAACAAAAGTTGGACTGGATAATCTGAAACATCTGCAGCATAATGATCCTGCAATTGGAATTGAATATTCCAATTGTTTGTTTTTTCATGGACGAGAAATCGCAGTGAAGAGACTTTCAAGTAGCTCTAGGCAAGGACGGTAGTTAAAAAAAATGAGTTCATACTAATTGCGAAGCTTCAGTACCGAAATCTAGTAACGCTTCTTGGTTGTTGCATTCAGGGAGATGAAAAAGTGCTGATCTACGAATATATGGCTGCCACGACCCGATCTTGAAAACATAAAGCTAATGGATTACTAAGCCTTCTGGACGGGTTTAGCCCTAGCCCATATCAATCGCAGCGGGTTGTCGGATTCGATCTTAGTGTTCAAAACTCCTTTGTCCTTTGTCCTCTTGTGCTCAGAACTCCTTCTCAGCCCAGAGTTCATGAATTTCAATTTTTATGTCACCTTCACTCCCTAATCATAATACTAAATTTAACTTGCAAAACAAAATCCAAATCTTCGACCCAAAAAAAAAAATCCAAATCTTTTTTTCTCCTTTTCTTCACCTCGCTCTCTTCCTTCTCATGCCCCCGGCGCTTGTCTCTCTGCTTCCTCACACCCCTAGCATGTCCTACGCTTCTTTCTTCTTCCGTTATCAACTTTGTTTTCGGCTTCGCCACACTTTAGACTCACCGCCTTCGTCACTTCTTTCTACTTTGTTGTTCACAAATGGCTCTTCAGTGTTAAGAAAAGAGTTCTTTCCATGTTGAGCGAGGCTTGAACTTGTTGTCTCTAGGTGGGCAAGCTTCGCATGAGGCCGGCGAGTCGTCGGCCCTAGCCTCTGGAGCGATCTTTCCATGTTGAGCGAGGCTTGAACTTGTTGTCTCTAGGTGGGCAAGCTTCGCATGAGGCCGGCGAGTCGTCGGCCCTAGCCTCTGGCCTATCGCTGTTGCTAGGCAGACAAGCTTCGCATGAGGCCTTTGGTTGGTTGCTGGACCTCGGCAACCGATTGGAGGAAAAAGAAGATAAGGAAGAAAAAAAAAAGAAAAAATGTTACGATATTATCAAAAATTATCGAACACCATGTTAGTAATTTCCAGTCAAATTGGCCGAATAAATTGACATAAACACAAAAGGTTTAGGACTGAATTGACACAAATATAAAAAAAATTTAGAACTGAATTGACACAATTACAATAGATTTAGTATTTTTCTTGAGAATTTTCCAATCAATATACCAGATTCGTCTTTTTAAGTGGCGTTTCTTCTCCTCTTCCATCCACCATGTTCTGCCATCGACGTTCGTACCTTAGTTTAGAACGATGCACAACCATTGCCAAATGATGTTTTCGGACAATTACGTCCTTTGGCAATGGTTATGCACCGGTCTAAACTTCGGATTCACCGTGCTCCTCAGAGAATTGGACTAATCTTCTTTTGTTCCTATTATTTCTTAAATGCTAACTCTACTTTTTATTTTTTTGCTTTTAATTCTTTCCATCCTTTATTAGAAATTTGTCTTCTTTTGTTCACTGTTTATTTTTCAATTCCATCCTCTTTTTACTAAAGCTCAAGGACATCTTTTTATATTCATTGTTCAACATTTTGAGAACATTGAGGTGAAATACAAAATCTGAATGATAATTAGTAAGCTAAAGCTCCTAAAGTTGTTCCTTCTCGATCGTTTGAAAGAATATAAGGATTGGAGCGACTTTGGAAATTTTCCTGTGGCGATTTTTTTTTTAAGGCCAACCACGTCGTTTCTCTCACTGAACGTCCATGTTAGCGTTGGCAACACTGACAAGTGCTGACTTGGAATTCACATCAGATTTTTCCAGCCAATTTTGGCTGAATTGACTAAATTGATACAAATATAAAAGGTTTAGAACTAAATTGATTTAATTGAAAGGTTTAGGACGAATTGGTACCGATGCAATAAGTTTAGAACTTTTTTGGTACTTTTGCCCGTTATACTCGTATACATTGGAATTTTGACAGTTTTATTTCTTAGCATCATTATTTAGATTTTCTTTTTACAATAAAATACTTTAGTTAGTGTGTTTTTCTCTTTTTTTAAATAGTTTTACACGAATTAAGGGTAATAGAGAAGTTTCCTTTAAAAAAATGTAAGATACATACAATTTGCCCCTTAAAAGTCATTTTATACTGCAAATGCTAACGAAAAATACAATGGAGGGTTAACAGCGGTAACAAAACTCGGGAAAGTTTTGTTTGATTTCTCTTGAGGCGTAGGTATGAAAAATAAAATATTGTCTGTTAAGAATCGAGATAGAGGAGCTGCATCAACTTCCGAGTTGAACGATGCACACTCTACTCACTTGTGCATCCTCATCACGGTTGAGACACGCCGGAGGCGATCCCGACCACCATTAATGTGGCAAGCCAAGGCAGAAATGATGAATGCCGTCCAAGTCATTTCGTGTATCATACAGCACACACGATACATAACAGATTGCCTGCTACTGTGAAGCTCATCATATATTTCGAATATTCTGTGGAATCACGATGCGACTCGAAACCGTCTGACTTGATGTAACTGTTGTCCTTATCTAGGCCACGATAAGTGTCGCAACTTAATTTTTCCCCAGCACCGCCGGAGGGCCACAAGTGTAGGGGTGTTGCATAAAAGGTAGGGCAAATGGCCAATCAGCGCGGATTCTCTCAAGTCCATACTTTGTTCTACGTTGAATTTCGTTTTAGCATTTAACGACGTAAACAATTATCCAGGAGTCGTCACTAGTCTATCGGAATCGGCTAGAAATTAATTGAGACACGGGGAGTGTTATATCGATCCCTTTGCAATTAGAGATTCTACGATCAGTGACTTATTTGCTCTAATTGTCTAATCAATGGCTTTTTGGTATCTAACTAGTTGGTTGTGCCCTAAGGTGATCATGCATTTTGATTATCATTCAAAGCATAAATGTATCACCAATGCTAAACGTATTCGTGCCAATTCTAGTGTCATTCTAACCTAATTCTAGGAAAACGATGAATAGACAATTTATCAAGATACAACACGGTAAATAAACACGCAAGTATTAAAAATACGAATCAATCTAAGTGCAGGGAAAAGTAAAACCAAAACCCGATGGGTATTTAGTTTCAATCCCAAATAGAAACTTGAGACATGATCGAGTGCACACTGGATTGGACATTGATCTATTGCCATCGCCGAATCCAATGGGTTGCCATCTCCATGGATGTCACCATCACATTGGGATATCGATTTCATTCCCTCACTCACGCAATCGAGTAACCACGAATTCAATTAAATCAAATAATCAACAAAGTTAACTCAATCAAAGGACAGATCGAACATCCCTACTCAAACACCAATCGCCATTCTAAACTACCCGCCGATCAGCATGTCATGCGAGGTATATTCTTCATTCAAAACTCATATGCAAAGTGCAAATAAGTCGTGCGAATTAGGCATAGAAAGCAGTCGATAATCAAGCACATAAAAGCAATGATTAAACAAGATAGGTATGCAAAGGTACTCTCCTACCCATTTTTCAAACTTTGACATTTCGGAATTTTCATTATTTTCTATTTATTATTAATAAAATGGGCTGCCGCTGGTCCCACGAGACTAGTCTTGTACACCAGTGGGCTCAATATGCCTTTGTCCTCGTTTGCACTGAAGGGAGAGAAGGGACAGGAGAGAGAAAGGGCATGATGGGCCGAAGAAGGGAAAAGAGGAAAAGGTTGAGCTGACAAATGGGTCTAAGGAAAAGAAAGAAGAGGGCCCAAGCTGAGCTCAAGCAAAAAAAAACAGGATAGGGGAAGAGCCCGGGCTGAAGGAGATTGGCCCTGCTGGGCTGCCAACGGACTGGTCCGCTGGTTCATAGTGAGGGCCGGTCCGAAGGCCCCTTTTTTCCTTCTTTTCTTTTTTGACAAATTTTTTTGTAATAATTATAAAAAATCTAAGGAAAATTGCATGTTTATCTATTTTTGGAAAGTTTTACTATTTTGGCCTCTTTTTTTTTTGTACTTTACAATAACATATCAGCTCTGCACCACCCAAATCAAGTGTCAACAGTACGGAAAATGTGGCAAGGACAAGCAGAAACATCCCAAACATTTGAATTCATCACAAACTAAGCCAAACATGTGAATTTAAAGGAACACCAGAGATCAAAGCAAGAGCTGCAAATGAGATTCAAGTACTCTTCTCGTAAATTCAAGTACAAAGTGAAAAAATAGTTTGAATATTACTGGTTTTTTCACGAGCTCAATTATATTTCTATTTTAGAGATGTACTTTTCTCATTCAATGTTGTGTTCTTAAAATAACATTTCCGTTCAATCTTGATGATACCTAAATTAAAAACTTGAGATGATAACTTTTGATCGACTTTTTATATTTTACTGATATATTATAGCTTATAGACTAGTCGCTTATCTTTTTTAATCAGTTAATCAAAGTAAGTGAATTATAGATAAAATCATTTTTATTTTTATTTTCATCTCAGTGAACTAATTCCAAATGTAAAAAAATAAGTAAAAAATTGCACTTGCATTTTACGTGCAATTTTATATGCCTTGACCAAGGGTATTTTTGTTCCAAAACATCGAAGCATAATTTATCTGGTACGATGCATACGATGCCGCTCGGACTGGCGTGAATTATAGAGTGTGCATAAATGCCCCTCGAGGACTTCCACACGCAACAACAGAAATCCAAATCGACCCCAAAGAAAGAAGAGTACTACGTGGGATTGTTCCTCGTTTGTTACGAATGGAGAAACAGAAGAGGGATCAGCAACGCTGTCGAAATCGCTCGAAAGGCAAAGGAAAGTATGAGTGAAGGCCAATCAGAGAATAAGCATGATTAGATGCCTACAGATGCCGATCAGCAACGATGTCGCTGCCGCCATCCAGACCAACAAAAAATGGAGGAGGTACATATGGGCAGAATTGAGTCAGCCAAAAGCGTGGCTCACATGTGCATACACAATAAAGACAAATGTCAGCTTGTGAAAGTGTCATTGTAGCTCTTGGAGGAAGCAAAAATACATTAAGAACAAGTAAGAATAAAAAGGGAGAATGATTGACAAAATAATGGAGAACATCACCGGAAAGTAACTACGTCAACAAGTGAACGAGATTTGACCAAAAAGTCAAAATGAGAGGCTTCTAATATTTGAGTACATGCCCAACAAGAGCCTAGGCATGGTTCTCTTTGGTTAGCCCCGTCAACCATAAGCTTTTCCTTTTCATTTGGAAAGAATTAGATATTCAGTTTGGGGTTTAATTTCATGTTTTGATTTATTTGAATAATAGCGCGCCACTTGATTGGGAGACATGCTTGAAGATCATTTGTGGAGTCACTCAAGGGATTCAATACATAAGGGGGGATTCTTGTATCAAAATTATCCATAGGGACCTCAAGGCTAGCAACATCTTGTTGGATGATGACATGAATTAGAAGTTATTAGACTTTGGGCTAGTGAGGATTTTCGGGGATAGTCAAAGCAGGGCAGACACCAACATGCTTGCAAAAACATTGAATGTCGCTACTACATCTATTTTATTTGCTCAATGACCTCTTAATCAATTCTACACTAATCAGTGTCTTTCCTTACGAAAGCAATGGATACATGGCTCTTGAGTATGTAAAGGGAGGAGTTATTTCAACGATGTGAGACGTTTTCAGCTTTATGATTCTCGTGATATAGATAATAAGTGGGAGAAAGAATAGCCACTAGGGGTGAGCATGGTTCTAGGGTATAACCTGAAACTTGAAGAACCGGATCAATGGAACCGGTCGGTTCTAGATTCCAAGATATGGAGGGTAGGTTCCAGGTTCCAAAAATTAAAGAATCTGCTCTGATGGGTGAGTTCTAGGTTCTAGGTAAGTGAAACCTGGAATCGGAACCTGGACCCTAGAGCAAGTTTTTATATTTTTCTTGGTATATGTCTTTGTGTTATCCTGCGATATTCCATAATATCCAATGTTGAGTATGTAATATACAATCACTTTATCATTAAGACTTTTACTTTGTTAATATTTCATATTTTTGTCTCTAAATATGAGTTATGGTCAGTGATTTTTAACAGTTGGTGATGGTCATTAAATGTGATTATTCACTGTAATTGTTCAACTAAGAATACATGTGGAACCTGGGTGGAACTTGGAACTGACCCTGAAACCTGTGACATGGTAGGTTCTAGGTTCCAAGATATGCAAGGTAGGTTTCAGGTTCCACAAAATGAGGAACCTGTATAGACGGGTAGGTTTTAGGTTCCAGGTAGAACCTGTACGGGATCTATACGAAACCTGGAACCGCTCACCCCTAACAGCTACCATGAGAGAACGTAATCAGGCCTTGCTCGAGTTTGTATGTCCCTCACAACGAATCCACTCTCGATTTCCTTCTTGTCAAACAAGTTATAGCTATAGTCTTCCTCTAATTGAATGGGTAGTTCTACTAGAGTTTTAAAAGACTAATCGGCACATTGTTCTCCTTGCTTAAGGATTTTATTGACATAGTACTCACGTTTTTTTTTTTGGTTGGAACCACAGTTCTACATAAAGAAGAACGATGGCTTTCTCACATAGAGTTGTCCTCTTTTATCAAGGTTCACCGAAACAAGCATAGAACTTCTTCCAATTGCATGTGCACCTTACGTGCCATTGACAAGTAGAAACAATGAAATCACAAAATTTGAATTAATCATAAATTAAGTCAAAGCATGTGAAATTAAAGGAAACCATTGTAAAGAACATTGCAAGAATTTAGGAAAGTAATCATGACATCTTTTTGGTTGGACTATTAGCACATGTGTAATTGATTGTGCCCATTTCCTTTAAAATAGGATTTTAGGCTAACGTTATCCAAAGCGTTATCATATTGGATTTCAGACATTGCTAGGTGGATTACTCAAACTTCCTCCTTCCAATGGAGAACTCACGCGGTATCTCATGCACATTAAGGGCACGCATGACAACACTTCCACTTCAGAAATCATTTTTGAAACAAAAGTTGATTTCTCTAATTCTGCTTCATAATTAGAAGTTAATTTTTTCACTTCTGCTTCAGAAATGATTTCTGAACTAAAAAAAGGCGTTTGATAACAAAAAAAAAATTTCTACTTCTAGCGGGGCGATGGCGGCGGCAAGAGGCGGCGGCGGGGGGTGACCGGCGGCGGTGGCGGTGCATGATAACGTCAAAAAGAGAAGGTTACAAAAATGACTTTTGGTAAAGAAGCAACTTTTTTTTACTTCTCAAAACTTCTTCAAAAATGACTTCTAGTGGATAAATTGATTTCAAAAGTAGAAATTTCAAGTTACGAACCAAACAGATTTCTGCTTCTGAAGAAGTTTTATCAAACGGATTTCTGGTGATTTCTCTGCCAGAAGTTGATTTCTCTGCCAGAAATCACTTCTGGCAGGTTATCATGCGCGCCCTAAGAGTCTAGCCGAGAAGTACATTGACGCCCACTTATATATCAGAGTCATGAGCAAAGGATGAGCAACATGATATCATGCCTTATGGGAATGTCGGTATCTACATTACTTGTCATAACACTACTACCTACATCAGTTCTTTGGGGTTACTTTGCCTATATGGCTATTGATGATCTATCGAGGAATTAGTTTTGGGAAAGGATTTTGCTTCTCTTCACCACATCCAATCAACATTACATGTAAGCTGTACACCTTATAAGTTGCTCATACTTTCTGAATTGATTTGATGCGGTGACCTAGAGATTGTTTGTAAGTTAACTAAGCTTTTAAAGGTAAGTTGTAATGATTGAGAGTGGAAAATATGTAATATGTATAGTCGCAACCTGATCACAAAAATGATCGAGCTAATGGATTATTAAGCCTCTTGGACAGGTTTAGCTCGGGTCCTCCTAGGGTCATACTAAATCGTGGCGGGTTATATCAAATTCGATCTTAATGTAATTGAGTGGCATGTGTATCTATACATGTAAAAAGGAGTTGCCACCAGTCTTTGAGGAAGACAGACTGAAAACTTTATTGAGCGGCCGGGAGATGCCGTTTGATTCTACGCAACCATAGATTAAGGGTCCAATAACTTGGTTATGTCAGTGTTGGCACCAATGCCCTTTTGGTATTGGAACTAGGTGTTTTTCTAAAGTGATTGTGCATGTGTGAGTCTATCCTGTTAATTGCAATCAAGGCATATGATGTGTGCAATCAAGGAATAAAAGATGGCAGATAAAATACATCAAGTCAAGGATGACATCCTTGATAAAACTCTAAGAGCTTAGGGAATTAAAATAAAAATTTTGACTATTTTTCTAGATTTTTTTTGACATCATTTGGTATTTCTTTTTTCTAATTTTTGGCTATTTTTAAATGAAAAGAAATTATGAAAATATTGAAGAGATACGAAAATATTTTTTTGCTCAAAATTTGTTCTTTATGCTTGGCCAAGGGTTCAAAAGTTGATTTTTTTATTTTTATGCATTTTTATTAATTTTCTATTAATTTTTTAAAAAAGGCCGAGTGAAAGTTAGGTGTTAATAATGTCCGACAAAAGCCTGGTCGGCCATGTGATAATTTATGTCCAAATATTTTTGAAACCTTAAGTAGCTTTATGGTCTGATGAAGTTCCTGAAAGAACTGTTATCCTTTTTCAATTTGCAGCCGAGGGAGTTATACCAAGCAGGCAAATCTTCTGACTTGATCGATTCATGCTTGATGGACACATCCAATTTATCTCAAGTGCTACGATGAGTCCATGTTGGTCTCCTGTGTCTGCAAGAACATCCCCAGGATACGCCGAGCTCGTCAGCTGTCGCGACAATGTTGGGTGTTGACGAATTCTTTGGCAGTGCCTAAACAACCAGGTTTCCTTGCAGAGAGGATCCGCGCAGAGGAAGTTCCTAGTCCTACGTTGACTCGTCAGTAGTCAATGAAATCACTTTTACGCTTCCAGAGGCCCGATGGGGGTAGCACATCATAGTTTTGCATTTTTTCTGTTCTTGTTTCGTTCGTGAGGATTCTTCAGTATTCATGGTATTATTTGATCCTGTCCAACTGTAAATGGTTTGTACAGGCCAAACTACTTGACAAACATGTAAGGAGATGTTAAACCTGGTAGTTTCCATAATTCTGTTGAAGAAAACGATCGGCTATCAATGGGTCTTGCAATAATTCAACAGTTCTTCCATGGTGCAACTCAATGTGATTCTGATAAAGCACTACCAATGATACTGCTTAATTCATTCTGATTTCACCCCCTGATCTGATCTGCCAACTGAGATCTTCCATAACAAAACATTTTGTTGTATACCTCCTATGTTACTGAGAGAAGGGAGTACACATCATCCTGCACAAAGTTTGGCTTCTTTCCATAAACTGATGGCATACGGCTAATGTCATGCATCGACCATCAACACAGTTTCTTCTCGTTTTTCTTTTTTCCCCCCTCAGTCAGACACAACAAATTATCAAAATAATCAGAGCAAGGTTATAAATCTGGACAAGAATTTACAGAACCGTGTCAATGGGTCTTCTATCGACCCTCTAGAAGCGTAAAACTAACTTCATTAGCTGACAATGATTCAACCTTGCTGGATGAGGAACTTTCTTTACGTGGATATCTGTCCACGAGGAAACCTGGTTGCTTGGGCACAGGCAGTGCGTTCTCACTGCTGAACATCATTAGGATATGTGACATCGTTGGCCTATCCTCGGGATGCTCTTGCAGACACAAGAGAGCAATATGAATGCATCGCAACACTTCAGATAGACTGCAGGTATCTACCGAGTCCACATCAATCAGTTCGATCGATCTGCCTGCTTTGTACATTTCCCAGACCTAAGACACACCAATGAAAAATCATTCTTTAGGCAACTCGGGTCAGCAGATAAACCAGTCAATTCAAATACTTAAAACTTACATGTCCAATGAGGTTGCTCTCCGAATGATATAATCCTCTATTTCGTTTTCCACTTATAATCTCTAGGACCAAAATGCCATAGCTGAAGACATCTGATTTAACTGAGAACAGCCCGTCAATTGCATATTCAGGTGCCATATAGCCACTGAGGGACACAATTGAAATTGGACAGCATTAAATATGGAAGCATAATAACTTTTCCACACAAGAAAATGAGCAGAAACAATACGTACTAGGTGCCTGCCACTCTACTTGTATTCCCTTCTGTTTGATCTCCACCAAACATTCTAGCCAGGCCGAAATCCGAAATTTTTGGGTTCATCTCAGCATCAAGTAAGACATTACTTGCTTTGAGATCTCTATGTATTATCCTCAATCTTGAATCTTGATGAAGATAAAGAAGGCCCCTCGCAACACCACAGATAATGTGGAACCGCTTACTCCAATCCAATAGTCTACCTCTTGCCGGATCTAGCATGTTGTCATTCAACTTTCAGTCCAATTTCCAACCATGTTTACAATGAAAAAGTAACAAATTGAAATTTGAAGCAAATATAGTTATTGAATTACCAAAGACGAAGCCGTCCAAGCTTTTGTTTGCCATGTACTCATAGATAAGCATCTTCTCTTCTCCCTGGATGCAACAACCAAGAAGCTTCACTAGGTTTCGGTGCTGGAGTTTTGCAATCAATGTGACTTCATTTTTGAACTCCTTCAATCCTTGTCTAGAGAGAGTTGAAAGTCTCTTCACAGCAATTTCTCGTCCATCTGCCAGTGTACCCTGAAATGTCACATACTGTAAGATCTAACATAGTAAATACATCTCCATGATTCAGGTCATCCAATCAAAATATTTCCAGTTACCTTATATACAGGTCCAAAGCCACCTTCACCAAGCTTGTTTTCGATCGAAAAATTATTTGTGGATTGGGCAAGTGTGATTAGATCAAAGAGTGGGAGCTCCAGGTCATCCTCAGTGCCTTCATTTTCTAAAACTTCCGTCACATTTTCAGTTCTCTCTGCAATGGAAAAGATTCATTTATGTAATGCAACAAACAAGAGAAGGTTGGTAAATACTTCAGCTAATTTTAACACTAATTACTCCATTTCATTTAGCAAAACTTGATCCACAGTTTCTACACATTAACAACAGAATCAATTATCAACAGATGAGGTAGCTTTTTAACTGATTAATGCAAAGCAGGGAAGCTCATGTAGGGAATAAAGACTCAATTCAGGATATGGATCAAAGGAGTCAGCAGATGATCTTAGAACCGAAAGGTCCAATTTTTCTTCAATATCGTAGCCTCTATCATCAAATCAACCGTGACTTCTATGATTGGGTGCAGGCCAACTGGTTGCATGGAATATTCACTAGATTCCAAGTATGGCAACTCCATTTAAGCACAACACTCATGTCGCTGAAATGAAAAAAAAATTGGCAATCTGCAGAGGAAAGTATGACAACTCCATTCAAGCACAACACTCATGTTGCTGAAATGAAAAAAGAAATTGGTATCTGCAGAGGAAGTATGACAACTCCAGTCAAGCACAACACTCATGTTGCTGAAATGAAAAAAATTTGGTAATCTGCAGGGTATGGAAGTTAGGGTGTTTCTTTCAGGCAGGGTGGTCAACACCATTAGGGTGAACCCTCTTGCAATTTGGCAACTGTCACTGCAGATTTGCTTACTGTAATGCAATAAGTAGAGCAGCTCAATATGTCTCAACTATTCTCTATTATGTAAATCAGGAAAAAACTTCACCTAATAGAAGAAACTATAAAGTACTGTCACAATGGGGCATCATATAACCATGTAAATGCTAATCAAACTCGAAGATTGCTATAGGTCTTCTTTGTTCGCAACCAAAGGGAAGTTAATATATTGAAGTAGCCATTCATTTGGTCAGACGTTGAGTAAAACAATAAGCTGCAGTAATTTGAACTTGCAAACAACTTAAGACGCACGTGTACCTCCAGAGTTCATTCTGCTTCTGAAAACACAATAGAGGCCTGTGAGCATGGCAGCGAGTAATCCAATTGCTGGTATGACAATGGCAGTAATCAACAGTGTTTGCTTACTCTTCCCTGCTCGAATTGCACATGAAGAGCATATATGTCAAAAATAATCAAGAACTTACTATAACCATCCAGTTCCCTGATAAGATTTTTCAAGTGGCCACATTGAGTCAATACCTATTTCAGAAGCTGACATCCGAATGTGTATGTCTTGGCCGCCACTTGGAAACTGTCTCATATCAATAAGTTCACCAAACCACAACACACAACCACTACCTTTCCCTCTAATATCTGAGTTTGAGTAAGCTGTACATGAACAGTTCTTCAAGCATCTCGTTCTGCAGTCCTTGAGGCTTAAGCTGCCATCCATCCAAGTATATGTTGTAGCTGGCAATTTCATCTGAGTATGTTTTATGAATCCATCACCATCATTACAACCCAGAGGCTTATCCCTCGCACATCCTTGTGACCAATCATTTGAGTTCCACTTGTCCGGATACTTAGGTGAAAATCCTTTCAGGCACTGACAATACGGCAACTTATCAGTCAAGCATTTGCTATAGGCACCACAAAGGCCATAATTGTCACAATAGTCCTTTGGAACTGAAAGGAAGAGCATCCAGCTTTGAGAATCTTCATTCCAAGTGGAGAGTTCCCATCGATAGTTAGTTTGATTCACAACAATCCTAACAAGCTCCGATTTGTTCTCCACAGCGAATGTATGGTACACCTCAGTTCCATTGTTTATGAACTGATATGAAAAGACAGGATTGAATCCTAACTGCGGTGCGCCGCTGAAACGGAGTCCATTCCAAGGTCCACTTCTGAAGTACTTACTTGACCCCTTCCATGCTACGATCTCAGGGTAGTTACTTCTCTCCATCCCCCAAGTGAAATCTCCAGGGGACGGGTCATCGGGACTCTTCCAAGAAGTTAAGTGCCGTTCCAGACCGCTATTCGCATCCCATCCAATCTTCAAGCCCGGCAAAAATGTGTCAGATGGGTAATCAAAGCTTTGCCATAAATAAGTATCCGGGCTGTCATTTCCATCATCTCTCAGCACAAGATTTCCACTATCCAACAGCTGTAGAACCGGAGTTTGGGCCTGCTTCGTAGAGTTAGTTGACCAAACGACGCTCGTATTCTGGCTGAGGACCAGATTGCCTGTGCTGACAACCATCAACGAGCCGGAAGAGTCATTGATTGGGTGGCTTCTGTTTGCAACCCAGACAACGGTTGGTACATGGACATTCTTATACCAAATTCCCAGGTACCGATCCGTGAGATTGCCTGGACTGAAAAATCCCAATTCGAAGGTTCCACCACTCGAAACTAGTGTCTCCCCGTCGCTGATTGATTGAGATGCATATATCGTGTCAACTGCGACCGAGAAGCCCGAGAACCAGATCAAGCTTTCTGTGAAAAGCAGAAGACAGAGGATGCCCATGTGCCCGGCTTACAGCTTCAAGCCCTCTTTCAGAAGAACTGAAACCCCCATGGCAATTAAAGGAGGGAAAGAAACTGGGTGGAAACCTGACAAATCATAATAAAATGGACTAAGAACGTCTCCTTTTCAAAAAAAAGAGATCCACCCTTGACAAATAGTGTCACCTGATAATGACAGGGGGCACAATTCCTCCACCATGATGCACATATTATTACCTTAATACGAATTTGCAATGTGTACTGGTGCCACTACTGATTTGGTGTTGAAAAATTGAATCTTTGGTAGGTTTGCTCTCTTCAAAACAAGAGAAAGCAAATGGACTGTGGCCGACTCGGGTTCTGCGCTAACTGCGTTTCACACCAGAGGAGTCAACATGCGTTCATAGATGGTCAAGTGGGATGTCTGTAATTGCATCAGCCAGAACTAAAGTCAACAATAATGGGCGAAGATGAATAAAAGAAAGTTTATTTTTCTTAATGAAGAGAATAAATCATTCTTGTCTCTGGCTTTTGTCCTCCTCAACAAGTAGATAAAAGTCCAACAGGTCTTTGAACACGTGTGTTCCCACTTGCGCTAATTAATTATGGCGCTATCATTCTGATCTCAAACAACCATAGACAATCTGGCACGTTAAGAGAATTTTATGACTTGGGACCAGTTACCCCATGAGGACCATTCCATGGTCCATTTTCTTCCCGGGCCAATAATATTTAAGGTGGTGGAGGATTTCGTGAGGCTAAACATTACTTATGGATGTGGCACTGCCAGAAGGGTCTAACGACAATCCTAAGCAACGCTTCGGGGCTGTTTAGCAGTAAACTAGATTCTTCGAGAACTAAGAGAGGAACAACAACATGCACAATAAGGATAACGTAAGGACCATTTTTACTGTTTTAGCTTCATCTGAGGATCATCTTTGTGGTTGAAAGAATGAAACGTAGCCCCTTTTTCCTTCAGAATGACCAAGAAACAACAAAGAACATGCAAACTCGAGGCAACTAAAGGAATGACAATTCCTGTTTCCAAAATTGCAGTAAATTATTAGATGCCAAACCAACACCAGCTCTATCTAAGAAGCCAAGTTGGAACTTAGAATTGTCTCCTGCATCATCCAGAAATTGGCACTTTCTAATGGCTCAATTGCTCATGGATCTTTCATATGAACTGCACTACAGTAGCTGGATCCAAGTTCCAATAGAACTCAATTTCAAGGTGAAGGATGTCCAAATCATGTGCCGCCAAACAATCACACAGGCATCCACGCGCACACAAAACAAAAACAAGGAAAAAAGAGGAGCTGCTAAAAGTAAGCATACTGTAAATTCCATTTATTCTGTTTTTCATCTGAACAATTCCACTCCAGATCAAGAATCGGTGAGCAATTAGGAGTACAACAAAAGCAGTATATAAATGTCAATCTGAGTCAGACAAACGAAAAAGAAAATCAAGAAAATCCTCAGAACTCCTTCCGAAGAGCCTCCTCCAATAAAAACTCCGACTCCTCCATCAGCTCGGGGCTTAATCTGAACATCAAGACGCAGAACTCCATCTGATTGAGCGCACCGTCGCCGTCGAAATCGCCTTCCTTCAGCATAGAGCACAGATCATCGTCGCTCAAGTCCTGCAACCCCAGGAGAGCGGAGTTCTTCTTGAGGCTATCGAACGTGATGACCCCTTTATCGCCGTCCATCAAGAGATTGAACCCGTTGCACAGCTCCCCGATCAGGCCCTCGCCCCCCAGTTTGTCGGCCATGGTGGGCAAGAAGTCGTGGAAGCTCGACTCGGCTCTCTGGGACGCCATCGAAGATAAAAAAAACAACAGCAGTTTGAAGATTAAAAAAGATTCGAACTTTCCGCAGAAAGGTGGATAATTCAGGAGGTTGGGAAGATGGGTGTGGGAGGAGGCAACGTGGGAGTGGGTGTAGATATAGAAGGGAGGGTCAATGGAAGTTCCGGGAAGGAAGCGGCCATGGAAGACAACTAAGGTACAGGTCGGTCTATCTGGGTTTTCGAGGAACTGGCTTCTTGGAAGGTGAAGGGGAAGTTCCTTCCTCTGTCTTTTGGACATTGGTGAGCTCATAATGTCGTATTCGCACTCATCACAGAAACAGCCATTTTCTTTTTGGCCGGTTTGGCCGGCACGATGCGTTTCAATAGCTGTTCGAAAGTGGGCCCCGGAGTTTTAATGGGTCAGGTCGGACGATGAGGGAAAGCTCATGCTTCTCCCTCAAGGATGGCCAGATGGGAAGGGAACTCGTTCATTGAGCTGTCAATGGTTGACTTTTACCCGGTCTACTCGTTTGGTTCGTGCTCAGCAAGCTCCTTCCCGTCGTTTTCTTCTTGTGATTCTCTTTTGCTTTCTCAACACATGGGAACGATGGGGGGAATTTTCGGCCAACATTGCTATCTGACTTTTTTCCTTTGGCGAGGAGGCAAAATTGAACTTGAAGTGCCATGCCTGTGAAAGTAAACTACTGTTTGACGTTTCTTAGATCAGGAGCGGTTTGTCTTCCTTTCTTTTTTCTTTGCAATTTCCTGAATTCGAACGTGTTTCGAGTCTTTGACCACGTGGCAGTTCTGCGACTGGATACTGGTCTTTAGACCACGCGTGATGCGCGGGCAATAATTTTCCGCCAATCGGAGAGCTCTGTTGGCTCATCACATGGTTGGATAAACCATTTGTTATCTAGATATTAGTGGCATTAATGCAGGTTGTCCCCTTGACATTTTAGATTAACTCATTAAGGTATTGTCCATCTTGACTGTCCGAACCTCTCGATTTTTTCTTTTTCTAAGAGATTAGTGCTCTCATACGAGCATGCTTAATTTTGAAGTTCTAAAGTTAAGTATTGCCGTTATATCAAAAGGTGCCTTAATGGGTTAATTTCAATTTTCTCACACACACACATTTCAGAATTGTTCTGTACAGTTCGATTCATTCATACTTCCTTCACCATCCTAGATCTTGTTAGGATTCTACGCAAAATCAAGTCGAAGTAAAACGTAGAGCAAGAAAGGAAATTGAAAAGCGAGACTCGCGTGCTTTCCTATCGTAGAGCAGTATGAACCATACCCCAATAAAACCTACTAAGAGTCGGTCATTGTCCAGACCTTTTAGCCCTTGACAACCACTCCGGCCCGTGGACCAGGTCGTTAGAGCCTTCTTTTAACATCTCCTCTTCTAATTGCGGGGTGCATAAAGAGTTGAAAGGGAAGAGAAGCACTCTGTATTCCAGAGCAAGATCACAACTGGAAAGTCCATTAAGAAACCTAATTAATGTCACCATGAATGTGCGGAAGCCTATTTCATGGGGTCTCATCACTGAAGTTTGCGGAAACTGTTACACAGACCATTGTATCAAACTGTTAGTTCAGTGGCCAGCTGTCCAACAGTGTATTTATCCACTCTTTTACTTCTATCATTGCTCTATTGGTTACATAATCCCACTACAGCAGTATTAACAAGAGAGGGCTTTTCCTTTTATCTACTATACAGCGAGTAAGAAAATCCACACGTACAGAAATGACCCCGAAGGACAATGAAATGGGAATTAGGTGACGTTTTTCTCACGTCGGGGACGAAACCTCACTAACAGATGATGGAACGTCTATCGGGCTTCTGGCATTGTGATGCTCACCCAATTGTTCGTGTAATGATCTTCCCCTGTTGAAGCTGAACTCGAGTTTTCCATGCTTCTTTCCATGAAGAAACCCGGTTGCTTAGGTTGAGGCAGAACCGTTCCTTCGCTTCCCAGCATGGAAGTGACCGTGGACATGGCCGGCCTGTCTGCGGGAAATTTTTGGACGCACAACAACCCAACATGGATGCATCTTTCTACTTGAGTCTCGACGGCAGAGTCGTACAATGATTTGTTGAGAAGTTCCAAGGCCCTGCTGTGTGTCCAAAGCAACCATGCCTATGACAAATCAAATTATACGATTAAGCCAGCTTACTGGTCATTGGAAGAAGTAACTATTGTTAATATAACTGTAGGAATCAGACAAAGACATAGTTGCATGCACCAGAAAGCTCAAGCAATGTTCTCTTCCAGCGTAACTTACGTGCCCAAGGAGGTTGTGGTGGTGGTTCGGATGGCAGAACCCTCTATTCTTTTTGCCGCTTATAATCTCTAATAAGAGCACTCCAAAGCCATATACGTCGGATTTCACGGAAAACTTCCCATCGAAAGCATACTCTGGGGACATGTAGCCGCTGCAGTAAGCACATCATCATTCATGCATCAGTTCTCTAAAGCACTAACTCGAGCACTCCTGAGAGATAATATGAACTTACTAGGTTCCCATCACTCTCCTAGTTTTTGCTTCTTTTTCATCGCCACCGAAGATCCTAGCCAAGCCAAAGTCCGAGATTTTAGGATTTAGGTTGGCGTCTAGCAAAATGTTGCTCGCCTTCAAGTCTGTGAATAATTTGAAGTTTTGAATCGTGGTGGAGATACAGAAGTCCTCGTGCGATTCCCATAACAATGTCAAATCTTCTTTTCCAATCCAAGGAGGTGCTTTTATCCTGATCTGCACGTCACCAAAGGACACAAAAGCTTCAAATGACTGATCTTTGAACTGCTTGCTATGTCTGTTTACTGCTCAAGCTATAGAGCTCATCTGAACAGACAGAGATGAAGAGGGTCATACCAAATATGAAATGATCTAAACTTCCATTAGACATATATTCGTAAAGTAAGATTCTCTCGTCTCGCTCGGTGCAGCAGCCCACCAATCCTACAAGATTCCTGTGCTGAAGTTTTGCGATCAGAACTACTTCGTTCATAAACTGTTCAAGACCTTGTCCCGAATTCTTTGACAGCCTCTTTACTGCTATTTCTTGATCCACCGAAAGATTGCCCTACACCATCATTATTTCAATTATTTCTTTGCCTCTTTTGCATGAACACTTAGCTACAGAATGTACACAGGTTACCTTGTAGACAGGGCCAAAGCCACCCTCTCCGATCATATTCCTCAAAGAGAAATTGTCAGTAGCAGCAGTGATCGTAGCAAAATCATATAACGGCAAGTCAAAGTCATCTTTTCCACTTCTACAGCCTAATTAATATGAAAAGCAGACACAACAGAACTACCATAAAACATAGATTTAAGAAAGAAATAGATCACAGCCTCTTCAACGAAAGGAAACTGGATTTGGTTGGTAAATAGGTTTACCTCTCTCCTTCAGTCTTCTTCTCCTGTAAATAACCCAAATTGCCACGGCCAGAATGAACAATCCCAAAATGGCTGGAATCCCTATGATGATCAATCTTTTCTTCTTGTTGGAACTTTGGATTGCATCTATATAGAGAAGAATGGGGGACATTACTTAATGTTACCTAAGATTCTGTTCCATAAGCTAACGGTCTGGATTCATGATCTTTCGTGAGGAAAAATGAATATAATTAAAAGAAGCGGGAAGAAATTGCAGGTGACAAGAGTATGAAACACCCACAAATAACAATCCAACTAGACTAAAAAGTCTACAGCATGATCAGCTGTGCCAGTTTGAAGATGCACCTACCTAGTTCAGAAGCTGGTAGTCGTATGAATATATTCTGCTCGTAGTCAACTCCGGGAATATATTCTCTGAGATCAATTAGGTCGCCAAACCACATTAGGCAGCCACTACCTACTCCTCTAACATCTGAATTAGCATAAGCTACACATGAACAATTCTTCAAGCACTTGGCCTTGCATTCGTCAAGGCTCATGTTCTTGTCTAACCAGAAATCTATCAGGTCAGGTAGTTTCACCCCCAGAGAGTTTCAAGAAGCCCTCTCCTTTCGAACAATTAAGGGGTTGTAATCTCACGCAGCCCGAAGACCAGTTAACCAAGTCCCATTCTTCCGGTGACTTGGGCTTGTACCCTTGTAAGCATTTGCACATGGGAGCCTCGTTTATTCTGCAGCAGCCATTGGAACCACACTGGGCATAATTGTCACATAAATCTATTGGAATTGAGTACACGATATCCCATGTAGTGCTCCCGTTCATATACACTAGTCGTTGTAGTAATCCGGACTGGTTTAAAGTGACTCTCGTAATGACTCCATTTGATAGAGGCTCATACACGAAATATATCTCACTTGCGTTGTAAATTAGTGCAGGCTTGGAGACTGAACTTGATACCGTGGAAGCACCACTGAATTGAACTCCATTCCACGGTCCCGTCCGATACTTTATTCCTGAATCTGTTGAGACTATTTCCCATTGTGGCAACCCCTGACTCTTTAGTCTGAACATATAGTCTCCAGGGGACGGATCGTCTGCGCTTCTCCAGGAGGTCAGGTAACTCTCTAAACCTGTTGCCAAGTTCCGCCCTATGTTCATACCTGCTAATGCTGCGTCAGATGGGTAGTTGAAGCTCTGCCATGAATATTCATCAGAACTGGAACTGCTATTTCCTCTAAGAACCAGATTTCCCGAGTCCAAAAGCTGAGCCCTAAGTGTCCCCGATGAATTCGAAGACCAAATGACGCTCTTTGACTGGCTAAGAAGAACAAGCGCTCCGTCATTTGTAATTGTGAGAGTACCATTTGAATCGGTGAGCGGATTGTTCCTGTTGGCGATCCACACGACCATCTTGTGAGTGATCTTGTAATACCATATCCCCAAGAACCTGTGGTTGGAGTTGCCAGGAGAGAAGAAGCCGAGCTCAAAGCTTTGGCCTGAGGAAACTAGTGTCTCTCCATCGCTAATGGACTGGCTTGAACTTAACGTGTCACCTGCATATGACAGGCCTAGAACTGAAAGGAAAACCATAAAAGGGTACATGAAGGTGAAGAGAGGATGCCTTCCCATTTCAATGACTTCCAATGACTTTCTCTTGCTCCTCTTCCCCATATGCACACCTTCACTAACGCAAGTTTCTGGTGCCACTTTAGGATGATTGCTTAAGTTGTCAACAAAGTTTAGATACGTGAGAAAGTAAACAATACACCTTAAACCCATTTACTTTTGGGACGGTAATGCACTGTAGCATAAGGAAAATTCTTCTGGTAGCATTATTTGGCTGGTGGTCTACATCACGCCATATTAGTCTGACTTGGAGCTTCCACAAAGTCATAAGAAACTGTCATGTTAACTTCATTAGTTCTCAGTGCAATTGGAGCTCCCTATCATGTAGTTTGATGGCCTAATGAAAAAACATTGCTTCCTCAAGCTCAAGTACATTTACCAGGTTTTCCATAAACTTGTTTTGGTTTGATTAAGTATAATTCCTATCTTGACGTTTCTGGTGCTGCAACTGGTTCGGACACGTACTGTGAAACTTTTTTTTTTTCCTTCTTCTTCAATTTGCCCATCATTTGTCTTTACAAAAACCCCCCAATAAAGAAAAATCATCTACTGGCTGGAAAGGACAAAAAGTGATGACAGCTTTTTTGTGCTTTTCACCAATTAGGACCCAATATGAGTCAGATGTTGCGGTCGGTCATTGCTCCGTGTCGATTTATGCAAAGCTGATAGCAACACTAGTGGGAGAAAGTAATGTTACAAAGGCAAAAATAAATGTCAAGTTATATGGGCGATCTGGCGCGTCTGAAGTCAAATCCCACTTTGCTTCTTTGAATCAACTATCCAAATGGACGTTTAGCACGAGCGCACTGTGTCCATAACATGAGTTTCCAGATCCACACCTGCTCCGTTCAATCCATGCGCAATGAATTTTCTGCACGTGAAGAAACTGAGCTATGCACATGGAGGAGACTGACTAATGTTTTTTTTTTTTTTGGTATCGAAAGTGTCCGGACCAGCGTTCGGACGAATTGCGCACCTCAACTAATCTTCCGGGAGGATTAGCGCAGATCCCACCGCCAGAGTCCGTACGGATCGCGTAACTCGACTAATCATCGACTAATGTTCTTACAGCTGTTAGCCCAAAATGTAATGAACACTAAAGGAACGCGTTCAACATATCCTCTGAGATGGTCTGAGGGGAGATGGTCAACCACTCCGTGTAAAAAATATCCTCAATTGAAGTCTATGAATCCATTTTAATCGGCACAGTGTGTAACGAGTTTCGGCTGGGGATTGTACGTGCAATCTCTTGTTGATATCAATAAGAACTGTATGACATTATCATGGACTGTAATTCCCAAAACTCCCAAGAGATGTGCTTCTCGATAATTCAAGCTTTCCGTTTTCTAACTAAATCATGCGTACGACTAGTCAGTTAGCTTCTCGTTAGGGTCTGTAGAAACAGAAGGTATCGTTAAGAATTTAAGGGAACATTCGTCTGAAATTGAATTTCCATATATGATTTTGGTTCATTGATATATTTCCAAGACTGAAGACTACAGGGAATACAGACTTCGAAAGTGCTAATTGGAGTGGCTGTGGTGCCTGTTTTCAGAACTTTTCATTTGTCAAACACATAAATTATGTTTTCTCCACCTGGTTAAGGCTTCAACGAGTCTAACGTTCGACATCTGCATCAAGCCTATAACTGGAATTATTTTGCTTAAGCTCTACTCATCAGAGACAATTCAACGATTCCACTTTTTGAACGAACGGGGTTCTAGATTTTATTTCCTTGCATATATTGTTGATTCACTCGGTGCTCATATAGTTGAGACTCCATCTGACACATAGATGCGAACCTCATTGTGCAAAGACATCCCTGTGATCATCAAGCATCATCCTCATTGTTTTGGATTTAAATCGGAGATTTCCTTGATAAGCTACTTAAAAATAATTCCAGGAGATGAACAAAAATGCCGAATCAATAGCGTGTCTATCGACCTTCTGGCATTGTTTCCGTCACGAGGTTACATGTATAGAGTTCTCTCGGTGAAGTCCTACCCGAGTTCGTTGGACTTCTTTCCATAAAGAAACCAGGCTGCTTAGGCTGTGGCAAGATTGCTTCCTGATTAGCCAGCATGAAAACAACAGAAGACATTGTTGGCCTGTCTTCGGGAAATTTCTGGACACACAACAAACCCACACGTATAGATCTCTCTACTTGAAATTCAACGTAGGAGTCGGCTAAAGAATCATCCATGAGTTCCAAGGTCCTGCCTTCATTCCAAAGCAACCATGCCTGAGAACACAAACAGAGGGGCTCACTCTCCAACCACAGTAGACGACTCAACTTCAATATGAAATGACTTGGACATCGAGACGATCAAAGCATAACGAAAATAACATTACTTTATTGTAAGCTTCAACTTACATGTCCAAGGAGGTTGTGGTGGTGACTTGGATGGCAGAATCCTCTGTTCCTTTTCCCACTCACTGTCTCTAACAAAAGCACGCCAAAGCCAAATACATCGGATTTCACCGAGAATTTTCCATCAATGACATACTCTGGGGACATGTAGCCGCTGTATTAAGAGAATCACATTTCAGTTCTCCCAATGCCATGCAAAGTATGAACTTTGGGACTCAGGAAGTAAGACGGCTAACTTACTAAGTACCGATTATCCTTTTTGTTCTCGCTTCTTTTTCGTCACCTCCAAAAATTCTTGCCAATCCAAAATCTGAGATTTTTGGATTTAGGTTGGCATCCAATAAGATGTTGCTTGTCTTGAGGTCTCTATGAATGACTTGAAGTTTTGAATCTTGGTGGAGATAAAGGAGCCCTCGTCCGATTCCAATTATAATGTGATAGCGCTTTTCCCATTCCAAGGAAAAGGGTCTGTTGCAATCTGCGGACATTCAAACTCTATATAAGCATAAGTGCTTATTCTTTTGCTTTTTATTTATATATGACTCCTTGAAGGAATCAATTTTGAAAGGCTAATATCTTTGTGCAGTGAAAAAGACTTATAAGAATGAAGAGGATCGAACCAAAAATAAAATTATCCAAGCTTTTATTCGGCATGTATTCATAAATCAACATTCTTTCTTCTTTCTCGATGCAGCAGCCAAGAAGCCCAACGAGATTCTTGTGTTGAAGTCGGGCAATTGAAGCTACTTCATTCATGAACTCTTCACGACCTTGTCCCGAATTCTTTGACAACCTTTTCACTGCTATTTCTCGGTCCGTTGAAAGGTTTCCCTACATGAATAACTTTCAGCGTATGCCGTCCTCATTGGTAAACTATACTAAAATCATGTTACCTTGTAGACTGAACCAAAGCCTCCTGATCCAATCATATTCGTCGGAGAGAAATTATTAGTAGCAGCAGCAATCGTATCCAAATCGAATAATGGAAGGTCAATGTCAACCTTTGCATGCCTCGAGTCTACAAACACAATTATTGAGTATGACAGAACACGAATAAATTGAATGAAAAAACAGAATTTCTAATGACCAGGCAGTGCATTTCACTATGTGAAGGAAATATCCATTTGTTTACCTCGTACTTTCGATACTCTCTTCCAGGCTATTGCTACAGTCCAGAGGATAATACCCAGCAAGAGCACTCCAGAAATGGCCGAAGTCACTGCAATAATCACCACTCTTTTGTTTTTGGTGGGCATTTGGATCAAATCTGGAGTACCAAATGACAACTACCTTTAATGTATCTAGTAGATATTATCCCTGTAAACTGAGAAACATGTAATAGACTGCAACTTCAATCCGGTATTGTGGAGGATTCCCTATGATGCAGCCGGGGTAGACAGCAAAATGTAAAAGCAATAGCTCGACTGTTTATGAAATTCACGTACCTAATTCTGAAGCAGATAGACGTATATATAAGTTTTGCTCATAGATGGCATCTTCAATTTCACAGATATCCATTAGGTCCCCAAACCACATTAGACAACCGCTCCCTCCTCCGACGACATTTGAATTAGCATAGGCTGTACAAGAGCAGTTCTTTAAGCACTCGACCCTGCATTCCTCAAGGCTTATATTCTTGTCTAGCCAGAAGTCTATCAGATCAGGTAGTTTCACCCGCGAAAGCTTGAAAAATGCTTCTCCTTTTGAACAATTTACAGACACTTCCCTCACACAACCCCCAGACCAATCGAGCATTTGCCACTGCTCCGGTACCTTTTGTAACATCCTTTTTTTTTTAAAAAAAATAATTTATATTCTCTCTCTCTCCTCACTCTCACTCTCTCCCACGCTTCCCCAACGCCACCACCATCCTTTTATTCTATTCCCTCACCACATTTGTTTATTTCCCCCACTAAATCCCACTAACCCTTGTCTCTCTTTCTCCTCTCCCCTCTGCCACGATCTGACCCCCCACCTACTCTTCCCTTTTTTTTTATTATTTTTCATTTGCCCCCACTTTCTTCCTCTTTTGCACGCGAGAAAGCCCCCCTTCAGACGCCATTCTTCCTCTGCAACTTCTTCTTCTCCTTTGCTCAGCCGCGCGACTCCTCCTCCCGTCGATCGAACTCCAGACGCCACCATCTTCCCAGCTCGTCGTCGTTGTCTCCTCTTGTCGTCCGATCATCGCAGCTCCACCGTCGGCCAGCACTTCGTCGCCGAGCCAACCTTCCCTCGTCGCCGTCATACATCACCCGCTTCCTCCGTCTAACTCGCATCGCGCGCCACAGCCGCGACTCCAGTCGCGACGCGCGCGTGCCCAAGCCCCAGATCCGCACCTATTCAGTCCCGATCTACCTTCCTCAGCCGTCCAAGCCACTCGTCGGAATTCCACCGTCTTCCGACCGCCGCGACCAACCACTGGGAACCCCGAAATCGCCCTTAATCGGCCCTATTTCAGTCCGATATTCAGCTCACAGCCCTCATCTCGTCAATCGCAGCGTCGCCGCCGTTCGCCGGTGAACAGTAATTCCGGTGAACAGTAATTCCGGCGTGAACAGTAACTCTGGTGAACAGTAACTCCGGCGTGAACAGTACCGACCGTCGTCGTAGTCGCCGGATTGCTGGAAAAATTGTGAGTTAGCCCCTAACTCTCGGTTAGGTCGTTAATTGCGTTCGGGACTAGAATAATTAGTCAATTAGGGTGTTTAGGTACAATAATTGTGGTCGGATTAGTTAGAGATTGGGTTAAGTTAAATGACCATAATTAAATAAGTTAGACTGATTAGTTAGGTGAACTGTGGCTAGTTGATGAGTAGACTGAATTGTGTGACTGCGAGCAAGTGATTGGCTAGAGCCGAGTGACCGACGAAATGTTTGATTGATTGATCGATTGGCGGATTAGGCGCTTGTGGATAATTTAATTATCCAAGCTCATGTTATTGAATTATTATCAACTGCTTGGTGTGGTGATCAACGCCTGACTGTTGAATGTTCTGTTTGGTCTATGATTGACTGTATGAGGGTTGATCACCCATTTATAAATGCAAAGTCTAGTGGATAAATGCATGCATCATATGACCGTATGTGGAATTAAATTGATATTTGAGCATGAAAATGGCCTGTGGCCGATTTTTGAGCACGCTCGAGTGTGGATGCATTGGACTAAATGCAGAGATAAAATTGGATTGGTTGGATTGCGTGCTCGTGTGGTCATATGATGGGCTTAAAAATCCGTGCCAGTCGTACGGTTATTCCTGATAGTAACGTGTCGTGCCGGTCGTACGAATCTTACGGACTATCGGACGCCGGTTGCAGCTTGTGATGGGCCGAAGCCCTTATGGGATTCCTGATATTGCCGTGTCGTGCCAGTCGTACGAATCTTACGGATTATCAGACGCCGTTGCCGAAGGGAAAAGGAACGAAGCCTGGTCATGCCAGTAGACACTGCCAGTCGTAGTGTGGACACTGCCAGTCGTAGTGTCGGGCCACACCAGTCGTGTGAGCCGAGCCCAATGGTTGTTAATAAATTGGAATCCGTGTGGAGCATTACGTGTGCAAGTTACTGTGGGATTCTGATTGTTCGCCTTGATTGATTAATTTATGTGAGGAGCCGAGTCTTGCATATGTGTGATCCAAGGCGTGGTAAGCTTGCATGTGGTTGATTTTGGTACTGTTGGAATATTTTATTGCATAGGATGCCTGAGCGAATCAGCGCCTTAGCCGGGCTTAGGCGCCGACTCATTGAGATTTTTATCTCATTCCACGTCGTTGACAACTTTTTCAGGTCCGAAGCATTGAGGAAGACGAGGGCGTAGTAGGTCTCTCTTTTGGGAGTAGATACGAAGTTAACCCTGCCTGGCCTTATGACTTTTTGTCGGTTTTAGGAAGCCGCCCCGAAGAGTGGGGCTATATTTACTGTAGCTTCCGTAGGGTTGAAGAGTATCTGCCCTTTTGAATGTTTATCGTGTGTTAAACTGGTTTGGATTTTGTTAAACTGATTTTTATTGAGTGATCTTTTATCCTACTATTTTATCCCGGTTGTTATTGATTGTACGGGGAGTTTGTACGTTTCCGCATGCGTAGAAAAAAAAAATTATTGTTTGGTCGTTAGCGTGCCTGGGACGCTATCCTTTTCGACCTGAGGCGTTTTGGTAGGGTTGCCGCGGGCCCCGGGGATCGGGGCGTGACAACCCCGCCCAAGAGTGGTATCAGAGCAAGGTCAGCCTGAACCATCTGGTCGTGGCCTGGAGTGATAAGGAACGATGGGAACTGGGATAGTTAGTAGGATCGTAAATTAATGCATGTGACTGCTATTTTTTTATTTGAGTTTCGAGCTGCCTTCTCACAGTTGGTTGCTATTGGGGTGGGCAGGACCCCGTACGTTCCTGCGAAATGAGCAACCAAGGTGGGAGAGCACCTCGAGGTAGGCCTGCCAGAGAGGATCCGAGGATCGATGGGATCTTGCAAGCATTGGGAGCGCTGGGTGATTTGATGGGTCAGCAGATGAGGAATCAGGCAGCTGCCGCCGCTGAGGCCCCACAAGGAGATGGACCAGCTGGGAATGGAAATAATGGACATCAGACTCAGAAGTTGGTGGAGCAGTTTTTGAAGCTGAAGCCTCCCAAGTTCTCAGGAAATGGAGATCCCGAGACTGCTATCTCGTGGATCGAGGAACTGGAGAAGACATTCGCCCTGCTGAGGTGTTCGGAAGAGGATAAGGTCACTTTGGCCATCTATCAACTGCAGGGGAACGCAAGTACTTGGTGGAGGACGTCTAAGGACAGAATCTTTCCCGAGGGTACAGCCCAGGCTTGGGGTGCTTTCGTGGAAGCCTTCAACAACAAGTACTTCTCGGATACTGCAAGGGAACAGAAGATGGCTGAGTTCCTTCGCTTGCGCCAGAACCACCTGTCAGTAGACTAGTATGAGGCCAAATTTGCTGAGTTGTCTAAGTATGCACCAAGGATGGTGGAAGACCCAGTGGATAAGGCCAGGAGGTTTAGAGATGGGCTGAAACCCGAGCTGAGAAGTGTGCTGGTACCGCTGAATCTGAAAGATTATAATGAGCTGTATGAAAGGGCCCAAATGGTGGAGCGTGATCTAGCAGAAAGGGCTATCGCATCTGCATCGCGGTTTGTGCCCTCAGGCCGGAATGACAATCGATTTGGGAAGAGGCCGATGTTTGGAGGAAAGCATCATATCCCGCCAAATCGGAATGGTGGCATCAGTAAGCCGGTGCCTAACCGAGGAGATGTCTGCCGCCTTTGCTGAAAGAAGCACGGACCTGGTCAGTGTCAGTTCCGCAGCGGAGCTTGTTTTGGATGTGGCCAGCCTGGTCACCATGTGCGAGACTGCCCCCAGAGACAGCAAGCCAGGCCGCAGTATGGAGGACAGTCTGGAGCGAATGTGCAGCAGAATTTTCAGAACCGACCTCAGGCGCAAGGACGAGTGTTTGCTGTCACTCGAGATGAGGCGAAGGATTCGCCGACCGTCACAGGTACGGTCCTCTTACATGATCAAGTAGCATATGCTCTATTTGATCCTGGTGCTACCCATTCGTTTGTGGCTGAACAATTTGTTAAACTTGCTGGGTTGAGTCCAAAATTATTGGGTACTGTGTTTAAGATTTCTACGCCTTTAAAAGATAGCGTAGTGACTGCAGTAGGTTGCCCTAACTGTAAGCTAGTTATAAATGGCCACGAGGATAAGATAGATTTGATTGTGCTGGAGATGTTTGACTTTGACCTGATTGTTGGAATGGATTGGCTGATAAGGCAAAGAGCCACAGTAGACTGTTACCGTAAGACGATTCAATTTAGTCCGCCGGACGGGACTAACTTTGAATTTGTGGGTAATAGAGGAGGAACCTCAACTGTAGTGATTTCGTCGCTAGAGGCGACTCGCATGTTAGGGAATGGCTGCCAAGGTTACCTGGCAACTGTAGTAGATGCGTCTGTTGAAGAATCTAAGTTGGAAGATATTGCTGTGGTGCAAGAGTTTCCAGATGTTTTTCCTCAGGAGTTACCAGGGTTGCCACCGGAGAGAGAAATTGAATTTGTGGTAGAGTTGGCCCCTGGGACAGAGCCAATTTCTAAGGCACCGTACAGAATGGCATTATCGGAACTTAAAGAGCTTAAAGTGCAGATGCAGGAGTTACTGGATAAAGGATTTATCCGCCCCAGCGTATCACCATGGGGAGCACCTGTCTTGTTTGTCAGAAAGAAAGATGGGTCGCTAAGGTTGTGCATTGATTATCGACAATTGAATCAAGTGACAATTAAGAACAAGTACCCACTGCCGAGGATTGACGATTTGTTTGACCAGTTGCAAGGAGCTTCAGTATTTTCTAAGATTAATTTACGGACGGGATACCACCAGTTAAGGATAAAAAGGGAAGATATACCGAAGACAGCATTTAGGACGCGGTATGGACACTATGAATTTACTGTGATGCCGTTTGGCTTGACGAATGCTCCTGCCGCTTTTATGGACTTGATGAACAGAGTATTCAGGGAGTTTTTGGATAAATTCGTTATTGTGTTCATAGATGATATCCTGGTGTACTCGAGGAGTCCAGAGGATCATGAGGAGCACTTGAGGGTAGTTTTGGAAACCCTCAGAGCACACCAGCTGTACGCCAAGTTCAGTAAATGCGAATTTTGGTTAGCTCGTGTGGCGTTCCTAGGCCACGTGGTGTCTGGTGAAGGGATTGCTGTGGATCCATCGAAGATTGAAGCGGTCATGGATTGGCCGAGGCCTACGACAGTGACAGAAGTACGGAGCTTTTTGGGTTTGGCCGGCTATTATAGGCGCTTCGTGGAGAGATTTTCAGCGATAACTATGCCTCTGACGCGTTTATTGAAGAAAGGAGAGAAGTTCGAATGGACAGACAAGTGCGAGAGTAGTTTTCAAGAGCTTAAGCATAGACTAACTACTGCTCCTGTTTTGACGATTCCGTCTGGTTCCGGAGGTTTTGAGATCTACAGTGATGCGTCATTCAAAGGCTTGGGTGTTGACACCTCATCTTTAATCATTTTTTCTATTGCTAAAGTAATAAAAAATCCATAAAAATTCATAAAATTGAAAAATCAACTTTGGGGACCTTAGCCAAGCCTAGGGAACCAATTTTGACCAAAAAACGATTTTTCATATTTTCAGTATTTTTACGTATTTTTTATTTATTTATTTTCAAAAATTAATAGAAAATCCATAAAAATTCATAAAATTGAAAAATCAACTTTGGGAACCTTAGCCAAGCCTAGGGAACGAATTTTGACCAAAAAATAATTTTTCATATTATATATATTTTAATTTTTTAAAAAAAATACAAAAATATTTGAAATTTTTGAAAAAATAACATTTGAGGCCAAAAAATACACAAAGATAGTTAATATTTTTATTTTAAATCTATTTTCATATTGGCCATCGCAAATTCAGAAAAGTCCAATTCGAGTCACGTGTTCCTTCACGAGTATAATCTCGAATCGGGCCTAAAAAAATTTAATTTGAGTCAACTTATTTTTAACTTTCACTTTTTATGAGTTGTGACATTGTCTTCTAATATTTTAAATTTTCATCTTGGCCCAATTATACCCAGAATGACTTAATTTTGCAAAAGGGCTTTAATTAAATTATGCATTATTTTTAGCGACAAGAAATGAGCTTAAATTTGACATGTGGTAAATTTTGGTGTGTCAAAAATTGTGAGGAGATTTAGACTTAAAGAAATATATTTTTTCAGGGACTGAATTGTAAATACTTAAAATTCAAGGACTAAAGTGCAAATACCTAACTCTTGAAGGATTATTTTACAAATAATAAAAAGAAAAGTTAGTGGATAAATTAGAATAGAGAAGGGAAGATGAAGAAGAGGAGATGAAGAAGAGAAGTTGGAGAAGAATGGATGGAGAAAATAAGATAAGAATAGAGAAGGGAAGATGGAGATGAAGAAGAGTTAGTAGAGAAATTAGAATGGAAGATAAGAATAGAGAAGGGAAGATGGAGATTAAGAAGAGTTAGTGGAGAAATTAGAATGGGAGATAAATATGGAGAAGGGAAGATGAAGATGAAGAAGAGTTAGTGGAGAGATTAGAATGTGAGATAGAGATGGAGAATGGAAGATGAAAATGAAGAAGAGTTAGTGGAGAAATTAGAATGGGAGATAGAGTTAGTGGAAAAATTAGAATGGGAGATAGATGAGTAGGTTATAAAAGGAGAAAGAAGTGAGCTTGAGAGAGGATTCTTGAGAGAGAAAATTTGAAGTGTTTGGGAGGATTTTTTTTTTGAGAGAAAATTTTGGATGTTTGAGAGAGTTTTGGGAGATTGAAGAAAAATTTGAGAGAAAGAAAATACCAAAAGAGAGAGAATTTTGAAGATGATGGGAGTTCAAAGCTAGGGATTATCATCACAAATTCCTTCATCGATCAATATAAATCAAGAGTTCATCCTCGTCAACGAGCAAGCAAATTCGAGCTAAGTGTTTTTATTTATTCATTTGTTTATGGTTTTACTTGCAAATTAGCACAAATTATATACACTTTCTCCATCTCCTCTTTTTTTTTCCATATTTTATGTCAGGAGAAGGATATCTCTACGTCAACAGCAAAAATCTCGTAGATATGCAAAAATCGGCCCAGACAAGCTCCTAAGCTGTCCACCGATTTCTCAACTGATCTGTGACTAAAAGTCCCTCTTAATTCAAAAGAAACTCTCTATATTGGGAACATAGAGAGCGAAAATCAATTATAGAAATCCCTCCCAAAAAAATGGGAGATAAGTACTCTTTCCACTCTTCTGGTTTTAGGTGCAGATTAGCACATATTTTGTATACTGACATTTCACTCTATTTTATGTCAGGAAGCCGCAGCTTTATATCAATGGTCAACCCTATGGAAGCACAAAATCGGCTTGGAGGAGTCCTCAAGCGCGCACAAATTTCAAATTGTTAAATCAATTCGTTGTATTTTATTAAAGAATTCATACCCCAGAATGGAGAGGACAAAGTCCATCCGCAATTTAAATACCTGCACCATAAATCCCAAAGGGAAGAGCCAAGCCAATGCTTAGCCTCCCATTGGAGGTTTTTACTTACAGTAGTTAAATACCTGCAACTTAAATACCTGTATCTTAAATCCCAAAGGGAAGAGCCAGGCCAATGCTTAGCCTCCCATTGGAGGTTTTTACTTACAGTAGTTAAATACCTGCAACTTAAATACCTATACCTTAAATCCCAAAGGGAAGAGCCAAGCCAATGCTTAGCCTCCCATTGGAGGTTTTTACTTACAGTAGTTAAATACTTGCAACTTAAATACATGTACCTTAAATCCCAAAGGGAAGAGCCAAGCCAATGCTTAGCCTCCCATTGGAGGTTTTTACTTGCAGTAGTTAAATACCTGCAACTTAAATACATGTACCTTAAATCCCAAAGGGAAGAGCCAAGCCAATGCTTAGCCTCCCATTGGAGGTTTTTACTTACAGTAGTTTAAATACTTGCAACTTAAATACCTGTACCTTAAATCCCAAAGGGAAGAGCCAAGCCAATGCTAGGCCTCCCATTGGAGGTGTTTATTCACTGTCATGTACTTCCTATAATTTAATTTTTGAATCATCAGACCCAAAAGATAAGTAGGTTGTAATACTGCACAGAAGTCGTTAACACACTCCTTCTTTCGGCTTCAGGGAATCTTTAACACTTAAAAAAATATAACAAATAAAAATATATACCATCCATGCATCCTATTTAAAAAGTGAAAACACAAAAGAGAATATCCTACTATAGCCTTAGGAATAAACCAAGCCTGAGTTGCCGAATTAGGATATCCATGAAATTAAGGTACCGAAAGGGCATTAGTTTTAATTAACTAGTGTAACCAAGTCCCCGAGCTCCTAATCTCTGGTTCGCAGGAATAAATTAGTTCTCCCGCTAATTTATTTAGGTTTCTAATCGACCTACCAAGAACGATTAGTGGCGACTCCAAATTTTAAAATCATTTAAACAAAAACCAAAGTTGCGATTCGGTAGGGCTTGGGAGGGTCCGCGTTAGGTTAGTCAAATCTAATTAACCTAATAATCCGTTAACCCCTTTTAAAATTTAAAATTTTTTTAGAGGGTCGCGACAGCTTGGCGACTCCACTGGGGACGGGATTTTTAAATTTTCGAAAAAAGATACCAATTGGAATACTTGAATTTTTTCGAAGTTTTAAAAGTCTTAGTGGGCTTAGGCCAATGAAAATTTCATGGATATCTCGCTTCTGGCGATCTTGTTTGGGACTCATTCTATAGGTGTTATATGTTTTTGCAGGATGGGAGTTATAAGGGGCGGAGTGTTTGGCTAACCCCTTTGTTTTGCAGGCTTGGTGTTGGGTTTATTTGTTTAATTTCCCACATTTTTAGAAGCGCTGTTTTGATATCAATTGTTGTGCATGTCTTGCATACTCTGAGGATCACGACACCTGCACACACAAGCGTCTAAACCCAAGTCGCAAAATTCTTCCTAGAAAACCATAGATAGGGATCGAATATGCAAAGCTCTTGCGTCGATTGCGCTCGGGTTGACCATATTATATCCCGCTCATTATCTGAATTGACAATTCTTCCCATTGTGATTTGATTGCGCAGAGGGTAAGGTTGTCAATTCAGATAGTGGGGGCCTTTTAGGTCCATACCCTGTCTCTCCTTCTTTTATTTTCTAGAGTCCACTCCTCACTTGAGTCATGCGCATGACTATGTGATTTGCATTTCTCCAAGGTAAAAGTAAGTTCTCTAATTTTATCTTGTATTTATTTTCGGTCGGTCCATGCTAGGTGATAGTCAGTTTTTGAGCTTGATATTACGACCATTCTTTTAAAAGAAAATAAAAATTAAATTTGTCTCTCATTTCTTTAAAAAAAAATTTTGAAAAAATGATGTGAAAAAATCCCTTCATGGGAATTTTATTAACCAATAAGAGATTTTTGTCATGTTTTTATTGCTTCAATAAAAATGAAATTTTCCTGAAAAAATTTTCATCTGAAAATTTATTTCAATAAAAAGAAAAATTACTTCAAAAAAAACTCTAGTAGACATCAAGTGATTTTATCACAATTTTCAAATTATAAAAACTTGCAAGAAAATTCTTCTCGAGAAATTCGCCCATGTTTTTCTAAGAAAATTTTCTCTAAATAAAATTAGACTAATGTCTCGGGGGAATTGTATTGACTAATAAGAGATTCTTGTCATGTTTTTCTTGCTTCAATAAAAATGAAATTTTTCTGACAAATTTTCCTCTGAAAATTTATTTCGATAAAAAGAAAAAATCCTTAAAAAAAAAACTTTGGTAAACATCAAGTGATTTTATCACATTCTTTCAAATTATAAAAACTTGCAACAAAAATTCTTTTCGAGAAATTCGCTCATGTTTTTCTAAGAAAATTTTCTTAGACTAATGTCTCGGGGGAATTTTGTTAACTAATAAAGGATTTCTGTCATGTCTTTCCTGCTTCAATAAAAATAAAATTTTCCTGACAAATTTACCTCTGAAAATTTATTTTGATAAAAAGGAAATTCCTTCAAAAATTTTAGTAAACGTCAAGAGATTTTGTCACATTCCTTTAAAAAATAATAATAAAAAGAGTAATAAATCTGCAAAAAAAATTCTGTATCAGAAATTAACCCATTTCTTCCTAGGGAATTTTTTTTTCTCTGATTTCTCTATAAAATAGAAAAAATCAAATTGGACTAATATAGGAGTCATGGACCGACATTCCTTGTGTCGCATACTAATTATATCATTTTCTTTTGCAGGGAGATCCTAGATATCCCAGACGGGTGTAAAAATTAAGTTCAAAATATATCAAGAATCATCTTCAGAAATACCAAAAGACGAAAAACACCGAGGCTTCAACCGTTAATTTCGGGGGGCAAACGAACACTGTCCATCTTTGACAGACAGAGTTATGTCAATCCGTAAACTTGTATGGGCAGTGTATTCTGATATGACGGTGGATTTATACTGATTAAACACGGGGGCATATTTAATGTATTGCAGAGGATCCCGCGTCTTTTGAAAGACAATATGGAACCCATGAAACAAATACCTTTACCAGAGACCGATCTTAAAATTTCCTCTTATCCGAAACATGCGGAGGACTTTAGAGGACCGAGGTTCTATTAATGAACGTGGCCAACAGGAATTTCTCCCGACGCTACAGGCGACCGACACGAGCAAGTGGACGCCGAAAGAAATAAAATATGGATAAAAGTGGGCACACAACAGGTGGCCGGATTTATTACCAGCGCACTGATCGAGTTGTCATAGCGTTATTGTTTGTGATCTCAAGATGGATAGTGGGGGCCACCGCCGAACCCTTCATCAATGTTCTCGATATCATCGTCTGGAGCAATTAAACAAGAACATCAAGAAGAACATTAAGCCTCGACATCTTCGGTACCTCAAATCGTTCTGTTATGCTATGCGGAAGAAACGATAGCAGGAAAATTAAAAAAAAAAACAAAACAAAACACGTGAAGCTTTTCTTTCATTCCATTCATCAAAGAGTATTACAACAACTCACTGGGGAGGAAAGGTAAAGCCAAACTGGGCCCTGATGACCATTACGAAAGAGCTCAACTGACTCTCCAAACAGTTGATGCTCTGGATGCACCGGGCGCTCTCGGGATCAAGCTCCGCGAGCCTAAAGAAGAGGCGATCGCACTTCTCTTTAACCTGGGCCATAGTGGCCTCGTAATGCTCAACGGCAAACTCCAGGTCCGGAACCGCTGCCCTCTCGAAAGCAATGTCTGCCGTAATGTCATCAAATCTCTCCTGCAGCCAACCACATTTACACCTCATCACAATATTGCCTGGCTCCTGTTCGGCGTAAGTTCGGACCAAGGCCAGACGGTCTACCAACTTTCCCCTCTCACGAACCAGCCACGAAAGCTGATCGTTGGCAAACTTGAGGGCCTTTTTGTGATTATCAGCCACAAACGTAACTGTTGCCAGACGCTCGTGCCGGTCTCGGTAACGGGCTTTCACGACGGCGGTCACAAGGACCGTCTCATAAGCACGGTTATAGGCAGCCAGAAAATTGATGAAGAGGGTCGAGAAGTTCCGGTACTCCTTCCCTAGTTGGGTACCCTCAACAGAAGCAGCGTCCACGGTCCTAAATAAACCGAGGATTTCAGCCTCAACGGTAGAGTTTTTGGCTATATGAGCGTAACCTCTACCAAGAAGATTGTAGAGTCTCTCCCACCCAGCTAGGACTTCGGCGGATAAGGTATGGTTAGGAGAATTAGCCATTTTTGAAAGCAGAATACGAAAGAAAGGGGGAGAGAGGTGAGGCAGATGAGTGGAATGCGAAGATGGTAATCTGCTTTGAAGTAAATATTGATTTCATAGTGACGGTATCAACCAGTCAAGATTTCTCTTATCTACCATTCTCTATTGGCACCACCCTCGTTGGCTCGAATTCCCATCAGATGGCGACTGCGAGCTAAGCGAGTCTGAAATCTCCGCAGAAAGTTTGACGAGACACCGCCACTTTGAAAAAGAAGACGGAAAGATGAGCTGAGTGGAAGACACGGCAAACGTTAGCGAAAAGGAGATACGATTTGTCTTCATTGGAGGACCCGCCAGTAAATCGACGGTGGAGATCTTGATAGGGGCCCTCTATCACGAAAAGAAAAAAGAAGACAAACTGAGCGAGAAACAAGGATTTCCCCTTTGATCAAAAGCTGAATATCAGATTTTCTCCCTCGGAAAATCTAATAGCGCTGCCCGTGAAGAGGGAAGTCGTTGCTATTGCCAGAGAGAGAACTTGTCCCCATTTGATAGTCAGAGTTCATTCGCAAGAACTCGCGGGAGAAAGATAGAGAGGAAGGAGTTCTCGTGGGAGAGGAATTCAAAACCTTCACCATCAAAGCATCGGCTTTCAAAGCCTGTTACGAGAAGGCATCAACGATCTCGTGATCCCTCAAGTCCGAGAAGACATCCCGAGGCGGTCTCGAATCGGCAGTCCTAGATCCAGAAATATGTCGAGTATTAGGGGAACGGGCGCATGTTCAACCCTGGTCAAAGCTGATGAAGTTCCTTACCCTGAGGGTCTACTGGTCATGGCCATTGACGGTAATCCAGTCTCTCTGTCAATCCTTGTTACCGTATTAAGAAAATGCCGGTATAAGGTTGTAGCTCAAGCAAAGGCGACAGAGGCCTTAGAGATATTAAGGAGGAGTAGTGACCCGTTTGATATCGTCCTCACCGCCATGGTAGGGATTGACATGGATGTTTTCACTCTCTTGGAAGTCATCAATTCTAAATTAAACATGCCAGTCCTCGTAATATCGGCAAGCGATGATCAGCAAGCCCTAATGAAGGCTGTCTTAAATGGGGCCCAAGACGTCGTAACGAAACCAGTTAGAGTTCAGATGCTTCAAAACATATGGCAGCACGTGGTAAGGAAGCAATTGCACGACCATGAGAACAAGCATCAAGCCTTCAATTTTGTTCCAAGCAATTGGAGAAAGAAGATGAGTTGGTCTCCCGAGCTGCATCGTATGTTTGTTAATGCAGTTCAGCAGCTAGGAATAGATTCGGCACGGCCGCAACATATACTGGAAATTATGAAGGTAGATGGACTCACTAAAGCAAATGTTTCGAGTCATCTTCAGAAGTACAGAAAAAGGATGAGAGAACACAATGCAGCTCAGAATCAAGAAAACCAAGGCGGGACTGATCCAAGCCTGAACGTCGAGTCTCCTCGCCACCATAAGTTCCCCAGGTTAGCATGGGGCGAGCCACTTCCCATCATCAACCAAGCTAGTAGCCATGCCATCAATCCCCCAGGCTTTAATCAAAGTATCCCCCAGAATCACCCTAATGCTCTTCAAGAGTATAGACCGCAGGAGCAGTGTATTCAGATTCCTTGGTTTGAGCACCAACCTGTGGCTAGAACTCATCCCATGATCAGCGCGCCTGCGCAGCTAGAGAATCAGACAAGAAGTTATCCTGAGCACTTCCACTTCTCTAATCCTCGAATGGAAGGAGTTTTTGGCAGCAGGACAGTTGGTGATCCCCACACTTTCTCGAGTAATGATGAAGGCTCCAGCATGAGAAGTCAAATTGCTCATGGCGAGGACAGAATGAGAAATCTACCGCCAGCATTTGCCAACAACAATGCCCAATTCGAGCATCAGTTGCTGGAAGGTTCAAGAGATTACCCAGATGATGAGCTTACTGCCCTGGTCAACCAGTTTAGGGTTGACAGACGTCCCAAGCCGCGATCAGGAGCCAGTGAGTAGGGACTCTCAAACATCGGTTATCCACTCCCGAACCAACACGAGACTAGCTGATTATCGAAGAGCCACAGGAGAGGCAGAACTGACCTTGAATAAGTGCACCTTTCATTTCATGCTTAATTCCCCTGCGTATGATATTTTCCAGCTTTCTAGGTGTCCCGATTTAATTCAAGGACAAGGGGGCAATTTATTTATCCCGTCGAATGCGTGAATCCCTTTTTATGCTAGATTTAGGGCGGATCAATTTGTGGCAACGTCGCTGACTGCCATAATGAGAAATGTTGAATGGCCTCACGTAGGGAAATTTCAAGTGAAAAGCCCAAGCGAACTCGAATACGGGTAACTGTGTGTCGTTCCAATTTACCCTCAATCGTTGCAAAATGCTAAATTGGATTTGTTCCATTCTCACCCAGGGGATTGCAAAGTGCCTCAAGAGTGTCGCAAAATGAAATGACCCAATGGAATGCGATAGGACTCATTCGCCTTCAAGGTAACCTTCAAATTAAAGGAGCCCTCCGGTCCACGGACCCAATGGCATGGAAAATGATGATGGTCCAAGGCAACCCGAAAGAAAACAAGGCCCAACTAAGCAAAGCACATATGTTGCAAGCTCAAAGTGAAGGGCAACTCGGGACATACAATTCAATCCAATCCAAATGAAGGAACTTCCTCAATTCAAATTCAATGGAAGTATACACAAGGGTAAAACAGTATCGTTCCAATTTTTCTAGAATATGAAGAACATATACTGCCGCATTCTCTTTCATTTTTGCAGGGGAAGTCTCTACTGGCCAAATTTTCCTGTCTACCATTCCCTATCAGTATCACCTCCACTACTCGTCTCCAATCTCGAGCCAAGCAAATCCGATGTCTCTACGGAAAAGTTGGACGAGACGCCACTACTTTGAAAAAGAAAGGATAAAAAATAAGCTGAGTGGGAGATAAAGACATTTTCGGCAGAAAAGAGATACGACTCGTCTTTATTGAAGAACTCGCTAGCAAATTGACGGTGGAGACAGCAACAAGGGGCCCCCTTCCACGGAAAGATGGAAGGAGACGAGCTGGGCGAGAGATACGATGAAAAGAAAATCGAGAAAGCCAGAACACTCGAGAGAGGCAATACAGTTGCTAAACCCACGTCTAATTTTAAAGGAGGCATCTTCTTGATAATTCTCATTCGTGCTCGAAAGAGAGACTCTTAAAGCATACGCAGTCTCCCAGAAAAATCCAGAGAGTGAAAATACAAGAAGAGATATCAAACTTTGAGAAATTGTTAACCAAATCGAAGATGTCTCAACCCAACACACTTGAAAGTTATCGTTACTTGCTGAATATGGGAGAGGAAGAGTTCGAAACCATATTTGGGATCGAGCCTATGGAGCCCGGCCCTTCCACCGACGACGTCCAAGAGCCCGGTAAGGACAATGACAACAACGGTAAAGGTCAAAAGAAGCGTTACCGTCGCCATACTGAGGAGCAAGTACGAAAGCTTGAAGCTTTCTTCAGAACGTGCCCTATGCCAGACGGCAAACAAAAAATGGAACTGAGTCAAGAGCTAGGCCTTGAACCTTCGCAAATCAAGTTCTGGTTTCAAAATAGACGAACCCGAATGAAGACTCGTCATGAGCACAACGAAGCCGAGTTTCTAAGAGTTGAAAATGAAAACCTCCGAGCGGAAAACAAGATGTATAAAGAGACTTTTGACTCCGCCACCTGCCCCAACTGCAATAGCCTCCTCCTCACCCTCGATGAAATGTATGATCTGAGGATCGAAAATGCACGTTTAAGAGGTGAGTTAGACCAATTTATAACAGGATCGAGTTCTGTTGGAGCAGGGTACAAAAGGACCAATGATACTGGATCAGTATCAATGTCTCCCGAGGAAGAAGGGACAGATCACCACCAAGCGGACATTGACGATGATCTTTTCGCCATAATCAACCAGTTTGATATCGGGACTGTGATGCACTTGTTCAGCCAGTGACCACCAGACCTTCTATATGGCCGATGCATACCTAATTTGGGATGAAGCCAGCTGATCATGGGAGAGCCTGTAGAGGAAGCAGAACTGATCCTGAATGAGTGAATGTGTTTTATTTCCTTGCGTGATATGTTTTTCTGCTTTTGTGAATGTGTAAAAACAAGGAGTAATAATCCGACTTCCCCCTATTAAATGCTCGAATCCGCCACCTCACCAACCTCGCGACGAATTGATGGCGAGTAAATATCTGGATAAACCTGAAGGGTAACTCCGTATCGTTTCAATTTACCCTCAGTTGCTCCAAGTTTTAAAATTAAGCCCCTTCTATTCTCAGGAAATTGCAAATCGACCCGAGAACGCAATCATATCCGAATACAAGTTGAACAAAATTTGGGGGCAAATCGACTCATGGGCATTACCACGGGATGGACAGCTTCGGACAGAGGAAAGTACAAGCGAAAGACGCGAACAATCTCAGAAATGGGTAATTCTGTATCGTTCTAATGTGCACATAATCATCTCAAGTCTTGAATTGTCTTATTCCATTCTTAACAGGGATTGCAAATTACCTCGAGAAATACCGTAACATGGCATAAGGTGATACAACAAGGCTGCTTTATCCCCAAAGATTAACCTTTGAAAGGATAGCCCCATGGACACCTATGGTCCAATGGACCGAATGGTATGGGGGATGACAGTAGGTCCGAAATATCCCGAGTTCGATCCCCGAGGGTGGGGAATGTTGTATGTATTATAAATAAATGAAACAACTTTTTGTGCATTTCTTTTTGCAAGCAGGAATACTTGACGAGTAATACCGAAGTCAATATTTTGCTACATTCTCGGCTTAATGGTGAAGCATCCAACAAAAGTCGAAGAAAACTCAATCCATCAAAATTGGTAAAAGACTTGTCCAAGGCATTCAAGATGAAGGGTAAATCAGTATCGTTTCCAATTTATCCCTTTTAATACTGGTTGACATGTCTCCTTTTCTTTTCACAGGAAATATTTATACTAACATTTAACATGTTGAAGGAGACAAATCCAAAAGAAAAGTATGATCACCTGACAAGATCTATTCTGATGAAAAATGGGGCAAATTGATCGCAAGCTCTGAAACGAAAAAGCAAATATGTCTTCCTTATCTCGTTTGGTTTCAAGAATAATTTCTCTGCTTCTTGCAGGGGCATTAAACAAACCAAAATGCTCCATCGCCCATATGCTTCATCGCGCAGGGGTAAAGTTTGAGACAAACCACCCCTCGACATAAGGAGTAGGCTTCCCAATTTGTTCGGTCCGCCCACATACCAGGGGCAATTTACATTCGCCCATATTTGCACGTTATATAAACACACGTGATGCTAAAAAGTTGTCACATCTGCATTGTGCTTACACAGTTCATGAATTATGTATGACTATTCCGTGTGTTTAACTTACCAACTCCAACTTAGAGCATAAACTGCACAGGAGATATCAAATGTGCAGAATGGGGCATGACAGGATGAGGAAAGGCAAACCATTTCCACACAGGTCTAACATTTTGATCTACAGATAAACAGCCTTTCTCCAGAGTGAGAAAAAACCATTTCGGAATGAAGTCCCCCATTCAGATTACATTCGAGGTGTTCATACTATAAGAACCTCCTTAAACAGAAGTGGTAATGCAATACATGATCTATATGTTGATCGATTGCATCATGAGTTATTACATAGACTGCCTTTAATCATGGCAAACTTAGCTGAACAATTTTGTATGAACCAATGAACGCATTGATGAAAATGCTTGCACATGTTAGCTCTGACATTGCCCGACAGGCAACACATTCCCGGTGTTTGAGTTACCTTCCAAAGTCTTGAAATTCATTCGGCGATTATTGAATGAACAAGCCTGGTTGTCCAGAAGCCACCAAGCATTTCTTCCAAATTCTCAGGTAAGTATATCTTCAACCAGAACCTTTCAAGAGAATGAATTCTGACGGTTATTGGGATACTCGAATCCATTGCGGTATATACAGGTATCCACATTCTTCAATAAAGCATGATTTGTCTCAAGGACAGAAATGTTCGAGACCTTTTGATCTCTGCCTCTTTGGTTTATTCCTAAAACGACAGGAGAATATAATTTGGGTTTGAGCTTCTGCAGGATTCCTGGTCTCCCCAGATTTCAGAATGGCACCCTTTGAGGTACATAAAGTCCTTCTTACAGGCAAATCAAGTCCTTCTTACAGGCATAAAGTCCTTCTTACAAGCAAACCAAGTCCAAGTCCTTCTTACAGGCACCAAGTCCTTCTTACAGGCAAACCAAGTCCTTCTTACAGGCAAAGTAAGTCCTTTTTACAGGAAAATCAAGTCCTTCTTACAGGCACAAAGTCCTTCTTACAGGCAAATCAAGTCCTTCTTACAGGCAAACTAAGTCCTTCTTACAGGCAAACAAAGTCCTTTTTACAGGCACAAAGTCCTTCTTACAAGCAAACCAAGTCCTTCTTACAGGCAAATCAAGTCCTGCTTACAGGCAAATAAAGTCCTTCTTACAGGCAAAGCAAGTCCTTCTTACAGGCAAATCAAGTCCTTCTTACAGGCAAATCAAGTCCTTCTTACAGGCACAAAGTCCTTCTTACAGGCAAACAAAGTCCTTCTTACAAGCAAATCAAGTCCTTCTTAAAGGCATAAAGTCCTTCTTACAGGCAAATCAAGTCCTTCTTATAGGCAAACTAAGTCCTTCTTACAGGCAGACTAAGTCCTTCTTACAGGCAAACCAAGTCCTTCTTACAGGCACAAAGTCCTTCTTACAGGCAAATCAAGTCCTTCTTACAGGCACAAAGTCCTTCTTACAGGCAAATCAAGTCCTTCTTACAGGCAAATCAAGTCCTTCTTACAGGCAAATCAAGTCCTTCTTACAGGCATAAAGTCCTTCTTACAGGCACAAAGTCCTTCTTACAAGCAAATCAAGTCCTTCTTACAGGCACAAAGTCCTTCTTACAGGCATAAAGTCCTTCTTACAGGCAAATCAAGTCCTTCTTACAGGCATAAAGTCCTTCTTACAGGCAAACAAAGTCCTTCTTACAGGCAAATCAAGTCATTCTTACTGGCACAAAGTCCTTCTTACAGGCAAAGTAAGTCCTTTTTACAGGCAAACAAAGTCATTCTTACAGGCAAATCAAGTCCTTTTTACAGGCAAAGCAAGTCCTTCTTACAGGCACAAAGTTCTTCTTACAGGCAAAGCACCAAGTCCTTTTTACTGGCAGCAAGTCCTTTCTACAGGCACCAAGTCCTTCTTACAGGTATCTCCATGTGGTGACCTACCATACGGGTCAAATCTCAATCAAAATTTAATCAGTAGAATCCTTTTATTAGGAATCTACCATGGTACGACCCACCATACGGGTCAAATGGTATGACCCACCATACGGGTCAAATTTTAATTCAATTTTTAATCAGTAGAATCCTTTTATTAGGAATCTACCATGGGTTGATCCACCATACGGGTTCAAGTTCAACCACCCTAAAGTTTTTTTATATAACGAATCCTTAGGTTCTCATTTCATTTTCAGTGGAACAATCATGTCACGACTCTTTTTATTTCCTTGTATTGAGTCGATAAGAATCCAGGTGTCATCTCGTCTTTGAAATGAACCTCTACCGAGCTTCCTTTCAAAGAGGGGCAGCTGTTGACACCTCATCTTTAATCATTTTTTCTATTGCTAAAGTAATAAAAAATCCATAAAAATTCATAAAATTGAAAAATCAACTTTGGGGACCTTAGCCAAGCCTAGGGAACCAATTTTGACCAAAAAACGATTTTTCATATTTTCAGTATTTTTACGTATTTTTTATTTATTTATTTTCAAAAATTAATAGAAAATCCATAAAAATTCATAAAATTGAAAAATCAACTTTGGGAACCTTAGCCAAGCCTAGGGAACGAATTTTGACCAAAAAATAATTTTTCATATTATATATATTTTAATTTTTTAAAAAAAATACAAAAATATTTGAAATTTTTGAAAAAATAACATTTGAGGCCAAAAAATACACAAAGATAGTTAATATTTTTATTTTAAATCTATTTTCATATTGGCCATCGCAAATTCAGAAAAGTCCAATTCGAGTCACGTGTTCCTTCACGAGTATAATCTCGAATCGGGCCTAAAAAAATTTAATTTGAGTCAACTTATTTTTAACTTTCACTTTTTATGAGTTGTGACATTGTCTTCTAATATTTTAAATTTTCATCTTGGCCCAATTATACCCAGAATGACTTAATTTTGCAAAAGGGCTTTAATTAAATTATGCATTATTTTTAGCGACAAGAAATGAGCTTAAATTTGACATGTGGTAAATTTTGGTGTGTCAAAAATTGTGAGGAGATTTAGACTTAAAGAAATATATTTTTTCAGGGACTGAATTGTAAATACTTAAAATTCAAGGACTAAAGTGCAAATACCTAACTCTTGAAGGATTATTTTACAAATAATAAAAAGAAAAGTTAGTGGATAAATTAGAATAGAGAAGGGAAGATGAAGAAGAGGAGATGAAGAAGAGAAGTTGGAGAAGAATGGATGGAGAAAATAAGATAAGAATAGAGAAGGGAAGATGGAGATGAAGAAGAGTTAGTAGAGAAATTAGAATGGAAGATAAGAATAGAGAAGGGAAGATGGAGATTAAGAAGAGTTAGTGGAGAAATTAGAATGGGAGATAAATATGGAGAAGGGAAGATGAAGATGAAGAAGAGTTAGTGGAGAGATTAGAATGTGAGATAGAGATGGAGAATGGAAGATGAAAATGAAGAAGAGTTAGTGGAGAAATTAGAATGGGAGATAGAGTTAGTGGAAAAATTAGAATGGGAGATAGATGAGTAGGTTATAAAAGGAGAAAGAAGTGAGCTTGAGAGAGGATTCTTGAGAGAGAAAATTTGAAGTGTTTGGGAGGATTTTTTTTTTGAGAGAAAATTTTGGATGTTTGAGAGAGTTTTGGGAGATTGAAGAAAAATTTGAGAGAAAGAAAATACCAAAAGAGAGAGAATTTTGAAGATGATGGGAGTTCAAAGCTAGGGATTATCATCACAAATTCCTTCATCGATCAATATAAATCAAGAGTTCATCCTCGTCAACGAGCAAGCAAATTCGAGCTAAGTGTTTTTATTTATTCATTTGTTTATGGTTTTACTTGCAAATTAGCACAAATTATATACACTTTCTCCATCTCCTCTTTTTTTTTCCATATTTTATGTCAGGAGAAGGATATCTCTACGTCAACAGCAAAAATCTCGTAGATATGCAAAAATCGGCCCAGACAAGCTCCTAAGCTGTCCACCGATTTCTCAACTGATCTGTGACTAAAAGTCCCTCTTAATTCAAAAGAAACTCTCTATATTGGGAACATAGAGAGCGAAAATCAATTATAGAAATCCCTCCCAAAAAAATGGGAGATAAGTACTCTTTCCACTCTTCTGGTTTTAGGTGCAGATTAGCACATATTTTGTATACTGACATTTCACTCTATTTTATGTCAGGAAGCCGCAGCTTTATATCAATGGTCAACCCTATGGAAGCACAAAATCGGCTTGGAGGAGTCCTCAAGCGCGCACAAATTTCAAATTGTTAAATCAATTCGTTGTATTTTATTAAAGAATTCATACCCCAGAATGGAGAGGACAAAGTCCATCCGCAATTTAAATACCTGCACCATAAATCCCAAAGGGAAGAGCCAAGCCAATGCTTAGCCTCCCATTGGAGGTTTTTACTTACAGTAGTTAAATACCTGCAACTTAAATACCTGTATCTTAAATCCCAAAGGGAAGAGCCAGGCCAATGCTTAGCCTCCCATTGGAGGTTTTTACTTACAGTAGTTAAATACCTGCAACTTAAATACCTATACCTTAAATCCCAAAGGGAAGAGCCAAGCCAATGCTTAGCCTCCCATTGGAGGTTTTTACTTACAGTAGTTAAATACTTGCAACTTAAATACATGTACCTTAAATCCCAAAGGGAAGAGCCAAGCCAATGCTTAGCCTCCCATTGGAGGTTTTTACTTGCAGTAGTTAAATACCTGCAACTTAAATACATGTACCTTAAATCCCAAAGGGAAGAGCCAAGCCAATGCTTAGCCTCCCATTGGAGGTTTTTACTTACAGTAGTTTAAATACTTGCAACTTAAATACCTGTACCTTAAATCCCAAAGGGAAGAGCCAAGCCAATGCTAGGCCTCCCATTGGAGGTGTTTATTCACTGTCATGTACTTCCTATAATTTAATTTTTGAATCATCAGACCCAAAAGATAAGTAGGTTGTAATACTGCACAGAAGTCGTTAACACACTCCTTCTTTCGGCTTCAGGGAATCTTTAACACTTAAAAAAATATAACAAATAAAAATATATACCATCCATGCATCCTATTTAAAAAGTGAAAACACAAAAGAGAATATCCTACTATAGCCTTAGGAATAAACCAAGCCTGAGTTGCCGAATTAGGATATCCATGAAATTAAGGTACCGAAAGGGCATTAGTTTTAATTAACTAGTGTAACCAAGTCCCCGAGCTCCTAATCTCTGGTTCGCAGGAATAAATTAGTTCTCCCGCTAATTTATTTAGGTTTCTAATCGACCTACCAAGAACGATTAGTGGCGACTCCAAATTTTAAAATCATTTAAACAAAAACCAAAGTTGCGATTCGGTAGGGCTTGGGAGGGTCCGCGTTAGGTTAGTCAAATCTAATTAACCTAATAATCCGTTAACCCCTTTTAAAATTTAAAATTTTTTTAGAGGGTCGCGACATTGGGTTGCGTTCTGATGCAACATGGGAAGGTAGTGGCGTATGCATCTCGCCAGTTGAGGCCCCATGAGTTGAATTACCCGACGCATGACTTGGAGTTGGCTGCAATTGTTTTTGCGTTGAAGATTTGGAGGCACTACCTAATTGGAGAAAAATTTCAGGTGTACACTGATCACCAGAGCCTCAAGTATCTGTTCTCGCAGAAGGAGTTGAATATGAGGCAGCGACGTTGGATGGAGCTTCTGAAGGATTATGATTGTGAGATCTTGTACCATCCTGGTAAGGCGAATAAAGTTGCAGATGCTCTGAGTAGGAAGTCTGCAATTGCTCAAATGATGGTCCATGAATGGCGTCTATTGGAGGAAGTACGAGACTCAGATTTTAAATTGGAAGTGAGTCGTCTGTCAAGTCTCATGGCTACATTGAGGATTGAGCCAGAAGTGCAGGCTAGGATTAAGGCCTTACAATCGACAGACCCTGTAATCCAAAAGATCCTGCAGGAAGACTCGGCCAAGAGGAGAGCTGACTTTCAAGTAACTGAGGATGGGATACTTCGGTTTCGAGGACGACTGTGCGTACCTGCAGATGAAGATCTAAGGGAAGAAATTTTATCGGGAGCACACCGTAGCAGCTACAGTATTCATCCAGGGAGCACGAAGATGTACCAGAATTTGAAGCAACATTACTGGTGGAATTGGATGAAAGCTGACATAGCCAAACATGTGGCTAAGTGTTTGACTTGCCAGCAGGTCAAGGCTCAACATTGTAAGCCTGGAGGATTGCTGCAGCCCTTGGAGATTCCAGAGTGGAAATGGGAGCATATCGCGATGGATTTTGTAATGGGATTGCCAAGGAGTCAGAAAGGACATGATTCAATCTGGGTTGTGGTTGACAGATTGACGAAGTCAGCACACTTTATTCCAGTGAGGAAGGACTTTGCTTTGGACAAATACGCTGAACTCTATGTAAAGCACGTGGTGAGACTGCATGGAGTGCCAGTGACGATCACTTCGGATCGTGACCCTAAGTTCACTGCCACGTTTTGGAAAAGCCTACAGACTGCGCTGGGAACGAAGTTGCAGTTCAGTACTGCTTATCATCCGCAGACAGATGGTCAGTCTGAGAGGACAATTCAGATGCTTGAAGACATGTTGCGAGCCTGTGTTTTGGATTTTAAGGGTAGCTGGGAGGAGCAGTTGCATCTGGTTGAGTTTGCCTACAACAACAGTTACCAGCAGAGATCAGAATGGCACCATTCGAAGCACTTTATGGCAGAGCTTGTAGAACTCCTATATGTTGGGATGAAGTGGGCGAAAGGAAGATTACTGGTCCTGAGTTGGTACAGCAGTCAGTGGAAGCTATCAAGGTTATAAGAGATAGACTCAAGACAGCGCAGAGTCGTCAGAAGAGTTACGCTGATAGGAGACGAAGACCTTTAGAGTTCCAAGTAGGCGATCATGTGTTCTTGAAGGTGTCGCCTATGAGAGGAACGTCTCGTTTTGGCAGAAAGGGGAAATTGAGCCCGAGGTATGTAGGGCCGTTTGAAATCTTGGAGCGGATTGGAACCTTAGCATATCGTTTGGCGTTACCACCGAAGCTGTCCCAAGTGCACAACGTCTTCCACGTGTCGATGTTGAGGAAATATGAGCCTGACCCAGCCCATGTGCTAAGTTTCGAGGAGATCGAGTTAGATGAGCGAGTATCATACGTGGAGCGCCCGGTGATGATCATAGACAGGAAGGAGCAAGTACTTCGGCGCAGGACGATTCCATTGGTCAAGGTAGTTTGGCAACACCACGGAAAAGAAGGAGCAACTTGGGAAATCGAGGAAGTCATGAAGGAACTGTATCCTTTTCTTTTTGAAGAAATGTAATCCTTTTCTTTTTGAAGAAATGTAACAGCAGTTTAATTTCGAGGACGAAATTTCCTAAGGTGGGGAGAATTGTAACATCCTTTTTTTTTAAAAAAAAATAATTTATATTCTCTCTCTCTCCTCACTCTCACTCTCTCCCACGCTTCCCCAACGCCACCACCATCCTTTTATTCTATTCCCTCACCACATTTGTTTATTTCCCCCACTAAATCCCACTAACCCTTGTCTCTCTTTCTCCTCTCCCCTCTGCCACGATCTGACCCCCCACCTACTCTTCCCTTTTTTTTTATTATTTTTCATTTGCCCCCACTTTCTTCCTCTTTTGCACGCGAGAAAGCCCCCCTTCAGACGCCATTCTTCCTCTGCAACTTCTTCTTCTCCTTTGCTCAGCCGCGCGACTCCTCCTCCCGTCGATCGAACTCCAGACGCCACCATCTTCCCAGCTCGTCGTCGTTGTCTCCTCTTGTCGTCCGATCATCGCAGCTCCACCGTCGGCCAGCACTTCGTCGCCGAGCCAACCTTCCCTCGTCGCCGTCATACATCACCCGCTTCCTCCGTCTAACTCGCATCGCGCGCCACAGCCGCGACTCCAGTCGCGACGCGCGCGTGCCCAAGCCCCAGATCCGCACCTATTCAGTCCCGATCTACCTTCCTCAGCCGTCCAAGCCACTCGTCGGAATTCCACCGTCTTCCGGCCGCCGCGACCAACCACTGGGAACCCCGAAATCGCCCTTAATCGGCCCTATTTCAGTCCGATATTCAGCTCACAGCCCTCATCTCGTCAATCGCAGCGTCGCCGCCGTTCGCCGGTGAACAGTAATTCCGGTGAACAGTAACTCCGGTGAACAGTAATTCCGGCGTGAACAGTACTCCGGTGAACAGTAACTCCGGTGAACAGTAACTCCGGCGTGAACAGTACCGACCGTCGTCGTAGTCGCCGGATCGCTGGAAAAATTGTGAGTTTGCCCCTAACTCTCGGTTAGGTCGTTAATTGCGTTCGGGACTAGAATAATTAGTCAATTAGGGTGTTTAGGTACAATAATTGTGGTCGGATTAGTTAGAGATTGGGTTAAGTTAAATGACCACAATTAAATAAGTTAAACTGATTAGTTAGGTAAACTGTGGCTAGTTGATGAGTAGACTGAATTGTGTGACTGCGAGCAAGTGATTGGCTAGAGCCGAGTGACCGACGAAATGTTTGATTGATTGATCGATTGGCGGATTAGGCGCTTGTGGATAATTTAATTATCCAAGCTCATGTTATTGAATTATTATCAACTGCTTGGTGTGGTGATCAACGCCTGACTGTTGAATGTTCTGTTTGGTCTATGATTGACTGTATGAGGGTTGATCACCAATTTATAAATGCAAAGTCTGGTGGATAAATGCATGCATCATATGACCGTATGTGGAATTAAATTGATATTTGAGCATGAAAATGGCCTGTGGCCGATTTTTGAGCACGCTCGAGTGTGGATGCATTGGACTAAATGCAGAGATAAAACTGGATTGGTTGGATTGCGTGCTCGTGTGGTCATATGATGGGCTTAAAAATCCGTGCCAGTCGTACGGTCCGTGCCAGTCGTACGGTTATTCCTGATAGTAACGTGTCGTGCCGGTCGTACGAATCTTACGGACTATCGGACGCCGGTCGCAGCTTGTGATGGGCCGAAGCCCTTATGGGATTCCTGGTATTGCCGTGTCGTGCCAGTCGTACGAATCTTACGGATTATCAGACGCCGTTGCCGAAGGGAAAAGGAACGAAGCCTGGTCATGCCAGTAGACACTGCCAGTCGTAGTGTGGACACTGCCAGTCGTAGTGTCGGGCCACACCAGTCGTGTGAGCCGAGCCCAATGGTTGTTAATAAATTGGAATCCGTGTGGAGCATTACGTGTGCAAGTTACTGTGGGATTCTGATTGTTTGCCTTGATTGATTAATTTATGTGAGGAGCCGAGTCTTGCATATGTGTGATCCAAGGCGTGGTAAGCTTGCATGTGGTTGATTTTGGTACTGTTGGAATATTTTATTGCATAGGATGCCTGAGCGAATCAGCGCCCTAGCCGGGCTTAGGCGCCGACTCATTGAGATTTTTATCTCATTCCACGTCGTTGACAACTTTTTCAGGTCCGAAGCATTGAGGAAGACGAGGGCGTAGTAGGTCTCTCTTTTGGGAGTAGATACGAAGTTAACCCTGCCTGACCTTATGACTTTTTGTCGGTTTTAGGAAGCCGTCCCGAAGAGTGGGGCTATATTTGCTGTAGCTTCCGTAGGGTTGAAGAGTATCTGCCCTTTTGAATGTTTATCGTGTGTTAAACTGGTTTGGATTTTGTTAAACTGATTTTTATTGAGTGATCTTTTATCCTACTATTTTATCCCGGTTGTTATTGATTGTACGGGGAGTTTGTACGTTTCCGCATGCGTAGAAAAAAAAATTATTGTTTGGTCGTTAGCGTGCCTGGGACGCTATCCTTTTCGACCTGAGGCGTTTTGGTAGGGTTGCCGCGGGCCCCGGGGATCGGGGCGTGACACCTTTGGTACAAAACCCTGCAAGCAATCACATCTCGAAAATCCGTTGCTTCTGCAGAAACCATTGGCTCCACATACCGCATAGCTGTCACATGGATCATTAGGGAATGACTACATGACAGTCCAATCGACACCTTCTTTTGTCCTCACCAGACGCTGCAACAAACCCGATTCATTCAAGACGATTCTGGTGAGGATCTCATCCTTTATAAGGTTATACTCAAAATACACATCCGTCCGGTTATAAACAAACGTTTGCCGCGAAATGGGATTCACTCCGATGGAGAAACCGCTGAATTGGATGCCATTCCACCAACCACTCCGAAATTTCAAGACCGAAGCATTGTCGATTAGTTCGAATTGGGGCAACCCATGAATCCCTAACCTGTAGGTATACTCTCCAGGGGACGGATCATCCCTGCTTTTCCAAGAGGTCAGGTACCTTTCGGTACCGGCTCTGAAGTCCCATCCGAGTTTCATACTAGACAAAAGGGTGTCTGATGGATGGTCAAAGCTCTGCCATGAATAGTCTTCAGGACTCGAACCGGCATTCTCTCTGAGAACAAGATTCCCGGACTCCAAGAGCTGCGCAACTGGATTTCTTAGAGCCCTGGAAGCATACGAAGACCAAATGACACTTTTTGATTGGTTGAGAAGAATCAAATTCCCCTCATGGCTAAATGTGAGAACACCCCCTGAATCATTGAGTGGGTTGTGTGTATTAGCAACCCAGACAACTGTTTCAGGGGTCATCTGTACCATATCCCCAAGAACCTGTTCTTGGAGCTTCCCGGGGAGAAGAAGCCAAGCTCAAAGCTTCCGCCTGAAGAGACCCGTGTTTCTCCATCGCCCATAGACTGGCCAGAACTTAAAATGTCGGCTGCAAATGACAAGCCCAAGAATGACAGGAAGATCATGAAAGAGTACAAACAGGACTGGAAAGGAGCTGATTGCATTTCACGAAAGCTTTCAATGTTCTTCTCTCTCTCTCGTCCTCGTAATTCACTCATGATCTCTCTGTCTTTCTCTTCACGGTCATTGTAATATTTGGGTGCAAAAGTGAAAAGAAAAAAGTTCAATGGTCAAAAGTAGGAAGAAATGGAAGTTTGGTCTTGGTCAATAAAGGAGGGAACGTTCGACCCAAAAAAAAAACAAAAAACAAAACAAAAGGAAGGGACAGCAACGACACTTGATAAATGAGTTGATCCTACACGGTCAAATTGAATCAGACCACCCTCCACTATTAGATTTTAAATGGTGAAAACTATAGAATAGTGACTTTAGATTTTCAAGATTATTTCTGAAAAATTTTAATTTCACTTTAAATATATCCCATGACTAAATGAAAAATCACTTGGCGGCTAGTTATTCAAATTGACATTTTGTGAAAAATTAAGTCAAAATCATGATTTTAAGTGAGATTTTTGTTGTGTTTTTGACCGATTCATCATTGGCCGTGCCTGGCCTGCTCTTTTGACCAGTCACAACACACTATTAGGGATCATCTCAGGTTCGATCCTAGCCTCACGGATCATTTCAACCAATGAAAGCAAGAGGGTTTCATTGCGTACACGCCTCGAGGACCTCGACGAGTTGAATTCTCTCCGTTCAAAGCTCGATAAGTGCTCTCACTCTTCACATATCTAATCAGAGATATCTTGTCGAATCGAGCCCTAATTTCAAATATATGTGATTTTTGAGTGGCGGGTTAAAACTAGGAGTTTCCAAGATGAGAAATCGTGGGAATTGAAATTTATGGTGTTGAAGAACTGTAGATTTTACAGGAGTCAATTTGGGCTTACGATTTGCTCGAAGAAAATTTTTAAACTTACGCGGAACTGTTAAACATCAACGAATTTATAGTTTTAGCCACAGTTGTGGCACGATTTCGGCTATCTTTAGAGTAGACAAAGTTTAGGATGTCCAAGTATCTTGTGAGGGCTTTTGTTTGACTTTAGGATTGCTAGAATTAGAGTTTGACGAAGAGAGTTATGGCGCGAACAAGTTCAACGTGTAAGCTGCTCGTAGTGGACGACAAGGAACATTGCTACGTCAAGCCTTTTGTTGTTATGTAGGAGTTGATTGGTTGATGAATAAGCGTAATTAGTCAAGTTGTTCGTCACAGTAGTTATTAGACGATTTTTGATGTTGTTTTCCGATTAATTGATAGGAATATGAGTGTGTTGGCTCGAGTGACCATCATAGGTTGGTATTTGATTTTATCAAGTGAGTGATAATATTTCTTCTTTGTGTTTGTAAACTCATATTCCAAGAATAATAGTACTAAATATGTTATGAATAAAGAAATAGCACTTCTATTGTATAAAATAAGATTGGACATTCGCTATTTTGTCTATTTGAGATGGTTTGTGACCGTTTGGTGCTATTGATTTTGAATTGGTTGTGATGCACATTCTAGTCTATGAGAAGGGCTTTGTTGTGAGTTTGTGGTGCTTAAGATGATTATGAATCCATTTGAAGGGTTTGTAGGTATGTGCATACTAGTTTAGTATTTCCTTATGGGTCGACCCATCTATATCGCCTTTTGTCACAAAGCGTTATGCGTGACTATAGTTGGATTCTTAAGCACGAGATTGGTCAATGAATAAGCCATTGACATGTGTTTTGACGAGATTACGAGATTGGTCAATGGACAAACCATTAACATAAATTTTGAGAGATTACGAGATTGGTCAATGAATCGACTATGGACATGTGTTTTTTACGAGATTACGAGATTGGTCAATGGATAAACCATCAACATAAATTTTGAGAGGTTACGAGATTGGTCAATGAATCGACTATGGACATGTGTTTTTTACGAGATTGATCAATGGGTTAAACCATTAATATGCGCTTTGATGCTATGATTTGAAATGGATACTTTTACTATGAATATATTATATTAAAGTAATATATAACTCGTTTCGGCTGTGAAGTTTGATGTGTTTCGAGTTTAATGTGAATGAGTTATATTTTGTGCATTAAATATGTATAGTAATTGTTCGATCCGCTTAGAAGAGATATATTGCTCATCGAGCCATAGTTGCTCATTACTCTCATCGTATATGTATTTCAAGTTCTTCAGCTAGCAAATAATGGGACAAGAGCGATAGTGACCAGAACTTTGGTAGTTTTTTCAGTTGACTTTTGGATATGAGTACAGTGTGATAGCTGGAACTATAAATTTTGATATCAAGTTTGTGTTTAAGGCTGCGTTCTTCGAGTAGAAGGATGGTCGTATCATTTTCCCAGTTTTGATGATTCCACGGTGCGAAGGTAAAAAAAAAAAGAAAGAAGAAGAAAACTTCAGAAAGGAAGAAGGGGCAAGTCAGAGGTGTGTGTCCATCTTTGCAAGTTGCCCTCGAGATAATGGAGACTGGATAGCCGGTCCTTGGAGACTCCCTAGAGAGAATGTGGCGGGCGACGCCGAGAAGTCTAGAAGCGGCGTTGACTCAAGAAGGCAACAGAGGGAGGGTGGTGAGTCATCTATTCAATTCACTTACTGTTTCAGAAATAGAATCGGTCCATCTGACCTTTTTCTTTTGTAATTTTTTGTGTGTGTGTAATTTGATGCTCCGGTTGCCCCACGGAAGATGTCAGCTTTTGCTGTGCCTCACGTCAATCTCAATAGCTAAAAAAGAAAAATTAGTAGAAGATATAAAATGGAAAAAATACCACCAAAAATCTTAAATTATATCTTCTATGGCGTATTTCTCTTGAATTTTTTTTTGACATCAAAATCCAAAACTATGCTTACTATAACACATTTACCTTAATTTTTTTTTTTGTGATACCAAAAATCCCAAGCTTATATTTGATTGACAGATTTACCTTCCATTAAAAATCTTCACTCAAAATCTGATATGGTGTCATTTATCTTGACTTTTACCCGGTCTACTCGTTTGGTTTGTGCTCATCTAGCTCCTTCTAATCGTTTTCTTCTTGTGATTCTCTCTTGCTTTCTCAACGCATGGTAACAATGGGGAGGAATTTGGCTAGCATTGCTATCTATCCAACTTCTTTCCCTAACAAGCACAGGCAAAATTGAATTTGAAGTGCCATGTCAAAGCAAATTACTCTTCAACGTTTCTTAGATCAGTAGCTGTTGTCTTCCTTTCTTTTCTTTGCAATTTCCTGGGATTAGTACATGTTTTTGAGTCCTTTGACAACTTTGCAGTTCTGCGAATGGATACTGGTCTTTAGACCATATGTGATGCATGAGCAGTAATTTCCCGGCAATCGGAGAGCTCTGCTGGCTCATGACATGGTTGGATAGACCTTTTTGTGATCTTAGTTTTAGGGGCACTAATGCAGATTGTCTTCTTTTAACATCTCCTCTTCTAATTGCGGGGTGCATAGAGAGTTGAAAGGGAAGAGAATCACTGAAGTATGCGGAAACTGATGTACAGACCACTGTATGAGACTTTTAGTTCAGTTGCCAGCTATCCAACAGTGTATTTATCCGCTCCACTTCTATCATTGCTCTATTGGTTACATAATCCCACTACAGCAGTATTAACAAGACGCCTTTTCCTTCTATCTAGTGTACAGCAAGTAAGAAAATCTACATATACAGAAATGACCTTGTAGGACAATGAAATGCAAATTAGGTGACGTTTTTCTCATGCAGGGGATGAAATCTCACTAACAGATGATGGAACGTCTATCGGGCTTCTGGCATTGTGATGCTCACCCAATTGTTCGTGTAATGATCTTCCCCTGTTGAAGCTGGACTCGAGTTTTCTGTGCTTCTTTCCACGAAGAAACCCGGTTGCGTAGGTTGAGGCAGAACCATTCCTTCGCTTCCCAGCATTGAAGTGGCCATGGACATGGCCGGCCTGTCTGCGGGAAACTTTTGGACGCACAACAACCCGACATGGATGCATCTTTCTACTTGAGACTCGATGGCAGAGTCGCACAATGATTTGTTGAGAAGTTCCAGAGCCCTGCCGTGTGTCCAAAGCAACCATGCCTATGACAAATCAAATTATACGATTAAGCTAGCTTACTTGTCATTGAAACAAGTAACCATGTTAATATAACCGGAGGAATCAGACAGACAGTTATATGCACCAGAAAGCTCAAGCAATGTTCTCTTCCAGCGCTACTTACGTGCCCAAGAAGGTTGTGGTGGTGGTTCGGATGGCAGAACCCTCTATTTTTTTTGCCACTTATAATCTCTAATAAGAGCACTCCAAAGCCATATACATCGGATTTCACGGAAAACTTCCCATCGAAAGCATACTCTGGGGACATGTAGCCGCTGCAGTAAGCACGTCATCATTCATGCATCAGTTCTCTAAAGCACTAACTCGAGCACTCCTGAGAGATAATATGAACTTACTAGGTTCCTATCACTCTTCTAGTTTTTGCTTCTTTTTCTTCGCCACCAAAGATCCTAGCCAAGCCAAAGTCTGAGATTTTAGGATTTAGATTGGCGTCTAGCAAAATGTTGCTCGCCTTCAAGTCTCTGTGAATAATTTGAAGTTTTGAATCTTGGTGGAGATACAAAAGTCCTCGTGCGATTCCCATAACAATGTCGAATCTTCTTGTCCAATCCAAGGAGGAGCTTTTGACCTGATCTGCTCGTCACCAAATGAAACAAAAGCTTCAAATGACTGATCTTTGAACTACTTGCTATTTCCGTTTACTGTTCAAGCTATAGAGCTCATTTGAACAGACTGAGATGAAGAGGGTCATACCAAAAATGAAATGATCTAAACTTCCATTAGACATATATTCGTAAAGTAAGATTCTTTCGTCTCGCTCGGTGCAGCAGCCCACCAATCCTACAAGATTTCTGTGCTGAAGTTTTGCGATCAGAACTACTTCGTTCATAAACTCTTCAAGACCTTGTCCTGAATTGTTTGATAGCCTCTTTACTGCTATTTCTTGATCCACCGAAAGATTGCCCTGCATAATCATATTTCATTTATGTGTTTGCCTCTTTTCCATGAACACTAAGCTACTGAATGTACACAGGTTACCTTGTAGACAGGGCCGAAGCCACCCTCTCCGATCATATTCCTCAAAGAGAAATTGTCAGTAGCAGCAGTGATCGTAGCAAAATCATATAACGGCAAGTCAAAGTCATCTTTTCCACTTCTCCCACCTAATTAATATGAAAAGCGGACACAACATAACTACCATATAACATAGATTAAGACAGAAATAGATCACAGCCTCTTCAACGGAAGGAAACTGGATTTGGTTGATAAATAGGTTTACCTCTCTCCTTCATTCTTCTCCTGTAAATAACCCAAATTGCCACGGCCAGAATGAACAATCCCAAAATGGCTGGAGTCCCTATGATGATCAATCTTTTCTTCTTGTTGGAACTTTGGATTACATCTAGATAGAGAAGAATGGAGGACATTACTTAATTTTACCCGAGATTCTGTTCCATAAGCTAAGGGTCTGGATTTATGATCTTTCGGGAGGAAAAATGAAAACAATTAAAAGAAGCGGGAACAAATTGCAGGCGGCAAGGGTATGAAACACCCACAAATAACGATCCAGCTAGACTAAAAACTCTACCGCAATATCAGCTGTGCCAGTTTGAAGATGCACCTACCTAGTTCAGAAGCTGGTAGTCGTATGAATATATTCTGCTCGTAGTCAACTCGGGGAATATATTCTCTGACATCGATTAGGTCGCCAAACCACATTAGGCAGCCACTAACTCCTCCTCTAACATCTGAATTAGCATAAGCTGCACATGAACAATTCTTCAAGCACTTGGCCTTGCATTCGTCAAGGCTCATGTTCTTGTCTAACCAGAAATCTATCAGATCAGGTAGTTTCACCCCGGAGAGTTTCAAGAAGCCCTCTCCTTTCGAACAATTAAGGGGTAGTATTCTCACGCAGCCTGAAGACCAGTTAACCAAGTCCCATTCTTCCGGTGACTTGGGCGTGTACCCTTGCAAGCATTTGCATATGGGAGCATCGTTTATTCTGCAGAAACCATTGGAACCACACTGGGCATAATTGTCACATAAATCTATTGGAATTGAGTACACGATATCCCATGTAGCGCTCCCGTTCATATACACGAGTCGTTGTAGTAATCCGGACTGGCTCAAAGTGACTCTCGTAATGACTCCATTTGATAGAGGCTCATACATGAAATATATCGCGCTTGTGTTGTAAATTAGTGCAGGCTTGGCGACTGAGCTTGGTACCATGGTAGCACCACTGAATTGAACTCCGTTCCACGGTCCCATCCGATACTTTATTCCCAAATCTGTCGAGACTATTTCCCATTGTAGCAACCCCTGAATCTTTAGTCTGAACATATAGTCTCCAGGGGACGGATCATCTGTGCTTCTCCAGGAAGTCAGGTAACTCTCTAAACCAGTTGCCAAGTTCCGCCCTATGTTCATACCTGCTAATATCGTGTCAGATGGGTAGTTGAAGCTCTGCCATGAATATTCATCAGAACTGGAACTGCTATTTCCTCTAAGAACCAGATTTCCCGAGTCCAAAAGCTGAGCAACCTGATTCCCAAGTGTCCCCGATGAATTCGAAGACCAAATGACGCTCTTCGACTGGCTAAGAAGAATGAGAGCTCCATCATTAGTAATTGTGAGAGTACCATTTGAATCGGCGAGCGGACTGTTCCTGTTGGCAACCCACACGACTGTCTCGGGAGCGATCTTGTACCATATCCCCAAGAACCTGTGGCTGGAGTTGCCAGGAGAGAAGAAGCCGAGCTCAAAGATTTGGCCTGAGGAAACCAGTGTCTCTCCATCGCTAATGGACTGGCCTGAACTTAACGTGTCACCTGCATATGACAGGCCTAGAACTGAAAGGAAAACCATAAAAGGGTACAAGAAGGTGAAGAGAGGATGCCTTTTCATTTCAATGCCTTCCAATGACTTTCTCCTGCTCGTCTTGCCCATATTCACGTCTTCACTAACGCGAGTTTCTGGGGCAACATTAGGATGATTGCTTAAGTTGTCAACAAAGTTTAGAAACGTGAGAAAGTAAACAATACACCTTAAACCCATTTACTTTTGGGACGGTAAGGCACTGTAGCATAAGGAAAATTCTTCTGGTAGCATTATTTGGCTGGTGGTCTACATCACGCCATATTAATCTGACTTGGAGCTTCCACAAAGTCATAAGAAGCTGTCATGTTAACTTCATTAGTTCTCAGTGCAACTGGAGCTCCCTATCATGTAGTTTGATGGCCTAATGAAAAAACATTGCTTCCTCAAGCTCAAGTACATTTACCAGGTTTTCCATAATCTTGTTTTGGTTTGATTAAGTATAATTCCTCTCTTGACGTTTCTGGTGCTGCAACTGGTTCGGAGACGTTCTGTGAAACCTTTTTTTTTCTCCTTATTCTTCAAGTTGCCCATTATTTGTCTTTACAAAACAAACCCCCCCCCCCCAAAAAAAAAAATCATCTACTGGCTAGAAAGGACAAAAAGTGATGACAGCTTTTTTGTTCTTTTCACCAATTAGGACCCAACATGAGTCAGATGTTGCGGTCGGTCATTACTCCGTGTCGATTTATGCAAAGCTGATAGCAACACTAGAGGGAGAAAGTAATGTTACAAAGGCTGAAGAATAGAAAATAAATGATAAGTTATATGGGCGATCTGGCGCGTCTGAAGTCAAATCCCACTTTATTTCTTTGAATCAACTATCCAAATGGACGTTTAGCACGAGCGCACTGTGTCCATAACATGAGTTTCTAGATCCGCACCTGGTCCGCTCAATCCATGCCAATGAATTTTCTGCACGTGAAGAAACTGAGCTATGCACATGGAGGAGACTGACTAATGTTCTTACAGCTTTTAGCCCAAAATGGCAAAATGTAATGAACACTGATGGAACTCGTTGATGACTATTTATTGTTTAGCAGCTGAGGGGAGATGGTCAACCATTCCGTGTCCAAAATATCCTCAATTGAAGTCTACGAATCCATTTTGATCGGCACAACGTGTAACAAGTTTCGACGCGGGATTGTATGTGCAATCTCTTCTTGATTTCAATAAGAACTGTATGACATTATCATGGACTGTAATTTCCAAAACCCACAAGAGATGTGCCTGTCGATACTTCAAGTTTTTCATCTTGTAACTAAATCACGCGTACGACTAGTTGGTTATCTTCTCATTAGGGTCAGCAGAAACAGAAGGCATCCTCAAAAATATAGGGTTACATTCATCTGAAATTGAGTTTCGATATATGATTTTGGTTCATTGATATATTTCCAAGACTGAAAATTACAGAGAAGACTAAAAACTGCTATTAGTATGGACTTGGGACATGCTAATCGCAGAGAATGTGGTGCCTGTTTTCATATCATTTCATTTGTCAAACACATAAATTATGATTTTTCCACTTGGTCAAGGCTTCAACGAGTCTAATGTTCGACATCTGCATCAATCCTGTAACTGGAATTATTTTGCTTAAGCTCTACTCATTAGAGACAATTAACCGATTCCATTTTTGATCGAACGGGGTTCTAGATTTTATTTCCTTGCATATATCGTTGATTCACTCGGTACTCATATATTTGAGACTCCATCTGACACATAGATGTGAACCTCATTGTGCAAAGACATCCCTGTGATCATCGAGCATCATCAAGCATCATCCTGGTTGTTTTGGATTTACATCGGAGATTTCCTTGATGAGCTACTTCAAAAATAATTCATAAATGCCAAATCAATAGCGTGTCTATCGACCATCTGGCATTGTTACTGTCAAGAGGTTACAAGTATAGAGTTCTCTCGGTGAAGTCCTACCTGAGTTCGTCGGACTTCTTTCCATAAAGAAACCAAGCTGCTTAGGCTGTGGCAAGATTGCTTCCTGATTTGCCAGCATGAAAACAACAGAAGATATTGTAGGCCTGTCCCCGGGAAATTTCTGGACACACAGCATGAAAACACGTATAGATCTGTCCACTTGAAATTAAATGTAGGAGTCGGTTAAAGGATGATCCATAAGTTCCAAGGCCCTGCCTTCATTCCAAAGCAACCATGCCTGAGAACACAAAGAGATGGTCTCACTCCCCAACCACAGTAGACGACTCAACTTCAACATGAAATGACTTGGACATCGAGACAATCAAAGCGTTATGAAAATAGCATTACTTTATCGTAAGCTTCAACTTACATGTCCAAGAAGGTTGTGGTGGTGATTTGGACGGCAGAATCCTCTGTTCCTTTTGCCACTCACTGTTTCCAACAAAAGCACAGCAAAGCCAAATACATCGGATTTCACAGAGAATTTTCCATCAATGACATACTCTAGAGACATGTAGCCGCTGTATTAAGAGAATCACATATCAGTTCTCCCAATTCCATGCAAAGTATGAACTTTGAAACTCAGGAAGTAAGGCGGCTAACTCACTAAGTACCAATTATCCTTTTTGTTCTTGCTTCTTTTTCACCACCTCCAAAAATTCTTGCCAATCCAAAATCTGAGATTTTTGGATTTAGGTTGGCATCCAATAAGATGTTGCTTGTCTTGAGGTCTCTATGAATGACTTTAAGTTTTGAATCTTGGTGGAGATAAAGGAGCCCTTGTCCGATTCCAATTATAATGTCATAGCGCCTTTCCCATTCCAAGGAAAAGGGTCTGTTGCAATCTGCCGACATTCAAACTCTATATAAGCATAAGTGTTTATTCCTTTGCTGTTTTATATATGACTACTGGAAGGAATCAATTTTGAAAGGCTAATATCTTCGTGCAGTGAAAAAAAATTATAAGAATGAAGAGGATTGAACCAAAAATAAAATTATCCAAGCTTTTATTCGGCATGTATTCATAAATCAACATTCTTTCTTCTTTCTCGATGCAGCAGCCAAGAAGCCCAACGAGATTCTTGTGTTCAAGCCTGGCAATTGAAGCTACTTCATTCATGAACTCTTCACGACCTTGTCCTGAATTCTTTGACAACCTTTTCACTGCTATTTCTTGGTCCGTTGAAAGATGTCCCTACATGAATGACTTTCAGCGTATGCCATCATCATTGGTAAACTATACTAAAATCATGGTACCTTGTAGACTGAACCAAAGCCTCCTGATCCAATCATATTCGTCGGAGAGAAATTATTAGTAGCAGCAGCAATCATACCTAAATCGAATAATGGAAGGTCAATGTCACCCTTTGCACGCCTCGAGTCTACAAGCACAATTATTGAATATGACAGAACATGAATAAATTGAATGAAAAAACAGAATTTCTAATGACCAGGCAGTGTGTTTCACTATGGGAAGGAAATATCCATTTGTTTACCTCGTACGTTCGATACTCTCTTCCAGGCTATTGCTGCAGTCTAGAGGATAATACCCAGCAAGAGCACTCCAGAAATGGCTGAAGTTGCTGCGATAATCACCACTCTTTTGTTTTTGGTGGGCATTTGGATCAAATCTGGAGTACCAAATGACAACTACTTTTAATGTATCTAGTAGATATTATCCCTATAAACAGAGAAACATGTAATAGACTACAACTTCAATCCGGTATTGGGGAGGATTCCCTATGATGCAGCCGCGGTAGAAAGCAAAAGGAAAAAGCAATAGCTCAACCATTTATGAAATTCATGTACCTAATTCTGAAGCAGATAGTCGTATATATAAGTTTTGCTCATAGATGGCATCTTCAATTTCACTGATATCCATTAGGTCCCCAAACCACATTAGACAACCGCTCCCTCCTCTGACGACATTTGAATTAGCATAGGCTGTACAAGAGCAGTTCTTTAAGCAGTCGACCCTGCATTCCTCAGGGCTTATATTCTTGTCTAGCCAGAAGTCTATCAGATCAGGTAGTTCCCGCAAAAGCTTGAAAAATGCTTCTCCTTTTGCACAATTTACAGAGACTTTCCTCACACAACCACCAGACCAATGGAGCATTTGCCAATGCTCTCGTACCTTTGGTACAAAACCCTGCAAGCATTCACATCTCGAAAATCTGTTGCTTCTGGAGAAACCATTGGCTCCACAAAGCGCATAGCTGTCACATGGATCAATAGGGAGTGAGTACATAACAGTCCAACCGACCTTCTTTGTCCTCACCAGATGCTGCCAAAAAACCGACTCATTCAAAACCATTCTGGTGAAGATCTCATCCTTAAAAGGTTATACTCAAAATACACGTCTGTCCGGCTATAAACAAACGTTTGCCGTGAAATGGGACTCACTCCTATGGGGAGACCGCTGAATTGGATGCCATTCCACCAACCACTCCGAAATTTCAAGACCGAAGCATTGTCAAGTACTTCGAATTGGGGCAACCCATGAATCCCTAACCTGCAGGAATACTCTCCAGGGGACCGATCGTCCCTGCTTTATCAAGAGGTCACGTACCTTTCGGTACCGGTTCTGAAGTCCCGTCCGAATTTCATACTAGACAAAAGGGTGTCTAATGGATGGTCAAAGCTCTGCCATCAATAGTCTTCAGGACTCGAACCGGCGTTCTCTCTGAGAACAAGATTCCCAGACTCCTAGAGCTGCGCAACTGGATTTCTTAGAGCCCTGGAAGCATACGAAGACCAAATTACACTTTTTGATTGGTTGAGAAGAACCAAATTCCCCTTGTGGCTAAATGTGAGAACACCCCCTGAATCTTTGAGTGGGTTGTGTCTATTAGCAACCCAGACAACTGTTTCAGGGGTCATCTTGTACCGTATCCCCAAGAACCTGCTCTTGGAGCTTCCCGTGGAGAAGAAGCCAAGCACAAAGCTTCCGCCTGAAGCGACCCGTGTTTCTCCATCGCCCATGGACTGGCCAGAGCTTAAAATGTCGGCTCCAAATGACAAGCCCAAGAATGACAGGAAGATCATGAAAGAGTGCAAACAGGACAAGAAAGGAGCTGATAGCATTTTACTAAAGCTTTCGCTGTTCTTCTCTCTCTCGTCCTCTTAATTCACTCCTGATAGCATGTTTGGTTCCGCATTTGGCCAATAAACTTTAAAAAAAAATACAAATCTTTTTCAGTTAAAGGAGTTTAATGTAATGCAAATAATATTTAGTAAATTATAATTAAAAAATACATTTCAATGCAACTTTGACGTAAATGTCGTTCGGTAAAAAATACACTTTATAAATGATTCGATTTTTTTATTATTATTTATTATATCAAATAATTTTTATTTTATTTTTTATGAAAAAATAGTTTTGCGTATAATTACTTTCTTTAATTATATTTTATTTTTAATTATTTCAATTTTCAATTGTTTTAATTTTTAATTAATTAAATTAATTATTTTTTATTTGTAATTATTTTTATTTTTATTATTTAATTTTTTAATTATTTTATTTTATTTTTAGAAAATTCATTTTCTACTTTTAATTATTTTATTTTTATTACTTTATTTAATTATTTTTTATTGTTATTATTTCTATTTTATTTTTAGTTATTTTATATTTTTAATTACTTTCTCAAAGAAAAATGAAAACAGAAAATGAGAAATAAAAAAAAAATTATAGTTTTATTTTCAGAAATACAACTTCTTAAAGTATTTCTTATATATCTTAGGCTAAAGGCTTTTGGAGAGCATTTGAAATGCAATTACATCTTTTTAAAGTGAGTCAAAAAAGAAATTAAACACCATTTGCATTTGGTCAATAAATTTTAGAACTCAAAAGCTCATTTCAAATACCGAATGAAGTAGGTCCATCTCTTCGCATTTCTCTTCACAGTCAATGTAATATTTGGGTACAAAAATGAAAACAAAAAATTGAATAGTCAAAAGTAGGAAGAAATGGAAGATTTGGGGCGCGCATAACAACCATTCTGTTCCAGAAATTATTTCTGGAACATAAATAGATTTTTCTATTTTTGCCAGAAACAAAAATTTTTTGTTTCTGATTTTGGGCAAAAATCTATTTCTGGAACAGTTTTTTGTTCCAGAAATAAAAAAACAGATTTGTGTTACCAAACGAGTTTCTGTTCCAAACTTATTTCTGGAATAGGTTTGGAACAGAAATAGCGAAATAGAAACGTTCTCATGCGCGCCCTTGGTCTTGGTCCACCAAGTAGGGGACAGTTCGATCCAAAAAAAAAAAAAGCAAAGGAGGGGACAACAACATTTAAAGAGAGGGGGAGGGGGGAAGCGGGGGTTGTACGGGAAAAGAAAAGGAAATAAAAAAAGAAAAATGGTCTCTCTTATTAAATAGGAATAGCATAGCACGGCAAGAGAGAGAGAGAGGCGCAAAGAAGAAAGGAAAAGAGAGAAAAGAAACGAAAGAAGAAGAAGAAGAAGGAAGGAAAGAGCGAGGGAAAAGCAATGAACGAGAAAGGAAGGGAAAGAAGGAAAATAAATTGATAAATGAGTAGATTCTAAATGATCAAATTGGACCAAACATCCCCCACTAATAGATTTAAAATGGCGAAAACTATATAGTAGTAACCTTAGATTTTCAAGATTATCCCTGAAAAAATTTTAAGTTCACTTTAAATACATCCCATGACTAAATGAAAAATCACTTGGCGGTTAGTTATTCAAATTGACATTTTGTGAAAAATGAGTCAAAATCACGATTTTAAAGTGAGATTTTTGTCGCATTTTCAGCCAATTCATCATTGACCATGCCTAGCCTGCCCTTTTGACCTATCTCAACATAGCATTAGGGGTCATCTCAAGTTCGATTCTAGCCTCACAGATCATTTCAACCAAAGAAAGTAAGAGGGTTTCGTTGTGTACATACCTCGGGGACCTCGATGAGTCGAATTCTCTCCGTTCAAAGACTGATAAGTGCTCTCACCCTTCATTTATCTAATCAAAGAGATCTTTTCAAGTCGAGCCATAATTTTGAATATCCGTGATTTTCTAAGTGGTGGGTTAAAACTAGGAGCTTATAAGCTGAGAAATCATGGGGGATTGAAATTTATGGTGTTGAAGATTTGTAGATTTTATAGAAGTCAATTTGGGCTTACGGTTTGCCTGAAGAAAATTTTTGAACTTACGCGGAACTGTTGAACAATAGCGAGTTTGTAGTTTTAGCCACAGTTGTTGCCCTGTTTCGGCTGTCTTTAGAGTAGACAAAGCTTATGATGTCTAAGTATCTTATGAGGGCTTTTGTTTGACTTTAGGATTGTTAGAATTAGAGTTCAATGAAGAGAGTTGTGGCGTGAACAAGTTTACTGTGTAAGCTACGTGTGGTGGAGAGTAGGGAACATTCGCTACGTCAAGCCTTTTGTTGTTATGTAGGAGTCGGTTGGTCGACGAATAAGCATAATTAGTTGAGTTGTTCATCAAAGTGGTTATTACTTGATTTTTTACGTTATTTTCCAATTAATTGATAAGAATACGATTGTATCGGCTCGAGTGACAATTATAGTTTGGTATTTGACTTTATCAGATGAATGATGCTATTTCTTCTTTGTATTTGTAAACGTATATTCTAAAAATGATAATATTAAATATGTTATGGCTGAAGAAATAGTACTTTCGTTGTATAAAATAGAATCGAATATTTATTGCTATTTTACCTATTTGTGATGGTTAGTGATCGTTTGGCGCTATTGATTCCGAATTGGTTGAGATGCACATTCTAGTTTATGAGAAGGGTTTGGTTGTGAGTTTGTGGTGCTTAAGATGATTAGAGCCTATTTGAAGGTTTTGTGAATATGTGCATACTAGTTTAGGATATCTTTATGGGTTGACCCACCTATATCGCCTTTTGTCATGAAGCGTTATGCATGATTACAGTTGGATTCTTGAGCACGTGATTGGTCAATGAATAGGCCATTGACATGTGTTTTGACGGGATTACAAGATTGGTCAATTGATAGACCATTGGCATAAATTTTGATGAGGTTATGAGATTGGTCAATGAATGGATTATGGACATGTTTTTTTTTATGAGATTAATCAATGGCTTAGACCATTAATATGCGCTTCGATACTATGATTTGAAATGGATACTTTTGCTATGAATATATTATATTAAAGTAATATATGACTCGTTTTGATCGTAAAGGTTTGATGTGTTTCTAGTTTAATGTGAATGAGTTATATTTTGTACATAAAATGTGTATAGTGATTGTTCGATTTGTTTAGAAAAGATGTGTTACTCATTAAGTTGTACTTGCTCATCACTTTCATCTTATATATTTTTCAGGTTCTTCAGCTAGCGGATAGTAGGATAAGAGCGATATTGACGAGAACTTTGATAGTTGTTTAGTTGACTTTTGGATATGAGTGCTGTGACATCTCGAATTTTGATTGTCTATAAGATAAATAATATTAGATTTTTGAGGATCGAGAGACAAAATTTGGACATTGCCTTGAAAGGCTCGAAAATTAGCTGACTGATTTCGGAGTACTGAGACGAAAGATAAAATATTGAAAGTGATCGAATTGCCCCTATTTTGTGCTAGAATTCTTGGCTAAAGAGTGTTAGTAATTTTAGCGAGACTAGAAAATTTGTTCGGTGGTATTCCGAGTCATTTTCTGATCGCGATTGAGCCACATCAGCATCAATTGTGTCCCACCCGATCCTGAAATTTCACGAATTTCGAGAAATGTCTCGTCGGTCATCTTTTTGACCAATTTGACCAGCTTTGACCGAAAATAATTGAGACCCAAGCTTTATCAGTCCGAAATTTCACTGATAGTCCAAAAATCAGTCAATTTGTTCAGCTTTAAGTCGCTTTCAATGGATAGTGATTTTCAATAATTACCTTAGAGATAATATCTGCCCTCTCTCTCTCTCTCTCTCTCTCTCTCTCTCTCTAAAATTCGGATTTCTCTCTCTCCCTGCTGAATTTCAATTTACTGGTCTCAACTTCAATCGGCCGCCGACAGAAATTCGACTGTTGGATCATTGCAATTTTTGGGTATGTTGTAGTTCAATGTTTTGTGGTTCTATTCCAACTTGAATCACGTCGATTTGAGGTCGTTTCGCCTTTCAAATCTACTTTGACATTTCGGTCGACGAACTAGTCTTTTGTTACCCGAATTTCATATAGGGCTCATGTTGATATATGTTGACCCCAGCGACCCCTAGAGCTCATTTTCATGTGAAAATATTGGTTTTCAGTTCGTGAACCATCCCGTTCGATCCTTGATCAGCCTCGGTTTGGACGAAATCCACCGGAATCCGTCGTTCTGTTTCGGTCGCTGCCGTGCGCCACCGTTTCCACCGCTTTCTCAGCTTCGTTTCAGTATCGATTAGGTAAGTTATACCTGTCGCGACCCTCTAAAAAAATTTTAATTAATTTTAGGGGTTAACGGATTATTAGGTTAATTAGATTTGACTAACCTAATGCGGACCCTCCCAAGCCCTACCGAATCGCAACTTTGGTTTTTGTTTAAATGATTTTGAAATTTGGAGTCGCCACTAATCGTTCTTGGTAGGTCGATTAGAAACCTAAATAAATTAGCGGGAGAACTAATTTATTCCTGCGAACCAGAGATTATGAGCTCGGGGACTTGGTTACACTAGTTAATTAAAACTAATGCCCTTTCGGTACCTTAATTTCATGGATATCCTAATCCGGCAACTCAGGCTTGGTTTATTCCTAAAGCTCTAGTAGGGTATTCTCTTTTGTGTTTTCACTTTTTAAATAGGATGCATGGATGGTATATATTTTTATTTGTTATATTTTTTTAAGTGTTAAAGATTCCTTGAAGCCGAAAGAGGGAGTGTGTTAACGACTTCTGTGCAGTATAGGAAGTACATGACAGTGAATAAACACCTCCAATGGGAGGCCTAGCATTGGCTTGGCTCTTCCCTTTGGGATTTAAGGTACAGGTATTTAAGTTGCAAGTATTTAAACTACTGTAAGTAAAAACCTCCAATGGGAGGCTAAGCATTGGCTTGGCTCTTCCCTTTGGGATTTTAGGTACAGGTATTTAACTACTGTAAGTAAAAACCTCCAATGGGAGGCTAAGCATTGGCTTGGCTCTTCCCTTTGGGATTTAAGGTACAGGTATTTAAGTTGCAGGTATTTAACTACTGTAAGTAAAAACCTCTAATGGGAGGCTAAGCATTGGCTTGGCTCTTCCCTTTGGGATTTAAGGTGCAGGTATTTAACTACTGTAAGTAAAAACCTCCAATGGGAGGCTAAGCATTGGCTTGGCTCTTCCCTTTGGGATTTAAGGTGCAGGTATTTAAGTTGCAGGTATTTAACTACTATAAGTAAAAACCTCCAATGGGAGGCTAAGCATTGGCTTGGCTCTTCCCTTTGGGATTTATGGTGCAGGTATTTAAATTGCGGATGGACTTTGTCCTCTCCATTTTGGGGTATGAATTTTTTAAAATGAAATACAACGAATTGATTCAACAATTTGAAATTTGTGCGCGCTTGAGGACTCCTCCAAGCCGATTTTGTGCTTCCATAGGATTGACCATTGATATAGAGCTGCGGCTTCCTGACATAAAATAGAGTGAAGTGTTAGTATACAAAATATGTGCTAATCTGCACCTAAAACCAGAAGAGTAGAAAGAGTACTTATCTCCCATTTTTTTGGGAGGGATTTCTATAATTGATTTTCGCTCTCTATGTTCCCAATATAGAGAGTTTCTTTTGAATTAAGAGGGACTTTTAGTCACAGATTAGTTGAGAAATCGGTGGACAGCTTAGGAGCTTGTCTGGGCCGATTTTTGCATCTCGACGAGATTTTTGCTGTTGACGTAAAGATATCCTTCTCCTGACATAAAATATGGAAGAAAAAGGAGATGGAGAAAGTGTATACAATTTGTGCTAATTTGCGAGTAAAACCATAAATAAATGAATAAATAAAAACACTTAGCTTGAATTTGTTTGCTCGTTGACGAGGATGAACTCTTGATTTATATTGATCGATGAAGGAATTTGTGATGATAACCCCTAGCTTTAAACTCCCATCATCTTCAAAATTCTCTCTCTTTTGGTATTTTCTTTCTCTCAAAATTTTCTTCAATCTCCCAAAACTCTCTCAAACATCCAAAATTTTCTCTCCAAAAAATTCTCCCAAACACTTCAAATTTTCTCTCTCAAGAATCATCTCAAACACTTCAAATTTTCTCTCTAAAAAATCCTCCCAAACACTTCAAATTTTCTCTCTCTAGAATCCTTTCTCAAGCTCACTTCTTTCTCCTTTTATAACCTACTCATCTATCTCCCATTCTAATTTTTCCACTAACTCTATCTCACATTCTAATTTCTCCACTAACTCTTCTTCATTTTCATCTTCCATTCTCCATCTCTATCTCACATTCTAATCTCTCCACTAACTCTTCTTCATCTTCATCTTCCCTTCTCCATATTTATCTCCCATTCTAATTTCTCCACTAACTCTTCTTAATCTCCATCTTCCCTTCTCTATTCTTATCTTCCATTCTAATTTCTCTACTAACTCTTCTTCATCTCCATCTTCCCTTCTCTATTCTTATCTTATTTTCTCCATCCATTCTTCTCCAACTTCTCTTCTTCATCTCCTCCTCTTCATCTTCCATTCTCTATTCTAATTTATCCACTAACTTTTCTTTTTATTATTTGTAAAATAATCCTTCAAGAGTTAGGTATTTGCACTTTAGTCCTTGAATTTTAAGTATTTACAATTCAGTCCCTGAAAAAATATATTTCTTTAAGTCCAAATCTCCTCACAATTTTTGACACACCAAAATTTACCACATGTCAAATTTAAGCTCATTTCTTGTCGCTGAAAATAATGCATAATTTAATTAAAGCCCTTTTGCAAAATTAAGTCATTTTGGGTATAATTAGGCCAAGATGAAAATTTAAAATATTAGAAGACAATGTCACAACTCATAAAAAGTGAAAGTTAAAAATAAGTTGACTCAAATTAAATTTTTTTAGGCCCGATTCGAGATTATACTCGTGAAGGAACACGTGACTCGAATTGGATTTTTCTGAATTTGCGATGGCCAATATGAAAATAGATTTAAAATAAAAATATTAACTATCTTTGTGTATTTTTTGGCCTCAAATGTTATTTTTTCAAAATTTTCAAATATTTTTGTATTTTTTTTAAAAAAAATTAAAATATATATAATATGAAAAAATATTTTTTGGTCAAAATTCGTTCCCTAGGCTTGGCTAAGGTTCCCAAAGTTGATTTTTCAATTTTATGAATTTTTATGGATTTTTTATTACTTTAGCAATAGAAAAAATGATTAAAGATCAGGTGTCAACAATACCTCTATTTCTTGATTAGAATATTGTACATGCCATGGACTAGCTCTAGGTCCAATTCAAGGTAAATCGGTTTAGGAAAACTTGCTAGAATTCGCGTATTTGCGCAAATTAAATTCTGTGGAGCTGTGACTATTCTGTGGATTGGTGAAATGTTGCTGTCCATGTTTGAATGAGGCTATTTGAGGTGGTAGATGTGGGTCCCGCGAGGTTCGGGTACCGAAAAATGGATTTTCGGGAGATTTTATACAAAAACGGGCCAAATAGTGTTTTGAAATCACTGTTCACGACTCATGAACACTGTTCACGTGCTACCCAATTTAATTTTGAATTGAAAACGACAAGTTTTGTGGGTCTCGTGTGGATCGAGTGCCGAAAAATGGGTTTTTGGAGCGTTTTATGCAAAATAGGGCCCGAGCAATATTCTATATTACTATTTCAAATGTTTGGGGACCGTGTTTCATTCAAAATAATATTTGAGAATTTTGACTCTGTGCTTTGAGTGCCTGGATGAGGCGTGGAATTGGGTCTGAGGGTGTTTGGTATTCTAAGAAGGGATTTAGAGGGTAGCTTGCTGAGATTTGTTCTCACAGCTGATTACCCTTATTTTTTTTCAGACCCTAGAACATAAGCATGATAGGGATACCACAAGATTTGATATATAGGTGGCGGAGTACCCAGTTGATAAGGACAATTGATGGTGAATCGGTGGTTGCTGAGGAACGTGATTGCCCTGGGTTCGTTACTGTTGTTAACATTTGTAAAACTGATATTGATGTATAATATGGAGTTGAGAATGTGTAATATATAAGGTGTTATGGTTGGCTAGTCCTTGCTCATTCATTGTTAGGGACAAGGTATCGCTTCCGCTAGCGTTTATTTGGATATTAAGGTTTCAAGGTCGGCGATAGTTCTGGGATGTCGCATGCATCGACCGTTATTGCGCAAATGTCGCGCGCTCATAGAGGTTCGGGGCGTGACAAGTGCAGTATGATAGTTGGAAAATATAAAATTTGATCTCAAGTTTGTAATTAAGGCTACGTCCTTCAAATAGAAGGATGGTCCTGTCATCTTCTTACTTTGATGGTTTTAGGGGTGCGAAGGTAATATATATATATATCAGAAAGGAAGAAGGGGGTAAGTCAGAGGTGTGTGTCCATCTTTGCAAGTTGCCCTCGAGATAATAGAGACTGACGGCGCACATGACAACCATTCTATTCTAGAAATAATTTTTGGAATAGAAATAGATTTTTCTATTTCTGCCAAAAACAAAAAATTTTTGTTTCTGGTTTTGGGCCAAAATCTATTTCTGGAATTGTTTCAGAAATAGAAAAAGAGATTTACGTTGCTAAACGAGTTCCTGTTCCAAATCTATTTCTGAAATAGGTTTGAAACAGAAATAGAGAAATAAGAACGTTATCATGCGCGCCTTGAATAGCCGATCGTTTTTCTTTTGTAATTTTTTCTTTTGTATAATTCGATGCTCCAGTTGCTCCACGGAAGATATCAGCTTTTTCTGTGCCTCACGTCAATTCAATAGCTTAAAAAAAATTTAGTAGAACATATAAAATAAAGAAAAACTGTCATAAAAAATCTTAAATTATAACCTCTGTGGCGCCTTGGGCGCGCATGACAACCATTCTGTTCCAGAAATAATTTCTGGAACAGAAATAGATTTTTCTATTTCTATTCCAGAATGAGTTTCTGAGCAAAAAAAAGCGTTTGATAACGAAACTAATTTCTAATTCTAGAACAGAAATTCGTTTGATAAAAAATTGAAAATTTCTACTTTTCCGACGGCGGCGGCGGCGGGGAACAGAAATCAATTTCTGTTTCTCTGAGAAACAAAAAATTTTTGTTTCTGATTTCTAGCCCAAATCTATTTCTGGAACAACTTTTTGTTTCAGAAACAGAAAAATAGAAAGAATTTATCAAACGGATTTCTCGTCCAGAAACCATTCTGGAACAGAAATTCTGTTCCAGAATGGTTGTCATGCGCGCCCATCCTGGATAGTTTGCAGAAACTGATGTACAGACCACTACTGTATCAGACTTTTAGTTCAGTTGCCAGCTATCCAAGAGTGTTTTTATCCACTCTACTTCTATCATTGCTCTATTGGTCACAAAATCGCACTATAGCAGTATTAACGGCAAGCCTTTTCCTTTTATCTAGTATACAGAAAGTAAGAAAATCTACACATACAGAAATGACCCTGTAGGACAAGGAAATGCGAATTAGGTGACATTTTTCTCATCTTGGGGACGAAACCTCGGATGATGGAACGTCTATCGGGCTTCTGGCATTGTGATGCTCACCCAATTGGTCGTGTAATGATCTTCCCCAGTTGAAGCTGAACTCGAGTTTTCCGTGCTTCTTTCCATGAAGAAACCCGGTTGCTTAGGTTGAGGCAGAACCGTTCCTTCGCTTCCCAGCATGGAAGTGACCGTGGACATGGCTGGCCTATCTGCAGGAAACTTTTGGACGCACAACAACCCGACATGGATGCATCTTTCTACTTGAGACTTGACGGCAGAGTCGCACAATGATTTGTTGAGAAGTTCCAGAGCCCTGCCGTGTGTCCAAAGCAACCATGCCTATGACAAATCAAATTATATGATTACGCGAGCTTACTTGTCATTGAAACAAGTAACTATGTTAATATAACTGTGGGAATCGGACAGACATAGTTACATACAGCAAAAAGCTCAAGCAATGATCTCTTCCAGCGCCACTTACGTGCCCGAGAAGGTTATGGTGGTGGTTCGGATGGCAGAACCCTCTATTCTTTTTGCCGCTTATAATCTCTAGTAAGAGCACTCCAAAGCCATATACGTCGGATTTCACAGAAAACTTCCCATCAAAAGCATACTCTGGGGACATGTAGCCGCTGCAGTAAGCACATCATCATTCATGCATCAGTTCTCTACAATACTAACTTGAGCACACCTGAGAGATAATTTGAACTTACTAGGTTCCCATCACTCTTCTAGTTTTTGCTTCTTTTTCATCGCCACCAAAGATCCTAGCCAAGCCAAAGTCTGAGATTTTAGGATTTAGGTTGGTGTCTAGCAAAATATTGCTCGCCTTCAAGTCTCTGTGAATAATTTGAAGTTTTGAATCTTGGTGGAGATACAGAAGTCCTCGTGCAATTCCCATAACAATGTCGAATCTTCTTTTCCAATCCAAGGAGGAGCTTTTATCCTGATCTGCACGTCGACAAATGACACAAAAGCTTCAAATGACTGATCTTTGAACTGCTTGCTATGCCTGTTTACTGCTCAAGCTATAGAGCTCATTTGAACAGACTGAGATGAAGAGGGTCATACCAAAAATGAAATGATCTAAACTTCCATTAGACATATATTCGTAAAGTAAGATTCTTTCGTCTCGCTCGGTGCAGCAGCCCACCAATCCTACAAGATTCCTGTGCTGAAGTTTTGCGATCAGAACTACTTCGTTCATAAACTCTTCAAGACCTTGTCCAGAATTCTTGGACAGCCTCTTTACTGCTATTTCTTGATCCACCGAAAGATTGCCCTGCATAATCATTATTTCAATTATTTCTTTGCCTCTTTTGCATGAACACTCAGCTACAGAATGTACAAAGGTTACCTTGTAGACAGGGCCAAAGCCACCCTCTCCGATCATATTCCTCAAAGAGAAATTGTTGGTAGCAGCAGCAATTGTAGCAAAATCATAAAACGGCAAGTCAAATTCGTCTTTTCCACTTCTCCAACCTAATTAATATGAAAATCAGACACAACAGAACTACAATATAACATAGATTGAAGACAGAAATAGATCATAGCCTCTTCAATGAAGGAAACTGGATTTGGTTGATAAATAGGTTTACCTCTCTCCTTCAGTCTTCTTCTCCTATAAATAAACCATATTGCCACGGCCAGAATGAACAATCCCAAAATGGCTGGAATCCCTATGACGATCGACCTTTTCTTCTTGTTGGAACTTTGGATTGCATCTAAATAGAGAAGAATGGAGGACATTACTTAATGTTACCAAAGGTTCTGTTCCATAAGCTAAGGGTCTGGATTCATGACCTTTTGGGAGGAAAAAAGAAAACAATTAAAAGAAGCGGGAACAAATTGCAGGTGACAAGAGTATGAAACACCCACAAATAACAATCCAACTAGACTAAAATGTCTACACCAACAACAGCTCTGCCGGTTTGAAGATGCACCTACCTAGTTCAGAAGCTGGTAGTCGTATGAATATATTCTGCTCGTAGTCAACTCCGGGAATATATTCTCTGAGATCGATTAGGTCGCCAAACCACATTAGGCAGCCACTACCTCCTCCTCTAACATCTGAATTAGCATAAGCTGCACACGAACAATTCTTCAAGCACTTGGCCTTGCATTCATCAAGGCTCATGCTCTTGTCTAACCAGAAATCTATCAGGTCAGGTAGTTTCACCCCAGAGAGTTTCAAGAAGCCCTCTCCTTTTGAACAATTAAGGGGTAGTGTTCTCACGCAGCCCGAAGACCAGTTAAGCAGGTCCCATTCTTCCGGAGACTTGGGCGTGTACCCTTGTAAGCATTCGCATATGGGAGCCTCATTTATTCTGCAGAAGCCATTGGAACCACACTGGGCATAATTGTCACATAAATCATTTGGGGTTGAGTACATGATATCCCATGTAGTGCTCCCATTCTTATACACGAGTCGTTGGAGTAATCCGGACTGGTTTATGGTGACTCTCGTAATGACTCCATCTGATAGAGGCTCATACACGAAATATATCTCACTCGCATTGTAAATTAGTGCAGGCCTGGAGACTGAACTTGGTACCATGGAAGCACCACTGAATTGAACTCCATTCCACGGTCCCGTCCGATACTTTATTCCTGAATCTGTCGAGACTATTTCCCATTGTGGCAACCCCTGACTGTTTAGTCTGAACATATAGTCTCCGGGGGACGGATCATCTGCACTTCTCCAGGAAGTCAGGTAACTCTCTAAACCTGTTGCCAAGTTCCGCCCTATGTTCATACCGGCTAATTGCGTGTCAGATGGGTAGTTGAAGCTCTGCCATGAATATTCATCAGAACTCAAACTGTTATTTCCTCTAAGAACCAGGTTTCCCGAATCCAAAAGCTGTGCAACCTGATTCCTAAGTGTCCCCGATGAATTTGAAGACCATATGACGCTCTTCGACTGGCTAAAAAGAACAAGTGCTCCATCATTAGAAATTGTGAGGGTGCCATTTGAATTGGCGAGTGGACTGTTCCTGTTGGCGACCCACACGACCGTCTCGGGAGTGATCTTGTAGTACCATATCCCCAAAAACCTGTGGTTGGAGTTGCCAGGAGAGAAGAAGCCGAGCTCAAATCTTTGGCCTGAGGAAACTAGTGTCTCTCCATCGCTAATGGACTGGCCTGGACTTAACGAGTCACCTGCATAGGACAGGCCTAGAGCTGAAAGGAAAACCATAAAAGGGTACAAGAAGGTGAAGAGAGGATGCTTTTTCAGTTCAATGCCTTCCAATGACTTCCTCTTGCTCCTCTTCCCCATATCCATGCCTTCACTAAAATACAAGGCCAGCGAACTTATGCTAGCGGCTGAGTTGATGCCACTGTTGCCTCTGAGTTACTCAAAATCTTTCGCTCTGAGGCAAGTTTCTGGTGCAACTTTAGGATGATTGCTTAAGTTGTCAACAATGTTTAGATACGTGAGAAAGTAAGCAAAACGTCTTAAATCCATTTACTTTTGGGACGGATAATGCGCTGCAGCATAAGGGAGATTCTTATGGTAGCCTTATTTGACCGGTGTTCTACATCACGCCATATTTGTCTGACTTGGAGCTTCCACAAAGTCTTAAGAAACTTTTGACCAAAAAAAAAAAAAAACAAAAAGTCATAAGAGACGGTCGTGTTAACTTCAGTCCTTTGATTGCCTAATGAAAAAAAAAAAAATTGCTTCCTTTAGCTCAAGTACATTTACCGGGCTTTCCATAAACTTGTTTTGGTTTGATTGACTATGAATCCTATCTCGATGTTTCTGGAGCTGCAACTGGTTCGGATACGTTCTGTGAAACCTTTTTTTGCCCTTTAATTTGCCCATCATTTGTCTTTACACAAAAACTCTAAAAAAATATCATCTACTGGTTAGAAAGGACAAAAAGCGACGACAGTTTTTTTGTTCTTTTCACCAATTAGGACCCAACATAAGTCAGATGTTGCGGTCGGTCGTTGCTCCGTGTCGATTTATGCAAAGCTGATAGCAACACTCGAGGGAGAAAGTAATTTACAAAGGCTGAAGAGTAGAAAATAAGTGTCAAGTTAGATGGGCGATCTGGCGCGTCTGAAGTCAAATCCCACTTTGCTCCTTTGAATCAACTATCCAAATGGACGTTTGGCACAAGCGCGTCTGAGCTCAAATCCATGCGCAATGAATTTTCTGCATGTGAAGAAACTGAACTATGCTCATGGAGGAGACTGACTAATGTTGATGTCGAAGCGCGTACGAAATTGGCCAAACAGGAAACTCGAAGTGATAAACGAGGAACAATTCGTTCTCTCAATTCAATTTACTAAAAAATATCAAAGTCTGCCTTGAGAATCCCTAAACACCCCTTTTATATGGTGTTAACCCTAATCCAATATAGGAAACACGAATATTGCAAAAATAAAACGCCACGAAAAAGAAATCTCGAAAATACATAAAAATAATAATAAATCTCTGCTTATCAGTAAAAACTGCTGCAACCGGATGCATCATCCTCCCCTGCTAGAGAAAAGATTCGCCATCGAATCTGCTTCGTCTTCACTGATAATAATCTCCTCCGATTCTTCCTCGTCTACATAATAGGGACCCAGTGCTCCGGTGGCAACTCCGGTGGCATCTCCTCCGGGACGACATCAGAAAACTCCTCAAGCAAAGGCCAAGCTAATGAAGGAATTTCAGGACCGTCAGAATTCTGCTCCACCATCACAACAGCGAAAAGCTCAGGCGCGTGTACCGCGTCTTCCTGAAATTTTGACCGGGATAGTAAATTATTTTTCTTCTCTTTCCACCAATCCGTAGGACCCAAAGTAATGGTCCGATCGCCCTTCTCGAAGGTATAAGTATTTCTAAAGCCATCATGCTGCGTCTTCCTATCAAACTGTCACGGTCTCCCTAACAGGATATAACAAGCATCCATAGGGATCACATCACACCACACCTCGTCAGTATATTTTTTGCCAATCGAAAACTGCACAAGGCACCTTTTGCTTACCTTCATCTCGTTCCCCCTTTTAAGCCACGACAGTTTATATGGTTGAGGATGATCCTCCGTTTTCAGCCCTAACTTTTCCACCATAAAAGTGGAAACCACATTCTCGCAACTTCCTCCATCTATGATCATATTACATAATTTTCCTCCACTAGTACACTTAGTACAAAAAATATTATGCCTAAGCCATGATTCATCTTCTGTAACAGCAACATTCAAAACTCGACGAACAACTAAGGACTCACCAGAATCTGTATAAATAATCTCGTCCTGCTCCGGATCCGCGTCCTCTGGTTCCCTATCGGGTTCATCAAAAACTGGCTCCTCGTCATAGACCGGATTCTCTACAAACGTCACAATCTGACGGTTCGGGCAATCAGCAGCAAAGTGTCCTAACCCCTGACACTTGAAGCAACGCTTAACTGCTGTTCCTCCCCTGCTAGATCCAGCATTACTCTGCTCCCCTTTGCATGTTGTAGGCTTGGAACACGCACTTCTAACTGCTGCCGGTGTCGAGTTAGCCGAAAAACTCCCCGCCTTTCCTCGAAAGTCCTTGCTTGACCACCGATTCTGGAATTTGGAACCGCTGCCCTTTCTCTTCAATTGTGACTCCACTTTCAAGGCTAATCGGCACACATCCTTATATGTCCAATACTGCTGCAAGTGGACGACATCAGAGATCTCCGTTCGTAACCCGACCAAGTACCGAGCAACAGTTTATTCCTCCTCCTCATCCATATCACAACGCATTCGCAACCGATCAAACTCCTTGGTATACTCCTCCACCGTTGAATCTCGCTGCCTAACGTTATGATATTCAATAAACGCTTCTTGCCTGTAATGAGTGGGCAAGAACTTTCCCTGCAGCAATTTTTTCATCTTATCCCAGTGTTTCACCTTTGATTTTCCTTCCCTAGCACGCTGTTTCTTAACATGCTCCCACCAGATCGAAGCATGCTTCCGTAACTTGATAGCTACTAGTTTAACCTTTTGCTCCTCAGTCAAATCCTTAACATCAAATACCCTCTCTACTGTATGTAGCCAATCAATAAACTCATCAGGATCAGTCTTACCTTTAAACTCAGGAATCTCGATCTTCATCCCGATATTCCGAAAAGGTGAACGATGTCCAGGTCGCATCCCTCGATTTCGCCCCTGGTTCCGAACCCCAAAAGGGTTCATGTCTTCCTTCTCGTCGTAGGATGTCGCATCAGATTCCTCTTCTTCGGATTGAACACCCAACTCAACCTGCGTGAGTTGTCGTTCCAAATCCTGGATTCGCCGTCGCTGTTCCTTAATTTCCACGTCTCGTGGGTCTCTGTGACGCGGCTGTTCGTCTGCTTCAGAAACGACTCCACGCCCTCGGCCACCACGACCTCGCCGTCCACCATGACCACCACGATTCTGTTCAGCCATCGATTCAAAGCAACCTGTGCTCTGATACCAATTGATGTCGAAGCGCGTACGAAATTGGCCAACAGGAAACTCGAAATGATAAACGAGGAACAATTCGTTCTCTCAATTCAATTTACTAAAAAATATCAAAGTCTGCCTTGAGAATCCCTAAACACCCCTTTTATATGGTGTTAACCCTAATCTAATATAGGAAACACGAATATTACAAAAATAAAACGCCACAAAAAAGAAATCTCGAAAATACATAAAAATAATAATAAATCTCTGCTTATCGGTAAAAACTGCCGCAACCGGGTGCATCAAATGTTCTTACAGCTGTTGATGACTACTTCTTGTTTAGCAGCTGAGGGGAGATGGTCAAGCATTCTGTGTCCAAAATATCCTCAGTTGAAGTCTATGAGTCCATTTTAATCAGCACAATGTGTAACGAGTTTCGACTTGGGATTGTACGTGCAATCTCTTGTCGATTTCAACAAGAACTATATGACATTATCATGAACTGTAATTCTCAATACCCACAAGAGATGTGCTTATCGATACTTCAAGTTTTTAATTCTCAATACCCACAAGAGATGTGCTTATCGATACTTCAAGTTTTTCATTTTGTAACTAAATCACGCGCACGGCTAGTCGGTTAGCTTCTCTTCAGGGCCTGAAGAAAAAGAAGGAATCTTTAAGGATTTAAGGTAACATTCATTTGAAATAGAATTTTGATATATGATTTTGGTTCATCGATATATTACCAAGACTGAAGATTATAGAGAAGGCTAAAAACTGCGGTTAATACAGACTTCGGAGGTGCTAATTGGAGAGGATGTGGTGCCTGTTTTTAGATCATTTCATTTGTCAGACCCATAAATTATGATTTCACCAGCAGGTTAAGGCTTCAAAGAGTCTAATGTCCGACATCTGCATCAAGCCTATAACTGGAATTATTTTGCTTAAGCTCTACTCAACAGAGACAATTCAACGATTTCACTTTTGATCGAATGGGGTTCAAGATTTTATTTCCTTGCATATATCGTTGATTCACTCGGTACTCATATATTTGAGACTCCATCTGACACATAGATGCGAACCTCATTGTGCAAAGACATCCCTGTGATCATTACGCATCGGCAAACATCATCCTGGTTGTTTTGGATTTAAATCGGAGATTTCCTTGATAAGCTACTTAAAAAAATGATTCCAGGAGAAGAACAAGAATGCCGAATCAATAGCGTGTCTATCGATCTTCTGGCATTGTTACCATCACGAGGTTACATGTACAGAGTACTCTCGGTGAGGTCCTACCTGAGTTCGTTGAACTTCTTTCCATAAAGAAACCTGGCTGCTTAGGCTGTGGCAAGATAGCTTCCTGATTAGCCAGAATTAAAACAACAGAAGACATAGTTGGCCTGTTTTCGAGAAATTTCTGGACACACAACAAACCCACACGTATAGATCTCTCTACTTGAAATTCAACGTAGGAGTCGGCTAAAGAATCATCCATTAAGTTCCAGGGCCCTGCCTTCATTCCAAAGCAACCATGCCTGAGAACACAAACAGATGCGCTCGCTCTCCAACCACAGTAGACGACTCAACTTCAATATGAAATGACTTGGACATCAAGACAATCAAAGCACTACGAAAAAAGAATTTACTTTATCGTAAGCTTCAACTTACATGTCCAGGAAGGTTGTGGCAGTGACTTGGATGGCAGAATCCTCTGTTCCTTTTCCCACTCACTGTCTCTAACAAAAGCACGCTGAAGCCAAATATATTGGACTTCACCAAGAATTTTTCATCAATGACATACTTTGGGGACATGTAGACGCTGTATTAAGAGAATCACGTTTCAGTTCTCCCAATGCCATGCAAAGTATGAACTTTGGAACTCAGGAAGTAAGACGGCTAACTTACTAAGTACCAATTATCCTTTTTGTTCTCGCTTCTTGATCACCACCTCCACAAATTCTTGCCAATCCAAAATCAGAGATTTTTGGATTTAGGTTGGCATCCAATAAGTTGTTGCTTGTCTTGAGGTCTCTATGAATGACTTGAAGTTTTGAATCTTGGTGGAGATAAAGGAGCCCTCGTGTGATTCCAATTACAATGTCATAGTGCTTTTCCCATTCCAAGGAAAAGGGTCTATTGCAATCTGCGGACATTCAAACACTGTAAGTGTTTGTTCCTCTGCTGTTTTATATATGACACCTGGAAGGAATCAATTTTGAAAGGCTAATATCTTCGTGCAGTGAAAAAAAAAAACACCTTATAAGAATGAAGAGGATCGAACCAAAAATAGAATTATATAACCTTTTGTTCGGCATGTATTCATAAATCAACATTCTTTCTTCTTTCTCGATGCAGCAGCCAAGAAGCCCAATGAGATTCTTGTGTTGAAGTTGGGCAATTGAAGCTACTTCATTCATGAACTCTTCATGACCTTGTCCTGCATTCTTTGACAACCTTTTCACTGCTATTTCTTGGTCCGTTGAAAGGTTTCCCTACATATATAACTTTCAGCGTATGGCCTCATCATTGGTAAACCATACTAAACTAATGTTACCTTGTAGACTGAACCAAAGCCTCCTGATCCAATCATATTCGTCGGAGAGAAATTATTAGTAGCAGCAGCAATCGTATTCAAATCGAATAAAGGAAGGTCAATGTCAACCTTTGCATGCCTCGAGTCTACAAACACAATTATTGACTATGACAGAACACGAATAAATTGAATGAAAAAACAGAATTTCTAATGACCAGGCAGTGCATTTCACTATGTGAAGGAAATATCCATTTGTTTACCTCGTACTTTCGATACTCTCTTCCAGGCTATTGCTACAGTCCAGAGGATAATACCCAGCAAGAGCACTCCAGAAATGGCCGAAGTCACTGCAATAATCACCACTCTTTTGTTTTTGGTGGGCATTTGGATCAAATCTGGAGTACCAAATGACAACTACTTTTAATGTATCTAGTAGATATTATCCCTGTAAACTGAGAAACATGTAATAGACTGCAACTTCAATCCGGTATTGTGGAGGATTCCCTATGAGGCAGCCGGGGTAGACAGCAAAATGTAAAAGCAATAGCTCGACTGTTTATGAAATTCGCGTACCTAATTCTGAAGCAGATAGACGTATATATAAGTTTTGCTCATAGATGGCATCTTCAATTTCACAGATATCCATTAGGTCCCCAAACCACATTAGACAACTGCTCCCTCCTCCGACGACATTTGAATTAGCATAGGCTGTACAAGAGCAGTTCTTTAAGCACTCGACCCTGCATTCCTCAAGGCTTATATTCTCGTCTAGCCAGAAGTCTATCAGATCAGGTAGTTTCACCCGCGAAAGCTTGAAAAATGCTTCTCCTTTTGAGCAATTTACAGACACTTCCCTCACACAACCCCCAGACCAATCGAGCATTTGCCACTGCTCCGGTACCTTTGGTACAAAACCCTGCAAGCAATCACATCTCGAAAATCTGTTGCTTCTGCAGAAACCATTGGCTCCACATACGGCATAGCTGTCACATGGATCATTAGGGAATGAGTACATGACAGTCCAATCGATACCTTCTTTTGTCCTCACCAGACGCTGCAACAAACCCGATTCATTCAAGACGATTCTGGTGAGGATCTCATCCTTTAAAAGGTTAAACTCAAAATATACATCCGTCTGGTTATAAACAAACGTTTGCCGCGAAATGGGATTCACTCCGATGGAGAGACCGCTGAATTGGATGCCGTTCCACCAACCACTCCAAAATTTCAAGAACGAAGCATTGTCGATTACTTCGAATTGGGGCAACCCATGAATCCCTAACCTGTAGGTATACTCTCCAGGGGACGGATCATCCCTGCTTTTCCAAGAGGTCAGGTACCTTTCGGTACGGGCTCTGCAGTCGCATCCGAGTCTTCAGGACTCGAACCCGCATTCTCTCTGAGAACAAGATTCCCAGACTCCAAGGGCTGCGCAACTGGATTTCTTAGAGCCCTGAAAGCATACGAAGACCAAATGAGACTTTTTGATTGGTTGAGAAGAATCAAATTCCCCTCGCGGCTAAATGTGAGAACACCCCCTGAATCATTGAGTGGGTTGTGTCTATTAACAACCCAGACAACTGTTTCAGGGGTCATCTTGCACCAAATCCCCAAGAACCTGTTCTTGGAGCTTCCCGGGGAAAAGAAGCCAAACTCAAAGCTTCCGCCTGATGAGACCCGTGTTTCTCCATCGCTCATAGACTGGCCTGAGCTTAAAGTGTCGGCTTCAAATGACAAGCCCGAGAATGGCAGAAAGATCATGAAAGAGTAAAAGCAGGACAAGAAAGGAGCAGCTTGCATTTCTCGAAAGCTTTCACTGTTCTCTCTCCCTCGTCCTCGAAATTCACTCATGATCACTCTTTCCTTCTCTTCACGGTCAAAAAACTTGAGAAAGTCAGAGGTATGTGTTCATCATAGAGACCGGCTGGCCAAGAGGGTTTTTTTTCAAATTAGGGTTAATAAAAAAATTATTTAAAAAAAAGGCAAAAAAAAAAAAACTTTTTTTACCTAAACGGAGCCCATGCGGCATTATAAATGCCGCACGGACCTGACTGCCGCACGGAGCAGTTATAGTGCCGCACGGGCCCGTGCTGCCCACCACCTTTTTTAACAATTTTTTCTTTTTTTTGTCACTTATATAATATAATTTTATTAAGATATATTTAATTATTTTATTTAGTATCTAAATTAAAAAAATAAAAATTAGTTATAAAATAAAAATTATATAATTCAAATTGTAATAATTATTTTATATGTAATTATTATAATAATTCAAATTTTGTTAAAAATTATATGTCATTATTTTATTTAGTATGTATTTAATAATTTTTATTTATGTAAATTTTTAAATATAAATTATTTTTCCTTTTTAGATTATTCGTATATCATAATTATCAATAATTAATTAAATTTTTAAAAAATATGTATGCAATTATTTTATTTATGTATAAGTTAATTAAAATTATTGACGAGGCCGGTGCAATAACATTTTTTTATATAATTTTTTATAAGTTTTTTTTATATTTTTTAAATGTATCTTTGGAAATATAATTTCATTTCTTTTGAATATTTTTTATAACATAATTATCAATTATTAATTGAAAATTTTATTAAGATCCATGTAATTAATTATTTACTATGTAAATAATTAATAAAAAAATATTCACGAGACCGGTGCGACAGTAATTTTGTAATATTTTATTTTATATATATATATTTTAAATAATTTTATATTTTTATATAATAATTTAAATATCATTTTTATATCATTTTTGTACGTGTTTTTGTAATTTTTTTATATAACTTTGTAAATATAATGTTACTTCTTTTGATGCTTATTTTTACAATTATCAATCATTAATTGGAAATTTTGTTAAGATCCATGTAATTAATTATTTACTATGTAAATAATTTCTAAAAAATATTCACGAGGTTAGTGCGGTAGTAGTTTTGTAATTTCTTATTTGTTATGTCTTTTTTAATAATTTTATATTTTTATTAAGCTTGTTATCCATGTTCTTTTATTTTGGATATGTGATCTTTACATATCTTACCAATTTTATTTTATGAATAATTTTATTAATTATTTACATTGTAAATTATTAATTACATGGATCATAATAAAATTTTCAATTAATGATTGATAATTATGTTATAAAAAAAGCTTCACAACAAATGAAATTATATTTCCAAATATCTCATAAGGGATAGCTATTTGGAAATTATATTTCCAAACATATTTTTAAAAAATTATAAAAAAATTTATATTTACATACTAAATAAAATAATTGCATATATATTTTAAAAAATTTAACTAATTATTGATAATTATGATATATGAATAAGCTAAAAAGGAAAAATAATTTATATTTAAAAATTTACATAAATAAAAAATTATTAAATACATACTAAATAAAATAATTACATATAATTTTTAACAAAATTTGAATTATTATAATAATTACATATAAAATAATTATTACAATTTGAATTATATAATTTTTATTTTATGATTAATTTTTATTTTTTTATTAACATACTAAATAAAATAATTAGATATCTTAATAAAATTATATTATATAAGTGACAAAAAAATATTATTAAAAAAAGCCGTGGGCCGTTGAGGGGCCCGTGCGGCACTTATGTTTTTAGAAAAGGTGGTGGGCCGCACGGCCCGTTTCGGTAAAAAAGTTTTTTTTTTGGCTCCTTTTTTTTTGTAAATAATTTTTTTATTAATCCTAATTTGAAAAAAAAAACCCTGGCCAAGATGTCTAGAAGCCGCATTTACTCAAGAACGCACCTGGGAGAGGGTGGTGACTGCTGAGTCATCTATTCACTTCACTCACTGTTTTATATCTAGAATCGGTCCATCTGACCTTTTCCTTTTGCATTTCCTGGGTAATTTGATGCTCCAGTCCAGGCGTTGCTCAACGGAAGACGTCAGCTTTTTCTATGCCTCACGTCAATCTCAACAGTTAAAACAGAAATGAATTTTAACAAATTTTAAGGTTTAATATCACAAAAATATAATAAAGAACAAAATTGCTCGGGGAAAAAGAAATTCACTCGTGGGTAATAATTCACTTGTTTCCGTGTTTCAGCTACCCATGTGGAGAATAATGTATATTATAACAAAATATGAGATAGTTAACACTTAAAAGTATTTTTCTTGAATTGGTTTATTCTCATCAAGATCTAACCAACCGCTTTCCCAAGAGATGTCTCTCATGATATAATAAGATTTTTCCTTACACTTATAAATCAACCATCATCTCCTTCCACAATCGATGTGGGATAAAACTAACGAATCCTGTTATTTCCAACTATGATTTCAAAGTAAGAATCAATAATGTCATCTCCGGGTTCCGATTTTCACGTAATGCTATGTCTGCCTAATTTCTGGCTACTTTCTTTTCAGGATACAAGCAAATTTTACTTCGCTCAGGATACATTCTGTTGAAAACAAAACACAGGAGCTATACGGGAATACATCCCCAGAGACGAGACAAATTCCAAAGGAATGGTGTGTCTATCGACATTGTGGCAGCGTCATGGCAACCATGCTATCTGTAAAGAGCTTTCCCGGTGAAGCGGCAACTGAGTTTGTTGGAGTTCCTTCAATGAAGAAACCGGGCTGTTTAGGCCGTGGCAAGGTTGCTTCTTCATTTTCCAACGTGAAGACAATGGACCGCATCGTTGGCTATTTTGGGATGAACAGCTGACCGACATGTACACATCTTACTTGAGATTCAGAACTAATGAACTTTGGAAGTCGTGAGACGAGCATTCACTGAGTGCTGATGATCCTTCTTGTTATTGCTTCTCTATTTCTTCACTTCCAAAGAATCTTGCCAATCCAAAGTTGGAAATTTGTGGATTTAAGTTCGCATCCAATAAGACATTGCCTGTTTTAAGGTATCCGCGAATGACTTGAAGCTTTCGAATCTGCGTGGAGGCAAAGAAGACCTAGCTCGTCCAATTCCATTGATAATGCCAGAGCGCCCTTACCTTGCAATGGGAAGCGCCTCTCGTAAATATGCAGGCATTCAACCCCCACAGAAGCTCAGCTTTTGATCCAATGACTAACATACACATCGATTAGCACAAGTTGTACAGGAACAATTCTGTAAGCACTGAACTTCCCCATTCCTCGAGGCTCATGCTAGGGTACAGCCGATGGTTGATCAGATCAAGATGATAAAACAATAAACGCAGGTGACGAAAGTGAGTCTTTTGCATTTGATTGAAGCCTTCAACCGATCTTCTGTTGCTCCTAGTCCATTTTTGTTTCAGATCAGGGAAAGCAGAAGGGTCAGATGAAGTCCACTTAGCAGGTTGCCACAAGATCAAGAAGATTTGACATTAAGATCAGTGACGTGTACATTAAGACGAGTCATGAATCGACTAATTTAAAATTTCTTCTGGTCCAGATGGAGCTAAAGTCAGAGCAAGACTTTGTGTAAATTTTGTCTACGATCAACAATCGCCTTCCTGTGATGTAGCAGTCAAAGTATACAATTTCAGTTTGACCTGGATGTTTCCAAGGTTGTTGACCATGTGCTATTATCACTCCAGTCTCCATTTTCTCTGAATTCGTGCGCGATGCGCTTTGATACAATTGGATTTGTTGCAAGCGATATGGAATGCTATGAATGTAAGCTCATTTGTCCGACTTCGTGTGTGCTGGTTAAGTTTGCCTTTGACTAAAGCAAAATTTGGAAAGGTTATTACCATGATTTCCCAGGAAGAAAGAACATCGTCATTCGTACAGTACGGTCTTCATGTAATGCTATGTCTGAATAAATCTCGGCTAGTCTATTTTATTTATTACAAACAAGATTATTTCTCTTCCGGATTCAAAGTTTGCATATTTTTGTCAACTGTTCTTTCTCCTATATTCGCATTTAATCCTGTTCCATCCAGTTCAAAATCAGCAGCAGAAGCCATAGCTTGAGAATAAAAAATCAAAGAAAGAACATTACTACCATATTCTCCTACTTGAATGTCCAAAATGGTTGTGGTGGTGACTTCGATTACAGATCTCCTCTGTTCCTTTTACAACTATCTCTAACAAAAGCAATCCAGGTCCACATTCATCAGATTTCAAGCGAAACTCCCCATCAAAGGCATACGCCGGTGGCATAGCCACTATCAAAAAATCATGCCTCTAAAATGTCCTAAAGTTCACCAACGAGCATCTGAAAAACAAGCTGCAGACTACTTCTCTTTTCTGCTTCTTTCTCGTTACCAATCCCAAGTCTGAAAATTTAAGATTTAGAATAGCGCCCAGAAAGTACATTGCTAGTTTTCAGGTCCGTGTGGAATGACTGGAAGTTTTGACTCTTGGTGGGAGATATGGAAATCATGCAATTCCCGAGACAATTTCACTTTTTTGAATGACAAAATGGGATATCATCCTCTAGATGCTCCCCTCACACCTTTTTGTCCCAAGCATGAAAGTTGCACATGCAATACCAGGCCATATGCTCCTGTTCCACAAGCTAATCCCCGGTTACCACAAAGTTTACCAAGCACAAATTACAGAAGAAATGACAAATTTCTAGTTGTTGTGATTCTGTGGGGCTCAATCTGCTTTTACCCTTTGTTGCACATGCTGTAAATACACACAAAGGCAGATCGTACCAATGATTTGACGTTATCATACACTAGATTTTCAAATATTCAACAGATTGAAGCCGGGTCTAGTGAACATTGAAAAACGTCAAAGTCTTTTGATCAAACATTTGCCATAGATATCATCTGTCCATAAACTTGTAAGAACCCACATTAGATACTTTCCTCAGCCACAGACAGGTTCAAACCTCGTTGTGTCAAGACGTCCCTGTGGTCATTTGATATCATCTGGTGTCATCCTCTGCGTTCTAAAGTTAAGTGCCTGAAGTTCCCTGCTAAAACCACTTGGAAGAAGGAGCCAGACGACATTCCAATCACTAGTGCCTCTATCGACCTTCTGGCATTGTTATGGTAATGTGATTGTCTGTATAGAGTTCTCTCGATGAAGTTGTACCTGAGTTGGTTGGGCTTCTTTCCATGAAGAAACCGGGCAGTTTAGCGTGTGGCAATATTGCTTCTTCATTTGCTAACATGAAAACCACAGAAGACATTGTTGGCCTTTCACCAGGAAATTTCTGGACACACAACAAACCCACATGGATGCACCTCTCTACTTGAGATGTAATGGCGGAGTCAGCTAAAGAATCATCCATAAGCTCCAATGCCCTGCATTCATCCCAAAGCAACCATGCCTGGAACAAAATAGCAGATCAACCAATTCGCTCGACCTCCCATCATGACAGAATTGAAATGAAATCTCAGATTTCCAGCTTATCAAAGTAAATTTTAAATAGCAGGCAACATTACTAGTTACAGGCTTTACTAACATGTCCAAGAAGGTTGTGGTGGTGGCTTGGATGGCAGAATCCTCTGTTCCTTTTCCCACTAACTATCTCCAATAAGAGCACTCCAAAGCTAAACACATCGGATTTAACTGAGAATTTTCCATCAAAGGCATACTCTGGGGACATATATCCACTGCATTAAGAAAATCATATCTCAATAAGCCCATCTATTCGATCTCATTTACTGTCGAACACATGAACTAGGATAATCAACTTACTAAGTTCCGATTATTCTTCTTGTTCTTGCTTCTCTTTCATCACCTCCAAAAATTCGTGCTAATCCAAAATCGGAAATCTTGGGATTCAGGTTGGCATCCAGTAAAATGTTGCTTGTTTTAAGGTCTCTATGGACGACTTGTAGCTTTGAATCTTGGTGGAGATAAAGAATTCCACGTCCAATTCCAATAATAATCTCAAAGCGCCTATCCCATGCCAACAAGATGCGGTTGTTGTGATCTGTGGACATTCAACAACCTCATATAAGCATCAAGTGTTCGATCCCTTGCACTGATATATGCACCACATTGTCGTAAGACTTATGAGAAGTATCATTCTATACAAACTAATCACATGTGAAGGGAAAAACCAAAAAGAATTCAGAGGCACTGACCAAAGATAAAGTTATTCAAGCTTTTATTTGGCATGTATTCATAAATCAACAATCTTTCATCTCTGTCAATGCAGCAGCCAAGAAGGCTAACGAGATTCCTGTGTTGAAGTCTGGCAATCAGGGCTACTTCATTCCTAAACTCTTCAAGTCCTTGCCCAGAATCCTTTGACAACCTTTTCACCGCTATTTCTTGGTCTGTGGAAAGAGTTCCCTGCATAATTTGCTTTCAGAATAGGCCATCTTCTTGTATAAACTGAATTTAATGTTGCACGGATCGTGTTACCTTGTAGACTGAACCAAAGCCCCCAGCTCCAATCAAATTTCTCGGAGAGAAATTGTTAGTAGCAACAGTAATGGTATCAAGATCGAAAAGCGGTAAGTCAATGTCATTCCTCAAGCCTAGAAACACAATCATTGCCATCAGTAGACCTAATATAGTTGAGAGAACTAAGCTGGCTCATTATGCGGCTACAAACTGTTTTACCTCCTATTTTCATTCTTCTCTTCCAGATTGTAATCCCAAGGGTAATGCCCAGCAACAGCAATCCAGAAATAGCTGAAGCTACAGCAATGGCAACCAGCTTTCTCTTCTTGGTTGGATCTCGAAAGGAATCTGGAATAGCAAAGGATAATGACTTCAAATAGCTTCAATTAATATTATGTAGCATTAGCTGAGTTAACCCAATTTTCTATTTAAAGAACAATTCTTTAAGCACTCAACCTTGCATTCCTCGAGGCTCATGCTCTTGTTCAATGAGTAGTCAACCAGATCAGGTAGCTTCACCCTCGAAAGTTTGAAAAACCCCTCTCCTTTGGAACAATTTATGGGCACATTCCTCATGCAGCCACCAGAAAAATAGAGCATTTCCCATTCTTCCGGTGACTTGGGTATGAAACCCTGCAAGCACTGGCATCTCGAGTAGCTGTCACTTCTGCAGAAACCATTCGCTCCGCATAATGCGTAGTTGTCACATGGATCATTGGGAAGCGTGTACATGACAATCCAACTAGCACTTTCTTTCTCCCTCACAAGACGTTGTAATGACCCGGACTCATTCAGACTGACTCTGGTGATAATTCCATCATCCAGAGCTTGATAATCGAAATAGACATCCGTCTGGTTGTCAACCAACGTTTGCCTGGAGATGGAATTTGCAGCCACCGAGAGACCGCTGAACTCGACTCCGTTCCACATGCCACTCCGATATGTCGTTGTCGAACCATTCCTGAGTATAACAACTTGTGGCAGCCCTTGATCGTCTAATCTGCTGGTGTAGTCGCCAGGGGAAGGGTCATCCACGCTCTTCCATGCGGTCAGATACCATTTGAAACCACTTCTCAAGTTCGACCCTAGTTTCATACCGGATAAAAGCGTGTCGCACGGGTAATCAAAGCTTTGCCACGAATAGGCATCACTGGGATCCGAACTGATATTATCCCAAAGAACAAGGTTTCCAGACTCCAGAAGCCGCCCAACAGGATTGGTTAGAACCCCAGACAAATTCGAAGACCAAACAACACTCTTCGATTGGTTCAGAAGAGCTAGTTTCCCGTCATGGCCAAACGTCAGAACACCACTCGAATCGGTTAGCGGGTTGTCTCCATTAGCCACCCAAACTACTGTTTGAGGAGTGATCTTGTACCATATCCCCAAGTACCTGTTCTTGGAGCTTCCAGGAGAGAAGAAGCCAAGCTCAAAGCTTTGGCCTGAAGAAACCAATGTCTCTCCATCTTTCATAGACTGGCCCGAACTCAAGGTGTCAGCTCCAAATGACAAGCCCCCCATGAACGACACAAAGATGATAGAACAGTAAAAGCAGGTAGAGAAAGGAGCTTGCATTATGTTGAAGCCTCACGCACCTGACTTCCTTTTTCCTCGTAATCTGTATATTATATCAGAGTAGGAAGATGGGTATAAAGTACGGCACAGATGAAGAAGAGTGAAATGTCAAACTGAGTTCTCGGAATATCACTGTCGGTGATATTAAAAAAGCTAAATTCAAGAGCCTTGATTGATGATGTAAATATTAAAGTATACTCATAGATCAACTCTTCCAATAATTTTGTTTGGGTCCACACCAAACTCCGGTCAGGGCAAGAGTATGTGCATTGCTTTTACTCTTAAAAAAATCAAATCCATCTCTATTCCCACTTTTCTTGACCCTTCCCACTTGTCTTTCTCATTTTATTGCTGAATTCTTTGATGTGCATCTGTTTTGGAGCATCCGATTCATGCTTCGAATACCACCTCAAACACGATAGCAGCTCAGCTTCTTCAAAATGTCATAATCGTCCGGCAGGATCAATGATGAAAAAAGAATCCGTCGAGTCATATTTGACCCGCTTATGGAACACTTTCGTAGAATATCATTCATGTGATGTGATGGTCAAAGCACACGAGGCTTGTATGGGCAAAAAAGAAACTTCGCTTGTACCCATTTTTCTTGATGATCAGCTCAAAGCTGAGATGAGTCTTCACGTCTCCTCTAAACCTAACTGTAGCATCCATTGACTTGCCATAAATAACGCGTACGAAACAAGTACTCAAGATTTATGTATGTCAATCATGATCCGTTCATAAAAAAGTGTTTTAATTGGTCTGAAAGTCCACATTGTTTTGTGTTGGGAGCACATAGTAAAAGTCCGATACCTTTGTCGGAGAGATTGCGAAGAGGAAGCCTAAGCATGAGCTCGTCAACATATCCAATCGAGCCCACCATATCCAGTCAAACCTATTAGGTGGGTTTGACTGCATATGTTGACGAGCTAGGGCTTAAGCTTTGGTTCAGAGATCTCTATTTTAATTGGTCCATAATTTATTGGGTTCACACGACAACAACTAGCCCATCATTGGTGTGAACTGTTGGCCACGAAACTAGATTCTTTTATAGTAATAACCAACCAATGTAGGAACCTGAAAAATCTGGGAGTAAAACATTGATCGCGAACTGTTGACCACAAAACTAGATTCTTTTACGATAATAACCAACTGGTGTAGGAACCTGAAACATCTGGAAGTTCAACGTTGACTGTGCATTTGGGAAAATGCTTCTTGATGTTCGAAAGCTACAATGAGGCTCCCGTTACTGATTGCTTGAACGCAGAAAGAAAAAAAAAAATACGCAGATGAGAAATAGTAGAAGTTATCTAAAAAGTTAAAAAAGAAGGACAACAAATCACTAAAATCTATTATGAGTTTCTGACTTACGACTTTTGTTGTATCTTTACCATGATAAATTATCTATCTATCTATCTATTGATCTATTCATCATCATCAACATTAAATTTGCTGCCCACTGTGTGATAGGAAAAAATCTTAGGAGTTCGCTGTTGAAGTTGTCAACGTATCCATAACCAAAATATTTTGTTAGTATCATACGTACTTCCTTCTTCATTTAAACGTAATTACAATAAATAATAACTATAATCGAGGCGCATGACGTGGGCCACTTGTGTATTTTGTAACGAATTAGACTAGTATTAAATATAAGTTACCCATCAACCGATGGATGGTTGGCTGGCATATGGAAATTTTAAATTATCCACATTGCTTGTTTACATGATCTATATGCCCTCTTACATGAAAGGTTGCAAATTTGGATCGGTATGCAAAATCGGAAGGGGAGAAAACACACCTTAATCCTCCTTCCTTTCATGTCCAAGAAAGTTGTGGCGGTCACTTGGGTGCGCATGGCAACACTTCTGCTCTAAAATCCACTTCTAGCCAGAAGTCGATTTTTCTACTTCTAGAAAGAAGTATTTTTTTTTTCTACTTTCTTCAAATAGCTCTGAAATTGCTTCTGAAGCAAAAAAATACTTCAGAAGTAGAAAAACGAAATTGTGTAACCAAACGGATTTTTGTTCAAAGAGTGTTGTCATCTGCATCCTCTATGTCTTTTGCCACTTAGATTCTCTAACAAAAGCTTTCCAAAGATGAACTTGTTAGGCGTCATGGAAAACAGTCCACAGAACACATGCTCTGGGGACATTAGGCAGCTATATTGATGATGATCAGTTCCATTGACAGTCATTTTACAAAATTTGAATGTCATTGACGAACAAAAATATGTGAAATCTGCACGTAAACAACTCGAAAGATTGAGAAATCAATGTGGAAACTCTATTGCTTATACACTTGATATAATCAGCGCAAAGTACAAAATTTAATACTTGTTTGACATCATTCTTAATCATTCCTAAATCGACTCAGCGTATTCTCTCTGTCTCCAGAAATGTCCAAGTCATCGCATCTCTTCCATTTGTGAAGAGTGGAGCGGGGACAGAGGGCACGTCTGGACAAAAATTCAACAAGGACAGGGGTGCAGACACGCAGCGGCCCTAAGAAATTGGGGAACTTCTACTTTTTGTGGATTTTCTGTTTTGTGTTTGTCAGGTAGGTTCACCAAAATGCCATCAGTCATGGAAGGAGCAAGACACCAATATTGACTCGGTTGGGTATGGTGCACATGGATAGGAGAACCATCAGATTGTAACAAGTCTATATAGAAGCACCCTCATATGTATGAAGTAGAGACACTGTCATCGACTGATGGGAACTGAATTCTCCAGCTAACTGATCTTTCCTAGATTGAAGTAGTTTGCTAAATTAAGGCGACAATGTTTTGCACATTCCAATGGAGTTAACAAATTCTACCCGGAATTGATATTTGTATATAGAAGAGGATGCTGGCATGCAAATCCAACACGGGCGTTCATTGTTCTACAGCATATTAAAATCACAAGAGGCCGAGCAGCGTCCATAAAAGTCAAGAGCCTTAACTTCACAAGACTTGCAGTTATCACCAGCGGACCAGTTGGTGGTTTGCTGGCGGCTTAAGCCAAACATTTCAGCAAAGTAAAATTCAATCCCGTCCGAATCCTTTTCTGGGGGTAGAAAAGGACTTGTCATGGAGCATTTAAAAGCATGGGCTCTTTTCTTGGTTTCGCTGAGAAGTGGCCCATCCATCATACGTACTTGAGCCATGACTATGAGTCGCGTGTTAGCCAAAACGAAACCCAACGCCGGTCCAACTGAATTTGACTCGGTCTGAACCAACTTTTTATTTTATTTTTTTCGGTTTGAGTTTGACTGGGTAATATCAGAGGACCGGTTCAAGCTAGTTGAACTGGCTCGTCGGACCGGATTCAGAAACATTAGTTGTTTGATTAAAATATTTTTTGATAAAGTAAAATGGATGAGTGGGGACGATCAGTGTATCCCTTTCAAGGATTGAGCCATAACTACTGAGTCCAGCAATAGGTGTATAAGCCATCACTATAGCGCCACCATGGGTTGTTTGTTTACGTAAAAATTGTGTGCGGCGGCTATCAAATACAATAAAAAATTTTTCAAATAAAGGTCAGAAATAGATCCATATGGATCTAAGCGATAGGACAATTTCAAATAAAAGCCTAAAGTGGCCATGACTATTTTCAAATAAGGATATGACCTCACCGATCTGCTAGTTAAGGCATTTTCATCATAGTACAAATTTTAACCTGATTTTTAGTTTAACCAAATTAAAAATATTGAAACTTAAAGTTAAAAAATATATATACAAGCGGGAGATTGCCTCCCGTTGTGGTCGTTGCCCAATTGCTAGTGGGATGTTGGCGATGGCCGTTGACCTTGCCGATCAAAGGAGCGGCCTGCGAGAGGCTACCCTATGGCTTCTATTTTTTTAATTTTAAAAAATAAAAAATAAAAAAAGAAAAATAGTAAAAAATTAACAAAGTTAATGACGAAAATGCCCTTAATCAACTGGAGAGTCAGACCCCTTTTTTTAGATTGAAATGGCTAATTTAAATTCTTATTTACAATAATATCCATGTGAAGCCTTTATTTGACAAAATAAGAACATTTCAAGCCTTGATTTGGAATTTTCTTAATACAATTTATTGAGGTGGCACACGAGGAAAAGACTAGTATTTATGGATTAGGTGCGGCACCAAAAGGGTTTGATTTCACTCACCTCCAAGAGCAAACAATTCATGTTTAGGCCATCCGGCCGAACTTCGACTCATGTCTTACCCTATTTTTGAGGTTGACGAGATACTTCATTGCCTCGATTAAACATCCCATTCCAGCGTCTGACTTATTTCCCATCTTGATGAGATATTATGTTGATTTCTTTTTTTTTTTGTATCGAAGATGTTTGGGCCAGCGTCTGTACGGATCGCGCAACTTGACTAATCCTCCGGAGGGCTAGCGCAGCATCCCACCTCGATATTCCGTTGATTTCATTAACTATGTAAAACGCTAATCCGAGTGAATGGTCCAAGTATCAAGCTACTAGAGAAGAACTCGTGCCATGCGCGGGCTAAGAATAAATTTCTATCTTTTATAAATTACTATGAAATGAACATGTTACCCTGAACACTTTTTTTTTCCTTTGGTATGGAAATTCTCTTTGCAGGTAAAATTTGAAAAGAAGAAGAAGTTGTTCAGATCAAACTTCCTTTTTTGATTATCAAGTAGTTAATGATATAAAAAGATCTCTTTCCATATCATCTTCTTCCATGACCCGAGCTCAGAGAAGGAAGGGATAAGAAGGCCTTATGGAGAATGTGGTCAGCAATCCATAATAGAGTCCGACCACAACGACTGAATTCTCAGCAATTAAGAGATCCATTTAAAGAATACGGAGACTCGTTGAAGTAATGAGCCTCCCAAGACACATTCTAATTATTTTCAATGGAGTCCACGATCGAAGAAGGTAATCCTCACATGCATACGAAACTTCCAAAGAACATAAATCATACGTTAGACTGTCACTTGCAGAAGGCAAACAAAGACAATTCTACCCATTTGATCGCCCCCCTCTGTGGTCAATGATTTTTTGGACCTGCATACATTGGATCTTATGCCAAACACACAAATGAAATAAGTCTTCGACAATGAATGAAATAAACTATTGAGGGCATTGGCCGGATCTATTCGCACTACCGACCATCCAACATCGTCACCGTGACTACATTAACAGTGTGGAGTTCTTCATGTGTCGGGGTGGCGCTTAAGTCCATTGAACTTCTCTCCATGAAGAAACCAGGCTGTTTAGGTCGAGGCAATCTTGCATTTTCATTTCCCAACATGGCCACCACAGAGGACATCGCAGGTCTATCGTTGGGGAACTTCTGCACGCACAACAAGCCTACATGGATACATCTTTTCACTTGAGGTTCTGCCGAATCACACACGCATCCGTCAACGAGTTCCATGGCTTTTTCTTCACTCCATAGCAACCATGCCTGAAATAAGGGAAAAAAAAATCACATCTCGGGCTTAGTAATGCAGACGAAAAGAGGGAGATAAGGGAGCGAGAACAACATATGCTCTGGATCTTTTCTCTTACATGTCCCAGAAGGTTATGGTGATGATTTGGGTGGCTAAATCCTCTGTTTCTTTTGCCGATTACAATCTCTAACAGAAGCACGCCAAAGCTAAAGACATCGGATTTCACAGAGAATTTTCCATCGAAGGCATATTCAGGGGACATATAGCCACTGCAATGACAAGGTATTAGTCTTCTAACATAATATGCAGTCCTATTTAGAGATTTTCTGATGAGACAAGTTCTTACTAAGTGCCGATGATTCTCTTTGTCTTTGCTTCTTTCTCATCAGATGCAAAAATTCTTGCCAACCCAAAGTCTGAGATTCTAGGGCTAAGGCTGCCATCCAATAAAATGTTGCTAGCTTTGAGATCGCGGTGAATTACTTGAAGTTTAGAATCATGGTGTAGATAGAGAAGACCTCTCGCAATCCCAGTGATAATGTCAAAACGTTTTTCCCAGTCTAACAATAAGCTTCTTTCATGATCTGCATATGCAGATAAGTATAGTTTAGTCAACCAGAGGAATTAAGTTCGGTGCACAGATAGCATCATGGTCAAGTAACATCTTTGAATAAAGGGTGGTCCAGAGGCCTAACCAAAGATGAAATGATCCAAACTCTTGTTTTGCATGTACTCATAGACCAAAATCCTTTCCTCACTCTCCATGCAACAACCTAGAAGCCCCACGAGATTCCTGTGTTGAAGTTTGGCTATCAGAATTGTTTCATTCTTAAACTCTTCACGACCTTGTCCTGAATTTCTTGACAGTCTCTTCACTGCTACTTCTTGTCCTGTGGAAAGATTTCCCTGCATATTGTGGTTTTAGGTAGACATGTTACACAACGAATATCATCATTCTTTTTGCAGAAACTTCGTCTTGGAATACGCATGGCTCATCACCTTGTACACTGGGCCAAAGCCACCAGCTCCAATCAGACTATCCTCAGAAAAACCATTTGTAGCATTGACAATGGTAGCCAGATCAAAAAGTGGCAAATCAACATCTTCCTCCTTGATTTTCCAACCTGAAAAAGACCAGTTACTACAAAAATCTTTGTCGAAACATATGTTAACATCATAAAAGGCCCTTAAAGTCTCCTTGTATAGTCTGGAGGTGTACATTCATAGAAGCAGTTTCTCTGACCTTTGCTCTTTATTCTGCAATACCAGATTCGACCGCAGTACACCATGGCCAATAGAAACAAAGCAGCAACAGCAGGCATCAGTACATCGATGAACATCCTTTTCTTCTTGGAAGAATTATGAAGGAAATCTAGAAAACAGAAGACTGAGAAGATTAATGCAATCTCCTAGGGTGCTGTTCCTGAATAAGCTGGTTAAAAGATAAAATGTCTAGAAAAGAAAAAAAAAAAACAATGATCGGGAAAATAAGCACCTAGTTCAGATTTTGGTAGGCGTATGTAGAGAGTTTGCCCATAGTCATCTTCTTCGTACTCCTTAATATCAATTAGGCTTCCGAACCACAGGATGCAGCCACTACCTCCTCCTCTAACATCTGAATTAGCATAAGCTGCGCATGAACAGTTCTTTAAGCACTCAGCCTTACATTCCTCGAGGCTCATGCTCTTGTTCAACCAGAACTCTAACAGATCAGGAAGTTTCACTTTTTCAAGTTTGAGGAACCCTTCTTCCTTCGAGCAATTTACTGGTATTCTTCTCATGCATCCACCGGACCAAATAAGGAGATCCCATTCTTCTGGAGACTTTGGAACAAACCCATTTAAGCAATCGCATATTGGAGCTCTGTTAACTCTACAGATACCATTGGCTCCACAAGTACCGTAAGCATCGCATGGATCATTGGGCGACGAGTACATGATAGTCCAAGCATTGCTTGTTTTATTTGCAACATAGTACTGGAGCAACCCGGAGTGGTTCATTGTAAGTACCCTTGCAATAAATTCGCTTTTTCTGGCTTCATACTCAAAAAATATCTCATTTTCACCATAGATGAACATCGACGTGGTTGCTGCAGTTGATCCCACTGTAGCACCACTGAATTGTTTTCCGTTCCATGGTCCCGACCGATATTTCTTCCTGGATCCTAAGCTGACGACTTCTGCTTGAGGCAACCCATGAATGTTCAACCTGTAAGTATAGTCTCCAGGGGAAGGATCATCCATGCTTTTCCAAGAAGTCAGACGTCTTTCCAAACCAATTTTCAAGTCCCATCCTAGTTTCATACCAGGTAGTAGTGTGTCGGATGGATGATCAAAACTCTGCCATGAATAGACATCAGAATTCAGATCAGTGGCCTCTCTGAGGACAAGATTTCCAGTGTCTAAGAGCTGTGCAACGGGATTTCTCTGGACCGTGGATAAATTCGAAGACCAGATGACAATCTCCGATTGGTTGACAAGAACCAGATCTCCATCACGGCTAAACGTGAGAACTCCATCTGAATCATCGAGTGGATTGGCCCTGTTGGCAACCCAAACAACTACTTCCGGAGTGATCTTGTACCATATGCCCAAGTATCTGTTGTTGGAGTTGCCAGGAGAGAAGAAGCCGAGCTCAAAGCTTTGGCCTGAAGAGACCAATGTCTCTCCATCTTTCATAGACTGGCCTGAACTTAATGTGTCAGCTGCAGTTGATAAGCCGCAGACTGACAGGCGGACGATGAAAAGGCAGATGAAAAAGGTAGGTGCTTCCATGCCTAAACTAAATCATGCAGGACTGCGAAACTGTGTGAGATTTAGAAGGAAAAATTGCATGTGCTTGTGCCTAGAAAGCCAAGTTCTAGGAGTCTGACAGGAATGGGATTGTGATCACCACTGTAAACCTTCTAGGAAGCCGTCAGGACTGATTTTTTCAGTTGACTCGACCGGTCAACTCACATTTCCTGCTTGTATTTAATGGGGGAGATCCTTTCTACGTCTCGGGCATCCCGTTTCTTAATTCTAGGACCCGTTCGTAGAAAGCCGCTGCTTCTTTATTTGGCCTTTTGCTTGATAATTAGCTCATACCTGAAGACGCATTCATGCTCAAACCATGCCACACTATGCATCGCGATTTATTGTGATCAAGTACATTCACCGCGCGTTTATCAATGTCATTGCGGCAATAGCCACGGGGACATCATAGATGACCGTTTGGTGGTGTGGGGAAATTGTAATTGCTTTAGCATCGAAAACGTACACGAGCAAAGTTGTATGACAGGTTGTTATTTAATGGTCGAATATAACAGGACTTTTTGAGGGTGGATTTCTATGTCTCACTTCAAGTTACAAGATAGACATATAAAGAAATCTCCGCCTATTTGGACAGTTTGCCCTGGCTCCTAAGACGATACATACCTTTGACTCCTGTTGATTTTTTGGTCCGTCAAGTGTTTACATTTCACAAATTCAGACTTGGAACCTCCCAAAATAAATTAATGACGATTGCTCATCGAATTTCCGCTTTTGACTGCTTCAGTTTTCCAGGATCGGTTTATTGCCAGTAAGTGCAGCTTCTTTTCAAAGACAAGGAACCATGCCCAAGCACTTAGTCGACTCCTGAGAGTGTCTAATCGCGGACGATTACAGCGATGACGAATTTCTTTCCATTATTATTTAGGTTCTCTAAGTACTCTCTGGTTTAGAGGAATTTATTTTTGGTTTGTCTGTCCTCCAAAGTTCATGCTTGTCCAGGTGACATGATTTGAGTGCGATTTGAAGGAAGATATAGATTGATGGAGCAAGCTTAGTTGTTAGTCGTTCGCGATCTTTCCCAAAGGAAATAAAAGAAAGGACAATTACAAAAATCATCCTTACTTTGCAACCCATTACCACTTGCCCTCCTCTATTTTACAAAATACCACTTACCATCCTCCCAAAAAAAAAAAGTCACATTGCTGAAAAGGCCAAATTGACCCTTTTTGGAATTTCCAATCCTCTATCTTTCTCACAAACTCTTAGGCTCTCCATCTCCCACAAACCTTGGCCTCTTTTATCACCCACCACATCTTCTGCCGCTGCGGCCAGCATTGCAATGGCGAGCAGCGGCGATCTGTGGTGATAACTTAGCGTAAGGTTCAGTAGTTATGTTCCGAGTTTGGTTTTGGGGGTTTGGGAGTGGTAAGAAATTTAGGACCTGGGCAGGGGCATATTTGGAACGAAATGGCACTGTTGATAAATAGTGCAAAATATATAGATGTAAAATGGTCAACTCCACATTTTAATTGAACCAGATCAATTCGATCAGTCATTCGCCTTCTTGCAAGCATGCAACAGATTCATATCCAGACATATCACAATGCTTTCACAAACTTTTCAGACTGTTTTTAACAGATGTTATCTAAAACTTGAGAACCTGAAGCAACGTTAAAGTCTAGGTCGCTATACCTCTCACACATTGAAGTGCTTGGTCATAGTGAGTGGGGACTGTCTTCCTTTTTTATGAACCGAGAAAGCTGGTAAAAAACACGCTGCAGGGAACTTCCTCGAAGGAAAGTTTATCGACCATCCGGCATGGTTATAGTAACAATATTCCTAGTGTAGGATTCTTCCGTGCGCGACGGAGTTCTCTCCATAAAGAAGCCGGGCTGTTTAGGCTGTGGCAAGATTTCCCCTTCATCCGCCAACATGGAAAGGACTGAAGACATTAACTTCCTTTTTCCTCGTAATCTGTATGTTATACCAGAGTAGGAAGATGGGTATAAAGTACGGCACAGATCAAGAAGAGTGAAATGTCAAACTGAGGTTCTCGGAATATCACTGTCAGTGATATTAAAAAAGCTAAATTCAATAGCCTTGGGCGACGATGTAAATAATAAAGTAGACTCATAGATCAACTCTTCCAATAATTTTGTTTGGGTTCACACCAAACTCCGGTCAGGGCAGGAGTATGTGCATTGCTTTTACTCTTTCAAAATCAAATCCATATTTATTCCCACTTGTCTTTCTCATTTTATTGCTGAATTCTTTGATGTCCATCTGTTTTGGAGCATCCGATTCATGCTTCGAATACCACCTCAAACACGATAGCAGGTGTGACATCCCCAATTGAGTTGCAAGAAGCCAAAATGTGTGGGCCCCACTTCATTTATTTTTTTTCCTACCCATCCCTTTCACCCTTTCTCTCTTCCTTTCCCTTCCCTTCCTTCCCTTTCTTTTCCTTCTTTTGCCGTGGATAACTTCCCATCCCCATCATTCTTCTTATCTTCTTCTTTTCTTCTTGTTCTTCTTTTCTTCTTCTCCAGTCAAGCCTTCTGCTGTGGGATTTTTATTGCTTCTTCTTCGGCCGACCATCACCCGTCTAGCTCCCTTTGCCGCGTCCAGCTGAGCTCGACCGTCGCCGCTCCTCTAGCCTCCGCTGATCAACTCGCCGAGTCCCGCCATCCAAGCCGTCGTCGCTCCCCGTCGCTCTTCGCCGCGAGACCCACTCCCTCTCTCTCCCCTGTTTCGCCTTATTCCGCCCGACCTAGCCTCGTAGCCGTTGTTTTTGACATTTTGGAGTCGTCTAGCCGACCGGGGTTTGTTTTTCGTTGCTCTGGAACTCACCGCCGTTCGTCGGAATAGTGTCGTCGGAATAGTATCGCCGGAATAGTACTGCCGGAATAGTGTCGCCGGAATAGTGCCGCCGGAATAGTACTGCCGGAATAGTATCGCCGGAATAGTACCGCCGGAACAGTGACCAGCCGCCCGAGCTCATCCCCGCTTGGCCGAGCTCAAACTCGATTTTAGGTGAGCACATTTCTAAACTTGACTTAGAATGTCGGGTATGCTAGGGACTAGTAGGGAAAATTTTATGATGAAAAATATTAAATTTCTTGGACGTCAAATGTCGATTATTTATTGCTGACCTTAGGGGTCAATTGATAATTTTTGTGGACTCTAGAAATTACCACGTGTGTTAGATTACTTGCCTTTGAACCTAAATGACTTAGAATGGAAACCGGGTCCTAAAATGAAAGTTTTTGCAACACGAATTGCTTGGTTATTTCATTCGATTTATTTTGAGATGAATGGTGTGCCAATATGAATAATTTTGGGAAATGCATGTGGCAAAACTGGCTTGCATGAGTGTTTATGGGGTGAGCCACTTGAGAATTTTATGATGCTCATCATTGATTTGCATATTGGCATGAGACATGTGCGTTTGGCGGAGTGCGTAGAACCGTGCGGGACGGCCCGGCAGTGTCTAGGGGGCCACCGGGAATGCGGGGTGATAAGGAGGTGCCGATCGCAGAGCTAATTGAGCCACGGTCGTTGCACTTGCGCCTGAACGTGCTCGGCACGAGGTAGCTGGAGAGACAAGGGTGCCAACTTCGATGTGAATAGACACGGGTTGAGGCACAGGCCTGAGACGTCTACGACGTGGCCGGGGACCGGCAGTGCCGATAAGAGCCACCGGTTGGGTTGAGTCCGGCAGTGCCCAGAGAGCCACCGGCAACCCGAAACAAGAAGTCCGGCAGTGCCCAGAGAGCCACCGGAAAACATTGAGCATACTGCATTTGTCTGACTTGAGTCTACGATATGTGCACGATGAATTGACTATTCTGCACTTTGTGAAATGCTGAAGGGACCGGCAGTGCCCAGAGAGCCACCGGGGACCCCAAGTGAATCATTGAGCATCTGCATTGTGATGATGTACATTCTGGCAAGAAGTGCATGCTGCTTTCTAAATTAAGTTTAGGCCTGTGTTCACTGAGTTTCGACTCACATTTTGAGGCTGATCGCCATTTCAGAACCTCGACCATAGATTTGATTATTCCCGATATCCGAGGAGTCTGATCCAGAGGAGTTTCCTTTGTCTGAGGATGAGCAGTTCCTCAAGGATGCATGGACGAGGCTTAGTGACTTTTGATCTTGGCCAACTTAAGTTTGTTCTTGAGGTTCAGATGTTAGCCTCCTCTCCAGGTGGTATAGAACATTCACTGTTATATGTTAAGTTATGTAAATTAAGTTTTCTCTATCTCTCTATCCCACACATGTGTATTGTCAGGGGTTGTTCGTTTTCGCTGACGCATTTGTTAGCCGTCGTTTGGCCGCGACGAGTCCTGGGCTGTCGCCAGTATTGGCCAAGCGATGAGCGAATTAGCAGGTGAAGGGATGTTGCGCGTCCGACGGGTCCGGGGCGTGACAGCAGGTCAGCTTCACCAAAATGTCGTATTCGTCCGGCAGGATCAATGATGAGAAAAGAATCCGTCGAGTCATAATTGACCCGCTTATGAAACACTTTTGTAGAATATCAAATTCATGTGATGTGATTGTCAAAGCACACGAGGTTTGAATGGGCAAACAAGGAACTTTCCGTGTACCCATTTAACTTGATGATCAGCTCAAAGCTGAAATGAGTCTTCACGTCTCCTCTAAACCTCACCGCAGTATTCATTGACTTGCCATAAATAACGTGTACGAGACAAATACCCAAGATTTATGTATATCAATCATTATCCGTTCATAAAGAAGTGTGTAAGTTGGTTTAAAAGTTCATATAGTTTTGTGTTGGGAGCACCAGTAAAAGTCCAATACATTCACCAGGGAGATTGCGAAGAGGAAGCTTAAGGTCAAGCTCGTCAACTTATCCAATCGAACCCACCATATCCAGTCAAACCTATCAGGTGGGTTTGATTGTATATGTTGTCGAGCTTGAGCTTGAGCTTTGGTTCCTTCTTAACGATCTCCATTCTAGTTGGTCTATAACTCGTTGAGTTCACACGACAACAACTAGCCTATTGGTGTGAACCGTTGACCATGAAACTAGATTCTTTTACAGTAATAACCAACCGATGTAGGAACCTAAAAAATCTGGGAGTACAACGTTGACCGCGAACTGTTGACCACAAAACTATATTCTTTTAGGGTAATAACCAACTGGTGTAGGAACCTGAAACATCTGGAAGTTCAACGTTGACTGTGCATTTGGGAAAATGCTTCTTGATGTTCGGAAGCTACAATGAGGCTCCCGTTACTGATTGCTTGAACGCATAAAAAAAACAAAAAGCGCAGATGAGAAATAGTAGAAGTTATCTAAAATGTCAAAAAAGAAGGATAACAAATCACTAAAATCTATTATGAGTTTATGACTTACAACTTTTTACCATGATAAATTATCTATCTATCTATCGATCTATTTATTGTCGTCGTCGTCGTCATTAACATTAAATTTGCTGCCCACTATGTGATAGGAAAAAATCTTAGGAATTCACTGTTGAAGTTGTCAACGTATCCATAACCAAAATATTTTGTTGGTATCACACGTACTTCCTTCTTCATTTAAATGTAATTACAATAAATAATAACTACAATCAAGGCGCATGACGCGCGCCACCTGCGCATTTTATAATGAGTTAGGCTAGTATTAAATATAAGTTACCCATTAACCGATGGGTGGCTGGCATATGGAAAATTTAAATTATACACATTGCTTGTTTAATTACATGATCTATATGCTCTCTTACATGAAAAGTTGCAAATTTGGATCAGTATGCAAAATCAGAAGGGGAGAAAACACATCTTAATCCACCTCCCTTTCATGTCCAAGAAAGTTGTGGCGGCGACTTGGGTGCGCATGGCAACACTTCGGCTCTAAAATCCACTTCTAGCCAGAAGTCGATTTTTCTATTTCTGGAAAGAAGTTTTTTTTTTTACTTTCTTCGAATAGCTCCAAAATTGCTTCTGGAGCAAAAAAATGCTTCAGAAATAGAAAAACGAAATTGTGTAACCAAACGGATTTCTACTCTAAGAGTGCAGTCATCTGCATCCTTTACGTCTTTTGCCACTTACATTCTGTAACAAAAGCTTTCCAAGCTGAACTTGTTAGACCTCATGGAAAACAGTCCACAGAACACATGCTTTGGGGACATTTGGCCGCTATATTGATAATGATCAGTTCTATTGACAGTCATTTTACAAACTTTGAATGTCATCGGCGAGCAAAAATATGTGAAATCAGAACGTAAACAACTTGAAAGATTGGGAAATCAATGTGGAAACTCTATTGCTTATACTGTTAGAGTAATTAAATATTAAACCACGCCTTCATCCAACAGCTTAAGCTTTTGGAACAGTTGGTAGTGGTCCCACAAAATCTCACATGGTATCAGAGCAGGAGGTCCTGAGTTCAAATCCTTCCAGGCCCCTATTTGCCTCCTCAATGATATATTTCCACGCTTAGTACTAGGCAAAAAGACCAGACTAAGCGTGAGGGGGAGTGTTAGAGTAATTAAATATTAAACCACGCCTTCATCCAACAGCTTAAGCTTTTAGAACATTTGGTAGTGGTCCCACAAAATCTCACATATACACTTGATGTAATCGGCGCAAAGTACAAAATTTACTATTTGTTTGACATCATTCTTAATCATTCCTAAATCGACTCAGCGTATTCTCTCTGTCTAGAAAAATGTCCAAGTCATCGCATCTCTTCCACTTGCGAAGAGTGGAGCGGGGACAGAGGACACGTCTGGACAAAACTTCAACAAGGACAGGTGTGTAGACACGCAGTGCCCTAAGAAATTGGGAACTTCAACTTTTTGTGGCTTTTCTGTTTTGTGTTTGTCAGGTAGCTTCACCAAAATGCCATCAGTCATGGAAGGAGCAAGACACCAATAATGACTCAGTTGGATATGGTGCACATGGATAGGAGAACCATCAGATTGTAACAAGTCTATATAGAAGCACACTCATATGTATGAAGTACAGACAATATCATCGACTGCTTGGAACTGAATTCTCCAGCTAACTGATCTTTCCTAGATTGAAGTGGTTTGCTAATTAAGGCGACAATGTTTTACACATTCCAATGGAATTAACGAATTCTACCCGGAATTGATATTGTATAGAAGAGGATGCTGGCATGCAAATCCAACACGGGCGTTCATTGTTCTACACCATACTAAAATCACAAGAGGCCGAGCTGCGTCCACAAAAGTCAAGAGCCTCAACTTCACAAGACTTGCAGTTATGCCCAGTGGACAAGCTGGTGCTTTGCCCGGCGGCTTAAGCCAAACATTTCGGCAAAGTGAATTTCAATCCTGTCCGAATCCTTTTCTGGGGTAGACAAGAAGTTGTCTTGGAGCATTTATAAGCATGGGCTCTTTCTTCGTTTTTGCTGGGAAGGGGCCCATCCATCACATGTACATCAGCCATGACGATGAGCCGCGTGTTAGTCAAAGCGAAACCCCACACGGGTCCAACTGAATTTGACTCGGTCTAAACCAACCTTTTATTTTTTTTTTTATTTGGTTTGAGTTTGACTGGATCATATCAGAGGACCGGTTCAAGCAAGTTGAGCTGGCTCGTCCGACCGGATTCGGAAACATTAGTTGTTTGATTAAAATCTTTTTTGATAAAGTAAGAGGGATGAGTGGGGAAGATCATGGTATCCCTTCTAAGGACTGAGCAGTAACTACCGAGTCCAGCTATAAGTGTACAAACCATCACTGTAATGCCACCACAGGCTGTTTGTTTAAGTCAAAATTGTGTGTTGCGACTGTCAAATACGATCGAAAATTTTTCAAATAAAGGTAAGAAGTGGATTAATATGGATTTAAAGTAGCATGACAATTTCAAATAAAAGTCTGAAGTGGCCGTATCTATTTCAAATAAGGGTCTAACCTCGCCATCGGCCGGTTAAGGGCATTTTCATCGAAATACATTTTTAACCTGATTTTTAGTTAAACTAAATTAAAAATTAAAGAAACTTAAAGTTAAAAAAAAATACAAGCAGGAGGCTACTTCCCACTATGGTCGCTACCGAGTTGCCGGTGTGATGTCGGCGATGGCTGGCGACCTTGTTAACCACAGGAGAGGCCCGAGGGAGGTTGCCCTCCGACTTGTATTTTTTTTTAAATTTTATTTTTTTAATTTAAAACAAAAAAGGAAAAAAAATATAAAAATAGTAAAAAAAATTAAAAAATTTAATGACAAAAGTGCCCTTAATCAACTGGAAAGTCTGTCACGCTCCGATCCTACTAGCCTCGCGACATCCCTGTCATACCTGTACGATCAAATGGTTGACAATCACGACGGCCCAGAAAACTCGTCGTAACCAAACGACCTCAGAGTTCCTTAGGAAATTTGTCGTAATCAGAATCGTGGGGCCTCTCTTTTATGGTCAGAGTCTGCACTTCTCTCAGGCCTTTCTTCCCCACAAACAAGCCCCCCAGCCCCCGCAAACCTCCACAAATGGCCATGTCTTCCCTTCATGATGTCTCTATTGTAGCCAACCTCTCTCTCTCTCTCAGCCATTGAAGATTTTTTTATTGTGGCCAGATTGTGTGCGTGTCTCCTCCCCCCTTTGCTCAACAAATTCACTTGATATCTCTGCCTTTGCTCAACAAACTCAGCTCATATCTCTACCTTGCTCAACAAACTCAGCTGATATCTCTGCCTTTGCTCAACAAACTCAGCTGATATTCCAAGAGACACATCTCAAGATCTCTTTCGGAAGCAATCTCCTTCGGTGCAGCAATTACACGATTAATTTCAAAGCTAAGTGTAGAGGCAAACTCCAAAACAGGTTTCCCTGGTATGGATACTTCAGGAATGTGAGGTGGCGTCTTGTGGACGAATGCAGTAGCATTGGACCACAAGAACAAGATTGTGTGGCCAAGGATTAAGCCATGTGACCAAAGTCTTAATAATAGAAAGCTTATTGTTTCAAATTTTGGTCAATGAAAGGATAATGTATTTGGGCCAAACCATCTTTCACCATGCGTTATCTCAATCAAATTCAAAGCGTCACCAGTCCATATGCTAATGCATGAATGCAAAAAATAAAATTATATTAAAAATGCAGACCATATGAAAATGATTTAAATAATTTTTTTCTTTTTTTTGGTAGGGACAAAAGTAGTCCCTAATTTTTATGTAAAACAAATTAATAATAAAGGATAATAAAAAATCAGGTGTCAACAACTAACATACACATCGATTAACAGAAGTTGTACAGGAACAATTCTGTAAGTACTGAACCCCTCCATTCCTCAGGGCTCATGCTAGTGTATAGCCGACGGTTGATCAGATCAAGATCAAGATCAAGATAAACCTCAACATTAATATCACATTTATCCCAAATCAGTTGGGATTGGTGGTCGATGAACCTGAAGAGTATTTTGCATTATTCAAGATGATAAAACAATAAATGCAGGTGACAAAAGTGAGTTTCTTTTCATTTGATTGAAGCCTTCAATCGATCGTCTGTTGCTCCTAATACTTCAATGCATTTTTGTTTCAGATCAGGAAAGCAGAAGGGTCAGATGAAGTCCACCTTGCAGGTTGCCACAAGATCAAGAAGATTGACTTTAAGATCAGTGACGCGTACATTAAGACGAGTCATGCGTCGACTAATTTAAAATTTTTTCTGGTCCAGATGAAACTAAAGTCAGAGCAAGACTTTCTGGGTAAATTTTGTCTACGATTAACCGTCACCTTCTTGTATGTAGCAGTCAGAGTATACAATTTCAGTTTGACCTGGATGGTTCCAAGGTTGTTGACCATGCCCTATTATCACTCCCGTCTCCATTTTCTCTGAATTCATGCGCGATGCGGTTTGATACAGTTTGATTTGTTGCAAGCGATATGGAATGCCATGAATGTAATGACCTCTTGCTCATTTGTCCAACTTTGTGTGCGCTGGTTAAGTTTTTTTTTTTTTTTTGGGTAAGGTAAGAGATATATTAACTTTTCAAAAGTGGATCATACAAAAGAAAGCTGCATGCAAAAATCTCGTACCTAAAGCGACATTAAGGGGTGTCACAAAAGGTGCAAAGGTGTAACGGCAACCAAAAGAAAGAGCTACCAAACATAGCAACAAAAGCAGACCAACCAATGGTCAATTACGAAAAGAAACAGCAAACAGTAGATGCAACCACCGGGGATTAAGTGAAAATATCAGGCGACATGCCCCATTTAGCTTGAATCCTCCTATTGCGTGAAGTGTCTTCTATAGGCCTAAGGGATAACCCTGGGTCGCTAACCAGCTTAGTAAGGTGAGTGCGCATAGATGGCAAAAAACAAGCCCGGTCTTGAAAGAGAATGTGATTTCGCTCCGTCCAAATAATGTGGCAAAGAGCAGCAAAAGCATAGCGAGCAATGTGATCGTGGAAATTGTGGCCGCTAATAAATCGAACAGCCCAGTGCAGGTTATCCTGCCAAGTGCCATTACGCCAAGCGAGATGGTAGTTTGCAGCCCAAAACAGTGCCAGAGAACCAGTGATTGAACAGCCAAAGAAGAGATGGTCAACCGAGGAGCGACAAAAGGCACAAGCACCTTCTAAAATTCTGTGATAGCTCAGTAACAAAACCTGCGTTGGAAGTCTATTAAGGGAGATCAACCACGATATTGTCATTGAATAATGCAACAAATCTCGGCTGGTTAAGAGTTTTTTTTTTTTTCGGTAAAGATCTCGGCTGTTTAAGTTTGTCTTTGAATAATGCAAAGTTTGGGAAGGTTATTACTATGATTTCCTAGGAAGAAAGAACATGGTCATTCGTACAGTACGGTCTTCATGTAATGCTAAAAAGGGCAGCCCGGTGCACGAAGCATCCCCGCGAGGCGGGGGTCCGGGGAAGGGCCCCACCACAAGGGTGAAAGGAGGCAAGCCTTACTCTGCATTTGCAAGAGGCTGCGTCCAAGGCTCGAACCCGTGACCTCCAGGTCACACAGCAACACCTTGACCAGATGCGCCAAGGCTCCCCTTCATGTAATGCTATGTCCGAATAAATCTCGGCTGGTTAAGTTTGTCTTTGAATAATGCAAATTTTGGAAAGGTTATTAGTATGATTTCCTAGGAAGAAAGAACATTGTCATTCGTACAGTACGGTCTTCATGTAATGCTATGTCTGAATAAATCTCGGCTATTCTTTTTTATTTATTGCAAACAAGATTATTTCCCTTCCAGATTCAAAGTTTGCATATTTTTGTCAACAGTTCTTTCTCCTATATTCGCATTTAATCCTGTTCCATCCAGTTCAAAATCAGCAGCAGAAGCTATAGATTGAGAATAAAAAATCAAAGAAAGAACATTACTATCATATTCTTCTACTTGAATGTCCAAAATGGTTGTGGTGGCGACTTCGATTACAGATCTCTTCTGTTCCTTTTATCATTAACTATCGCTAACAAAAGCAATCCAGATCCACATTCATCAGATTTCACGTGAAATTCCCCATCAAAAGCATACGCTGGTGGCATAGCCACTATCAAAAATCATGTCTCTAAACTGTCCTAAAGTTCACCAGCGAGCATCTGAGAAACAAGCTGCAGAATACTTCTCTTTTCTGCTTCTTTCTCGTTACCAATCCCAAGTCTGAAACTTTAAGATTTAGAATAGCGCCCAGAAAGTACATTGCTTGTTTTCAGGTCCATGTGGAATGACTTGAAGTTTTGACTCTTGGTGGGAGATAGGGAAATCATGCAATTCCCCAGACAATTTCACTTTTTGAATGAAAAAATGGGATATCATCCTCCGGATGCTCCCCTCACACCTTTTTGTCTCAAGCATGAAAGTTGCACGTGCAAAGTATATCTTGGAAACAAAATCAATTTACCAGGCCGTGTGCTGTTATTCCACAAGCTAATCCCCGGTTACCACGAAGATCACCAAGCACAAATTACAGAAGAAATGACAAATTTCTAGTTGTTATCATTCTGTGGGGCTCAATCTGCTTCTACCGTTTGCTGCACATGCTGGAAATACACACATAGGGAGATAGTACCAATGGTTAACACTATCATGTACTAGATTTTCAACATTCGACTGGATGAAGCCGGGTCTAGTGAACACTTGAAAATGTCAAGTCTTTTGATCAAACATTTACCATAGATATCATCTGTCCATAAACTTGTAAGGAACCACATCAGATACTTTCCTCAGCCACAGACATGTTCAAACCTCATTGTGCCAAGAATTTCCTCTGCGGTTATTTGATATCATCTGGTGTCATCCTCTGCGTTCTAAATTTAAGTGCTAGAATTTTCCGGCTAAAACCACTTGGGAGAAGAAGCCGGATGACATTCCAATCACTGGTGTCTCTATCGACTTTCTGGCATTGTTATGGTAATGAGATTGTCTGTAAAGAGTTCTCTCGATGAAGTTGCACCTGAGTTTGTTGGACTTCTTTCCATGAAGAAACCGGGCGGTTTGGGGTGTGGCAATATTGCTTCTTCATTTGCTAACATGAACACCACAGAAGACATTGTTGGCCTATCACGAGGAAATTTCTGGGCACACAACAAACCCACGTGTATGCACCTCTCTACTTGAGATGTAATGGCGGAGTCAGCTAAAGAATCATCCATAAGCTCCAATGCCCTGCGTTCATCCCAAAGCAACCATGCCTGGAACAAAATAGCGGATCAACCAATTCGCTTGACCAACCATGACAACAGAATTGAAATGAAATCTCAGATTACCAGCTTATCGAAGTAACTTTTAAATATCGGGCAGCATTACTAGTTACAGGCTTACTAACATGTCCAAGAAGGTTGTGGTGGTGGCTTGGATGGTAGAATCCTCTGTTCCTTTTCCCACTAACTATCTCCAATAAGAGCACTCCAAAGCTAAACACATCAGACTTAACCGAGAATTTTCCATCAAAGGCATACTCTGGGGACATATATCCACTGCATTAAGAAAATCATATCTCAATTAGTCCATCTATTCGATCACATCAGCTGTCAAATACATGACCCAGGATAATCAACTTACTAAGTTCCGATTATTCTTCTTGTTCTTGCTTCTTTTTCATCACCTCCAAAAATTCTTGCTAATCCGAAATCGGAAATCTTGGGATTATGGTTGGCATCCAGTAAAATGTTGCTTGTTTTAAGGTCCCTATGGACCACTTGTAGCTTCGAATCTTGGTGGAGATAAAGAATTCCACGTCCAATTCCAATAATAATCTCAAAGCGCCTATCCCATGCCAATAAGATGCGGTTGTCATGATCTGTGGACATTCAACAACCCCATATAAGCGTCAAGTGTATGATCCCTTGCACTGATATATGCACCACATAGTTGTAAGACTTATGAAGGGAAAAACACATGTGAAGGGAAAAACCACAAAGAATTCAGAGGCACTGACCAAAGATAAAGTTATTCAAGCTTTTATTCGGCATGTATTCGTAAATCAACAATCTTTCGTCTCTGTCAATGCAACAGCCAAGAAGGCTGACGAGATTCCTGTGTTGAAGTCTGGCAATCAGGGCTACTTCATTCCTAAACTCTTCAAGTCCTTGCCCAGAATCCTTTGACAACCTTTTCACCGCTATTTCTTGGTCTGTGGAAAGAGTTCCCTGCATAATTTGCTTTCAGAATAGACCATCTTCTTGTATAAACTGAATTTATTGTCGCACGGATCATGTTACCTTGTAGACTGAACCAAAGCCTCCAGCTCCAATCAAATTTCCCGGAGAGAAATTGTTAGTAGCAACAGTAAGGGTATCAAGATCGAAAAGCGGTAAGTCAATGTCATTCCTCAAGAAGCCTAGAAACACAATCATTGCCATCAGTAGACCTTGTATAGTTGAGAGAAATAAACTGGCTCATTATGCGGCTACAAACTTTGTTACCTCCTCTTTTCGTTCCTCTCTTCCAGATTGTAATCCCAAGGGTAATGCCCAGCAACAGCAATCCAGAAATAGCTGAAGCTACAGCAATGGCAACCAGCTTTCTCTTCTTGGTTGGATCTCGAAAGGAATCTGGAATAGCAAAGGATAATGACTTCAAATAGCTTCAATTAATATTATGTAGCATTAGCTGAGTTAACCCAATTTTCTATTTGGCCTTTTCAAATTTGTACTAGGGAAGCTCTAATAAAAAGAGAAGTACGTATTTGCACCTCACATGACATTAGGAAGAAAGCGATACGTCATAGCAATAGCTCAGCCAGTTATGAGATTTTCGTACCTAATTCTGATGCTGACAGACGTATATATAGATCCTGCTCATAAGAAGCATTTTCGAAGTCACGAACATCAATTAGTTCCGCGAACCACATGAGGCACCCACTCCCTCCTCCTCTAACATCTGAATTAGCACAAGCAGTACAAGAACAATTCTTTAAGCACTCAACCTTGCATTCCTCGAGGCTCATGCTCTTGTTCAATGAGTAGTCAACCAGATCAGGCAGCTTCACCCTCGAAAGTTTGAAAAACCCTTCTCCTTTTGAACAATTTACGGGCACCTTTCTCATGCAGCCACCAGAAAAATCGAGCATTTGCCATTCTTCCGGTGACTTGGGTATGAAACCCTGCAAGCACTGGCATCTCGAATAGCTGTTACTTCTGCAGAAACCATTCGCTCCGCATAATGCATAGTTGTCGCATGGATCATTGGGATGCGTGTACATGACAATCCAACTAGCACTTTCTTTCGTCCTCGCAAGTCGTTGTAATGACCCGGACTCATTTAGACTGAGTCTGGTGATAATTCCATCATCCAGAGCTTGATAAGCGAAATAGACATCCGTTTGGTTGTCAACCAACATTTGCCTCGAGATGGAATTCGCAGCCACCGATAGACCGCTGAACTGGAGTCCATTCCACATGCCACTCCGATATGTCCTTGTCAAACCATTCCTGAGGATAACAACTTGTGGTAGCCCTTGATCGTCTAATCTACAGGTGTAGTCACTAGGGGAAGGGTCATCCACGCTCTTCCATGCGGTCAGATACCATTTGAAACCAGCTCTCAAGTTCAACCCCAGTTTCATACCAGATAAAAGCGTGTCGGATGTGTTATAGATTAACGAGGAATAACAGGATCTTGCAAATTAAGTCAATGCAAAAGCTCACAAGATAACGAGGAACGATAAAGGACACCAGAGATTTACGTGGTTCGGTCCGAATATCGGTACCTACATCCACGGGCAGAGCCAGCAAGAATAATCCACTATAATCGGAGAATCAGAGTTACAATCGCTCAATCGCTCGTGTTTCCCGCACCTAAATAATACCCGAAACCCAAAATATTTACAAATAAATAACTCTTCAATCGGATAAAATAAACTCACGCAGCACAAATCTTGATTGTGTCGAAGCGCGTACGCAAAGCCCACAAATTCGAGAACCCCAAAACGTAGTCTTCTTTCTCGTCCACTATTCGTGCGACTGTGCAATTTGTGTGGCTTCAGCAGGCTTCTTTCTTGACCTTTTATTCAAGACAAAAAATCCATGTTCTTCGTACGGCGCTAAAGGGGTGCCTTCTCATACGTTCAGCAGAAGGGAATTAAAAGCACAAAACCCTTCCTTTGTCTCTTTCATGGACAAAGACGTTTCTGCCCCCCACATATCATATAATATTATTCTCCCCTCCCTTTTTCGTCTTTTAGTGACAAAGAAGAGAAACTTATATTTTCCTTTGCTGCAGATGATGGGCAGAAGAGAAGGAAACGCACGTCCAAATCCACGAAAGAATCCCATACGAGCCGAATAGTGAATCCCTTTGTCCGAAAAATAACTGAGCCGAATTTCATACATAATTCAAACTAGAGACATAATTTAACAATTCTCCACCTTGGCTCGATGTTTGAAAGCCAAAATTTATAGTGTTCATCATCCATGCTAACTCTCCCAAAGCCCCGAAGGGCATTTACTCTTCATAGACGCCAATAGTGCTCAAGCAAAGCTTGAGCTTCGCCAAAGGAACAGGCTTAGTCATCATGTCCGCCGGGTTCTCTGCTGTAGCAATCTTTTTCACAACAATATTACCCTTCGTTAAGACATCTCGGATAAAATGGTACCTGATATTAATATGCTTCGTTCGCTCGTGATAAACCGGATTATATGCCAGATATATCGCACCTTGGTTATCACAGTGTATATCAACACTTTTCTGTTCTAACCCAAAGTCCAAGAGCAAACCCTGTAACCATATCGCTTCCTTCGCTATAAAGGTAAGTGCCATGTACTCTGCCTCAGTCGAAGACAAGGCCACGTGATCCTGTAAGGATGCCTTCCAACTAACTGCACCACCTGCAAGCATAAACAAGTACCCTGCTAAAGACCTGCATTCATCCAAGTCTCCTGCATGATCAGAATCCACATAACCAATGGTCTCACTGCCATTACTGTTCCTCCGGTATACTATACCAACGTCTGCTGTCCCCTTTAAATATCTGAGGATCCATTTCACTGCTTCCCAATGAGCTTTACCAGGACGCTTCATATAACGACTAACTACGCTTACAGCCTGTGAAATATCAGGTCTAGTGCATACCATAGCATACATAATACTACCCACTGCACTAGAATAAGGAACACGAGACATATGCTCCTCCTCCTCCTCAGTCTGCGGTGATAACTTATCTGAAAGTTTAAAGTGCTTCGCTAATGGTGTACTCACAGATTTTGCTGACTGCATATTAAAACGTGCAACAATCTTTTCAATATATTTCTTTTAAGACAAACGTAATACTCCTGCAGTCCTATCATGCAAAATCTCCATTCCCAAAATTTTCTTTGCAGCACCTAAATCTTTCATCTCAAATTCAGCACTCAACTGCCTCTTTAGCACATCAATATCAGACATATTCTTAGCTGCTATCAGCATATCATCAACATATAATAGCAGATATATCAAAGACCCATCATCCAATCTCCTAAAGTAAACACAGCTATCCATCTGACTTTTTGAATAATCCTGACTAGCCATGAATGCGTCAAAACGCTTATACCACTGCCTAGGAGACTGTTTTAGCCCATACAAAGATTTCTTTAATAAGCAAACATGGTCTTCTTTACCTGGAATAGTAAATCCCTCTGGCTGCCTCATGTAAATCTGCTCCTCCAACTCACCATGAAGAAACGCCGTTTTCACATCAAGCTGCTCTAACTCGAGATCCTGTGCAGCAACTAAGGCAAGTAAAACACGTATAGAAGTATGTCTTACCACAGGAGAAAACACTTCATTATAGTCAATGCCTTCCCTCTGTGTATATCCCTTCGCAACAAGTCTCGCCTTATACCTCGCTGCCTCGACACCGGGAATGCCCTCTTTCCGTTTGTAGACCCATTTACTTCCAACAATCTTCTGGCTCTTGGGTACTTTAACTAGCTCCCATGTCTGATTTCGATAGAGTTATTCCATCTCTTCACTCATAGCCCCTAGCCACTGCGACGACTCACTACTGACCATCGCCTCAGAGTAAGAAGAAGGCTCATCTATCTCCACCTCATCACCTACAGTCAAAGCAAAAGCAATATCTGTATAAGCATAACGTACCGGTGGTTTAATTTGCCTTCTCTGTCTATCTGCGGCTATACTATGCTGCGGCTGTGCTAGTTGTTCAGTATCACCAACTTCAAGAATTGTGGCCTCATCTGCAGTATCAACCTCTGTTACCTCCGAGGTCTCTGGAGTCTCCACCTGAAGCTCCACCTCGCTACTAACACCATGATCTGTCTGCTCTGCTGGTAGTGTCTCAGGACTCCTCTGTCAAAGCATTGCAGTCTCGTCGAAAATCACATCTCTGCTGATTAGAAAACCGGGTGATCTGGGATCAGTACACCACAGCCGGTAGCCTTTCACCCCATGTGCATAACCCAGAAATATGCACTTCTTCGACCTCGGCTCAAGCTTACCATCACTCGCATGAGCATACGCAGGACATCCGAATACTCGTAATCCGGAGTAATCAACAGGTTTCCCCGACCATACTTCCTCTGGAGTCTTCCACTCGATAGCAGATGATGGAGATCGATTAATCAGGTAACAGGCCATGTTCACTGCTTCGGCCCAAAATTCCTTACCTATTCCAGCATGCGAAAACATGCTCCGAGCCCGCTCAAGTAAAGTTCTGTTCTTCCGTTCTGCTACGCCATTCTGCTGTGGTGTCCTAGGTACTGTGCGGTGTCTCACAATTCCTTCTCTCTCGCAGAACTCGGTAAAATCTTTACCACAGAACTCCATGCCGTTATCGGTTCTCAGGCACTTGATCTGTCTATCTGACTGCTTCTTAATCAATGCCTTAAATTTCTTGAACCGATCGAACACATCAGATTTGTGCTTCAGAAAATATACCCATACCTTTCTAGATTAGTCGTCGATAAAAGTCAGCATATATCGAGCACCTCCTTTTGAAGGAACCGGAGACGGACCCCAGACGTCTGAATGAATATATTCAACCGGTTGCTTAGTCGAATGAATACCTGTAGTAAACTTAATCCGCCGCTGCTTCCCAAAGATACAGTGCTCACATAAGTCTAACTTACTGGTTTTCTGACCCTTCAACAACCCCCTATCACTCAGCATCGTCATACCTGCCTCACTCATGTGCCCTAAACGTATATGCCATAACTGAGTTAAATTAGAATCTGACTCACCTGATGAAACTGCAGCAGCTCCTGTCACGGTCTCTCCTAGTAAATGATAGAGAGAACTCACTTTCTTCCCTTTCATCACTGTCATGGCACCTCGAGAGATTTTCAGCACTCCACCTTCAGCAGTGTACTTACACCCGATATCATCGAGTGACCCCAGAGAAATAAGGTTCTTCTTGGGCTCCGGTACATGCCTCACGTCTGTCAATGTGCGCACCACATTATCGTGCATTCGAATCTGAACTGTCCCTATCCCCACAACCTTGCAGGCTGCGTTATTCCCCATCAGAACTCTACCACCATCTGTAGTCTGGTAAGTAGTAAACCAGTCCCTATGAGGTGTCATATGATAAGAACACCCTGAATCTAGCACCCATTCGTCACCTGACGAACCTGTAGTCACACATAGAACAGCCTCTGCATCACTAGTGCTCTCCTCAGCAACATTTGCCACACTGCTTGTGGCTTTCTGCTTATCACCCCTATTTCTCAACTTAGGACAATCTCTCTTGATGTGCCCCTCCTCGTGACACTCAAAGCACTTCACGCGTCCCTTGGACTTTCTATGGCGTGATTTAGACCTGCTTTTACCTCTGCTGCTACTGGACCCTCGATATTGCTCTCTACCTCGAATCATCAGTCCCTGCGCTACACCCTGCGCTAGACTGTCATCTCGCAACTTTCTCTGCCATTCCTTAGAAAACAAGGCGGACTTTACCTCTTCCGAAGTAATTGTAGTACGCCCCTGCAGTAATGAATCAGTAAAGTGCTCCCATGACTCTGGTAAAGAAGCTAACAGCATCATGCCCTGTTCTTCATCATCAAGTGTTTTACCAACGTTCTTCAAATCCATAATGAGTTTATTAAATTCATCTAGGTGGGATCTGATAGACGTACCTTCAGTATATCTAAACTGAAACATCCTCTTCAGCATATACAAGCGATTGTTCAAACCTTTCGTTACATAGAGGGCTTGAAGTTTTGCCCACAAGGATGCAGCATCTTTCTCCTCGACCACCTCTATTAACACCTCATCCGATAAATTCAATAGTATTATGCTCTTTGCTTTCTCCAATAACTCTACCTTATTAGGCTCTTTCATCGAAATCGGCAACTCATCTTTGCCATCCAATGCTTTGGCTAAGCCTTGAGTTGTCAATAGTGCACGCATCTTAACACTCCATAACCCGAAGTTGTTCCTCCCATTAAACTTCTCAATTTCTGCTTTTACTCCAGACATAATTGCAATAAACAGAATATCCAGAAAATAATTAGACAAGCAACAAGCCCCAAATCACAATCGAGAAATCCAAACTTGGCTCTGATACCAATTGTTATAGATTAACGAGGAATAACAGGATCTTGCAAATTAAGTCAATGCAAAAGCTCACAAGATAACGAGGAACGATAAAGGACACCAGAGATTTACGTGGTTCGGTCCGAATATCGGTACCTACATCCACGGGGAGAGCCAGCAAGAATAATCCACTATAATCGGAGAATCAGAGTTACAATCGTTCAATCGCTCGTGTTTCCCGCACCTAAATAATACCCGAAACCCAAAGTATTTACAAATAAATAACTCTTCAATCGGATAAAATAAACTCACGCAGCACAAATCTTGATTGTGTCGAAGCGCGTACGCAAAGCCCACAAATTCGAGAACCCCAAAACGTAGTCTTCTTTCTCGTCCACTGTTCATGCGACTGTGCAATTTGTGTGGCTTCAGCAGGCTTCTTTCTCGACCTTTTATTCAAGACAAAAAATCCCTGTTCTTCGTACGGCGCTAAAGGGGTGCCTTCTCATACGTTCAGCAGAAGGGAATTAAAAGCACAAAACCCTTCCTTTGTCTCTTTCATGGACAAAGACGTTTCTGCCCCCCCACATATCATATAATATTATTCTCCCCTCCCTTTTTCGTCTTTTAGTGACAAAGAAGAGAAACTTTTATTTTCCTTTGCTGCAGATGATGGGCAGAAGAGAAGGAAACGCACATCCAAATCCACGAAAGAATCCCATACGAGCCGAATAGTGAATCCCTTCGTCCGAAAACAACTGAGCCGAATTTCATACATAATTCAAACTAGAGACATAATTTAACAGGATGGGTAATCAAAGCTTTGCCACGAATAGGCATCACTGGGATCCGAACTGATATTATCCCAAAGAACAAGGTTTCCCGACTCCAGAAGCCGCGCAACAGGATTGGTTAGAACCCCAGAGGAATTCGAAGACCAAGCAACACTCTTCGATTGGTTCAGAAGAGCTAGATTCCCGTCATGGCCAAACGTGAGAACACCACTTGAATCAGTTAGCGGGTTGTCTCCATTGGCCACCCAAGCTACTGTTTCAGGTGTGATCTTGTACCATATCCCTAAGTACCTGTTCTTGGAGCTTCCAGGAGAGAAGAAGCCAAGCTCAAAACTTTGGCCTGAAGAAACCAATGTCTCTCCATCTTTCATAGACTGGCCCGAACTCAAGGAGTCAGCTCCAAATGACAAGCCCCCCACGAACGACACAAAGATGATAGAACAGTAAAAGCAGGTAGAGAAAGGAGCTTGCATTATGTTGAAGCCTCACGCACCTGACTTCCTTTTCCTCGTAATCTGTATATCAAACCAGAGTAGGAAGATGGGTGTAAAGTACGGCACATATCAAGAAGAGTGAAATGTCAAACTGAGGTTTTCGGAATATCACTGTCAGTGATACTAAAAAAGCTAAATTCAATAGCCTTGAGTGATGATGTAAATATTAAAGTAGACTCATAGATCAACTCTTCCCACACCAAACTCCGGTCAGGGCAAGAGTATGTGCATTGCTTTTACTCTTTGAAAACCAAATCCATCTTTATTCCCACTTTTCTTGACCCTCCCACTTATCTTTCTCATTTTATTGCTGAATTCTTTGATGTCCATCTGTTTTGGAGCGTCCGATTCATCCTTCGTGTACCACCTAAAACACGATAGCTGGTCAGCTTCTCCAAAATGTCATATTCGTCTGGCAGGATCAATGATGAAAAAGAATCCGTCGAGTCATATTTGACCCGCTAGTGGAACACTTTGTAGAATATCAAATTCATGTGACGTGATGGTCAAAGCACACGAGGTTTGTATGGGCAGACAAGAAACTTTCCTTGTACCCATTTTTCTCGATGATCAGCTGAAAGCTGATATAAGTCTTCACGTCTCCTCTAAACCTCCCTGTAGTATTCATTGATTTGCCATAAATAATGTGTACAAAACAAGAACTCAACATTTATGTATATCAATCATTATCCATTCATAAAAAAGTGTGTAAACTGGTCTAAAAGTCCACATTGTTTTGTATTGAGAGCACACAGCAAAAATCCAATACCTTCATCGTGGAGATCGCTAAGAGAGAGCTCGGGTTTGGGCTCTCTCTTGGTGATCTCCATCCCAATTGGTTCATAACTCATTGGCTTCACACGCCAACAACTAGCCTATTAATTGTTGTGAAGTATTGACCATGAAACTAGATTCTTTTATGATAATAACCAACCGGTGTAGGAACCTGAAACATTTGGGAGTACAACGTTGACTATGAACTGTTGACCACGAAACTAGATTCTTTTACCCTAACAACCAACTGGTGTAGGAACCTGAAACATCTGGAAGTACACCGTTGACTGTGCATTTGGGAAAATACGTACCCTGCTAAAGACTTGCACTCATCCAAGTCACCTGCATGATCAGAATCCATATAACCAGTAGTCTCACTACTATTACTGTCCCTTTGGTACACTATACCCATGTCTGCCATCCCCTTCAAATATCTGAGAATCCATTTCACAGCTTCCTAATGAGCTTTACCAGAACGCTTCATATAACGACTGACTACACTCACCACCTGTGAAATATCAGGCTTAGTGCAAACCATAGCATACATAATACTACCCACTGCACTAGAATAAGGAACACGAGACATATGCTCCTCCTCTTCCACAGTCTGCGGTAATAACTTATCTGAAAGTTTAAAGTGCTTCGCTAATGGTGTATTCATAGACTTTGCTGACTGCATATTAAAACGTGCAACAATCTTCTCAATATATTTCTTTTGAGATGGGCGTAATACTCCTGCAGTTCTATCACGCAAAATCTCCATACCCAAAATTTTCTTTACAGCATCTAAATATTTCATCTCAAATTTAGCACTCAACTGCCTTTTCAGCACATCAATATCAGACATATTCTTAGCTGCTATCAGCATATCATCGACATATAACAGCAGATACATCAAAGACCCATCATCCAGTCTCCTAAAGTAAACACAGCTATCCATTTGACTTTTTGAGTAGTCCTGACTAGCCATGAAAGCATCAAAACGCTTATACCACTGCATAAGAGACTGTTTCAGCCCATATAAAGATTTCTTTAATAAACAAACATGGTCTTCCTTATCTGGAATAGCAAATCCCTCTAGCTGCCTCATGTAAATCTGCTCCTCTAACTCATTGTGAAGGAACGCCGTTTTCACATCAAGATGCTCAAACTCAAGATCATGTGCAGCGACTAAGGCAAGTAAAACACGAATAAAGTATGTCTTACCATAGGAGAGAATACCTCATTGTAATCAATGCCGTCTGTCGCGACCCGAAAAATATTTAATTTTTTTCGGTGAACGGATTATCAAGTTAATTGACTAGCATAATACGGACCCTCCCAAGTCCTACCGAATCGCAACGTTGATTTTATTCAAATGATTTTAAAATTTGGAGTCGCCACTAATCATTTTTGGTAGGTCGATTAGATACCTAAGTAAATTGGCGGGAGGACTAAATTACTTCTACGAACCAGAGATTATGAGTTCGGGGACTTGGTTACACTAGTTAATTAAAACTAATGCCCTTTCGGTACCTTAATTTCATGGATATCCTAATTTGACAATTCAAGCTTGGTTTATTCCTAAAACTCTAGTGGGGTGTTCTCTTTTTGTATTTTCACTTTTTAGATAGGATGCATGGGTGGTATTTTTTTTATTTTCAAAGTGTTAAAAATTTCCTGAAGCCGAAAGAGGGAATGTGTTAACGACTTTTGTGCAGTATTACAGTCTACTCACTTTGAGGTCTGGTGATTCAAAAATTAAACGGCAGGAAGTTAATGACAGTAAATAAAGACCTCCAATGGATGGCCCGGCCTTGGCTTGGCTCTTCCCTTTGGGGTTTGATGGTACAGGAATTTAAATTGCAGGAAATAAACGACCTTCAGTGGATGCGCTTTGCCTCTCCATTCTGGGGTTTCAGTTCTTTAAAATAAAATACAACAAATTGTTTCAACAATTTGAACTAAACTCCGTTGACGGGTCGGCTGCAAATTTGATGGGCACCTTGGAATTTGTTTGGGCTCACTTTCCACCTCCATGGAATTTATCTTTGATACGGAGTTGTCCCTTTTTTTTTACTTGCCATAAAATATGGGAAAAAGGGAGATGGAGAAAGTGTATACAATTTGTGCTAATTTGAGACTAAAACCACAAATAAATAATAAAAAAACACTTAGCTCGAATTTGCTTGCTCGTTGACGAGGATGAACTCTTGATTTATGTTGATCGATGAAGGAATTGGTGATGATAACTCTTAACTTTAAACTCCCACCATCTTCAAAATTTTCTCTCTCTTTTTGGTATTTTCTTTCTCTCCAATTTTTCTTCAATCTCCCAAAACCCTCTCAAACATCCAAATTTTCTCCCCAAAAAAATCCCCCTTCTCAAGCTCACTTCTTCCTCCTTTTATAACCCACTCATCTATCTCCCATTCTAATTTTTCCACTAACTCTATCTCCCATTCTAATTTCTCCACTAACTCTTCTTCATTTTCATCTTCCATTCTCCATCTCTATCTCACATTCTAATCTCTCCACTAACTCTTCTTCATCTTCATCTTCCCTTCTCCATATTTATCTCCCATTCTAATTTCTCCACTAACTCTTCTTCATCTCCATCTTCCCTTCTCTTATCTTATTTTCTCCATCCATTCTTCTCCATCTTCTCTTCTCCATCTCCTCTTCTCCATCTTCCCTTCTCTTATCTTATTTTCTCCACTAACTCTTCTTTTTGTTATTTGGAAAATAAACCCTTAAGAGTTAGGTATTTGCACTTTAGTCCCTGAGATTTTAAGTATTTGCAATTCAGTCCCTGAAAAAATATTTCTTTAAGTCCAAATCTCCTCACAATTTTCGACACACCTTCCCTATACTTAGTCGAAATTCACCGCATGTCAAATTTAACTTCATTTCTTGCTGCCCTTTTGCAAAATTAAGTCATTCTTGGTATAATTGGGCCAAGATGAAAATTTAGAATATTAGAGAATAATGTCACAACTCTTAAAAGTAAAAAATGATAATAAATTAACTCAAATTGAATTTTTTAGGCCCGATTCGAGATTATGCTTGTGAAAGAATACATGACCCCGAATTGGATTTTTTAAATTTACGATGGCCAACATGAAAAGGGATTTAAAAGAAAAATATTGACTATTTTTATGTATTTTTGTGGCCTCAAATGCTATTATTTATTAAATATTTTCCTAATATCTAAAAAATATATAAAAAATACAAAAAATATGAAAAATTATTTTTTGTTCAAAAATGGTTGCCTAAGCTTGGCCAAGGCTTCCAAATTTGATTTTGTAATTTTCTCATTTTTTCTTGATTTTTTTATGAATTTTCGAAAATAAAAATATCGAAAAATATTGAAAATATGAAAAATCATTTTTTTGGTCAAAATTGGTTCCCTAGGCTTGGCCAAGGTCCCCAAAGTTGATTTTTCAATTTTATGAATTTTTATGGATTTCCAATTAATTTTAAAAGGGAAAAGATGATTAAAAATCAGGTGTCAACACCGTCTCTTTGTGTATATCCCTTCACAACAAGTCTCACCTTATACCTCGCTGCCTCAACACCAGGAATGCCTTCTTTCCGTTTGTAAACCCATTTACTTCCTATAATCTTTTGGCTCTTGAGTACTTTAACTAGCTCTCATGTTTGATTTCGATGGAGTGATTCCATTTCTTTACTCATAGCCCCTAGCCACTACGAGGACTCACACTAGCTATCGCCTCAGAGTAAGACAAAGGCTCATCTGTTTCCACCTCATCACCTATAGTCAAAGCATAAGCAATATCTGTATAAGCATAACGTACCGGTGGTTTAATTTGCCTTCTCTGTCTATCTGTGGCTATACTATATTGCGGTTGCGCTGGTTGTTCAATATCACTAACTTCAGGAATTACGGCTTCATATGCAATCTCAACCTCTGTTACCTCTGAGATTTTCAGAGTCTCCACCTGAAGCTCCACCTCACTACCGACACCATGATCTGTCTACTCTGCTAGTAGTATCTCAGGACTCCTCTGTCGAAGCATTGCAGTCTCGTCGAATATCACGTCTCTGCTGATTATAAAACCAGGTGATCTGGGATCAGTGCACCACAGCCGATAGCCTTTCACCCCATGTGCATAACCCATAAATATGCACTACTTTGACCTCGGCTCAAGCTTACCATCACTCGCATGAGCATACGCAGGACATCTGAATACTCATAATTTAGAGTAATCAGCAGATTTTCTCGACCATACTTTCTCTAGAGTTTTCCACTCGGATAGCAGATGATGGAGATCGATTAATCAGGTAACAGGCCATATTCACTGCTTCGGCTCAAAATTCCTTACCTATTCCAGCATGCAAGCTTCGAGCCTGCTCGAGTGAAGTTCTGTTCTTTCGTTCTGCTATGCCATTCTGCTGTGTGTTGACACCTGATTTTTAATTATCTTTTTTCTTCTAAAATTAATAAAAAAATACATAAAAATCTATAAAATTAAAAAATCAACTTTGGGGACCTTGGCTAAGCCTAGGGAATCAATTTTGACCAAAGAATGATTTTTCATATTTTTTAGCATTTTTCAGCATTTTTATTTTTGAAAATTCATAGAAAATCAAAAAATAAGAAAATAGAAAAAATCAAATTTGAAAGCCTTAGCTAAGCTTAATGAACCATTTTTTAACAGAAAATAAATTTTCATATTTTTCTTATTTTTAATATTTTTTGGAAAATACAAAAATAGTTAAAAATTAAAAAAAAAATGACATTTAAGGCTACCAAAATACATAAAAATAGTCAACATTTTTCTTTTAAATCTCTTTTCATGTTGGTCATCACAAATTTGAAAAAATCCAATTCGAGATCATGTATTCCTTCACGAGCATAATCTCGAATCAGGCAAAAAAAATCCAATTTGAGTTAATTTATTTTCATTTTTCACTTTTAGGAGTTGTGACATTGTTCTCTAATAGTCTAAATTTTCATCTTGGCCCGATTATACGCAGAATGACTCAATTTTGTATTATTTTCAGTGGCAAGAAATGAACTTAAATTTAACAAGCGATTGAACTAGATATGTAGTGAATTTCGACCAAGCATAGGGAAGGTGTGTCGAAAATTGTGAGGAGATTTGGACATAAAGAAACATTTCTCTAGGACTGAATTACAATTGTGAGGGGGATTTTTTTTTTTAGAGATAAATTTTGAAATGTTTGAGAGGGTTTTTGGAGATTGAAGAAAAATTAGAGAAAAAAAAGAGAGAGAACTCTTTTCCAAAAGAGAGTCTTGAAGATGGTGAGAGTTTAAATCTAAGCGTTACCATCACCAATTCCTTTATCGATCAACACAAATCAAGAGTTCATCCCCGTCGTTCGAGCCGCAATCTTAGTCCACAAGGTGATACGAGGTCCAAATTCGACAGTCAAATCTGTCAAATCAAGTAACGATCCTAACCATTAAAGTCTTCGAGAATATCTTTACTTCAATGGATTGATTTAAATTTCGATTATGCCGTCTCATATTCACATGTCGTATTTGTATTGCAATTTTCTGCATTTTTCGCTTAAAAGATCTGAATCCCAAATTGCGGTAGATTCTGCCCCATATTTGGTGGTATAAAGATCTCTTGTATTTATTTTCTGTAATTTAATTTCTGCACCGTCAAACCCCATAATGGGAAGGCTGACCCACATATTGGAGGTTTTTTACTTACTGCAATTTAATTTCCTGCAATTTAATTTCTGTTCCATCAAACCCCTGAATAGGTAGGCCGAGCCAAGGCTGACCCGCTCGTTGGAGGTTCTTTATTTACTACAATTTAATTTCTTGCAATTTAATTTATGTACCATCAAACCCTAGAATGGGTAGGCCGAGCTAAGGTCGAGCCCCTCGTTGGAGGTTCTTTATTTACTGCAATTTAATTTCTGTACCATCAAACCTCAGAATGGGTAGGCCAAGCCAAAGTCGAGTCCCTCGTTGGAGGTTCTTTATTTACTGCAATTTAATTTCTTGCAATTTAATTTATGTACCATCAAACCCTAGAATGGGTTGGCCGAGCTAAGGCCGAGCCCCTCGTTGGAGGTTCTTTATTTACTGCAATTTAATTTTTGTACCATCAAACTCCAGAATGGGTAGACCAAGCCAAGGTCGAGTCCCTCGTAGGAGGTTCTTTATTTACTGCAATTTAATTCCTTGCAATTTAATTTCTGTACCATTAAAGCCCGGAATGGGTAGGCCAAGGCAAGGCTGAACCCCTCGTTGGAGGTTCTTTATCTACCGCAATTTAATTTTCTGCACCATTAAACCCCATAATGGGTAGACCGAGCCAAGGCCGTGTCCCTCTTTGGAGGTCTTTTATTTGCTGCATTTACTTTCTGCAATTTAATTTTTAAATCATCAGACCCTAGAATGAGTAGGCCGAGCCACCTGCTGGAGGTTGCAACACTGCACAGAAGTCGTTAGCTCACTCCCTCTTTCGGCTTCAGAAAATTTTTAATACTTTGAAAATACAAAAAAAAATATCACTCACATGCATTCAATCTAAATAGTGAAAATACAAAAAGAGAACACTCCGCTAGAGCCTTACAAGTAAACCAAGCCTGAGTTGCCAAAATTAGGATATCCATGGAATTAAGATACCGAAAGGGCATTAGTTTTAATTAACTTGTGTAACCAAGTCCCCGAACTCATAATCTTTGGTTCGTAGAAGTAATTTAGTTCTTCCGCTAATTTACTTAGGTTTCTAATCAACCTACCAAAAATGATTAGTAGCAACTCCAAATTCTAAAATCATTCGAATAAAAACGAAAGTTGTGATTCGGTAGGGCTTGGGAGGGTCCGTATTAGGTTAGTTAATTTAATTAACCTGATAATCCGTTAAGCTGGAAATTTTTCACCGATCGAAAAATTTTTAGGGTCGCGACACTGTGGTGTCTCGGGTACTGTGCGGTGTCTCACAATCCATTCTCTCTCACAGAACTCGGTAAAATATTTACTACAGAACTCCATGCTGTTATCAGTTCTTAGATACTTCATTTGTTTATTTGACTGCTTTTCAATCAATGCCTTAAATTTCTTGAACCGATCAAACGCATCAGATTTGTGCCTTAGAAAATACACCCATACCTTTTTGGAATAATCGTCGATAAATGTCAGCATATATCGGGCACATCCTTTTGAAGGAATAGGAGACGGGCCCCAAACGTCTGAATGAATATATTATTGGTTGCTTGGTCGAATGAATACCTGTAGCAAACTTAATCCGGCGCTGCTTCCCAAAGATACAATGCTCACATAAGTCTAACCTACTTGTTTTCTGACCGTTCAACAGCCCCCTATCACTCAGTATCGTCATACTTGCCTCACTCATGTGCCCTAAACGCATATGCCATAATTGAGTTAAATTAGAATCTGACTCACCTGATGAAACTGCAGCAACTCCTGTCATAGTCTCTCCTGGTGGATGATAAAGAAAACTCACTTTCTTCCCTTTCATCACTGTCATGGCACCTCGAGAGATTTTTAGCACTCCACCTTCAGCAGTGTACTTAGACCTGATGTCATCGAGTGTCCCTAGAGAAATAAGATTCTTCTTGAGCTCCAGTACATGTCTCACGTCTGGCAATGTGCGCACCACACTATCGTGCATACGAATCTGAACTGTCCCTATCTCCACAACTTTAAAGGCTGCATTATTCCCCATTAGCACTCTACCACCATCTGTAGTCTCGTAAATAGTAAACTAGTTCTTATGAGGTGTCATGTGATAAGAACACCCTGAATCTAATACCCATTCATCTCCTGACGAACCTGTAGTTACACATAAAACAGCCTCTGCATCACTAGTGCTCTCCTCAGCAACATTTGCCGCATTGCTTGTAGCTTTTTGCTTATCACCTCTGTTTCTCAACTTAGGACAATCTCTCCTAATATGACCCTCCTCGTGATATTCAGAGCACTTCATACGTCCCCTGGACTTTCTATGGCGTGATTTAGACCTGCTTTTACCTCTGCTGTTACTATTAGACCCTCGATATTGCTCTCTACTTCGAATCATCAGTCCCCGCGCTACATCATGCGCCGGACTATCATCTCGCAACTTTCTCTGCCATTCCTTGGAAAAAAAAAAGGCAGACTTTACCTCTTCTGAAGTAATCGTAGTTCGCCTCTGCAGCAATAAATCAGTAAAGTGCTTCCATGACTCTGGTAAAGAAGCTAGCAACATCATACCCTGTTCTTCATCGTCAAGTGTTCTACCAACATTTTTCAAATCCATAATGAGTTTGTTAAATTCATCTAGATGGGATTTGATAGACGTACCTTCAGTATATCTAAACTGAAACATCCTCTTTAGCATGTATAAGCGATTGTTCAAACCTTTAGTTATATCGAGGGCTTGAAGTTTTGCCCACAACGATGCCTCATCTTTCTCCTCGATCACCTCTATTAACACCTCATCTGATAAATTCAATAGTATTATACTCTTTACTTTCTCAAACAACTCTATCTTATCAATCTTTTTCCATTGAAATCGGCAACTCATCTTCGCCATCCAATGCCTTCGTTAAACCTTGAGTTGTCAAAAGTGCACGCATCTTAACACTCCACAACCCAAAGTTGTTCCTCATGTTAAACTTATCAATTTCTGCTTTTACTCCAGATATAATTGCAATAAACAGAATATCTAGATAATAATCAGACAAGCAAAAGTCCCAAATTACAATCTAGAATTCCGAACCCAAGCTTTGATACCAATTGTTGTAATATAAATGCGAAATAACAGGATCTTGCAAATTATGTCAATTTGAAAAAAAGCCCAGAAAAATAACGAGGAACGATAAAGAACATTAGAGATTATGTGGTTTGGTCCGAATATCGATGCCTACATCCACGGGAAGAGCCAGCAATAAAATCCATTATAATCGGAGAATCGAAATTATAATCGCTTAATACGCTCGTGTTTTCCGCACCTAAATTATACCCAAAATCCAAAGTATTTACAAGTGAAACAACTCTTCAATCGGATATAATAAATCTCACGGAGCACAAATCAATGAGGAAGCAAGATGCTCACGTACAGCTGAAAACAAGAACCTGTAGGTATGTTTTCTTTCGATTTTCGTGCACGGCGTTCTCTCCAACCAGAAGCTCAAGATCTCCTTTTTACTGTGCGGCTCCCTCTCTTCCTTTTTTTGCGGCTACCACTCACTGAAGAAAACAACGCCTTTTATGTGTGCCCTTTTCAAGAAGTCAAACATTTGACCGGGCCCATCGAATATCCTTGTGATCTTTAGAGGTTATCTTTCCTATACGTTTAAAGAAATTTTTTTTTATCTCCGTAAATTTCAAACTCGGGGCATAAATTTAACAACATTAAATTTGCTACCCACTATGTGATAGGACAAAATCTTAGGAGTTCACTGTTGAAGTTGTCAACGTATCCGTAACTAAAATATTTAGTATGTACTTCCTTCTTTGTTTAAACGTAATTACAATAAATAATAACTACAATCAAGAAGCATGATGCGGGCCACCTGTGTATTTTGTAATGAATTAGGCTAGTGTTAAATATAAGTTACACATTAACCGATGGATGGTTGACATATGGAAATTTTAAATTATCCACATTGCTTGTTTGCATGATCTATATGCTCTCTTGCATGAAAAGTTGCAAATTTGGATGAAGTATGCAAAATCAGAAGGGGAGAAAACACATCTTATCCTCCTTTCTTTCATGTCCAAGAAAGTTGTGGTGGTGACTTGGGTGCGCGTGGCAATACTTCTGCTCTAAAATCCACTTTTACCTAGAAGTTGATTTTTCTACCTTTGGAGAGAAGTATTTTTTTTTTCACCTTCTTTAAGTGGCTTCAAAACTTCTTTTGGAGCAAATAAATACTTTAAAAGTAGAAAAATAAAGTTATGTAACCAAATGGATTTTTGCTCCAACAATGTGGTCATGTGCGCCCTCTCTGTCTTTTGCCACTTGCATCCTTTGACAAAAGCTTTCCAAAGCTGAACTTGTTAGACCTCACAGAAAACAGTCTACAGAACACATGCTCTGGGGACATTTGGCCGCTATATTGGTAATGATCGGTTCTATTGACAGTCATTTTACAATAGGTACCCAAATGTCATCGACGAACAAAAATATGGGAAATCTGTACGTAAACAACTCGAAAGATTGGGAAATCAATGTGGAAACTCCATTGGTTATCCACTTGATCAATCAGCGCGAAGTACAAAATTTAATACTTGTTTGACATTATTCTTAATCATTTCTTAATGGACTCAGCGTATTCTCTCTGTCTCCAGAAATGTCCAAGTCATCGCATCCCTTGTATTTGTGAAGAGTGGAGCGGGGACAGAGGAGACGTCTGGACGAAAATTCAATAAGGACAGGGGTGTAGACTCGCGGCGCCCCTAAGAAATTGGGAACTTCTACTTTTTGTGGCTTTTCTGTTTTGTGTTTCTCAGGTAGATTCACCAAAATACCATCAATCATGGAAGGAGCAAGACACCAATATTGACTCAGTTGGATATGGTGAACACGGATAGGAAAACCATCAGGTGGTAACTAGTCTATATAGAAGCACACATATGTATGAAGTACAGCCACTATCATCGACTAATCGGAACTGAATTCTCCAGCTAACTGATCTTTCCTAGATTGAAGTGGTTTGCTAATTAAATTAAGGCTACGATGTTTTACACATTCCAATGGAGTTAAGGAATTCTACCCGGAATTGATATTGTATAGAAGAGGATGCTGGCATGCAAATCCAACACGGGCGTTCATTGTTCTACATCATACTAAAAGCACAAGAAGCCGAGCAGCGTCCATAAAAGAATTGCCTTGGAGTCATTCCACCGCTTCCGAAGCTCACTCATTTGATGGGGAGGAAAAAAAAAGGAAGAAAAAACAATTATACGACTCACGAAAAAACATGGATAAATGGAAGGTTACAACTTTCAACAACATCACATCTAACAAGGTTTGTGATGTGGAAAAAAGGGTTTTGTGTTTTCTTGCCACCCAAGGGACAGGAACGTGCGACCACCAATTTCTTGATGATGTTAGTACCGTCACCATCCAATGCTGTGGAAAAGATAGAAAAAAATAATCGTGTAATCAAAAGTCAAAAACTATGTGATTAAAGTCCTCACACGCATAACCAGAAACCCTAATTACACCTACTAATCCAAGGCACCAGCCCGCTTTTCACGTTCGCTTACATTTGGCCGACCCTCGATGATCGCTCGATGGTTCTCCAAAGCTTTGGATGGATCCGGCGATGAGAAGGAAGAACCATGAGCGTGCTCTTTTGCACGTGTTGATGATGGAAACTTGGAACCCAATATTACACGTATGGGATAGTGGGTACGACGTATAGATTGCTTGATTTAAAGCCTTGTGTTGGGTGGTCTAGGTTAAGGCTGCGATCATTGGCTTGGAATGTGGTTTTCTTTGGGACCTTTCCCCCCGTGGCCGAAGCTCTCGTCGCGATGGTATTGTTTAGTAGGTAAGGGCTAGATGTTTTCGCTGAGAAGTGGACCATCCATCATATGCACTTGAGCCATGACTATGAGCCGCGTATTAGCCGAAACGAAACCCAACTTCGGTCCAACTGAATTTGATTCGGTCTGAACCAACTTTTTCTTTTTCTTTCTCATTATTATTGGTTTGAATGACTGGATCATATTAGAGGACCGGTCCATCCGACTGGATTTGGAAACATTAGTTGTTTGATTAAAATCTTTTTTGATAAAGTAAAAGGGGCGAGTAGGGACGATCAATGTATCCCTTCTAAGGATTGAGCCGTAACTACTGAATGTAGCTATAGGTGTACAAACCATCACTGCAGTGCCATCATGGGCTGTTTGTTTAAGTCAAAATTGTGTGTCATGACCGTCAAATACGATTGAAAATTTTTCAAAAAAAGGTAAGAAGTGGATCAATATGGGTCTAAAGTGGTGTGGCAATTTCAAATAAGAGCATGAGTAGCCATAGTTGTTTTAAATAAGGGCCTGCCGATTGGCCGGTTAAGGGCATTTTCAATAAAATACATTTTAAACCTGATTTTTAGGTAAAATAAATTAAAAATTAAAGAAACTTATAGTTAAAAAAACTACAAGCGGGAGGCTACCTCCCGCTGTGGTTGCTGCCCAACTGTTGATTGCACATCTGTGATGGCTGGTGACCTTGTTTACCAAAGGAGAGGCCTGCGGGAGGCTGCCCTTCCGCTTGTATTTTTTTTTTTTACCTTTTAGCTTTTATTTAAAAAAGAGAAAAGCAGTAAAAAATTTAAAAAGTAAATGAGGAAAATACCCTTAAACAATCGGTGAGTCAGACCTTTTTTTAGATTGAAATGGCTATTTTAGGCTCTCATTTAAAACAATGCCCACGTGAAGCCTTTATTTAAAAAAATAAGAGTATTTCAGATCCTTACTTGAAATTTTTCTAATACAATTGATGGGGTAGCACTCGAGGAAAAGACTAGTATTTTCCTAATACAATTGATTTGAAAAAATAAGAGCATTTCACATTTCCTGCGGGTATGGAATGGGGGAGGTGGTCATGGGCATCGCATTTTTTACTTTTAGTACCCGTCCAAGGGAAGCTGCTTCTCCTTGATTTGGCCTTTTGCTTGATAATTAACTCATACCTGAATACGCATTCATGTTCAAACTATACCCCACTGTGCATCGCCAATTTACTGTGCTCAAGTACATTCACCGCGCGTTTTTAAAAATACCAATTACCATACTCCCAAAAAAAAAGTCGTATTGCTGAAAAGACCGAATTGCCCCTCTTTGGAATTTCCATTCCTCCAGGCCTCTCACAAACTCTTAGGCTCCCATCTCCCACAAACCTTGGCCTCTTTTATCACCCACCACATCTTCTGCTGCCGCCGGGGCGACTAGTTGTGGTAACTGAGCTTAAGGTTCGGTATTATGTTTTGAGTTTGGTTTTTGGTGGTTTGGGTGTGGTAAGAAATCCAGGACCTGGGAGGGGGCACTTTCGGAAATGAAATGGCAATATTGATACGAACGGCAAGATATAAAGAAAGGAGGGCTGTTATATCATTTGACAATGCATAGGGTTATCAAGACCATCCATGTCATTACGAATAAGAAAGTCCTTCAATACTCTGTAGTCTTAAAGCCAATCTCGGGGTAAAGAGCCATCCACATGCGAGCATGCGACAGATTCATATCCACACACATCCCAATGCTTTCACAAACTTTTCAGATTGTTTTTAGCAGATGTTATGTAAAACTTGAGAACCTGATGAAGCAACATTAAAGTCTAGAGCACTATACCTGTCAATAAAACCTGAATTTTATTCTTGGACTTCTCAGTTAGTCGCATGAAGCTACTACATAGACCTCAAAGCGATCCCCACCCACCTCGAGCTTTCACTTGTCACTTGAGTCCACGAAATTGAAAATTTTTGGGACAATTTGTCCGGTCAAAAACTTTGGGAACGTAAGAAACTTCTCAAAAGTCACTATGGGGCCGTTCTGCTTAGCATCATAGCGGTCATAAGACGGTACATACATTTGACCACCAAACCCATTGCTCGTTTTGAACTATTTACATTTGACAAATTTAGAGTTGGAAACTTCCAGCTTCCCACATCCAGAGATCCTTTTTCTAGCTTTTCGTTTCAAGGACTGATAAAGACTAAAAGAGGGAACGCATTTAGGCTGTGTATGGTAACCATTTTGGTTTTGTGATTTTATTCCTTGGAACAAAAAAAAGTTCAAAATCCTATTTGGTAATATAAACGATTCTGATTCTGTTCCCGAAAACAATTTTGGAGCAAAAACAAGAACAAAAAAAAATCTGAAAAAAGAATTACTTTTAAGAATCACAAATTGAATGAAGTATTACATCTCTTTCTTTTCTCTTTCATTTCTCGCATCACTTTTTTTCTCAACCTAAAATAGAATAAGGTCTCATTTAAAAAAACATAATAAAAATAAAATCAAAAATCAAAAATCAAAAATCAAAAAAATTGGAAAAATTCTAAAAAATCAAAAAATTTCAAAAAATCACTGAAAATTGAAAAAACTTGGATTAGGCTAGTTTGACCTCCTCCTCCTCCTCCTTCTTTCATAAATTTGGTTTCATAGATTTTGTTCTTTTTTAGAAAATCCATGAACACCTTTGAAATTAAATTCGAACCACATTCTCTAAGCTCTTAGGGCTTTATTCATATTTTATGATACGATTTATCAATGCCATGATCTTTAATTATGCACTTGATTTTTTTTTTGTTGTGATTTGCTTAGGTTTATATACTTTAGACTTAGTCTAGTTTAAATTTTTTTTTTTAAAAAATAACTAGCGTGAATACGACATCGATATTTTTTGTTGGGTCATGAGTGAGGACAATGTTTATTCTTAATTTTTTTGATGAAATAAGAATGATATTTCATTTACTAGAACCAAAAAGTAACTACGTAACTATTAATTTAAATGATAAAAATTGGGAACATAATTAGAAATTTATATAGTTACCAAGCATGTTTCTATTTCAGGAACAGAAATTTTGTGCAGTTATCAAAACACGTTCTAATTCTCAAAAACTCATCTAGGAAACAAAATCAGAAAAAATCATTTTAATCAGAATCAATTTTTGGGATCAGAATCATTACCATACGTAGTCTTAGTGTACCGAAAGTGGTCCCCACACCAAAAATCACAACAAAGAGATGACCTGATGGAGGAAGATTTGAAGGTTGGTGAGTCAAGCAGTACGACGACATTGGTAAGCCAGAGAATTCTCGCCCTTTCATCGCGCCGACCACAAGTAATCAATGACAATTGTTCGTTGAATTTCAGCTTTGAACTGCTTCAGTTCCGAAAATCGGTTTATTGCCACCAATCGCAGCTTCTTTTCGAAGACACGTAACCATGCCAAAGCACTTGGTTCACTACTGGGGGCGTCTAATTGCTGACACTTATGGCTCAAGAATTTATTTGTCGGTCAGTCCTCCAAACTTTCTGCTTGTCCAGCTGAAATGATTTGAATGTAATTTGAAGAAAGGTATAGATCCATGGAGCAACCTTAGTTGTTAGTTGCTCGTGATTTTTGCCAAAGTAATAAAAGAAAGCAAAATACCCAAAACCATCCTTCCTTTCCACCCCATTGTCACTATCCTCCTCTATGTTTAAAAATACCACTTATCATCCTCTAAAAGAAAAAGAAAAAACCCTCATTTGCTAAAATGATCAAATTGCCCCTCTTTGGAATTTAATCTTCCAAGTCTCTCACAAACCCTAGCCTCCATCACCCACAAACCCTCACCTCTTTAATCAGCCATCACTGTCTGCCGCCGCCGCCATCGCCGTCACAGCAGCGAGCTTGACGGCAACCGATGAACGGTAATAGAGCTTAGATTTTTTTTTTTTCGGGTGGAAACAGAGCTCAGAGTTCATTGGTTATGTTTTAAGTTTTGTTTTTGGCTTGGGTGTGGTAGGAAATCTATGACCTGGGCCAGGACATCCCCGAGATATTAATTGATGATCATGGTAGGATAACTAGAAGCTGAAACAAAACATGTACTCATTGGTATAGTCTTTCCTTAATTCAAACCAAACTAATGATACAATATACAAAAAGTTATAATTTCACTCGCTCTCTTATTTACATTTCCCTATGTTATGCCCTCCTCGTGCAAGATACTATATTTCGCTTTCCATGTCAAGCCCACTTGGGACACCTGTTTGCCTAATCTGCATTATTGTTTTCTACAATTGTTTCCAGACGATCCTGATTCCACCTTTAGATTTATGCTACCATAGAAACCACCTTTTGATGAAAAATAACTTAATGAAAATTTCATGCATCAAATACTACAGGAATGTTGGATGTCATGACAAGTTTGCTTAGAATTAAGGACTGCGGAATTCCTAAGAAAGTCATCTCACATTCGGTCGCTACTTATCATTTTATTTGAGAAAACGAAGCTATAAAGTCTTACATCATAATTATCATGATCTGTCATTTACCTACATAAGTAATATAGTATCAATTAAATAATTTGGCGGGCAAGAATGCCTTTCTAGAAAGGTAATCTTTTTTTGGGTCCATTTTTGTCTGCTCTACCATTTTTCTTACGACTAGTAGCATATACGTGTGTTTGTTGACACCTAAACTTTGACTAATAATATTTTTAAAGTCATTTCTACATGACAAATTAGAACTAATTTTAGTTCTAAACAAAAATAACAAATTCATCTTTCATGTTTATTTTTAGTATTCATACAAGTCCATTTCTTGCATTATATGGATTGGCGGTGCAAGTTAAAGTAAAAATTAACTAGCGGGGGACCAAAGTTCGTAGAGCGCAATTCAGCGGGGGGCAATTGTTGAAAATTCACCAAGGTCCTGGGGTCCAATTTGTGCTTAAATCCACCCATTTAATGTTTAATTTGAAAAAAAGCCTCTTAATTAAAAATGCCCGTTAATTAAGAAAAAGGCTTTATGGACAGAATATCTTCTCTCTGAATCAAATTGCAATTATCCAAAGTTGAGGGACTATTTTGTAACATGAAACCCTAACTTGCTATTATAAATAGGTGCCTTAGGGTTCACATCAAGTAGGGCAATTCCATAGAGGGTAATTAGGTTGCAGGGTCAGGTTGCACTCCATTACTTTTGCCATAGGAATATCCGCCTTAACAACTACCTCATCTTTCGCTGCCCACAAGTCACCCAACATATTGCAGAAGGCCGACATTCGCATTTCATCATTGTTTGATTCCTCCATCATACTCACAGACACGCACGGCACTAGCTCACATAGATGATAGCAGCTAAGGGACAGAAGCTAAACTTACTGATGTGCAGGTGGAGGGGACGCCATAGAATCCAATGGAGGGTGGAAAGGGAACTTGATTGGTGAAGGAGCGGCTTAGGCTTGGCAAGCTTCTATCCAAACCTAAGATTAATTCCTAGTCTTTCATTAGCACCATGAAGAAAGCATGGAAGTTGGAGGAAGTTAATGGTGCAGCTTTGGATGATGGCCTACTTTCCTTTAAATTCAAACTAGAAACTAAGAAGAGGTGAGTCCTTGAGGAAGGCCCTCGGTGCTTTTCGAGAGATCTTCCCATTCTTAAGTAATGCGAGTCGGATATCCTTGGACATTGCTATAAATTTACCCATAGCACATTCTGGGTTCAACTATCAGTTATCCCATCTGGGTGAGTTCTAGAGAAGGTGATACACGATGTAGATTCTAAAATTAGAGATGTCCTTGATGTTAAAATCGAAACTAGAGGAAACAACCCTCGCAAGGTAGGCAGGGCTAAAGTATATATGGAATTGAACTCACTCCTAAAATCTGGCGCTATTCTCACCCTAGGGAAAAAGAAGCTGTGGGTGGATTTCTACTATGAAAGACTACCAAAATTCTGCTACTCTTGTGGATACATGGGACACTACATAATTGGCTGCGAGATCTACCCTTATGAGAAATCAAAAATGGGAAAGAACGGGGTGAGTAGGTTTGGGAGTTGGTTAAGGGTAGAAGCAAAATCACCCAGCTCCTTTTGGACTCTCTACTGTGGTGATGAACCCATACAGACCAAAGAAGAAAATATGATTCCAGAAACCCCTTTGAATATCGCAGCTAAGGACATAAATCAGGCAGATCCAGGAGGCAGCAACAATAGGGCCAGTTCCAAACAACATGAATGGAAAAGATGCTCCATCAATTTGCAAAGTAATGTAGAGACCAAGTCAATATTGGCTATCGATGCAAACAATGATCTCTCCCCATCCCCAGGTAAAATGAACAAGAGTGAATTCAAATCCCAACCCCTAAAGAAGCTGAAAAGGGCCTGTCCTAATTACCAGCAAGCAGCCGAAGGGTCTTACATCAATGAGGATATACTCCTCGAGACACCTATCATGCTAGTTGAGGGAAGGAACAAATGGGCTTTGGTGGCTAGCCCTAATAAGCCATTGGAGATTATATGAAGCTTTTGAACTGGAATGTTCAAGGGCTAGGTGTTCCCCTAACGTTCCAGCATTTGCGAGCTATTGTGGCTTATGAAGGACCCAACCTCGTCTTCCTAATGGAGACGAAGAATAAAATAACAGTAGTGAACAAAATTATTAAAAGATTAAACTTTCAGTTCTCAGCTATAGTCAACCTAGCAGGAAGATTAAATACGATCGAATAATTTTCAAATAAGGGCCAGAAATGGATCAATATGGGTCTAAAGTGGTGTGACATTTCAAATAAAAATCTAAAGTAATCATAGCTATTTCAAATAAGGGCCTGACCTCGCCGGTTAGCTGATTAAGGGCATTTTCATCAAAATACATTTTTAACCTGATTTTTAGTTAAACTAAATTAAAAATTAAAGAAACTCAAAGTTACCTCCCACTGTGGTCGCTACCCAATTGCCAATGGGATGTCGGTAATGGCCGATGACCTTGCTAACCAAAGGAGCGGCCTACAGGAGGCTACCCTTCGACTTGTTTTTCTTTTTTTTTTTAACTTTTAGTTTTTTAATTTAAAAAATAGAAAAAGGAAAAATATAAAAACACTTAAAAAATTTAAAAGTAAATGATGAAAAAAATGTCCTTAATCAACCGGTGAGTCATATCCTTTCTTTAGACTGACGTGGCTACTAGGCCCTTATTCGAAATGTCCATGCCAAGCCTTTATTTGATAAACTTGAGGAAAAGACTAGTATTTATGGATTAGGTGCAGCACCAAAAGAGTTTGACTATATAAAAAGCATGTTTTGGCCATCCAGCCAGACTTCGACTTGTGTCCTACCCTATTTTTGAGGTTGGTGAGATATTTTAGTACTTCAGCGTCCTACTTATTTCCCATCTTGATGAGATATTCCGTTGATTTCATTAACTACGTAAAACGCTAATCCGAGTGAATGGTCCAAATATCAAGTCACTGGAGAAGAACTCGTGCCACGCGCGGACTAGGAATAAACTTCTATCTTTTATCAATTACTATGAAATGAACGTGTTACCCTGAACACATTTTTTCTTTGCTATGTAAATTCTCTTTGCAGGAAAAATGTGAAAAAGAAGAAGAAGTTCAGATCAAACTTCCTTTTTTGATTATGAAGTAGTTAATGATAGAAAAAGATTAATTCCATGAGCTTGGGCTTCTATTGCTAACATAAAAACATCTTTTTCCATATCTTCTTCTTCCATAACCCGAGCTCGGAGAAGGAAAAGATAAGAGGGCCCTATGGAGAATGGGGTCAGAAATCCATAACAGAGTCCGACCACAACGACCAAATTCTTAACAATTAAGAGATCCATTCAAAGAACACGAGGGCTAGTTGAAGTAACGAACTTCCAAGACACATTCTAATTTTTTTTACTGTAGTCCACGATCGAAGAAGGTATCATTCCTCACATGCATACGAAACTTCCAAAGAACATAAATCATACGTTAGACTGTCACTTGCAGAAGGCAAACAAAGACAATTCTACCCATTTGATCGCCCCTCTGTGGTCAATTATTTTTTGGACCTGCATACATTGGATCTTATGCCAAACACACAAATGTAAGAAGTCTTGGACAATGAATGAAATAAAATATTGAGGGCATTGGCCGGATCTATTCGCACTACCGACCATCCAACATCGTCACCGTGACTACATTAACAGTGTGGAGTTCTTCATGTGTCGGGGTGGCGCTTAAGTCCATTGAACTTCTTTCCATGAAGAAACCAGGCTGTTTAGGTCGAGGCAATCTTGCACTTTCATTTCCCAACAAGGCCACCACAGAGGACATCGCTGGTCTATCGTTGGGGAACTTCTGCACGCACAACAAGCCTGCATGGATACATCTTTTCACTTGAGGTTCCACCGAATCACACACGCATCCGTCAACGAGTTCCATGGCTCTTTCTTCACTCCATAGCAACCATGCCTGAAAAAAGGGAAAAAAAGGAAAAAAAATCACATCTCGGGCTTAGTAATGCAGACGAAAAGAGGGAGATAAGGGAGCGAGAACAACATATGCTCTGGATCTTTTCTCTTACATGTCCGAGAAGGTTATGGTGATGATTGGGGTGGCTAAATCCTCTGTTTCTTTTGCCGCTTACAATCTCTAACAGAAGCACGCCAAAGCTAAAGACATCGGATTTCACAGAGAATTTTCCATCGAAGGCATATTCAGGGGACATATAGCCACTGCAATGACAAGGTATTAGTCTTCTAACATAATATGCAGTCCTATTTAGAGATTTTCTGATAAGACAAGTTCTTACTAAGTTCCGATGATTCTCTTTGTCTTTGCTTCTTTCTCATCAGATGCAAAAATTCTTGCCAGCCCAAAGTCTGAGATTCTAGGGCTAAGGCTGCCATCCAATAAAATGTTGCTAGCTTTGAGATCGCGGTGAATTACTTGAAGTTTAGAATCATGGTGTAGATAGAGAAGACCTCTCGCAATCCCAGTGATAATGTCAAAACGTTTTTCCCAGTCTAACAATAAGCTTCTTTCATGATCTGCATATGCAGATAAGTATAGTTTAGTCAACCAGAGGAATTAAGTTCGGTGCACAGATAGCATCATGGTCAAATAACATCTTTGAATAAAGGGTGGTCCAGAGGCCTAACCAAAGATGAAATGATCCAAACTCTTGTTTTGCATGTACTCATAGACCAAAATCCTTTCCTCACTCTCCATGCAACAACCTAGAAGCCCCACGAGATTCCTGTGTTGAAGTTTGGCTATCAGAATTGTTTCATTCTTAAACTCTTCAAGACCTTGTCCTGAATTTCTTGACAGTCTCTTCACTGCTACTTCTTGTCCTGTGGAAAGATTTCCCTGCATATTGTGGTTTTAGGTAGACATATTAGACAACGAATATCATCATTCTGTTTGCAGAAACTTCGTCTTGGAATACGCATGGCTCATCACCTTGTACACTGGGCCAAAGCCACCAGCTCCAATCAGACTATCCTCAGAAAAACCATTTGTAGCATTGACAATGGTAGCCAGATCAAAAAGTGGCAAATCAACATCTTCCTCCTTGATTTTCCAACCTGAAAAAGACCAGTTACAACAAAAATCTTTGTCGAAAAATATGTTAACATCATAAAAGGCCCTTAAAGTCTCCTTGTATAGTCTGGAGGTGTACATTCATAGAAGCAGTTGCTCTGACCTTTTCTCTTTATTCTGCAATTCCAGATTCGACCACAGTACACCATGGCCAATAGAAACAAAGCAGCAACAGCAGGCATCAGTACATCGATGACCATCCTTTTCTTCTTGGCAGAATTATGAAGGAAATCTAGAATACAGAAGACTGAGAAGATTAATGCAATCTTCTAGGGTGCTGTTGCTGAATAAGCAGGTTAAAAGATAAAATCTCTAGAAAAAAAAAAACAATGATTGGCAAAATAAGCACCTAGTTCAGATTTTGGTAGGCGTATGTAGAGAGTTTGCCCATAGTCATCTTCTTCGTACTCCTTAATATCAATTAGGCTTCCGAACCACAGGATGCAGCCGCTACCTCCTCCTCTAACATCTGAATTAGCATAAGCTGCGCATGAACAGTTCTTTAAGCACTCAGCCTTACATTCCTCGAGGCTCATGTTCTCGTTCAACCAGAACTCTAACAGATCAGGAAGTTTCACTTTTTCAAGTTTGAGGAACCCTTCTTCCTTCGAACAATTTACTGGTATTCTTCTCATGCATCCACCGGACCAAATAAGGAGATCCCATTCTTCTGGAGACTTTGGTACAAACCCATTTAAGCAATCGCATATTGGAGCTCTGTTAACTCTACAGATACCATTGGCTCCACAAGTACCATAAGCATCGCATGGATCATTGGGCGACGCGTACATGATAGTCCAGGCATTGCTTGTTTTACTTGCAACATAGTACTGGAGCACCCCGGAGTGGTTCATTGTAAGTACCCTTGCAATAAATTCGCTTTTTCTGGCTTCATATTCCAAAAATATCTCATTTTCACCATATAAGAACACCGCCGTGGTTGCTGCAGTCGATCCCACTGGAGCACCACTGAATTGTTTTCCGTTCCATGGTCCTGACCGATATTTCTTCCTGGATCCTAAGCTGACGACTTCTGCTTGAGGCAACCCATGAATGTTCAACCTGTAAGTATAGTCTCCAGGGGAAGGATCATCCATGCTTTTCCAAGAAGTCAGACGTCTTTCCAAACCAATTTTCAAGTCCCATCCTAATTTCATACCAGGTAGTTGTGTGTCGGACGGATGATCAAAACTCTGCCATGAATAGAAATCAGAATTCAGATCAGTGGCCTCTCTGAGAACAAGATTTCCAGTGTCTAAGAGCTGTGCAACGGGATTTCTCTGGACCCTGGATAAATTCGAAGACCAGATGACAATCTCCGATTGGTTGACAAGAACCAGATCTCCATCACGGCTAAACGTGAGAACTCCATCTGAATCATCGAGTGGATTGGCCCTGTTGGCAACCCAAACAACTACTTCCGGAGTGATCTTGTACCATATGCCCAAGTATCTGTTGTTGGAGTTGCCAGGAGAGAAGAAGCCGAGCTCAAAGCTTTGGCCTGAAGAGACCAATGTCTCTCCATCTTTCATAGACTGGCCTGAACTTAATGTGTCAGCTGCAGTTGACAAGCCGCAGGCTGACAGGCAGACGATGAAAAGGCAGATGAAAAGGGTAGGTGCTTCCATGCCTAAACTAAATCATGCAGGACTGCGCAACTGTGTGAGATTTAGAAGGAAAAATTGCATGTGCTTGTGCCTGGCAAGCCAAGTTCTAGGAGTCGGACAGGAATGGGACTGTGATCACCACTGTAAACCTTCTAGGAAGCTGTCAGGACAGATTTTTTTCAGTTGACTCGACTGGTCAACTCACATTTCCTGCATGTATTTAATGGGGGAGATCCTTTCTACGTCACGGGCATCACATTTCTTAATTCTAGGACCCGCCTGTAGAAAGAAGCTGCTTCTTTATTTGGCCTTTTGCTTGATAATTAGCTCATACCTGGATACGCATTCATGCTCAAACCATGCCACACTATGCATCGCGATTTACCGTGCTCAAGTACATTCACCGCGTGTTTATCAATGTCATCGCGGCAGTAGCCACGGGGGCATCATAGATGACCGTTTGGCGGTGTCGGGAAATTGTAAGTACTTTCGCATCGAGAACGCACACGAGCAAAGTTGTATGACAGGATGTTATTAAATGGTCGAATATAACCGGACTTTTTAAGGATGGATTTCTATGTCTCACATCAAGCTACAAGATAGACATATAAAGAAATCTCCACCTTGGTCTTTCACTTGTTATTGTAGTCTGAACTGCGAGCGATTTGGACAGTTTGCCCTGGCTCTAGAAGAGTCAAGGCACGTGAAAAATCTGTCATGGGCCCTGCTGGGCATCATAACGGTCCTAAGACGATGCAAACCTTTGACCCTTCCGTTGATTTTTTGGTCCATCAAGTGTTTACATTTCACAAATTCAGACTTGGAACCTCCCAAAATAAATTAAAGACGATTGTTCATTGAATTTCAGCTTTTGACTGGTTCAATTTTCCAGGATCGGTTTATTGCCAGTAATTGCAGCTTCTTTCCAAAGACAAGGAACCATGCCTAAACACTTAGTCTACTACCGGGAGCGTCTAATCGCGGATGATTACAGCGATGACGAGTTTCTTTCCATTATTATTTAGAGGAATTTATTTGTTTGGTCTGTCTGTCCTCCAAACTTCATTCTTGTCCAGGTGACATGATTTGAGTGCGATTTGAAGGAAGATATAGATTGATGGAGCAAGCTTAGTTGTTAGTCGTTTGCGATTTTTCCCAAAGGAAATAAAAGAAGGGAAAATTACAAAAATCATCCTTACTTTCCAACCCATTACCACTTGCCCTCCTCTATTTTGCAAAATACCACTTACCATCCTCCAGGGAAAAAAAAAAGTCGCATTGGTGAAAAGACCAAATTGACCCTCTTTGGAATTTCCAATCCTCTAGGTCTGTCACAAACTCTTAGGCTCCATCTCCCACAAACCTTGGTCTCTTTTATCACCCACCACATCTTCTTCTGCTGCCGCCAGCATCACGATGGTGGGCAGCAGCTTAAAAGGGCTCACCAAATACAAAAGGAACAACTCACAGCTTATAATAAAAGCTTCCCCCCAACAAAATATCCTCCACTAAGGATCGCTCACGTTCTACGGGCGACTCGCTGGATTTGAAAAATAAAAAGATGAAAGGAATGAGCTAACACGGCTCAGTGAGTAATACATTTCTTCTAAGCGGATCGAACAATCACTATGCACATTTAAAACACAAAACAAATACTAATGGTTTAATCCATTGGTTAATCTCAGCAAAACACATGTCAATGGTCTATCCATTGACTAATCACGTGCTCAAGGCTCTAACCGTAGTCACGTATAACGCTCGTGACAAAATACGACCAAGATTCCCCCCTTGGCAAGGTCTCCACCTACAATGCCGGTGGCTCGGCCCACAAGGATATCCTAAATAGTATGCGCATACCCACAAACCCATCAATCGGGTTCATAATTATCTTGAGCAGCACAAAATCATAACAACTCAAAACCAATAGCAGAAATCTGTCATAAATTATTTCAACCAGAATGAACATCACCATCAACTCAAAATCAGTAGTACAAAGTAACCACAAACCAACTTGAATAGCCAAAATAGCAATAAATGTTTGATCTTGTTTTATGCAACAAAAATGCTCTAAACACCGCTTTTTCTTTCTTTTCAAAAGAACAAATCACATTAAAAACTCATATTATACCTTCTCAGAAAAACATGAGTTTATACAAGTCAAAGAAGAAATAGTATCACTCACCAGACGAAGGCAAAATTAAAATGCGACGGTTACTCGAGCCGACGCGTCCGAATTCCTATTCAAAAATACGAAAAATGGATCAAAAACAAGTAATATGACACTCTAATGGACGGCTTAACTAATTTACACCTATTTAACGATATAACGATGATCGCGCGTCAACAAAAGCTCGCCCAATAACAAATTTCCTTTGCTGTCCTTAATGGGCAGTTTGCGCTTCAGAATTAAAAAGGCCATAACTTACTCCACCGAGCTCCATTTTAAGCCATCTTATAGTCCAAACGAAGCTTACTCGATGTACTACAAAAGTATTAGCATGATCGACCTCAAATAACGAACGAAAAATGAAGATATTAGCTCTTGAAGTATGCTGTTCGAGCGCATACTATAGGAAACAGAACAGCTCGCGCTTCAGGAGTAAAAAGGTCATAACTCGCTCCACCGAGCTCCGTTTCAAGCCATCTTATAGTCCAAACGAAGCTTATTCGACGTACTACAAAAGTCTTAACATGGTCGACCTCAAATAAAGAATGAAAAATAAAGATATTGGCTCTTGAAGTATGCTGTTCGCGTGCATATTGTAGGAAACAGAACAGCTCGCGCTTTAGGAGTAAAAATGTCATAACTCACTCCACCGAACTCCGTTTCAAGCCATCTTATAGTCCAAACGAAGCTTGTTCAACGTACTACAAAAGTCCTAACATGGTCGACCTCAAAAAGGAACGAAAACTGAAAATATTGGCTCTTGAAATATGCTGTTCGCGCAGGTACTCTAGCAACCAGAATTTAAAACTTTGTTTCGGGCAAACTATAAGTCCAAATTGAGATCCGTCAAATCCCACGGCTTCACAACGTCCTAAATCTTCATCTCCATATAAAAACGCAGCATAAAAACTCCTCAAATGAACCCAGCAACTTGAACTCAATCTAGATTCGAAACTAAACCCTAACTCCAAAAATTACTTCAATAGGAAGAGCGAGGGGTGCGAGTACTTACTAAATGTTGTTAAACGACGTCGGAATCGTTTGGCGAGGCACGTGGTTTGGACCTATCTTCTTCTTTCCTCCCTCTTCTCTCTTCCTCTTCTCCTTTCTTTCTTTCTTCTCACGTATGCCTTGGTGTGAAGAAGAAGGGAAAGTTACCCCTATTTTTTTTATTTCTCTTTCTTTTGTTGACTTTTCAACTCTTCATTTTATCTCTTTTTTTTTTATCACCACTATTGACTAGTCAAAAATTTTGGCCTATATAAAAAAAATGAGCATTACAGTTATAGTAACAACATTCCTCGTGTAGGATTCTTCTGTGCTCGACGGAGTTCTCTCCATAAAGAAGCTGGGCTGTTTAGGCTGTGGCAAGATTCCTCCTTCATTCGCTAACATGGAAAGGACTGAAGACATTGATGGTCTATCTCCAGGAAACTTTTGGACACATAACAAACCAACATGAATGCATCACTCTACTTGGGATGCAATGGAGGAGTCGCATAGAGATTCATGTAAAAGCTCCAGGGCCCTGCCTTTACTCCAAAGCAACCATGCCTTGAACAAATTCAGTCATGTCATTAGATAGTATCATTATAGAGCTTCTCAGAAAACATGGCTGCGACTACATAATAGACGTGAATAGATGTAATTATACTTACGTGCCCAAGAAGGTTGTGGTGATGATCTTGCTGCCAGAATCCTCTATTCCTCTTGCTGCTTATTATCTCTAACAAAAGTACACCAAAGCTAAAAACATCGGATTTAACTGAGAATTTTCCCTCAAAAGCATACTCTCGAGACATATAACCGCTGCAATCAGAAAATCGGGACTCAAATCTTCCAAGGTTCATGAGGAAAAAACCTATATCCAAGGTTGATGGAGGAATGCTCGTCAGTTGAGATGAGAAACTTACTAGGTACCGATAATTCTTCTAGTTTTTGCCTCCCTTTCATCACCCCCAAAGATTCTTGCAAGACCAAAGTCTGAAATTTTAGGATTCAGATCAGCGTCTAACAATATATTCTTACTTTGAGATCTCTGTGAATGACTGGTAGTTTTGAATCTTGGTGAAGATAGAGAAGTCCTCTCGCAATTCCTATGAGTATGTCAAAGCGACTTTTCCATGATAAGGTGGAGCTTCTGTCATCATCTGCACAAACTCAAGACCATATGAGTTTTACGCATGACCCTCTGAAGAAAATGAGTACATTAATTAGCATTCGGATGCATGTCCTTTCAAATAAAAATGACCGACTGATAGTATTGGGATGGGATCAAGTGAAAAGAAAATGAATGAGGATCAAGGAGTTCGAACCAAAAATGAAATTATCCAAGCTTTTATTTGGCATATACTCATATATTAGCATTCTCTCTCTTCTCCCTCTATGCAACAGCCGAGAAGCCCGACAAGGTTCCGGTGCTGAAGTCTGGCGATCAGGAGTACATCATTCATGAACTCTTCAATACCTTGTCCGGAACTTTTGGACAGCCTTTTCACTGCTATTTCTTGGCCCGTGGAAAGAATGCCCTGCATTTTTTCTTTAGTTCCATAAGCTTATCCTGTGCTATAAGCTTGCAACTCCATAGATAATTACCTTGTAGACTGTACCAAAGCCACCCATTCCAATCGTGTTGGTCTCAGAGAAATGTCCAGTCGCAATGCTAATTGTTGAAAAATCAAATGATGGTAAGTCAATGTCTTCCTTTTCACTTTGCAAGACTGAAATGATGAACAATGTCAATCAGATTGATAATAGTTGTTCAGAATCTAACAAGGAAAAATACAAATCTCCACTATATGAAGGCGCCTGGATAAGGAACAAGCTTACCTCCTCCTTTCATTCTGCTTTTCCACATTAGGCCCAATGCTATGCCTGCTATAAACAATCCAGAAATTGCAGAAGCCGCTGTGACAGTGACCAGTCTTTTCTTATTGACAGGGCGGTGGATTGAATCTAGAATAGCCAGGAAAGTGCATCGACATAAGCTAATGAATGTGAAAAAAATGAAGCAAAAGATAACAAAATAAGAATGAGTAATAAATAGTCGGGTACCAGATCAGGATTGACCTAGCACTTACTGTGTACATGATGCAAATTAAGGAAAAAGCATGATCATGACAATAGAACAGTTGCTACCTGGATCAGCATGCTTAGGTCTACCTAACTGAGATGCAGGTAGTCTTATGTAGAGATTTTGCTCGTAGTTGACTTGTTGAGATTCTCGCATATCAATGAGATCGCCGAACCACATTAAACAGCCGCTACCTCCTCCTCTAACATCTGAGTTAGCATAAGCCCTGCAGGAGCAGTTCTTTAAACATTCAACCTTGCACTCCTCAAGGCTCATACTCTTGTTTAGCGAGAAGTCTATCAGGTCGGGCAACTTCAGTTGCGAAAGTTTCAGAAACCCTCCTGGCGAGAGCAATTCAATGGAACTTTCATTATGCACCCACTGGTTGAGTTAAGCATTTACCATTCTTCTGGGGACTTGGGCATGAAACCCTGCAAGCACTGGCATCTTGGATCTTCGCTAATTGTGCAGACACCATTAGCACCACACTGCCCATAGTTGTCGCATGGTTCACGGGGCATTGAGACCATAACGTCCCATTTAGAGCTCTCTTTCTTCCCCAGAAAACATTGCACAAGACCAGACTGGTTCAATCTGACCATGGTGATGATGTCATCGCTTAAAAGTTCAAACTCAAAATACACATTCGTTTCATTGTAAACGAAAATGGCCTTGAATAGGGTATTTTCAGACTGCGGAGTACCCGGGAAATGGACGCTGTTCCGGGGACTTGCTCGAAATATCTTTCTGGAACCTTTGTAAAGCACTGTCAATTGGGGCAAGCCTTTAACATTTATTCCATAGGTATAGTCTCCAGAAGAAGGATCATCCATGCTTTTCCAAGAAGTCAGATGCCATTGGAAACCGGTTTTGAGGCTCCATCCCATTCGCATACCAGCTAAAAGAGTGTCAGTTGGATAGTCAAAGCTCTGCCATGAGTATTCACCAGAATGTGAACTGGTATTCTCTAAAACAACAAGATTACCAGAATCCGACAGCTGTGCAACTGGGTTTCTTAAAACTCTGGATGAATTCGAAGACCAGATGACACTCTTTGATGGGTTGAGGATAACTAGATTCCTCTCGTCACTAAATGTGAGAAGACCATCTAAATCAGTGAGTGGGTTATTCCCGTTGGCGACCCAAACCACTGTTTCAGGACTCAATTTGTACCATATCCCCAAGTACCTATTCTTGGAATTTTCTGGAGAGAAGAAACCAAGCTCAAAGCTTTGGCCTGAAGAGACCAATGTCTCTCCATCTTTAATGGACTGACCTGAACTTAAGGTATCAGATGCGATCGACAGGTTCAACCCTGACATAAGGATGGCAACAAGAAAGTGAAAAGTGAGGGAAAAGAAAAGCTTTCCAATTTCCATAAGGCCATCTGCCATTTTTCCCTGGATCCTCCTCACCAGTGCCAGTCTTAAAAAATCAAAGGATGCTTACTAAGAAAATATGGCGGAAGCCTACCTTACAGAATGTTCTGCAATTTTAATGCTGAGCTGATCATCAGCAACTCCCAGTATGTACACTTGGTTGAGAAAGATTGATCAGAAGACAATGGCTATTCACGCAAAGCAAGAAAGGCATATCTCTCTCCTCAGGACGGAGACCGGGTGACAACTAACAAATCTTCCCCAGGCAGGATTGTTGATGGTGTTGAACTAGTCCATATTTTTAGTTCAACACCTTCTGGAAGGAATGCGTACAAGTTCGTAAAAAGGGATGTGATCTTGCTTGTGAGGGTAATGAAATTATCCATGTTACTTTACACTTTTTCTACCTTATAAAGTGAAGGATTTTTTACGGGGAACACAAAATGAAAATGGAACTTTTTAGCTCCTTTGTGTCACATCCCAAAACCACAATAATGGGGGTTGTGACACGGCCATCCCTTTCTTAAAAGGATGCAGCCACAACTTAACCAGAATTCAACCTGATAATAAATATGTATATCCATACATACGAGCTCAAGAAGTTCCTTAGGTACAAACATCAGAGCTTGCTACTAAACCATAAATAGATATACATACATATCATTCCAAATGACAGACATATCTAATGTCAACTTAAAAGGGCTCACCAAATACAAAAGGAACAACTCACAACTTATAATAAAAGCTTCCCCCCAACAAAATATCCTCCACTAACGATCGCTCACGTTCTACGGGCGACTCGCTGGATCTGAAAAATAAAAAGATGAAAGGAATGAGCTAACACGGCTCAGTGAGTAATACATTTCTTCTAAGCGGATCGAACAATCACTATGCACATTTAAAACACAAAACAAATATGGTTAATCTCAGCAAAACACATGTCAATGGTCTATCCATTGACTAATCACGTGCTCAAGGCTCTAACCGTAGTCACGTATAACGCTCGTGACAAAATACGACCAAGATTCCCCCCTTGGCAAGGTCTCCACCTACAATGCCAGTGGCTCGGCCCACAAGGATATCCTAAATAGTATGCGCATACCCACAAACCCATCAGTCGGGTTCACAGTTATCTTGAGCAACACAAAATCACAACAGCTCAAAACCAATAGCAAAAATCTGTCATAAATTATCTCAACCAAAATGAACATCACCCTCAACTCAAAATCAATAGCATAAAGTACTCATAAAAACATCTTGAATAGGCAAAATAGCAGTAAATGTTCGATCCTGTTTTATGCAACAAAAATGCTCTAAATACCGCTTTTTCTTTCCTTTCAAAAGAACAAATCACATTAAAAACTCATATTATACATTCTCAGAAAAACATGAGTTTATACAGGTCAAAGAAGAAATAGTATCACTCACCAGATAACGGCAAAATAAAATACAACTGTTACTCGAGCCGACGCGTCCGATTTCCTATTCAAAAGTACGGAAAATGGATCAAAAACCAATAATATGACACTAATGGACGACTCAACTAATTTACACCTATTTAACGACAGAACGACAACTACGTGTCAACGGAAGCTTGTCTATAGTAGATTTCCTTTGCTGTCCACAAACCCATCAGTCGGGTTCACAGTTATCTTGAGCAGCACAAAATCACAACAATTCAAAATCAATAGCAGAAATCTGTCATAAATTATCTCAACTAGAATGAACATCACCATCAACTCAAAATCAATAGCACAAAGTATTCACAAAACCATCTTGAATAGACAAAACAACAGTAAATGTTCGATCCTATTTTATGCAACAAAAATGCTCTAAATACCGCTTTTACTTTCTTTTCAAAAGAACAAATCACATTAGAAACTCATATTATACCTTGTCAGAAAAACATGAGTTTACACAAGTCAAAAAAGAAATAGTATCACTCACCAGATAACGGCAAAATAAAATACAACTGTTACTCGAGCCGACGCGTCCGATTTCCTATTCAAAAGTACGGAAAATGGATCAAAAACCAATAATATGACACTAATGGACGACTCAACTAATTTACACCTATTTAACGACAGAACGACAACTACGTGTCAACGGAAGCTTGTCTATAGTAGATTTCCTTTGCTGTCCATAGTGGACAGCTCGTGCGGCAGAACGGATAAAGCCATAACTCACCCCACCGAGCTCCGTTTCAAGCCGTCTTATAGTCCAAACGAAGCTTATTTGATGTATTACAAAAGTCCTAATATGATCAACCTCAAACAACGACTGAAAAATGAAGATATCAGCTCTTGAAGTATGCTGTTCGCTCGTGTACTATAGCAACTAGAACAGCTAGCGCTTCAAAACTAAAAATATCATAACTCACTCCACCGAACTCCGTTTCAAGCCATCTTATAGTCCAAACGAAGCTTATTCAATGTAATACAAAAGTCCTAACATGATCAACCTCAAACAACGACCAAAAAATGAAGATATCGGCTCTTGAAGTATGCTGTTCGCGCGTGTACTATAGCAACCAGAACAGCTCGCGCTTCAAAAATAAAAATATCATAACTCACTCCACCGAACTCCGTTTCAAGCCATCTTGTAGTCCAAACGAAGCTTATTCGACGTACTACAAAATTCTTAACATGGTTGACCTCAAACAATGAACAAAAACTGAAGATATGGGCTCTTGAAACATGCTATTCGCGCGGGTACAGTAGCAACCAGAATTGAAAATCTTGTTTTGGGCAAACCATAAGTCCAAATTGAGTTCTGTAAACTCCCACGGTTCCACAACACTCTAAATCATCATTTTCCCCAAAGAATCTCAGTTCAACGACTCCAAAATCTAACTTCACAGCTTAATTTTTCTATAAATCCGAATTTGAGCTCTACTAACATAAAACGTTTTAATTTAGCCGAACAAAGAGGGCGAGCACATACCTAGCCTTGCGACAGGTGGTGAAACGAGCTTAGTGAGACATTTGCGGCGGGTGGTGCGCACACATGATTTTATTTCTCTCCCTTTCTTCTTCCTCTTTTCTCCTTCTTTCCCCTCTTCTTTCTTTCCTTTCTCTCTTTCTTTTCTTTCTTCTCTTCGTGCTCTTGTTGCAGAGAAGAGTAACTACTATCTTCTTTCTTTCTTTTCTTTTTATTGACTTTCAACCCTTTTTTTTAATTATTTTCTTTATGTGGGTCCCACCATCATTTAATGACATGTTTATAGAAACCTAGTTATTACACTTTGACAGTCCACGAACTGCGTAGGAGCCTTGATGGGACACTGAATAAATGGAGAAGAACTTAGAATCTCCGCGATTGAATTTTTTTGCACTTTCCACTAACATTTTCTTCACCCCCAAGACTTCCAAACAACGACATTAATGCTCGATGACCAAAACGTTGAACCTGCCGACTCCCAGAGACACAAGCGCGAGATGCAAGAAAAGAGGTAGATGTCTTCAATTTCCCTTGAGCAAATTTGGCTAGCACATGTTCTTCATGGAGCAGAAGTTTGAGCAGAATGAGCTACTCTTGAAATAGCAGTTTGTAGGCCATAAAAAAGGCAACTGGTGAGCCATTGAAAGTAAGCTTCAGGTAGCCAAGGTGCTTTGGAACAAGAGAGAAGGGGAGATATTTGGCTCTATGATAAATGGGAGAGCGTGAGAGAAAAAAAAAATGAATGCATTACTAGTTTGCTCCAATTGTTGTGCGTGTTGAAAGTTAACTGTAATAGCTGCGTGAGGCCTTACACTGTTTGACATCAATGATTATTCCTTATTCCACTTAACATATGTATTCTGTGAATAGTAATATAACAGTTATCACTACTGGAAATATCAAGACGCCAATGTTGACTCTTAATCAGACATAGCGTGATAGATTGAAAAACCATCATATTTACAAGTCCACGGATGACTATTAAATAGAATCGAGCGAGTGAATGAAGTATGACTGTGACCTCCATGGTGTGCCGCTGAGGGGGGGAGTTTGTGACATCCCATGGAGGCGGTGTGCATTACTCTCCGTCCCACATCGCTTAGGGAGGGAGTCTTGGGCTAGTTTATAAGGCTTGGGGTCGCTTTTAACTTGCAAGAGGCCTTTTTTGGGGGTTATATGGGGGACTTTCGGAGGAACAAAACCGTGAGGACTGTGTGTCCAAAGCGGACAATATCTTGTGAGTGGTGGACCCAGGTCGTTATAAATAATGTTCATAATCCCATCTTTGGTAACAAGTCAATATAATTCAATACTCCATATTCAGCTATTATCAAACAACATGGCTTGCTTCTTTGATTTTAAATAAAAGTGAAAAAAATTATTATTTTTGCTTTCCCGCCAAAATTTAAAGTATTATTTAAAATTTCAAAAGAATATGAAATAATTATATGTGTATCTAGTTGACAAAACTAGAACGTTGTAAAAGTTTCGGAGTTTTGCTTTCGAGAAAAATCAAAGTACGTAAACCATGGGATATAGGTTAAGGGCACGCTTGATAACCTAATTAAGCGTTGAAAACTGAAAGTTCAACACTTAACACTAAACTTGCTTGATAACCTTAATTAGCATTGACTTGCTATGAATTAAGTCAAAAATACACTTTACATAATTGGTAAGGAAAGGGTTGCTCAATTCATTATACAATTAAAAATTATATGCCAACTAAAATTGCCAAATGTACTGCTAAAACCTACCAATAAATGTCCTTATTATAGCTTTGTAAGATATCAATAAAATTTAGCTATTAGTTCACAATTATCACCAAACAAGTATTAATTTTTATTTTCAATAAACGTCAGTACTAAACATTTTACTACCCTTTTTGACAAATTTCACCATCGTCTTCTGCGTCTGTCCTTTGTATACGAGATAGCCGGTCTACAATCTGCAGTAACATCCTCAATGGCATTCCTATCGACGTTCTGGTAATGTGACTGAAATGACATTGAGTGTGTAGAATCGTTCCTTAACTAAAGATGCATCTGAGCGACCTGAACTTCTCTCCACGAAGAAACCAGGCTCTTTAGGCAGTCGCAAGGTTGTTCCTTCATTTGCCAACATGAAAACAACACTGGACATTATAGGCCTATCTTCAGGAAACATTTGGACACATAACAAGCCTACCTGAACGCATCTCTCTGCTTTAAACTTGACAACAGAGTCTCATAAAGATATATCGATTAGTCCCATAGCCCTCCCTTCACTCCATAGCAACCACACCTACAAAAATTCAACCATTCATGAATCATGATTACCACTATCTGCGGATCGAAAGGAAAAATTGTCTATAGGAACAAAGAACAAAGGGAAGAGGTTTTACGAGAAACAGAATGCCTGATCCTGTTTTATCGAAAAAGAAAATGGCAAATCCAAATAATCCTGCCACTTACGTGCCAGAGAAGGTTGTGATAATTATCAACATGCTGGAATCCTCTATTCCTTTTGCTACTTACTATCTCTAACAAAAGCACACCGAAGCTAAAAGCGTCGAACTTCATAGTGAATTTCCTGTCAAAGGCCTACTCTGCGGACATGTAACCATTGCATCAAGCAAATAAGGCTTTAGTCCCTCCATATACTGATGGCTAGTGCACTGTTTGAATGAATTGAGATGAGAAACTTACTGTGTACCAACTATTCTTCGCGTATTTGCCTTCGTGTCATCTCTCTGAAAGTTCCTTACTCGGCCAAAATCTAAAATCTGTGGATTCATGTCAGCATCTAACAAGATGTTACTTGCTTTAAGGTCTTTGTGGATAACTTGTAGTTTTGAATCCTGGTGGAGATAGAGAAGTCTTCGGGCGATTCCTAAAACAATGTCAAATTGCCTTTTCCCTGCCAATGAGGGGCTTCTATCATGATCTCCACACACTCAACCCCATCAAAAACTAATTAAGTTGTTAGCATTTAGCTGTATTTTCTGGCGAAGGAATCAATGGACAGGACAAAAGCGTAAGGAAAATAGACTGAAAAGGAGCTGAGAAAGATCGAGTGCTTCTGACTAAAAATGAAATAATCCAAGCTTTTGTTTGGCATGTATTCATAAATTAACATTCTTTCTTCACCCTCAATGCAACGGCCAACAAGTCCAACAAGATTCCGGTGCTAAAGTCTGGCAATTAGAAGGACTTCATTCATAAACTCATCCGGACCTTGCCCGGAAGATTTTGACAGCCTTTTCACTGCTGCTACTTGTCCTATGGAAAGTCTTCCCTGCATGTATTTTACTCATTGTGCGCCTCTGTAGATATTTGAATTTATTGATTTACAACTCATTACCTTGTGACCGAACCAAAGCCGCCCCGCTCCTAGGATGTTTTCTCGAGAGAAATGGTTGGTGGCAACGGCAATAGTAGCAAAATCATACAATGGCTAGTCAATGTCATACGTTCCACTTGGCAGCCTACAATGGATGTAAACTAGCTTCTTAAACCATACAATAATCTCAACACAAAAAAGGCATTCTAGAATTTGACCACAAGATGTAAAAGAAAAGTGTTTAGCTTACCCCGTCTTCGCATTCTTCTCTTCCAGATTATGCTCAATGCCATGCACAGTATAAGCAATCTCAAAATGGCTGAAGCCATTATGATAGTCACCAGCTTCATGGATGGATTGCAGATTGAATCTAGCATGCTAGAAGAAGTAATGTAACTAAGTTCAGAGAAAGAGTTCATCTGTAAGCTGATGAATCCATCTTTCATTAGAGGAACTTGAACATGAGAAATAAATAGCAAGGAACAGAACAGTAGTTCATTCTGGCATTGATAAAAGACGCATCGATGAAATGAAAGATCAGAACAAAGAAGAAAAAAGACATTGCTAAACCAATCAACCGATGCAGATACAATAGATGTATTTACCTAATTTAGAAGCAGGTAGTCGTAGGTAGAGATATTGCCCACTAACAACCGTGTCAATTTCCTTAATATCAATGAGGTCACCAAAGCACATCAAGCAACCTGCTCCTCTAATATCACAATTAGCATAAGCCGCGCAAGAACAATTCTTTAGACACTCAATCTTGCACTCCTCAAGGCTCATATTCTTGAACAGCTGGAAATCTACTAGGTCAGGTAATTTCACCCCTGAAATCTTCATAAAACCCTCCCCACGAGAACAATTCTACGAAATTTCCTTATGCACCCCTCTGTTGAATTAAGCATGTCTCACTCTTCCTGTGACTTGGGAATAAAGCCCCGCAAGCTGAGATATCTTGAGCTTTGGTTAACTCTGCACATGCCATTAGCGCCACGCTTTCCATAGTTATCACAAGGGTCATGAGGGAACTTGTACATCACATACCGCTCCGTTCTTCCACTCTTTAGTAGATGCAACTGCATAATACCATCCAGGCTTAATCTGACTGTGGCAGTAATATTGTCCTTTAAGGCTTCAAACACAGAATAGGCATCTGATACGTTGTAAACAAAGATGGGGCTAATAACTGTATTCCCCTCCATGGAAAGACTGCCAAATTCGACTCCACCCCATGGCCAAGTTCGATATACTTTGACAGAACCCTTGCTCACCATTTCAAGTTGACGTAACCTATCTGTATGTAATTCTAAAGTTCCATGCTGCTTTCATACTGACAAAAATTGTGTCTGATGGGTATTCAAAGCTCTGCCATGAGTAATCACAGAACCTGAATTATCGCTTTCCCTAAGAATGAGGTTACCAGAATCTAAGAGTCGTGCAAGTGGGTTTCCTGAGCACCTTGATTTGGTTAACCAAATGACGCTCTTTGATTGGTTGAGAAGAAGAAGTTCACGTTCATTGCTTCTTTTCAAAGTACCATTTGAATCGGTGAGTGGACTATTCCTGTTAGCAACCTAAACAACCGTTTCAGGATTCAACGCGGACCTTATCCCCAGGAAGGTGTTCTTTGAGCTTCCAGCAGAGAAGAAACCAAGCTCAAATTTTTGGCCGTGGGAAACTAATGTCTCTCCCTCTTAAATTGATTGAACTGAACTCAGGGTGTTAGCTGCACTTGACAGGCGCTGTAGTGACAAGAAGACGATAGAAGCTGTAATGCTCATTGTTTTTATATAGGCCACAATTTTTGACTAGTCAATGGTGGTAAAAAAATAATAATAAATAAAAATAAAATAAAATAAAAGGTTATAAGTCAAAAAAATATTAAAAAAAGGAAGACATAGTAGTAACTCTCCTCCTTTCCTTTCCATATGCAACAAGAGACGTAAGGAAGAGAAGAAAGGAAAGAAAGAGAAAGGAAAAAAAGAAAGAAAGGAGGAGAGGAAGAAAGAAAATGGAGGAAGGAGGAAGAGGAGTCTAAGCCACATATCTCGCCAAACTATTCCCGACGCCGTTTAATAACGTTCAGTAAGTGCTCGCATTCTTCGTTCTTCCTATTGGAGTAAATTTCGGAGTTAGAGCTTTATTTCGGACCTAGATCGAATTTAATTTACTGGGTTCATTTGAGAAGTTTTTATACTACGTTTTTATATGGAGATGAAGATTTAGGATGTTATGAAGCCGTAGGATTTGATGGATCTCCATTTGGACTTATAGTTTGCCCGAAACAAAATTTTAAGTTCTGGTCACTACAGTACCCGCGCGAACAGCATGTTTCAAGAGCCAATATCTTTATTTTTCGTTCTTTATTTGAGGTCGACCATATTATGACTTTTGTAGTACGTCGAATAAGCTTCGTTTGGACTATAAGATGGCTTGAAACGGAGTTCGGTGGAGTGAGTTATGATATTTTTAGTTTTGAAGCGCAAGCTGTTCTGGTTGCTACAGCACACGCGCAAACAGCATACTTCAAGAGCCGATATCTTCAATTTTCGGTCGTTGTTTGAGGTTGACCATATTAGGACTTTTGTAGTACATCGAATAAGTTTCGTCTGGACTATAAGACGGCTTGAAACGGAGCTCGGTGGGGTGAGTTATGGCTTTATCCGTTCTGCCGCGCGAGCTGTCCACTGTGGACGGCAAAGGAAATCTGCTATAGACAAGCTTCCGTTGACACGTAGTTGTCGTTTTGTCGTTAAATAGGTGTAAATTAGTTGAGTCGTCCATTAGAGTGTCATATTATTGGTTTTTGATCCATTTTCCGTACTTTTGAATAGGAATCGGACGCGTCGGCTCGAGTAACAGTTGTATTTTATTTTGCCGTTATCTGGTGAGTGATACTATTTCTTCTTTGACTTGTGTAAACTCATGTTTTTCTGACAAGGTATAATATGAGTTTCTAATGTGATTTGTTCTTTTGAAAAGAAAGTAAAAGCGGTATTTAGAGTATTTTTGTTGCATAAAATAGGATCGAACATTTACTGTTGTTTTGTCTATTCAAGATGGTTTTGTGAATACTTTGTGCTATTGATTTTGAGTTGATGGTGATGTTCATTCTAGTTGAGATAATTTATGACAGATTTCTGCTATTGATTTTGAATTGTTGTGATTTTGTGCTGCTCAAAATAACTGTAAACCCGATTGATGGGTTTGTGGGTATGCGCATACTATTTAGAATATCCTTGTGGGCCGAGCCACCGGCATTGTAGGTGGAGACCTTGCCAAGGGGGAAACTTAGTCGTCTTTTGTCACGAGCGTTATACGTGACTACGGTTAGAGCGTTGAGCATGTGATTAGTCAATGGATAGACCATTGACATGTGTTTTGCTGAGATTAACCAATGGATTAAATCATTGATATTTGTTTTGTATTTTAAATGTGCATAGTGATTGTTCGATCCTCTTAGAAGAAATGTATTACTCACTGAGCCGTGTTAGCTCATTCCTTTCATCTTTTTGTTTTTCAAATCCAGCGAGTCGCCCGTAGAAAGTGAGCGATCGTTAGTGGATGATATTTTGTTGGGGGGAAGCTTTTATTATAAGTTGTGAGTTGTTTCTTTTGTATTTGGTGAGCCCTTTTAAGTCGACATTAGATGTGTCTGTCATTTGGAATGATATGTATGTATATCTATTTATGGTTTAGTAGCAAGCTCTGATGTTTGTAACTAAGGAACTTCTTGAGCTCGTATGTATGGATATACATATTTGTTATCAGGTTGAATTCTGGTTAAGTTGTGGCTGCATCCTTTTGAGAAAGGGATGGCCGTGTCACAACCCCCATTATTGTGGTTTTGGGGTGTGACAGAAGCACAAAGGGAGCTAAAGATATGAGGATCTGCCATTGCAAACCATTTTGTTTGATCTACAAAATGAAGCAAATAACTAGATAAAAGATTCAAACTTTTCAGAATAGCATATCAGGGTAAGATATAGAAGACAGATATCTTTGTTCGGTGCAGAGCAAGTTCTAGGAGTTCCAGATTGGATCAAGTTGGGTCACGCAAGAAGAGCAGCCACTCAAATATTCATGGATCGAAGTCCAATCTTCCTGTGATGTACCACTACATGCTTTCTCTTTCTCGACCATTGTCACCATCCTCGGTGCACCAGTCCAAGCTCGCATAAAACCAAATGCCACGAGGTTCGTAATCTCATGCCCTTTATGACTTTCACTCTATCCGTTTGGCCTTCTTCTCCATGGGGCATGCTAGTTGACCAAGTTTTTCGCCTTGACATAGAATGTCTATTGCATACGATATTTTTTCCCAAGATTGAGTCGAAGAGATCTTTCCCCTGGCCAATGGTATCGATAGTATCAGATTAAAGTTTTCTTAGGTTTGTTGAAGAAAGCACCGATCTCTTCATATTTCTCAGCCACGAATCTAGATATTTCAAAAGAAGATGACGCAACAAGTTGTCAAGCAACTTGTCAAACTTATACGCCCACCTCTACAATTCTCTGGAGGAAAATCTGCCAGGGCAAGTTGGTAAGCCATCGATGCTTGCAGGACCCCCCCGACATTAGAGTATCTTGCAGCTCGATAGCTTAATCGAAGTCCCATTGGATGGATGTAGCCGTAGGGAGCTTGTAGCATGAAACTTCTATAATTTTTTTTTAGCTCCTTGGGCGGAGCGGCATAATTTATGACCTTAAACTTTGATGTTTACTGCCTGACAGCACCTCTTTGTTTTCTTCTCAGGGATAAGCTAAATCGTGCATGGCTTGGGAAAACCTTCTCACAGATTGCTAGTAGTCATTCACATACCGAAGCGGTCATAACACGCTATATCATTGAACCATGGAATATCCAAAGTTGATAATTTATGTTACATGTTCGCTATTCGTCAAACGCTCCTGATGAAAACAAATACTATCATGGTTCTGCTGGCTTGTCTATCAAGGTCAAACTACATTGTAACCGCTCGGGACTTTCTCCCTAACTATATGGAGAATGAGGGGCTACAATTTTGAAAATCTAATTTTGCACAATAGTTTCTACTGATGTTTTCTTCTTATTCTTAGTCAGGTTCTGTGAGCATTTTGACGTAATCTGAAAATGGTCGTACTTTCAATATGGGAGATCGAGCGTTGGTTTTGCTTTAAACCTTGTTTCTTCCCAGCTGAAAAACAAGAAGATGCAGCGCAGGAATGTGATCCCTTGTTTGATTTCTGACTTTGAGATTCCCTCATAAGTGACCTTGAGCCAGCATAAATAGAAGGAAGAAAGGAATACACTCGATTCAAACGAATTGGTTTTTATACACGAGTTCAGGCGTAACTGTAACTCTCAAATTCCGTTCAATTCCAGAACATACAAACCCGCTTCATTGCCCCTCTTAGTCAACTCAGTACAAGTCCTCGATCAGCATGATCTAGTATACGCCTTTTAATTAGATGATCTCTTAGCTAGTGGATCTTTCATAAAATCAACACTCAAATTACGGAGTTTCCGATGGGATCCAGAAAAATTATGATTCCTGAAATCCAAGCTACTGAAGTTTCAAGAAAATTGGGCCACTGTTACTTCTACTGGTAACTCTTGACGAGGCTGTACAATTTTCTGAATCACGTAATTTTGTGGACTAGCTTTGAATTCCTACCTTAAACATCATTTGTCAACTCTAAAAAGATGAGCAGCGTGTGCCGTCAGTTGTCGACACTAGGGGATAAGAAATAAGGGGTAATGTGCTTCTGTGGGTCAAAAATACTAAGTTTTCTGCTCTGGCACATCACAATTTGGCCCCGCTGAACCAACTATGGATACAAAGTCTCTGTCGACAGAAACCTAGTAATCCATCACGATCCCAAAGTGTCGACTCTATAGAACAGAATGCCTACCGACCTTCCAGCATAGCCAGAGTGACTTCATTTCACGTATGGGAGTCTCCATTGGATGAGGCCCCATCTGAGTACTCTGAGTTTCTTTCCGTAAAGTAACCGGGCTCTTTTGGTTCCGGCAGGACCGATCCACCATTGAGTATCATACAAATTGCAGATGACAAAGCTGGCCTGTCTTTAGGGAACTTTAGGACCCATGACAAGCGCACTTGAATGCATCTTTCCACTTGGCTTCGGTCAAATGAGTTGTGCAAGTATTCATCCATTATGTCCAAGGCCCGATCTTCTCTTCAAAGCAATCACGCCTGAGGAAAAATTGGGAACTTTTGTGCTTAGTCATCGGAAAAAAAGCCTCGAATGATCGTGTTAAGAGTCATAGAGAGATGGAATGCCAGTGTTACTAGTCCCTGTTCACTTACATGTTCGAGAAGGTTGTGATGATGGCCTGGATGGGAAAATCCTCTGTTTTTATCGCCTCTGATTATCTCCAACAGGAGCACACCAAAACTCTATAAGTCCGACTTCAAAGGGAATTTCCCATTGAAAGCACACTCGGAGCCATGTAGCCGCTGCATTTCTGCAAAAGAAAGTTGTCATGCTGTCGTCCTCTGTTATAATGAGTGCTTCATGCAAATACCCAAAAAAATAAAACGAAGAGGAAAGACTTACTAAGTTCCAATTACTCCTTTTGTTCTCGCTTCTTTTTCGTTAGCTCCAAAGATTCTTGCCAAGCCAAATTCGGAGATTTTAGGGTTTAGGTCACCATCGAGTAATATATTACTTGTTTTAAGATCTCGGTGGATTATTTGCAGTTTGGAATCATGGTGGAGATAGAGAAGCCTTCTTGCTATACCGGCAACAATGTCAAACCATCTTTGTCATGTCATCAGCACGCTTTGCTCTTGATCTGTGGGCGGTTCATAATTCGCACAGTCAATCTCAAGAAAAGGTGCTAACTTAGATCAATATCACGATGAAAGAGTATCATTTTGTTCAGTGAGGAACTAAAAAGGGAAATTGTCTGAACACATGAAGTAATTCAAGCACTTGTCATCCATGTACTCATAAAGCAAGATTCTCTCCTCCCCATCAATGCAACAACCTAGAAGTCCGACAAGATTCCTGCCTTGAAGTCACTCGATCAAGAGTACTTCATTCTTGAACTCCTCAAGACGTTGCCCTGAATTCCCCGATAGCCTATTGACTGCTACTAGCTGTCCCGTCTAAAGAATTCCATACACAGTAGCATCTTATTTGTAATGTGTCATCAGGTCGGTGCAGAATTCTATATTGAAATACGTTAGACTCTGTACCTTGTAAACAAGGCTGAAGCCGTTAGCCTCGATTAAATTGTCGTCAGAGAAATTGCTCATGGCACTTACAAGGGTGGCCAGATCATATAATGGTAAATCAATATCTTCTTTTGTGATTCCTAGATCTAGTAAAGTAATATCCATCGATATGATATCAGCATAATTCTATGAAAACAAGCTAGCGTGCCGATTAAACCAATTGAAGCAACACAGCGTTGAGTTTATAATGAAATCTGCCTAAATCGAAGATCAGGCTTACCTCGAATCCTGATTCTCCTTTTCCTATGCTTTACAAACCACAATGCAGTTCCTACCGAAAGCGATCCACCAACGATTGAACTCGATATGACGGCGACGATAATTAATTTCCTTCTAGTGCGGTCCCGAATGGCATCTCGAGGATAATCTGACACCCTGTATGACGTTGACTCCACCTACGATTGTTAGTCCTAGAAAGCAGCCTTACGCCCTCTTCTCCCCATGGCATCGTTAACTGGACATATTTTTTTGCCCTGGCAGTGAAGTTGCAATCGGATATGAGACGTTTTTCGAGATTGAATCAAGAAGATCCCCACACAGATCTTTCACTGGACAAATTGCATCAATATTTCAGGCTAAGGTATCTCCTTGTTAGGCGAAGGTATTGGGCTCACCAAAACTCAAAATGTTCCCATCATTCATCCTCGTCCCTTCTACTGATTGAAAACTGATGGCATGAGAATAATCTATTTACATAGACGACAACAACGTCACTCAAGCTAAAATGTGGCAGACTTGGCAAGAACCTGCTCATCGGATTGTGATTACTCATATTCATTCACTGGAACGGTCAAAACACGCTGTATGATTGGGCTTGCGAATTCCAATATGACGCTATGTTGGTAGAGATGGTGGTCCAAAGAAAACAATAAAGATATTCAACTGGAAATTTTTTTCACTAGCCAGAAATTACAGAAAATAACAGATTTCAAACAAGAATATGAAGTAAAGCCGTTATATCAAAAGATGGCTCGGAGTAGACCATGTCTCAAATAGGGCTCGAATTTACCGGCCGGCCAAATCTTCACTTGCGGGCTTTTCACAATGGCTAAACCAGGGGCAATTTTGCCCAAAATTTTATGATTATAACCAAATTGAAGCTGGAATTTGTGCTAACCAATTATATTCACTGTTCATGTTTTCTCACTCTCCCGCTACAACCGATGAAAGCGGACATAAACTCTCCGTTTAAAAAAAAAATAAAGTAAATTTTTTCTTTTCCGCCAAAATTTAAATATGCAAAATTTATATACGAATCTAGTTGTCAAAAATTGAGCATAATGAAAGTTTTTGAACTTTCAGTTTTAAAAAAATTTAAAGTACGTGAACCACGAGATATAGATTAATGGCCTATTTAATAACCTAATTATGTGCTTAAAAGTGAGAACTAAAAGCTCTTAATGTTAAACTTGCTCGATAACCTTAATTAGCATTGACTTGATAGACTCAATTTAAGTCAAACATCCACTTAACATGAGAAGTAAGGGAGGCCTTACTTAGTATATTAAGTAACGAAAAAAATCTATTGCAACTAAAATTGCCAAATATACTGCTGAAGCTTACCAACAATTTCCGTTATTATAGCTTTGTAAGATATCAATAAAATTTAGCTATTTGATTACAATTATCACGAAACAACTATTTATTTTTAATTTCAACACTTGAACTTCAGTACTAAAATTATCATTACCCTGTTTGACAAATTTGTTATCGAACTTTACACCATCGTATGCTTCTTCTGTCCTTGGTACCCGAGATAGCCGGTCTACATCCTCCAGAAACCTCCTCAATGGCATTCCTATCGACCTTCCGGCAATGTGACCGAAATGACATTGGGTGTGTAGACTTCTTCCTTGGCTAAAGATGCATCTGAGCTACCTGAACTTCTCTCCGTGAAGAAACCAGGCTCTTTGGGCAGTGGCAAGGTTGCTCCTTCATTTGCCAACATGAAAACAACACTAGACATTGTCGGCCTATCTTCAGGAAACTTTTGGACACATAGCAAGCCCACCTGAACACATCTCTTTGCTTGAGACTCGACAACGGAGTCGCATAAAGATAGATCAATGAGTTCCATGGCCCTCCCTTCACTCCATAGCAACCATGCCTAAAAAAGTTCAACCATTCATGATTAGTGATAACCACTATCTGCGCATCCAAAAAAAAAAAATTATGTGAGAAGAAAGAACAAGGAATGCAATTTTAGGAGAAACAGAATATCCTGCCACTTACGTGACCGAGAAGGTTGTGATAATGATCAGGATGCTGGAATCCTCTATTCTTTTTGCTACTTACTATCTCTAACAAAAGCACTCCAAAGCTAAAAACATCAGACTTCACGGAGAATTTGCCATCAAAGGCATACTCTGGGGACATGTAACCACTGCATCAAGCAAATCAATCTTCAGTACCTCCACATACCGATGGATGGTGCACTATTAGAATGAATCAAGATGAGAAACTTACTATGTCCCAACTATTCTTCTCGTCTTTGCCTCTGTGTCAACTCCTTGAAAGTTCCTTGCCAGACCGAAATCTGAAATCTTTGGATTCATGTCAGCATCTAACAAAATGTTACTCGCTTTGAGGTCTCTGTGGATAACTTGAAGGTTTGAATCCTGGTGGAGATAGAGAAGTCCGCGGGCGATTCCTAAAATGATGTCAAATCGCCTTTCCCATGGCAAAGAGGAGCTTTTGTCATGATCTATGCACACTCAACCCCATCAAAAACTAATTAATTTGTTAGCATTTAGCTGTATTTTCTGGCAAAGGAATCGACAGACAGGAAAAAAGCATTAGGAAAATCGAGTGATAAGGAACTGAGAAAGATTGAGTGATTCTGACCGAAAATGAAATAATCCAAGCTTTTGTTTGGCATGTATGCATAAAGTAACATTCTTTCTTCACCCTCAATGCAGCAGCCAACAAGTCCAACAAGATTACGGTGCTGAAGTCTGGCGATTAGAAGGACTTCATTCATAAACTCATCAGGACCTTGCCCAGAAGATTTTGACAGCCTTTTCACTGCTACGTCTTGTCCAGTGGAAAGTCTTCCCTGCATGTATTTTACTCATTGTGGGCCTCTGTAGTTATTTGAAATCACTGATTTATAACTGATTACCTTGTAGACTGAACCGAAGCCACCCGCTCCCAGCTTGTTCGTTTGAGAGAAATTGTTGGTGGCACTAGCAGTGGCAGCAAAATCATATAATGGCAAGTCAATGTCATCCGTCACATCTGTCAAGCCTACAGGGGATGTAAACTAGTTTCTTACACCATGCCGTAATCGCAACAAGAAAAAAGCAATATCCGTCAATTTGCATCAGCATAGGACAATGACAACAAGCTAGCGCCTATTAAAACCAATTAAAGAAAATGAAACTTTGAGGGTCCTTTTGTTTTGCGAGAAATGAATGAGTGTGAAAATATTCGTTTTCTGCTAACGAAACGATGCAGTCTGTGACAAAAGCCACCTTAATTGAAGATTAGGCTTACCTCCGGTACTAGTTCTCCTTTTCCTATGCTTTACACACCACAATACAGTTCCGACTGAAAGCAATCCACCAATGATTGAACTTGATATTACCGCAACCATGCTTATTCTCCTCCCGCTGTGGTCACGAATGGCATCTAAAGTAGAGAAGAAGAGATGCGAAGATTGACTCTTTCCATATTTCTCTTGCCCAAATAATAAGTATTTCAATAGTTTAGCAGGAAAAAAAAAGAGTCAATTAGTACAAGCATGCATACCTAGTTCGGAAGCAGATAGGCGTATGTATAGAGTTTGCACGTTGTTCTGTTCTTCGAACAATCTCATGTCGATCAAGTCTCCATACCACATTAGGCATCCCCAGCCTCTAACATCTGAATTAGCATAAGCCATGCATGAACAATTCCTCAAGCACTCGTCCTCACATTCCAGGAGGCTCATACTCTTGTTCAGTGCAACTGCCAACAGGTCGGGCAGTTTAACATTTTTAATTTCCAAGAAGCCGTCTCCTTTTGAACAATTTGTGGGTATTATCCTCTTGCATCCGCCGGAAAAATCAAGTGACGCCCATTCGTCTGGCGAATTAGGCACGAACCCTTTCACACATTCGCACGAGCTGAGGCTGCAGATGGCATTAGCACCACACCTGCCATAACTGTCGCACGGATCATTGGGGAACTTGCGTGTGACATTCCATGCAGCGTTTGTCGATCTATTAACCACAAGAAGCTGCATCACTCCCAAATAGTTCAGTGTCATTTTTGCGAAGAGTCGATTGTCCTGAACGTCAAGCGTGAAGGAGATCTCAGCTTCATTGTTCACGAGCATGGGCACAATAGCTACACTGGGCATAGTGGGATCGCCAACAAATTGAACTCCGTTCCATTGCCCGGTTCGAAATATTTTGCTATGCACATCCTCTTTGACTACTTCATACTGAGGTAGACCCTGACGATAGTTTAACAAGTGTATGTAATCTCCAGAAGAAGGGTCGCTCATGCTTTTCCATGCAATCAGACGCCATTCGAGTCCCGTTTTCAAATTCAAACCCAGCTTCATACCGGGTAAAAGCGTGTCAGTCGGGTAATCAAAGCTTTGCCATGAATAGACTTCATCAGTACTCGAACCAGATTTATCCCAAAGAACAAGATTTCCCGAATCCAGGAGCTGTGCAACTGGATTGCGGAGGATCCTGGACGACTTCGAAGACCAATTAACACCATTCGACTGGTTGAGAACAACTAGATTGCTCGCCTTACTAAATCTGAGAACACCATTACGATCAGCTAGCGGGGTATCTCTGTTAGCAACCCACACGACCGTTTGAGGACTGAACTTGTACCATATGCCCAAGTAGCTCATATTCGAATTGCCAGGAGTAAAGAATCCTAACTCAAAGGTTAGGTCCGAAGAAACCAATGTTTCTCCGTAACTGATTGACTGGTTAGTGCCCAAAATATTGGCTGCAAGTGACAAACGGATCGCAGGGACAATGACCAAAATGGAGAATGCTATTTTTGCCATTGTTTGCAAATGTCCTCTTTCTAAGTTCTAACTCCATCTTTATAAACTTGTCCACGACATGAACACAATTCAGACAGGTCCTCAAAGGCTAAACATTTTTTATTGCTTTTTCTTTTTTGCTTTCCGCTTTAAGACTTATCGGTTCCTTGTACCGGTATGCGCGCATATTCAGTTGGTTCTCTGTTCTTAACTGTGACTACTTATATTTTCCTTTCAACACGTTCTCCATTATATAAAGAATCCACTTTGTTTATAGCAGCACTTTTGAATTCCGGCTATTAAAAGGCAGGAACTCAAACTCAGGAATCACTTTTCACTTCGGCCATGTTTATACCTGTTGACACTTGTTCGCTCGTCAACACACGTGCCTGAAGCACGAGGGGAAGATATTAAAGCAGAATGTCAGTATATGAGAATGTCATGTGCATGGCACGTGAAAACAATCATAGCTATCAATCCATTGGAGAATGCTGGGACACGTATCGACAGGACACAGATTAATGCCACTGTCTAGCCAACTGCACACGATGAGGGAACGAAATAGCTACGAATCCTGGCCCCAACAATCGGTGATGCCGCCAAGAATTTGGAATATCTTTTGGTAAATGAGCCAGAGTTGATAGTCACTGTTCAAACATCCGGCGGGAGAATGGTAGTCGACAGTTGCCCAAGCTCTAGTGTAACCTGAAGACTTGGTCAAAAGACTCATGGTAAGTAGAGAACGCGGGCAAGATTGAAAAGGGCAAAAGAGAGAGGAACTAAGTAGCTACAAGTCTTTTTTTTTTTTTTTGAAACGCTACAAGTCATGGGAGAGCTGTCGACTGTTTTATGATTCATTGCATTGGCCGGAAAGAACTGCCCTAGAACGTGGTCGAGCAGCTCGTGAAGAGTAGTAGAGGTGGAAACAATTGATAAGGATATCTTGAAAGATGCAACCATCCTAGAGCAGTTATCCACTCAACCATTATAAATACCCCTAAGCATCCATCAAAAGGCTCCCATGAACAAATCAACAAATTTATCTTGATCTTTACTTTCTACATTGCACTTTACATTCTTAGCAATAGTGTTCAGATTCTTCTGGTGGAGACGTCAAAATCTGACATTTATATTTATCCAAGACACTCTATCGCTGAGTCAAATTTTGGTATAGTGCGAAGCATGTTCAGGCTTCGTCGTTGAGTCAAACTCTAGTAAGGTTCGCGTATGTTGGTTCATTTGGTAGGAATTGTACTTTTGAAGCCTTTCCATCGAGTGAAACTCCGACTTGGTCTATGTTTGAATAATTCTATTGAAGTTATTTTCGTATTGATTCCTTAGAATTATGCTCTCCACACCTTTTCGTCGAGTCAATCTCCGGTCTGGTTTACATTTGTATAATTCTGTTGAAGTTTCTATGTGTTGATTTCCTGATCTTCTGGATTACTTCTATCCAAAATCACCACCCTTTTCCTATATTTAAAAGCCGAAGAACTAATTTCAATAAAAAGGTATTTTGTCACGAGAGAAATTCCGGCAAAACAATACATCTTACTTTTCTAGCTAAAGAAATTGACATCAGATAAAACTCAACACTTTAAACGTGAACATAACGGGTTTGTCTCTATGAAACGGTCAATCATGTTGGGGTGGTTTATACTTCCCATTGATAGAAAAACATAGGGGCCCATCTCCCTAGTTAGTGGGCGGGAGGTTAGTGGGTTACTAGGGTGTAGAGCAGTTAATATATCTAAATTGGCCAATTAGTCACTGGCTCATGCTTTTGAGTGAAGATGAAATAGATTTGTTAACAGGCTCGGACTTAGACTCTTTCTTAGCAATCTCTCCACGCGAAAGGATGGATATCTACTACACACTCCCAAGCATTAGGGAGGTAACACTTAAAGAGAAGTGGAGGCTATGTAACCATAAGAAAGTATTAGGTGAGGGAAATGGTTGTCATCACCAGGCAAAGCCTCCCTCGTCAGCATTGACTGCCCTACACATAGCCGACATTCAAGTTAGCGATTTTAAGCCGAAATTAGTCAAATGGACTGACTTGGCAAATCCTGAAAAAAAAATAGAAAGATATTAAAATAATATTAAAAATTATCCACGTCAGAGCTGATTACCCTACACATAGCCGGTATCCAACTCAACAATTTCAATCCAAAATTAGTTAGATAGACTCACTTGGCAAATTCTGAAAAGATTTTTAACTTGATTAACAAAATTAAAAGGTTTATAACTAAATTACAAAAGTGCAAGGCGAAAGGATGGACTTCTACTGCACTTTCCCAATAATCATTAGGAAGGTAACTCTCAAAGAGAAGTGAAGGTAAGTATCGGGTGAGAACCCTTGCCAAAGACCAATGAGGGCGACCCTCCTTGATATTGGCAGAGGGAAAAGGAAGAAAAAAATATAAAGAAAAGTAAAGAAAGAAAATTAAAGTAAAGAAAAATAAAGGAAAAGTTAAAGAAAAGATTTCGAAAGATATTAAAATAATATTAGCAAGTGTCAACATCAGTGCCAACAGTGACATGTAGAACACGTAGGACGACCACGTGAAAAGTTTTATGACTCAATAAGAAAAATTAAAAGATTTAGAACTAAATTGTAAAATTACAATAAGTTTAAGACTTTTTGAACAATTTTTCTGATGTCAATTTGATACCAAGACCAAATAGGAAATATCCAACTTTGACTTTAACAATGAACGAAAAATATGTACTTTCATGGGACACAAATGGATGTCCCCAAATAACAATTTATCTCAGATCAATTTCGTTGACGAAGAGTTGGTGTGGTGTAGAACAGTTACCAAATATGTTCTGATGCTCTAAAACTCATTCAAATCATTAAAAAAAAAAGTAATTTTAATCAGAATCACTTTTTCAAATTAGAATAGTTGCCATGCAGGTCCTTAATATATCTAAATTGGCCTATAAGTGGCTTAAAGCTTTTGAGTAAATATGAGTCTAATCGGATATATTAATGGGTTCAGACTTAGGCTCCCTCATAGCAAACTACCTAGGCATGCTCCCACTCCCTGATCCCGGTGGGGGGAAAAAGGAAGAAACGAAAAAGAAAAAGAAAAAATTAGAATGATATTAAAATAATATTAAAAATGTTTATATCATTCCCTAAGACGGCTGGCCGGCAGCGATTTCAAGCTCAAATTAGCCGGATAGATTCAATTGGTTTGGAAAATTTTCCCGATTCAATTTGATATCAGGACCCAATAGGAAATATCCAACTTTGACTTTAACACCGAACATAAAATTTGTATTTTCACATAGCACATTCGGATGTCCCAAAATAACAATTCATCTTGGGTCGGATTTCGTTTAAGAGTTCAAAATTGAGGAATATGTTACATTCGACTGAGTTTACTATTCTCTAACGCTGACACTTATATTTCTCCCTCTCCAAGTTTTTCCATATTCTACTTTATTCACTTTGTTTATAGCAGGAATTATGGACTCCATTTTACAAGGCAGGACCTCATACTCATTAGTCATTACTCCCCGACCACTTTTCACTTCGGCCATATTCACACCTCGTGCTTTTCCACCTAAATCATAAGTTAAACCAACGTCAGATGAAACTCTGGCATTAGGACCCGATCATAACACGTTTGTTTCTATCGAAAGTCAAGGTTGACTTGAGGGTCAAGCATATCCTTTTGGACTGTGAAGTCAACACTTGAGCGGCATTTTTGGGTTAACTTTCTTCTTGGGTGGTCTTAACCCTTCAAATGGGTTGGACGGCATGACCCAAAAAAAAAAAAAAAACAGCGGCAGCCGCCATTTTTGGAGGCCGTGACAGTATAAAGGCTCTTTCGACCAAAAAAAAAAAACAGTATAAAGGCTCTGGTTATTTCACAAAAAAAAATATATTTTAAAAAACATTTTTTTTATTTTTTGGAATTTGAATTACTTGAAAAAATGAATCAACTAAAATCTATACTTGAATTCAGGCAAATGATTTCCTCTTGCAAAAATCAGATATCATTTTTCAAAAAATGACCAGATATCGACACTTGAATTAGAAACTAGCAACAAGCAATTGGACTGGGTATATCCAAAGATCAAACTGGACCAACCGAAAAACAGGTCTAAGAATTGGTTCTTGCTCAAACCGGTCCAAAAACAGGTTCTAATTTTTGGAAATCGGTTGAAACTGGTCCAGTTCCTAGTTCCAAATGAAGAACCAATTAGGAACCAGACCAATTTTGGAATTGATTTTTAGCTATTGTTAAAAAAAAAACTAGTCTTGCTTGTCTCACCTCTTCTAGTTTTAGTGGATTATAATTACTATTGATCATATTTATGGAATGTTGCTTTTGGGGATAGTGAGTTTTAGAAATCATCTTATACTTTGAATCATTTTATTGTTACTTATATTATTTTGCTGGAAAAAATGAAGAAAAAGAAACAAAAGAAAAACAGCTTTTCGGATAGGCCCTGGAGCTGAACTGAAAAAACAAGGTAGGCTCCAAAATAGGTTCCAAAATAAAAAGGGTAGGCTCCACGTTTCAAAAATTGAGAATTGATTATAATAGAGTAGATTTCAAGTGCTAGGTCTAGAATCTCCCCACCAGGACCATGCTTATCCCTACCAGAAATTTTATATTTGGACACAAGAACCCACGATTGTTCTCGAGCCCTCAACAAGCGTCCCGGAGCAAGGTCAGGTTTGCCGATGTCCATCAAGATCAAGCCCAAGTCCAAAGAGGTTGGGCTCAAGACACCAACGCAAGTGGCTGGGCTTAGGACTTTAGAACCCATTGCCCAACTCCTCGGTGCTCCTACTCAAGTCCACAGAGGCTAGGCCCAAAACCCCAGTGCTCATGCCGGACCTCTAACACTTGGGCCTTGGTCCAATGAGGCCAAGATTAGGTCCACAAAAATTGGAAAAATAACTTTCTGAAAAATATTTTTAAGAAATATCACACAAAAATCAAAAAACAAAAAACAGAGCCAAAGTTATAAGATTAAAAAAAAAAGGAAAATATCTACAAGACTACGTCAAAAACTGTGACATTCATTAAAAAGGGACTTATCATCTATAGTTTAGAAAATGACTCCATATCAGAATCAATAGTCATGGACGTGGAATCGTGGATTGTACAATAAAAGGGTTTGTTTGAGTTGGGTATTGACAATTAATCACAAAAAAAGTGGACCTTGCATCCATAAAGAACACAAAGCAATCAGGACTCGAGGGCCCTGTCTTTCGCCTTTGGATCTTTAATTATATAGTCCAAAACGGGGTCGTAGTTTTTGTAGGATGCCCATTATAGGATTTTCGTGTGATTACTTGGACTATTTTATGTTCTCTTAATCTGTTACTTCGACTAAATGTCAGACCGGTGTTAAGGAAAAGGTTAATGCGAACAATCTTGGAACATTTCTGTTGACTTGTCAATTTAACTAGTACATGCAGGAATGTTAGGACCCAAATATTGGGCCAAAAAAGGCTAAATTCATTCGCAAGCAATGTCTATGCGTGTCAATTTATTTTGTCTTATAATTCGGGTATATAATTTTCTTACAATTAGAATTTGGAGAAACTAAAGTTCAACAAGATCTAAAGTTCGATTTATCTGACTTCTCTTAACTTTTACTTTTAAGTAGCTCCCATCTCTATGCTTCTTAAGAGAAACTAAAAGACACTTATGTACCGGGCCAGGAAATCTAACCAGCGAAAACCCTCGCCACGACATCCATACAAACGGAATTTTTCCCAAAGCACTTAGGCCCCGCTAAACCAAGTATGGATACAAAAACTTATGTCGACAGAAACCTACTCATCTATGGCCGTGCCAAAGTTTCGACTCCATTAACACGGAATACCTACCAGCCTTCCAGCATAGTTAGAGTGACTGCATTTTGCACGAGTCCCCCTTTGATGAAGCCCCATTGGAGTACCCAGAGTTTCTTCCCATAAAGTAACCGGGCTCTTGAGGTTCCAGCTGGACCCATCCGCAGTTGAGTATCATACAATATGCAAAAGACATAGCCGGCCTATCCTCAGGGAACTTTTGCGCACACAACAAGCCCACTTGAATGCATCTTTTCACTTGGGTTCTGTTAAATGAGCTGATCAGGCATTCATCCTTTATCTCCAAGGCCCTACCTTCACCCCAAAGCAACTATGCCTAACGAAAAATTGGGAACTTGTGTGCTTAGTCATTGTAAGATAGCCACGAATGACCATGTTAAAAGTCAGAGAGAGATGAAATGCCGGTGTTGCTAGTGCCTGTTTACTTACATGCCCGAGAAGGTTGTGGTGATGGGTTGGATCGGAAAATCCTCTGTTACTTTTGCTGCTGATTATCTCCAATAGGAGCACGCCGAAGCTATATGTCCAACTTCAAAGAGAATTTCCCGTCAAAAGCATACTCAGATGCCATGTTGCCGCTACATTATGCAAAAATAAGGTTTTTGAACCTATTCTGAACCTCAACCATGAAGAAGATCTCAGTTTCATAGCACACGAACGTGGGCGCAATAACTGGATCTGGTGCAAGGGAAACGCTACCAAATTGAACTCCATTCCATTGCCCCGTTCGAAATTCCTTGCCATGCACATTCAATTGGACTACTTCATACTGAGGTAGGCCCTGACTAGTTTAACTCGTGGACATAATCTCCAGGAGAAGATCCATGCTTTTACACGCAGTGAGACAGCCGTTCGAGACCCCGTTTTCAAGTTCAACCCCAGCTTCATACCCGCAAAAAGCATGTTAGACAGGTAATCGAAGCTTTGCAACGAATAGGCTTCATCAGAATTCCCACCGGAATTACCCCCAAGAATAAGATTTCTCGAATGCAAGAGCTGCGCAGCTACATTTCAAAGGACCATGGACGACTTCATTCGACTGGTTGAGAGCAACTAGATTGCCCACATTGCTAAATGTGAGAACACCGCTATGATCCGCTAGCAGGCTGTTTCTGTTAGCAACCCACACAACTATCTGACTACTGAACTTGTACCATATAACCAAGTAGCTCACACTCGATTCGCCAGGATTTAAGCATCCTAGCTCAAAGGTTAGGTCTGAAGAAACCGTTGTTTCTCCATTACCTATGGAGCGTTTCGTGGCCAAAGTATCGGCTTCAAGTGACAAACCAATCATGAAGATGCCGATGAAAATGGAGGGGTTTTTTTTTTCCCCCCAATTTAGGATTTAAAAAAATATTTACCAAAATAGGATAAAAAAATATATTTACCACTTTAGGGCCCGTGCGGCAGTCCAAATGCCACGCACGCCCATGCGTCATTCTGAGTGCCACTTGGCCTGCAACCCCTTAAATAATTTTTTTTGTTTTTTTACGTGCTTTTAATTTATTTATAACATTTATATTTATATAAATTTTTAAATATAATTTCTCCCTTTTGAAGCTTATTTTTATAACATAATTATCAATAATTAATTGAAAATTTTATTACTATGCATGTAATTAATTTATTTAGTATGTAAATAAACAATAAAAATTTAAATAAAAAATTTATCTTAATAGATTAATCATTTATTTGCATACTAAATAAATTATATTAATCAAAAATTGTATCTTAATAAATTAATTATTGTTTGAAAAATTTATCTTCATAAAATAATTATTTTTTATCACTTATTTACATACTATATAAATTAATTACATACGTATTCATAAAATTTTCAATTAATTATTGTTAATTATGTTATAAAAATAAGTTTCAAAAGGGAGAAATTATATTTATAAAGTTATATAAAAAATATATAATTAAAAAATAACTGTCATATCGGCCTCTTCAATATTTTCTATTAATTATTTACATATAAATAAATTAATTACACACATATTCATATAATTTTCAAATAATTATTGATAATTATGTTATAAAAATAAGCTTCAAAAGGGAAAAAAAATATACATTTAGGAATTTATATAAATATAAAATTATAAAAACAAGTAAAAAATACCAAATTAAAAAAAAGCTCCCGTATCGGCCTCCTGAATATTTTTTATTAATTAATTAAATACATATTAATAAAATTTTCGATTAATTATTGATAATCATGTTATAAAAATAAGCTTCGAAAGGAAAAAAAATTATATTTCGAAAGTTATATAAATATAAAATTATAAAAACAAGTAAAAAAATATGAAATTAAAAAAAAGCTACTGTAGGACCTCCTAAATATTTTTTTATTAATTATTTGCATACTAAATAAATTAATTACATACATATTAATAAAATTTTCAATTAATTATGGATAGTTATGTTATAAAAATAAGACTCAAAGGGGAAAAAATTATATTTAGGAAGTTATATAAATATAAAATCACAAAAAAGTAAAAAAATATGAAATTAAAAAAGTTACCATAAGTACCTCCTGAATATTTTTTTATTAATTATTTACATACTAAATAAATAATTTACATACATATTAATAAAATTTTAAATTAATTATTGATGACAATGTTATAAAAATAAGCTTAAAAAGGAGGAAAACATTATATTTAGAAATTTATATAAATATAAAATTATAAAAATGAATAAAAAATATAAATAAAAATATGAAATTTTATTAATTTGTATGTAATTAATTTATTTAGTATGTAAATAATTAATAAAAAAATATTAAGGAGGCCTGTATGGTAGTTTTTTTAATTTCCTTTTTTTACTTGTTTTTATAATTTTATTTTATATAACTTTCTCAATATAATTTCTCCCTTTTGAAGCTTATTTTTATAACATAATTATCAAAATTTAATTGAAAATTTTATTAATATGTATGTAATTAATTTATTTAGTACGTACATAATTAATAAAAGTATTAATTTATTAAGATAAAATTTTCAATTAATATAATTTATTTAGTATGTAAATAAATAATTAAGTTATTAAGATAAATATTTTATTTAAATTTTTATTAATTACTTACACACGAAATAAATTAATTAAATACATATTAATAAAATTTTCAATTAATTATTGATAATCATGTTATAAAAATAAGCTTCAAAAGGGAAAAAAATTATATTCAGAAAGTTATAAAAATAAAAAATTATAAAAAAAAGTAAAAAAATAATTTTTAAAAAATATTAATAAAAAATGATAATTTTTTATTAATATGTATGTAATTAATTTATTTAGTATTTAAATAATTAATAAAAAAAATTATTAATTTATTAAGATAAAATTTTCAATTAATATAATTTATTTGGTATGTAAATAAATAATTAATTTATTAAGATAAATGTTTTATTTAAATTTTTATTAATTATTTACATACCAAATAAATTAATTACATACATATTAATAAAATTTTTCATTAATTATCGATAATTATGTTATAAAAATAAACTTGGAAAGGGAGAAATTATATGTGAAAAATTATATAAATTTAAATTTATAAATATAATTAAAACCACTTGAAAAAAAGAAAAAAACTATTTAAAGGGTTGCGGGCCACGCGGGCTTGTGGGCCCCAAAGTGGCAAATATATTTTTTTATCCTATTTTGGTAGATATTTTTTTAAAATCTTAAATTGGGAAAAAAAAAACCAAAATGGAGTTGCCGTTGTTTGCAAATGTCCTCTTCTAACTTCTAACTCCATCTTTATAAGCAAACCATTCTTAACTGACCCACAACTTGAACACAATCCATACGGTTCCTCAAAATCTAAACATCTTTCGTTGCTTTCTGCTTTAAGATTTACCTGTTCTTTGTCTGGTTTGCGCATAGATTCCCTTGGTTTTCCGGTCTTAACCCTGACTTATTTTTTCCCTCTCCAAATCTCCATGTTCCTCTTTGTTTGTAGCAGCTTTTTGGAATTCCAGTTTTATTTTAAGGGTGCATTTGATGGGAAAGTATTTTCTAAAAATTGATATTCTGGACTTTCAACCATTTGTCAAAAATGATTTAGTCAACGCAAAATATTTTGCAGTCAATAAAAAATTCATGCATAAAATAAGGAAAGTGAATTCCATAATCTTTAATAAAAAAAAATCCCCAACCTGAAGAGGTGAGAACACTTTCCGAAATTACTCATCTTCAATTTTTAATAATTTACTTCTCATTTTAAATTTTTTAAATTTCATATTCTTATTTTTTAATATTATTTTATTTTTAGTTTTCTTTTCCTTCTTCAGTCGCCGATGCCAGCCTCGATGATGGCCCACGACTGGCCACTCGAGGTCAAGCCTCACTAGATCCTGGCAAAGCTCAACCTCACCAACCGCTTGTGAAGGAGCTCGCCTGAGGCCAGTGAAGCTCAAGCTTGCCAAATCTCAGTGAACTTGAGCTCACCAACCTAGAGCAAGCACAATCGAGGCCAACGAGGCTCAACCTTGTCGGAACTCAGTGAGGCTCAACCTCACCGATCACTTAGCGAGCTCGACCTTGCATGGCCGATTGCCAAGGCCCGTCGATCAATGAAATAAAAAAAAGAAAGAAAATAAGAAAATAAAATTTTAAAATATGGTATAGAAACAACATAATGTAAACATAAAAATTTATTTAAAAATTCAACTTTTTATTCTGCCTTAGATATGAGACGTTTTTATATTATATTATATTATATTATATTATATTATATTATATTATATTATATTATATTATATTATATTATATTATATTATACAACCCAACATTCCAGGGCAAGGATGATTTCAGGTCAACCATGGCCCCTTGGACTTCAGGAATTAACATGCAAAGTTAAGGGCGTGCGTGGCAATAGTTCTGCTGCAAAAATCAATTTCTGATAAGGAGTTGATTTTGCTACTTTTATGCCGAAAATTGATTACTGCTGACATTTAAATTTTGATTTTTTTTTCTTCTTTCATTCATATTACACAAAATTGAGAATTAATTCTCATAAAAAAAAAATATTTCTCCATGCACTGCATATTTATTTTTTCTGCATTGCATTTTGCATCGACGGTGGAGAATTGAGCTTAAATTGATGTACGCTCGCTCAAAAAATTGAGGATTTAATAACACGAGGGAGCTCTAGGCTTGGAGAGGCCATTCATTGATGACAACGGCAGCTAGAGGCTGATGTGGGAAGATGGATTTTGCCGACGAAGGGTAGAGGCGTAAAAAAAAAAAAAAAAGGACGAGTTCCCAGAGAAAAAGGAACGCAAGAAGGAAGCTCTATTTGTCTATGATGGCTGCCCACATGATCCAGATTCTCTCTTCGTTGTGTGGACTTCTCATCCATCGCCTCCCTGCGAGTTCACCACCCCTCTGATTGGCTCACCACAGTTCGTCGATCAGAAGCTGTCCGTGATCCGTCCACGAACAACCACAAACTCGCGAGCCATCAATCTTTGCCGATTTACTGCACCTCCCATCACCCAACGCAGACTTGTAGTGATTAAAGAAAAGGAGAGTATGGAGCAGGGTCATAAGTGAGAGGATGGGAGAGTAAACGAAAATTATCTCTCGTTCAATGAGAACATGCTTTTGTCTTCTTTATTTTTTTTATTCCTTTTGATTTTGCTTCACTGTTCTCTTGGTTGAATTTTACTTTTGAGTTTCACAGGTCATTAGGAACCCATTCCTCAAAGTTGTCCCCCCATTATCGTGGACATTATCACATGCCGGCAGCATCAAAGACCCTCCACTGACCGAAAGAAAAAGGAGGCCTCATCGTGAAGACAGGAATTTTGACACTGAGGGGTCGAAAAAAAAAAAAGCGATTCCACCACTTCACCAAACCCATCATCAGAGAAAAAAAGGCGAGACTCTCGGCGGTGCTTTTGGTTTTCCTTGGTGCAGGTTATGCGCGTAGCTCATCAGGCCATTGCAGCGGTCTGCTCCTTCATGCGTCATCTTTCGTGATCCCCATGACTTCCCAGGAACCTCCGGGTGAACATCCAGTGAGCCGGTTCCAGTGTTGCTTCTGACGAGTTGTTTTGCAGGTTCCTTGACGTTTCCCAGCAACACTCCGATAGCCAGCGACCCCCAGCGACCCTTCAATCGGTCCGGAGATGGAACCAAAATCCATTTTCTCCGAAGAATGCCTCAGCCCTCCTTTAACCGATGGCAACTGAGCGACGAAGAGGTAGCTGGTGGCTGAAGCAGAGCTTTGAGCGGTTCGTTGCTCGCGAAGCCGTTTTGGATGAAGAATATTGGGCAGCTGCAACAACAATGCAGAGGAGAGAAGGGCAACTTGTAAGCTCCAAGGAGAAGAGACACGGCCAAAAATCCTGAAGCGGCTCCCCCAGTTCGGCCCCATCCACCGCTGTGAGCATCCCTCGTAGACTGAGAGTCCAGTCATCATTGTTGTTGTCCAGTCGTGCACTGGTTCTCTTATCGGCCGTGCTCACCAATCCCCACAACGAGGCACGTCCCCGATCGAGACCACGATCACTTCTGCTGCCATCTCGATGAAGTAAAAGACCACAGCAGTTGCTGTTTGGTGCCGATTCGATCACTGCTCCGGTGCAGATTCCTGCTGCTGCCCCAATTCCATCTCTGTTCGAAGACGTTTGGCTGCTGTTTGGTGTCAAAAACCCCGCTGTTCAGTCTGTTCGAGGGCCGAAATACCTGCTGTTTGGTGCCCAGAACAGCCATGGTTAGTGTTGATTATCCTTTGCTGTTCGGCGTTCGATCCTCAGCTGTTCAAGGGTTTAATCCACCGCTGTTTAGGCCCGAGGCAGCACTGTTTTGGACGATTACTGTTCATCTTTCAGCGCAGGTTTTAGGGTTGTTTTGCATGCTGTTTGGGGTCGTTTCGCTGCTTTTCCAAGCCCCAAAACAGCCTTGTTTGGGGACGTTTTCATTCTAAAATTAGTGCAGGTGTTCTCGGGATTGTAGCGGGCTGTTTTCCTTACTTTTTTTTTGCATAAAAAGCTTGCTGTTTGGGCATCATTTCTTAGTTGAAGTAGTGCCGGAATTCAACTTGCGAAGCAAGCTTCGGCAGAGCTCATAGGCGTGCCACAACCCCCTAGCCCGTCGGTCCAAGTGGACCTTGCTTAGGTGCAGAATTTTGGAGCAAAACAAGGTCCCCCACGAGCTATGTGACCACCCCCATTGAGTCGGTCATCAAATTGATTCTCAAATTTTGAATTTGACAATACGATTAGGTAACAAACCTCTATCCTTGAATATTTTTCTAGTGTCTTACTTAATTTGATTGGATCGCATATTTTGATTTGATATTTTGTCTATCTTAGGATGCTATAAATAATTCCTTGTCTTTGATTGGATATATTGTTTGAATATTAGCTTTGCATCTTGTGGATAAGCCTTGTTTGAATTGAAGATATCTTTCTAAAATTGGAATTATCTGAAATATTTTCAAAAAATATCAAAAGATAATTCCTTAATTTGAAAAGATATGATCCTCGATGGATAGGGCAATATATATATATATAGAATCTTATGCTTGGCGGAAATTTCATTTTATTTTTTATATTATAGTTGCATGGTTCATTTAATTGAAATAATTTTATTATATTCTTTGAGTATAGTACATGCTCCCCTTTGTTTCTCGGATATGTGCATTATGGATTACCATCCGATTTTACTCTCGAAATACGATATCATCCGCACAAATGAAATTATCCATCTCATCCCATAATTTTGGGACCAGACCAACAAATTTCATTTAAATTCACCATCTGATCCCACCCTCGGGGTACGACGTGAATAAATTCCCTTTTGACCCTAAACTTGGGGTACGAAGCGAATTTCTTGAAAAATTCAAATCATAAGGTGTACGATACTCAAGGTTTATTATGCTTTTATTTGACTTTTGTTTTTCTAAAAAATCACAAAAAGAGCATCAAATCATGGTCTAAAATGGAATTAAATGTTAAGATACCTTTTAATAAAAAATTAAAGTTTGAGTGATCAATTTCTTAATTTATATTAATTGTTATCAACTCTCAGATCATCTTTTATTTTTGCATTTTATTTAATCTGAAAATACAAAAAACAAATCATTCATGTGCATTTCATATAGGGTAGATCATGCATATTTACCATATCATTTTTGCCATTCATGCATATTCACCATGTAATTCATGCATTTTTATTGATGTCATATAGTTTAGAATGCATAGCATCATATAGTTTCATGTCATAATTGCATTCATGTAGTTACATTCGCATCGCACTCATTATTTCAAGAAAATCCCAAAAAATAAAGTCCATCTTGGTTTTTAAAGAAATCCATTGAATTTGTCATTTCAAGAAAAATTTTCACAAGAATGGTGCTGAAAGGGTGTTAATTGAAAAATTAACATAATCAAGTCCCCGAATTGGAATATCTGGTTAACTGAAAATAAAGTATCCTCTCGATATTTTTTTTAGGTTTCTAATCTACCTACAGAAAAAATTAATGGCGACTCCAAATTTAAATCATTTGAATATAAACTTAAGTTACGAATTGATAGAGCTTGAAAGAGCTCACGCTAGGTTAGTTAATTCATTTAATTAATCTAGTAGTCCATTAATATGAGAATTCCCTAATTTTTAGATCGCGACAATTACCGAGCAGAGAAAAGCATTTGATAATAGGATAAAATTTTTGCTTTTGAGACAAATTCATTTGATAACGGTTGAAAATTTCTACTTCTAAAACATTATCAACATAAAATCTTCTATCAAAAATTATTCTTGACGATCGAAAAATTTCTACTTCATTTTTTAAAATTTTAAAATTTCTTTAAAATTAAATTTTATTATTAAAAATATTATTTACTTTTTAAAAGTAAAAATTTATTTTTTATTATTTACTTCAGCAGTCGAAGCGATAACTCGGCAAGGTGGTGGGCAACGAGGGGCGGCTGTTGTCGCGATGACAGTAGGTGGCTTGTAGCGGCCTGTTGTTGATGGTCATGGTTGTGTCGATGGTGGTGGTGACCGAAGGTGGTTGTAGCGGTAGGCGATGGAGGTCGGTGGCGAGAAGAGGTACGCGGTGACGGGAGAGACGTGGTTGAGAGAGAGTGGCACTGAAAATGAAAAGAAATTGAAGTGAGAGAAATATTGATATCGAGAAAATTCTACTTTTGAAAGAAAGTAACTTTTTAACTTTTGGAATTAGCTAAAAAATTACTGAGAGTCAGAGGAGTGAGAGTCATAGGGATTCTAGGAAAATTACAAATTAGGTTAACTAGTTGATTGGTTTTTTTAATTATTATCATCATCATACTATTTTATTTGAAGTCAAACATTTTTTATTCTTTTTTTAACTATATATATATATATTCTTAGTGGTCCGATCTGAGTGGTTCGATCTGGTCCGGGTGGTCCGGTCTGGTCCCATCCACCATGGAACTAGGGAATGGACTGCCCCCTCAAGGACGAGACCAACCCGGCTGGTTTGGTCCAGTCCTAGTCCGGTCTGGTCCAATTTGCACACCTCTATCCGCCACAACAATATTTTTTTTTTTTGAATTCTCCTTATGCATCCCTCTATCAAAAGAAGCAAGCCTTGCTCTTCTTGTGACTTAAGCATAAAACCCTACAAGCTAGTCATGGCTATAGGCCAATTTGGGCTCGAAATCAGCCAGGTCAAACCCAAAATCGGCCCATTGACTAGGTCCACGATTTGGAACCAGAATCAGCTTGTGGCATAAGGGGCCATTTCTGATTCCTTAAAATATTGAACCGGGCCTAGAACCGGCTGTTCGAAAAATAATAATAATAAACGCCCAAGTTCTCTCTTCATCTTGTAAATAACAAGCAGCCAAAAAAATAATAATAAATCGCTGTTGCAATGGTTCTCTTGCAACGGCTCTTTGAATAAAAAAAAGATGTATATATATTTTCCTAATCTATGATTAAAAAAAATATAAATACACCTTCCATCTTTCATTTTTTTCATACAAATTCTCTCTTCATCTCAATTCTCTCAAATTCTCTCTAGTTCTCAATTCTCTTAAATTCTCTCTAACTTTCAATTACATTCTCGATTCTCTAATTTCTTATTTTCTTTATTTATTATCTCCTTTAATAATTTCCTATTTTAAATTCTTTTTTCATACCCTATATTTTTTGCATTACACCATGTATTTTTTTGCATATCCAAAAAAAAAAAGCAAGTGGAAATAGAGCTAGCGGTAAGACAAGAGCACAATGGGTGAATTCGACTATTCTCTTGATCCTCGTAATTATGCAGATGGGGAGTTGATATAGATGATGAAATTAACATTTTACCTAATATGGAGCAAGTCCATACACAAAAGAATCTTCATCCTCTTATTGATATCGAAGAAATATCAATAACAAAGGAGCAGGAGATCACATTCGACGTATGGGATCACTTCACGAAGATTGAAAAATTTAATGAAGATCCAAAAAGATATGAAGTACTTTGTAAACATTGTGGGGGTAAGATACAAATATACTGGTGGAGCTAGATATGGAACATTTAATCGGCATCTTAAGGCGAAACATCCAACCAAAGTGGGAATTGACACTAAACAATAACAAATTTTCAGGTATACCAATCTTAACACTAATCCCTTATTTCATTGTAATGAAAAAATTTATAAAGAAGAATTAGATAAATTTATTCCTATTGAATATTTATCATTTAGTTTTGGTGAAAGATTTGGTCTTAATTAATTTACACAAAATGCATTTGTTCCACAAAAAAAAATGTGTTCCTGGAAATACACTTAAACACTAAATTAAAAATCTTTATAAAAAAGGAAAAAGGATTTACAAAATTTTTTATGAATTTTAATAAACGTGTGCATATAGGTAGCGATATTTGGAGTGATCATTGGCATGTTAATTCTTATATGGGTATAACATATCAGTAAATAGATAATGATTGGAATATTCAAAAAAAGAGTTATTGCATTGATGATAGGCATACGGAAAATAATATTTATAGATTGATTAGGAAAATTTTAGAAGAATATTATTCGCTTAATAACATTTTTTTCAATTGGTTTTGATAATACTAAGGCAAACACTACTTCATTTGTTAAAGTGGAAAAGATTTGTAAATCCATTTTTGGTGGATAATTTTTTCATGTTAGATGTCTTTTTCATGTTTTAAATTTATGTGTACAAGATTGTTTAAGAACTCTTGATGTTTTTCTCAACCCAATAAAAATAGCAATTCAATTTCTATCGAAACATCCCCAAATAATGAAAGAATGGTTAAAATTTTGTAGAACAAATCGAAAAAACCAAAAATATTTCCAAGAGATGCTCCAAATCGATGAAATTCTACTTACAAGTTGCTTAATGAATTTTTTTCATATAAAAATATATTATGTGTATTTATTTCAAATAATATAACTCAAATTAATTTATACCCACAAGAATGAGATAGTTGCAATTTTTTTAAGATATTTTAAAAGTTTTTATGATGTAACTTATACTTTGTCCATTGTTTATTATCCTACTATGCATTTATTTTTAATAGACTGCACTAATATTGTTGGAATTTTTGAAGAAAATGAAAATAATGAGAATTTAAGTGATACTATTAGAACAATGTGAACAAAATAGCTACATTATTATGAGGAAATTCCTATTATTTATTTATTTATTTGTGTATTTTTATCCACATTATAAATTAAATAGTTTAGGTGATTATTTGAATATGTATTATGAATGTTTATATTTAATTGATGCGGTAAATATTAGAACTATATGAACAAGGGTTAAAAATGTAATAATAGAATTGTATAATAAATTTTGTAAAACATATAATCTAGGTGATGGTGGATCTTCTCAATCTAATGACTTACAAAGTGGGAACATAGGTAAAATTAGTAGAGGGTACCAACTTCTATTGCATAGGCAAAAAAAAAAATGAGCAATAGGAAGTAATTCCGAAATAGAGAGCTATCTAAGTATTTCTTTTGAGTCTGATGAATCTTAAGGCAGTAAAAATTTCATAATATTGGATTAATGGAAGAGGCATTCGACTCAACACTCAATTCTTGCTCTGATTGTAAAACAAAATTTAGCAACTCCTTGTTCAACAGTTGCGGTAGAACAAGTATTTAGCGTTGAAGACAAGATTAGCTTCTATTGCATAGGCAAAAAAAAAAAAAAGGAGCAATAGGAAGTAATTCCGAAATAGAGAGCTATCTAAGTATTTCTTTTGAGTCTGATGAATCTTAAGGCAGTAAAAATTTCATAATATTGGATTAGTGGAAGAGGCATTCGACTCAATACTCAATTCTTGCTCTGATTGTAAAACAAAATTTAGCAACCCCTTGTTCAACAGTTGCGGTAGAACAAGTATTTAGCGTTGAAGACAAGATTAGCTTCCGATTTGGTGGAGGCTCAAGCTTGTGTTGATGAATGGATAAAGGCTCAAATAGATAATAAGAGATAGATCGTAATAATGAAGCTGAATTCATTGATGATGGAGATAGCACTGGTACTGGAATGGGTAGTGAGGATTGAGGATGGGGTAAATATGAAGTTATCAAAGGTAGGAGAACTACATGAGCTTTGATTCTTCTAACCCTAAGAAGATATGTAGACGCTTAATAATAATTCATTAAGTTCAAATCCCTTCTCCCTCCTTTTTTTCCCTCTAAATTTGATTATAATTTTTATTTGATAATAATTATTTCATAATTCATTATTTGATAATTTGATTACAATTTTATTACAAATTCATTATAATTTAATTTTTGAACTCAAACTCTAGAACTGAAAGCGGCGGTTCCATTTTCAATTTTCAATTGGAACCGGATCCTCCGCTTAAGCTTCCGGTTCCAGTTCCTCCAAATTTTGAATCGGAACCGGCAGTTTTAGAGCCATGGCCACGACTACTAGAAACAGAGGCATCTCTAATGCATTGTAATTTGGTTCTGCCAAAAAAAATATGGATACAAAATCTCCATCGCAGAAACCTAGTAATCTGTCCACTATAATTGATAGCCTGTAACATGTTAGTAAGTGACTAATGTTTTTATGGAAATACCGACAGGTATTTCGCATATAATGCGCTGGTCAGTTTTTCTGAAATTACAAACAGTTCTATTATCGTTTCAATTACTAACTAATCTTCATAAGTTATCATTATTTGCTGGTGTAGCTAACCAACGTATTGAAGTTACTAGCTTGTATTGTAAATTAGCGACTCTTCTTCGAATCCATTTAGCAACTTTTCTCTTTTGAGTATGTCCATAAATGTCAATAAGTTCATTGGATCAGTTCGTACTATCCGGACAATCAAATAAACATAAGTAACTAACTCAAACATCAGTCCTTTCATTTAAGAGTTGGTAATTAAATCCTTCAAACAAATATTGGTAAGTTGCTGGAGTAGGTTGACATTTTTTAATTAGTGACTCTAACATGTTGGTAATTTCAACAAATAAATGTAAGCACATTGAACAGTTGGTAATTTCCTAAATTCAGTCAAAAAGATCCCCACAAGGATCTTTCACCTGACGAATTGCATCCATAGTTTCGGGCTAAAGTTTCCTGTTGTTAGGTAAAAGTTGCATTCACCAAAACTCAGAAGTGTTTGAATAATTCACTTTACATGAGAAAGTCTATTTACATAGAGAAAAGGCGAGGTAAGTGCATTGTAAGTGCCATAACTTGTGTACAACGCTCATTTAAGTGCCACAACTTTTAAAAATCGATCACTTGAGCGCTATCGGTGATTTGTCTCGCTGGAAATTGTGGATACCATAAAATTTGATGTGGCAATATTGGCACGATTTTTTTAAATTTTTTTAAATATTTTTGGAATATATTTATTTCGAAATTTTTTAATTTTCCTTTGTATTTTTTTTTGTTAATACCATGAAAAACCCCAAATTGGTATGCCTGTGACAAATTTGCCCCAAACTATTTTTTTGACTACAAAAAACCCCAAATTGGTACACATGTGACAAATTTACCAAAAACTATTTTTTTACCACAAAAAACCCCAAACTGGTACACTCGTGACAAATTTACCCTAAACTATTTTTTTGACCATAAAAAATCCCAAATTGGTACATTTGTAACAAAAATTTACCCAAAACTAATTTTTTTTACCACAAAAAATCCCAAACTATTATACCTATGACAAATTTGCCCTTTATTAAATTGGATCAGTACCATGAAAAATCCTAAATTGATAAACCCGTGGTAAACAGAGGGTAAAAATCCTAAACCGGTATACCCGTGAAGTGCCACATGCCATCCAACTAAGTAATTTAACGTTAAATTTAAGGAAAATTAATGGAGGGTAAATTTGTCTCAAATATATCAGTTTGGGGTAAATTTGTCACAAATGTACCAGTTTGGGATTTTTTTAGGTTAAAAAAATAGTTTTGGGTAAATTTGTCACATGTGTACCAGTTTGAGATTTTTCGTGGTCAAAAAAATAATTTGGGGTAAATTTGTCATAGGCGTACCAGTTTGGGGTTTTTCGTGGTATTAACCCTTTTTTTTTTTTTCTGATTTTGAACATTTGTTGGTGAGGCTCACCATGACCCTCCCCAGAAACAAATCCATTGCCAAGGGACGAGGGCCACCTCACCCCCGGCCAGTAGGGCTGGGATGGCCATTGCCGAGGGCCGTCGCAGCCGTGCCTGCCGTGGGCGATGGCATGAAGGCCCTTGTGGCCCCACCAGCCATGGCCACGAAGGCCCTCGCCCAAACCAGGCGAGGGTGAGGGTGCAAAGAAAATCACCAAAAAAATAGAAGAGAGAAAAGGAAATCTGGATTCTTTGGGAGTCTGTTCTTTGGTGAGCAAAAGAAATGAACCCCGGGGGGTGGAGGACGAAGGAGGGGACCGAAGAACCCTAGGCAGCGAGAGAAAAGAGGGGATGGTGGCAAGCAACAAAAGTGAGGGAGTTCTGAGTAAGGGAGGAAGGGGGTCAAAGAAGAAAAAGTCTAGTTCTTTTAGGGGGTTCTGTCCTAGTAGCTTAAAAAAAAATTGCAGAACAAAGGAGGGGGCTCGAGAGCTCAAGGGGACAACACACAGGGAGATCTCTGTGTGGTTTCTCGGTGAAGAATGAGGAGAGAAGTTCCAAGGGCGCAAAGAAAGAGTGCGTTAGCCACCGAGGGACCGGGGAGGTTGCAAAAGCTTGTTGGGGAGGATCTCTTGAGAGGGAGGGAGTCCTTCGGTTCCAAAAAACAGAGATAGAGGGGGGAGGGCCACCCCACCTAAATCTGGCGTGGGCCTTCGTGCTGTTGCCCCTGGCCGCCGTGGCTGTGACGGCCCTTGCCCATGGCCGTTGCAGCCTATCTGGCCAAAGGCGAGGCGGCCCTCATCATTCGGCGATGGATTCGTGGCTGACGAGGGTTGCTAGTGAGCCTCGTCGGCCAATGTCAAAAAATCAGAAGAAAAAAAAGAACAACAGAAAAATGAAAAATTAAAAATAATATAAAATAATGAAAAAATTTATGTGTGACAAAAAATTAATAAAAAATTCACTTTGGACAATTTGCTGGAAGTGGCACTTAAGTGATCTATTTTGCTTCGATTTAGCACTCAAGTGAGCGAAAAAAAAGTTATGATACTCAAGTGATCGCCATATAAAAGTTATAACACTTGCGATGTACTTACCGGAGAAAAGGCTTAAAGAAAACAGTCAATTACGATGACGACGACGGCAGTAGATAAGCTAAAATCTATCTAACTTGGCAAGAACCTAATCATTGAATTGTGATTACTCAGATTCAAAATGGTCATAACGCGCCGTATGATTGGGCTTGCAAATTCAAACGACATCATTATACACATATGGTCACCGTTGGAGAAAAAAGGTCTAAAGAAAACAAATCGATTCCATGGTTCACCTGGAATATTTTTCGCTGGCCAGAAATCAGTGAGAATGCTCAATGTATTAAGACTGGCTTTTTTCAATTGATGTTCCAGAGTCTTGTCATTGAGATTTAGTTTCGCCCAGCAAATCATATACTAATGGCCTTACAGTCTCATCTAATTGCTAATGACGGCCCTAATAACATAACTGAATCCTTTGAGCCACTGTTATTTATAGTCATCAAACCGGCTCAATTTCGTCAATTGCTAATTTTTTTTAATTGTTAACATTTAATTGGGTTATCAAACAAGCCATATTCAACGGACTAAACATTTAGGAAAGAATTTCAATCTTGGCTATTACATTGTTAGAAGCCTAAAACCTACCAATGATGTTCATCATTCCATATTTGGGAACAAGTTAATCTTATTCAGTGCTCCATATTCAGCTATTATAAAAAAAAAAAAAAACAGGGTTCAAAGTGAAAAAACAGAAAAGAAACGAAAAGAAAAGAAAAGAAAATGCTTTCCTGCCAAAATTTAAATAATTTTTCAAAAAAAATATGAAAAAGAAATATGTGTGAATCTACTTGTTAAGAATTGATATGTGAATCTACTGGTTAAAAATTGAGTTGTGAAAGCTTTTGGAATTTCGGTTAAAAATATTATCTAAGTGCTGAAAACTGAAAAATCAGCGCTTAATGAGGTTAAACTTGGCTGAGAGCACAGCACTGACTTGATATCCTCGATTAAATAAAAAATTCCACTTGATGAGGTACGTAATGGAGGGGTTACTTAATTAATTGAACAATAATAATAAAAAAAAAAGATGATAGCAGGGCTGTTGATTATTTCTGATCATATGATCTCCCAATCAATTAGCGCTTTATGCAAAATATGCAATAATAATGTGCGGGTCTACGGTTGATATTGTATCATCATTGGTGTGCGGGAAGTATTTCTAATAAAAAAAATAGATGGCAACTAAAACTGCCAAATATATTACGAAAAATACCAATTATTGTCATTGTTATATTCTATTTCCAACACTAAAAGCTCATTTTTTTAATTCTATAATCAACACTAAAAGCTCATTACTTAAATTTTCAGTACCCTGTTTGACAGACTTTTTATTGAAATTTAAACTATCTTATGCTTCATCGGTCCTTTGTACCCACAAAACAAAAAACCGGTCTACAATTTGCAGAGACATACTCGACGGCATTCTATCGACCTGCCGGCATTGTGACTGTGATAACATTAAGTGTGTAGGATGCTTCCTTAACTATAGATGCATCTGGGCTACCTGAACTTCTCTCCAGGAAGAAACCAGGCTCTTTAGGCATTGGCAAGGTTGCTCCTTCATTTGCTAACATGAAAACAACGCTAGACATCGTTGGCCTATCTTCAGGAAACTTTTGGACACATAGCAAGCCCAATTGAATGCATCTCTCTGCTTGAGACTCGACGACAGAATCACATAAGGATTCATCAATGAGTTCCATGGTCCTCCCTTCACTCCATAGCAACCATGCCTGAAAAATTTAAACTGGTCATTAGTACCACTACCGGTGCATTAAAAAGTAAACGTGTCCACGGGTAGAAAGAACATATGGGATGAGGCTTTAGGAGAAACTGAATATTTGATTTCGCTTAGCAAAAAAGAAATGGCAGATCTTAATAATCCTCAAACACTTACATGCCCAAGAAGGTTGTGATGATGATCAAGATGCTGGAAGCCTCTATTCCTTCTGCTACTTACTATCTCCAACAAAAGCACGCCAAAGCTAAAGACATCGGACTTCACAGAGAATTTTCCGTCAATGGCATACTCTGGGGACATGTAACCACTGCATCAAGCAAATCAGGCTTCAGTTCCTCTAGATACTTATGGATAGTGCACTGTTTGAATGAATGGAGATGAGAAACTTACTATGTACCAACTATTCTTCTTGTCTTTGCCTCTATTTCATCTCCTTGAAAGTCCCTTGCCAAGCCGAAATCCGAGATCTTTGGATTCATGTCGGCATCTAACAAAATGTTACTTGTCTTAAGGTCTCGGTGGATAACTTTTAGTTTTGAATCCTGGTGGAGATAGAGAAGTCCTCGGGCGATTCCTGAGATAATGTCGAATCGCTTTTTCCATTCGAAAGAGGAGCTTCTATCATGATCTACACACGCTCAACCCCACCAAAAACTAGTTAAGTTGTTAGCAGTTAGCTGTATTTTCTGGTGAAGGTATTAATTGATAGAACGAAAGCACAAGGAATCAAGTAAAAAGGAACTCAGAAAGATCAAGTGGTTCTGACCAAAGATGAAATAATCCAAGCTTTTGTTTGGCATATATTCATAAATTAACATTCTTTCTTCTCCCTCAATGCAGCAGCCAACAAGTCCAACAAGATTCCGGTGCTGAAGTCTGGCGATAAGGAGGACTTCACTCATAAACTCATTAAGACCTTGTCTTGAATATTTTGAAAGCCTTTTGACTGCTACTTCTTGTCCTGTGGAAAGGCTTCCCTGCATGTATTTTTCTGATTGTGCGCCTCCGTAGTTATTTTAAATCACTAATTTATAACTCATTACCTTGTAGACCGAACCGAAGCCGCCTGCTCCTAGCTTGTTTGCTTCAGCGAAATGGTTGGTAGCAACAGCAACGGTAGCAAAATCATATAATGGCAAGTCAATGTCATCCATCTCACTTGGCAAGCCTACAAGGGATGTAAATTATATTCTCAAACCGTACTATGATCTCAACAAGAAAAGGCAATCTGGAATGTAACCTCATGAAGTAAAATAAGGTAGTTAGCTTACTTCGTCTTTTCATTCTTCTCTTCCAGATTATGCTCAATGCCGTGCCCATTATAAGCAAACCTAAAATGGCTGAAGCCACTTTGATAGTCAACAGTTTCTTGGATGGACTGCCGATTGAATCTTGCAAACAAGAAGAAATGAAGCAACTAGTTTTAGAAATAAGAGTTGATGAGTAAGCTGATGGATCTGTCTCCATTAGATAAAGATAAAAATAAATAGTAAGGAACAAAACAATAGTTCAGTCTGGCATTGACAAAGGACACAGCCGTGTAATGAAAGATTAGAATAAAGAAAAAACAAGCAATTGACTAAACCAATTAGCTGATACAGATACGATAAATGCAATTACCTAATTTGGAAGCAGGTAGCCGTAGGAAGAGATATTGCCCATTATCATCAACGTTCATTTCCCTAATATCAATGAGATCACCAAACCACATCAAGCAGCCTGCTCCTCTAATATCAGAATTAGCATAAGCCGTGCAAGAACAATTCTTTAGACATTCAATCTTGCACTCCTCCAGGCTCATATTCTTGAATAACTCAAAATCTACCAGGTCAGGTAATTTCACCTGTGAAAGGTTCATAAAACCCTCACCACGAGAACAATCCAACGGAATTTTCCTTATGCATCCCTCTGTTGAATTAAGCATGTCCCACTCTTCTTGTGACTTGGGCATAAAACCCTCCAAGCAGATGCATCTTGGGCTTTGGTTAAGTCTGCACATGCCATTAGCACCACACTGTCCATATTTGTCACAAGCGTCATGAGGGAGCGAGAACACCGAAGAAGACCACCTGTTGGTTCTATTCATTGCTAGATGCAACTGCATAACACCATTTGGGCTTAGTGTAGCTCTAGCAATGATGTTGTCATATAAGATTTCAAATGCGAAATAGGCATCCGTTGCGTTGTAAACAAAGATCGGTTTAACAAACTGATTAGACTTCAGGAAAAGACCACCTAATTTGACTCCATCCCATGGCCCAGTTCGATATACTTTGACAGAACCCTTCCCGACTATTTCAATTTGAGGTAACCTATCGATTCTGTATCTGTATGTATAGTCTCCAGGGGAAGGATCCTCTGTGCTTTTCCAAGAAGTCAAATAATGTTCGACGCCAGTTCTAAAGTTCCATCCTGCAGTCATACCTACCAAAATCGTGTCTGATGGGTAGTCAAAGCTCTGCCATAAGTAATCAACAGAACCTGAACTGTTGCTTTCCCTAAGAACGAGGTTACCAGAATCTAGGAGCTGCGCAACTGGGTTTCCAAGAACCTTGGTTGAATTGGTTGACCAAATGACGCTCTTTGATTGGTTGAGAAGAACAAGCTTACCTTCATTGCTTATTTTCAGAGTACCATTTGAATCAGTGAGTGGACTGTTCCTGTTAGCGACCCAAACAACCGTTTCAGGGCTCATTACAAACCATATCCCTAGGAATGTGTTCTTTCCTCTAGGGAAGAAACCAAGCTCAAATATTTGGCCTTGGGAAACTAATATCTCTCTCTCTTTGATAGACTGAACTGAATTCAGGGTGTCACCTGCACTTGAAAGGCGTAGCAGGGACAAAACAACAATGGAAGCGCAAAAGGAGCTGAAGATAGGAGGATCTGCCATTGCAAACCCTTCTGTTTGATCTACGAGATGAAGCAAATAAATAGATATAAGATTCAAAATGTTGGAATGTGTTGCTAGCTGTGGAGTTAGCTGTCATAGCTATTAAATAGTGTTAGTTGTCATCCTGCTATCAACCACCTATAGGCTACCGACAACCTATTAAATAGGTCTTATTTCTAATCGGGTCCTGATGTATATAAATAGAGATTGATTGTAACTATAGAGAATAATCAATACATATATTAGTTTTTTCTCCTTTAATATGGTATCAGAGCCTAAAAATCCTTTATCTATTTACCTTGGGTGATTTTTTTCTCTGGTCTTTCCCTTTGATCGTTCAATCACTATGTCAGAAGAATTATAAATCACCCAGTCTAACCTCCCATCACTTCTCACAAAGTCCACTGAACCTCATCTTATTCAGATCACTTCCATAAAGCAGAATGGAGATATCATGGTCCTAATTTGTTCGAATGTATATACGGGGCAAAGGAAAGATTGGCTATCTGACTAGAGATACTGCAGAATGTTGAAACCTAAATTTTAACTACTTTTTAGTCATTAGTTTCTAAATAAAAAAAATTAGAACTAACTTTAGTTCTTACAAAAAATAATTGAATCATTTTTCATATATATTTTTAGTTTCATGCATTGCATTTCGCATTTAATTGGACCGATGGTGAGGAATATAGCTAGATTGACACGCAGTGAACTAGTTTAAAAAAAAAAAATTGGCCAGCACGAGGGAGCCAGTGTGCCGAAAATCACAAGGCCATAGGACCTATTTTGGGATTTGATTCAGCTCACTGCACTTTAATTAAAGAAAAAGGCCTGATTAGATGCCCATTTAATTAGCAAAAAGGCTTAAATATGAACCCATGAGGGCATTAAAATGTGAATCAAGCCCATTGCACATATTAATTGGCTAAAATTGCATAAATTAAATGTCAAGTGAAAATTTAATTAATTGAAAACTTGCAGAATAATTAAGCTTTTAATTCTAGGGTTTCTAAACCTAGCTCTATATAAATCTTGTTGTCACGTTGAAAAGGGGGAGGCCACAAAAAAAAATTCACAATAGACGGCCACAACAGATCTCACGGACAAAAGGCAAAAAGAGAGAAAACGTGATGGTGGGTCTCCCTCTCCCCTTCTCAACGAACGCTTAACACGAGCAGAGAAGTTGGGCAGAGTGGATGTGGAACTCGTAACGGTGTCCACGAGCCACCATTGGTAATTCCAACAAGTCGACCGGTACTCATCAACGCAGCAAATCAGTCCAACATTCTCTTCGGTGGTCCTGCGATGTGACATCCTCAAACTTTCATGCACAAGAGGACAAAGAACTTGTAGAATTTTGGACCCCCTTTTCTTCTTCTTACATTCAGCCGTGACAACTCAGCTAAAGGATGACCAACCCTACTTCCTTTCTTCAAGTTTCTACTGAAGCTTATCCCAAGAACTCACGTGCCTTCTTTTAAAATCCCGTCTTCATTGCAGCTGCGCTGGAACCTTCTCCTTGGCCAAAGTTTCGGCTGGACTTCATTCTCTAATGCAAGCAAGACAAAAGTTGATGATTAGAGGCCACTAACTCCCCTGTTCACGTGGAGATTTTTCTGCTGCAGCTTAGGTTCTGTTTTGCTGCAGCTGGTTTTTCTTCTTCTAGCTGCTCCTTTGTGGTGCTGTTTCTCCTTCGTCCATTTTCCTCGGCCGCTTGGAAATTTGTTGCTGCTGTCCTCCATCTTTGTTCGTGGCTTGCTGCTGAAATTTCTACTCTTCTGCTGTGAAATTTTAGCTGTTGTCTTGTTGCTGTTTCCTCTCGGTTTTCTCGCGTCCAGCACGCGCGCCCGAAGGAAATCGGCTCGTTCGGGGTCGTCTGGTGTCCGAATCGAGCCCCGTTTTCGCCTGTGTACTCGTAAGACGTTAAGCTTCGATATTCTGAAAACGGAACAGCGAAAAATCTCCTAGAGAATTCCCAGTTTTGAATCAAAGTTGACCCTGTTTTATTGATTTTCTTCTTTTGCTTGATGTAGCTGCAATCTTCCTTGTATCTGCTGTGTTTTGCTTGTTGCTGTGTTTCTATTCGTCGCTGGAAAATCACCGTCGATTCCGTCGTCGCCGCCGTGAACAGTGTCGCCGGAATAGTACCGCCGGAATAGTGTCGCCGGAACAGTAACTAGCCGTCGTCGTTCGTGGCCCGAGCTCATCACCGTCTAGCCCAAGCTTGAACTCGATTTTTGGGTGAGCACATTTCTAAACTTGACTTAGAATGTCGGGTATGCTAGGGACTAGTAAGGAAAATTTTATGGTGAAAAATATTAAATTTCTTGGACGTCGACTGTCGATTATTTATTTCTGACCATAGGGGTCAATTGGAAAATTTCGTGGACTTTAGAAATTTTCATGTGTGCCAGATTGCTTGTCTTTGAACCTAGGTGACTTAGAATGGAAATCGGGTCCTGAAATGCGAATTTTGCAACGTGAAATGCCTGGTTGTTATAGTTGAATTATTTTGAGTTGAATTGTGTACTCTGGTGAATAATCTTGAGAAATGCATGTGGCAAAGTTGACTTGCATGAATGTTTATGAGGTGGGCCAATTGAGAATTTTGCGATGCTCGTCATTGATATGCATACTGGCATGACACATGTGCGTTTGGCGGAGTGCGTAGAACCGTGCGGGACGGCTCGGCAGTGTCTAGGGGGCCACCGGGAATGCGGGGAGATAAGGAGGTGCCGATCGCAGAGCTAATTGAGCCACGGTCGTTGCACTTGCGCCTGAACGTGCTCGGCACGGGGTAGCTGGAGAGATAAGGGTGCCAACTTCGGTGTGAATAGACACGGGTTGAGGCACAGGCCTGAGACGTCTACGACGTGGCCGGGGACCGGCAGTGCCGATAAGAGCCACCGGTTGGGTTGAGTCCGGCAGTGCCCAGAGAGCCACCGGCAACTCGAAACAGGAAGTCCGGCAGTGCCCAGAAAGCCACCGGAAAACATTGAGCATACTACATTTGTCTGACTTGAGTCTACGATATGTGCATGATGAATTGACTATTCTGCGCTTTGTGAAATGCTGAAGGGACCGGCAGTGCCCAGAGAGCCACCGGGGACTCCAAGTGAATCATTGAGCATCTGCATTGGCATCTGTATGATTTGGGTCACAATATGCATGTGATGATGTACATTCTGGCAAGAAGTGCATGCTGCTTTCTAAATTAAGTTTAGGCCTGTGTTCACTGAGTTTCGACTCACATTTTGAGGCTGATCGCCATTTCAGAACCTCGACCATAGATTTGATTATTCCCGATATCCGAGGAGTCTGATCCAGAGTAGTTTCCTTTGTCTGAGGATGAGCAGTTCCTCAAGGATGCATGGACGAGGCTTAGTGACTTTTGATCTTGGCCAACTTAAGTTTGTTCTTGAGGTTCAGATGTTAGCCTCCTCTCCAGGTGGTATAGAACATTCACTGTTATATGTTAGGTTATGTAAATTAAGTTTTCTCTATCTCTCTATCCCACACATGTGTGTTATCAGGGGTTGTTCGTTTTCGCTGATGCATTTGTTAGCCGTCGTTTGGCCGCGACGAGTCCTGGGCCGTCGCCAGTGTTGGCCAAGCGATGAGCGAATTAGCAGGTGAAGGGATGTTGCGCGTCCGACGGGTCCGGGGCGTGACATCCCCATTGAGTGGTATCAGAGCAAGGTCAGCTCGATACAAGACCGTTCGAGAATTTGGAGTGATAAGGCTGATGATTTGGGGTAGATAGATAGACAGACCCTAAACCCAAGGTCAGGATGGATAGAGTGCATGAATTGATTGGCGCATGTGTCTGCTTAGTTGAGTTGGTTACCTAGAGTAGCCTTAAACTATGGTGTGTTTAGACTAAACTGCAGATGCGTCTGGACCTAAGGTGAGACCCTTGAACTTGACTTTGAATGCTGGTTGCTGATTGTTAGAAGTTGGTTGTTGGTTATTGCTGTTTGTGATAGAATGCTTAGTCGGCTGTTGCGCTCTGCTTGACCATCATGCATTGCATGAATTTCCACATTCAAAAGTAAAATGATTGAGAAACGAAATTGATTTGAAAACAAGGATTTGACTTGAGAAAAGGCATGCATGTGCACTCATGTTCTATTGGACTTGGTACCGTCAGCCCGGTATGGGACGGGTTTGACGGGATGCCTATAAACCTTAATGAAGCATGGTATGGGACATGTGGAATGGGGCTCTCCCTGAACGTGAGTAAACTTAGGACAACTGTTCGCTCCGAGACCAATGAGGGCGGGGAGTGGTCGCCGGGGCAGAGACCCGATCAAGGAGCGGCTCCTGGCAGGCTTCTAGGTGAGGAGGCGGATAGAGTGACCTAGCTTGTTCATGGACGGGGCTGAGTCTAGGTGTCTACCGAATCCAATTGCATTAAAAAGCTGCAGCGAACTTTACATGCATATTCATGTCAGTGGACGCGATAGCAGGCGAAAGCTTGAGTAAATTGTGTAATTCTGCTAAGCTATAGGTGCGGCTGGACTTAAGGTGAGAACTTAAACCCTGATTGTTGAGTGCTCGTAATATTTGTAGGATGGTTGCTTGATTGTGATATTGTTGTGGTTGTGACCTACTAAGTAGATTTGCTAAGTTTGAGCAGTGGCTTAGGTCTTTAATTCCTTAGTGGAATTATAGCAGGTCTAGACATTTGTGAGATTGTGGGAGGATGAGCACCCGAGGTAGGGGCAGGAGAAATGATGGAGCATCTAGCTCACAGACAACAGCTATTAGGAGCCCGAGAATGGAAGGGGTTATGAAAGCGTTGGAGGAGATAGGAATTTATCTGGATCCTGCATAAGGGCATTCTTAATGTATTGGAAGGGTTCCTGTATTTGTGCTGAAAAAGCATAAATTGTATAATCAGAACCCAAGAAATAAGTTTGACCCTATAACGCCTTCTTGGCTAAATTAGTCAAAGCATCTATTGGAGAACCGATGTTTTATTGCTGAGTATGGCCCATCGGCATTTCTGTTGACACAAGCGAGTGGACGCCGAAAGGGACGAAGCATGAGTGAAGTGGGGCACCCAACAGGTGGCCGGGTTCATTATTAACGCACCGACCGAGTGGTTACAGCTGTATTAATTTACACGACTGGTTACAAGTCTCGATATGGCTAGTGGGGGCCATCGCCGAATTCTTCTCCTGTGTACGTGGTGTCATCGTCTAAAGAGAGTCAAGAAGCATTTTCCCGGTCTAGTCCTCGCCTGTTGGATGTGGGTTATTATCTTATTGCCACCATCTGTCAAGATAAGACTGAATGAAGGCGGTCTTACTAGTTGAAGTAGGGATACGTTCACTACGTATTCTTTCAGAAGAACAATTGATGGAGGTCGATTGATCCAGCAGAGGGGAATGACCTCAAAGATTGTTACCAATAGTCTTTCTTCCAGGAGGGAAATTTGCTCTGAACTATGGCGGTCCGTATGTTTCAAAGAAGCCGTTCTATCATGATATGCAGAAGAAAAGATAATCAGAAGATTAAAGTATAAACATGTGAAATTTTCTTCTCATTCCATACATCAACAAGCTTTACAAGTCACTGGGGAGGAAAAGTAAAATCAAATTGAGCCCTAATGAGCAGCACAAAAGACCTCAACTGATTCTCCATGAAGTTAATGCTCTGCCAACGCCGAGCGGTCTGGGATTCGAGATCCGCAAGCTTGAAGAACAGGAGTTCGCATTTCTCCTTGTGCCTGGCTACGCTGGCCTCATGATGTTCAACAGCGAATTTCAGACTCTCGATCAAATCTCTCTCGAGAGCTATATCCACCGTTAAGTCTTCGAGCCTCTCTTCCAGCCATTTACACCTGAACCTCATCACACCGTCACTCGAGTCATGCTCGAAATAAGTCTGGAGCAAGGCTAGGCGCTCCACCAACTTCTCTCTCTCATGGACTAACCACAAGGCCCGTTCATCAGCAGATTTGGCGGCTTTCTTATAGCGAGCAACCGCAAGTTCTGCAGATTCCAAGCATTCCGACCGATCCTGGAGGCGAGCTTTCGCGATGCGAGTCATGGTAACCGCTTCGTAGGTGTTCCGGCAAGCCTCTAGGAAGTTGAGGAAGAGGGTTGGGAACGTTCGGTATCCTTTCTCCAAATTCGTGCCTTCGAGCGAAGAGGTATTTATCGTCCCAAACAGACTCAAGATCTCAGCTTCAGCACCCGGATGACTGGCTATGTAAATATAGCCTCGGCCAAGGAGGTGATAAAGCCTCTCCCATTTGGACATAACTTCAGCTGGGAAGATCTGCGTGGGAGGACTAGCCATTATCAAGATAGTGGAAAGAATCAAGGCCGGCGAGCAGAATACGAAAGAAAAGAGGAGAGAAGTGAAGCAGACGATTAGAATGTGAAGATGGTAATCTGTCTCGAGTTAAATATTGACTTCACAGTAACAATATCTATCGGTCAGATTTTCCTACCGGCTATTCCTTTCCGGTGTCGTCTTTGTCGGCTCGAATCCCCTGTCAGTTTGTTATCTCGAGCCGAGCAAATCCGACATCTTTGCAGAAAAGGTTTGAGGTGATACCATCTCTTCGGAAAAAGAAGAAGAAAAGACGAGCCAAGTGGGGGACAAAATAAACTATAGCAGAAAAGAAGTGAGGACTTGTCTCCATTCGTAGACAGAGTAAAAGCTCGCCTGTGAAACCGATGCTCAAGACAGGCGAAAGAAATAGTGATAGAGGTCCTACCATTATGCAAAAAAAAAAGAATGAAAGACAAGCCGAATGAGCAGGAAATATAGTGAAAAGTTGAGAAAGACAGGAATATTGGGGGAAGCAATGGAAATTCTGAACTCCTCGATTTTAAAAGAGGCATCCAGCTGGTAGTCTTTATCCGAACTCAAAAAAAAAAAATATATATATATATATATACACCGTCGCTCAGAAGAGTTCAGAGAGTGAGAAAACACAAGGGAGAAAAGTAAACCTTGAGAGATCAGTAACCAGTCGATGTCTCAACCCAACACACTCGAGAACTATCGTTACTTGCTGAACATGGGAGATGCAGAGTTCGATGCCATGTTTGGAATTCATACCATGGGGTCTGGCCCTTCCGTGTATAACGTCCAAGATCTTGATAAAGGTAGAGACGACAACAACCAGGGTCAAAAGAAGCGTCGTCGGCGTCCCACCGAGGGTCAGATTCAAAAGCTTGAAGATTTCTTTAGAAGGGACCCTATGCCGGATGTCAAACAAAGAATGAAACTAAGCCAGGAGACAGGGTTGAACCCTATGCAAATCCAGGTTTGGTTTCAAAATAAGCGAGCCCGAGTAAGAACTCAACATGAGCGCAATGAGGTGGAATTTTTGAAAGCTGAAAATGAAAAACTCCGAGCAGAGAACAAGAGGTATAAGGAAGCTTTCGACTCCACCACTTGCCCCAACTGCCGTAACCTCCTCACACTCGATGAAAAACAGTACCTGAAGATCGAGAACGCCCGTTTAAAAGGTGAGTTAGATCAGTTCATAACAGGATCGAGTTCTGTTGGAGGTGGGTACAAAAGGACCAATCCTGCTGGATCAGAATCGATACCTCCCGAGAAAGAGGGGATAGATCACCACCGAGCGGACATTGACGATGATCTTTTCGCCATGATCGCCCAGTTCGACGTCGGTAGAGCATAGGGACTGTGATGCACATGCTCAGCCAATGATCACTGGACCTTCAACATGGCCAACGCATACCTGATCCGGAGTGAAGCCAGCTGATCGTTGGAGAGCCTGCAGAGGGAGCAAAATCGATCTTGAACGAATACAGATGCTTTATTTCCTTGTATTGGATGTTTTCAACTTTTATTGATGTCCAGAATGAACACAAAAGCAAAATATTCTATCTACTGAATGAATATAAATGCTTTATCCTAAACGAATACAGCAATTCAGACGCTTGAAGATATGTTGCGAGCGTGCGTGATAGATTATAAAGGTGAATGGGAGGATCAATTACATCTGGTGGAATTTACATATAATGACAGCTACCAATAGAGCCTAAAGATGGCACCATTTGAAGCCTTGTATGGCAGGGCTTATAGGACTCCACTGTGTTGGAATGAGGTAGACGAAAGAAGGATAACGGACCCAGAACTAGTTCAACAGTCAGTAGAGGCAGTAAAAGATATCAGAGAAAGATTGAAAATAGCTCAGAGTCTCCAGAAAAGTTATGCAGACAGGCGACGTAGGCCGTTGAAATTTTAGGTGGGAGATCATGTATTTTTGAAGGTGTCGCCAATGAAAGGTCTATATCGATTGGGGAAAAAGGGAAAGTTAAGCCCGAGATTCGTAAGCCCATTCGAGATCTTGAAAAGAATTGTAACAGCAGTTTAATTTCGAGGACGAAATTCCTGTAAGGAGGGGAGAGTTGTGACATCCTCAAACTTTCATGCACAAGAGGACAAAGAACTTGTAGAATTTTGGACCCCCTTTTCTTCTTCTTACATTCAGCCGTGACAACTCAGCTAAAGGATGACCAACCCTACTTCCTTTCTTCAAGTTTCTACTGAAGCTTATCCCAAGAACTCACGTGCCTTCTTTTAAAATCCCGTCTTCATTGCAGCTGCGCTGGAACCTTCTCCTTGGCCAAAGTTTCGGCTGGACTTCATTCTCTAATGCAAGCAAGACAAAAGTTGATGATTAGAGGCCACTAACTCCCCTGTTCACGTGGAGATTTTTCTGCTGCAGCTTAGGTTCTGTTTTGCTGCAGCTGGTTTTTCTTCTTCTAGCTGCTCCTTTGTGGTGCTGTTTCTCCTTCGTCCATTTTCCTCGGCCGCTTGGAAATTTGTTGCTGCTGTCCTCCATCTTTGTTCGTGGCTTGCTGCTGAAATTTCTACTCTTCTGCTGTGAAATTTTAGCTGTTGTCTTGTTGCTGTTTCCTCTCGGTTTTCTCGCGTCCAGCACGCGCGCCCGAAGGAAATCGGCTCGTTCGGGGTCGTCTGGTGTCCGAATCGAGCCCCGTTTTCGCCTGTGTACTCGTAAGACGTTAAGCTTCGATATTCTGAAAACGGAACAGCGAAAAATCTCCTAGAGAATTCCCAGTTTTGAATCAAAGTTGACCCTGTTTTATTGATTTTCTTCTTTTGCTTGATGTAGCTGCAATCTTCCTTGTATCTGCTGTGTTTTGCTTGTTGCTGTGTTTCTATTCGTCGCTGGAAAATCACCGTCGATTCCGTCGTCGCCGCCGTGAACAGTGTCGCCGGAATAGTGTCGCCGGAACAGTAACTAGCCGTCGTCGTTCGTGGCCCGAGCTCATCACCGTCTAGCCCAAGCTTGAACTCGATTTTTGGGTGAGCACATTTCTAAACTTGACTTAGAATGTCGGGTATGCTAGGGACTAGTAAGGAAAATTTTATGGTGAAAAATATTAAATTTCTTGGACGTCGACTGTCGATTATTTATTTCTGACCATAGGGGTCAATTGGAAAATTTCGTGGAATTTAGAAATTTTCATGTGTGCCAGATTGCTTGTCTTTGAACCTAGGTGACTTAGAATGGAAATCGGGTCCTGAAATGCGAATTTTGCAACGTGAAATGCCTGGTTATTATAGTTGAATTATTTTGAGTTGAATTGTGTACTCTGGTGAATAATCTTGAGAAATGCATGTGGCAAAGTTGACTTGCATGAATGTTTATGAGGTGGGCCAATTGAGAATTTTGCGATGCTCGTCATTGATATGCATACTGGCATGACACATGTGCGTTTGGCGGAGTGCGTAGAACCGTGCGGGACGGCCCGGCAGTGTCTAGGGGGCCACCGGGAATGCGGGGAGATAAGGAGGTGCCGATCGCAGAGCTAATTGAGCCACGGTCGTTGCACTTGCGCCTGAACGTGCTCGGCACGGGGTAGCTGGAGAGACAAGGGTGCCAACTTCGGTGTGAATAGACACGGGTTGAGGCACAGGCCTGAGACGTCTACAACGTGGCTGGGGACCGGCAGTGCCGATAAGAGCCACCGGTTGGGTTGAGTCCGGCAGTGCCCAGAGAGCCACCGGCAACCCGAAACAGGAAGTCCGGCAGTGCCCAGAAAGCCACCGGAAAACATTGAGCATACTACATTTGTCTGACTTGAGTCTACGATATGTGCACGATGAATTGACTATTCTGCGCTTTGTGAAATGCTGAAGGGACCGGCAATGCCCACAGAGCCACCGGGGACTCCAAGTGAATCATTGAGCATCTGCATTGGCATCTGTATGATTTGGGTCACAATATGCTTGTGATGATGTACATTCTGGTAAGAAGTGCATGCTGCTTTCTAAATTAAGTTTTGGCCTGTGTTCACTGAGTTTCGACTCACATTTTGAGGCTGATCGCCATTTCAGAACCTCGACCATAGATTTGATTATTCCCGATATCCGAGGAGTCTGATCCAGAGTAGTTTCCTTTGTCTGAGGATGAGCAGTTCCTCAAGGATGCATGGACGAGGCTTAGTGACTTTTGATCTTGGCCAACTTAAGTTTGTTCTTGAGGTTCAGATGTTAGCCTCCTCTCCAGGTGGTATAGAACATTCACTGTTATATGTTAAGTTATGTAAATTAAGTTTTCTCTATCTCTCTATCCCACACATGTGTGTTATCAGGGGTTGTTCGTTTTCGCTGACGCATTTGTTAGCCGTCGTTTGGCCGCGACGAGTCCTGGGCCGTCGCCAGTGTTGGCCAAGCGATGAGCGAATTAGCAGGTGAAGGGATGTTGCGCGTCCGACGGGTCCGGGGCGTGACATGCGATCTCGACAAACGTAGGTCTCCAGGGAGTCATTACCACCTGTCATCTTCTTGACGCTGTCGGTGCTCCCTTCACTGTCCGAGCTATCATGTGAGGACTAGTTTTCAAGGTCCAATCGGGTGTTTCTCATTAACCACCGAACCGGACGTTGAGCCTTCATGAGCCACCGAGACCGACAAGTTATCTGCCACAGCCCAATTCCTCCAAGAATTGATAGAAGTTAAGAGGACATGAGTCTACGCGTTGAATCTGTTTTCTTTTGAAATTTTGTCCAAATTTGTTAACTATACTGCAGATTTCACTTCATACTTCATGTCTTCAAAGTACACCCTGGAAATTTGGAGGGATTCTCACTCACAATTAATGTAAGGAGAGAGAGGGAGCCGCGGCAAAGTTACTATTCGCACGGCCATGACCTAATGCGCCCACAGGAGAAGACTTCACTGGATTGCATTGAATAGTGTCCACCTCAATTTCATCTCTGGAGGTCCACGGAAATCTACTCTGAGATACTTGGAGATTCACGCAAACTGGACAAATTTCATGCACATTTTCTAAGCATTCCAGATGTACCAGAGACCACCAATGACTCAGTTACTCGTTTTTTTACTGAGCTTTCATTGGTCTGTAGTTTTTTTCCTTTTTCTTTTAGGTTGAAATTTTTTCCAGGTTTGTTGACTATATTGCAGATTTCACGTTCTTACCTCATGTCTTCAAAGTGCACCCTGGAAATTGGGAGGGATTCTCACTCAGAATTAACGTAAGGAGAGAGAGGGAGTCGTGGGAAACTTCCTATTCACACGGCCGTGACTTACTGCGCCCACAGGAGAAGACTTCGCTGGATTACATTGAATAGTGTCCTTGACTAAGGATGCATCTGAGCTACCTGAACTTCACTCCAGGAAGAAACTAGGCTCTTCAAGCAGTGGCAAGGTTGCTCCTTCATTTGCAAACATGAAAACAACACTGGACATTGTCAGCCTATCTTCATAAAACTTCTAGACACATAACAAGCCCACTTGAATGCATCTCTCTACTGGAGACTCGACAACAAAGTCGCATAAAGATTCATCGATGAGTTCCATGGCCATCCCTTTACTCCATAGTAGCCATGCCTAAAAAAATTCAACCATTCATGATTACCACCATCTGCGCATCAAAAAGAAAATTTGTATGTGGGTAGAAAGAATAAATGGGATGCGGTTTTAGGAGAAACAGAATATCTAATCTTGTTTAGCAAAAAAGAAAATCATAGATCTAAATAACCTGCTACTTACGTGCCCGAGAAGGTTGTGATAGTGATCAGGATGCTGGAATTCTCTATTCCTTTTGCTACTGACTAACTCTAGCAAAAGCACACCAAAGCTAAAAATGTTGGACTTCATAGAGAATTTGCCCCGTCAAAGGCAAACTCTAGGGACATGTAATCATTGCATCAAGCAATTCAAGCTTCATTCCCTCCTCATACTGATGGATAGTGCACTATTCGAATGAATGGATACGAGAAACTTACTATGTAACAACTATTTTTCTCATCTTTGCCTCTATGTCATCTCCTTGAAAGTTCCTTGTTAGGCCAAAATCCGAAATCTTAGTATTCACGTCTAACAAAATGTTATTTGCTGTAAGATCTCTGTGGATAATTTGGGGTTTTGAATCCTGGTGGAGATAGAGTAGTCCTCCGGCGACTCCTAAGACAATGTCTAATCACCTTTTCCACGCCAAAGAGGAGCTTCTATCATGATCTGCACACACTCAACCCCATCAAAAACAAATTAAGTTGTTAGCGTTTAGCTGTACTTTCTGGCGTAGGAGTCAATGGACAGTACAAAAGCATAAGGAAAATTGTTAAAATGTGATCCATTTTTGGAAAGTCCTAGAATGGAAAAGCTGGCAACAACTATCTAAGTCGGCAACAAAGGATGCAGCAAAGAAGAGCAAATGAAATTAGTCATAGGCGGTGGAGAAAAGATAGGATTATATGAGCTGGATTTTTCAGTCAACTTTTTTGAAGTCAAACACTTAACAACTAGTGTCCAGCTGTAGGTTCCTTTAGGCGGTTACTTTTTCCGGTGGAATTTGCCTATAAAAAGGCTTCATCCATGTAATAGAAGTAGAAGATAAAAAAACAGAAACCAAGAGAGTCCTCCTCCATTTGCATAAGTACTACTCAACTATTTTATAAAATCATCTATTCCTTGTGCCTTTGTCTTTTCCTTGATACTCCATCATAAATCCTACACACACGCTTCCGCAAAAACCAACAGTGGTATCAGAGCCTCATTCGGTTGGTTTTGAGCATTTGTTCTAACCAACATTTGCAAAAAAAAACCCTCACCAAAACTGCCACTACCAAAACTATGGCCAACACCCCCACATCCTCATTTTCGATTCCCATTTTCGATGGGAACAACTATGACTATTGGAGTATCAAAATGACTACTTACTTGATGGCTTAAGATTTATGGGACATCATGGAGAAAGGTTATGAAGCTTCGTGAGAAGGTGCGTCCGTTCCGAAGGATCTACTACAAAAGGATGCAAGGATATTATGCGTTATTCAACAAGCACTCTCAGAAACAGTTTTCCCAAGAATAATTGGAGCAAAGATTGCGAAGCAGGCTTGGGAAATATTACAAGAAGAATTTCAAGGATCATACAAGGTACGCACTATTCGACTTCAAACTTTGAGAAGAGAATTCGAGAATTCTAAAATGAAAGAAAATGAGACCGTACAAGAATTTTGTGGAAAGCTAAAGGAACTAGTTAATCAAATGAGAGCCTATAGAGATGGAATCACCGATCAAAGGGTTGTAGAAAAAAATACTAGTGTCCCTTACTTGAAAATACAGTCCTATTGTCACAACAATAAAAGCTACTAAGGATTTAGCGACTCTGTCAATAAGTGAATTAATTGGCTCTCTAGAAGCACATGAGAAGAGATTGATGACACAAGATGAAGATTCAGTTGAAAGTGCCTTCCAATCTAAAATAAACATACGGTCTCATCAATCTAAAAATGGTGGAAGGAGCCCTTGGAAAAATAAAAGAGGAGGAGAAACTACTCAAAAGGAGAAGTACCCACCTTGCGGTATTTGCAAGAAAAATAATCATTTGGAGAAAGATTGTTGGTTTAGAAATAAACCACAATGCCGCTTTTGTAAAAGATATGGCCATGTAGAAAAAGACTGTCGCTCGAAAACAAATTATCGAGCCAGCTATGCTGAAGAAAAGGGAAAAGAAAAGGCAGAAGAAAAGACAGATCATTTATTCTATGCAGGCCAAGTGTCAAATAGTGAGAAACATGAGCCATGGTATATTGATAGTAGGTGTAGCAATCATATGACAGAGGATGAATCTATATTTACAGATATTGATACGTCAGTAAAAAATCAAATAAAATTAGGCAACGGCACAATAGTTGACGCGAAAGGAAAAGGAACTATCGCCGTTGAAACAAATAAAGGCCCAAAATATATTCATGATGTATATCTAGTGCCTAGTCTTGCACAAAATCTGCTAAGCATAGGCCAAATGATACAAAGTGGGTATTCTCTATACTTTAGAGGAGATGCATGTGTTATCTATGATAAATATAAAAATATTGTTGCCTCTGTTAAGATGAAAAATAGGAATTTTCTTATTCATTGGAACTATCTCAAAGATATGGCCATGAAAGCTAGGGGTGAGCATGGATCTAGGGTAGAACCGAGAACCGGAGAACCGAACCTATGGTTCCGGTTCGATTCCACGTTCTAGCAAACTAGGATCCGATTCTTGGTTCTGCATTTTGAAGAACCGCCGGTTCCGATTCTCGGTTCTCTATGGAACCGGAACCGGGATTGGAATCAGTTTTTTTTTAAACCCTAATTTCTAATCCCAAGTTCCCGACAGTCTCTTTCCATTTTACTTTTTATTCTCTCACTTCTTCAGTTCTTCACTTCTCTCTCAATGCATCAGTCAACAAGCCTAACATTCTCCTTCTCTCTCAACGCAGCACCGACGGTCTCCTTCTCTCCCAACGCAGCACCCAATGGTCGACGGTCTCCTTCTCTCTCAACGCAGCACCCGATGCCGACGGTCTCAGGTGCGTATTCATTCTAGAGTCAATGCAATCAGTGTCCCTTTTGCCCGAATCAAGCGCTTGTCTATTTTTTTCCTTTTAAATTCGTGTGCTTTTGTGCGGTGTCTTTACTTTTGATCTCGAAATTCTGGTTGATTTCATGTGTCGTAGGTGAGTGGATTTCTTGGAGGAGAAAGGGATTACAGTAACTTGAAAGGGGACACAAGTCCCTTGGTCTACCCAGCTAGCTTCCTCTATGTGTACTCTGGTATTCAGTTTATGTCGCGAGGCCTATCCAGCTTATGTATTTTTTATGCTTTCGATGTTGGTTTGGGCACCAGCATGATCCGCAACAATTATGGGCAATGTTTTGCATATTGGTGTTCTGTCGTGATTGCTATTTGTTTTTGTGTTTGGTGAGAGTCTTTTGCTTCCTACATTATTGATAGTTTTCTTGATTCTTTGACGCTGCAGCTTTTGTTTGGAATTTTATACATCATTGAACTGGGGATCGTGTTCTTCATATATGTGAAGACAGATGTGGTATGTGGTATAACTGTTGCATGTAAAATGGGTGCTTATTTCTTTATGCACGGGTCTGTCAATGTGACTTGGCTTTGTTCCTCTATCTCCTTCGTTGCTAATCCTTGTTTGAAATGCCAATTATGGTGCTCGCATTTTGCATGATGAATCGTCAAGTTACTCTGTACCAAATTACTTGATATTTTTAGCAGTTCTGTATAATTATAATCTAGCTGTATTTTCCTCATATATAGTAAAGACAGTTTCTTTCTCCCTGCTTACTCTATTCGATGTACTTTATTACCTTGTTCAATCTGATATGTATAGTACTTACACTGTTAAGATACTAATAGATACGAAAGTAGAGACTGTTTATTGGATCTTTTCTTTTTGAAGTTCAAAAGACATATGCTTATTTGATTAAATCTGCTCACAACACAATGATTTGTTTTTATCATTCCCTTCTACGTGAGTTTCAATGATGTCATTGATGTCCACTGTCTACAAACTATAACAGCTCCCACGGTGGGCTCTGAGCTTGGTTTGTCTGTCAATGAGGGTGCACTCACCCTTTGTTCTCCATCTCTTTAATGACTGCATTGCTATAATGCTTTCTCATTTTCATGTGTTAGAAATTAATATAGGGTGATTCTCATCTTTATAAGTAAGAAAATTGAAGTTGCAGGTTCTTGGGTACCCTAGAACCGGACCCTGGAACCTATGACAGGGCAGGTTCTAGGTTCTAGGGTATGTAGGGTAGGTTCTAGGTTCCGAAAAATGAATAACCTGTCCTAGCGGGTAGGTTCCAGGTTCCAGGTGGAACCTACTCGGAACCTGGAACCGCTCACCCCTAATGAAAGCTCAACTTGATGAGTCATGGTTATGGCATCGAAGATTTGGCCACTTCAATTTTGCTGGACTGAAAATTCTCTATCAGAAAAATATAATGAGAGATTTTCTAGCAATTTTGAAAATTTCAGATGTTTGCGAAGGTTGCCTCCTTGGAAAACAACAAAGGTAATCCTTCCCATCTGGAGGTGCATGGTGTCACACCCCAAAATCACAATAATGGGGGTTGTGACACGGCCATCCCTTTCTCAAAAAGGATGCAGCCACAACTTAACCAAAATTCAACCTAATAACCAACATATATATCCATACATACAAGCTTAAGAAGTTCCTTGGTTACAAACATCAGAACTTACTACTAAACCATAAACAAATATACAGACATATCCTTTCAAATGGTAGAAACGTCTAATATCAACTTAAAAAGGCTCATCAAATACAAAAGAAACAACTCACAACTTATAATAAAAGTTTCCCCCCAACAAAATATCCTCCACTAACGATCGCTCACGTTCTATGAGCGACTCCCTGAATCTGAAAAACAAAAAGATGAAAGGAATGAGCTAACATGGCTTAGTGAGTAATACATTTCTTCTAAGCGGATCGAACAATCACTATGCATATTTAAAACACAAAATAAATACCAATGGTTTAATCCATTGGTTAATCTTAGCAAAACACATGTCAATGGTCTATCCATTGACTAATCACATGCTTAATGCTATAACCATAGTCACGCATAACGCTTGTGACAAAAGGCGACGAAGATTCTCCCCTTGGCAAGGTCTCCACCTACAATGCCGGTGGCTCAGCCCACAAGGATATCCTAAATAGTATGCGTATACCCACAAACCCATCAGTCGGGTTTATAGTTATCTTGAGCAGCACAAAATCACAACAACTCAAAACCAATAGCAGAAATTTGTCATAAATTATCTCAATCAGAATGAACATCACCATCAACTCAAAATCAATAGTAAAAGTACTCACAAAACGATCTTGAATAGACAAAACAGTAGTAAATATTCGATCCTGTTTTCTGCAACAAAAATGCTCTAAATACCGCTTTTACTTTCCTTTCAAAAGAACAAATCACATTAGAAACTTATATTATACTTTATCAGAAAAACATGAGTTTACACAAGTCAAAGAAGAAATAGTATCACTCACCAGACGAAAGCAAAATTAAAATGCAACGGTTACTTGAGCCGACGCGTCCGAATTCATATTCAAAAATACGAAAAATGGATCAAAAACGAGTAATATGACACTCTAATGGACGGCTTAACTAATTTACACCTATTTAAAGATATAACGACGATCATACATCAACGGAAGCTCGCCCAATAGCAAATTTCCTTTGCTGTCCTTAATGGGCAGTTTGCGCTTTAGAATTAAAAAGGCCATAACTCACTCCACCGAGCTCCGTTTTAAGCCATCTTATAGTCCAAACTAAGCTTATTCGATGTACTACAAAAATATTAACATGGTCGACCTCAAATAATGAATGAAAAATAAATATATTGACTATTGAAGTATTCTGTTCGCGCGCATATTGTAGGAAACAGAATAGCTCGCGCTTTAGGACTAAAAAGACCATAACTCACTCTACCGAGCTCCATTTCAATCCATCTTATAGTCCAAACGAAGCTTATTCGACGTACTGCAAAAGTTTTAACATGGTCGACCTCAAATAATGAATGGAAAATAAAGATATTGGCTCTTGAAGTATGCTGTTCATGCGTATATTGTAGGAAACAGAACAGCTCGCGCTTCAGGAGTAAAAATGTCATAGCTCACTCCATCGAACTCCATTTCAAGCCGTATTATAGTCCAAATGAAGCTTATTCAACGTAATACAAAAGTCTTAACATGGTCGATATCAAAAAATGAACGAAAACTGAAGATATTGGCTCTTGAAACATGTTGTTCGCGCGGGTACTGTAGCAATCAGAACTTAAAATTTTGTTTCGGGCAAACTATAAGTCCAAATGGAGATCCGTCAAATCCCACGGCTTCACAACATCCTAAATTTTCATTTCCATGCAAAAACACAGCATAAAAACTCCTCAAATGAACTCAGCAATTTAAACTCGACCTAGGTCTGAAACTAAGTCATAACTCCCAAAATTACTTCAATAAGAGGAACGAGAGGTGCTAGTACTCACTGAACGTTGTTAAACGGTGTCGGAATCGCTTGGTGAGACACGTGGCTTGGACTTCTCTTCCTCTTTCCTCCCTTTCTTTCTTCCTCTTCTCCTTTCCTACTTTCTTGTTTTTCATCCCCTTCGTGCGTTTGTTCTTGTTGTAGAAGAAAAGAAGGTGAGTTATTACTGTCTCCTCCTTTCTTCTTTTGTTAACTTTCAACTTCTTCTCTTTTTTTAATTATTTTCTTTATGTGGGTTCCACCACCATTTAATGACATAGTTAGTAAAAAAAACCTAGTTATTACACATGGAGAGCTAAAAAGCCACTAGAACTTGTCCATACGGACGTTTGTGGTCTAATGAGGACCCCCACAGCAAGTCAAAACAGATATTTCATTCTATTTATTGATGACTATACAAGAATGGCGTGGGTCTACTTTTTTCGAGAAAAATCAGAGGTTTTCTCTATTTTCAAAAAATTCAAGAACCACATCAAGAATCAAAGTGGCCTCAAAATCAAAGTCCTAAGGAGTGACAAAGGGACAGAATACAACTCAAGGGAGTTCAACAAATTCTGTGAAGACGAAGGAGTTCATCGTCAACTAACTGTTGGCTACGCCCCAGAGCAAAATGAAGTAGCAAAGAGGAAAAATAGAACTGTCATGGAGATGGCAAGGTCCATGCTAAAGGAAAAAGGTCTTCCCAACTTGTTCAGGGCAGAAGCAGTCTATATGGCTGTATATATCTTAAATAGATGTCCAACTAGATCTGTTCAAAACAAAACTCTAGTTGAAGCATGGAGTGGACGGAAACCTTCGGCAAAACATCTCAAGGTATTTGGCTGCATATGCTATGTTCACATTCCATCTCAAAAGAGAAGCAAGCTCGATGAAAAGACAAAAGGGAATCTTTCTTGGCTACAGTGATCAATCAAAAGGCTATCGCATCTACAACCTAAGAACTAAGAAGCTCATGATCAGTCGAGACATCGAGCTCGATGAGAATGCCGCTTGGAACTGGGAGAATGAGAAGATCAAGAAGAAGTATGTCATCTTGCCTGACACACCACCTGCTCATGAGGAGTCAACAACACAAGAAGAAGGTGAAGCATCAGACTCAACCACTCATGACGTGACACCACTATCTTCTCCGAGAGCAATGGAAAAAGAATCTACTCCAGAATCTCCAGTAATGAGGGTAAAATCCCTTAGAAGAATTTATGACACGTGCAACTTTGCTGCTTTAGAACCAGAAAACTATGAAGAAGCATCCAAAAAAGAAGCTTGGATAAAAGCCATGGAGGAAGAGATCAAGATGATCGAGAAAAATGAAACTTGGGAGCTCGTCAATCGTCCCAAAGATAAAGAGATCATTGGCGTCAAGTGGGTCTACAAGATGAAGCTCAATGCAGATGGTTCAATCCAGAAGCATAAAGCAAGGCTTGTAGTGAAAGGATATTTGCAACAACTAGGTATCGACTACACTGAAACTTTTGCTCCTGTTACTCGCCTTGATACCATTAGGGTACTCATTGCCATAGCAGCACAAAAAAAATGGAAGATCCATCAACTAGACGTGAAATCAACATTTCTAAATGGATATCTTCAAGAAGAAATATATGTAGAGCAACAACAAGGTTTTATAGTCAAAGGCCAAGAAGAAAAAGTTCTAAAGCTTAAGAAGGCCCTTTACGAGTTAAAGCATGTCCATGATCGCTATATCCAAAAATCCTTTATTTCATGGAAGAACAAAACATATCGACATCAAATATCACTTTATTCGTGAAGCGCAAAGTAATGGAGAGATCGAGCTAAAATATTACAAGACTGAAGATCAAATTGCAGACATATTCACTAAAGCACTACCAACGGCTAAGTTTGAGACATTAAGAAGCACACTTAGAGTAACACAAAAATGGATCAAGGAGGAGTGTTAAAACGTGATCCATTTTTGGAAAGTCCTAGAATGGAAAAGCTGGCAACAACTATCTAAGTCGACAACAAAGGATGCAGCAAAGAAGAGCAAATAAAATTAGTCATAGGCGGTGGAGAAAAGATAGGATTATATGAGCTGGATTTTTCAGTCAACTTTTTTGAAGTCAAACACTTAACAACTAGTGTCCAGCTGTAGGTTCCTTTAGGCGGTTACTTTTTCCTTGTTTCTATCCGGTGGACTTTGCCTATAAAAAGGCTTCATCCATGTAATAGAAGTAGAAGATAAAAAAAAAACAGAAACCAAGAGAGTCCTCCTCCATTTGCATATGTATTACTCAACTATTTTATAAAATCACCTATTCCTTGTGCCTTTGTCTTTTCCTTGCTACTCCATCATAAATCCTACACACACACTTCCGCAAAAACCAACAAAAATCGAGTGAAAGGAACTAAGAAAGATAGAGTGGTTCTGACCAAAAATGGAATAATCCAAGCTTTTTTTGCCATGTATTCATAAATTAGCATTCTTTCTACACCCTCAATGCAGTAGCCAACAAGTCCAACAAGATTCCGGTGTTGAAGTCTGGCAATTAGAAGGACTTCATTCATAACTCAACAGGACCTTGCCCGGAAGATTTTGACAACCTTTTCACTGCTACTTGTCCTGTGTAAAGTCTTCCTTGCATGCATTTGACTCATTGTGCACCTCTGCTGTTATTTGAATTTATTGATATATAACCGATTACCTTGTAGATCGAACCAAAGTCGCCTGCTCCTAGCTTGGTTGTTTGAGAGAAATGTTTGGTGGTACCAGCAATATTAGCGAAATGATATAAGGGCAAGTCCATGTCATCCGTCCCACTTGGCAAGCCAACAAGGGATGTAAACTAGCTTCATAAATCATACCATAAACTCAACACGAAAAAAGCAATTCGGAATTTAACCACATGATGCAAAAGAAAGGTATTTAGCTTACCTCGTCTTTTTCATTCTTCTCTTCCAAATTATGCCCAATGCCATGCCCAATATAGGCAATCCCGAAATGGTTGAAGCCACTATGATAGTCACCAGCTTCTTGGATGGATTGTGGATTGAATCTAGCATACAAGAAGAAGTGAAGTAACTAATTTCAAAGAAAATACATCTGTAAGCTAATGAATCTATCTTCATTAGAGGAACTTGAACATGAGAAATAAATAGCAAGGAGCAGAACAGCAGTTCATTCTGGCATTGATAAAGGACACATTGATGAAATGAAAGATCAGAACAAAGAAGGAAAAAGAAATTACTAAACTAATTAGCCAATGCAGATACAACATCTGTATTTAAATAATTCAACCCATTAATAACTGCGTCGATTTCCTTAATATCAATGAGATCACAAAACCACTTCAAGCAACCTGCTCCTCTAACACTGGAATTAGCATAAGCCGTGTAAGAACAATTCTTTAGACATTCAATCTCGCACTCCTCAAGGCTCATATTCTTGAAAAGCTGGGAATCTACCAGGTCAGGTAATTTCACCTGCGAAAGTTTCATAAACCCTCACCACGAGAACAATTCAACAGAATTTTCCTCATGCATCCTGCTGTCAAATTAAGCATGTCCCACTCTTCCTGTGACTTGGGCATAAAACCCCACAAGCAGAGGCATCTTGGGCTTTGGTTAAGTCTGCATATGCCATTAGCACCACATTGTCCATAGTTGTCACAAGGGTCACGAGGGAGCGAGTAAATCAGATGCCACTCAGTGCTTCCACTCGTTAGTAGATGCAACTGCAAAACACCATTTGGGCTTAATCTGACTCTGCCAGTTACGTCAACCTTTAAGGTTTCAAATACAAAATAGGCATCTGTGGCATTTCAAACAAAGATGGGTTAATAACCTTATTCCCTTCCATGGATAGACTACCGAATTTAACTCCATCCCTTGGCCCAGTTTGATATACTTTGTCACGACCCTTGCTCACTATTTCAATATGAGGTAACCTATCGATTTTGTATCTGTATGTATAGTCTCTAGGGGAAGGATAGTCCGTGCTTCTTCAAGAAGTCAGATGATGTTCGAAACTGGTTCTAAAGTTCCATCTTGTGGTAGTACCTACCAAAATCATGTCTGATGGGTAGTCAAAGCTCAGCCACAAGTAATCAACAGAAACCAAACTGTTGCTTTCCCTAAGAACAAGGTTACCAGAATCTAGGAGCTGCGCAACTACTTTTCCAAGAACCTTGGCTGATTTGGTTGACCAAATGACACTTTTTGATTGGTTGAGAAGAACAAATTCGGCTTCATTACTTATTTTCCAAGTACCAGTTCAATCGATGAATGGACTGTTCCTGTTAGCAACCCAAACAATTGTTTTAGGACTCACCACAAACCATATCCCCAAGAAGGTGTTCTTTGAGCTTCCAACAGAGAAGAAACCAAGCTCAAATTTTTGGCCCTGGGAAACTAATGTCTCTCCCTCTTTAATAGATTGAGCTGAACTCAGGTTGTCACTTGCACTTGATAGGCACAGCAGGGATAGGATGACGATGGAAGCGCAAAGGGAGCTGATGATAGGAGGATCAACTATTGCAAACCATTATGTTTGATCACGAGATGAATCAAATAACTAGATAAAAGATTCAAACTTTTCAGAGTAGCATATCATGGCAAGATATAGAAGACAGATACCTTTGTTTGGTACAGAGCAAGTTCTAGGGGTTCCTGATTGGATCGGGTTTGGTCACACAAGAAGATCAGCCACTCAAATATTCGTGGATTGGTCTCCAACCTTCCTGTAATGATCAAGGACAAACTCTAAATGGCCCGAATTGGTGAAAAGATGAGTTTTGTTGTCACGCCCCGGACCCGTCGGATGTGTAACATCCCTTCACTTGCCAATTTTCTCATCGCCTGGCCAATACTAGCGATGGCCCAGGACTCGTCACGGCCAAACGACAACTAAGAAATGCGACAGCAGAAACGCACAAACCCTGACAAATACACATGTGGGATAGAGAGATAGAGAAAACTTAATTTACATATAACAATAAGAGTTCTGTACAACCTGGGAGGAAGACTATCATCTGAACCTCAAAAACTGAGTTAGCCACTAACAAAAGGGAATAGGCGAAACCAAAAAGTCACTAGTCTCCATCTAGGCATCATCAAGACTACTCGTCCGCAAGGACCACTCCTCCAGATCAAACTCCTCGGATATCAGAGAACAATCAGGCCTATGATCAAGGATCTAAAATGGCGATCAGCCAAAAATATGTGACTCGAAACTCAACAAGCACATGTCTAGACTCAATTTAGAATGAAGAATATACCTCAAACCAGAAATTAAATCATCACATGCATGTTACGACTTCAAATCAAACATATGCAAATGCAAATGCTCATTGGTTCTCTTGGGGTCCCTGGTGGCTCACTAGCTCTTCCAGACCGAACCCCACCAGTGGTTCAATAGCACTTTCGGTCTCGGCCACGTCATGGACGTCTCAGGCCTGTGCCTCAACCCGTGTCTAATCACATCGAAGTTGGCACCCTTGTCTCTCCATCTACCCCATGCCGAGCACGTTCAGGCGCAAGTGTAAAACCGTGGCTCAATTAGCATTGCGATCGGCACCTCCTTATCACCCCGCATTCCCAGCGGCCCCCTAGACACTACCAGGCCATCCCACATGGTTCTACGCACTCCGCCAAGAGCACATGTCTCATACTAGTATGCAGATCAATGATGAACATTACAGAATTCTCAATTGGCCTATTCCATAAACAATCATGCAAGTCAACTTTACCACATGCATTTCCCAAGATTATTTACCAGGGTACACAATTCAACTCAAAATAAATCAAATATAATAACCAGGCACTTTACGTTGCAAAAACTCACATTCTAGGATCGGTTTCCCTTCTAAGTCACCTAGGCTTAAAGGCAAGTAATCTGGCACACAGGACAATTTCTAGAGTCCACAAAAATTTCTAATTGACCCCTATGATCAGCAATAAATAATCGATATTTGACGTTCATGAAATTTAATATTCTTCATCATAAAATTTTCCCTACCAGTCCTTAGTATACCCGACATTCTAAGTCAAGTCTAGAAATGTGCTCACCTAAAAATCCGACTTTGAGCTCGAGCCACGGACGACGATGATTAAGCTTCGAGTAAAGCAACTTCAGTCAAGAGAGTGAGGAATTAGCTATAAACAAACACGGGCAAATCATGGTCAACTTTGAATCAAAACTGGAAATTTTCCAGGAGGTTTTTTGCTGATCCATTTCCAGAATATCGAAGTTTGAAGTCTTACGAGTACACAGGCGAAAACGGAGCTCAATTCGGACACTGGACGACCTTGAAAGAGCCGATTTCCTCCGGGGGCGCGTGCTGGACGCGAACAGCCGAGAAATGAGCAGAAATTCTAGCAAAGGGAGGGCAGCAGATTCACGTGTGGCCAAGAGGTGAGGGACCAGCAGCGTAACAAAAGGAACGGGCAGCAGCAAAAAGGGTCAAGAAACTTCAGTCGTGAGGAAGAAAATGAAGAAGCAGGCGAGCAAAATTTTCAGCAACTCACCGCAGCCAAAAAGAAAGAAAAAGGAGCAGCAGTAGTAGCACAAGCAAGAGGAAACAGCAGTTGAAGGCTCACGGGCCGCAGCAAAGAAAAAGAGTGGGCTGCAGTAGAAGTGTTGCTGAATGAAGGAGAAGCCAAAGGAATGAAGAAGATGCATCAACACCAAAAAGCCTCGCAGCTGAGAAGAATTTGAAGCAGAAGAAGAAGAATAGGTCAAAGAAATCTGCAGCAATGGTCATAGCGTGAATAGTTGGAGTAAATGGCTTCAAATGAGAGAATTTGTCACCCACCGGCTTGGTGGCCCAGTGGTTGGGCGATTACACGGCTGCAGGTCAAAAGTTCAAGTCTCGACTCGAGCGAATAGGCTCACGTGGAAAGCGCGATCCTAGGTGCCAGGTGTCTTACCCGGAGTGCCGTGGTGGTGGGTTCCTGCGGCTCTCCCCGGGGGACTAGTCGGGCTTCACCGCCGAGCGTGAGCGTAAGCTCCTTGGCTGCGCGAAACCCCCGGTTACCAAAAAAAAAATGATGAGAATTTGTCTCATCTGCGTGGGAAAGTGTTGCTATGCCATGTGAGTGGAGTGCGCCAGCCGAATTTTCATCGAAAGAGAGAGTTCCAGCTCAAGTTTTGAAGAGCAGAAGCTGAGGAAAATTAAGAGGCACGTGAGGTTCTTGATCGGCAGAAAAGTAGGAAGGAAATTGGGTCAAAAAGCTTCAACTTTTCTTGTCTTCTTGTGCATTATTTGAGGACGTCACATTTGTTAATGTACCACTTCACGGTTTCTCTTTTTCCGTCATTGTCACCATCCTTGGCGTACCAGTCCAAGCTCGCATACGACCAAATGCCATGAATGTTTGTCACGCCCTTTATGACCTCTCCTCGATCCGTTTAGTCTTCTTCTCAGCGTGGCATGTTAATTGACCAAATTCTTTGCCTTGACATAGAATGTCTATTGCATATGAGATATTTTTGCCAAGATTGAGTAAAAACATATTTCCCCTGACCAGTTGTATCGATAATATCAGGCTAAAGATTCCTGGGGTGTGTTCAAGGAAGCACTGATATCTCCATATTTCTCAGCCGCGCATCTAGATAATTTCCAAAGAAAGATCAGGCAGCGACTTGTCAAGCAACTTGTCAAACTTGTCAAGCCACCTCCGGAATTCTCCGGAGGAAAATCTGCCAGGGCAAGTTGGTAAGTCCTAAATGCTTGCAGGACTCCACCGACATTAGAGCATCTTGCAACTGCATAGTCTAGTCGAAGTCCCATTCGATGGAGGTAGCCATAGGAAGCTTAAACTTCCAAGGTTCATACTGTAATACAATTTCTGACCTTAAACTTTGATATTTACAGCCTGATCGTACTTTTTTGTTTTCTTCTTCTCTGCATTGGAGTCATTCATGGAAGAAATTTTTGGACTTGGACATCAACAGACAACTACGTGCGAGATTTTTCAAAGATACATGAAAATATGGACACTCAGATCTTTCACTCACCATGGTGGATGAAAAATCTTAATTAAGTGATCATCGGAGGGAAAAGGTTAAACCAGCATGTTTGAATAATTCATCCTTGTCCCAACTACTGGAGAACTGACAACACAAGACAAGTAGATATGCACAGAAGAAGAGAAGGGGTAAAAGGAAAGAAAGAAGGAAGCAGCGTCAGACAAGCTAAAATGTTCATGGCTTGGGAAAGCCTTCTCACAGATTGCTATTAGTCATTAACATACTGTAGCGGTCATCACACAAAGCTGATGATCCACGTTATATGGTCGCTATTCGATAAACACTCCTGAAGAAAACAACTACTATCATGGTTCTGCCGGCTGTCTGTCAAGGTTAAACTACATTGCATCCACTCAGAACGTTCTCCTAACTACATAGAGAATGAGGGCAATTTTACATATCTAATTTTGTACGATGGTTCCTATTGATTATTTTGCCTCACTCTTATGCCGGTTCTGTGAACATTTTGACGTCATCTGTAAATGTTCGTACTTTGAGATCGAGCACTAATCCTGCTTTAAACCTTGTTTCATCCCAGCTGAAATACAAGAAGACGTGGCATAGGTATGCGATCCCTAGTTTGATCTCTGACGTTAGATTTCCTCGTAAGTGACTTTGAGCAAGCATGAATAGACGGAAGAAAAGGAGTACACTCGATTCAAACGAAATTGTCTTTATACAGGAGCTCGGGTGTAACTGTAACTCTCAAATAGACAGAACATACAGATCGGCTTCATAGCCCGTCCAAGTCAACTCAGTACAATTCCTCGATCGGCATGATCTAGTGTAGGCATTTTCATAAAATCCACACTTACCTTACGGAGTTTCCAATTGAATCCCGAAGAACTATTACTCCTGAAAAGCAACTACAGTTTCAAGAAATTGGGCTGTAGTTGCTTCTACTGTTAACTCGTGACAAGGTGGTACAATTTTCTGAGTCATATAATTTTGTTGGACTAGCTTTGAATAGCTACCTTAAACATCATTTATCAACACTGAAAAGATGAGAGGCAAGCTGTCAATTGTCAACATCAGAGGATAAGAGACGAGAGGCATGGTGCTTCTGTGTGTCAAAGGTACAAGGTTTTCTGCTCTGGCACATCGTAATGTGGCCCTGGTAAACCAAGCATGGAAACAGAATCTCTGTTGACATAAACCTACTAATCTATCAGTACCAAAAGTTTCAACTCCAGTAGCACGAAATGCTTACCGGCCTTCCAACATAGTCAGAGTGACTGCATTTTGTGTATGTGAGTCCCCCTTTGATGACGCTCTATCAGAGTACCCCGGGTTCCTTTCTGTAAAGTAACCGGGCTCTTTAGGCTCAGGCAGGACCAATCCACAATTGAGTATCATACAAATTGCAGATGACATAGCCGGCCTATCTTCAGGGAACTTTTGGACACACAACAAGCCCACTTGAATGCATCTTTCCACTTGGGTTCTGTCAAAAGAGTTGTGCAGGCATTCATCCATTATATCCAAGGCCCGACCTTCACTCCAAAGCAACCACACCTGAAGAAAAATTGGGAACTTGTGTGCTTAGTCATTGAAAGATAGCCCCGAATGACCGTGTAAAAGATCATAGAGATGTGGAATGCCAGAATTACTAGTGCCTATTTACTTACATGTCCGAGAAGGTTGTGGTGATGGCTTGGATGGGAAAATCCTCTGTTCCTTTTGCCGCTGATTATCTCCAACAGGAGCACGCCAAAGCTATATATGTCCGACTTCAAAGAGAATTTCCCATCAAAAGCATACTCAGGAGCCATGTAGCCACTGCATTTCCACAAAAGAAAGCTTTTAGATTGTCGGCCTCCGTTATAATGAGTGATTCATGTGAAGGAACCCACCCCCCCCCCCCCCCAAAAAAAAAAAAAGAAGAAGAAGAAGAAGAAGAAGAATAAGAAGAGGAAAGACTTACTAAGTTCCGATTACTCTTTTTGTTCTCGCTTCTTTTACGTTAGCTCCAAAGATTCTTGCCAAGCCAAAGTCGGAGATTTTAGGTCTTAGGTCCTCATCTAGTAATATGTTGCTTGTTTTAAGATCTCGGTGTATTACTTGCAGTTTGGAATCATGGTGGAGATAGAGAAGTCCTTTTGCAATACCGACAACAATGTCAAAGCGTCTTTGCCATGTCAACAAGACACTTTGTTCTTGATCTGTGGATGGTTCATAATTCGCATGGTCAATCTCTAGATCAGTATAAAGAAAATCATTTAATCAGTAGGGAGGTAAAATGTGAACTTTTCTTACCAAATATGAAGTAATTCAAGCTCTTGTTTTCCATATACTCGTAAAGCAAGATTCGCTCCTCTCCCTCAATGCAACAACCAAGAAGTCCAACAAGATTCCGGTGTTGAAGTCGTGCGATCAAGAGTACTTCATTCTTGAACTCTTCAAGGCCTTGCCCTGAACTCCTTGATAGCCTCTTGACTGCTATTAGCTGTCCTGTTTGAAGATTTCCCTACACAAATTAGCAGCATCTTTTTTATTCTGCATCACTGGTTTGGTGTAGAATTCTATATGATAGCCGATAAATGCTGTACCTTGTAAACAGAACCGAAGCCACCAGCCCCAATCACATTTTCATCAGAGAAGTTGTTTGTGGCACTTACAATGGCGGCCAGATCGTATAATGGTAAATCGATGTCTTCTTTTGTGATTTCTAGATCAAGTAACATCCGTTGATTTGCATCAGCATAGGACCATGACAATGAGCTAGCGCGCCAACTAAACAAATTGAAGTAATGCAGCTTTGAGTTATAACAAATCTGCCTTAATCAAAGATCAGGCTTACCTTCAAGACGGATTCTCCTTTTCCTATGCTTTACATACCACAATGCAGCTCCGACCAAAAGCAATCCACCAATGATTGAACTCGATATGACAGAGATGATAATTATTTTCCTCCTGGTGCGGTCACGAATGCCATCTAGCGGAGAGAAAAAGAGTTGCGCACATGAAGTATTTCCGCATTTCTATTGCCCATATAGCAAGTATTTCAGTAACTTAAAAGAGAAAAGGTCTATTAACATTGGCATGCATACCTAGTTCAGAAGCAGACAGGCGTACGTATAGAGTTTGCACGTAATTCCCTTCTTCAAGCACTCTCAGGTCGATCAAGTCCCCAAACCACATCAGACAGCCACTGCCTCCTCCTCTGATATCTGAATTTGCATAAGCCGTGCACGAACAATTCTTCAAGCACTCCTCCTTGCATTCCTTGAGGCTCGTACTCTTGTTAAGCGTAACCTCCAACAGGTCGGGCAGTTTAACTTCTTTCATTTCCAAAAACCCATCTCCTTTTGAACAATTCATGGGTGCTGTCCTCTTGCATCCGCTGGAAAAATTAAAGAGCATCCACTCCTCAGGCGACTTAGGCACGAAGCCTTTCACACATTCGCACAAGCTGGGGTTGCAGATGGCATTAGCACCGCACTTGCCATAAATATCGCAAGGATCACTAGGGTACTCGTGCATAACATTCCACGTGTCGCTTCTTGATCTATTCACCACAAAAAATTGCAGCACTCCCAAATGGTTTAAAGTCATTGTCGAGAAGAGTTGCCTGTTCTGAACCGCAAACATGAAGGAGATCTCAGTTTCATTGTACACGAACGTGGACGCCATAACTGGATTTGGTGCAATGGAAATGCCACCAAATTGAACTCCGTTCCATTGTCCGGTTCGAAATTCCTTGCTATGCACATGCACATGGACTGATTCGAACTGAGGTAGACCCAGGCTGTAGTTTAATCCGTGGACATAATCTCCCGGAGAAGGGTCGTCCATGCTTTTCCACGCAGTAAGATGCCATTCGAGACCCGTTTTGAAGTTCAACCCCAGCTTCATACCAACTAAAAGCGTGTCGGTCGGGTAATCAAAGCTTTGCCATGAATAGGCTTCATCAGCACCCGAACTGGATTTATCCCAAAGAACAAGATTTCCCGAGTCCAGGAGCTGCGCAGCTGGATTCCGGAGGACCCTGGACGACTTTGAAGACCAAACAACACCATTAGACTCGTTGAAAACAACTAGATTGCCCACATTGCTAAATGTGAGAACACCTTTTCGATCTGCTAGCGGCTTGTCTCTGTTAGCAACCCACACGACGGTTTGAGGACTGAACTTGTACCATATACCCAAGTAGCTCATACTCAAGTTGCCAGGAGTAAAGAATCCTAGCTCAAAGGTTAGGTCTGAAGAAACCAATGTTTCTCCATAACTGATGGAGCGGTTCGTGGCTAAAGTATCGGCAGCGAGTGAAAAACTAACCATGGGGATGACGATGAAAATAGAGAATGCGATCTTTGCCATTATTGGCAGATGTCCTCTTCTAAGTTCCTAACCCCATGTTTATAAGCAAACCATTTTAAACTTTGCCCACAAGCTGAACACAATTCATACGGTTCCTCAAAATCTAAACATTTTTTTATTGCTTTCCGCTTTCAGATATACATGTTCTTTGTCTGTTTTGCGCGCATATTCCCTCGGTTCTCCGTTCTTTAAGTCTGACTTACTTTTTCCCTCTCCAAATGTCCATGTTTCACTTCATCCACTTTGTTTATAGCAGTTTTTCTGGATGAACTTTGCTATTATAAGCATCTTTGGTGGCCGTAAAAATAACATAGTGTGTTGAGAGCCACAAATTTTTAAAAGAGTAGATCCCACAATAATTTTTAATTATTTATTACTATTTTTTTTTCGTAGTCCAAAAAGTCGACCGTCACATAATCAATTCCTTTTTGGATTCCAGTTTTATTCTAAAAGGCAGGAACTCATACTCACGCACCACTTTTCATTTCGGCCATGTTCATACCCATACTTTTTCCGCTAAATCATCCAACGTCGAATGAAGCTCGGACTACTTTGATATGAACATAACGCGTTTGTCTCCATCGAGCCCATCATTCCTGGTCAAGGATGATTTCAGGGTAAACCATGCCCGTTTGGACTTCATGAAACGACATGCGAAGTTAACACTCGAGCGCCGTTTGGGTGCACTTTCTTCACGGGTAGTTTGAACCCTTCAAATGGGTTGGACGGTGTGGCAAAGAGAGAGAGGGATAAAAAAAAAAAAAAGGCGGCGGCCGCCGTTTGTGGAGGCTGTCACCCGGAAAGAAGGGACTATGAAAAATGAGACACGTCATTTGTTTCGTCGAAGAGTTATTTACATAGGACTTCTCGCGGACATCACTCGGACAATGATTATATAAAGTGATAAAAGAGAGAAAAAAAAAAAGTATGGACAATGATTTACAAGGTCTTTTTGTACCCAATATACGACAAGGAGAAAGTTTTGATACTTATTTGATATAGATTAGAGGTGTCAATTGCGTGGTTCAGGCCGGATTGAATATAGTCTGACTTATATTGACTCATCTAATCAGTTTGACCCATATTTGATGGCCCATACTCAATTCGACCCGCAACTGACCCATACTCGGCCTGATCCGTTTTGACCCATATTATTGAAATACATTAATAATCTTGGAAAATCTATACAACTCATTTAATATATTTTAAACTCTTCACATGTATATGTTACTAGATAAAAACTTCATAGCAAATAAAAAAATAAAAATAAAAATAATTAGTAAGTAAAATAAAAAATGATATTACTAAAACACTTTTATGCAATAAAAATCTAGTCAAATTTTTTTCATTTTTTTATTTTATTAAATTTTTTGATTTTTTAATATATTTTTTTAATATTTTTGATTCGAATGCTAGATCCGACTGATTCATCATAACCAGATGGTTCGCTGTTCAATTGAATTTCCAGCGGTTGATGGTTCGACCTTATCGTAGCTCGTCGTCCTCGACTGAGTCGAATGCACATGCACAGTTAGCGAGGGTCGAATGGCAAACCGATCACGTGCGGGGACCCACCAAAAAAAGAAAAAAAAAAAGAGAGAGAGATCACTCAAATGCACCAGATTTCAATTCCCGTGACGTCACCAGATTCTATTTGTCTCTCTCTTTTGTCATGCGAAAACGCAAAGGCCAACCCCGGGAACGGATCACGGAACGGTGTGAATAGGTGCACGAAGCGTCGCGATCCAAATATAGTAAAAAGAAAAAGAACTCCGACGAGTCGTTGCGGTCTACTCCGTTATCCAGCTCTCCGAAGACGAAGTGGTGGGTGGTCACGGACCGCGTTGGACGGGCGGTGGCAATGGTGGTTGAGGGGGGCGTCAGCAACAGGCAATGGTGGTCAGGCAGCAGCCATGGCGGCTGGTGATAGGCAGTGGTGGTCAGCTGACCGTGACCCAACCCAAGTATAATGATGACTTAACCTTTTGATGGGTCGAACAATGATTCTATGTGGATTTTATGTATAACTCATTTTTGACCTATCAGTTTTAGCTTCAAATTTTTGACCTCATTTTTACCGGGCTCCCCAAAAGTTAACAACATATGTAGAACTAATTTATTCAAAATATGGAGAGAGAAAAAAAAAAGGTCATGGACCATATTGATAGCTCTAATATAGACCTATCGTCTTATAATTATAATTTAAAACATTGGTATAATGAACAATCATGGACGTGGAATTGGGGATTGGAGTAAATGGAATAAAAGTTGTGTCCTTAAAGTTGATAAAATCTAAATGGACCACTGTTTGTGAAGTGGACGACCATAGACCCACTTTATAGTTCCTTCCATCAAGAATCATACACAATGCTGTCAGGGTACGAGGGCCCGTCTTTCACCTTAGGATCCTTAATCATTGTCCAAGGGGGAGCCAAAAATATGAAGGATGCCCATTTTTGGATTTTACTATGATTACTTGGAATATTAAACTTCGTAATATCCATCGGTTTGCATAAGCATAGGACTATGAGAACAATCTACGGCGCCAATTAAACCAATTGAAGCACCACAGCTTTGAGTTCATAACGATGTCTACCTTAATCGAAGATCAGGCTACCTCCGATGCTGATTCTCCTTTTTCTAAGCTTTACACGCCATAATGCATCTAGGGAAAATCATTAAAAAAAATTAAACTTATTGTAATTGTGTTGATTCAGTTTTAAATATTTTTTTTTGGCTAATTTAGTCCTTTTTTTTTTTTGCATTTTTAACAATTTAGTCCATCAAGCCAATTTTGCCTAGCAATTGCTAATGTGGACACCAGCTCACGTGACATTGCTGGCTCTAAATTGCACAATTTTTGCAATTTTTTTATAAATTTTTCTTATTTTCTTTCCTTTTATTTCTTTTTCTTCCCTTCTTCCTCCCAACTTGTCGGCCTCCTCAATGGCTGGCAACCAACAATGGGCAAGAGCTAGTGAGGCTCGCCTTCACAGAGGTGAGGTTGCCCTCACCAACTTTGGGGAAGGCTCAACAAAGGCTAGCCCTTGCCCGATCTGATCGAGGTCAGCCGTTGTCTCTTGCCAATTGCTGCCTATTGAGGAGGCTAGTGACCATGGAGGAAGAAGGAACCAAAAAAAAATGAAAAGAAGAGAAAAGTAATAAATAAAAGAATTCATAAACAAAAAAAATATAAACTTCTCTACATCAACATCGGTAACGCCATGTAAATCGACCGTGCTGAGGTTCATGTTAGTAATTTCAAGTCAAAGTTGGACGGATGGACTGAATTAGCACAAATGCAAAAGATCTAATACTAAATTGACAAAAAAAGGGTGTGAGACTAAATTGGCATAATATGTTTTTTTTTTGTGTAATTATCCCATGCAGTTCTGACCGAATGCCATCCACCAATAATTGAACTTGATGCGACACTAATATATATATTTTTCTTATGTCATGGAAAAATTACCAAAAAAAAATACTAAACTTATTATAGTTGTGTCAATTCAGTTTTAAACCTTTTTTTTAATGAATTAAGTCATAAGACTTATCCATTTATATCAATCTAATTCATTTAGCCAATTTTGGCCTAATATCACTAACATAGAATCCGGCCATCTTACGTGGTGTGGCCGGCCATGTTTCTACCCCGTTCTTTTCCAGCAAAATCCTTAAATGCAAGATGAAAGTTTTTTACATGAACAGTAACACGTTTAAGATGAAACATTTTTTACATGAGCAGTAACACGTTTGTCTCAATCAAACCAATCACTCTTGGTCAAGGATGATTCATGATCAACAATGGACCTGCGAAGTTGACAATTGAGCGGTGTCTGAGTGCACTTTATTCTTCGCGTGTTATTTTGACCCTTCAAATGGGGTGGCGGAGCATGGCAAAGAGAATCAACCGGCTGCAGCCGCCATTTGCGGGGCTATAACGTAAAGAAGGGATTATGAAGAATGAGACAGGTGAGTTGTTCGCTCGAACCATTGTTTACATGTCGAACTTACCGCGAACGTCATTTGCCCAATGATTATACAAAGTGATAAGATTAGAAAAAGAAAGGAAAAATGTTACAATATTATTTTACTTTACGTACAAGCGTAAATGAGAAAGTTTTTGTATTTATTTGAGATGGCCGAAAGCGATCGGGGTACGCAATTAATCCCGTCTTTGGGTTACTTCTTTTTGGATTTTTCCCCCCCTTCTTGTGGGGTGAAATCAATTGTTTTGTTCCGTCTGCTGGTTATTATAATTCTCGTTTATCATTTTGTTACGATGACATTTTGGACGGTGGTAAGTTGACATAGACTATGATCAATCTGACTGCTCGGCTCTGGTCACCAGGTCCTGAAGACTTTTCGACAGATTTGAGTAAGTATTTGGTGAGAAAGCCAAACGTAGCCCAACCGGGCCCCAGTCAAAGCCTAGCTCGACCCGACCTGAAGAAGTGCACATAGAAATTTTGTGATAGACAGGCTTGGCAAAAATTTAGGACCGACCTTAAGGCCCAGCCAAGCTCGAGTCGCTTAATGATTACCTCCAATTTGAAAATGATTTTATCACGTTTGAATAGTTTATCGATCTTATATTGTTGACAATGTTAAGAGAAATAATCTCACAAAATTTAGTGGTTGAACTATATGATTTGATTTGATATAGCTCAATAAGACCTAAAGTTAGATTTAATTGTCTTTTCTTAGCTTCCACTTTCAAGTAGCTCTTCCCGTCTTTATGCTCGATATAGAAATCATGCTTCTGAAGAGAAATTTTGAGACTTATGTACTGTTGAGATACATGTATGCATTATATTAGAGAAGTCTCACGTTAGAGAATTGATATAGTATAGAGTAGTTAATATATCTCAATTAGTTCAAACTTATTGGATTAAGTTTTTGAGTAAATGTGAGTCCAACTGGATATATTCATAGGCTCGGACTTTGGTTCTCTCGTGGTGATCTTCTGAGTGATGGCATTGGGCTTCTGCTGCCCACTCACAACATTTGGTATCAAAGCCAATAGTAGATTGGTGGGCCCCTAATTTGTTCCGTTATTTGGTGAATATCTCAAAGAAGGAATCTAGTAACCAACGCAAGCCTGATGACAGACTTCATGGGTTAGTCTGGAAAAAGAGACTGCATATGAAGTTGGGCGTTCATGGACATTCACGCTGAGATATCTTGATGCAGAAGGATACCTACATTAAGCAGAACAATCCTAACACTAAGCTTACATATGAGGGGGAGATTGTTGAGATACACGCGTGAATTGTCTTAGAGAAGTCTCAAATCGGACAATTGATATGGCGTGGAGCAATCAGTATACTCAAATTAACTCAAAACTTATTGGCTTAAGCTTTTGAGCAAAAGTGGGTCCAACTGGATATGTTGATTGGCTCAGACTTGGACTCCTTCTTGACGATCTCCTCTCATGAAGATATTGGGCTTCTACGGCGTACTTACAATATCTACCAAGTCAGATAATATAAACCTGCGAAAGTTTCATAAAGGTCTCGCCATGACAAGATTTTTATTGGAATTCTCCTTATGCATCCCTATATTGAATTAAACAAGTCCCACTCTTCTTTTCACTACATTGCAATTTGGCCCTGCTAAACAAATAATGGATAAAAATCTCCGTCGCAGAAACCTAGTAATCTGTCCACTGCAATTGATAGCCCTGGCAGAGGCAGAATGACGATGGGAGTGTACAAGAAGAAAAGAGACTCTTCCACTTGAAAAAGTTGGACAGCAACGATGTTATGATACGGAAGAAGAAAATATTTTACGAAAATTGATGTATGTAGGCCCGTTGTTCATGTTCTTTCCTGTTCGAATGAGGCATCACCTGAGCAACAAAGTTATTTTACGAAAACAGATTTCTACTATTCAGTGTCTGAAAATACCAAATGTTCATCTGCAGTGATAATTATTTAAAATCATTAAAAAAATTTGAACACCCGTTGGTTATTAAATTTTGACCAGTAACTTATTTAGCCTCCAACATGTTAGTTAAAGTGACTAATGTTTATATGGAAATACCGACAGGTATTTAGCGTATAATGTGATTGAGTCCATTTAGCAACTGTTCTCCTTTGAGTAAGTTTCCATAAATGTCACTAAGCTATTGGATCAGTTGATACTATCCAAACAATCAAATAAACATAAGTAACTAACTCAAACATCAGTCCTTTCATTTAAGAGTTGGTAAATTAAATTCTTCAAACAAATATTGGTAAAATTGCTGGAGCAGTAGACATTTTTTGAAAATATTCCATAATTTAAGAATTAGTAACTTTAACATGTTGGCAATTTCAACAAATAAATGTTAGCACATTGAAGTTGGTAATTTCCTAAATTCAATAAAAAAGATCCCACACGGATCTTTCACCTGACCAATTGTATCAATAGTTTCAGGCTCAAGTTTCCTCTTGTTAGGTAAAGGTATATTCACTAAAACTCAAAAGTGTTTGAATAATTCACTTTACATGAAAAAAATTTATTTACGTAGAGAAAATGATTAAAGAAAATAGTCTTTTACGACAACAACACCAGACAAGCTAAAATCTATCTAACTTGGCAAGAACCAAGTCATCGGATTGCGATTACCCATATTCAAAATGATCATAGTGCGCTATATGATTGGGCTTGCAAATTTCAACGACGACATTACACATATGATCATTGTCGGAGAAGAAGGTCTAAAGAAAACAAAATCAAGTCCATGGGTCATTTGGAACATTTTTCACAGATTGGCTTTTTAAATTGATATTGCAGAACCTTATCATTGAAATTTAGTTTCGCCCAGCAAACCATAATCTACTATCGGCCCAAATTAATTTTTTATATTTAATTGGGTTTTCAAACAAACCATATTCGACAGAATAAACATTTAGAGAAGAATTTCAATCTTTCCTGTTACATTGGTAGAAGCCAACAACCTACCAATGATGTTCATCATTCCAAAATTGGTAACAAGTTAATCTTATTCAATACTCCATATCCAGCTATTTAACAAACAACATGGCTCGTTGGTTTGGACTTAAAAGCCTAAAAAAAATTGCTAATGTGAGCCTACTTGTTAAAAATTTGTGTGTTAGGAAAGTTTTTGGAGTTTCGATTTAAAAGAAAACTTATCAAGGTGCGTGATCCATGAGATATAGTGAGGACTTGATCAGAACCTAAGTACTCTTTTTGTTCTCGCTTCTTTTTTGTTAGCTGCCAAGATTCTCGACAAGCCAAGTCGGAGATTTTAGCATTTAGGTTGCCATATAATAATATGTTCCTTGTTTTAAGGTCTCGGTGGATCACTTGATGATACATGGTCGAGCTCAAATTGGACATTCACAACCATAAATGATGATAACAAAATCATAGATGAGGAAGCAAAAAAAAAAAAATACGATTATAATATCAACAGCTCTACGGACTCCATGTCGTTTATGAGCTAGGGAATTCTTGATTTTTAAGTACCAAACTTGGTTTTTTTTTTTACTTCCACACGTAACATGCAAACGTTGTGTTAAAACATACTTGATTTGTTGCTACACCATGTGCGAAATCGATTTATCCACTGAATCAAATAAATAAAATAGTGGCGCCAAACCTTCGCCTGATCAAGACCACCCGGCATAGATGCCTAGATGGTGCACAGGGTCCAATCGAGCAGTAGATCGGAATAACCAAAGTTTGAGGCGTGCCCAAAGCTTTTTACATTGTCATTTTAAATGTATGGCGCATTAAAAATGCGCCAAAGACCCCGAGAGAAGTATAACATGTGCACAACACATTGAGTTAATTTGGCACGTGAATTCGTTGAGCATACGTGCACAACACATTGAGTTAATTTGGCACGTGAATTCATTGAGCATACATGCACAACACATTGAGTTAAAACCATATGCATTTTTGGCTCGATACTAGTGACCGGCGTGATTCGCTCAGGTCTATGACATCGGCTGGAGGCTGAAAGTGGAGAGGATGGCGATAAATAGGGCAAATAACCTTTTGCATTTATGCATTGGACCAAAAAGAAAAACTTCAGCATTTCTGCCACGAAATTATAGAGTGACAGGGTGAGATGGTTGCAAGTTAGGGGAAACATGAATCGACGGCTAAAGACTTGTACGAAACCTGTGATGAGATCCCTAATTTCTGCTTGATAAAGGTAATAAAGTAGTAAATGGTAAATTCTTTCTCGAGCACTCTCTATGTAGCTACACTCCATAATACACTCAGATTAGAGGCGATCCTTCACCATCCCGGGGACAAGGAAAAGAGGAGGAAAAAATGAACATACCCAAAGCCAGGACAAAACAAGAACTTGCGTACTAGCCTTGCCAAGTATCACCGAACACGACACGCTGGCCCAACCAGTGAACCCACATTTTCCTCACGAAACATCTCTTTACTACACACGCACTGGAGAGTAGGATCGGGTTTTGGGGGGCAAACATTTCGCTCTGTCTCGATCTCTCTCTCGAACACATCCGGTTCCGACGTAAGAGAATCTCTCTCCGGCTCTCCTCCTCCTCCTCCTCTTCGAGGATTTGTTGGATCACTGGAAATTTCATCTTCTGCAGACCGAGCACTGGAATTCATCTCTGACGGGGAATTAAGTTGTAACTCTTATTCGATTAAGTTAGGAATATTTATTTAATTGTTTGAAAATCACTACCTATTTTAACAGTTCATCGACATGTATTTTTGCGGATGTTATCCACACGCTCAAGTTTTCGATTTTTATATGTATCATCAACACTCATTGGAGCCCACTTACCAAATTTATTGATTGTAACTTTAACACATTGGAGATCTCTCCAAACAAATGTAAGCAGATCATATTTGAAAACTTGATACTTTTAAAACAATCAAAAATAAGATGGTGAGTGACTCCAATAGAGTTGGCAATTTTTGTAAGAGTTGGTAATATAAGCTCCACAAATAAATGTGGGCAAATGATAATGGCAGTGATTTTGAAAGCGTTGGTAATTTCGCATAAGATGAGAAAACTACCAAAAAGTTCTAAACCTACTGTATTTTTGTCAATTCAGTTCTAAACCTTTTCAATTTTGCCAATCAACCCTAAACATTTTCATGTTTTGTCAATTGATTCTATCCACTCAAATTTTGGCAAAAAATCGCCGGCATGGATGTCAGCCATGCATAGTCGGTATTGAAGTGGATATTTTTAATAAAATTTTAAAATTTTCTCTAATTTTTTATTTATTTTACTTTTTATTCATTTTCTTTACTTTCCTTTATTAATTTATTTCCATTTTTTCCAAATTTTTATTCGTCTTCTTCTTTCTTTTTCCTCCATCATTGCTTAAATAAAAGGAAAAAAGCGAACTAATCTTCTTATTACTCTGTCCTTCATGCTTGCTTGGAAATGCCGTCGAGCTCGACATCTTCGATACCTCAACCAAGATGGAAAACTCGTTAGCTCCACGGCGTATCGGCCTTAAGACCTAGACCTAAAGGGCTCGACCTTTTCCGCAGCATTGAGCTCGAGTCACTGAATTTGGATGATGAGGGACAATGAAACTTCGAATAGATCTTAGCTTGAGCAAGTCTGAGAAAAAGAGAATTTTTATGGGGGTAAAGGGAATTTATCATCCTAGAGGAACTGGTTCAAAGGTTGATGATTAATTATCAATCGAAGTTTGCCAAGGAGAGGTTCCTACGTACATACATGTTGATAGAAACAACCGGTTATTTTGGCCTAGACAAGAAATATGCTCTTGGTTCCTACAAGATGTATAGTATCAAAAGAGTACTTTGAAAATTATTCTACCCACCTTAGCATTTGGGGATGAGGCTTCTTGTTTTGAAGAATCTGGATATGATGCATGAGTTTTTCAATTTCAAGAGTCTGATCTTTGGCTCTCGCCTAGATATAGGGGGGCCTCCACACGCTTACCTGTGATGTCACGGAATTTCGAGGATTGTAAATGAATAGTATTGGAATTTTTTTATGATTTAAGGGATAATTTTTTTATGCAAATTTTTATTTGAGCCCAAGAGTAGGTCAAAAATTCTAATTGGTTTAGTTGTGCCATAGAATTTCCTTTTCGAACTCGAGCCTAATCTTAACCGAACCCTTGGTGCAAGATTTCTAAAATGCCCTCAGTCGCCAATGCCAAATTACCGCCATGTCCTAAATTGCCAAATTACTATTTTACCCTTGGATATTATGCATATATGACCCCAAAAAAAAAAAATTCTGACTTGACTCGTGACCCCCAAATCAAATCCTAGCTACCCAATCACATTAGCCCCTTTTTCTTTTTCTTTTTCTTTTTCTTCCTCTCTCAGTCCCTCTCTCTTCCCCTCTACGGTCGTGCACACCCCCCTCGCCGATTGCACTATAGCCGCCTCTTCTTCCTTGTGCCCAGCCACCGCTGTTGAGCCATCACCATCACCATCACCATCTCCGTCAAACCGCCTCGCCGTGTTCGCTGATCGCTGCAACCGCCGGTTGTCACTCGTCCCAACTACCGGCTGTCACGCATCCCAAACGCCCCCTTGCCTTCCCCGATGCTCAAAGCTACTGCTACGTCTGCTACTGCTTCTTCATTTTTCTATTTAGCTGAGACCCCCACCCTTGTTGTTCGCCTCCGCCAACTCGTCGCCCCACCAAGCTCACCGTCGGCGTGCCACTTCCCCTAAGTGCTCGCCGCCATCGCCCCCTGGTTAGTCGCTGCGAGCCCCACACCCTCGCCCCAAATGCCATTGTTACTCAACCCGTCGCCCCCCCCCCCCCCCCCCCCCCCAACTGAGCTTCGCCGTTGCCCTCAACTATCGCGAATAGCCACTCGAGCCGTCACCATTGTGTCGCTGCCACGTTGCCATCGGACGATTTAGGGTGGGTTAACCCTAATCTTTGATTAGATCGTTAATTACATTTAAGTTTAGTTTAGTGTAAATAATCATGGATTAAATAGTTGATCGTGGTCGAGTTAGATCAATAACTCTGGTTAGGTTAGTTGACCATGATTGGTTAATTAACTCTGAATGGTTTAGTTAAATGTATTTGCTGCTGGTTAATTGTGGTTAGTGTAAGGAGCCTGAGTGTTTTAGTTTGTTGTGATCGGAATGACTATTTGTCTTAGGTAAGCCGGATTAATTAAGTCAAGTTAATTAATTAAACATGTTTAATTAATTGAAATATTGTTAATTAGTTGCAGGTAAGCTAATTAACTGGCCAAATAATTAATTATTATTAATTAATTAATTAATCATTATTGGGTTATTTTTGGATGCTGATTGGTGATTGCTGAAAGTCTTGATTGTATTCATGTAATAGCATGTAAATTCTTCCAATGCATCTTTGAACATGAAAAATGGCCTTGAGTTTTGAGCACGACCATGATTGTGATTGCATTGGATTAAATGCAAAAGATATAAATTGATTGTTTGTCTAACGTGCTTGTCTAGTCATTTAATGGTTACCATTGCCCGAGGATGTCTAGGGATGACACCTGATATGTTTGTGCCGTGTTGATTGGAATCACACGACTTATCGGAAGCATGACAGCTCTGTTGCTAGGCTAGTTGAATGCCGATCATGATCAGTGTCGAATCAATGCTCCTTATAGGAATGTTTGATATGCACGTGCCGTTTCCATTGGAATTACACAACTATTGATTGCCATACTCGTCGGAGCGGGATGATGCCCAATCATGTCGAAAGAGCATCAATTGCCTAGTGTGCTGTGCATTGTGCATGCAAGCTGTGATGAGTGTTCTGATTGATTGTCTTGGTTTATGTGATTTAAACGTTTTGTGATATTTCTGTATTGAATGAGCCAAGGCAGGGTAAGTTTGTGTGTGATTGATAATTGATTTGCCTATTTAGGTCAACTAAGTGAATCAACACCCTATTCAGACTTAGTCGTTGACTCACAGAGATATTTTATATCTCACTTATTATTATTAATTGTTTTCAAGAAAATCTTAGAAATGGAGGTTCGTCATGTAAGGTTTGGGGTGCCACTGGACCAATCATTCAATATCACATATCATCCGGTCCCCGATTAGGACCAAGCATGGGAGCATCACATGACGACCATCTAGGTCGAAGAGGGGATGGGATGCCTAGTGCCTCATCGCTTCAAGGCCTAGTTCATACGTCACGTCGATGATCTCTATGGACCAATTCGGGGGTTTGAGGGACCTCCAACTACAACCCTGGTTGTCCGAATGTAGGACCCTATGGATATAGATACACTGGATGGGAAAGTGGTGGACCTTGAGCCTAACCTTGACGAGGAGGACCTTGAAACTCCGCCTGGCTACCACTATTTTCTGATCGAGTGTGGAGGTGGAGGCTCCCTTTTAGCTAGAGTTTTTGGAAGCCGTAGTTAAACCTACCCTAACCCAGCATCTTTTTGGTGGTCTTAGGGAGCAACCCTAAAGAATGGGCTTGTAGATGGCTTTGTAGCTTCCCTCCCATTGGTTATTACAATTCGGATATATTGTTTTTGTACGGTGTTTGGAAGGTAGTCATTTGAAACAAACTATCACAAATCTGAATGTCTTTGCCCTAGTCACAAGGACTTTTTGGACAGGTTTGAGTAAGACTATTTGGTGAAAAAGCCTAATACCACCCGATCGAACCCTAGTCACGGCCCGGCCCAGTCCAAAGATTAGCATATGACAAATTATATGATGGACAAGCTTGGCAAAAATTCTAGACCAAGATTGACACCGTTCAATGATCATCTCTAATTTGAAAATGAAATTAGTGCATGTTTGAATGGTCTATCAATATATATCATTGATGATCATTAGGAAAAAAATTTTTAAATTCTACTATTTGAACATTGTAGATGATAAAACAAAAATGAGGGTGCAATCAAATATGATATGATGTGCTATAGTTCAATATGATCTAAAGTTAGATTTATCTGACTTTTCTTTTAAGTAGCTTTTCCCATCTTTGAGCTTGATATAGAAATCGTGCTTTTTAAGAGAAACTATGAGACCTACGTACCAGGTCAGGTAATTTAACCAGCAAAAGTTTCATAAGACCTCGCCACGACAAAAGTACAAACGGAATTTTCCTCATGCACCCCTCTGTCAACATAAGCAATTCCAACTGTTCTTGTGACTTGGGCATAAAAACCCTAAAAGCAGAAGCATTTTTGAGGTACATTGCAATTGGGCCCTGCTAAACCAAGTATGGATACAAAATCTCTGTATACAGAAACCTACTAATCTATCGTAATGATAAAGTTTCAACTCCAGTAGCACAGAATGCCTATCGGCCTTCTAACATAGTCAAAGTGACTGCATTTTGCGTATGTGACTTCCCCTTTGATGACACCCCATCAGAGTACCCCGAGTTTCTTTCCATAAAGTAACCTGGCTCTTTAGGTTCTGGCAGGAGCAATCCGTGATTGAGTATCATACCAATTGCAGACAACATAGCCGGCCTATCTTCAGGGAACTTTTGCACGCACAACAAGCCCACTTGAATGCATCGTTCCACTTGGTTTCTGTCAAATGAGTTGTGCAGGCATTCATCCATTATCTCCAAGGCCCTACCTTCACCCCACAGCAACCACGCCTGAAGAGAAATTGAGACTTGGTGTCCTTAGTCATTGAAACATTGTCCCGAATGACCGTTTTGAAAGATCATAGAGATGTGGAATGCTGAGATTATTAATGCATGTTTGCTTACATGTCCGAGAAGGTTGTGGTGATGGCTTGGATGGGAAAATCCTCTATTCCTTTTGCCGCTGATTATCTCCAGCAGGAGCACGCCAAAGCTATATATGTCCGACTTCACAGAGAATTTCCCATCGATAGCATACTCAGGGGCCATGTAGCCACTGCATTTCGCAAAAAAAAAAAGAGGGTTTCTAAGCTATGATCCCCTTTAATAATGAGTGCTTCATCTTAAAAACCAAAATTGTGAAACGAAGAGAAAAGACATACTATGTTCCAATGACTCTTTTTGTTCTAGCTTCTTTTTGGCTAGCTCCAAAGATTCTTGCCAAGCCAAAGTCGGAGATTTTAGGGTTTAGGTCGCCGTCTAGTAATATGTTGCTTGTTTTAAGATCTCGGTGGATTACTTGAAGTTTGGAATCATGGTGGAGATAGAGAAGACCTCTTGCAATACTGACAATAATGTCAAACCGTATTTGCCACGTCAACAATAGTCTTTTTTCTTGATCTGTGGATGGTTCAAAATTCGCACAGTCAATCTCAGAAAAAAAAAAAAACTAATGAAAAGTGCTGACTTAGATCAGTATCACTATGAAAGAATCATTTGATCAGTAGGGAATTAAAAAGCGAAATTGTCTGACCAAATATGAAGTAATTCAAGCTCATGTTGTCCATGTACTCGTAAAGCAAGATTCTCTCCTCTCCCTCAATGCAACAACCTAGAAGTCCAACAAGATTCCGGTGTTGAAGTCGTGCGATCAAGAGTACTTCGTTCTTGAACTCTTCAAGACCTTGCCTTGAACTCTTCGATAGCCTCTTGACTGCTACTAGCTGTCCTGTTTGAAGATTTCCCTACAAAATGGTAGTATCTTTGTTATATGCATCATCAGTTCAGCGCAAAATGATAAACATGAAACTCTGTACCTTATAAACAGGCCCGTAGCCACCCGCCCCAATCATATTGTCATCAGAGAAATTGCTTGTGGCACTTTCAATGGCGGCCAGATCGTATAATGGTAAATCGATGTCTTCTTTTGTAATTTCTAGACCTAGTAAAGTAATATGCATTAATTTGCATTAGCATAGGACTAGGACAACGAACTAACGCTCCTATCAAACCAATTGAAGCAATACTACTTTGAGTTCATAACGAAGTCTGCCTTCATCGGAGCTCAGGCTTACCTTCAATCCTGATTCTTCTTTTCTTATGCTTTACACCCCACAATGCAGTTCCGATCGAAAGCAATCCGCCAATGATTGAACTCAATATGACAGCTGCTATAATTATTTTCCTCCTGGTACGGTCACGAAGGGCATCTACAGTAAAGAAAAAGAGTTGGAAAGATTAACTATTTCCGGACTTCTCCTGCCAAAAGAACAAGAATTTCAGTAGTTTAGCAGAAAAAAAGACAATTGGCGTAAGTATGAATACCTAAGTCAGAAGCTGATAGGCGTATGTATAGATTTTGCTTGTAGTTCCCTTCTTCGAGCATTCTCATGTCAATCAAGTCCCCATACCACATGAGGCAGCCACTGCCTCCTCCTCTTATATCTGAATTAGCATAAGCCGTGCAGAAACAATTCTTCAAGCACTCTTCCTTGCATTCCTTGAGGCTCAGACTCTTGTTCAGCGTTACCTCCAACTGGCTGGGCAGTTTAACATTTTTAATTTCCAAGAACCCTTCTCCTTTGGAACAATTCGTGGGTATTGTCCTCTTGCATCCACTGGAAAAATCACGGACCGCCCATTCATCAGGCAACTGAGGCATGAACCCTTTCACACAGTTGCACAAGCTAAGGCTGCAGATGGCATTAGCACCGCACCTGCCATAAAAATCGCATGGATCACTAGGATACTCGCTCATGACATTCCATGTGGCTTTTCTTGATCTATTCGCCACAAGAACTTGCATCACTCCCAAATAGTTTAATTTCATTCTCGAAAAAAGTTGACTGTTCTGAACCTCAAACATTAAGGATATCTCAGTTTCATTGTACACAAATATGGGCACTTTAGCTGGATTTGGTGCAAAGGAAAGGCCACTAAATTGAACTCCGTTCCATTCCCCCGTTCTAAATTTTATGCTATGCGCATCCACTTGGATTATTTCATACTGAGGTAGGCCCTGACTGTAGTTCAACATACCGACATAATCTCCAGGAGAAGGGTTGTCCATGCTTTTCCACGCAGTCAGACGATGTTCAAAACCTGTTTTCAAGTTCAACCCAAGCTTCATACCGGCTAAAAGCGTGTCAGATGGGTAATCGAAGCTTTGCCACTCATAGGCTTTATCAAAACTCAAACTGGAATTATCCCAGAGAACAAGATTTCCCGAATCTAGGAGCTGCACGACTGGATTCCAAAGGACCCTGGATGACTTCGAAGACCAAACAATGCCGTTCGACTGGTTGACAACAACTAGATTACCCACATTGCTAAATGTGAGAACACCGTTAGGATCAGCTAGCGGGTTGTTTCTGTTGGCAACCCACACGACCGCTTCAGGACTGAACTTGTACCATATACCCAAGTAGCTCATACTTGAGTTGCCAGGAGTAAAAAATCCTAGCTCAAAGGTTAGGTCCGAAGAAACCAATGTTTCTCCATAACTAATGGACCGGTTCGTGCCTAAAGTGTCGGTTGCAAGTGACAAACCGATCAAGGGGAGAATGACGAACATGGAGAATGTGATCATTGCCATTGCTTGCAAATTTCCTCTTCTAGCTCCATCTTTTTATGCAAACCATTCTACACTTATCTATAACATGAAAATACGGATTCAAACGGGTCCTGAAAGTTCTGAATGACTTTTTATTACTTACCCTTTAGATTAACCGGTTCCTTGGACCGGTTTGCGCGCATATTCCCTTGGTTCTGTTCTTAACTCTGACTACTTCATATTTTTTCTGTCTCCAAGTCCTCCACGTTCCATTTATCCACTTTGTTTATAGCAGCTTTTTGGAATTCCAGTTGGATATTAAGAGTCAGAAACTCCGGCTGATGGACCACTTTCACTTCGGCCATGTTCATACCTCCTGCTTTTCCAGCTAAATCACGAGTCAATACAAGGTCAGACGAAACTGATGACAGTTTGGCATGAGCATAACAAAAAAGTCTCTATCAAACCCAGGATCAACCAAATCCGTTTGGACTACATGAAACGACAGGCGAAGTTAACACTTGACTGGCGTATCGGTGCACTTTCTTCGCCAGGGTCATTTTAACCCTTGTAATGGGTTGGACCGTATGGCGAAAACAATTAAACGGCAGCAAATTTGCCGAGGCAGCAACGTAATGGAGTTAGGAAGAATGAGACAGATGACTTGTTCGCTCAATGAGTTACATATATGTGGGCTTTTTCCCGCGTGTGACTCATCCAACAATGACTTATTTTATTTTATTTTGGTAGGAAAGAAAATCTTCATTTCATATGACACTATGAGTATATGACTTCAAGACAAATATGTGAATCTGATAAAACAAGTAAAACAAGAAAATCTAAAAAGTGAATTAACTTGCTTGCAAAGACTGATCCATTCCCAGAGACGGATCTGTTGTAGCTTCAAAGCTCATACGATGGCCGATCATCGGATCTTGCATCATCATCTATGATGAGCACACGGTGAGAAATTTCACTACAGTAACTACAGTTTTACCAAAAGACAGTATACACCTAGGTTTAGCGTCCCAGCACCATCACCATATAAAGACCATATCAACACCCAAAGGTTAAATGAACACAAAATATCTTCAAAATTCCATATCTATCTCCAGATCAATATAGAAAAGCATCCAAATCTAGATCTAGGTCTAGATCGAGAGAGAATGGTTACAAAACAGATAGCACATGATCACAAAATCATTTACAAATAAGCCCACTGTTGAGTGCAACTCTTTCCCAGGCAAGGCCAGTTCTTGTTAGCCAGGGCCTATGGTTCTGATCGGTGACTGGCCACTACAAAAAAGAAAAAGGACAAAAAAAAATTCAGAAAAATATTAAAATATTATTTATAATTATTCACGTCAGCACTAGCCATACCATATATCACCAATGACGTCTACGTCCGCTACTTCCAGTCAAAATTAATCGGATGGACTTAACCAGTAAAATTTAAAGAGGTTAATGACTCAATTGGCAGATTTATCACTTAATCGACACAAATGTAATAGGTTTAGAATTTTTTTACAATAAACCTGCAAATTACTCTAAACTTACACTGGTTTCATTGTTTAAATTTCTGTGTTAGGATTCATCGTTTCCATGTACCGGTTTCCGCGCACATTCCCTAAGCTCTCTGTTCTTAGCTCTGACTACTTCCATTTTTTCTCTCCAAGTTCTCCGTGTTCTTCTTTATCCACTTTGTTTATGGTATTTTTTGGATTAAAGTTGAATATCAAAAGGCAGGAGCTCAATGCTGACGAACCACTTTTCACTTCGGCCATCTTCATACCTCGTACTTTTCCAGCTAAATCTTTCGATGTAAGATGAAACTCAAGACATTTTGATACAAACGATAACACTTTTGTCTCCTTCCAACACGTCACTCCTGGTCAAGGATGATTTCAGGGTCAAACACGCCGGTTTGGACCGCATGAAACGACATGCGTAGTCAAGAATTCAGCGGCATTTGAGGCACTTTCTAGGCGGGTCATTTCAACCCTTCCAGTGGGTTGGACGGCATGGCAAAAAGAATTAAACTGGCAGCAGTCCCTGTTCACGCGAAATTTCTGGATATCGAACTTTAACGTATATGTCATTCATCTCATGATTCTACAAATTGAAAAGATTTATAAAAAAAAAAAGAAGGTAAAGCATGGAAAATGATTTACAAAGTTATTTTACTTCACATTCGATATGCGCAAACGAGAAAGTTCCAATATTCCTTTGAGATGGATCTATTGTCATGACAAACATAGTTTAGAATACTGATATAGGTAATTATAGTTAAAAAGTTTGACTAAATATATCCAAATCAATAATCAAGGACGGGAAATCGTAAATTGCACAATAAATGGATTACATGAATTGTTTATTTAAAATTAATCAGCACAAAATGGACCAACATGTGTGAAGTGAAAGACGATAGACCTACTTTTATAGTCGCATCCGTGAAGAAGCCCACACAGCGGCCAACGCTATAGCTGGCCTAGAAAAATCAGGCCACCAGAGCCCTGTGTTTCACCAGTGGACCCTTGATCATTGTCAAAACGAGGTAATTGCTTGCCATAATTATACAATTGATCCCTAAACTTCATCTTAATATGTAATATCGTTTCTAAATTTTTAATTTATTCGATGTGATCTTTGAACTTTAGTTTTTTTTTTTTTTGTCGAAATCTGAATTTTAATTCAATATATAATGTGATCCTTGAATTTTGAATTTATTCAATATGGGCCTTAAACTTTTGATAAATGTTCAAGCTACTTCTTGGATTATAATATCCATAGATTCAATCTAGTCTCTAGATTATATAGTACGAGGACTAAATTCAACATGTAGCGAAAATTCAAGGATTCATTGAACAAATTAAAAATTTAAGGATGACATTGCACATTAGGTTAAAGTTGAGGGATCATTTTGAATAAATTAAAAATTTAGATACCACATTGTATATTGGACCAAAGTTCAAAAATCATTTGTTCTTTTGTACCATGCACTTTAGGATTTTTGTACGATTATTTTGACTATTTTATGCTCTTTTAATGTAGTACTTTGCCTACAAGAAAAAAAAATGTAGTACTTCGACTATTTTTTGTGTTTGTTTGAATGACAGTATTTTTTTAGAATTAGTTTTCTGGACTTTCATCTGTTTGGTTTGCCGCAAATGACTAGTCAACTGAAAACATTTGAAACCATTTATGCATAAAATTATGAAAATGAATTCTTAAATCTAAATTACTATATTCTGTAAACTGACCCGTGTCTCTCTTCTCTCTCTCTCTATCCCTGCTTATCTGACAACCACCTTTTTGCTCGTCATGCAAGGAATGATCGGTTCCCAGTCCGATTTGTTCCCACTCGGGAATCGAAAATCGAACCAGATGATCCAACGGGACCATTGGATTATTAATATGGGCGAGTAATACAGATTTTAATTTTAAAATATTAATTACAATTTAGTTTACATTTAAAAAAATCAATCCGATCCAGGCGGTTCAGTTCCAATTTTATGGAACCAAAAACCGGATGGAACCAGGCAGTTTGGTCCGATTCGAGCGATTCCCAATTCGATTGATCCGTCTGACTCATCCCTAGTTCACACTTCTCGTCTTCCCTCAATCCATCATTATTGACTCCATCCAAAGGTTACAGATCTCTCTCCTCTCTGTGCTCACGCCATGGCTGTTGCGCCTTTGTCGAGTGCGGTGAGCATCAAAGCCATGGATCTTGTGCCTCCGACATCATCCTCCGAAGCGCCACCTGATCCCTCGAACGCAGAGCCCTCAACGATCGTCTTCATTTCCATTCCCAAGCCCACTCCGATTCGCAGGAGCAGAGGTCGCATGGTCTCATTTACCTTCAAACAAGAAACAAAAAAAAGCATCTGAAAACCTAAAAGAAAAAATTAGTTCGTGGCAGAGAAATCATTTGCTTCTTCAACAGAGTCGAAGAACACTTTGCCGGAGATTCGCGCTTCGTTCTCATCACCTGCTTCGCGAAGATTCTTTGGACTAGGAAAAGTTCTATTGACTTTCAATTCGATGCGAAAAATCTTGAAAAATTTCTATTGACTTTTCAATTTAACCTAGTACATGCAGGAATATAGGACCCGAGTATAGACCAAAAAGGCTAAAATCATTAGCAAGCAATGGCCATGGGGCGTCAATTTATTTTGGCTTTTATTTTTTTTTTTCACTTTCGGGGGCTGAAATTACTTTGTTTTAATTCGCGTATATAATTTTCTTAAAATGAGAATTTGGAAGGTGATAACTTAAACCAGACTACCACGAACTGACTGTCTGGCCCGACCCACAAGGTCCCGAAGACGTTTTGACATGTTTGAGTAAGAGCAATTGGTGAAAAACCTAGCAAGGCCCGGAGACGTGTAAAAGACAATTACGATGGATAAGCTTGGCAAAAAATTTAGGGCAGGCCTTAAGGATCAGCCCGCTCGAAGATCACCTCTAACTTGAAAATGAAATTAGTGCAAGTTGTTCTATAACCTTAATCTTTGATGCTCGTGTGATTTTACTATTTGTACATTATAGATGTTAAAACAGAGGTGTGGGTGCAATCAAATATGATGTGATGTGCTATAGTTCAATATGCGCAGAAGATGGATTTATCTGACTAGCTTCCTCTTTTAAGTGGCTCTTCCCATCTAGGAAATCTTGCTTCTTAAGAGAAACTAAGCCTCCGTTTGTTTCGCAGAAAATGCGAGGCCTTTAAAAAAATGTTTTACATAAAATCATTTCTCAGGAAAAAACAATATTTTTCGATATTTGGTTAAACAATGAAAAAGAATCGAAAAATATTTTATGTTGTTTGGTATGAAAAATCAAATTTGATTTTCATCCATAGACTCCTTTTAATAATTCTTTATTTTTATGTTTTTATTTTTTTAAAATTTCAAATTTTCTAATTATTTGTCTTTTTTTATTTTTTCTCCTTTTTTTTCCAATTTCAACCCGTCGTCGGCCAGCAATCGTCCACAGGGGAACTCAAGACTCAGCTAGTCTTGACTATATCAAGCCTCACCAGACCTATAGCAAGGCTGGAGCTTGTCATCCTCAACCAAGCTCGAGCTCGCTTGGATCTAGAGAGCTCATGGCTCATCGACCCGCACATGGCCAATTGCTGGGTGGCCGACTTTTGTCGAGATCCATGGTCGGTGGAGGAAGGAGATAAGAAAAAAAAGAAAAGAAAGAAGAAAAGAAAAAAATTAAATTAAAAAATAAATTTTTGAATTTCTAAAAAGTAAATAAAAAATGAAAAGCAAGTAAAAGAATAATTATAGAAAAAGAAAGTGTGAAGAGAGGAGGAAGAAAAGATGATGAAGGAAAGATGAGGAAAATGTTTTCCTTTTCTCAGAAGAGGAAAACATTTTCCTCGCTTTTAGAGAGTTTTTTTCTATGGCTGAAGAATATTTTCTAAGCTAGCTTATTTTCCATGAACTACATGCCGGAAAATGTGAAAAAACGTTTTCTAGAAATTGTTCTCTCCTCAAAAAGAGAAAAACATTTGCCTCACTTTTCAAAGGGTCTTTTTTATGGGTGGAAAATGTTTTCATAAACTAATTTATTTTTCATGAACCAAACGTCGGAAAATCTGAAAAAAAGTTTTCCTGAAAGTTGTTTTTTGCAAAATAGAAGAAACCAAGAGACTCAGTGTCAGGTCTAGTAATTTAACCAGCAAAAGTTCCATCAAAACCCTCGCCACGACGGCAATACAACGAATTTTCCTCATGCACCCTCCATCAACTTAAGCAAGTCCCGCTCTTCTTGTGACCAAGGCATAACACCCTGCAATTAGAGGCGTCTCTGATACATTGCAATGGCCTAACTAAACCAGATATGCAGACAAAGTCTCACGAAAAACCAAGTAATCTATCGCAATACCGAACTTTCAGCTCTCATGGCCCAAAACTCCTCCGACCCTCCTGCATTTTGCGTACGCGAGTTCCCCTCTGATGACGGTCCATCGGAGTACCTCGAGTCTCTTTCCATAAAGTAAGCAAGCTCTTTAGGTTCAGGCAGGACCCATCCGAAATTGAGTATCATACCAATTACAAATGACATAGCAGCATTCATCCATTATCTCCAAACCCATTTGAATGTATCTTTCCACTTGGCTTCTATCAAATGAGTTGTGCAGACATTCATCCATTATCTTCAAAGCCCTACCTTCACTCCAAAGCAACCACACCTGAAGAAAAATTGAGACTTGTCGTGTTTGTCATTGAAAAATCGTTCTGAATGACCATTTTGAAAGATCATAGAGATGTGGAATGCCGGGATTACCAATGCCTGTTTACTTACATGTCCGAGAAGGTTGTGGTGATGGCTTGGATGGGAAAATCCTATGTTCCTTTTGCTGCTAATTATCTCCAGTAAGAGCTCGCCAAAGCTAGATAAGTCCGACTTCACATAGAATTTCCCATCGATAGCATAATTAGGGGCCATGTAGCCATTGCATTTTGTAGAAAAAAGAGAGTTTACAAGCTAAGATCCCCTTTAACAGCGAGTGCTTCAACTTAAGAACCAAAATTATGAAACGAAGAGAAAAGACGTACTAAAAGACGTACTATATTCCAGTGACTCTTTTTTTTTTTTGGCTCCTTTTTGGTAAGCTCCAAAGATACTTGCCAAGACAAAGGTAGAGATTTTAATTAGGGTTTAAGTCGCCATCTAGTAATATGTTGCTTGTTTTAATATCTCGGTGGATTACTTGAAGTTTGGAATCATGGTGGAGATAGAGAAGTCCTGTTGCAATACCGTCGACAATAATGTCAAACCATCTTTGCCATGTCAACAATAGGCTTTTTTCTTAATCTATCAACGGTTCAAAATTTGCATGGTCAGTCTCTAGAAAATAACTAATGAAAAGTGCTTACTTAGATTAGTATCACTATGAAAGAATATCATTTTTATCAGGAGGGAATTAAAAAGAAAAATCGTCTAACCAAATATGAAGTAATTCCTGTTAGATAATAAATCGCAATCCAGGATCAACGTAATCGATTTAGGTCAAGAAAACAACGATAAATAAACGCGTACCTGATTGCGCCATGATCTCGAATTTATACGCGGAAACTAAGATCTTCAATACGATGTCACGTGGAGCGGAATCTGCAAGAGACAATAAAACCTGTGCCCTAGGTCTTCCTCTCCCTCCACACGCGACGGCCGATAGAACTGTCGTTATGTTTTCATGAGTGGGAGAGGGGACCTAGTGCTGATAATATAACAGTGATGGACCCTTCCATCACAGGCTCACATCAACACACGGGCCTACACCTTACGCCGTCCAACCCACATCAATAATAAAACTGAGATGCGCAAAAGCCCAATAAACGATCACCCTAACATCAACGGGCTATCATGCATTGTCTCGAATACATAATAATTGATTATAGCCCAATAAGAATTTTAAAATAAAATAAAATAATAAAAGATAAAATAAAATTCCAACAATTCCAGCTCTTGTCGTCCATGCACTCGTAAAGCAAGATTCTCTCCTCTCCCTCAATGCAGCAACCTAGAAGTTCGATAAGATTCCGGTGCTGAAGTTGTGCGATTAAGATACTTCATTCTTGAACTCTTCAAGGCGTTGCCCTGAACTCCTTGATAGCCTCTTGACTGCTAATAGCTGTCCTATCTGAAGATTCCCCAACACAACAGCAGCATCTTATTATAATGCATCATGAGTTCGACGCAGAATGATGAACACGAAATTCTGTACCTTCTAAACAGGACCGAAGCCACTAGCGCCAATCCTATTGTCATCAAAGAAGCTGTTCGTGACACTTACGATGGTGGGTAGATCGTATAATGGCAGATTGATGTCTTCTTTTGTGATTTCTAGATTAAGTTGTCGACTGACCCTCCCTCACGTGGGGGGACCCAGCAGCATTCTTTTTTATTTTACTTTCAAAAAGAAAAGTGATGAGACATAGTTAATGAAGAAGGAGGAGAAATCATTAGGAGAGTTAATGTGTGTGTACATATGTATGTGTGCGTGAGTGTCTTTAGAATAGATAGAGAGTGAGAAGAGAGGGTGGGAAAATCAGAGAGAGTTCTTACAAAGAGCGAAAGTCTACGAGAGAGAAAAAGAGAGAGAAGAAGAATTTTGCAGTCAAAATTTGAGGACCAACATTGTCGGAATTGGCCCAAATTTGGATATGTTGTTCGTGAGATCGAGATGTACGTGTTGATGGTTCTCGTTCATGGAGATTCTCCTCCGAATTCTCTGATCGCGATTAGGTTTTCTTACTTCTTGTGTATTATTCCATCTTTGTGGTAATGAAATATTACTGTAATGTTGATGTAGAGCCTTTAGTGTGTGACTAGAGATATACCATGTTGTATACTTGTTATTCTTGGTGATTAGTGGAGGATTTTGGGTCGTCCGTGATTTTTCCCGTTTCGAGTTTTCCACGTAACTCTTGGTGTGTTATTTTTATCATTCTGCATGAGGTTATTTGACTAGATATAATTATTGGTTGTTGCTTGATTAAGTCGGTAAAATTAGGAGAATATGTTTGATCCTGGATTGGCTTAATTAGAGGCGAAGTGCTGCCTAATTTTCCCCAACAGAGTGGTATCAGAGCTTGTGTTGAGATTTCAGTGTTGGATAGAAGAATCAAGTAGCACTATGTTTAAGTTGAATGCCTCTAAGTATTCTATATGGAAGTCTCGGATGGAAGACACGTTATATTACAAAGAATTATTTGATCCTACCGACGGTGATAAAGTTCATGGAGACAGGGAAGACAAAGACTAGGAGCGAATGAATCAGAAGACGGTTGGATTATTCAGTAATGAATTGATGATAGTGTATTTCATCATGTTGCTCAAGAAACCAAAGCGGATGCCTTGTGGAAGAAACTACAAGATCTTTATGAGAGAAGAACCCCGCAAAATAAAGCTCTCCTAGTCAAACGACTTGTGAACTTGAGATATAAGGAGGGAAGTAGTATGTCGGAACACTTGAGTGAATTTCAAGATGTTGTAAATCAATTGACAAATTTTGAGATTGACTTAGGTGATGAATTGCAATCATGTTTGTTACTTGGTACTCTTCCTGATAGTTGGGACACATTAATTGTGGCGTTAAATAATTTAGCTCCTTGTGGTGTGCTTTCTGTGAGCATAGTTAAAGAAAGCTTGTTCAGTGAAGAAACAAGAAGAAAAGGCTTGAATTATGCTTCTAGATCGGAGGCACTTGTCATAGAAAACAGGTCAAGATGGGACATTATGCCAAAAAGTGCTGACAACCAAAGAGAGATAAATTCCATGATAGTAATAGAGATAAAAAGAAAGAAGAAAATCAAGCTACAACAACAGCTACATCCGATGGTGATATTGTGTTCATTTGAATTGATGGTTATGTAAACCTTACATGTCAAGACTGGTTATTGGTTCTGCAGCTTCTTTTCATGTCACCTCACGGCATTATTATTTTACATCTTATCGGAGCGTTGATTTCGGTTGTGTTAGGATGGGAAACAGTGATGTTTCTAAGATTGTTGGTATGGGAGATGTTCACTTGGAGACCGATGTGGGAAACAATTTGCTTCTAAGAAATGTGAGACATGTTCTGGATATTCGACTACAATTGATCTCTACAGGTGCCTTAGATGACGATGGCTACGTCAGTTTTTTCTATGATGGTAAATGGAAATTGACTAAAGACTCTATAATAGTGGCAAAAGTCAAGAAGACATACACTCTCTACATCATGAAAGCAAAGTTGATCAGAGAAGAGGTAAATGCAGTGAAAGACTCCTCAGTTGATTTATTACATACGAGGCTTGGTCATCTTAAATAGAAAAGACTTAAGACTCTTGCTAGAAAGAATTTTCTACCATTGAAAGAGAAAAATCTGACAAAATGTACTCATTGCATAATTGGTAAGCAACATCGATTCTCATTTCAGAGTTCTTCTCTACACACAAAATCAAATGTACTTGATCTAGTTCACATTGATTTTTGTTGCAAAGATGCGAGAACGCTTGGTGGTGCATTATATTTTGTGATATTTATCGATGATTGCTCTAGAAAAGTGTGGGCTTTTGCTTTGAAATCTAAAAATCAGGTGCTTGCGGCTTTTAAACAATTTCATGTCAATGTGGAAAGAGAAACCGGAAAGAAGTTGAAATGTGTTCGAGCCGACAACGGTGAAGAATATAGAGGCCCGTTTAAGTATTATTACGAGGATTATGGCATCAAGCTTGAGAAGACTGTTCCAAAAACACCACAGCAAAATGGAGTGGTAGTGAGAATGAATCGAACAATTAATGATCAGTTTCGATGTATGCTATCTCATGCGAAGTTGCCTAAGTCATTCTGGGGTGAAGCGATGAGAACGGTCATAGACTTGATAAATCTTTCTCCATCAGTTCCTCTAAAGAGGGATGTTCCACAAAAAGTTTGGAGTGGGAAAGATATTTTCTACAATTATTTGAAAGTATTCGGCTACTGGGTATTTGTACAAATTTCAAGAGATGAGAGATCTAAGCTTGATAACATGTCTAAACAGTATATCTTCTTGGATTATAGACATGAAGAGTTTGGTTATAGATTATAAAATCCGGCTACAAATTATGGGATCCATCTACAAAGAAAGTCATCAGAAACCGAGATATGGTGTTCTATGAGCATCAAACTATTGAAGACATCGACAAACCAAAGAAGCCAAAGAATAAAGCTTAACACAGGGTTAATTTCAGCCCAAATCCTCCTACCATATAGGGTGAAAATCAAGGGGGAGAAGCGCATGGAAATCATGAATATGATGAATCCTCACAAAATGTTGATTCTTCAGTAGAGCCGGGTGAATCAGTTGAGCAAGAGTAACCAGTTGAACCAGTTGAGCAAGAAGAACAAATTCTACCTCAAGTTAGAATATCAAAAAGAGAGCATAAACCATCACAAAGATCTCAATCGCATGAGTATATATTACTCACCGATGCAGGAGAGCCAGAAACTTATGAAGAGGTTATATCGTGTGATAAAAAGAATGAGTGGCATGAAACTATGCAAGATGAGCTCAACTCTTTACATGAGAATCACACATTTGAATTGGTAAAGTTGCCTAAGGATAAGAAAACACTCACAAATAAATGGGTGTATAAGTTGAAGATGGAAGAAAATAGTTTGCAACCACGATACAAGGCTAGACTTGTTGTGAAGGGCTTTTGTCAGAAGAAGGGAATTAACTTTGAAGAGATCTTTTCACAAGTTGTAAAAATGCCTTCTATTCAAGTTGTTCTTAGGTTGGCCACAAGTTTGGATTTAGAAATTGAACAACTTGATGTAGAAACAGCTTTTCTTCGTGGAGACTTAGAAGAAAAGATATACATTAAGCAACCGAAGGGTTTTAAAGTTAAAGATAAGGAGCATTTTGTATGTAAGTTGAACAAGAGTTTATACAGTCTTAAGCAAGCGTCAAGACAGTGGTACATGAAGTTTGATTCATTCATGGAAGATCATGGATATGGTAAGACCAACTCTGACTCTTGTATCTTTGTGAAAAGATTCTCAAATAATGATTTTATTATTCTCCTACTATATGTGGATAATATGTTGATAGTTGGGCATGATGCTAATAAAATCAAGAGCTTGAAAAATGAATTAAGTAAAGCTTGCAATGAAGGATCTTGGATCGGCTAAGCAAATCCTTGGTATGCGAATTACTCGTGATAGGAAGAACAAGAAACCCTAGCTATCTCAAGAGAAGTATATTGAAAATGTACTTGAAAGATTTAACATGAGCACATGTAAACCAGTAAGTGTTCCACTTGCTGGTCACTTCAAGTTGAGTAGTAATGAGTGTCCTAAAGTAAGAAAAAGAAGGAAGAGATCGTGAAAATTCCTTATGCGTCTGCCATGGGTAGTTTGATGTATGCCATGATTTGTACAAGATCGGATATTGCTCATGCAGTTGGTGTTGTGAGTAGATTTATCTCAAATCCAAGTAAAGAACATTGGAACGGTGTAAAATGGATTTTGAGGTATCTCAGAGGCACTTCCAGATTTTGCTTGTGTTATGGAAATGGAAAGTTTAAGTTGAATGGTTATTCAGACTTTGATTATGTCGGTGACAGTGATTCCCGAAAGACTATATCAGGTTATATGATAATCTTTGCAGGGGGAGCAATTTCGTGGCAATCAAGATTGCAAAAATGTATTACTTTGTCTACAACTGAAGCGGAGTATATTGCTATCACCGAAGGAGGCAAGGAACTCTTGTGGATGCAGAAATTCCTACGAGAGTTAGACTTGAAGCAAGAGAAATTTGTTTTATATTGTGATAGCATTAGTGCTATTTATCTTAGCAAGAATCCAATGTTGCATTCAAGTTCGAAGCATATTGATGTCAAGTATCATTGGGTCCGAGAAAAGTTAGAAGAAAAACTATTTCTGCTTAAAAAAAGTCTATACCGACGACAACAGATCTGACATGATGATTAAAGCCTGGCTAATGATGAAGCTTAACTCTTGTCGAAGCAAAGCGGGCATGATGGAACTCCCCACATAAGGTAGAGGGGGAGATTTGTCGGTTGGGTCTCCCTCATGCGGGAGGACCCAGCAGCATTCTTTTTTTTACTTTCAAAAAGGAAGTTGATAAGATATAATTAATAAAAAAGAGGAGACAAAATCATTAGGAAAGTTAATGTGTGTATACATATGTATGTATGTGTGAGTGTCTTCAAAATAGATAGAGAGTGAGAAGAGAGGGTGAGAAAATCCGAGAGAGTTCTTATAGAGAGCGAGAGTCTGCAAGGGAGAAAAAGAAAAGGAGAAGAAGAATTTTGTAGTCCAAATTTGAGGACTAAACATTATCGGGATTAGCTCAATTTTGGATATTGTTCGTAAGGTCGAAATCTACGTGTTGATGATTCTCGTTTGTTGAGATTCTCCTCCGAATTCTCCAACCCCGGTTAGGTTTTCTTAGCTCTTGTGTATTATTCCACTTTTGTGGTGATGAAATATTATTGTAATGTTGATGTAAAGCCTCTAGTGTGTGATTAGAGATAGACACTGTTGTATACTTGCTATTCTTTGTGATTAATAGAGGACTTTGGGTCACCCATCGTTTTTCCCGTTTCGGGTTTTCCACGTAAACCTTGGTGTGTTATTTTTATCATTCTGCATGAGGTTATTTAACTGGATATAATTGTTAGTTGTTATTGAATTAAATCGATAAAATTAGGAGAATATGTTTGATCTTGGATTGGCTTAATTAGAGGTGAAATGCTGTCCGATTTTCCCAAACACAAGTAAAGTAATATCCAATGTTTTAGCATCGGCATAGGAATACGACAAATGAGCTAGCACGTCTTTTAAACCAATTGAAGCAATGCAACTTTGAGTTATAACAAAATCTGCCTTAATCAAAGATCAGGCTTACCTCCAATACCGATTCTCCTTTTCTACACTTTACACACCGCAATGCAGTTCAAACCAATAGAAATCCACCAATGATTGAACTCAATATGACAGCAACGAGAATTATTTTCCTCCTGATACGGTCACGAATGGCATCTAAAGTAAAGAAAGAGAGTTGCGATATTTCCAAATTTCTCTTTGCCAAATAACTAAGTGATTGCTAGAACACGAACACTTCCGACAGAAGCGAGCTCTCCCTTTACCTATGCTATCCCACTCTACACACTTGACTATTTATAACACCCCTCACAAGATCTCATTTTAAGCACAAGTGAATAATTGAAACGGATGAAACTTTCTTGAAATATGGATATTAACTCTTAATCTCTCTCATTGTTCTTCGAATTTGGTGCTCTTTATGTACTCCTCGTCTTCCAAGCTTCCCAATGGACAGAATCACTCTAAAGACCAATCTCCAAAACTAGTCGTTGGTTGATTGTCGAATAAAGGTCATGAGTTGTTGAGGTGAGAGGAATCAAAGATTTGAGAGCATTTGCTCGCCCATACAATCAAATCCTTAATGCCATAAATCAAGCTTTCAACAAAGGAAATTATTTAGAAGATTGCCAATCAATTAAGAATCCTCATATGAAAAGTAATGAGAATATCTTTGATTGATGGTCAATCAATTTAAATTAGAAACGCAATCTTAACCAAATAATTTACCATTAGTATGGGATGTTTATCTCGCTAAAATAAACAAGAATAAGGTTGAATAAAAAATGAGGATAAATCAAATATCAAAATATATCTCATCAAGATTCTCGTATCAGTCTACCTTTGCCACGAATCCTGCTTCTATTAAAATAAAAGCTATAAACACATTAAGTATAAAAGGCGTAGAGACATATTTGTAGTAAATACTCAAAAGTATAAATCAAAGTCTTTTCATCAAAGCATAGTCTTTTTGTTTCCTTCAAAATCAAATATAATTTCCCAACAAGTATTTCAATAAATTAGCAAAAAAAAAAGTTAATAAGCACAGGTATGCATACCTAGTTCGGAAGCTGATACACGCACTTATAGAGTTTGCAGGTAGTTCTGTTCTTCAAACGCTCTCATGTCGATCAAGTCCCCAAACCACATGAGACAGCCACCACCTCATCCTCTGATATCTGAATAAGCATAAACTGTGCACGAACAGTTCTTCAGATGCTCCTCCTTGCATTCCTTAAGGCTTTAGAGGTGGCCACGGCCGGTTTCGGCTAGGAACCGGCCCAGGTCAAACTCGGAACCGGGCCGGTCAACGGGCCGATTCATTGTGAATCGAAACCGGCCCGTATGGCACAGGTCGGTTCCGAGTTATGTAATTTGAAAATCGGCCCGGAACCAGCGGTTCCAGGCCGATTCCTAACTGGCCCGGTAGCCGTTTAGAAATGGCTATATTGTAACCGTTTCCAAACGGCTAAATGGTCAACCAAAATGCTATTACGGTTATATAGCCATTATTTTATTTTTTTTGTTTTTTTAATAATTATTAAATAATTTTTTAAATTTATAAAAAAAATTATAACTATTATAAATACCCATCTTCACTCTTCATTTTTCCTCACAACTTCTCTCAAATTCTCTCATTTCTCAAATTATCTCAAATTCGCTCAATTTCTTCCGCTCAATTCTCTCAAAAAATGGCTAGTGGAAAAGGAAAGAGCCTGATGATTCCCAAAGAATCCAATTATTCTCATTATCCTCGTGAGTATGCACATTGGGGATACAATGACGAAGATCATATCAACGTTATTCCTAATGTCGAACACATCCCGACGCAAGGAAGTCTACAACCAACTACCAATACCGAAGAAGCGTCAACAACAAAAGAAATGAGTCAAGGGAGTTCATCCATCATATAGCAACACTTCACTAAGCAACATTTAGAAGGTAACGATTGCAATCTCATATGTAACCATTGCAAAAAAGTATGCAGGTTTACAAGTGAAGCGGCTATGGAACATATCGACGACATTTGGCGTCAAAACATCCAATAGAATTGGGGATCGACACGAGACAACAACAAATTCCCAAGTTTGTCGATTCTAATACTTCTAATTTATTTCATTACGATAGAAATAATTATGAGAAAAAATTAACTAAATTTACTGCCGTTGAACATTTATCGTTTAATTTTGGTGAAATTTTTGGTTTTAATACTTTTGTATAAAATGCATGTACTCCACAAGCAAAACCCGTTTCAAGAAATACGGTTAAATGCAAATTGTTTAAACTTTATAAAAAAGAAAATTATGATTTGAGAAATTTTTTTTTGGCATTTTTCAATGGACGTGTGCATATAGGTAGCGACATTTGGAGTGATCCTTGGCAAATTCATTATTATATGGGTATTACATGTCATTGGATAGATGATGATTGGAACATTCAAAAAAGAATTATTGCATTTCGAGTTTTTGATGAAACGCATACGGCACAGAATATTTATAAAATAATTAAGCAAGTTTTAGAAGAATATTTATTGGTTAATAAAAATTTTTCAATTGGTTTTGATAATGCCTCGTCAAATACTGCTTCTGTTTGCGAGTTAGAAACAATTTGTAAACCCACTTTTGGTGGAAATTTTTTTCACATTAGATGTACTTGCCATGTTTTAAATTTATGCGAACAAGATGGTTTACGAACTCTTGAAATTTCTCTTCGTCCAATAAAAACATCAATTCAATATTTATAGAAACATCCCCAAGTTATGAGAGAATGAGGTAGATTTTGTAAACAAAATGGAAAAAAAAACCAAAAAAATTTCCAAGAGATGTTCCAAATCATTGGAATTCTACATACGAGTTGTTTAATCAATCTTTTTCATATAAAGATTTATTATGTACATTTTTTGCGAATTATGTTTCTCAAAGTAATTTATACCCACAAGAGTGGGATATTTGCAAAAGAATTTTAGATTTGTTAAAATTTTTTAATAATGCAACTCATACTTTATCCGGTGTTTATTATCCTACTACATATTTATTTTTAACAGAGTGTCTAAATGTTGATGATATTTTTGAAGAACATGAAGACGATAATCAATTAGGTCCAACTATTATAGCAATGCGAACGAAATTGATGCAATATTATACCAAAATTCCTATTATCTATTTGGTTGCTTGTGTTTTGGATTCACGTACGAAAATGGATGGCTTACTTGATGATTTGAATTCATACTATGAGTGTTTACATTTAACTGAAACCGTAAATATTAGAGATATAGAAAAAGGAGTTAAAGATATAATAGTAGAATTGTATAATGATTTTTGTAATAGATATAATATAGTTGATGATAGTGGAACTTCTTCCCAAGCTAGTGGCATGCAAGGTAAGCACCTAGGTAGAGAGTCTAGAAATCTAATAAATAGGCAAAAAAGGCAAAATGGAATAATGGAAAATATTTCCGAAATAGAAATTTATTTAACTACTGTATTTGAGTTTCCTCAATCAGAAGGCACGAATTTTCGAATTCTAAAGTGGTGGAATAATCATTCAACTTAATTTTCAGTACTAGCTCACATTACAAAAGAGATTTTAGCAACCCCTTGCTCAACAGTTGCGGTTGAACAAGCATTTAGTATTGGAGTGTTGACACCTGATTTTTAATCATCTTTTCTCTTTTAAAATTAATAAAAAAAACCCATAAAAATTCATAAAATTGAAAAATCAACTTTTGGGACCTTAGCCAAGCCTAGGGAACCAATTTCGATCAAAAAAATAATTTTTCATACTTTCAGTATTTTTGCGTATTTTTTATTTACTTATTTTCAAAAATTAATAGAAAATCCATAAAAATTCATAAAATTGAAAAATCAACTTTGAGGACCTTAGCCAAGCTTAGGCAACTATTTTTGAACAAAAAATAATATATATATATGTTTTTATATATTTTAGAAATTATGAGGATATTTAATAAATAATAGCATTTTAGACCACCATGTTGACACCTGATTTTTAATCATTTTTTCTATTGCTAAAGTAATAAAAAATCCATAAAAATTCATAAAATTGAAAAATCAACTTTGGGGACCTTAGCCAAGCCTAGGGAACCAATTTTGACCAAAAAATGATTTTTCATATTTTCATTATTTTTACGTATTTTTTATTTATTTATTTTCAAAAATTAATAGAAAATCCATAAAAATTCATAAAATTGAAAAATCAACTTTGGTAACCTTAGCCAAGCCTAGGGAACGAATTTTGACCAAAAAATAATTTTTCATATTATATATATTTTAATTTTTTTTAAAAAAATAAAAAAATATTTGAAAATTTTGGAAAAATAACATTTGAGGCCAAAAAAATACACAAAGATAGTTAATATTTTTATTTTAAATCTATTTTCATATTGGCCATCGCAAATTCAGAAAAATCCAATTCGACTCACGTGTTCCTTCACGAGTATAATCTCGAATTGGGCCTAAAAAAATTTAATTTGAGTCAACTTATTTTTAACTTTCACTTTTTATGAGTTGTGACATTGTCTTCTAATATTTTAAATTTTCATCTTGGCCCAATTATACCCAGAATGACTTAATTTTGCAAAAGGGCTTTAATTAAATTATGCATTATTTTCAGCGACAAGAAATGAGCTTAAATTTGACATGTGGTAAATTTTGGTGTGTCAAAAATTGTGAGGAGATTTGGACTTAAAGAAATATATTTTTTTCAGGGACTGAATTGTAAATACTTAAAATTCAAGGACTAGAGTGCAAATACCTAACTCTTGAAGGATTATTTTACAAATAATAAAAAGAAGAGTTAGTGGATAAATTAGAATAGAGAAGGGAAGATGAAGAAGAGGAGATGAAGAAGAGAAGTTGGAGAAGAATGGATGGAGAAAATAAGATAAGAATAGAGAAGGGAAGATGGAGATGAAGAAGAGTTAGTAGAGAAATTAGAATGGAAGATAAGAATAGAGAAGGGAAGATGGAGATTAAGAAGAGTTAGTGGAGAAATTAGAATGGGAGATAAATATGGAGAAGGGAAGATGAAGATGAAGAAGAGTTAGTGAAGAGATTAGAATGTGAGATAGAGATGGAGAATGGAAGATGAAAATGAAGAAGAGTTAGTGGAGAAATTAGAATGGGAGATAGAGTTAGTGGAAAAATTAGAATGGGAGATAGATGAGTAGGTTATAAAAGGAGGAAGAAGTGAGCTTGAGAAAGGATTCTTGGGAGGGAGAAAATTTGAAGTGTTTGGGAGAATTTTTTTGAGAGAAAATTTTGGATGTTTGAGAGAGTTTTGGGAGATTGAAGAAAATTTTGAAAGAAAGAAAATACCAAAAGAGAGAGAATTTTGAAGATGATGGGAGTTTAAAGCTAGGGGTTATCATCACAAATTCCTTCATCGATCAATATAAATCAAGAGTTCATCCTCGTCAACGAGCAAACAAATTCAAGCTAAGTGTTTTTATTTATTCATTTATTTATGGTTTTACTCGCAAATTAGCACAAATTGTATACACTTTCTCCATCTCCTTTTTCTTCCATATTTTATGTCAGGAGAAGGATATCTCTACGTCAACAGCAAAAATCTCGTCGAGATGCAAAAATCGGCCCAGACAAGCTCCTAAGCTGTCCACCGATTTCTCAACTGATCTGTGACTAAAAGTCCCTCTTAATTCAAAAGAAACTCTCTATATTGGGAACATAGAGAGCGAAAATCAATTATAGAAATCCCTCCCAAAAAAATGGGAGATAAGTACTCTTTCTACTCTTCTGGTTTTAGGTGCAGATTAGCACATATTTTGTATACTAATACTTCACTCTATTTTATGTCAGGAAGCCGCAGCTCTATATCAATGGTCAATCCTATGGAAGCACAAAATCGGCTTGGAGGAGTCCTCAAGCGCGCACAAATTTCAAATTGTTGAATCAATTCGTTGTATTTCATTTTAAAAAATTCATACCCCAAAATGGAGAGGACAAAGTCCATCCGCAATTTAAATACCTGCACCATAAATCCCAAAGGGAAGAGCCAAGCCAATGCTTAGCCTCCCATTTGAGGTTTTTATTTATAGTAGTTAAATACCTGCAACTTAAATACCTGCACCTTAAATCCCAAAGGGAAGAGCCAAGCTAATGCTTAGCCTCCCATTGGAGGTTTTTACTTACAGTAGTTAAATACCTGCACCTTAAATCCCAAAGGGAAGAGCCAAGCCAATGCTTAGCCTCCCATTGGAGGTTTTTACTTACAGTAGTTAAATACCTGCAACTTAAATACCTGTACCTTAAATCCCAAAGGGAAGAGCCAAGCCAATGCTTAGCCTCCCATTGGAGGTTTTTACTTACAGTAGTTAAATACCTGCAACTTAAATACCTGTACTTTAAATCCCAAAGGGAAGAGCCAAGCTAATGCTTAGCCTCCCATTGGAGGTTTTTACTTACAGTAGTTTAAATACTTGCAACTTAAATACCTGTACCTTAAATCCCAAAGGGAAGAGCCAAGCCAATGCTAGGCCTCCCATTGGAGGTGTTTATTCACTGTCATGTACTTCCTATAATTTAATTTTTGAATCATCAGACCCAAAAGATGAGTAGGTCGTAATACTGCACAGAAGTCGTTAACTCACTCCCTCTTTCGGCTTCAGGGAATCTTTAACACTTAAAAAAATATAACAAATAAAAATATATACCATCCATGCATCCTATTTAAAAAGTGAAAACACAAAAGAGAATACCCTACTAGAGCTTTAGGAATAAACCAAGCCTGAGTTGCCGGATTAGGATATCCATGAAATTAAGGTACCGAAAGGGCATTAGTTTTAATTAACTAGTGTAACCAAGTCCCCGAGCTCATAATCTCTGGTTCGCAGGAATAAATTAGTTCTCCCGCTAATTTATTTAGGTTTCTAATCGACCTACCAAGAACGATTAGTGGCGACTCCAAATTTCAAAATCATTTAAACAAAAACCAAAGTTGCGATTCGGTAGGGCTTGGGAGGGTCCGCATTAGGTTAGTCAAATCTAATTAACCTAATAATCCGTTAACCCCTTTTAAAATTTAAAATTTTTTTTTAGAGGGTCGTGACAGACTGGCGACTCCGCTGGGGACGGAATTTTTAAATTTTCGAAAAAAGATACCAATTGGAATACTTGAATTTTTTCGAAATTTTAAAAGTCTTAGTGGACTTAAGCCAATGAAAATTTCATGGATATCTCGCTTCTGGCGATCTTGTTTGGGACTCATTCTATAGGTGTTATATGTTTTTGCAGGATGGGAGTTATAAGGGGCGGAGTGTTTGGCTAACCCCTTTGTTTTGCAGGCTCGGTGTTTGGTTTATTTGTTTAATTTCGCATATTTTTAGAAGCGCTGTTTTGATATCAATTGTTGTGCATGTCTTGCATACTCTGAGGATCACGACACCTGCACACACAAGCGTCTAAACCCAAGTCGCGAAATTCTTCTTAGAAAACCATAGATAGGGATCGAATATGTAAAGTTCTTGCGTCGATTACGCTCGGGTTGACCATATTTTATCCCGCTCATTATCTGAATTGACAATTCTTCCCATTGTGATTTGATTGCGCGGAGGGTAAGGTTGTCAATTCAGATAGTGGGGGCCTTTTAGGTCCATACCCTGTCTCTCATTCTTTTATTTTCTAGAGTTCACTCCTCACTTGAGTCATGCGCATGACTATGTGATTTGCATTTCTCCAAGGTAAAAGTAAGTTCTCTAATTTTATCTTGTATTTATTTTCGGTCGGTTCATGCTAGGTGTTAGTCAGTTTTTGAGCTTGATATTACGACCATTCTTTTAAAAGAAAATAAAAATTAAATTTGTCCCTCATTTCTTTTAAAAAAATTTTGAAAAAATGATGTGAAAAATCCCTTCATGGGAATTTTATTAACCAATAAGGGATTTTTGTCATGTTTTTATTGCTTCAATAAAAATGAAATTTTCCTGAAAAAATTTTCCTCTGAAAATTTATTTCAATAAAAAGAAAAATTCCCTCAAAAAAAAAACTCTAGTAGACATCAAGTGATTTTATCACATTTTTCAAATTATAAAAACTTGCAAGAAAATTCTTCTCGAGAAATTCGCTCATGTTTTTCTAAGAAAATTTTCTCTAAATAAAATTAGACTAATGTCTCGGGGGAATTGTATTGACCAATAAGAGATTTTTGTCATGTTTTTCTTGCTTCAATAAAAATGAAATTTTCCTGACAAATTTTCCTCTAAAATTTTATTTCGATAAAAGAAAAATTCCTTCAAAAAAAAAACTTTGGTAAACATCAAGTGATTTTATCACATTCTTTCAAATTATAAAAACTTGCAACAAAAATTCTTTTCGAGAAATTTGCTCATGTTTTTCTAAGAAAATTTTCTCTAAATAAAATTAGACTAATGTCTCGGGGGAATTTTGTTAACCAATAAAGAATTTCTGTCATGTCTTTCCTGCTTCAATAAAAATAAAATTTTCCTGACAAATTTACCTCTGAAAATTTATTCTGATAAAAAGGAAATTCCTTCAAAAATTTTAGTAAACGTCAAGAGATTTTGTCACATTCCTTAAAAAAAATAATAAAAAAAGAGTAATAAATCTGCAAAAAATTCTGTATTAACCCATTTCTTCCTAAGGGAATTTTTTTTTCTGATTTCTCTATAAAATAGAAAAAATCAAATTGGACTAATATAGGAGTCATGGACCGACATTCCTTGTGTCGCATACTAATTATATCATTTTCTTTTGCAGGGAGATCCTAGATACCCTAGACGGGTGTAAAAATTAAGTTCAAAATATATCAAGAATCATCTCCAGAAATACCAAAAGACGAAAAACACCGAGGCTTCAACCGTTAATTCCGGGGGGCAAACGAACACTGTCCATCTTTGACAGACAGAGTTATGTCAATCCGTAAACTTGTATGGGCAGTGTATTCTGATATGACGGTGGATTTATACTGATTAAACACGGGGGCATATTTAATGTATTGCAGAGGATCCCGCGTCTTTTGAAAGACAATATGGATTATATAATCAGAACCCATGAAACAAATACCTTTACCTGATTAAATCAACCAGAGACCGATCTTAAAATTTCCTCTTATCCGAAACATGCGGAGGGCTTTAGAGGACCGAGGTTCTATTAATGAACGTGGCCCACAGGAATTTCTCCCGACGCTACAGGCGACCGACACGAGCAAGTGGACGCCGAAAGAAATAAAATATGGATAAAAGTGGGCACACAACAGGTGGCCGGATTTATTACCAGCGCACTGATCGAGTTGTCATAGTGTTATTGTTTGTGATCTCAAGATGGATAGTGGGGGCCACCGCCGAACCCTTCATCAATGTTCTCGATATCATCGTCTGGAGCAATTAAACAAGAACATCAAGAAAAACATTAAGCCTCGACATCTTCGGTACCTCAAATCGTTCTGTTATGCTATGCGGAAGAAACGATAGCAGGAAAATTAAACAAAAAAAAAACACGTGAAGCTTTTCTTTCATTCCATTCATCAAAGAGCATTACAACAGCTCACTGGGGAGGAAAAGTAAAGCCAAACTGAGCCCTGATAACCATTACGAAGGAGCTCAACTGACTCTCCAAACAGTTGATGCTCCGGGTGCACCGGGCGTTCTCAGGATCAAGCTCCGCGAGCCTAAAGAAGAGGCGATCGCGCTTCTCCTTAGCCTGGGCCATACTGGCCTCGTAATGCTCGACAGCAAACTCCAAGTCCGAAATCGCCGCCCTCTCGAAAGCAATATCTGCCGTAATGTCATCAAGTCTCTCCTGCAGCCAACCGCATTTGCACCTCATCATAATATTGCTCGGCTCCTGTTCGGCGTAAGTTCGGACCAAGGCCAGACGGTCCACTAACTTTCCCCTCTCACGAACTAGCCACGAAAGCTGATCATTGGCAAACTTGAAAGCTTTCTTGTGATTATCAGCCATAAATGTGACTCTTTCCAGACGCTCGTGCCGGTCTCGGTAACGAGCTTTCACGACGGCAGTCACAATGACCGTCTCATAAGCGCGGTTATAGGCAGCCAGAAAATTAATGAAGAGGGTCGGGAAGTTCCGATACTCCCTCCCCAGTTGGGTACCCTCAACAGAAGCAGCGTCTAGGGTCCTGAATAAACCGAGGATTTCAGCCTCAACGGTAGAGTTTTGGGCTATATGAGCGTAACCTCTACCAAGAAGATTGTAGAGTCTCTCCCACCCAGCCAGGATTTCGGCGGAGAAGGTATGGTTAGGAGAATTGGCCATTTTTGAAAGCAGATCACGAAAGAAAGGAGGAGAGAGGCGAGGCAGATGATCGGAATGCGAAGGTGATAATCTGCTTCAATTTAAATAATGATTTCACAGGGGCAGTCCTTATTGGTCGAGTTTTTTCTATCTACCATTCTCTGTCGGCAACACCCCCGCTGGCTCGAATTCCAGTCAAGCGGCAACCTCAAGCTGAGCAGACCCGACGTCTCTGCAGAAAAGTTGGACGGGCTGCCACCACTTTGAAAAAGAAAGAATAAAAAACGAGCTGAGTGGGAGACAAAGAAATTTTCGGCAGAAAAGGAGATACGACTCGTCTTTATTGGAGGACCCGCCAGTAAATCGACGGTGGAGATCTTGACAAGGGCCCTCTACCACGAAAAGAAAAAAGGAAGACGAACTGAGCGAGAAACAAGGATTTCCCCTTTGATCAAAAGCTGAATATCAGATTTTCTCCCTCGAAAAATCTAATAGCACTGCCCGTGAAGAGGGAAGTCGTTGCTATTGCCAGAGAGAGAACTTGTCCTCATTTGATAGTGAGAGTTCATTCGCAAGAACTCGCAGGAGAAAGATAGAGAGGAAGGAGTTCTCGTGGGAGAGGAATTCAAAACCTTCACCATCAAAGCATCGGCTTTCAAAGCCTGTTACGAGAAACCATCGACGATCCCGTGATCCCTCAAGTCCAAGAAGACATCCTGAGGCGGTCTCGAGTCGGCAGTCCTAGATCCAGAAATATGTCGAGCATTAGGGAAACGGGCGCATGTTCAACCCTGGTCGAAGCTAATGAAGTTCCTTACCCTGAGGGTCTACTGGTCATGGCCATTGACGGTAATCCAGTCTCTCTGTCAATCCTTGTTACCGTATTGAGAAAATGCCGGTATAAGGTTGTAGCTCAAGCAAATGCGACAGAGGCCTTAGAGATATTAAGGAGGAGTGGTGACCAATTTGATATCGTCCTCACCGCCATGGTAGGGATTGACATGGATGTTTTCACTCTCTTGGGAGTCATCAATTCTAAATTAAACATGCCAGTCCTCGTAATATCGGCAAGCGATGATCAGCAAGCCATAATGAAGGCTGTCTTAAATGGGGCCCGAGACGTCGTAACGAAACCAGTTAGGGTTCAGATGCTTCAAAACATATGGCAGCACGTGGTAAGGAAGCAATTGCACGACCATGAGAACAAGCATCAAGCCTTCAATTTTGTTCCAAGCAACTGGAGAAAGAAGATGAGTTGGTCTCCCGAGCTGCATCGTATGTTTGTTAATGCAGTTCAACAGGTAGGAATCGATTCGGCACGGCCGCAACATATACTGGAAATTATGAACGTAGAGGGACTCACTAAAGCAAATGTTTCGAGTCATCTTCAGAAGTACAGAAAAAGGGTGAGAGAACACAATGCAGCTCAGAATCAAGAAAACCAAGGCGGGACTGATCCAAGCCTGAATGTCGAGTCTCCTCGCCACCATAAGTTCCGCGGGTTAGCATGGGGCGAGCCACTTCCCATCATCAACCAAGCCAGTAGCCGTGCCATCAATCCTCCAGGCGTTAATCAAAGTATCCCCCAGAATCACCCTAATGCTCTTCAAGAGTATAGACCGCAGGGGCAGTGTATTCAGACTCCTTGGTCTGAGCACCAACCCGTGGCTAGAATTCATCCCATGATCAGCGCGCCTGCGCAGCCAGAGAATCAGACAAGAAATTATCCTGAGCACTTCCACTTCTTTAATCCTCGAATGGAAGGAGTTTTTGGCAGCAGGACAGTTGGTGATCCCCACACTTTCTCGAGTAATGATGAAGGCTCCAGCACGAGAAGTCAAATTGCTCATGGCGAGGACAGAATGAGAAATCTACCGCCAGCATTTGCCAACAACAATGCCCAATTCGAGCATCAATTGCTGGAAGGTTCAAGAGATTACCCAGATGATGAGCTTACTGCCCTGGTCAACCAGTTTAGGGTTGACAGACGTCCCAAGCCGCGATCAGGAGCCAGTGAGTAGGGACTCTCAAACATCGATCATCCACACCCGAACCAACACGAGACTAGCTGATTATCGAAGAGCCACAGGAGAGGCAGAACTGACCTTGAATAAGTCCACATTTTATTTCATGCTTAATTCCCCTGCGTATGATATTTTCCAGCTTTCTAGGTGTCTCGATTTAATTCAAGGACAAGGGGGCAATTTATTTTTTTTTTTATCCCGTCGAATGCGTGAATCCCTTTTTATGCTAGATTTAGGGCGGATCAATTTGTGGTAACGTCGCTGACTGCCATAATGAGAAATGTTGAATGGCCTCACGTAGGGAAATTTCAAGTGAAATGCCCAGGCGAGCTCGAAGACGGGTAATTGTGTGTCGTTCCAATTTACCCTCAATCGTTGCAAAATGCTAAATTGGATTTGTTCCATTCTCACCCAGGGAATCGCAAAGTGCCTCAAGAGTGTCGCAAAATGAAATGACCCAATGGAACGCGATAGGACTCATTTGCCTCGAAGGTAACCTTCAAATTAAAGGAGCCCTCCGGTCCACGGACCCGATGGCATAGAAAATGATGATGGTCCAAGGCAACCCGAAAGAAAATAAGGCCCAACTAAGCAAAGCACTTACGTGGCAAGCTCAAAGTGAAGGGCAACTCGGGACATACAATTCAATCCAGTCCAAATGAAGGAACTTCCTCAATTCAAATTCAATAGAAGTACACACAAGGGTAAAACAATATCGTTCCAATTTTTCTAGAATATGAAGAACATATACTGCCGCATTCTCTTTCATTTTTGCAGGGGAAGTCTCTACTGGCCAGATTTTCCTGTCTAACATTCCCTATCAGTATCACCTCCGCTACTCGTCTCCAATCTCCAGCCAAGCAAATCCGATGTCTCTACGGCAAAGCTAAACGGGACGCCACTACTTTGAAAAAGAAAAGATAAAAAATAAGCTGAGTGGGAGACAAAGACATTTTCGGCAGAAAAGAGATACGACTCGTCTTTATTGAAGAACTCGCCAGCAAATTGACGGTGGAGACAACAACAAGGGGCCCTATCACGAAAAGATGGAAGGAGACGAGCCGAGCAAGAGACACGATAAGAAAAGAGGATTGAGAAAGGCCGGACCCTTGGAAGAAGCAATACAGTTGCTAAACCCACGTTTAATTTTAAAAGAGACGCCATGCTCGGAAGAGGGTCTTAAAGCATAGGCAATCGCTCAGAAAAATTCAAAGAGAGTGAAAACACCGGAAGCGAGTAGCAAATCTTGAGAAATCATCAACCAAATCAAAGATGTCTCAACCCAATACTCCCGAGAGCTATCATTGCCTGCTGAATATGGGAGAGGAAGAGTTCGAAGCCATGTTTGGGATCGAGCCTATGGAGCCTGGCTCTTCCGCCGACGACGTCCAAAATCTCAGTAAAGATAAGGATAATAACGGTAAGGGTCAAAAGAAACGTTACCGTCGCCATACTAAGGAGCAGGTACAAAGGCTTGAGGATTTCTTCAGAACATGCCCTATGCCAGACGGCAAACAGAAAATGGAACTGAGTCAAGAGTTAGGACTTGAACCTTTGCAAATCAAGTTCTGGTTTCAAAATAGGCGAACCCGAATGAAGGCTCGTCATGAGCACAACGAAGCCGAGTTTCTAAGAGTTGAAAATGAAAACCTCCGAGCGGAAAACAAGATGTATAAAGAGACTTTTGACTCCGCCACCTGCCCCAACTGCAATAGCCTCCTCCTCACCCTCGATGAAATGTATGATCTGAGGATCGAAAATGCACGTTTAAGAGGTGAGTTAGACCAGTTTATAACATGATCGAGTTCTGTTGGAGGAGGGTACAAAAGGACCAATGATACTGGATCAGCATCAATACCTCCCGAGGAAGAAGGGACAGATCACCACCAAGCGGACATTGACGATGATCTTTTCGCCATAATCAACCAGTTTGATATCGGTAAAGCATCGGGACTGTGATGCACTTGTTCAGCCAGTGACCACGAGACCTTCAATATGGCCGATGCATACCTAATTTGGGATGAAGCCAGCTGATCATGGGAGAGCCTGCAGAGGAAGCGGAACTAATCCTGAATGAGTGAATGTGTTTTATTTCCTTGCGTGATGTGTTTTTCTGCTTTTGTGAATGTGTAAAAGCAAGGAGTAATAATCCGACTTCCCCCTATTAAATGCTCGAATCCGCCACCTCACCAACCTCGCGACGAATTGATGGCGAGTGAAAATCTGCATAAACCTGAAGGGTAACTCCGTATCGTTTCAATTTACCCTCAGTTGCTCCAAGTTTTAAAATTAAGCCCCTTCTATTCTCAGGAAATTGCAAATCGACCCGAGAACGCAATCATATCCGAATACAGGTTAGATAAAATTTGGGGGCAAATCAACTCATGGGCATTACCACGGGATAGACAGCTTCGGACAAAGGAAAGTACAAGCGAAAGACGCGAACAATCTCAGAAATGGGTAATTCTGTATCGTTCTAATGTGCACATAATCATCTCAAGTCTTGAATTGTCTTATTCCATTCTTAACAGGGATTGCAAATTACCTCGAGAAATACCGTAACATGGCCCAAGGTGATACAACAGGGCTGTTTTATCCCCAAAGATTAACCTTTGAAAGGATAGCCCCATGGACACCTACGGTCCAATGGACCGAATGGTATGGGGGATGACAGTAGGTCCGAAATATCCCGAGTTCGATCCCCAAGGGTGGGGAATGTTGTATGTATTATAAATAAATGAAACAACTTTTTGTGCATTTCTTTTTTACAAACAGGAATACTCGACGAGTAATATCAAAGTCAGTATTTTACCATAGTCTTCTCATAATGGTGAGGCGCCCAACAAAAGTCGAGGAAAATTCAATCCAACAAAACTAGTAAAAGACTCGTGCAAGACATTCAAGATGAAGGGTAAATCAGTATCGTTTTCAATTTATCCCTTTTAATACTGGCTGATATGTCTCTTTTTCTTTTTACAGGAAATATTTACACTAACATTTAACATGTTGAAGGAGACAAATCCGAAAGAAAATTATGATCATCTGACAAGATCTATTTTGGTGAAAAATGGGGCAAATTGATCACAAGCTCTGAAGCGAAAAAGCAAATATGTCTTCCTTATCTCGTTTGATTTCAAGAATAATTTCTCTGCTTTTTACAGGGGCATTCAACCGCTAAACCATGGCGGTCGCTGTCATTAAACCAACCGAAATGCTCCCTCACCCATATGCTTCATCGCGCAGGGGCAAAGTTTGGGACAAACCGCTCCTCGACATAAGGAGTGGGCTTCCCAATTTGTTCGATCCACCCATATACCAGGGGCAATTCAAATCCGCCCATGTTTGCACATTATATAAACACACATGATGCTAAAAATTGTCACATCGGCATTGTGTTTACACATTTCATGAATTATGTATGACTATTCCGCATGTTTAATTTACCGACTTCAACTTAGAGCATAAACTGCATAGGAGACGTCAAATGTGCAAAATGGGGCATAACAGGATGAGAAAAGGCAAACCATTTCCACACAGGTCTAACATTTTAATCTACAGATAAACAGCCTTTCTCCAGAGTGAAAGAAAGCCCTTTTCGGAATGAAGTCCCCCATTCAGATTACATTCGAGGTGTTCGTACTATAAGAACCTCCTTAAACAGAAGTGGTAATGCAATACATGATCCATATATTGATCGATTGCATCATGAGTTATTACACAGACTGCCTTTAATCATGGCAAACTTAGCCGAACAATTTTGCATGAACCAATGAACGCATTGATGAAAATGCTTGCACATGTTACCTCTGACATTGCCTGACAGGCAACACATTCCCGGTGTTCGAGTTACCTTCCAAAGTCTTGAAGTTCATTCGGCGATTATTGAATGAACAAGCCTGGTTGTCGAGAAGCCACCAAGCATTTTTTCCAAATTCTCAGGTAAGTATATCTTCAACCTGAACCTTTCAAGAGAATGAATTCTGACGGTTGTTGGGGTACTCGAATCCATTGCGGTACATACAGGTATCCACCTTCTTCAATAAAGCATGATTTGTCTCAAGAATAGAAATGTTCGAGACCTTTTAATCTCTGCCTCTTTGGTTTATTCCTAAAGCGACAGGAGAATATAATTTGGGTTTAAGCTTCTGCAGGATTCCTGGTCTCCCCAGATTTCAGAATGGCACCCTTTGAGGTACACCAAGCCCTTCTTACAGGCAAACTAAGTCCTTCTTACAGGCAAACTAAGTCCTTCTTACAGGCAAACCAAGTCCTTCTTACAGGCACAAAGTCCTTCTTACAGGCAAACCAAGTCCTTCTTACAGGTACAAAGTCCTTCTTACAGGCAAATCAAGTCCTTCTTACAGGCAAACTAAGTCCTTCTTACAGGCAAACCAAGTCCTTCTTACAGGCACAAAGTCCTTCTTACAGGCAAACCAAGTCCTTCTTACAGGTACAAAGTCCTTCTTACAGGCAAATCAAGTCCTTCTTACAGGCATAAAGTCCTTCTTACAGGCAAATCAAGTCCTTCTTACAGGCAAATCAAGTCCTTCTTACAGGCAAAACAAGTCATTCTTACAGGCATAAAGTCCTTCTTACAGGCACAAAGTCCTTCTTACAGGCACAAAGTCCTTCTTACAGGCATAAAGTCCTTCTTACAGGCAAACAAAGTCCTTCTTACAGGCAAATCAAGTCCTTCTTACAGGCACAAAGTCCTTCTTACAGGCAAAGTAAGTCCTTCTTACAGGCAAAACAAAGTCCTTCTTACAGGCAAACAAAGTCCTTCTTACAGGCAAATCAAGTCCTTCTTACAGGCAAAGCAAGTCCTTCTTACAGGCACAAAGTTCTTCTTACAGGCAAAGTAAGTCCTTCTTACAGGCAAATCAAGTCCTTCTTACAGGCAAATTAAGTCCTTTTTACAGGCAAATCAAGTCCTTCTTACAGGCAAATTAAGTCCTTTTGACAAGCACAAGTCCTTTTTACAGGCACCAAGTCCTTTTTACTGGCACCAAGTCCTTTCTACAGGCACCAAGTCCTTCTTACAGGTATCTCCATGTGGTGACCTACCATACGGGTCAAATCTCAATCAAAATTTAATCAGTAGAATCCTTTTATTAGGAATCTACCATGGTACGACCCACCATACGGGTCAAATGGTATGACCCACCATACGGGTCAAATTTTAATTCAATTTTTAATCAGTAGAATCCTTTTATTAGGAATCTACCATGGGTTGATCCACCATACGGGTTCAAGTTTAACCACCCTAAAGTTTTTTTATATAACGAATCCTTAGGTTCTCATTTCATTTTCAGTGGAACAATCATGTCACGACTCTTTTTATTTCCTTGTATTGAGTCGATAAGAATCCAGGTGTCATCTCGTCTTTGAAATGAACCTCTACCGAGCTTCCTTTCAAAGAGGGGCAGCTGTTGACACCTGATTTTTAATCATTTTTTCTATTGCTAAAGTAATAAAAAATCCATAAAAATTCATAAAATTGAAAAATCAACTTTGGGGACCTTAGCCAAGCCTAGGGAACCAATTTTGACCAAAAAATGATTTTTCATATTTTCAGTATTTTTACGTACTTTTTATTTATTTATTTTCAAAAATTAATAGAAAATCCATAAAAATTCATAAAATTGAAAAATCAACTTTGGGAACCTTAGCCAAGCCTAGGGAACGAATTTTGACCAAAAAATAATTTTTCATATTATATATATTTTAATTTTTTTAAAAAAAAATAAAAAAATATTTGAAAATTTTGGAAAAATAACATTTGAGGCCAAAAAAATACACAAAGATAGTTAATATTTTTATTTTAAATCTATTTTCATATTGGCCATCGCAAATTCAGAAAAATCCAATTCGACTCACGTGTTCCTTCACGAGTATAATCTCGAATTGGGCCTAAAAAAATTTAATTTGAGTCAACTTATTTTTAACTTTCACTTTTTATGAGTTGTGACATTGTCTTCTAATATTTTAAATTTTCATCTTGGCCCAATTATACCCAGAATGACTTAATTTTGCAAAAGGTCTTTAATTAAATTATGCATTATTTTCAGCGACAAGAAATGAGCTTAAATTTGACATGTGGTAAATTTTGGTGTGTCAAAAATTGTGAGGAGATTTGGACTTAAAGAAATATATTTTTTTCAGGGACTGAATTGTAAATACTTAAAATTCAAGGACTAGAGTGCAAATACCTAACTCTTGAAGGATTATTTTACAAATAATAAAAAGAAGAGTTAGTGGATAAATTAGAATAGAGAAGGGAAGATGAAGAAGAGGAGATGAAGAAGAGAAGTTGGAGAAGAATGGATGGAGAAAATAAGATAAGAATAGAGAAGGGAAGATGGAGATGAAGAAGAGTTAGTAGAGAAATTAGAATGGAAGATAAGAATAGAGAAGGGAAGATGGAGATTAAGAAGAGTTAGTGGAGAAATTAGAATGGGAGATAAATATGGAGAAGGGAAGATGAAGATGAAGAAGAGTTAGTGGAGAGATTAGAATGTGAGATAGAGATGGAGAATGGAAGATGAAAATGAAGAAGAGTTAGTGGAGAAATTAGAATGGGAGATAGAGTTAGTGGAAAAATTAGAATGGGAGATAGATGAGTAGGTTATAAAAGGAGGAAGAAGTGAGCTTGAGAAAGGATTCTTGGGAGGGAGAAAATTTGAAGTGTTTGGGAGAATTTTTTTGAGAGAAAATTTTGGATGTTTGAGAGAGTTTTGGGAGATTGAAGAAAATTTTGAAAGAAAGAAAATACCAAAAGAGAGAGAATTTTGAAGATGATGGGAGTTTAAAGCTAGGGGTTATCATCACAAATTCCTTCATCGATCAATATAAATCAAGAGTTCATCCTCGTCAACGAGCAAACAAATTCAAGCTAAGTGTTTTTATTTATTCATTTATTTATGGTTTTACTCGCAAATTAGCACAAATTGTATACACTTTCTCCATCTCCTTTTTCTTCCATATTTTATGTCAGGAGAAGGATATCTCTACGTCAACAGCAAAAATCTCGTCGAGATGCAAAAATCGGCCCAGACAAGCTCTTAAGCTGTCCACCGATTTCTCAACTGATCTGTGACTAAAAGTCCCTCTTAATTCAAAAGAAACTCTCTATATTGGGAACATAGAGAGCGAAAATCAATTATAGAAATCCCTCCCAAAAAAATGGGAGATAAGTACTCTTTCTACTCTTCTGGTTTTAGGTGCAGATTAGCACATATTTTGTATACTAATACTTCACTCTATTTTATGTCAGGAAGCCGCAGCTCTATATCAATGGTCAATCCTATGGAAGCACAAAATCGACTTGGAGGAGTCCTCAAGCGCGCACAAATTTCAAATTGTTGAATCAATTCGTTGTATTTCATTTTAAAAAATTCATACCCCAAAATGGAGAGGATAAAGTCCATCCGCAATTTAAATACCTGCACCATAAATCCCAAAGGGAAGAGCCAAGCCAATGCTTAGCCTCCCATTTGAGGTTTTTATTTATAGTAGTTAAATACCTGCAACTTAAATACCTGCACCTTAAATCCCAAAGGGAAGAGCCAAGCTAATGCTTAGCCTCCCATTGGAGGTTTTTACTTACAGTAGTTAAATACCTGCACCTTAAATCCCAAAGGGAAGAGCCAAGCCAATGCTTAGCCTCCCATTGAAGGTTTTTACTTACAGTAGTTAAATACCTGCAACTTAAATACCTGTACCTTAAATCCCAAAGGGAAGAGCCAAGCCAATGCTTAGCCTCCCATTGGAGGTTTTTACTTACAGTAGTTAAATACCTGCAACTTAAATACCTGTACTTTAAATCCCAAAGAGAAGAGCCAAGCTAATGCTTAGCCTCCCATTGGAGGTTTTTACTTACAGTAGTTTAAATACTTGCAACTTAAATACCTGTACCTTAAATCCCAAAGGGAAGAGCCAAGCCAATGCTAGGCCTCCCATTGGAGGTGTTTATTCACTGTCATGTACTTCCTATAATTTAATTTTTGAATCATCAGACCCAAAAGATGAGTAGGTCGTAATCCTGCACAGAAGTCGTTAACACACTCCCTCTTTCGGCTTCAGGGAATCTTTAACACTTAAAAAAATATAACAAATAAAAATATATACCATCCATGCATCCTATTTAAAAAGTGAAAACACAAAAGAGAATACCCTACTAGAGCTTTAGGAATAAACCAAGCCTGAGTTGCCGGATTAGGATATCCATGAAATTAAGGTACCGAAAGGGCATTAGTTTTAATTAACTAGTGTAACCAAGTCCCCGAGCTCATAATCTCTGGTTCGCAGGAATAAATTAGTTCTCCCGCTAATTTATTTAGGTTTCTAATCGACCTACCAAGAACGATTAGTGGCGACTCCAAATTTCAAAATCATTTAAACAAAAACCAAAGTTGCGATTCGGTAGGGCTTGGGAGGGTCCGCATTAGGTTAGTCAAATCTAATTAACCTAATAATCCGTTAACCCCTTTTAAAATTTAAAATTTTTTTTTAGAGGGTCGCGACACACCAAAATATATAAAAATAGTCAATATTTTTTATTTTAAATCCCTTTTCATGTTGGCCATCACAAATTAAAAAAAAAATCCAATTCGGGGTCGTGTATTCCTTCATGAGCATAACCTCGAACCGGGCCTAAAAAATTCAATTTGAGTCAATTTATTTTCATTTTTTCACTTTTAGGAGTTGTGACTTTGTTCTCTAATATTTCAAATTTTTATATTGACCCAATTATACCCAGAATGACTCAATTGTGCGAAAGGACTTTAATTAAATTCTGCATTATTTTCAGTGGCAAAAAATGAGCTTAAATTTGACATGTGGTGAATTTTGACTAAGTATAGGGAAGGTGTGTCAAAAATTGTGAGGAGATTTGGACTTAAAGAAATATTTTTTTTAGGGACTGAATTGTAAATACTTAAAATTCAGGGACTATAGTGCAAATACCTAACTCTTGAGGGATTATTTTGCAAATAACAAAAAAAGAGTTAGTGAATAAATTAGAATAGAGAAGGGAAGATGGAGAAGAGGAGATGGAGAAGAGAAGATGGAGAAGAATGGATGGAGAAAATAAGATAAGAATAGAGAAGGGAAGATGAAGATGAAGAATAGTTAGTGGAGAAATTAGAATGGGAGATAAGAATAGAGAAGGGAAGGTGGAAATGAAGAAGAGTTAGTGGAGTAATTAGAATGGGAGATAAGAATAGAGAAGGGAAGATGGAGATGAAAAAGAGTTAGTGGAGAAATTAGAATGGGAGATAAATATGGAGAAGGGAAGATGAAGATGAAGAAGAGTTAGTGGAGAAATTAGAATGGGAGATAGAGTTAGTGGAAAAATTAGAATGGGAGATAGATGAGTAGGTTATAAAAGGAGGAAGAAGTGAGCTTGAGAAGAGGATTTTTTTGGAGAGAAAATTTTGGATGTTTGAGAGGGTTTTGAGATATTGAAGAAAAATTTGAGAGAGAGAAAATACCAAAAGAGAGAGAGAATTTTGAAGATGATGGGAGTTTAAAGTTAAGGGTTATCATCACAAATTCTTTCATCGATCAACATAAATCAAGAGTTCATCCTCGTCAACGAGCAAGCAAATTCGAGCTAAGTGTTTTTATTTATTCATTTATTTGTGGTTTTAGTCGCAAATTAGCACAAATTGTATGCACTTTCTCCTACCTCCATTTTTCCCATATTTTATGTCAGGAGAAGGATATCTCTACGTCAACGGCAAAAAATCTCGTAGAGATGCAAAAAATCGACCCAAAAAAGCTCCTAAGCTGTCCACCGATTTCTCAGCTGAGCTGTGACTAAAAGTCCCTCTTAATTCAAAAGAGACTCTCTATATTGGGAACATAGAGAGCGAAAATCAATTATAGAAATCCCTCCCAAAAAAATGGGAGATAAGTACTCTTTCCACTCTTCTGGTTTTAGGTGCAGATTAGCATATATTTTGTATACTGACACTTCACTCTATTTTCATGTCAGGCAGCCGCAGACCTATATCAACGGTCAATCCTACGAAAGCACAAAATTGGCTTGAAGGAGTCCCTAAGCGCGCACAAATTTCAAATTGTTGAATCAATTTGTTGTAATTTATTTTTAAGAACTCAAACCCTAGAATGGAGAGGCAAAACACATCCACTGGAGGTCATTTAAATACCTGCATCAAAAATCCCAAAGGGAAGAGCCAAGCCAATGCTTAGCCTCCCATTGGAGGTTTTTACTTACAGTAGTTTAAAGAAAAGAAACCTTAAATCCCAAAGGGAAGAGCCAAGCTAATGCTTAGCCTCCCATTGGAGGTTTTTACTTACAGTAGTTTAAATACCTGCAATTTAAATACCTGTACCTTAAATCCCAAAGGGAAGAGCCAAGCCAATGCTTAGCCTCCCATTGGAGGTTTTTACTTACAGTAGTTTAAATACCTGCAACTTAAATACTTGTACCTTAAATCCCAAAGGGAAGAGCCAAGCCAATGCTTAGCCTCCCATTGGAGGTTTTTACTTACAGTAGTTTAAATACCTGCAACTTAAATACTTGTACCTTAAATCCCAAAAGGAAGAGCCAAGCCAATGCTTAGCCTCCCATTTGAGGTTTTTTACTTACAGTAGTTTAAATACCTGCAACTTAAATATTTGTACCTTAAATCCCAAAGGGAAGAGCCAAGCCAATGCTAGGCCTCCCATTGGAGGTGTTTATTCACTGTCATGTACTTCCTGCAATTTAATTTTTGAATCATCAGACCCAAAAGATGAGTAGGTCGTAATACTGCACAGAAGTCGTTAACACACTCCCTCTTTCGGCTTCAGGGAATCTTTAACACTTAAAAAAATATAATAAATAAAATTATATATCATCCATGCATCCTATTTAAAAAGTGAAAACACAAAAGAAAATACCCTACTAAAACCTTAGGAATAAACCAAGCCTGAGTTGCCGAATTAGGATATTCATGAAATTAAGGTACCGAAAGGGCATTAGTTTTAATTAACTAGTGTAACCAAATCCCCGATCTCATAATCTCTGGTTCGCAGGAATAAATTAGTTCTCCCGCTAATTTATTTAGGTTTCTAATCGACCTACCAAGAACGATTAGTGGCGATTCTAAATTTCAAAATCATTTTTAAAAAAAACCAAAGTTGCGATTCGGTAGGGCTTGGGAAGGTCCGCGTTAGGTTAGTCAAATCTAATTAACCTAATAATCCGTTAACCCCTTCTGAATTTAAATTAATTTTTTTTAGTGGGTCGCGACATGGATGTAATATTTTGGATGATCGACGTTCGAGATTATCTCCGGATTTAGTTGAAGTTCAAGTTTGTATTGACGATTGGACAAAGGCGGCATATCAACAACAAGAAATGGATCGCAACAACGAATTCGAATTCTTCAATGACGAAGATACCACCGCCATGGGTACCACTACCACGGGTAGTGACGATTGACGATGAAGTAAGTATAGGGTTATCAAAAGTAAAAGAACTACATGGGTTTTGATTCTTCTATCCCCAAGAAGATATGTAGGCGCTTAATGATAATTCATTAAATTCAAGCCCTTTCCTCCCTCCTTTTTTTTTTCCCGATCACTAAATTTGATTATAATTTGTATTTGAAAATTTATTATTTCATAATTTTATCTTTTTTATTTCATAATTCATTATTTAAATTTTTTTATTTCTTAAACCTTTATTTGAAAATCAGTTTGAACTGGAACTGGCTCGTTCATGAACCGGAACCACCTTCAAGGTTCCGATTTCGGTTCATGATAGACACGAACCGGAACCGGCCAGGTTCCGAACCGTGGCCACCACTAACCGTAACCTCCAGCAGGTCGGGCAGCTTAACTTTTTTAATTTCCAGGAATCCTCCATTTGAACAATCCAGGGGTATTGTCCTCTTGCATCCATCGGAAAAATCACGGACCTTCCATTCATCAGGTGACCTGGGCATTAACCCTTTCACACATTCGCACAAGCTAAGATTGCAGATGGCATTCGCTCCGCACCTGCCATAGGAATTGTATGAATCACTAGGGAACTTGTGCATGACATTCCATGTGCTGCTTCTCGATCAATTCACCACAAAAACCTGCAGCATTTCTGCATAGCTCAATGTCAATCTCGACAAAAGTTGACTGTTCTGAACCTCGAACATGAAAGAGATCTCAATTTCATTGTACAGGAACAGGAGCACATTAACTGGATTTGGTGAAAAGGAAACTTCAAAGAATTGAACTCTGTTCCATTCCCTAGTTTAAAATACTTTGCGATACACATTCATTTGGACTAGTTCATACTGAGGTAGACCCTGACTGGAGTTTAACCCATAGACATATTCTCCAAGAGAAGGGTCGTCCACGCTTTTCCACGCAGTCGACGCTGCTCAAGACCCCTTTTCAAGTTCGACCCCAGCTTCATGCTGGCTAAAAGCTTGTCAGACAGGTAATCGAAGCTTTGCCACAAATAAGCTTCATTAGAACTGGAACTAGAATTATCCCAGAGAACAAGATTCCTGGAATCCAAAAGTTGCGCAACTGGACTCCGAAGGAACATGGACGACTTCGAAGACCAAACAATGCCGTTCAACTGGTTGAGAACAACTAGATTGCCCATATTGCTAAATGTCAGAACACCGGCACGATCAGCTAGCGGGCTGTTTCTGTTAAAAATCCACATGACCGTTTCAAAACTGAATTTGTACCAAACACCCAAGTAGCTTATACTCAAGTTCCTAGGAGTGAAGAATCCTAGTTCAAAGGTTTGGTCCGAAGAAACCAATGTTTGTCTGAAAATGATGTACCGGTTCATGCTCAAACTATCGGCTGCAAGTGACAAACCGATCGAGGGATGAAGATGAAAATGGAGAATGCGATCTTCGCCATTGTTTGTAAATGTCCTCTTCTAAGGTCTTAACTCCATCTTTATATGCAGATTGTCGTAAACTTATCCAGAATATGAACACAATCCAAACGGATCGTCAAAATGTACTTTTCCACTTTAAGATCTATCGGATTTGCGTGCATATTTGCTGGTTCACTGTTCTTAACTCTGACTACTTATAGGAGTGAGCGGTTTCAGGTTCCGTGTAAATTCTACCTGGAACCTGGAACCTACCTGTCTATATAGGTTCCTCATTTTGTGGAACCTGAAACCTACCATGCATATCTTGGAACCTAGAACCTACCCTGTCACAGGTTCTAGGGTTGGTTTCAGGTTCCACCTAGGTTTTATATGTATTCTTAGTTGAACGATTACAGTGAATAATCACATTTAATGACAATCACCTACTGTTAAAATTCACTGACCACAACTCTTATTTAGAGACGAAAAATATGAAATATTAATAAAGTAAAAGTCTTAATGATAAAGTGGTTATGGATTATACACTCAGCATTGGATATTATGGAATACCATAGGAGGACGCAAAGACATATACCAAGAAAAATATAAAAAATTGCTCCAGGGTCCAGGTTCCGGTTCTAGGTTCCATCTACCTAGAACTTGAAATCTACCCGTTAGAACAGGTTCCCTAATTTTTGGATCATAAAACCTACCCTCCATACCTTGGAACCTGGAACCAATTGGTTCCATCGATCTGGTTCTTCAGGTTCCAGGTTCTACCCTAGAACCATGCTCACCCCTAACTACTCGTACTTTTCCCTCTCTTGAGTTCTCCATGCTCTTCTGCTTTTTCCCACTTCGTTTATTGCAGCCTTTTTGGATTCCGGTACGTTATGTAGAGGCAGGAAGTCATACGCACCACTTTTCACTTCGGCCACCCTCGTACTTTTCCAACTAAATCGTTCAACGTCGTATGAAAATCAGACATTCTGTCATGAACATAATACCTTTGTCTCTATCAAACCCATCAATCCGCGGTCAAGGATAATTTCAGGGTCGACTATGCCCGTTTGGATTTCATGCAACGACGTGGGAAGTCAACACTGGAGCGGCGTCTGGGTTAACTTTCTTCACGGGTCAAACCTTCAAATGGGTTGGACGATATCACAAAAAGAATTAAACGTCAGCATCCGCCGTTTGTGGAGTCTGTGACGTGGAAAGGAAAAATGTGAACAATTAGATAGGTGATCATATGTGAGGCTTCTCGTGCATATCACTCGTCCAATGATGATTATACCAAGTGCAAAGATTTGGGCAAAAAAAAAAATGGAAGATCACTTTTGAGATTCTAAATTTTTTATGTCCGATATGCATAAACGAGAAAACTTCGATATTCATTTAAAAAGGATTTGTCATCTAATAATTATGGTTCGAAATTTGGATAATTATCATAAAAAAAAAATGAAGTAACCATCTAAATCAATAATCATGGACGTGGATCGAATTATATAGTAAATGGACTATATGAATTGGCATTTGAAACGAAAACACAACTTTTGTTCTTCTTATCTAGAAGTTTGGCTAAATGTTAGACCATGATTACGAAAAGGCCGATGCGAACGATGTTGGAACATTTTTGTTGATTTTTCAACTTGACCTTGCACCTGCGTGCATATAGAACACGGACATGGACCAAAAGGGCTAAACAAAACATGCGCACGTAATGTCTACGTGGCATCAGTTAATAACCTCTTCGTGTTACTTCTTTTTGTTTTGTTTTGTTTTGTTTTGTTTTCTTTCTTTTTGCCCTTTTTGGGGTGGAAATTACTTTGTTTTGTTTCGTGGGTTGGTTATTGCAATTTGGATGAGTTAATTCCCTGAAAAAGCACCAACTTTAGGTCTAATAATGATTCTGTCTCAGAATTTTTTTTGTCTCATGAGAAATCACCGACTTTAACTCGAGTCCCAAATCTGGCCCTTTTGAATTTGGAACCGTTTGTTATCCAATGTGACAAGTTCACGTCATCAATAAATCCATGTAGCTTGTTAACGTTGATTTAATGCACTATTCATTATCTACTTGGCACGGAATCTTAAGTCGTTCATCTGTTTCAACTTAGTCATAGCTTGAAGAATGACGGTTAAGATTTATACCGTCACCTTCACTTCACCAGCAAGCATCCATTGTCTCACAGGAATCCAAAGCCGCGTATTACCATCCATGGAGAGATGCGATGAATGAGGTCTTGATCTATTCACCGACAAGCAGTCCCGAAGAGTTTAATGTCACTATCGAGAAAAACTGACTGTTCTGAACATCAAACATGAAGGAAATCTCAGTTTCATTGCTCACAAACATGGCCACAGTAGCACGATTTTTTCAGAAACGAATCGCCAACAAATTGAACTCCATTCCATGCCCCGGTTCGAAACTTTACGCTATGGACATCTACGTGGACAAGTTCATATTGAGGTAGAACCTGACTGTAATTTAACCCAGTGACATAATTTCCAAGAGAAGGGTCGTTCATGTCCTATCCACGTAGTCAGATGCCGTTTGAGACCCGTTTTCAAGTTCAACCCCAGCTTCATACCAGCTAAAAGCGTGTGAGACGAGTAATCAAAGCTTTGCCACAAATCGGCTTCATCAGAACTAAATCAGGAAATATCCCAAAGAACAAGATTTCCCGAATCCAGGAGCTGTGCAACTGGATTCCAGAGGACCCTAGACGAGTTTGAAGAACAAACAACACCGTTAAGACTGGTTGAGAAGAACGAGGTTGCCCAAATTGCTCAATGTGAGAGAACCGTTATGATGGGCTAGCGGGCTATTTCTGTTAGCAACCCACGCAACCATTTCAAGACTGAACTTGTACCATATGCACAAGTAGCTCATGCTCTGAGTTGCCAGGAGTAAAGAATCCTAGCTCAAAGGTTTGGTCCCAAGAAACCAATGTTTCTCCGTAACTGATGGACCGGTTTGTGCCCAAAGTATCGGCTGCAAGTGACAAATCGATCACCGGGATGATGATGAAAATGTAGAACGGGATCTTTGCCATCGGTTGCAAATGTCCTCTTCTCAATTCTAGCTCCATCTTTATATGCAAATCATTCCAAACGCATCCACAACATGAACACAATTCCAACGGGGTCCTCAAAGCCTAACAATTTTCTATTGCTTTCCGCCTTAAGATTTATCGGTTCCTCGTGCCAGTTTCCGCGCATATTCCCTTGGTCCTCTGTTCTTAACATGGACTACTTACATTTATCCCTGTCCCAGTTCTCCATGTTCTGCTTAACCCACTTTTTGTTTATAGCGGCCTCTTTGGATTCCAGTTGGATAGTAAAAGGCAGGAACTCATGCTGACGGACCATCCTTCACTTCGGCCACGTTCATACCTCGTACTTTTCCAGGTGAATCCTTCGTTTTCAGATGAAACACAGATATCTTCACATGAACAATTGCGCCTTTGTCTCCATAAAGCACATCACTCCTGGTCCAGGATGATTTCGCGCGTAACGTCAAGAAGGCATTATGAAGAATAGGATAGGCGATTTCTTACTCCAACTGTGAGTGCGTGGAGTGATAAGATTAAAAAAATACACGTGGAAAATAATTTACACAACGATATTTCTTATTTTCGACATGCCTATATGAGAAAACTCTGAAATTTATTTAACATCGGCCTATTGTCAAATAATTATAATTTTATGTGTTGATATAAGTAATTAGAGTTGGCGTGAAATTGGCAAATTGTACGATAAATGGATTATATTAATTGTGTATTTGAAATTAATCAGAAACAATGCTTTAGATGGCCAAGAGCTATCGGGGGCACTAGAGGCCCTATCTTTCACCTTTGGATCATTTTATCACGGGACAAGTACCTTAGAATGCAATTAAATCGTAAAACTTGTCAGAAAGTGCAATTGAGTCTTAAAACTTTTAACAAGTGTAACTAAATCCTAAAACTTTCAAAAAGTGCAATCATGTCCTAAAATTTATCAAATTAGTGAAACCAAGTTTTTCCATTGATTGCACTTTTTAAGAGTCTTAAGACTTGCTTGCACTTTCATAATAAGTTTTAAAACTTCACTATACCTTTTGAAGGTTTTAGGACTCAACCGCACTTTTGCAATAATTTTAGAATTCGATTGTACTTTTTGAAACTTTAGAATTCAATTGCACTTTCAAGATGAGTTTTAGGACTTTCAGTGCACTTATTCCTTTTATCATTGTCCAAAACAGGGTATTAATTTTGGAGGATGCCCAATTTAGGATTTTCATATGATTACTTTAACCATTTATGTTCGATTAATCTAGTGATTCAACTAAATTTAGACCTTTGCTCAAGTAAAAGGTCAATGTGGACAATCTTGGGACTTTTTTGTTGACTTGTTAATATAAACAGCATATAGGACGTGAGTATGCCCCAAAAAAGGCTACAAAACATTCACAAGCGATGGCAGGGTGACTTTAATTAATGCTTGTCTTCGTGTTACTTCTTTTTGTTTTCTCTTCTTCTTTTCCCATTTGGGAGGCAAATTTATTTTGTTTTGCTCCATCCCGTTGGCTATTACAATTCAGGTATATTATTTTCACATGATGAGATTTTGGAAGATAGTAATTTGAAACGAACTATCATGGATCTAACTGTCTTGGCCCTAGTCACAATGTCCGGAAGACTTTTTGGATAGGTTTGACTAAGACTATTTGGTGAAAAAGCCTAAGAGGCCCGATCGGACGCTAGTCAAGGCCTACCCCGGCCGGAAGATTAGCATATAACAAATTTTATGACGAGCAAGCTTGGCAAAAATTTTGGACAACCTTAGAACCCAGCTTGAGCCTGCTTAATAATCACCTCTAACTTGAAATATGAAATTAGTGCATATTCGAATGGTTTATCGATATATATTATTGACAATCATCTGGACAATACTTGTACAAACTTAATCTTTGATTGTGATATGACATTACCATTGGTACATTGTAGAAGATAAAACAAAAGTGAGGGTGCAACCAAAAACGGTATGATGTGCTGAAGTTCAATTTGATCTAAAGTTAGATTTATCTGACTTTTCTTAGCTTCCACTTTTAAGCGGCTTTTCCCATCTTTGTGCTTGATATAGAAATCATCCTTGTTAAGAGAAACTATGAGACTTACGTAGCAATTCAGGTAATTTAACCAGCAAAAGTTTCATAGAACCCTCGCCACAACTATAATACAAACGGGATTTTCCTCATGCGCCCATCTGTCTACCTAAGCAAGTCCCACTGTTTTCGTGACTTAGGCATAAAACCCCTGAAAGCAGAGGCATCTCTGAGATGCATTGCAATTGAGCCTAGCTAAACGCAGCATGGATACAAAATCTCTGTAGACAGAAAACCTACTAATCTATCGACATCCCAATGTCTCGACTTCAGTAGCACAGAATGCCTATCGGCCTTCCAATGTAGTCAGAGTGACTGCATTTTGCGTATGTGAGTTCCCCTTTGATGACTCCCCATCGGAGTGGCCCGAGTTTCTTTCTGTAAAGTAACCGGGCTCTTTAGGTTCAGGCAGGACACATCCAGAATTGAGTATCATACCAATTGCAGACAGCATTGCTGGCCTATCTTCAGGGAACTTTTGTACACACAACAAGCCCACTTGAATGCATCTTTCCACTTGGGTTCTGTCGAATGAGCTGCGCAGGCATTCATCCATTATCTCCAAGGCCCTACCTTCACCCCAAAGCAACCATACCTAAAGAGAAATTGGGACCTAGCGTGTTCAGTCATTGAGTGGTCGCCCCAAATGACTGTGTGAAAGAACATAGAGATATGGAATGCCAAAATGACTAGTGCCTATTTACTTACATGTCCGAGAAGGTTGTGGTGATGGCTTGGATGGGAAAATCCTCTGTTTCTTTCGCCGCTGATTATCTCCAGCAGGAGAACGCCAAAGCTATATATGTCTGATTTCAAAGAGAACTTCCCATCGAAAGCATACTCCGGGGACATGTACCCACTGCATTTCATTTAAGAAAAAAAAGAGTTTCTAGGCTATTCTCTTGTGATAATGAGTACTTCATCTCAAAAATCAAAAAGTATGAAACAAAAACAAAAAACTTACTAAGTTCCAACGACTCTTTTTGTGCTGGCTTCTTTTTGGTTGGCTCCAAAGATTCTTGCCAAGCCAAAGTCCGAGATTTTAGGGTTTAAGTCGCCATCTAGCAATATGTTGCTTGCTTTAAGATCTCGGTGTATTACTTGCAGTTTGGAATCATGGTGGAGATATAGAAGTCCTCTTGCAATACCGACAACAATGTCAAATCGTCTTTGCCAGGTCAACAACAATCTTTGTTCTTGATCTGTGGATGATTCAGAATTTGTACGGTCAATCTCAAACTATATAACTAATGGAAAGTGTTAACTTGCTAGTTTAGATTAGTATCGCTATGAAAGAGTATCATTTGATCGGTAGGGAATTAGAAAGCGGAATTGTCTGACCAAATATGAAGTAATTCAAGCTCTTGTTGTCCATGTACTCATAAAGCAAGATTCTCTCCTCTCCCTGGATACAACAACCTAGAAGTCCAACAAGATTCCGGTGTTGAAGTCGTGCAATCAAGAGTACTTCATTCTTGAACTCTTCAAGACCTTGCCTTGAACTCTTTGATAGCCTCTTGACTGCCACTAGCTGTCCTGTCCGAAGATTTCCCTACGAAATGGCAGCATCTTTGTTATATGCGTCATCAGTTTGGCACATAATGATATACAGAAACTATGTACCTTATAAACAGGACCGAAGCCGCCCGCCCCAACGATACTGTCATCAGAGAAATTGCTTGTGGCACTTTCAATAGCAGCCAGATCATATAATGGTAAATCGATGTCTTCTTTTGTAATTTCTAGACCTAGTAAAGTAATATGCATTAGCATAGGACTATGACAACGAACTGACGCTCCTATCAAACCAATGGAAGCAATACCACTTTGAGTTTATGATGAAATCTGCCTTCATCGAAGATCAGGCTTACCTCCAATCCCGATTCCCCTTTTCTTATGCTTTACACCCCACAATGCAGTTCCGATCGAAAGCAATCCACCAATGATTGAACTCAATATGACAGCTGCTACAATTATTTTCCTTCTGGTGCGGTCACGGAAGGCATCTAGAGCAAAGAAAAAGAGTTGGGAAGATTAACTATTTCCAGACTTCTCTTGCCCAAAGAACAAGTATTTCAATAGTCTAGCAGAAACAGAGTCAATTAACATAAGGATGAATACCTAGTTCAGCAGCTGATAGGCGTACATATAGAATTTGTACGTAGTTTCCTTCTTCGAGTATTCTCATGTCTCTCAAGTCCCCAAACCACATGAGACAGCCACTGCCTCCTCCTCTGATATCTGAATTAGCATAAGCCGTGCACGAACAGTTCTTCAAGCAGCTGTCCTTGCATTCCTTGATACTCATGCTCCTGTTCAGCGTTACCTCCAACAGGTCGGGCAGTTTAACTTTCTTAATTTCCAAGAACCCTTCTCCTTTGGAACAATTCGTGGGTATTGTCCTCTTGCATCCACTTGAAAAATCACGGACCACCCATTCGTCAGGCAACTGAGGCATGAACCCTTTCACACAGTTGCACGAGCTAAGGCTGCAGATGGCATTAGCACCGCACCTGCCATAGAAGTCGCACGGATCACTCGGATACTCGTGCATGACATTCCATGTGGCTTTTCTCGATCTATTCGCCACAAAAACCTGCATCACTCCCAAATAGTTTAATTTCATTCTCGAAAAAAGTTGACTGTTCTGAACCTCAAACATTAAGGATATCTCAGTTTCATTGTACACAAACGTGTGCACTTTAGCTGGATTTGGTGCCAAGGGAAGGCCACTAAATTGAACTCCGTTCCATTCCCCGGTTCGAAATTTTATGCTATGCACATCTACTTGGACTATTTCATACTGAGGTAGGCCCTGACTGTAGTTCAACCGACCGACATAATCTCCAGGAGAAGGGTCGTCCATGCTTTTCCACGCAGTCAGACGATGTTCAAGACCCGTTTTCAAGTTCAACCCATACTTCATACCGGCTAAAAGTGTGTCAGACGGGTAATCGAAGCTTTGCCACGCGTAGGCTTTATCAAAACTCAAACTGGAATTATCCCAAAGAACAAGATTTCCCGAATCCAGGAGCTGCGCGACTGGATTCCGGAGGACCCTGGACGAGTTCGAAGACCAAACAACGCTGTTCGACTGGTTGACAACAACAAGATTACCCACATCGCTAAACGTGAGAACACCATTAGGATCAGCTAGCGGGTTGTTTCTGTTGGCAACCCATATGACCACTTCAGGGCTAAACTTGTACCATATACCCAAGTAGCTCCTACTCGAGTTGCCAGGAGTAAAAAATCCTAGCTCTAAGGTTAGGTCTGAAGAAACCAATGTTCCTCCATAACTGATGGAACGATTCGTGCCCAAAGTGTCGGCTGCAAGTGACAAACCGATCGCGGGGACAATGATGAACATGGAGAATGTGATCATCACCATTGTTTGCAAACTTCCTCTTCTAACTCCATCTTTTAATGCAAACCATTCTAAAATATGAACACGAATTCAAACGGGTCCTGAAAGTTCTAAACAATTTTTATTACTTACTCCTTTAAGACTAACTGGCTCCTTGGACCGGTTTGGGCGCATATTCCCGTGGTTTTCTGTTCCTAAACCTGACTGCTTTATATTTTTCCCTCTCCAACTTCTCCACATTCCACTTTATCCACTCTGTTTATAGCAGCTTTTTTGAATTCCAGTTGGATATTAAGAGTCAGAAACTCCGGCTGATGGACCACTTTCGCTTCGACCATGTTCACACCTCCTACTTTTCCAGCTAAATCACGAGTCGATACAAGGTCAGACGAAACTCATGACAGTTTGACATGAGCATAACACATTTGTCTCTATAAAAACCCATGATCAACCAAGCCCGTTTGGTCTCCACGAAACGACGGGCGAAATTAACACTTGAGTGGCGTATCGTTGCACTTTCTTCGCCAGGGTCGTTTTAACCCTTCCAATGGGTTGGACCGTATGGCGAAAACAATTAAACGGCAGCAAATTTGCGGAGGCTGCAACGTAAAGGGGTTACGAAGAATGAGACAGGTGACTTGTTCGCTCAAAGAGTTACATATATATGGGCTTTTTTCCGCATATCACTCATCCAACAATGACTGTATGAAGTGATAAGATAAAACAAGAAGCCTGGACAATAATTTACAAGGTTGTAATTTTTTACGTTCGACATGCCTAAATGAATAAACTCTTACGTTCATTTAAGAAGGATCTACCGCTTCATAATTCTAGAGTAAAGCATTGACCGGGGAAACAAATTCAACCGCTGCTTCATATCGGCTAAGAGCGTGTCGTGAGTAATTGACGGCTAAACTTATCGACAGCATGAACTCGAATTCAAATGGGTCGTGAAAGTTCTACACAATTTTTATTACGTACCCCTTTAAGACCAACCGGTTCCTTGGATCGGTTTGCGCGCATATTCCCTTGGTTTTCTGTTCCTAAATCTGACTACTTTATATTTTTCCCTCTCCAAGTTCTCCACATTCCAATTTATCCAATTTGTTTATAGCAGCTTTTTTGAATTCCAGTTGGATATTAAGGGAGCGCACGATCGAGGGGATGAGGATGAAAATGGAGAATGCGATATTCGCCATTGTTTGCAGATGTCCTCTTCGGAGTTCTAACTCCATCTTTATATGCAGATCATTCTAAACTTATCCACAACATGAACACAATCCAAACGGACCGTCGAAATGTACTTTTCCTCTTTAAGATCTACGGGTTCGCGTGCGTATTTCCTGGTTCACTGTTCTTATCCCTGACTACTTGTACTTTTCCCTCGCCAAGTTCTCCATGTTCTACTTTGTCCACTTTGTTTATAGCAGCCCTTTTGGATTCAGGTCGGATATTTAATGGCAGGAAGTCATACGCACCACCTTTCACTTCGGTCATCCTCGTGCTTTTTCAGCTAAATCGTCCAACGTCGTAACATAATACGTTTGTCTCTATCAAACCCATCAATCCCTGGTCAAGGATAATTTCAGGGTCGACCATGCCCATTGGGACTTCATGCAACGACGTGGGAAGTCAACATTGGAGCGGCATTTGGGTTAACTTTCTTCGCGGGTCCACCCTTCGAAGGGGTTGGACGATATGGCAAAGAGAATTAAACGACAGCATCCGCCAATTTGTGGAGTCCATGACGTGGAAAAGAAAAATGTGAACAATTAGATAGGTGATCATATGTGAGGCTTCTCGTGCATATCACTCGTCCAATGATGAGTATACTAAGTGCTGAGATCTGGGGTAAAAATGATAATCACTTTTGAGATCGTAAATTTTTTTTTGTTCAATATGCATAAATGAAAAAATTTCGATATTCAATTAAAAAAGATCTACCATCTAATGATAATAGTTCGAAAATTTGGATAATTATTGTAAAAGAAATTGAGTAACCATCCAAATCAATAATCATGGACGTGGATCGAATTATACAATAAATGGACTATATGAATTGGCATTTAAAATTAATACACAACTTTTGTTCTTCTTATCTAGAAGTTCGGCTAAATGTTAGACCATGATTAACCAAAAAACAAAAAGACAAAAAGTCGATGCGAACGATGTTGGAACATTTTCGTTGACTTTTCAACTGGACCTTGCACCTGCGTGCATATAGAACACGGACATGGACCAAAAGGGCTAAACAAAACATGCGCACGTAATGTCTACGTGGCATCAGTTAAGGCCCTCTTCGTGTTACTTCGTTTTGTTCTGTTTTCTTTCTTTTTGCCCTTTTTGGGGTGGAAATTACTTTATTTTGTTTCATGCGTTGGTTATTACAATTCGGATGGGTTAATTATCTAAAAAATATCAACTTTTAAGTCTAATGATGATTCTAGCCGAACCTTTTTTTGTCTTGTAAAAAATGTCAACTTTAACTCAAGTCTCAAATGTAGCCTCTCTTAATTTGAAACCGTTAGTTATCCAACATGACAATTCCACGCCATCAATAAATCCATATAGCTTGCTGATGTGGATTTAATGTGCTATTCATCATATATTTAGCAAAGAATCCCAAGTTATTCATGCGCTTCAACTCGGTCACAGTTGGAAGGATGGCAATTAAGCTTTACATCATCTCCTTTACTTCACCCGCAAGTAGGGCTGTCAATAAGGCCCGCGCGCGGCCCGGCCCGAAATTTTAAGAAATTTTCGAGCCGGGCCTTGGTACTGTTCCGAAACAGTGCCGGTACTGTTTCGGTACAGTACCTGTTCTTCCTCCGCGCGTCTGCAATTTGTTTGTTCAGAAAGATGGGAGCCAAAACTCTGCAAACTTTTTCATTTCCATGGCTTCCTCCTCCCTCTCCCCCCTCTACCTCTCTGCCCACCAAGCCAACCCTTTCCCTTCTTTGAACCCCAAACCCACCTTTGCCCGCCTTCCTCTTCGTCCCCAAACCCTAACCTTCTCTTGTAAACCCTCCACTCAGAGCCAGAACCAGACCCAAAAACAAAACCAGACCCAAAAGCTCAATTCTCCTCAGCCGGACAAGAAATCGTTCGCCATTGCCACCGCGCAAGCTCTTCCTCGGCATCACTTCGCGGCTGATCAAGAGCAGCAACAGCAGGAAGGCAACGAGCAGCGCCGGGTCGGAGACGGGCTTCTTCGGGGACAGTCCGAACGGGTCAAGCGTCAATGGCGACAGGAGGGGCGCAGGGTGCGACAGTAAGGAGAGGATCGATGTCGTGGGATGATTGATGGCAACCGACAAACTTGCGAGATCTGAGAGAGGACGAGAGTGGCGACTCAGGCAAGACTCCAGAGAGACCGGAGGGCACAGCTGTAGATACTAGGGTGGGAAATCAGATCTGAGAATGAGAAGTAAAAAGCAGAGTGACAATTCAACTTAATTGCAAGTAAATGCACATAAAAAGATAGGAGAGGAAAGAGACGCGAAGGAGGACAAGAGACTCTTGCAGCGTTTTAGGGACAGGTTGAAATTGAGAGGAAATTGTGGGAGCAGGTAAACACAGGGAATTTGCATCGTTTTTGGATTTTCTATAGGATTCAATATTGATTCCACGTGTTCTCAAGCTCCAAAAGGGCACTTGAGTTAATCAACTAGGATTACTTTTTAAAAAAATTATGCAACGCGATTGTACGACGAAAAAATTTATCAAAACCTGATGGAATGTACACTTAAGAGTATTATGTTGAGAAAAAGTCAAACGATTTGATGGATTTCTAAACTGTCTTAGAGTTCTGAAGTAGTGAATAGACAATAGGACAAAAATCGGGCCGACCCGACCCGACCCGACCCGTATATTTTAGACGTATATAATTCGAGTATCGGGCCAGCCCGGCCCGGCCCGAACTTGGTACTGTTTGGTTTCGGGCCGGGTCGGGTCTATGCGAGACCCGGCCCGACCTGGCCCATTGACACCCCTACTCCTGCAAGCATCCGTTGTCTTACTGAAATCCAACGCTGTGTATTATCACCCATGGAGAGACACCATGAATGAGATCTGTCAAGTTCATGACCAGAGCTTCTTCCTTTTTTTTTTCGGAACAAGCCCAAGCCCTCCCCTGAAGCTTCAAAACAGTGAGCCAAGTTCTCCATTTCTTTTGTTTTTTCACTTCCATCACTATTCATCATCGTTATGGCCACAGCTTAATCCACGCTTAGCCATAGTTTCCTCAAAGAAATATATATATATATATATTAAAAAGGTCTAATCGTGAGATTACGGGTCTCATCAATGGCGTCTTTCCATGGGCGATAATACACAATTTTGAATTCCAGTGAGACAACGGATACTTCTAGATGAAGTGAAAGAGACGATGTAAAGCTTAACTGTCATCCTTCAAACTGTGACCAAGTTGAAGTGGATGAACAATTTGGGATTCTGGGCTAAGTAGATGATGAATAGTGAATTAAATACAACAAGCTACATGAATTTATTGATGACGTGGAATTGCCACATTGGATAACTAAGGTTCCAAATTAAGGGAGGCTAGATTTGGGACTCGAGTTAAAGTTGCTAATTTTTCGTGGAACAAAAAAAAGTATGGGCCAGAATCGTCATTGGACCAAAAGTTGATGGTTTTTTAGGGAATTAACCCCAATTTGGATATATTTTTTTCTTAGCCAACTAAAGTTTGGAAAGGGGTAACTTGAAATCACATATTTGACCGCCTGGACCTAGCCATGATGTTTCAATCACTTTTTGTGTAGGACTGAGTGAGAGCATTTGGAAAAAATTACCCAAAAAAATCTTAAATTTATTATAATTGTGCCAATTCAATCAATTTGTTTTTGTCAATTGATTCATAAATCTTTTGTATTTGTGTCAAACGAGTCCACCCAACTAGTTTTAACTAGAAATTGATGAAGTGGAGGTTGATCATCCACCAACCATCCTACATTTTACTACCGAGGCTGACGTAAAATTTTCTTAATTTTTAATTTTTGATTTTTAATTTTTCTCTCTTTTCTTTTCTTTTCTATTTTTTTAATAACCGGCAGGAAGTTGTCGGCTATTGGTAGATAGCTCGCCAGCCAAGGGCAAGGGCCGTGACCCTCACCAGTCGAGTGTGAGGGCTTGCAGGCCCCTACCCAATGGCTAGCCGAGGTTCCACCGATAGACTATTAACTAAAAAAACATAAAAGAGGAAAAGACATAAGAAAATTTCAAAAAAATTCAAACATATTTCAAATCATCAATTTTCTACCAAAATTGATTGGATAGACTCAATTGGCACAAATACAAAAGGTTTATAACCGAGTTGCCAAAAATTAGGACTATTGAAACAATTGCAACAATTTTATAATATTTTTAGTAATTTTTCCAAGCATTAGGGGAAAAAGCCTAGCTCAGCCTGATTGAGCCCGAGTCAAAACCCCGGCCGAGCCAGTTTGAAGATTTGCATGAAAAAAAAAATATTATGATCAACAGGTTTTGGCAAAAACTTAAGACCGATCTAGGGCCTCACCCAGCGCGAACCCATTCAATGAACACCTGTAATTTGAATATGAAGTTAGTGCACTTGGATGGTTTGTTAATATTGTATTATCGACGATCATTGGGAAAATAATTTTACAACTAATCTTTGATTGTCATATGATCTTATTATTAGTCCTGTATAGACAATAAAAAAAAAAAGTGGGGTGCAAATAAATATGATATCATATGACACATTTCGATAAGATCTAAAGTTGAATTTAATTGACTTTTTTAAGTAGCTCTTTCCCATTTTTATGCTTGATACAGAAATCATGCTTCTTAGGAGAAACTATGAGACCTATCTAGAAAGGATCACCCTTCCCAATTGAATAGAAAGGATCTTAATCTCTCTCGACCACTCGTCGTATTTTCTTGTTAAAATTAAAAGCCACATGCGTATTCTTTTGCTCTTTGCAGAATAAGCTTTGAATTGTTAACTGTGGCTAGCGATATTTGCACGCGATAGATGTCAAAAGCATATATGCTTGTACATAGATTATTCTTTCGCTCTTTGCAGATTAAGCTTTGAATTGTCAACAATGGCTAGCGATATTTGCACGCGACGGATGTCAAAAGCATATATGCTTGTATATAGATTATTCTTGTATCGATAGATCAAATATAATTTGAAGTTATTATCGGAAATAAAGTCCTTTTTGTTTCTCTTTTCTTAGATGCACACACAGACAGTTGAACTCCAGACACGCATTCAGATAGGTGGTTTTCTAATTATCAAAGTGACGCATGCCTTGATTTCAACTTCACTTCTGTGAAGATCTCTCTATCTGTCATGTTCCTGCATTATCTAAAAGAGTGGTGAAAGCTCTGCGAAGGTAGGGTCGAATAAAATAAAGAGGGGGCTGTCCACGAATCTGTCACAGGAGCACATAAAAAGCTTTCCTCAAGCAACTGCGAGAAAGGCATGCCTGAAGCTGATATGTAATTGTACTTTAGCAGTAGGAAACCGCAGAGAAACTTCGTCTGTCAGGGGAACACCTACGTCAAAAGATGAGATCCACGAGAAAACTTTCCTCACGTTGCTCTCAGTATCACGCGCTCTCTTGATCAAAAGATAATCGAAGCACAAAACCCCAAAAAAAAGAGAAGAACATATTTATCACAGACTTTCTCCTCCATCCATTCACACCGTAGTTCCTCAATACAAGAATGGATTAATATTACGAGAAATTCTAAATTCATATATATGTATTAATTTTTTGATCCTCAATAACCCTAATCCGATACACTTATGACAAATTTAATATCCATTGATTTCCGAATAATTGTATCGTCAAATTACTGAGATGCATAACACGTGACAATTGACGGATATATCAATTCAGGGTCTTTATCATTTATTCGACACAAGTTGTATTAACTCAATTTAACAGAAACTAACGAAGAGTAAATTTGTCACGGTGTACTAATTTATTTTTTTGCTGGTCAAAAATTAGTATGGGGTAAACTCGTCATGTACCGGTTGAGATTTTTTTTATAGTCAAAAAATTAATAACGAACAAATTTATTACAGTTATACCAATTTGAGATTTCTTGTGATGCTCATCATGTAGGAATATATATATATTTATATATATATATATGTGAAAAAGCCTCTTCGTCACTAGTGATCTTATAATAAGCACACGTTTCTTGGAATTTTTCTTTTTTTTTTTTTTGCCGGTATCGGTTGTATCCGATGCCACGACATCGACAATAATACATGAATGAATGGCTAAATTGTCTGGGGAATACAATGGGTGGAGTGGAGACTAGGAAAACGAAAAGCCAAGGTCTTCGATCCATCAACTAGCTATTTTGCTTGTGCTACTACGACAAACAAGTGATAAGGACAGCGAAGGATACGGCTGGTACGAATGATATGGACAGTCGTGGACCAAAACAAAAGTAAGACCCCAGCATTTAGGGAATACAACGTTGATAGGATAATTATCCAAAAAATCATAAATTTATTATTTAATTATCAATTTAATTATAAGCTTTTTAATTGCTTCAATTTAGTTATGTACTTTTTTTACAATTTGTCAATCTAGTCATAAGTATTTTAACTGTAACAATTTAATCCTAAATATTTTGCAGATGCATCAATTTAGTTCAAAATCTATTATTTGGATAATTGGCCGGAATGACTACATCAATGAATTATCAAAAGGTTTAGGAAAAAATTGACAAAATTATCAAAAGGTTTAGAACAAAATTGACCCAAGAAAAGGTATAGGACTAAGTTGGCAAATCATTAAATTTGCCTAAACTAGCCAAATCTACAATAGCATATGTTGACCAGTTTGATTTTAGGGTTTGTTCTTGATGAACGACATGAATATGGAAACAGGATAGGTTGAATATAATGCTAGAAGTTTCATAGGGCCATGTTACGTTGGCAATATAGAGTTAGGGTTGAGATTTATCAAATTTAGAGAGAGATAAATGGGATTTTCCTTGGGATCATGACATGTTATCGTATTAAAAAGTGATTAAGTCGAGGATTCCAGAGAATACCAGCTCATTTAGGCTCATTGAGAATGATATTTCTTAATGTCTCGCTTCTCTTAATTGGTTCACGCTCTTTGTAAATTTAAAATAGTGAAGATCTAATTGCAAACGCTAATTTCATTTATGAATTGGTTCTAGATCCTCGCCAAACTCAAACATTTAGGATAGTTATATTGTTAAAACAGACATAAATGAATCCATGAAAATGTCCAAAAATTCCTAAATTTATTACATTTTTGCCAATTCAGTCCTAAATCTTTTAATTTTGTCAATTAAATCATAAATATTTTTATGTGTTGCCAATTGATTCCATCCGGCATATTTTAGCCGGAACTCACTTGTGTAGATACCAGCCGTCCTATGTGGCACGGTAGGCCCTCATGTAGTTAATTTTTAATAATCTTTTTTTATTTTTTCAATTTTTTATTTTTATTTGTATTCCTTTTTCTTCCTTTCTTCTATTTCCTTCCTTTTTTTTATGTTTCTCTTTTCCCCTTCGTCAGGCCTCATGGATAGTCATCAAAGGTCACAACCTCACGCAAGGGCTGCCCTTGCCAACCGTGGGCAAGCGATGCCTCTGCCTGGGCTGGCAAAGGTCGCCGACCTCAAATGAGGTTCCTCTCATGGGCTGGCAAGGGTTGCCCTCTACGTGATCAAGCGAGGGAGACCCTTGCCATCCTAGGTGAGAACCCTCACCTTAGACTAACAGAGGAAAAATGACGAAAGAAAAAATAAAATAAAAAAGGAAATAGCAAAAAAAAAGATAATAAAATAAATAAGATGTTTGAAAAAATATTTAATATGACTTAAAAACATCTACGTCGACAGCGGTCGTGCCACATAGGATGGCTGGCGTCCATATTAGGAATTTTCGGTCAAAATTGGCTGAATGAACTTAATTGGTAAAACGTGAAAAAATTTATGACCCAATTGGAAAAATTAAAAAGTTTAAAGCTGAATTGGCAAAAATTCAATAGCTTTATGACTCTTTGGATAATTTTCCCACAAATATCCTTGTTGAACTGGTTTCAAAGATCCTTGCCTATTGGACATTGCAACTCAAAATTTTTAAAAATCAAAACTGTTATATTGTAAGAGCAGACATAAATAAAGTTCATATTTGCTTCATTCCTGATTGAAATTTCTAAAGGACTTGAACCAAGTTTTGATACTGCGTCCAAAATTTACGTTCATTTGTTTTAGCTGTTAAGTTGTTGCGGTAACTCCATTTTTTCTTTTCTTTTGGTCAAGCGGTAACTCCATTTGGGTGAGGCGGAACTCTGGCGAATAGAGAGATCCATCATTCATCCATAAATAAAAACGGTTTCTTCATCACATATTTTCAAAATAAATGCAATGCAAATCATGTATGAAACAGCATAACGTACATGTGACATAAGTAAACAAGAAAAGTCCTAAACGTATTGTAATTGTGTCAATTCAATTCTACACTTTCTCTTTTTTGCTGATTTAGTCCTAAACTTTTTTTTTGTAATTGTGTTAATTCAGTCCATCAATCAGTTTTGGCCTACGACATTATATTATAATATTATTATTTTCCTTCTTTCTTTCCTTTTGCCTTTTTTTTTCCTTCCCTCTTCTTCCTCCAGCAGGTTAACAGACCTCGACCACCAGACAAAAACAAAGGCTGATGAAGTTGACCTAGCCTGCCTCAGGCAAAGCTCACCCCCGCCAATTGAGCCTCACCCAGTGACATCGATGCTCAACCTCGCCAATGGCCAGTGGAGGTGAGCTTGGCCTGATATTGGCGAGATTGACCTCGCCAACCATCGATTTTGGGTGGATGGTGAGGTCTAACGGCTGGCTAGAGGAAGAAAATGGAAGAAAGAGAAAATAAACAAATAAAAATTAAGATTAAAAGTTTTAACAAAATTCAAATATTATGTCGCCGACTAGCCAAAATTGGCCAGATTGATTAAATTTGTACCATTACAAAAGATTTAGCACTGAATCGGCCACAAAAAAAAAGTTCATGACTGAATCTGCACAATCACAATAAGTTTAAAACTTTTTTTTTGTAATTTTCCCCTCCAACAACTCAAAATGGCTGCACACTACTTCCCTTAAATGTGCGTATGCTTCTTGATTATGTTTACCTGTGGATGGTAGGTCTGATAGCCAAAGAAATTGCACTACTTTCCTTAGGTGTTCTCCTCTTTCATAAATCAACCTCAAGCAGCGATGAATCATCAATGTTTACTTCTTCTCGCCTAGCACATGATCTTAATTATTCATTAGCTTTTCCATAACTCAAACTTCATTAATAAGTACACTATATACGGAACTCCATAATCAAATAACCTAGAAAAAGTGTAGGCAACGGGAACGCTCCACGAGCTTTTAGTGCAGATGCTTTTACTTTACTCCTCTCCTGTACGGAAAACTTTAGAACAGTACCAAAAAGCTGACGTGGGCTTCATCGTCAAAAGAGTAAATCTGACAACCCCCCGTGCAACTTCCAGGAAAGAGAAGGCCTCTTCACGGATCGACAGATGAGAAATAAACAAACAAAAGTAGGCAAACCAGAAATGAAAGGCGGTCGAAGCTCCCCTCTTTCGATCTCACTTTCATTAGATTGCCCCTTCCCTCCTTCCACGAACATCCCCATCTCTCTCTCTCTCTCTCTCTCTCTCTCTCTCTCTCTCTCAAAAATTGTTTTAAAAACCCTAACTTTCTCTCGACTCTGTCACTCCCAAACCCAACTGAGATCACACCCACCACTCTACCCGAGAATACAGCACAGCCCTTGATTCCTTGTTCCTTTGAACGAGTTCAAACACCAGAGCCGTTCCATAAAGCTCCAAATTCTTGACCATATTTGTTGGCAAAGCATATATATTCATTCAATTCGATGGCTGCTTTTGAGAGCGCGGTCGACTTCGAGGACTACTTCCCCTCGATGATCGTGAGGCTCGGGGCGGAGGGCTTCATCGGCGAGCTCTGCAACGGGTTTCAGCTCCTGATGGACTGCGAGAAGGGGCTGATCACGTTCGAGAGCCTGAAGAGGAACAGCTTCCTGCTAGGGTTACAGGACATGGGCGACGACGAGTTCGCGTGCATGCTGCGAGAAGGCGATTTGGACGGCGATGGCAATCTGAACCAGCTGGAGTTTTGCATCCTCATGTTCAGATTGAGCCCTGGGCTGATGGACGGGTCCAAGCAGTGGGTGCAAGCCGAGGTAGATCATGTCATGATTTGAGTAATAATGTACGATAATAAACCTTCGTTTGTTTTGCGAAAAATAAATATTTCAAAAAATATATTTTTAAAAAATAATCACCTATATCGCTTAAATTTTTTTATCGTCCACGAAAAAATTTCAATTTCAATTGTTATCGATGACGATAACATTTTTTATTGAGTAATTATTTTAAGCGATACAAGCGAGGTCATTTTTAGAAAAATATTTTTTAAATTATTTATTTTTTGTGAAACAAACGGACTCTTGTAACGATAATAACGTAGTAGCTTTTTGTGAAACTTTATTGCCAATAAAATTGGTAATTCATGTTGTGATCTTGAATAAGCAAGTATGAAAAAGACCCGATCCTCGATTTTCTAACTTAGATTTTGGTATGGAAAATCTTGGAACATTTAATTCTTGATTGATGACAGAACTAGAATCGTGGGGCATGCTCCTTTTGTCTACAACCGTATCTTTTGGCAAGAGATATTTTACTTTTCCCTAACTTTTTAGCATTCGGTATTTTACTTTCATTTGATCTAGTCCACTATGAAATTGTTAAAAACTTAAATACATTTTACTCAAGGTTGCAGGGATCTGTCCTAAGGTATTAGTGAGCTCGTTAATATGTGTTGGGTCATGCGGTCGAGAAACCCATGATTTCTTTTTCCTCTTTTTCAAGATCACGCAACTACTTCCACATGAAAAAAATAAATATGAGAACCGATCTTCCCGAGATTAGTCTTTAAGCTCAAACTTTAATCCCAAAGTTCATAAATGTTGACACTCCGATCTTCTTATTCATTAGAAAACCGGTTTCCGTTTGTCATATGTTTTTAAGTTATAAATTTGAGAGGAGTCTATATATTACTATGGTGGAGTGCATAATGGGGAGAAGAAACTTACCTAAGTGGCTGAGTCACTCTTTATAGATGAAGGTGATATATGTCCATTATGTTCACGTGGTCTTCTTCCAGCTATTAGTTAAAACTTTTGGGTTAAATTTTCTAACAAGGTATTAGAGTTAACATTGTCCATGAATGTACGTCCAACACCCATTAGTCAAATTTCATGTGCCGCTCGTAATTCAGCAATGCTCCTTATATTCATGTGATATTCCTCCACCTATCGGCTTGAGTTTTGGGGTTTGACTTTCTAACAATTACTAATGGAATCTCATTGTGAGAAAGAAGATCAGACACTTATTATGTTGTCATTCTTTACACACTCAAAGCAATATTCATCTTCATATGTAACGTAACATGCTCATAATTTTTTTAGTTGAGTGAGTTCAAACCTCATAGTCTTTCAATCATCCGATGAAGATTTATCGCTCGGAGTTTCGAGATGATGTTTCGCTCTCGCCAACTATGTCAGAATCGTGCTTCTGCAACTTGGGCCCCCGGTTTACCGAAAAACACATTCTCACTTTCAGTGGAATAACAAAAAGAAACAAGGATTGTTGGGACGCCCAATAAAAACCCAACACCTTGTCCTCAAAAATTTGGCCAAAGTGGTAATATGCTCATTAGAATGTGCAATTTAATCTGTATTTACTCGAACATTTGGATCATTGAGCTATGTAAGAATTAAAAAGTTTCGATTTCACATACCACATTGATCATCGGGACTATGCTTTATTTAACATATATCCCCACACATATTGTTGGCAACGTGACATCTTCCATGTTCTTGCGTTTATTCTTCTAAGTTGTGTGAAAGAAATTTGTAGGCTTTCGAAGCATTGAATTCTCGCCAATGTAGTATGGACGTAACAAGTTGTGAGGTTGTCATAGGACTAATAATTTTGAGTGACATTTTCTTAATTTAACAATGAGCATCACATAGATCATTACAATCACATTTAAAACATTTGAGGAGCCAACACTGGTTATCCCTAAAAGTTTTAGCAATATGAGCTCCCACACAGTTTCTTCATAATAATTGATTATATCCACCACATCATGGAAGAACTAAGTCGATAGGATATTTCTAGTATGACACTCGTATACATCTCCAATTTGACAATTCGAGAGCCAACCAAGATGCAATAAAATTACTTATGATGAGTATGAAAAGATGCCATGAAATTCTACAAAGAAATGAGTACTTTAGAGTTTTATCTTATCCAAATTACATCTAAATGTTCAATGTCCCCATTGTCTTCAATAAACTAATGCCTTAGTCTATTCCAAAAGCTAAAATTATCTTCTAACACTGATCGTGTTATTGCCTAAACCATGCGAGAACAACACGAAAATGAGTTGCTACATTTATCATTTAACCAATCAACTACTAAACTAGGACACCGTTCTACAAGTCATATACTTAGTATGATGCACTGAAATTTCACAAGCCGGATGATGATGATGATGATGATGATGATGATGATGATGAGGAGGAGGAGGAGGAGGAGGAGGAGGAAATTACGAAAAAAAATCTTAAATCTATTGAATTATGCCAATTTAGTCCTCAACATTTTTTACCAAGTCCATTTTGAACCTTTTGCAATTATGCAATTCAGTCCACTCGCCAAAGAAGATGAAAATAAAGAAATAAAAAAAATTCTAATAAAATATTAAAATGTTATGTCGCCGGACAAATTTGGCCGAATGATACCTAGTATGATGCACTGAAATTTCACAAGCTGGGTGATTAAAAAAAAAAGTGGGGGCTCTTTACATGAAAAAAAAAACTTAAAAAAATAAAACAGATACCCATATTTTTCGGTAAGCAAAGCATTGCTTGGCACCATTTGATTAAAAAAAAAAGTGTAATTTATTATAAAAAGAAGTCCTCGTATGTGTAACACGCTCAAGTTTTCCCTCGTGTGGGATCATTGAAGAGGGGCTTGTGATGTTATTTATGAGAAAAATGTCCGTCCCTCGATGTTCATTCACTACCTTATCCCGACGTGATTTAAGAGGGTCGGTGAGCGATCAACCAGGCGAGAGGGTTCGGATAATTTGCAGCTCTATCGGCTTCCTTCCAGATGGTGAATGGTGTGGGAAGGAACCGAATTGCACGTCACATGTCGCCGCAGAAGGGGAGCATCATCGCCGAGCAATACGGGCCGACGCTGACGTCGGTCGGCGTGCTATTTCACCAGTTTGGCCCTCCGTGAAGCGGGGCGGATCAATTGGAGCTGAAAAATCACTGGTGCTCTCGGTAGTGACATATCTATGGATTTAAATGGTGGGAAACCAAAAATGGAATAGGGAGAAGATGGAGACGGGGATGATACGATCGTGGGCCTCCAAGTCCAAAAGAAATTCAATTGGTCAAAGCCTCAGGGCCATCCAAAGTAGCCCCCCAATCGCTGTGCTGACGGCCAGACCTTGTCCAAGAAGCCTTTTGGTCCGACATGAGTTCCAGAGTGCATTTGCTTCACGAAAATACAAATATTTAAGTCTTTTTCAAAAATAAATAAATATGAAATATTTTCATCATCCACGAAAACAATTAGGCATAAATTGTTACTGATAGTGTAAACACTTTCCCTTGACTGCTTTGTTAGTCGTTAAACATAATCTTGCAAATTACAACACGGCAAAGCTCTAATTATATAATCTCTAAACACGATTTGCGAATCCCTTCCTTACAATTTTTTAGAGAGCAACCCTGTGTTCCGTAAATCTCCCATAATTACCACTAGTTTCATGGATAAAGCCACTAGAAAGCTAAGCCTTTTGTTGAAAAGAAGTTATTCGGGCAACATCCAAGCAATCACCATGATCCAAGCTTTATCGCAACAGCATCAAAACGAGTGTAGATCATTAACAAGCCCTGAATTGAAGAATATTCCACGTAAATCTCAACTGCAATGCTTAGGCTTCACTTTGTGCGGAGAACGGTCAAGAAGAGAGCATTGAGTGTTTTCGCATTGTGGTCGCAATTGGCTATTGAGTTGGCGAGAAAGAGGCAAGAACAAGAGACGAAGGCGGGCGTCGAGACTCGAGATGAGGCCGCGAGAAGGTGCAAGTGTTCAGAGGCTCATGCCATTAGGGCTTTGACTAAAAACGTAAGAAACGTTCTGTGATAATAAGAATTATTTTAAAAATATATGTATTGGCCAAGTCCATGTGGTTCGGTCCACATTTGCAATCGAAAATTGGAGGGGTCATCTGGTATTTTGAATTTTAAGAATCAGGAATTGGCCAATTCGAGCTGGTTCGATCCGATTCTCAGGTTGAAACGACACCAGTGCTCGCCCCAAAAAAAAATTACGGAGCCGTCACCATGGCATTTAATTAATAGAGGAGTTTCAATATGGAGAGATGATGATTAAGTTCGTTAACATAATCGCAAAGAAAATGAAAATCGAGTGGCTGCGATGTACCGGCAAAGGCGATGACCGGCCGACGCTGGGGACCTCAAATAAGGGTTGAGGTCGGGCCCCACATATATATATAGAGAGAGGGGGGTGGTGTAATTTCTTTAGGAGTTTCGGTCGGTCCATGCGTGACAGAATTCAAACCAGCGCTCCTCGTCGAGCAGGGAATGAAAGTCGAAACGGGTCCCCTCCCCCAACACAAAAAAAAAAAAAAAAAAAAAAAAAAAAAAAAAAAAAAACCCGCCACCCGGTGGAGCGAACGGCTCGGGTTGCCTCGTTAACAAAAAAGGAAAAGAAAGAAAACGGATCCGAGGAGGACACGTCTCCATCCACTTCCCTCACTGGATAAGGTAAGGTAAGGAAAAAAAAAAATAAAAGAGAGCCTGCATTTGTTCGAGGACTGCCCCCATGGGCCACAGACCCCAATCAATCCCATGCTACATCAAAAACGGGATCAGCAACCGTGGGCCCCCCACGAGCCGTGACATGATCGCGTCGATCCTCCCTCTTCGGATTCCAGTCTCCATGCAAAGAACCCCCCCGCCCGCCCGCCCGCCCCATCTTCTCTCTCTCTCTCCCTTATCTCTCTCTCTCTCTCTCTCCATCTATCTATCTCCTCCACAAATTACGAATTCTGGACACATTATTCTGACCATGTGGCCACCGTTCGCTCTCTCCCTCCCCTTACGGCAACCCCTCGGAATCCGAGCCCCAGCGTGCCATGTAGGACTCGTTCACGTGGGCTCGCCACGTCATCGGATCTCCCCCTCCCTCGGGCCATCATTCCACCGCATATGATCCATCCATCTTCACGCTTCCCGAAGGATGGCTTTAGAAGGAAGTCGCATCTCGGCCGCACGATGATTAGATCCCCACTACACAGTCCCACGGAACATTTATTTCTTTTCCTAGATGATAATCCGAATGAAATATGTGTGTGTGTATATATATATATATATATATACGTACGAAAAAGAGTATATTCGCATTAAAAAAAAGAGGAGGCGAGATGGGCGCCGATCGAAGGATCCAGCCCACGTGGGCCTCACGTGGCTCCTTCGCACCCTTGTGGCTTCAAATCTTCCACGTAGGCTGCCCGCGAATCTTCAGGGGTATGACCCACCCCTTCTTCCGGCCTCCGCCTCACTCTTCTCTCGTCCTCAAATTTTCAGAAATATCTCACCTCGATTGGACAAATCTTTTTGCAATAATGCCCCCGAATTTAGCTGTCATCCACCGTTTTGAAGCCAATTATTTATTTATTTTTTTATTTTTACCTTCTCCCGGCTAACAGAATTAGATGAATAATTCGATTAATTTCCATAAATGATTTTTGGAAAAAAAAAAGGATTAATTTTATCTAAGGGAGTGATGAAACATATCCTTCATTTTTTTACAAATAATATAAGTAGTTCATTTTTTTTTTAAGAAAACTTTGGAATTTTAAATTTTCCGCTAAACAAAAGTAGTCTTAATATACAAAATTTAAGGCCTAAGCCATTTACGTCTCCTCTTGAATCGGAGATCTATCACCCCCCGGTAAATCTCCGTTTCTGCGCTGGGTCCAAGTCTCGCTTTTCATCCCGAAGCAAGAGCGATATTTCCCCCCTCCCCGTTCGGGAGACACGTGGCAGGAACCCAGCCACTTGGCAGCCTTCGGTCCCATTTCGTCCAGCAAGTCAAAGCTAGTATCCCACGTGGCAAGCAACTAATGGTCATAGCGGGAGAGACTTGGTGCGGCCTCGGTCCACACGATCGAAACTCCCCCTCGGTCAGTTGTTTTGAAGGGCGGGGCAAGGGATGCGAGATGACGGGTAAAAGATATTTTCTTTTCTCCCCGCCCAAGAAATGACGAAACTGCCCCCCGCCCAGAAACAGTAGATGAATCCCCCCGGATTTTAAGTCGATTTTCCGGGAATTCGCTGGGGGATTTCACACAAGTTGCGCGCAACTTTCTCTCCGTCGTCTTCAACCTCGTTTCTTCTGAAATATCATCGCACAGACACTGAGTCGGAAGCAGTAGCGCGTGAAACAGCGGAAGATGATCATGAAGAAGCGGTGCGAGCTGTGCGATCGGCGAGCGGCAATGCACTGCGAGTCGGACCAGGCGAGCCTGTGCTGGAGCTGCGACGAGAAAGTCCACGGCGCCAACTTCCTAGTGGCGAAGCACGCCAGGGCTCTCCTCTGCCATGTGTGCCAGTCTCCGACTCCGTGGACGGCCTCCGGTCCCAAGCTCGGCCCCACGATCTCGGTGTGCGAGTGCTGCCGGCGGATCTGCGAGGAGAAGGTGCAGGCTGGATGCCAAGGAGGAGCTCGAGGGGACGTCGGCGGCGACGAGGAGGCGGAGGATTACGACGACGACGATGTGAATGAGATGCTTGACGACGAAGGCGAGGAGGAGGAGGAGGAGGAGGAGGAGGAGGAAGAGGTCGACGATGAGGAGGAGGAAGGGGAAGATGGAGAGAATCAGGTGGTTCCGTGGTCGTGCGATTCGCCGCCTCCGGCAGCTTCTTCTTCGAGCACCGCAGAGGAATCTACCAGTAGGTCTATTGCGGTCGCAAGCGGTGGTCTCTCGGCCGAAACAATTGCCAGCGGTGGATTGAGGATGAAGCGGCCGCGCCAAAGCGAAGATCTCGACTCTGACGTATGCCTCATCTCTGTTCCTGCTTCGTTTTCCTCTGTTTTCAGTTACACTTTAAGCACCCGGAAGCACAAGATATAGTCGAAACATGCGTCGGAAATATAGATCGGGTTTCCTGTTCTCCAGCTTGGGCGTTTGCAAGGCTCAAACGTGTTCACGCCCTTCCTATTCCGGCCTTCTTTTTACTACAGTTTGTTGTTTGTCCAATCCAAATACGTCAGACACACACCCCCTATAGCTTTATTATCTGCTAGATCTCTGTGTCATTTATCTTCCGGTTCAAAAGTTACGGAACCAACAGGCTTGAGGCATGAAACTTTGGCTAAGTTTTGTGGGAATTTTTTTTTTTTTTTGATCGGATTGCAGGATGAAATCGGCTGTGTTTCCTCGGGATTGATCTCGAGAGCATTAGATAACGAGGAAGCGACCTCTTCTTCCTCGGCCTTGTTACCACCGACGAAGCGGCGAAGAGCGGCTGAGGGGACTCCGATCGCGACGGGCGGTGGACGCGTGGGAGCAGAGTCGCTGATGAACGCCCTGAGGAGGCTGAGCGCCGCCACCGCGGGCAATGCTGCCGCGACCGTCTCCAGCATCTGCAGGCTGAGCGGATATCATCACCAGGAGCGCCGCTGATTTGTTTTGACCCGTCCAATCCGTCCCGTCAGCTGACACCGCTCGGCTCATAGCTCCCTGCTAATTTCTGACCCCACACATAATTACGTTTTGAGAACAGTGGACTCCTTCGTTTGTTGATTTTTTTTTTTTTAAACCCCCGCTTTAGATCATTTCGAAATAGGATCACGGCTGCCTCACATTCATCAAGTTTTTTGGTCTGCCGTGTGTTCTTGCTTAGTCCCTCGTCCTTCTACGAAAGCGTTTGCTTCGGGTTGGTGCTGCTAGAAATTATCAGCGAAGAAAGTGACGATAAGGTACGAAGTGGCTGTTCAAACACAACTTAGTGGTGTGGTTGGAGAATTGAAGTGTGATTTGTAGTTTGTTGGTCCCCCCCCCCTTCTTTTGCCCCCTCTTTTCACACAGTCAACCTCGTCTGCAGTTTTATCTGCTTGTCCTGTTCCCGTCGTGCTATGAAAGATCTAAATGAAGAAATGCCCAGAACACTGCAATTAATCTTTATGAAATTAGAGGGAGGAGCGGACACTTCAGGATTCTCTAATCCGTATGGGTCGAAACCCCACACGAAGATTTGCTAGTTTCAGTTCTTACCAAGGTTCGTGCTGGCAAAATTCGCAGTAAGTGAATGAAAGTCTGAAAGAGAAAAATTGGAAGAATTCGTATCAAAGCTAGAGAGGGAGGGAGGAAGAGTTCCAACCAAATGTTAGATTATAATATCGTTCGGTTCTTTCTTATGGGCTAAAGAAAAGAATTGAATCTAAGCACGTCGACCTGTTCCGAGAGATTCAGATCGAAGTGGGGAGTTTGCCGAGCTGGTGCTCTCGAGTTTGCCCATTAAATTATGGTTGTCGTTCTAGATTACAACAAAAGATTATGAATTCTTCTCCAGCAGTCTTCCCCATGAGAAACTTGTGTTTGATCTAAACACGTGACTTAGCGAAGGAGAGAAACCGCATGGTCAGTTCTTAATTAAAAATACCTTGAGGGTTTCCTGACCGGCTCGTATTTTTTAATCTCAACTCACCGCTAACTTTTCAGCCACGCATTTGGATCGATTCCTCCTGGGATTTGGTAAATCGCGTGGGAGAAAATTAATTCTCCGGGCGGTGGATTTAGTCTCGTTTATCGTCTAATGCGACTTGGGATGAGACTAATGGTCTAGATTAAAGCTTGTGCTTATCTAGATTTAGCAGTTCTTAATTATAAAGCGGGTGAGTGGGGCGCGCTTTCTCACGGTCCATCAACATCAGACGAAGCAAAGCTTTTCCAGATTGTAGTTTGGACGATTTTAAAAAGGGATGTGCTGAGAAATTAGAACCAAACGATTCGACTACCGTCCGCACGTATCTAACCAACGCATAACCCCCCCCCTCCCCCTTTGTTAAATTAAAAGTCCGAAGATTCCTTCCTTTGATTCTCTCTCTCTCTCTCTCTCTTTGACCTTGATGATGGGAAAAGAAAGTTTGACTTCGGCAACGATGGTTCTTGGATTGCGCTCCGCAGTGACAAGTTCACGTCAGTGCTACAATCCATTTGATTAGCCGAAGTTCACTGTGACGATGAACTAAGACTATTTAGTTATAAAAAAAATATATTTTACAAATCATTTAATTTTTACGAAACGAATGAAATTTAAATAGATAAACCTCTTCTGCCTATTAGAGACCACAAAAACAGTGGGACGAGATTCGTGCTTTCTTTCTTTTAACGTCGCCATGTTTGCTCTGTTGAGATATAAATTCATCTCTTCCTGAATTCCGCCAGAGGAGTTTAAACAACGCCATGCGCATTCCTAGGAATTCCCAAAACTTTGTCAAAGCTTCTCCTGTGAAAAACGTAACCGCTTGACAAGTAAAACAAGAACTCGAAGTCCTCTGATTCACATCGCCCATGATATGTTAGTTTGAAATGTAAATGATCCAGGAAAGGAAGGGCACATAAGATCACTAGATGATATGCCGGAGGTGTTCAAAAAGTACCAATAATTTTTTTTTAACACGGCTTCCATCAATGCATGATTGGAGCTGCATCTGTTCCGTGAATTTGTTTTTAGGACGCACATAATCTCTTTTAATAATTAATCAAAAAAGTTCATTATCCATAACAATCTATATCTAAATATTTTCGTATTTTTTATTTTATTTTTTCTTTTTGCATTTGATCAGTTTTGAAGTGGTGGGATAGGCAGTTATCTTTAGTAAAACAAATCATTCATTTTTCGCGAAACAAAAACTAGTGACTCCAAGAGCTTCTGGCATTCCCCAGGTCAAACATGGAGAGTTCGAAAGTAAATAGAGAGAACTAGCCAGCTAGTTATCTCCAAAGGATAAACTCCATTCCGCACCCTAAATGGTTTCTGCACGAGCCCGTGTGAAAATATTTATTCAACACCTCGGGCAATCACAGCATACGCTGCTCATTTGCATCTTACGGGAATAACCCCAAAAATTCCCTAACTTCGACAGCCAATAGTAAATAGAGCTAGTTGGGAAAACAATTATTCTCAACATAGATATACGATATGATGTTTGTATCACAGATATGTCCAACATCCCAATGCCCCACACAACATTATCTTGAACCTCAAAAGCACACTAGTTCTCCATCCAAATCTCCCAAAGTTCAAACACAACACAGGCCAGAAGCGAGCAAACAAAGTCCTACACCGTTTACACAGCAGGATTCATCTTGTTCATTAACTCCTCATCGGTTCAGCTATGCTCTCATAATTTAGCTATCACATCCCATTGGAGAGAGGTAAAAGAAACATTTTAGCCGCTTGTGAAATCTAAATTGCAGGTACGACGATCGTGACCCCTGTATCATTGCATAAAACTAAAAGAGGTCATCGTACAGCAAAAAATAGTTGTCAAGTGAGAGACTACAGTAACCTCTGAGAGAAATAGCAAAACCCAAAAACCAGAGAAGAGCTGCAAGTATGACAAAGAAGCAATACCTGCACTTAAAACGATCAAGCCTCGCTCGTGGTTGATACTAAGCATCTGCGACATTACATATTAAAAAGTGATGTCAGTTATGAGAATTGGACTACAAGTATCACTCATGTGGACAGCTGACAAATCTCTAAAGAGAATCCCCATTCGACCAACCAGCAAATCAAGCACTTGTCATAATAAATCACGTCTGATATTGTTGTATAAATCATGTAAAATTGCATTGCCAGCAAGATAATCAGGAAATTCTTAATGCACATCAGCTTCAGAGCCAAAGCACCTACCACTCTCCTATTTTTGTGGCAAAATAAGTAAAGCCACACCAAAACACCAAGAGCGAAAATGTAGTTTCAGGAAAAACATCATAGCTGGAGATGAAATTATGTTGCAGGGCAACCAACATAGCAAGTCAAGTATAACAAACCGCCAGTAGACTAAAACTGCACAATTTATAGAGCCTGCCTACGTACAATTCCGCCCAAAAGAAGCTTGGCAAAAATAAGAAAAAAACCAACATAAACTTTACAACTGCTAGTGTATTAGATGAATATTATAGTTCTCCTTGTGAATTCCCTGATGGTATGACTGCAAATGGCATCAAATTACAAAGGAAAACAAATATTACTATTGGTCTATGGAAGCTTCTCAGTAAGAGAACCTACTGTAAGGTTAACTGTACATGAGGTTATATAATTGCGTATATAATACATGGGGTTCATTGTGACTCTGTAGCTCAAATTATCATCCAGATTGGACAAAAATGCTCAATTAAGGAAATTCACGACCGGACCTTCACTACTTCTTTAGTAGCCATCTCCACTCCTCAAAGGAAACTAGGACTAATTGTAACCAAGACAGATGGTAACAGCAGCACAGCGCACCCTCAGGCAGTAAATTATCTTTGCATGATGTATGCTACTGATTGCAGGATGTATGGATGGCAGATATAGTGATTAACCAGTCAATTCTCTTCCTGACTAGCGGGCCCCTTGAATAGCTCTAACAGTGTTTATAAGGCTAGAGAGCACGCAGCATATCTAAAAATTCCCAGAAGTTCACATGCGAAAGAGATGTATCGGGTGTGTAAATAGAAGGTTCTAAAGTTTCAAATTAGCTCTTAGGAATTATGAAGCACAAATATACCCAAAACTTATATTGTTTTGCCCCCAGAACAGTAAAACTTAGCAGGTCGAATTCTGCAAGATGTGTTTCCAGGAGTTGGTCTTCACATCCTATATGAGCATTGGCAGACCAAAGACCACATGTCTAAACAAACACAAATCTCCTAAGGGTCCACTAATTGGAAGAAACAACATGACTACAGCCAATGCAAAGGATAGTATAAGCAAGGATGAAAAGTCCTAAACCTAAACATCAAACGAGATAGCAGGGATGCAGAGGCCTTCTATTAAAACCTTTGTCCACCAAAACAAGTCATGACAACAAGTTCATAACTGTCTCTGCTCAAAAGGTTCATCAGGGATGCTTAAAATCTAACTCAGCCACCAAGGAGATGAAACTAACTGGAAAGCAAATTTTTCAGTATAATCAAACGAAAAACTCTTAAGAACTCATGAAATGAACAATCCACGAAAGCTAGTAAGGATAAATTGCTAAATGCACATGTCACTCGTGATAGAACAACAGAACTACGTCCTAAGGTTCAAGCAGTGACTCTCCTATTGTTCCACAACAAGTCAAGCTATCTATATAAACTATTAAAATGCCATCATGTTACCACTATCATTACATGGTCCTAGACTCAGAGACTACATCCATCTGAAAATCTAAAACCTTAAATGCCCACTTTGGTCAAGCAAAGAACAATCTTCTGACTTTTAGCTCTATTAGGCACCGCATCTCTTATTTCCCCACAAGGAAGATATGATTGTGCAAACACAGATACCCCAATTGCACCTTAGTAAATTAAAGAACAGATCAAAAGTCCACATGCATGGTGCAGAACCTCAACTAACTTTCTCCTTCAATAAGCTCCTCTGAGGAATAGTCTGGAAGGCATAGGAAACTACCTATCTAGCGTATGGGGATGGAAATCAGTCTCTCACTTAGTACTACTTTACTAATTTGCATATTAACAGTGCAAAATCATTGACAGCATTGGCAATCAAAGCCAAACTTCCTATAGCATTCGACCTCAGCCTTTTCAAAGCACAACCAGCACCCGAACTACAAAATTTAAGCTTGCGGTGATTCTGGCACACAATACTGTTCATTTAGTAGCAAAATGTTTGTGCTATATTAAACAGACAACAACTGATAGCCTTTCCAGGATTAACTTATATCAGGAAGCAAGGAAATTAGCTTATAACAGTGCAAGGTCAATTATCACGGAAAAGCAACATCAAAAGAGACAGATACAACATTCAGTCGACGTAAACACCAAAGTTGCTAGCTGTAATCCTGGAGCTACGCATAAAACACGAGCACGTCCTCACGCCTATTGCGATTCATCTCAACCGGAAATATCAGTACCATCATCATCGATTAGCACAAGAATGCGGGATTTCTTTTAACCTTTCTGCTTCTGCTCGTCTCTGGCCATACTCAGGGCCACCTCGTCCTCCTCCTCGGCGACCTCATTCACCGCGACAATGGGATCGCCCCCATTTCCACCGTCTTTCTCATCGGGATATCTGACAACCACAACGGGACAAACGCAGTGATGCACGCAGTAATCACTCACGCTCCCGAGCTTCCCGTCGCTCCCTCGCCTCGCGGCGCCGAACCCCCTGCTCCCCATGATGACAGCACTCAAGCCCAACCTCTCCACCTCCAAGCACAGCCTCTCCTTCATATCGTGGTCCTTCACTATGTGGATCTTGTACGGTATCTGGGCGTCCTTCAACGGCCTCGCTAGATCGGCGGCCTTGGCGCTCGTGAAGGCGTCGAAGTCGTCCTGGGATTTCTGGACCTCCTCCGGTTGGTTCTGGTGGTTAGGGTTCGAATTAGGGTTTTGGGGGTGATCGGGAGCGGCGGAGGGGAGGTGGGGGAGGGGGCCCCAGTCGGCGCCGTAGAGGACGGAGGTGGGGCTGACGTGGAGGAGGATGACGGCGTCGCCGGGGCGGAGGTAGTGGCGGACGGCCCAGCGGACGGCGAAGGCGCTCTCGTCGGAGAGGTCGACGGCGACGCCGATCTTGCGGTGGGCGCCGGCGGTGGGGGTGGCGGAGGAGTGGTGGTGGCGGGGGGAGGAGGGGTGGTGGATCTTGATGGTGGGGAGCTGGGGGTGGTCGGAGGAGTAGGAGTCCTGGTGGGGGTGGTGGGTTTGATGCTGCATTGTTGGAGGAGGCGAAAGGCGGAAGCTTTGGGTGGGGGAGGGAGAGTGGGACGAGACTTTTTCGGTTTCGAGAGTTCGCGATTTGATGAGAGGGACGAGTCTTTCGTTTGGTTCCTCCTCCTTCTTCTTCTTCCTCTTCTTCTTTTATTTAACAAGAGAGGGGGAAGGAATATGCCTTGACGATTTGACTGGGCCAACAGGCGGCCCAAGCCCACGATGTCTTGTGGGTCAAGTCACGAGCTTTGCACCCCCTACGAGGTTGTGCAAAGCATGCCGTCGACGCGTGAAAAAAACAAACCAATCATAAATAATTAGGTTAATATCGAGAAAAATTTCAATTTGATATGCTCATGATAAATTTATCTCAAGTTATTTTTTTAGTCACCAAAAATCTTAAATCAATACACCTTCCAATGATAAATTTACCTCAAACTGGTAGGATCGGTGACGAATTTACCATCTGTTAATTTTTGTTAAAATTTATCTTCAAATTACTGATTTGAACGACACGTGACAATTATCGAATACGCATTTTGGGGATTTTTATCATCTATTTATCACAAGTGTGTCAATTTAAGAGTTTGCATTTTTTTTTCCTTACCAAAAAAAAATCCAATTTATTGAAAATTAACGAAGGATAAATCTATCATATATGTACCAATATGAGATTTTTCGAGGGTTGAAATAATTATGTTAGGGCAAAATTTTTCACTGATGTACCAGTTTGAGATTTTTTGTGGTCGAAAAAATAGCTTAGGGTAAATTTGTCCCATGTGTAATAGTTTAGAGATTTTTTGTGATGAAACAAAATAGTTTTGAGTCAATTTTATCACAGATGTATCAGTTTCGTAATATTAATGCTAAAAAAAATTATTGAATTAAATATAATCTCAATTAGGAGGCGCACCATATGAATCTTCCGATTGATCGATCGCATCCTCTTTCATAACACGTGCAGTTATCTTTAGCTAAAGAGAAAGGAGATAGAAAATTGCAAGCCTCACTTATGGTCGAAATTTCCCCACGCATTTTCTCCGAATGTTATTTCCCGTATTCTCATCGATTTATCTGCGGAGTCCATTCGCTCTGTCCTGTGTAAGAGCTGAAATCCATTTTAGCTATTATTATCTCTTTATGTGAAGATAAGCTCTGTCAGTCCCATTAGCGCAAACAAGGTCCCTGTTGGAAGTTGGAACCCGGTGAGCATCGGTCTCGAGTTGAATTAGGAAGCGAGTCGAACCGGTTGATTATAGGTAGTTCTCTTGGTCTGGTTCTTGATATCAAAGTCGGGATCGGACGGACCGAACCGACCGAACTGAACTTGAGTATTTATCTTTTGTTTAAATATATTTTTTTTATTTGGCAAAACCTCAATTAAAATCGCATTTACCTTGTAGAGATAGCAGTTTTATTCCCCTATAAATTCATCTTTAGATTTTCCTTGTAAAAAATATTTATTTCCTTGTGAGGAAAAAGAAGAACTTGAAAAAAAAAAAAGGGGGGGAAGAAAAACCCTTCTAAAGTCACGTTGGTCAGTTCCCGGTTTCACGAATCGGAGAGAATCCATTCTCGATCCGATTGTGAATTTCAAGGCGGTAAATGAACTCCCGAAACAGAACATTCCTATGTTCTTCTCTCGTCCATGATCTTGAGTTGTTTCGACTTTTTCTTTTAAAATACTAATTAAATTGGGAAAAGTTGCACAGACAGGTGGACGTGCCGGAGTGGTTATCGGGCATGACTAGAAATCATGTGGGCTCTGCCCGCGCAGGTTCGAATCCTGCCGTCCACGATTTTGTGAACATCGACACATTTTTTGGGGGGCTTTCTACAATTTTCTTTTTCTTTTTTTGTCAAATCTATTCTTGTGCAATCACTTGACCTTGATGCACACGCTTACTAAGCGGATGGGTACATGGGTTCTTGTAATGGTCCGCTAATGCGGGCAACTGCACTCGATTCATTGTAAATAATCATCAAAAATTTGTCGGCAATTTCTTTTAAAACGTGGAGAAAATTATATCTTTTAAAAAGACATAACCTATTCTTAAAAAATAATAATAATAACGTCACCCCACTTCGCTCTCCAAACGTGCGACTGGAGCGAGAGAACTTTCATAATTGCAAAGATGACATATAATTTATGGCTTATACAGTATATCCCTCATGTGATATATGCGTAAATGATTTGTGATCCAAATACTTTTTGAACTTGTTTTTTCCGTACTATTTTTTTTTTTGTTAGAACAAAGGATTTAGTATCCTTTAGTAAGTTATAAACTCTCAATAAACAGAAATACAACACCAATTTCTTTTGGGAAAGAAAGCAATCCAATGGCCAATAAAAAGAAAAAAACGAGGTTCGAGGTCCATGCCAACCCTAAAAGCCAGAAAGAGAAGAAAGAAAAAAGAAAAGCTGTTGAAGCAGTGAACTCAACAAGGGGACCCAATGGGAAAGGGAGCTCGAAGAACAGCAGAAGAAAGCCAAACAAGGCCCTTAGGGTCACAGTACAGGGACACTCGCAGTGCGGATCACCTGCATATTTATGTTTTCTTCGCTCATCCCAGATGCGTAAAAGGAGAAGCTTTTCCTGCTCGCTCTGCTACCACTCACTGATCGTTATCTGCGCACCAGCGTCGCTATAAGAGAGAGAGAGAGAGAGGGTGCTTGTACGCTTGATCTATCTCGGCTTGCATGGCGAGCCAGTTCTATTAATTCTTGCCCTCGCCCTTCTTTTAAAGCACTCTGCTGCTGCGAGAGTCTTTTGCCCGACACCCCCACAAACAGAAAAGCCAAGATGCTGTTTTCTCTGTTTCAGCGCATGGAACATGTAGACATACTCCACAACTGCAATCCTCGCAACTCCCTCTCTCTCTGCCCTGCTGCAGTTGTCGCAGGAGGAGAGAGGGAGAGATGTTAGGGTTCTTTTCTCAATAGAAGTTTTCCATTCTGAGATCCATCATTTGTGTAAAAGAAGCAGCTTGTTCATTATTACATGTATCATCTGTCAATAAGCACAGCTCAGGATTGTTGTTCATTAGTGTACCTAGATCGAGTCCCCCCCCCCCCCCCCACCGCGACAGAGATTCAGTTCATACGTAATTAAAAAGCAATCGACTCGGTTTTCTACTTTGTTAAGTGAACGCGACAGAGTCTAAATGTTTCGACAATTTTTCGAGAAGGGGTACCAACTCGCATGTTACGGGAAACTTAACCACGACATTCGGCATACGTTTCTTCTTCTTCCTTTGATGCTAAACAGAGTGAGCGATTGATCACTTCGGTTTTAAGCTACTGAAAAACAAGTAAATCGGTGCAAACAAGTACTGATGAAGCTGGAGTGGGAAGATGACTAAGCTAATCACATTAAGCTCCATTGTCAGCTCAAACTAAGTGCACACCCCTACACTTCAAAAACTGGAAAGCCTAACCATTTAATTAACATGTTTAACACGTTTCATCATCTTCCTAGACAAATGAGTAGTTTCACTTTGCATTACATCTAAAGGGTTATTATTGAGTTAACGTATTTTTCCTATTCCTGTGATTTTGTATCCCTACATATGGTTTGTCATATCATAGGATTTTATTTTATTTTTTTTCAAAGTATATTGCAAAAATATAAGTAGAAAATTCTTCAATTTACATAATCCATCCATATATATAAACACTTGAAAAATAGTCTTTTTTTTTTATAACCGGGTGTCCAACCATGCCGGCGAGCTGACGCTCAAACCGACGGCGACCGACTAATCCCCGGGGAGACACCGCAGGACCCCACCACCACGGTACTCCGGATAAGACACCAGTGAATGTGGGCGAGTAAGTTTCGATCCCAATACTGCAAGTACTACTCAGCGGGGTCCTAGGAGTCTACTCCTTACCACGCGACCACCTGATGAGTGGGTACACTTGAAAAATAGTCGAGCTTCATTAACATCAAAACCGAGTTGCAAACCAAGATACCCAATTTTGGATACCATTGCGACAAAATGATGTATTTGTCGACTTAGTCTTGTTTTTCTCTGGACCAAAGGCAACAAAGAATTCACTTCGACACATTTGCTTAGACCAAAAATGACAAAATAACATTTTTCATCGCCCTTGCTTGGATCAAAGGCGAAGGAAAAGGAATTCGCCGGTCTCTCCCAAACCGACAGCAATAGTTTTACTTTCGTAGCATTTGGTCGCGACGGTCGTCACTACCATCATGACGAAAACCTACTTTCGTTGCTGTAGATATAACCCACGATGACTAAACACTACTTGTATTGCCAAAAGACCATCTCAATTCTTGTAGTGATGGTATGAATCTTAGTGGATTTTGTAGGTCTTTTGTAGTTTAAACAATCTCATTTCTCCAAAGTTATCCAATGTTTTGATCAGGATCCTCCCTATGTGTTTGAAATCTCACAGCTTAAGAACCTTTTTCCATAATTCTCTTCTACAGAAAGGGAAAAGAGGTACTTGTCACCCTAGTGGGTCATGAACGCCAGGCCAAGTCTTGAGATACACAATGTCAAAAGCAGCATGAAAGGAACAAGTAGGAATTAAATACTAAATAGTACTACAGGGCACTCTCATCAAACTGGGAATAGGGCACAGCAAGCGGTAGAGTTATGGGAAGTACATGGGCATGTTAAGGTTGTAACACAGGAGAATACCAACGCCATTAAACAATCAAATGTGAACATCAACATCGCCTTTATCCCAAATCAATTGGGGTCGACGATCGATGAACAAAAAAAAAAGTATAAAATATACTAAAACAAAAGCATTCACTTAGCGAGAGGTCGAGCAATAATCAGTAATTGTGCTGCACTATTTTGGTGAGGGAGATGTTAGTTCAACAACAAGATAGGAACCAAAAGGCTGATCTTTGTGCTCTGGGTCACATGCAACTACACAGAATTGTGTAAGTGAGAGAGACAACAGAAACTATACAGAGAGAGAGAGAGAGAGTTGGGGGGAAGATTCTCCCTCTTGTTCTTGTTTTTCTTTCTTGGGGTTCGCTTAGCGAGAAAGCTTGAGTGATAAATCGATGGACTTGGAACCTTCACCGCCATCTCCAGAAGCATCAGCATCAGCAGGGACTTCTTCTCCTGCTGGAAAGTTCAGACCCTCGGTCCCAGTGCTCCTCCCACTTTTTCCAGGAAAAAACTCATATTCCATGGAAACCCCACCGCCCGATACGTTCACCCTCCTCCTTACTGCCGTCACCTCCACATTCTGCCACGAATTCCCCAGAAAGAACAAGGAAAAGAGCAAATCAATCTCTCCACGCGAAAAGAAGCGACTGGGCTAGTCGATGATGCAGAAAAGAATGATGGGTACTAGGTATATCTTGGTTTACCTGATCATCATCATGATCAATGCGAGTGGGGTAAATGGGAGGCTTAGCTGCTTTCGGTTGCGGAATCTCCAGATTCAGTCCGAGAAAATCGCGGTGACCGACCCTCATTTTCTCTGGGTAATTTTCCCTGCCCCTGTTAATGAACAGCCCCGCGGTCTGAGGATCCATGCGCTTTTTCTGCAGGCAAAAAAGAATAAGTGATCTGAAATCATCGCCCAGTAGAAAACGGACAGGAAAAGAATGAACAAACGAAAAGCACTGCAGTATCTCCTAGCCTTGCTTGAACCCTTTGCCCTTCTGGCCGAGGAACATATATAAAAAGAACGTCTTTTTTTTGTCTTTTTCGTTTCATCATTTAAGATGGGACAAAAAGGTCGATAGCCTCCCAAAAAAAAAAAACACTAAGACCCATTAACAAGACAAGAGGGCTCATCATCGCTCACTCATCAGCTAATGTAACAGTAACTAGAACTCTCATGTTCTGTCTACTTGTCTAGGTAAAACCCCTAAAACAATTATGTCGGTACTGCACAACAATGCTCGAGCACGAAGAAGAAGAAGATTGAAATGCTTTGGCGTATAACGGGGATCAGACCTTGAGACAAACGTCGCAACGGTCAGACACGCGCTGCTGGGCATTTGGAATTGAAGAGAGCTCTCTCGAGGTCTCCACCGCCATACTACTCCCGCCTTGACCCACCACCGGAGCCCTGGCTCCAAAAGTATCAAACGTGACCCAGCCCGGAACCGACACCGACACCGACCTCCCATGATCGCCCCCACCATCGTATTTCCTCTGGACCAAATGCCCCCTCCCCATGCCCATTCCCAGCCCCAGCCCCGTGCTGACCGGCGGCGGTCTGGTTGGCGGCGTGCAGTACTGCACAGGGACTCCACCGACTGCGTCGAGAGGGCCCGGGAACGAGAAGCCGGGGCGTTGTGGATTGTTGTGGGGCAGAAAGTAGGGAGAGTAAGGCTGAGGGGGAATTTCGGAGAGCTTGGTCCAGCGCTCTTGGTCTTGAAGCCGCAGGCGCTCCAGCTGAGCCACCCCCATGCCTCTCTGCGGCTGCTTCTTCGGCGGGTGCGGCCGCCCCATCTTTCTCGCCCTCGGCCTAGACGGCTCTTGCCTCTCTTGGTCAGTCCTCGAAGCGATGGGGTTGCTGGTGTTGGTAGTCATTTCGAGCTTTGTGGGCTCGGCTGCGGCCACGAGGAGCGGATGAGTTGCAGCAGAAGTAGCCATTGGAGAGACTGGAAAAATCTCTAGAGAGAGAAAGAGAGAGAGTCTTTTGTGGGAAACAAGATCTCAGAGGGCAGAGCTAGATTTTAGAGATGGAGGGTTTTGTGGTGGGCCTGATTTAAAGAACGGGGTTGCTGTTGTTGGATGAGTGCAGGTTGAGAGAGAGAGAGAGAGAGACATAGAGAGAAGGTAAACATAGGGATTATGCCAGAATATGTTCAGATTTTGCATGTCTTAATCGTGAGTAAGGTAATATGTGTCCAGCTCTGTCCTATGTTCATCATGCCTTTTAGGTTTTTCCATACTATGGTAAAATCTCTGTACTTTTTTTTTTTTTTGGTCCAAATACTCCATTCCAATGTGTTTTTTTTTGTTGGAAATAAGAAAAAAAAATAAGGAGGGAACTCCATATGGAGAAACTCATCTAGTTTTGGGCAAATGATTATGTTGGGCGGATAAGATATGCTAATGCAGAAGATTAATTGATAAATTTTATCATCCCATTACCATAGAATCATCGTATATGTGTCTATCATTATGGTAATTTCATTTCCTAGTTATGCTATATAGAGAACTGCCCAATTTTTATGTGTCTTATGTATGTACATGGACATGCATGCTAGGTTGACATATGGAAACCGCCTATTGGGATTATTTTTTCGTATATAATGATGCTCGTTCCCTTTTTTTTTTCTGAAACATATTTCGCTTTGTGTAATTAATAGGAAAAACAAAAAAAAAATTCCTCTTGACTCTCGATATGGATTATCCAATCGTTTTCGAGAAAGGCCGTGCTGAAGAAATCGTCGCTCGCTCTTGTGATCGTTGCGTCGCTTCTCTCATTCTTCAAGTTAGTAAGAGTGAAGCTTCGCTTCTCATATCCGCTTTGTCCATTGTTAGGTCGATAAATCCCATGTTCGTGCAAGTTAACATAAAAATTACATCTTTGATCGACGACAAACCATGTAAATACTCAAACTTTACATGTAGTAAATAACCGAGGGTGAGTACATCTACACAATGGGTGGTCCCTGAGAGATTTCATGTGCCTGTGGGATTTTCTATTATGAGACCTACAAGCCTATAAGTTGACATCGAGTAATCTCTATATAAGGAAAAGTTTCTCAAAATCTCACGAGAAACCAAGAGCATAACAGGCCTCCGAACCCCTTAATCTCCACAACTCAACTTTTATGTTTCAGTGAAATCCTTTGTATGGGTCCAACCAACCAGAGAGCAAATTAAATCACTCAATTTTTTCTCTACGTTATTTGATAAAATCGATAATAATGTTCTTCTGTTCATTATCCATCATGAGAAATTGGATTTTGATCTTGATTTGATAGTAATCTTAGGAAGTGGAAACGCTTCGCTACTTTTTTTTCCCCTAAAATTAATTACTTCGTCAATCACACGCTCTATTACTCTTTTGTTATCACTCTCGACCATCCATCCATCCATCCATTCATCTGATTCATGATTTTTCCCACACCCATAAGCGTACCCTCTTATGAATACTTGGAGTATCATTTTTTTAAGTCGGATTAGCACGTAAACTTACTAGAAAATCATACCAATCGAGTCGAAACATTTGAATACTTTGAGGCGAGATTAACACGATGGAGTTTGTTTTTATGAATTTGCGATGGGTTTGACTCAAAAAGAAAGACCCTACTCATGGAGCCTATGGAGGGAATAGACTGAGAGGGCGAAATCATTCCTTTGGAAGTTACCATAAGAAGAAGGTGGGCGCACTACGGCCGCCCAGCTAGCTAGGCCTTGGCAAACTTCAGCAAGTAATCATTTTCCTTTTACCCCAAAAACCAAGGGCCCTTTTGGACAATTCACTTCAAATAAATCCAGATAAAATAAATTTTATATTTATATGCACTAATGCAGTTAAGATCCTCTGATCCAAAGATCCTGTAATTTGCAAAAATTTTCCCAATATTTGGACAGTGACCGACTGGGCAATCATTTAGAGTAAGATTTTGTCCATGAATGCATGAATCTTGCCTTTGAACAGCTCCCTGATGATGCCTCTCCACATTGCCCTTGAGGTTAACACAGAACTAATCAATGCCTGTTATGATGCTTAGTGCTTATTAATTGCTTCGTGTTTGATCGAGGTTATAGAATTCAATTTTAGCAGCTCATTTCGTTACGTGCTTTATGTGGTTAGCGAGCATGTATGAAGATCTTGTTAAGAGTTTAATAGACAAGTTATCTGTTTTATTTTATTTTTTCGAAAGCATGCTTGCTTCAGAGGTTCAACTGTATCTCACTAAGATCCACAAAATCAATTGAGGGTATTTTCGGAAACAAGTTGATAAACAAGGATAAAGTTTTTTTTTTGTCCAAATATATTTTTCCCTCAATTTTGCCTGTATATGTGCAAGAGTCGAGCAAAGAGTCCAGTGTGTAGTGTGTACCACAGAGGCATGTTGAGTGTCCACTCCTCCAGTGAATTTTACATGTGATAAGCGAAGTACTTCACCACTACCCAGTTTAATATCTTAAGATGGGGTTATGAAAACGAAAACTCCAGCATTAACCCTCAAATTAAATCCACTACAGATGGCCTGACTTGGCCTGTCTTTGATCGAATTCAAGAAACAAGATTTATCGTAAATAGAAAAAAAAATTTGGCTCGAGATATCAGCTTACCGTAAAACAAAACGAAAGCTCTTTCTAGTTGCTTTCACATGGGAAGCAAAGAATAACATATTGACGCGTATTTTCTCCGGATTACCATTTCCATGCATGAAAGGACAAGCGCGAGAATTTCGAACGGAGAACTTGTCATTTCAGGATTAGTCCGGGGACCATTTAACTTATTTTAACCTTTTGGGGGGGGGGATGGAAAATATTTAAGGGGACCTTGTTCAGAAATTGAAATCGCGTGACCAGACCAACGCGTTGTTGCAATTTGCAATTTTGGGGATAGAGCTGTGGGGGAGGAATGAGATCTTTGAGTGCCCAAAGTTCATATATGCCAATACTAGTCCAGATTCTCTCAGATTTGACGCAGAAGATTGAACTAATTTGCTTGAATTTACGTAAGCATCTAGTTTGCAACGGATATAGGTAGGTAGATACATACACAAAAGATGTGGTTTTTTTATGAGAAAGCTCAAGAGACCGTCGGGTGTTTTTCCTGGCTATTTGGCCAGAAAAGCGAGAGGGCGACACGTGGACATGGTTGTTGTTATTGCTAGGCTTAGGCAGACACGGTGGATTCGTTGGGGTCTGGGCCGGAGATTGTGCACCTCTGAAGGTCCGGTCTGAGAATCATTGGGATCTGTGTCGTATCAAAAGCTAGGGATGTCCTCCGACACCCCCACCCCACCCCCACCAAAATATATATATATATTAAAAAAAATGTGTGTATATATATATATTAAATAGAAAATGTCCTGAAGGAAAAGCACATAGTCATATAACATAGATCCCCTAGGACGAGGAGGGGGAGGTTCGCCGACGTGATGTGTCATGTCCCCTTAGGGCTAGGACCACTCGGAACATCAGCTACTCCATCCCCATCATATGAAGATGCGTATTAATCCCCATTGCCAGTTCGTTTTTTTGTTCTCTTTTTTTTTTTTTTTTGCCTTCAAGGATTGGCCAGATCATTGTCTGTAAGTTTAGGTCAGCCAAAAGACATTAGTTGGCTAGTGCACTAGAGAAATGGATTAGAGATCAACACATTTACTATCGAAAAGAGAACGAGATGAGTTCTTTGGCATTTTCTGACAGATTGCTGCTACAAGGGGGGGGGGAGGGGGTTGGGAGCAACTGACAGTGGTGGCTTTATGCGACCTGGGAAAGTGAATTGCCGTTTTGGGACAAAGAAGGCAAAACCAGACTCGGCCTTCTACATTTCTGTAACCATTTTGGCTCACCCCACCTGGACCACCGAAAGCCATCATTTCCCCTTACCTGAATCCTCCCAACTGAGATTCGCCAACCCCCTTCTTCTGCCAATTCTGCCCCCCCGCATCGGCACCAGCTTCCGGGGTTCGGATGGACCTCGCGGTGAGATTTTCATGGGGGAGGGGGACAGCATTGGCAGCACGCGAGTTTCAGAAAAAGAAGAAGACGAAGAAGGGGAAGACAAATTTCGAGCAGGGTTCGCGATCTAGACCGTCCAAGGGAGTATCTGTGCGCGGAGAGGAGGAAAGATTGGACTGATGCATGCAAATGGCGTCGCCATCATCTGTTAGTTGTGTTGTGTGACAGGGTACTAGTACTAACAAAGCAGTACAGAAGACCCCAGACCCCGGAGAGAGAGAGAGAGAGGGAGGGAGGGACTCGCAGACATGGGGAAAAAAAGCAACGTTTGTCTCTGAAAATGTCTGCTTCAGACATGGAGAAACATGAACAACGCTTTCGATGTATAGGCCCGCTAATATTTTCTTTCTTCCTTTTTGGGGACGAATCGTTTTTCGTGAGGATGATTAGCGCCGCATAAACAGAGGGGGCCCTCGTCTCGCAAAATTTGACATCTTTTTTTTTTTCAAAATGGTGTCTGAATTGAATCTAGAAATCGATCGTCATAAGAGTTTTGCTTCATGCATTTCGCCCTTTCGCTCGGACTAAAGAGCATTTAATCGATCAGCCTTTTCGCGTGGCCATGGCCCGAGCCCGGAAACTCAATGCAGTTCCATCAGTTTCGAACCTCATGGAAAACCAACCAAAACTGATCGTTTCTGTCGAGAAAATCTATAGTTATCGTCCCTATACTTTTAGGCCTTTTGAATTGATCAAAATCTTTGCGGGTGCCATCAACAAATCTTTTTTTTTTTTTAGCAATGTCAATGACGTCGGAGTATGCTGTAAAAAAAAAACAATTTTGTTGGATTGGACTTCAAAGTAACTTGATTATAAAATTGGCAAAAACAAAATGATAAATTCAAAATACAAGAAATTGATCAGAGAATTTCTAGAAGTACATGGACGAAAAATAGAATTTTATTCTAGATATGCACTGTTTTTTTTTTTGAGGATTTTTAGTAATTGTCCTATTTCTAACTCTCCTCTATGTGACTTTTGCCCGTCCTCTTTGCAGAGCACGAGAGTCGAACCCCGGGGCTTCGTACCTGTTGGCGCTCTTGAGGATTGTACTTGTGAAATTTATATGAATAGTAACTATATAGCTAAAAGAAGCTGAATAGGCAGTGCATTGAAGGTTGTGATTGCAATTTTTCTTGGTCACGAATTTCATTTTCGAAAAGCAGGCACTAGCTAGCAAAATAGTTTTTCCCATTTTCTGAAAGAAGTCGAGTACATCGAGGAACATATGTTCAGAATTTAGATACGTTACTTAAACGGACACGCTTCTATCATGGTACATTTTTTCTCGAGCACGAAATAAAAAGGCATTTTAAACTGGGGATAATTATCCAATTAATTGTAAAGCTAGCGCTATTATACGGATGCCAATTTAGGACTATGTTGTAATTTAAATTCTAATGTAATCCTTTCGAAGGAAATCGTCGACGTGTTGTCCAGCCCCGTTCCGCCTGGCGAGCTACGTAGACAACTTGTGTATTGCCAAGTTAGCTATTTCCGACGGCAATTAGCCAGAAATTGTTTAAAAGCCCGTTGGCAAAATTAAGATTGTTGACACCTAAATTTTGACTTTTTAAAATTCATTTACTTAAGTACATAAAAAAATGAGAATTTGTTCTCACCAAAAATTAATTTTTTCATGCATTGCATATTTAATTTTTTGTCGGTCATGCATTTTATTATGGCTAACGACGGAGGATTTGAGCTTAAATTGACAAACGATTGGATTGAGCGTGAGGGAGGTGTGCCGAAAGGCTTATGAAGTTTTGAACTTAAAAGAAATTTTTCCACATGGACTGAATTACAAATACATAAAACTTCAGGGACTGAATTGCAAATACATAAAATTTCAGGGGCTGAATTGCAAATACATAAAATTTTAGGGATAGTGGAGAAATAAGAAAGGAAGATGAAGAAGGGGAGATATAGAAGGGAAGATGGAGAAATTAGAAAGGAAGATGGAGAAATTAGAAGGAAAGATGGAGAATGGAAGATGGTAGAATTAGAAGGGAAGATGAAGAATTAGAATGGGAGATGGAAAGATTAGAATGGAAGATAGTGAATTAGAAGGGAAGATGGAGATAAAGAATGGAGGATGGTGGAATTAGAAGGGAAGATGGAGATAAAGAAGGGAAGATGATGGAATTAGAAAGGAAGATGAAGTTAGTGGAAAAATTAGAATGATAGATGAAGATAGAGAAAGGAAGATGGGGGAGTAGGCTATAAAAGGAGGAAGATTAGAGAGAAATGGGGAGGACTTTGGAGATTGAGGAAAAAAATTTGGAGAGATTTCAAAAGAAAAAATTTTGAGAGAGAAAAATTCACCGCAGTGGAACAAGCTTTGGCGACATGACGGATTCATCTCCAACGAGCTCTAGGTGCATCAGCATGTGCAATTATCTGGTAACTCAATTTTTCGTGTTTAGATGACGAAATCTCGAAAACAAATATACTGAACATTCGTAGATAACTTCGAGATCTTCGATTTGATATATTATGGCGTGAAAATGGACGTCGTTTGCTATGTCAAAAGGGTCCCGAAATGGAGAGCAGAAATCTGGAAATATTGTGATCAGAACCTGAGATGGAATTTTTCTGATCTGACCTTTCACGCTAAATGATTTTCCATGGGTTATTCTAGACTTCGTTTCATAAAGACCTCTTCATGACATTTGTTCATAAGATCTTAATGCATAACATATAAAAAATAAAAAAATATTCGTGCGCGTTTCGTATTTTTAATGCATTTAATGAAATCATGCATTTCTGCTGGCGTCCTTGAGTCTGAGTGTTTTTCTGTGCGTGGTCATATTGATTCGTAATTATCTCATGTTTAGAGTCTTCTTTTGAAACTTCACAAAAAATGAAAGTTGTTCATTGGGGTCTTGTTTAGTAGACTGGAAAGTTTGGTGCATTAATTTTGAGATTTGAGTATCCATTTGAGCTTAATCCTGAAGTATGTCTGTTCTGTGAAATTTGTTTGTTTGCTGCTGAGCTCTCATGAAAGACCATTTTCTACACGAAAATGAGTGTCTCTTCAGTAAGAATGTAAAACATAAAAGTTGTCAACGACACATTTTCCCATCCACATAAAAAAATCTCAAAATTTTTGCATACATTTCATTATTTCTTTTGTATTTTATGGTTACTGCTTTCTCCCTAAGAATGTTCATGGACAGTATGATTTAATTCGTATTTTTTGTGTTAATGCATTGGAAAATGTAAAAAATGGTCTCAATGAAGTTTAATCAGCACGTGTTAAACTTTCTTTGAGTTTTTGAATTGTCTTAACTCATTGATGATTGTGCATGTTCGATTGGATAAGTTCATTATTTTCATTTGGCTTTCGGCCCGATGCTTTGAAGACTGGAAGATGACCAATGTCCATTCCGGTCCGTTTTGTTGTACTCCCGACCCACGAGGCTTGGCGACGGGTGTTTGACCGATGTCCATTCCGGTCCATTTTTGTTGTGTTCCCGATCATGTCTCGGGTTTTATTTAATTGGTCTGTAATTATTCACCCGACGAGTTGCGGGTTTTATTTTCACTGTCCTTAGGGTAGTTTTACTTTACCTGCTCTCTCTTCACATCTTCGTTTGCTTTGGGTGATTTTGCATTCTTTATAATACATTGAAAAATCTAAAAAAAATTCATAAAAAGAAAACCAAAAAAAAAAATTGCACCTTTGAACCTCAAGTGAAAATTCATCAAAATTGCCAAGTTGAACATTTTCATGAAATTGGTACCAAAAGGGCGTTAATTGAAAAATTAGCGTAATCAAGTCCCCAAACTCATTAATCTCTGGTTCGTAGGAATAAAGTATTTCTCCCGATACTTTATTTAGGTGTCTAATCAACCTACCCAAAATGATTAGTGGCGACTCCAAGATAAATCATTCTTTTGATGAAATTGAACTTAAGTCACGATTTGGTAGAACTCGGGAGAGTTCGAACTATGCTAGTTAATTCAATTTAATTAACATGGTAATCCATTAACTTTAAAAATTGGGAAATCGATTTTTAGGTCGCGACAAAGATTGAATTTGGCATGCATGCAGTAAGTTTAGAACTAAATTGGTAATCACGGCAAAATTGCCATGACAATTTGGTCTCCCAAATGATCCGAAGCATTAGTTTGACAACAACATCAAATCGAACTGGTACTTGGATCAGTAAATTACGAATCATGACAAAAAGGGATTGTGCAGATGAATCCTGAAGACCACTTCAAAGCAAAACCAGAACTCACGAGGAAGAACGAGAAGGAGAAAGCACGCAAAGAGGGAAATCGATGCACTTCAGTAAAGCTAAAGCTTCCACAGAGAACAACATAAATAATTTGACTATTACAAGAAAAGTACTTTCCTGATGCGGAGAGTATTAGCGATGCGTTTTTGGATCGGTTGGATAGACAAAAATCTCAGCGGAAGTCGAAGAATTGATGACTTTGGAGCTCAAACAATTTTCTTTATTTTATTTTACTTCAGCAATTTTATCGCTTGGTGGCGTTTTTGTAATTTCGTGGTTATTTTTAGATACCTAATAGGGCTAGGGTTACACCTGATATAAAATGTGTTTTATGATGTTTTAGGGGGGAGAATATTTTTGATATAAAATTTTGAAGATTGTTATTACGTTTCTGCGACTTTTCGCTTCTCTACGCGCTTACGCTGCGTCAGGTGGTATCAGAGCCTATGGCGACCGGCGGAAGAGGCGGTGGTCTTCTTGACGATGATCAGAAGACTGGAGCCCCGATCCTTGGGGACGACGCACTGCAACGTTTGGAGCAGCGTTTGAAGGAACACCTAGATCAACAACTCGATCAAAGGCTGCGTCGCATTAAAGAACGATTTGACGACATAGCAGATCGGTTTGAAGCTCTCGGTGTTGATGCGAACCGGAATAGACAGCGTGACAGAAGGCCAGGTGCAGATATTGCTCGTTGTAACCCTGTCGATAGATTTGTTCCTGTCCGCAGGCGGAATAACCCGCTATCTTCAGAGAGCTCAGAGGAGGAGGAAGATGAATCTGCTGAAGAAGCGCTCACTGATTATGGCGGTAGGCAACACCATGGGAGATTCCGAAGGGGGTATGGCGGCAGACGACGTTATGACGATCGAGAAAGTAACGACTTTAAATTAAAGGTCGATATTCCTTATTTTAATGGAGGCCTGGGAATAGAGAATTTTTTAGACTGGATTGCTGATATCGACAAGTTCTTCGATTATATGGAGATCCCTAGTGAAAAGCGTGTGCGATTAGTCGCGTGTAGATTAAAGGGGGGAGCATCTGCATGGTGGGAGAGGTTGCAGAATCGCAGAGAGAGAGAAGGGCGAGATAAGGTGCAAACTTGGCATAGGATGAAGAGGTTGTTGAAGCAAGAATTCCTTCCACCTGATTATGAACAGATTATGTTCCAGCAGTACCAACGCTGCTAGCAGGGGACTCGATCCATACATGAGTATACGGCGGATTTTATGAGACTGGCGGAGCGTAATAATCTGTCAGAGACGGAGGGGCAGCAGGTAGCCAGATATCTCGATGGGTTAAAGCCCTTCATTCGGGATAAAATCAGAGTACAAGTTCTGCGGAACCTGTCTGAGGCGAAGAACATGGCGATGAAAGCAGAGTTAATGCTGCAGGAAAGGGGTAGGAGGAACAATTATGGAAATTTTGGAGAAAGCAGTTCGGTGGGGAAGAATGTGTATAGCAATCGCTCTAACATGGAGCGACGTCCAAAAGACAAGGTGGTAGGGAAGCCCTTGGTGAGCGAAACGAAGGACAAGGGGACGCAAGCACCAAGAACTGCAAATCCTAATCCTTATGTGAAACCGGCGATAAAGTGTTACCGGTGTAATCAGCCTGGGCATCGGTCTAATGAGTGTCCTCAGAGGAAAACAGTAAACATGGCAGCAAGAGAAGAGGAAGATGATGAGTATCGTTGTGAGCCTGACGGCGAGGAAGACGAATTTGACGAGGAGTTAGAGGGAGAGATAAATTGCGTAGTGCGCAGGATGATGTTAGCCCCGAAGCAACCTGATGATTCGCAGCGACATCAACTATTCCGAACCCGGTGTACCATTCTCGGTAAAATTTTCACTGTTGTCATTGATAGCGGAAGCATGGAAAACATTATCGGGAAGGAGGCAGTCAAGAAGCTGGGAGTACCGGTGGAGAAACATCCTAATCCGTACACGTTAGGATGGATTAAATCGGGTGTGGACAGCATTCAAGTGACGGAGCGATGCAAAATTCCATTCTCCATTGGTAAGTACCAGGATGAGTTGTATTGTGATGTAGTAGACATGGATATGTGTCACGTGTTGTTTGGCAGGCCGTGGCAATATGATGTAGATGCGCAGCACTCGGGGAGAAGTAAACAGTATAGCCTGGTGAAAGATGGGGCGAAGTACACGTTGCTCCCGCTGAAGAAGAAGGACAAACATGCTGCTGAAATAACTTCCTTACCCTTACGAGGAAGTTTGAGGCTGACGTTAAAGAGACCAGGCAGATTCACGCGCTAGTGGTGAAACAGACGGCGTTTGAGATAGAGGCTGTGGGGGAGCAACTCGACTTAGTCAAGCTGTTGTTGAAGGAGTTTCGTGAGTTGATGCCCGAAGAGGTTCCAGATGGATTACCACCCATGCGCGACATTCAGCACCATATTGATTTAGTTCCTGGTGCTAGTCTGCCTAATCTACCGCACTATAGGATGAGCCCAAAAGAGAGTGAGATTCTGAAAGAGAAGGTGGAGGAATTGCTGCGAAAGGGGCATATCCAAAACAGTATGAGTCATTGTGCTGTACCTGCGTTATTAACTCCTAAGAAAAACGGGAGTTGGCGGATGTGTGTCGACAGCCGAGCCATTAACAAGATAACCGTGGGATACAAATTTCCAATTCCAAGGTTGGATGATATGCTGGACAGGTTGCACGGTGCTAAGTTGTTCTCGAAGCTGGACTTGAAGAATGGATATCATCATATTCGTATTTGACCCGGAGATGAGTGGAAGACGGCTTTCAAAACAAAGGAAGGGTTGTACGAGTGGTTGGTGATGCCGTTCGGACTTTCTAACGCTCCGAGCACCTTCATGAGGCTTATGAATCATGTTCTGAAACCTTTTATTGGCAAATTTGTTGTAGTTTATTTTGATGATATCCTGATTTATAGCAAGACTGAGGAGGATCACTTTATGCACTTGAGGGAGGTGTTAACAGCATTGCAGGCCAACAAATTGTACATAAATCTTAAGAAGTGTAGTTTTCTAACTAACAAACTGCTTTTCTTGGGATTTATTATAACTACTGAGGGAATAGAGGTGGATGAGGCGAAGGTGAAAGCAATTAGAGAGTGGGCTACACCTAAAACAGTTTCAGAAGTTCGAAGCTTTCACGGGTTAGCTACTTTTTACAGGCGTTTTATAAAGAATTTCAGCACTATCGCAGCCCCAATTACTGAATGCATGAAGAAGGGCAAATTTTTATGGGGAGAGGAAGCCGATAACAGTTTTACTATTCTGAAAGAAAAGTTGTGTACTGCACCTGTTCTTGCTTTACCTGATTTTGATAAACTGTTTGAGGTAGATTGTGATGCTAGTGGCGTGGGTATAGGAGCTGTTTTGTCTCAAGAGCGCAGGCCTATTTGCTATTTCAGTGAGAAACTGAGTGAAGCAAGACAGAAATGGAGCAGTTATGATAAAGAATTTTACTCCGTTGTACGGGCCTTGAAGATGTGGGAGCACTATTTGATTGGTAAAGAATTTGTGCTCTATACTGATCACGAGGCATTGAAGTATTTGAATAGCCAGAAAAGGATCAGTAAGGATATGCATGCACGTTGGTGTCAATTTTTACAAAAATTCCCGTTCAGATTACAGCATAAATCAGGTGTGCATAATGTTGTAGCAGATGCATTGAGCAGGAGAGCTGGCTTGCTGATGACACTACGTCAGGATATTTTGGGGTTTGAGCAGCTGAAAGACTGTTATGCAGGCGATGATGATTTTGGACAGATTTGGGAGACGTGTGCTACTGGCCAACCTGTGCAGGAGTTCTTTATTTTGGATGGTTACCTGATGCGTGGCAATCAGCTTTGCCTTCCTCGAACATCATTACGAGAGAAGGTGATTCGTGATTTACATGATGGTGGATTAGCTGCACATCTGGGTCGTGACAAAACTGTAGCTGCAGTCGGGGAGCGATTTTATTGGCCCCAATTGCGTAGAAATGTCAGTAGGTATGTACAGAAGTGTTATGTTTGCCAAACCGCTAAGGGACAGTCGAAAAATACGGGTTTGTATATGCCTTTGCCTGTTCCTGAAAATATTTGGGAGGATCTGTCTATGGATTTTGTGCTTGGTTTACCACGAACCCAAAGAGGCGTGGATTCTGTTTTTGTTGTGGTTGACAGATTTTCCAAGATGGCGCACTTTATTCCTTGCAGGAAGACTTCTGATGCAATAAGTGTGGCCAGGTTATTCTTTAAGGAAGTAGTTCGTTTGCATGGTGTCCCTAAGTCCATCACTTCGGATAGGGATAGCAAATTTCTGGGGCATTTTTGGCGAACCTTATGGAAGTTGTTTGATTCATCTTTGAACTTCAGTAGCACAGCTCATCCACAAACCGATGGACAAACTGAGGTGGTCAATAGAACTCTGGGTAATTTAATTCGAAGCATTTATGGCGACAAACCGAAGCAGTGGGATATTGCTTTATCACAGGCAAAGTTTGCTTACAACAATGCAGTTCATCGTTCTATTGGTAACTCACCTTTTTCAGTCGTTTATACAAAAACGCCTCAGCATACTCTAGATTTGATTCGGTTGCCCAAGCAAGCAGACAAAAGTGTTGCAGCGGATCATATGGCTAAGTAGATTGTGGAGGTACACCAAGAAGTCAAACAAAAGTTGGAAGAGACTAATCAGAAATACAAGGCTGCAGCAGATAAACACAGACGAAAGCAGGTGTTTGCTGAAGGCGACCAAGTCATGGTATTTCTTCGGAAAGAGCGATTTCCCATTGGTTCTTACAGCAAATTGAAACCAAAGAAGTATGGGCCTTACACTGTCAGCAGGAAGATTAACGATAATGCTTATGTTATAGACCTTCCTCAAAGCATGGGCATTTCGAACACTTTTAATGTTGCCGATTTATCACCGTTTTATGAGTCCACGAAGCCGATGTATCCAGATTATAACTCTAACTCGAGGACGAGTTTTTCTCAAGTGGAGGAGAATGATGCGGAGAGTATTAGCGATGCGTTTTTGGATCGGTTGGATAGAAAAAAATCCCAGCGGAAGTCGAAGAATTGATGACTTTGGAGCTCAAACAATTTTCTTTATTTTATTTTACTTCAGCAATTTTATCGCTTAGTGGCGTTTTTGTAATTTCGTGGTTATTTTTAGATACCTAATAGGGATAGGGTTACACCTGATATAAAAGGTGTTTTATGATGTTTTAGGGGGGAGAATATTTTTGATATAAAATTTTGAAGATTGTTATTACGTTTCTGCGACTTTTCGCTTCTCTACGCGCTTACGCTGCGTCATTTCCATTCTCGTCTTTACATTTGTATGGTATCAGGACATGAGTAGATTCCGATGTTACATACTCAGAACACAACAATGGTTTCCGATCCAAGTGCAGTTCGAGCCACCCGGATCACAAGTAGACACAAAAATGATCAACATGGTTAAGAGAAAAAGAAAAAGAAGAAAAAAAAAAAGCTAGAGCTCGCCGATTTCAACGATCCAAGCTTCTAAACACGGAATTTCCCCGATTTTCTCCGGAATTGAATGAGAAACCGGCGAAAAAAAAAATCCCATCTCCTTTCCTGCAAGTGTTTGTTTCCGAACCACGGACGAAAAATCTCATGAAGCTCGAAAAAGAAGGAGCAGCGACAATGTACATGTTTTGATGTGTCGCGAGACTCACGAGTGCGGCGTGCCGCGCGACCGTTTCCTCTGTAGCAGACCTTCCAAGATGATCTTCTTCTTATACTCTGCAGAATCCACGTTCGAAGGATCGTTGCCGTTCTCCTCCGACGAGGACTTTGTGCACTTGGTTATGCTCCACGGAGGCATGAAGAACAGCCAGGTTGAAGTGCAAACAATGGCGCAGACCTTGCCCCACAAGACCAGTACCAAAAGGGTCAGCAGAAGCAGGAAGATAGCAGAGTTGTCGGAAGACGAGGGCAGCCGCTCTTTGCCGTCCTCTGCGGCGCTCAATTGAATCTGCTTTGAGTTGAAAGAACCAGACGGAGTTGAGGACTTGGTCCTCCCTCTCAGTGAAGAATTCGTGCTTGAAGATCGGGAGGACCCGAGGGAAGGCGAAAACGCTGCAGCCTTGGAGGAACGCGAAGACGTAGAGGCCTCGGACTCGGTCGTTCGGAAATTGTCATTGTCCGAAACTCCGCTGCTGGAATTTTGATGCATTAGCTTCAGAATTCTATCTGCTTTCGTAGACAGATTGTTGATCGATTCGGATGAGTTCTTCGTGCTTTTTCTCTTTTCCATCTTCTTCACCTGTGGATCGCAAAAAAAAACTTGTTCAAAGTCGGAAAAGGTAAGTCAAGAGAATCATTTGCGTCTGTGCTAATCAAATTGCTCCAGAGTTAGAGATCTGGTGATGATGCAGAATCGAAATCGTCTATTGAAAACAAGATGTCGGTCAACAGTCGAAGCAAAACCAGAACGCAGACTCAACTAAATGATCCCATCGTTCCACAATCGTTAGTTGACCGAAATTACAGGACGAAATGGAATGACTTCCCACTTCGTTGGAGCCCCCAAAAAAGAAAGAAGGCAACGCGATTAGACGAGCAAGCGTCGATGCAGCAAGACAGAGGATCGAGCGAACAATGCCCCGCGCATGATCCAGTCGCGTCAACCAAATCGCGTGACAACCCACCAACATCCACGCGTGAGATCAAAGTAGAGAAACACGCGATCGTCATTGGAACTTGGACAGACGATCCCGCGCGTCCCCATGTCCGTTTTAAGGAACAGAGAATCATCACGGCGGAGAGAAAACTAACCTTAGAAGCCTCGAAGAACACGGCCGTGGAAGCACGCGAGAACAACTTCAAACCCTTCTTCTTGTTCTTCTTCTTCCCGCGATCATCGGACCCATCGTCCCCTTTATCCGCCGGCGTAATCTTCTGCAGAGCGTGGCCATCTTTTTCCTCCGCCGCCACGTACCCGAACAACGGCCCGTCCGAACCCCGCTTCCCCTCGTCGCCACCACCGTCGTCGACGACGGCCGGCTTAAAGCATCGGAAGAACTTGGTGCTGGTGCTGTTGCTGCGGCTCACGGCAGGGCTCGGCCTCTTCTTCGCCTCCGGAGGAGACTCCATCATCGCGTGGCGGATCGAGGGGTAGTCCTAGATTAAGCAAATGGAGATGAAAGAGACAGTTTTTTTCGGTGGGTTCTTTTCTGTCTTCGTTCGTGCGTTGAATCGTGGAGGGGGCGATTGTCATTTCATGCCGGCGTTGCCGCTTCGTCTCTCGCGTAATCCGTTCAAAACAATGTGGCGAAGTTCAAATGGAGAGTTTCTCCGGCTTTTATTTATCATGTCCTATTCTTGTTAAAATAATTTAATTAAATTCCCTTTTTTCTTTTTTCTTTTTTTAAAATTGGATATGAATATCGAGTCGGCTTTTGGGTCGCCTGTTTCGGGCAGTTTATCCAGTTTTTTTTGTTTTTGCTTTTGCCAAATAGATTAGATAATGACACCCGGAGATTTAGGAGTTGATAAATGATGGGACATCCGGAATCGTTCTGTCTCTAAGAAATAAGAATTTCTAACTAACGAAACCAGCGACGACACGGTACAATCCGCATTCGTATACGTGCGTATGTCGGAGGCTCGTACGCACGGCCTTTCAGAAACTAAAATTAGGACCGCGTCTCCGAGTGTGATTTCTTCAAGCCGCGCGAGCTGATCCCGTGAAATTTCCGCGTTTCTTCTTTCGGTTATTCAATTTTTAGCTTTTGGCTTGACATAAAAAAAAAAAGAAAAAAGAGAGAGACAGTTTTTCTTTGACCGAGTTTACTTTGACCCGGTCGTTGCAAAGACCAGATTGGCCCGGACAAGCACCGATCGTGCAGGATACTCCGATACTGATGAATTGCGGTCAATGCGGGGAGTAACAAAGGGACCGAACCGAAGTCCGGTCGTGCCAAAAGTCAAGGAACAATCTGTTGACCATTTCTTCATCATGCTCAGGACAGGTACCTCGGTAACCTTGTGCATAGTAGCGCGGGAGTTCGATACCATATCTTGATTCGACCGTGTTGATTTCCAAAGCACCAGGTTAGTTAGAATGAGCCGAATATTTTCACGATATGATTTTCGCAATTTTTTTTTTCAAAAAATCCTGACATTCGGACTTTCCATCTCGATAGTATCTGAAAACAGAGTTATGACCTAAAATATGCTTTTCCAATCACAAACATTCATGAGTTTTTTTTATTTATTTATTTATGTAAGATCGCGCTCTTTTCTAGTTTTTGGGAACACTTAAGCATGCATTTGCAATGGCAAAAGGCGGATTCCTTAAGAGTCTTTGTGGATCGACTGTTGCTAAAGTATATGTTTCTCTTGTCTGGTACATAGTTGACGTCATGGATTATCAGACTCGTGTGAATGCATACCATGGCTCGGGAAATTGGGAGGAAAGGGAAATTGGAGAGTACGAAAGGAAAATTATGACATTTTTCCTCCATTTACTTCCAAAAAAAAAATTAAAATCTATTTTGCTTTCGATCGTCCAGGTTCCGTGGCTTTTTTTTCTTTTTTGGTCGGAGGTTCTGAGATTCACCGCCTCCTCGTTTAATTCATATTCCATGCACAGAGTGTAAACGCGTCCTGTTTAGATTAGGCAAGAAAAATATGACACGTGGATAGCAGGCGTGTACCAAGGAATTGGAAAATCGTCCAGACCGGTCCGAACAAGTGGGTCTCAAGGGAACCTTGTTCTAATATATTAGAATTAATGGATACTGGTTCGGTTCTCGATTTCAGATATGAAATCGCTGATCCAGATCGAATCGATACTATATATATATATATAATTTGAGGAGGCAGATGGGAAAAGTTCAAACGTTGGGGGGCAATCAACAACGATCCTAAAAAACTGGCAGGGCAATATGTAACTTTCCTCTGATATTTTTGCATGCAATTCCTGCATTATTTGATATCACCATTTAAAAGAATTCATGTGCAGCTCGAAACGGGGAGTATCTTTCTTCGTGGAAAAAAGAGAGGGACCAGTTTACGATTTGCTTAAAAAAAAAGAGAGAGTAAATGATCGTGTGAAGTTTGACGGGACCGGCTCTTCGGACTTAATCTAGAATCAAACCATCCTGATAGTCAAGTTCTCGAGGGAGTCTATGAAATCGATAGATGATTCTTGATTTCAATTTTTCGAAATCGATCCTTAAATGTGTGGTTTTTGATTTTAGGTTAGGGAGCACTGACGTTAAAATCCATCGCCCCTGCTTCATGGTAAGACCCCAAGGCTTCCGACCACGACTTGAAATACACGCCAACAGCCCGAGGAATAGGTTTGCTAGCAATTGAGGAGGTGGAGCAGTCTAATAAGTAATAAGTCACTTTGGCCTTTTGCGGAGAAATGGTAGGCAACCCCTTTGGCACGCTATTAAGTATTATGTTCTAATTCTCTAAAAATATTCTAAATTTAGGTTTAATTTCGATTCTGTTCAAAAAAAAAATTCAATCTTAAAAAAATCAGGTCTAGTCTCAATTCTACTTGAAACTTTTTTTTTTACTGAAAAGAAACCTTAACTTTATGTGTAATCCTAAATTTGCCCTTATCTACTAGTTGTAAAAAATTCACAAACTTTGGCTCTAGTCCTAACTAAATCTGTCTCGAATTGTTTTATCTATAAACAAAAAAAAGAAAACTTTCGATCTAATCTCAAATATGCTTATGTTAACCGTCAATCCAAAAATTATTGTTAGTTGTTTGAAGTGGCATTTTCACGTCGGTAACAAATGCACATTAGCAAGGCAATGTGGAAAATTATCTTCAAGACAATACGACTAGCGAAGGTTTTTGGACGGAAGGCTAACAAGGGCAGATTTGAGACCAAATGAAAAGTTCATGTTTTCTTTAGACAAAAAAAAAAGTTTGGGAGTGGAGTTAAAATTGATCATAAAAAAATAGCTCAGGGAAGATTGGATACTACACTTAAAATTGAAATTTTTTAGAAAAAATAAATTTGGGACAGAGCCGGGGCTAACTTTAAAATTGAGATTTTTTTTTTACAACTTAGTTTTGAAGAATTGTGATTTGTACGACTCAGCGATAATTTGATCTCACGTGGACCAAAAATAGTTGTCTATAACCGGGGAATCAATCAATTGCCAATCAACGCCTACCGTCTAGATTTGATCATGCATCTCATCCTTCACGTGCCCAACAGGATCACAAAGGCTCGAAGGGCACTTTTTGGACGGCTTTGACCGAGCCATCACGATCTCAAATGGGTCGGCCCTAAGGGCTCAATTCGATTCAATCCACCCATTGATCAACCCTATTAAGATGCAACCTTAATAGATAACATTATAACTTATTCATAAATTTTGATTTAATGTATAATGTAATCCTTGAATTTTAAAATCATTAAACATGGTCCTGAGTTTTAATCTAATGTAGAATGTCATTCATAAATTTTTAATTTATTTAATATTATCTCTAAACTTTTGATACATGTTTAATTTGATTTCTAACCTATATAAGTATATTCAATGTTCTTAATTCAAATTTAGTCATAATAGTGAATATTATTATGAAGTCCAAAAATTAAGTTGAATATGTACTGAAATTTTAGGGACATCGTTAAATAGATTAAAAATTTACGAGCGATATTACGTGGAGCTAAAGTTTAAGAATCATATTAAATAAATATGAAGTTTGAGGACACGTGCATCGGACCAAACGGGCCAATGTTTGTGTCATCTGCTGGGTTACGAGGAGAGAAGAAAATACAGGGGGCCAGAAGAAGAGAGCGAAGCAGAAAAAGAGGGAGTGAGGAGTGAGAAGCGTGAGGAAGTCGAAAGCGGCCCCCTCTGCTTTCCTGGAGAAGAAACCCGAAACTTTGGACAAGCTTAGGGCAAAGAACCTTCTCTCTCACCGTCTCCCCCCATATAAAGATCGCTCTTTTACCGTCTACTGCAGAAGACTCGCTGACATCGTGCGCGGAGAAGAAGCGATGGCATCGCCGATGGACCTCCTCCGATCCAATCTTTCCCGTGTCCGGATACCCGAGCCCACCAATCGCATCTACAAACAGGAATGCTGCGTCTCATTCGACACCCCGGTATCTCCCTCCTCTTGTGCTTGGCTTCGTTAAACCCCCGCTGGGCTGTTGATAATCGTGAGTTTAGGTGGACTCTAGCTTTGGCATTACCGGGTTGACGGTTCTTTACTGCTTTAGCCGGCGTTTCTCGTGTTTATCTTGCGGAGGTACTTAGGGTTTAGTTCATTGAGGCCCTGATTCTCAACATCAGTTTACAGTTGCGGGCAGCAATGGTGTGCCCTTTTAATCTGTACAGGAGTTATGAAGAGTAGTCATGGTTATACATTCTTACTCGGGTTGATCGATTGATGATTCTTGTTCACCGGTTGCAGAGGTCCGAAGGTGGGTTGTTCATTGACATGAATACCTTCCTCGCTTTTGGGAAGGAATTCGTGGGCTGGAACTTTGAGAAGACAGGAAATCCCGTATACTTGCATATTAAGCAAACAAAAAAATTGGTTTCTGAAGATAGGCCATTGAAGAAACCGACTCTATTGGCAATAGGTACTCTTTGATTACACTATATATGTCATTTTTCGTTTTTCTTTGGACATCTTTTGCATGCTTCGCGCCATTTCCTTCTTTCTGTTTATCTTTGGCTGACTGTTTGCTTATTGCTTGTTATCGATTTTTCAATTTCCATCATCATTTTGTTAACAATTGGAAATCCCAAGGATCGCGGTTAACCTTACTCCTGCAGAGGTTTCTTTTAAGTATGAAATCTTTCTATATATAAATGATTTTTTTGCCCACGGCACTCCTTCTCGATCGATAAATGCTTGCTAGAGCTTTGAAGGAGCTGCTCTAAAGCTTTGAACTAAGAGGACCTCGCGCTAGAGGGTGTATGGAGAAATTCTTGTGGATTATAATTTTGGAAGATATGATGTTTTTTCCTTGAATGAGTTAACAGGTCCTAGTCAGCAGGTTCCCGTTGTTCGATTGGCTTTCCCACTTTGTGTTTCTCTTTCAAGCAGGTTTCTTATTCATAACCTATCTCTGTAAACACTAAGTCAACAGCAGTCTGCCACTAGATGCCCTAATTTCATCCCACTTCTTGCGGATACTCGGGGAATTTGAATGAGCATTTAGCTGAGACGAACTGACACTACTAGAGAAGGAGACACCCTTCTACTGGAAATTTTGTTTTAGAGCGAGGCTGATTCTCCCCCCGTTATGTAAAGTAGGCCCCAAGCAATGGGAAAAACTTCCTGTTATTTGTTTTGTTTATGTTTGTTACGTTATGCTTTTAGTAGACTCACTAACATAGTAGTTTGAGGCTGGAAGCTCTGCTTGTGATGTGCCTATCCTTATTTTCTTCCTTTTTGTCAATATGACAGAAATGTGTATTTAGCTGTCGGTGGCATGGATATTTATCTATTTTGTCCGACTTGTAGGCATTGATGGGGGCTTTGACAATGGTGAACCTGAATATGAAGAAGCCTATAGCATAGTAATATTACCTGGATATATATCACTGCAATTTCCTTCCGTGGAATTACCAGAGAAGGTGATCCTTGACTCTCCCTCCTTCAGCATGTTTTCATGTAGTGATTTTACTAGTACTCTTTCAACGAAGTCTCCCTGGTAAAATGGCAGGTGCAGTATAAGTCATCTTTCAAACTTTTTTTGTAGGTAAGGTTGGCTGTCGATGCCATTTTGTTGTCTGAAGGTGCTGAGAGGAAAGAGCAAGTTGCTGCTTGGGTAGCAGATAAGAAGAAAGTTAGTCCATATGCCACAGACTTGCTACAGATTGACAATGGTGTTGTCGTTCCTCCTTCTGGTTGGAAATGTGCCAAGTGTGACAAGACAGAGAATCTATGGCTCAATTTGACTGATGGAATGATTCTGTGTGGACGGAGAAATTGGGATGGAACTGGCGGCAACAATCATGCTGTTGAACATTACAAGGAGGCTGGCTACCCTCTAGCTGTGAAACTTGGCACTATAACTGCTGATCTGGAAGGAGCAGGTAATGGAGACATGCGATAAACATGCTTAGAAGCAAATGGATGAGGCATTTAGTACTGACTAAATGAGAGTTAGTTGTGCAATAGAGATTTATGTATAGATTTTTTTTACAAGCATTTGAGAAGAAAATTTTTTCCGTTGGCAAGCTCTTTGATTTTGCTCTTCCCAAACCAACTAAAAGACATAAAGATGTAGTATCCTACAACAAGGGATTTGAATATCCCGCTATACCTATAAATTTTTGCTTAATAGACTCATTAAGCCTAAAGTGGCATAAGATGAATTTTAAAACTAGAAGAGATTACTTAGCAAACGCTTTTGGGTGGTAGAATACTCAGATGAGTGTTGGATAGACGAGACTCATGAGTGGAAGATGGTATTGGGATTGTGTGAGATAGATGATGTATTCTTTGGAGTGGCAAATGGACAAGTTGGTTTTTGGTTGTCTTTCAAAATTCTTATCATTCCGCTTGCAAGAGTCAAGACAATTCTTAGTTTTTGAGTACGTTTGGTTTTTACTCATAACAAAAAGCTCAGTTTTGGTGAATCCTGGAGTTTTACTATCATTGGCTCTAAAATTTGTTAAGTGCTTCTAGAGTCGGTCATTCCTACAGTGCTTGTCATAGTTAGCAGAGAATTCTGCATTCGGTGAAATCTAATTTATTGCATTGTGGCAGCTCAGACGTTTTCTCATATCCAGAGGATGAAAGTGTTTTGGACCCACATTTAGCTCAACATCTGGCATTTTTTGGCATTGACTTTTCATCATTACAAAAGGTAAGGTGTTTGTCAGAGCCGATAGTGATTTCTGGTCAATTTGTTGGATGCGATTTGAGGTATGTGATAAGAGTTTTTGTGGATTATAAGCTGTTATGATGTTGTATAAAAGTTGGTTACCCTTGTTATTTGGTATGGTTACTGGTTACTTGTGCTGAAGTCACAAAATATGTTGGGAGTGCAGGGAACTGTTTGAAAACGTAAAACCATGAAAATCATTCAAATAAAGAGGCCCAACTCTAAGAGTTGATCAAGAAAGCTATCATACATAGTAATTATAGCAAGCATAAGAACATTAAAGAAATGAATTGCTTCCTTGCATGTAAGTCCTTATTTTCTGCCTATGCCATTTTGTCATACTGTGTTGAACGTTTTTGTAATGATGAATATTAGTCTAGGTGTTTTTTTTTTTTTTTGGGGGGGGGGGGGGCGCACATATTAGTCTAGGTGTTTAACCACTTGATGCTTCAGCAATAAGATGCTTGATGCTTGAGGTGGCTTGAAAGCATGAATTATTGAAAAATCTAATCTTGTGGAAAGGGCCATGGCTATAATTACATGCAGGTCCTAATTTTGAACAAGTTTTGACAGATATCTTAGCTGACAATCTTGCAATGCTTAAGTATCTTAAAAATGGTAATTCGGTTGTGGTTGAAAATTTTAAATAACATACTAAGTTAAGTTCTCAGTTGTATTTATGGATATTTGGCTTATCCATTTCATGGAGGCTCATGAGGTGCTGTGTTCATTTTCTTGGAAGCTTACATTTCATAACCTTGAGAGAATCAACTGTATGCAGTATAGAGGCTTTCTATTCCTCTTCTTGATCAATATGATGCCCGTTAACTTGTTGTGTAGGCTTTAGTCTATTGATTTCTTGCTTGCTTTTGTGATTTTCGGCTATATGACAAGATGTTGTTCTCATTATGTAGACTGAAATGACTACTGCCGAAAGGGAACTTGACCAAAACACTAACTTTGATTGGAACCGAATTCAAGAAAGTGGACAGGAGGTTGAACCCTTATTTGGTCCAGGTTACACTGGACTTGTCAACCTTGGTAACAGGTAATGATAATTGGGATGATGCATTTGTGTTTCTCCTTTCCTTTGTTTGCTCTTTTTTTTTTTTTTGTGGCCAAATACTCGTTTCCTTATTGAGTTTATGTGCAGCTGCTACATGGCTTCGACCATGCAAGTTATATTCTCAACCCTTTGCTTTTGTACACGGTCAGTTGGCTCTTCATCTTTGGAATGATATTGATTGCATAACATATGTTTTCACTACTCATCGAGTTTATTGCTTGATGATATCATCATCAGGTACTACATGCATCAAAGCCTAAAATTGGCTTTTGAAAGGGCTCCTGCTGATCCAACCGTTGACTTGAACATGCAGTTGTAAGTGGTTAATGGCATACTGATGCTTTTGTAATTCTTCACATAAAATATAATATGTCTGTTTTCTTGCTGCCAATAAAATAAAAATAATGGGATGTAGTTGTATCACTTGCTTTTGCGTTCTGTGGTTTCTTCTTCTTAGTGCTCCCTGCTTTTTTACTATAAAAGAAACACTCATGAGTCTCCTTCAGTCATACTGAGCACCAGCCTTAGCTATCTCTTTTGAGAGCACACAGATGGATGTGTTCTTCTCTACTTGATGAAATGGTGACACATGCAGTTGAGTTTAGAGAAGTTATTGACATGAGCTATGGACATTTGGCCCTGGTGAGTTATGCTGATGTTTGGTTGTATGCGTCAGGACAAAGCTTGCTCATGGTTTGCTGTCTGGTAAATACTCTGTTCCAGTACCTGAGGTAAAAGATATGTTCACTTTTCCCCCCTTTTCGATGTATCATAACTCCTTGTCCTGCATTAATAAATTTTACTATGTTGATTTTTCCAGAAGGATGATGATGCAAATGTATCGAAACACCCTGTAAGCTTTCTCGCCAAGATTTATTTCATGATCATTCAGCGATTTATTGGTGGAAGCCCTAAGCTTGCACCAGTGTGTTAATTTTGTGCATTTGAAACTTCTAGAGCTGACTTCACCTGGTTGTAAAATTGCGGTGGTATCTTTTCTATTATGGATTTTTCATGCACCCGTCTTTTTCCTACGCCTTGAATTGATTATGTATTTTTTTTCTTTAAGATCCTTGCCAAGTCCCTATGTGTCTTACACTTCTATTCTTAATTCTTTTTTCTTTCTTCTTGTATTTCGTATACTGAACAGTTTCCTGGCCACATCATATAATTCTGATTTTTCTTGCTTGCAAATTTGTAGAAGCAGGAAGGGATACGGCCTCGTATGTTCAAGGCTGTTATTGCTGCCAGCCACCCTGAATTTTCAACAATGAGACAGCAGGTATGCCTGCTCTATAAGCTAGATGCAAATCATGCTGTATGTGAAACTGTAGGTGGTGTGTTTTGTATCTTAGTAAAAAATCTATTTGTACCTTAGGGGGCGCATGATAACATTTCAGAAGTTACTTCTGGCAGAGAAAACAACTTCTAGCAGGGAAATCCGTTTGGTGAAATCATTTTTGAAGTAGAAATCCGTTTGGTAAATTTTTTCGCTTCTGATAGACTTTTTCACTTATGGTAGACTTTTTCACTTATGGTAGGATTTTTTGTCCAATTTGAGAAGTAAAAAAAAGTTACTTTTCAGCTTCAAAAATTACTTCTGATCTCCGCAACCGCTGCCGCTGGTCGCGGCCGCCACCGCCACCGCCGCCGGTCGCTAGCGAAGAGAAGTGTTATCATGCGCACTCCAAATGCATTTCTCTCTCAGAAATCAACTTCTAATAGAGAAGTTGATTTTTGGTAGAGAAGTGTTATTATGCGTGCCCTTAGCTTTCCATTTGGTCGGATATTAGTTTTCTCGAGATCTGACTGTATAACAATATCTTCTCATGTACTTTGGTCAATGTTTTTCTCAGTACTTTTTCTTTTGCATTCCATAGGATGCTTTGGAATTTTTCCAACATTTTCTTGATCAAGTCGAGCGAGCTCATGCCGGGAATCCTGAGGATCCCTCAAGAAGTTTCAAGTTTGGTATTGAAGATCGGATATTGTGCCCATCTGGAAAGGTCACTTACAGTAGAAGGCTTGACAACATTCTCTCTCTAAATATTCCACTGCATGAGGCCACAAATAAAGGTGAATATTCTTTCTTTTTGCTTTCAATTTTTGTAAGTGTTTGTGTTGTTAAGATGGTCCCATTGTTTGCTTATCCAGCGGAATTAGAAGCATTCTACAAGTTAAAAGCTGAGAAAGTTTCTCAGGGAAAGGAAGTGTAAGTTCAATGTCTTATTTTTCAGGGCTCATCTTTGATTCATGATAGAACATGTTTACTGAGAATGATATGCTGGCAGATCTAGTGATGAAATTGTACGTCCAAGGGTTCATCTAGAAGCATGCTTAGCAAACTTTTCAGCTCCAGAGGAGGTCCAGGATTTCTACAGCTCTGCCTTGAAATCGAAGACCACAGCTATTAAGTGAGCTTTATAACCTTTCAATCTGTGGATCATTTTAGCTGTCATTTAATTAGCTGTAATATCAATGCCAATGTTGGCATTGATGTAATACGTGTACATCATGATGAACAAGCCAGCGCTTAGATGGACACACATTCGGCTGAACAGTAGAAAGTAGGCATGGAGTTTTTCTTGCTTGCAATTTCTTGTTGAAGCCACAAGTTTCCTCTTCATCAGTTTTTAGGATCCAGTCGACAAGGTAATTCACATTAGAAGTTGCAGGCTTGAATCTATACACCTCTGTGTTGCTGAAGACTGTTGATTCAATAGGATTTTAAATTTCAAAGATCCTTCCATAAATTCTGTTGTTCATCCACTCTCTACTCCTTATGATGCACCATCACTGCTCAATGATTTTGAGAAAACATTATTTTTTTAAGAGGTCAGATACAGAATTGCTTGCAGCACCACTTTACTAACAATTCAACTATAAAATTACAGGACAGCTGGTCTAACATCATTTCCTGACTACTTGGTGCTTCACATGCGGAAATTTGTGATGGAGGAGGGATGGGTACCAAAGAAGCTTGGTATTTTGCATTCATTTGTGTTTACAAATTTGTCTATGCGAGAATCTGGTTGATTGTTTTTATTTCTGTCCTTTGATCAGATGCGTATATAGATGTCCCAGATGTTATAAACATTAGTCACATGCGGAGCAATGGTCTTCAGCCTGGAGAAGAGCTGCTTCCAGAAGGTGAATGGTGACATAATTAGAAGTGTTGTCCTTTTACTATCCAAACTTAAAGGGTGCAAATGTAATTTTTTTTTATGAAGTTTCATATTCATGTCATTTCAGATTTCTCCTCTCATTCCATTTAGGAAATTATAATTATTGAGAAACTTTTTATGAGAAAAAGATATGAACTGGCCGTAGAATTCCTTATTTCTTTTGGCCCATTTCCAGTGGCTGTCATCTCTGTAACAGACTCACTCGACCAATGCTTGTGTATTTTATTTGACAGTTGTATTATTATTATTATTATTATTTTTACAGTTGCTGACGATGAGGTGGGATCAAAAAAGCTTGTGGCAAATGAGGATATTGTTGCTCAACTTGTATCAATGGGATTCAACTACCTGCACTGTCAGAAAGCCGCAATACGTACCTTAAATGCTGGAGTAGAAGAAGCTATGAATTGGCTATTGACGCACATGGATGATGCCGGTATGTTGCTGCTTCCTTGGTGGATTTTGTTGCTTTAGAGCCCCTACTACTTGCAATTAAAATGAAAAGGACCATGATCTCAATAAGTTGTAACTCAAATGATTTCAGATATAGACATCCCAATTTCTGAAGCAGATGTGATTCCTGCAACTGCATCATCTACAGTTGACCAATCAAAAGTAGATACTTTGGTTTCGTTTGGTTTCCCAGAAGAAATAGCGAGGAAGGCCCTCAAAGAATCAGTATGGATTTCGTGGCCCTTTGTTGTTTGTGTTCTCTCATTCTGCTTCCTCATCCTTTTTTGGAAGATGTACAGCAGCATGCTTTACATGAATGTTGCTGGAGATAAATTAAGTTGTATTGATCGTGATGTGTGTAATTTCTTCTGTTTTTTAGGGTGGTGATATTGAAAAAGCAACAGATTGGATTTTCAGCAATCCTGATGCCTCTGCCTCATCTGATGTTAATGCCGCCACATCGAACTCTGCATCAAGGCCAACTGACACGGGATTACCTGATGGAGGAGGGAGTAAGTGCTTCATCACTCTGATTAATTCTTATGCTATCATATTTTTCAGTTTGTTTCACATGGCTGAAATACTTTATTCTGGTAAAAGATGTCTAGCTTGGCATGTGTCTCTTTTGTTCGATTACCAGCTGCAAATCATGTGTTCTAGCCATCGAGTTACTAAGGGCTTTTGAATCAACTTGTTTTGCTGGCTCCTTTCTTTGTGGTTATTTTTACTGATTTTAGATGACGTTGTAATTGATTCTTCTTTACTGTATAGCTCTTATTACCCTACTTTTCCCATCTGTCAAGCTTAGAATTGGGAAGGTTGATTTTCTCCTACGATGATCACACATCATATTAAAAAGATTTGATGGCTGTGTGACTTGGGATATCAACTTATTTTTTTATTTATTTCTTTTAAATCGGCGCTTACTATCTTAGTGGGTAAGTTGACCCTCTCAATTTGAGTCGATCACCTTTTTCTCTCTTCAATTGCCATTGAAATGGAACTGGACAGTCTAGATTTACTTTCTCAAGCACATCATGTCAATTTGATTGGGCCATTAACATGCAGGATACAAGCTTATCGGATTCGTGAGTCACATTGGAACCTCCACACATTGCGGTCACTACGTTGCTCACATATTCAAAGATGGTAGATGGGTAATCTTCAATGATGACAAGGTCGGAGCATCTGTGAACCCGCCTAAGGATATGGGTTACTTGTACTTCTTCGAGAGACTGAATAGCTGAAGATATTTCAGTGATATAGCATCAGGGATAAGATGTCTAAGGATGCCTTAATTTGGATTTGGGAACAAAGCAGTACGAGGAGCGGCTTTAAACTCTGCTTCCTTTCTGGTTTTGAGTGGGAGACTCCACATCCTCATTTGGTTCGTAATTCATACGGACTTCTTCAGCGAGAACCTGCAGCGACGTATTTATCATTTGGTGGCTGGTGCTTCCCTTCTTTTGGGGACAAAATCATATTCATTACGTGAATTAGGATGTATCGTCGGTGAAAATTTAGGGCGTGATGAAGTTTTTGGATCATTCGTCTTAAAGTAGGGATTTTTCTTTTATGCAAGTGTGATATGACTTGGCTGCCTGACGAAGACTGTTGAATGTTAAAGTAGCATGCGAGTTAATCAATCGTGTCGCGTGATAGGGTGCTGGTGGAGATGGAAATGCATGCTGGGTTGCAAACGGTCAGACCAGTTGTAAATGCTTAATGTATGTGTAATACATATGCTCATAACGCATTTTGCCCGAACCGCACCCACAGTTCATACTGTGGATTGTCCATATGACTTGATTGCTCTGACTTTAGTCTTGCGTAAACCGAACATGAAGTATAACGTCAAATGCCAAATTCCATACTGTGGATTGTCCATATGACTTGATTGCTCTGACTTTAGTCTTCGTAAACCGAGCATGGATTATAACGTCAATTGCCAAATTCCAAATTGCGGTTTCTCTATTCGCCACCTTGGTTTTAATTTTCTGGCTAGAACTCGAGAAGTAATCATGGGACGCAGAAAAGATATATGATGCATGGATCTTATCTCAAATCCGTGGCTCTACAGCGTTGTCGACCGTACACTTTCCTTTCCTTATCTCCCTCCTGGCGACTTTCTTTCGTTCCTGTTCTTTTGACATTACTCTTAGCACACAGCCCTCCAATCCGACCAACACCAGCACAACCAACCGTCTCTGATTCTTTCTGAGAAGCTCAACCATGGCTGCTTCAACTCTCTCTTCCCCAGCTCCTTCTCAGGTACTTTGTTCTTCACCGTGCTATTTGTCTGCGCGTCAAGGGCAAAGCTAAGCTCTTCAATGTGAATTTGTCAGGATAAATGAAAGAAGAAGCGACAATTTCTTTAGTCTTAGGATCTCATGGATAATTTGAAATAAGTAAATGTGTGCTTTGGGGTGTGCTTTTCAGCTGTGTTCGATCAGGAATGGCATGTTCTGTGCATCACCATCACAAGCACTGATGGTGAAGCCAACAAGGACACTCGTGGTGGGGAAGGACAAGGGAATGAAGATTACATGCCAAGCCACGAGCATACCGGCGGACCGGGTGCCGGACATGGGAAAGAGGGAGCTCATGAATTTGCTCTTGTTGGGCGCTATTTCTCTCCCCACTGCTGGCATGTTGGTCCCTTATGCCGCCTTCTTTGCTCCACCTGGGTAAGTTGTTATCGTGCTTTTTTCACAGGTTTTGTAATTGCTCTGCAACGAGATTCTTTAAGTGGGATTGTATTCTAATTAGTGTCAGCAGTGCGGGTATAGATTCTCCCTTCTTGCCCATCCGAATGCACTGTGTCTGTAGCGAGTTTTTGAAATTGCTCTGTACATTTCGTCCGGAGGACGCTTCGTGTAATTGCTCCTCCTATTTCGACGTTTAAGCGTGTCAACTGAGTAGAAATTGCACATAGATGGATTCTGCCATGTTGGATTGATGCAAATTTAGACGAGTTAATCAATGGGATAGCCTCTTGATGGCCAGTATGGTGGTCTCTTGGAGGGGTCATTTCTTTGTCTTAATTTACTTCCCTATAAAATATATTCCACTCATTGACTTGCTGCACTATCTAGCTGTCTCGACAGTCGACAGTAATGCCTGTAGAATTATTACACGCCATGGGATGACAACATACGTATGTGTACATAACAAACACAGAAACACACACACAGCTGATCTTGATCAATTGCACTGGTGGGATCAGTCATTAGTTTGTCTTCTGGATTAGTTGCTGTTTTGTACCGGGAAATATGGTCCCTTAACTCTCAGATTCTGACAATTGTTCTCTTCTGCAAACCGAGCAGAAGTAAAGGTGCTGGTGGTGGTACTGTGGCAAAGGACGCGATTGGAAACGATGTTATTGCTGCCGAATGGCTCAAAAGCCATGGTCCCGGTGACAGAACACTAACTCAGGGATTGAAGGTGCTTCCAATCTTTGAATATTTTGGAAAATACAATCACAATGTTTAGTTACTAAGGCTTCGCTCTTTGGCAATTCCTTGTTAACATAATCTGAAAGGAAAAAATACATTCCGCAAGAAAAAAAGCACTTGTATCGGAAGAATTCAATCATCCATTGGCATTGGTAAAGATTTTTTCTGTCGGATGTGTATCATGTGTTCCGGATCGGCAGGGTTTTCCATTAAAATCGAAAAGCATGTTTGAGTTACATAGGCTGTACATGAAAGTACATTTTGCTATGCTGTGCTGCACAAACTGGTCCCTTTTTGTGACTAGTCATGGAGTCTCAAGTTGCAATCAAGTTTGTTTTCATTTCCATATGTCACCTTCTACACATTGCCTGTTTCATCCAGACTTGACACTCCTCCAATTACAGGGAGATCCGACCTACCTCGTTGTGGAAAATGACAGAACACTGGCAACATACGGCATCAATGCGGTGTGCACGCATCTCGGTTGCGTTGTGCCATGGAATACCGCCGAGAAAAAGTTCATCTGTCCTTGCCATGGTTCTCAGTATAATGACCAAGGGAGGGTTGTTCGAGGACCGGCCCCTCTGGTAAAACCCCTCAAAAAATTGCTAATCCCAAGATTTTGCACCTTTGTCACATTCTTAATCACTGTATATGACAAAATTGATGTTTTTGATCTTGCTTTTGCAACAGTCACTGGCCTTGGCTCATGCAGATGTTGATGAGGGAAAGGTAGTTTTTGTCCCATGGGTTGAGACTGACTTCAGAACTGGTGAAGCTCCATGGTGGGCATAGAGTCACTTCATCTAGAGCAGTCCCAGTTTATCCTGTCTTTCGGGGACTTTCGCTTCATTCAGCAAGATTATTGGATGAACCGATTGTTGATGCATGCCCAAAACAAAACTTGCAAGCAGTCATTTTTCATTTCTTATTCAAATATAAAATGTCATTGTTTTCACAAACTGAGATTCTCTTGGCTGTAACTATTATCTCCAACGTTAATTTTCGGTCCTGATGCCAAAAATATGATCGGCCATCTTCAACAAGTGGATTGCTTCGTATGCACCTTCTACGCTCAACCGGACTACGACTTTCAAATCATTGCACGTAAGCTTTTTCTCGAGCCACCACCAGAGCACCTCCAGAGATAAGATCTGTTTGCTCCAATAATCATATAGTGAATTTAATAACACAACTATTACATTTGATATAGATTAGTCCATCTATGGACAAACCTCGGATAATTCATCTTCAGGGAAAAAAGCAAATCTTGTCATTGGAAATGATCAGCTTTGTTGAGGAAAATGAGGTAGATTCCCACATCCGCCTTCGTCATTGTCATTGCCTCCTCCTCCTCCTCCTCCTCCATCGAGTCCGGCTTCATTGCCTCCTCCTCCGTCCACCTTCATTGCCTCCTCCTTCATTGCATCTGCCGCCTTCGTCATGGCGTCCACCTTCTTCATTGTTATTGCATCCTCCTTCATGGCTTCGGCCTTCGTCATTGTCATCGTGTCCTCACATTCCACTGCCTCAATGGCCTCCAGAGACTACATTCTATTCATTGGGTCTGTCAGTAGGAACACAGCTTGGAGATCCACCCTCACTTCGCTTGGCCTCTAGTGATGGAGTAGGCTCTTCAACACAGGTTCCATCCGCACAGGAAATTCTGGTTCCATCCTCTGATGGAGAGGAAATGGTTCCTCCATTCTGTTCATTGGGTTTGTCCGTGGAAACACGGGGAACACGGCTTGGAGCTCCACTCCTACCACCTCTCGTGATGGAGCAAGCTCTTCAACACAGGCTCCAACCGGAGAGGAAATTCTGGTTCCATCCTCTGATGGATAGGAAATGGTTCCTCCATCGTATTCATTGGGTGGAACACAGCTCTTGGCCCCCGGTGATGGAGCAGGCTCTTCGACACAGGTTCCATCCGGAAGGAAAATTCTGGTTCCATCCTCTGATGAAGAGGAAATTCCACTTCCATGACAGTCATCAGACATCTGACGTGATTTTTGTTGAACTCATGGGTATGTTCTTGTGAAAGCTATATATAAAACACTGAGATTGTTTTAGTGAAACACTGATTTTTATGCCTCAGATTCAACCTTAGATTCAAGACTCAGAGATACAGATTCTATTTTGAAAAAAAGGATTGAGAACGCTATGTTGAAAATCAACTCTAAACGGAAAGGTTTAGCCAAGTTCGCAGAGTTGCAACAAGAGATTGAAGACCTGCCTTGAGCTTTTACTTTCGTTAGTGACCAGAGTCGGATCTTTGAGCCTTTACTTTTGTTAGCAATCGAGTCTGCTCACCGGGGCTAAACAGCTTTTTCTGCAACCCGAAGCTATGCAGTTCTTTTTATTTTTGTTAGTGATGGTTTTTGAGCTATTCAGCTCTTTCCGATATCCATGGATTCAATAGCAGCTCGAACGTTCTTTTACTTTTGTTACTGATCAGTAGCGTGTGCTCTCAGAATCGAAGGAAATTGGAAGATGGCAACATATAAAGAGAAAAGGGTTTTTCAGTAGAGTCTGTCCTTAGGATGGAGGATAACTGGAAGATGGAACATGTAAAGAGAAGAAGGGCGGGCGGCCGCTGTTGCCTCCTCTCCCATGCCTTTCTAAATTTGAATACAGCCAAAGTTGAGTAGGTAAGCCATGTGAGAAGGGAGTAAAATTGAAGGAAAATCAGACACATGAATCCGGTCGTGAAGACGTTAGCCTCTGTATTAATAACGTAATTAATCTGTTCTTGTTTTTTCATCCTACGAAAAAAGCCCTAGAAGTATCACCCAGTGTAACCCACAATCTTCCATTTTACAGCGAAGAAGAAGCTAGAAAGAAGATATATTCTTGTCAACTTTGTACCTTTTCAATTTGAAGCTTGCATATCTATAAAATTCAAGCAAAGAAATGAGGATCTCAGTGTTTATCAAGACAAACGTTTCAAAAAATTTGGAACGTGCATATCTATAAAACTCAAGCAACAATGAAGATCTGGGCATTTATCAAAATGACCGTTTCAAAATGAACGGATATTGCAGTGTGTATCTTGTAATTCAAGCATCTTTTCGTCTATGATATACTGAAGGAACATCAGGCATATAGAGCTGAGTTAGTAAAAGAAAGAGAAGACTGTCTTAGAATGGATCCACTCTGCTAAGTATGATAACCCAAAATGAGTGGAATAGACTAAATGATAATGAAACGTGAGTCTTGTGGAAAAACATCCGGGATGCGGGGATGCAGAACCCGCCGCACAACTAAGGTGGAATGCCCCCAAGCAATTACATTAGGATGCTCCAAACGATCATCTGCTGAATTTAATAACACAACTAGATGGAGATTAGTTGATTTATGGAAAAACCTTGAATAATTCATCTGCAGGGGAAAAAAACCTTTTTATTGGAAATGAACAACTTTCCTGAGGTAAATAATGTAGACTATCGCGTCAATTACAAAGGCAGGGAAACAATCGATTGGAATATGTTCGGTAAATTACCTTCTCAACAGTTGCAACCAAAAATGCTATCACACCGAGAGGCCCTGTTCTGTCGATACAACAACAGCAAAAGTCCCGACAAATAAAATGAAAAGAAATGGGAAGACCGCTCATTTGATGAGAAATTAGTATAATCTTTCCTATAGAGAAATGAAAGTACGTCCTATCAAAAAAGAAAATCCTGTAGAGAAAAGAAGAAAAAAATAGGAGAAGATAGACAAAAAGAAGGAAAACAAGGAACTCCTTGAGGAGACTATCAAGCCGGCCATTCACTTTTATTCACTGGAGAATGTATGAGGAGACTGCTGCCTTCTATGGAGCCATAAGACCTTCAATGGTGTAAAAGAGAGACTCTGCCCAATCAGCTTTGAATAACAATGTTTGCAAAGTGTTCATAACATTATATTCTGGATCCAATTTCCGCTGCCATCCCTGTGGCGGAAAACAAAAATTTCTGAGGCATATTTCTTATAAGCTAACTCAAAATATCTCAGCAAGCAAGCATGGTACTGACCAAGAATATATTAATGACAAATTCATATTTGTTCCATAAGCGTGCTATCAACCAGATAAATGGCTGGCAGTGTCACAGGTGAGAAGGAAGCACTTTTCTTTTGGAAGAGATACTAATGATTGCAAGAAAATGCCAAAGTTTACCTCCAGAACCAATGTCGTCACCATCACAGTACAAACATTGCCATCGATATTGACTCTATGACGCCTGACATGCTCAAGTAGTTGATGCATGCAATCAGCTGGATGAACATCATTAGCTTGCTGGGAGCCCCAATAAGCGAAAGACTTTTCTACATCCTGATAAACCAACAGCACGTGTTTTGAAAGATGTCAATATGAACGAGAATAAAATCTACCATCAATCTATCTGTTATTTAAATAAACCAACAGCACCTAGCCACATGATCATATGCTCCATAATTTAACCCTCAAAAGACAAAACTGAAAAAATAAAAAAAATTCAGTGACTTGTTGCTTTTCAAGAAACCAAGCAAATTAAAATCATGAGGAACTAAAAACTTACTGGCAAGCAAATGCTACATAATGAATATGTTACCTTTATAAAAGCTCTTGGATCAGGGCAACTTTGCTTTCTGGACAATCTCAGTGTGTATTCAGCAGCACTCTGACCATCTCGAAGAGCTACAGCCTTAAAAAATTCTAGCAAATTTATCCGGTCTGTTTTGCATAGTTCAGCAGTCATTCCCACATCAAGGAAGATGACATGAGGCCTTGATCTGAAGGGTTGCCTGTGTGACAACTTATTACCAGTTACTCGAACTAGAATGTTCCCAGGATGCATGTCCGCATGGACAAAATTGTCAACCTGGAAAAGGGTAAAAAGAACCTCAGAAATGAATTGAAGATTGTGGCAGCAGGTAATAAGTTCCGGTTTTGCAGAAGAGCTTAAAACACAGAAAGAGGAAAAAGAATGTGAACAAGTAGAGAGCTTCTCTACGATATTCAAAAGGTCAATGGATATCATATCCAAGAGAAATAATAATGAGGATGGACAGTCAAAAATACATGAGCTCAAACTTGGGGAAAGGATATTTTAATGGGCAAGGTAACACCCATTGTCACCAGACACTTCATCGGCTAGTTGCCTTAAGAGTCATGAGTTTTGTCACTTCTTTTGCCTCCTTCACCACAAAAGCGGATACATGAAAGCAACCATGCAACCCTAACTCTCACAAACTGCACAAACCATTATAAGTGGTCTGCTTTTACCACTTGGCACACAGATGGATAAACACAGAAACTATCATGCTGTCATGCTGCATGAGTCAGGCAACATGCAACAATAATGTCAAATATCTTCAAGTCAGCAATTGGGATTTCAACTTAGTTATCTGCACGAATTATGAATCTCACGCTCCATGATGCTAGAAACATGATCAACTAGGAACAGAACATAAAAGTTGGATTAATTTCATATCTGGTGCGCTCCACTAGACTTTAGGATACCCTGCACTTGCATTACTGACTTTTAATTGTTGTAACTTAATGCACTGAATTTCAATTTTACTTGCACTTTGGCTATCAGTAGATCAATTTTCTATCAGAAATCCAATGAGGCCGACTAAATGTACCGTCCAAGATTACAGATTACATGTCCACAGGCAATCATGTAGAATTTCAGCAGAAGAGCTAAAGTGCATCAATCACAAGTAAATCAAAGTTTAGTGCACAACAGCAATTAAGATTCAGCTTCCTAGACAAAGAATATCCGAAAGTACAATGGCCATGTGTGAAATTTATCTATAAAAACCACACGTCAAAAGATCCTAACATACGTGAGCAATAAGACCATATCTGAGTCAAGTAATCTACTCTAAATAAGGATGACACTTGTACGAAAATTTACCAAGAGCATCTTTAGAAGAGCATGCGTTCCTATATGCGCAAGGGCACTTTTAATTGCTTCATGCCCTTCAAGCCCCTCAACATAGTGAAGAACACTTTCACCTGGCTCAAAAGTTTCCACTAGAACAGCAGGGTGCACAAGGGGATAGAGAGGCTTGGGGAACGAGACATCCTTCCATTTACGGAAGTTGTAGATAAACCGGCTCAAATGAGCTGCTTCCCTGGCAAGATCGACTTGGGACATCATGAAGGCAGCAAATTGCTGTAGGCTCTCGTCCAATCTCATCCATTTCAAAGCAGGAATGAACTTTGACACTTTAGCGACAAAATTAATTATCGCAAAGTCCCTTCTTATTGCCTCGCCAACACCGGGATGCCGAACCTTCACAGCCACCACCATTGGCTTCATCCGTTGGCCAGGGTATCTGTACTTTAGAACTGCTCTGTGAACTTGTGCTACACTTCCAGATGCTAGAGGTTCTTCCTCAAACAATTCAAAAATCTCATACAACTTGCGGCCGAATGCCTTTTCAATTGTTTTCTTTGTGTAGGGGAAACTGTGAGACGGTGCTTTTGAATGGAGTTCGGCCAGCTCATCGCAAAGATCTCTTGCAAAAAGATCTGGTCTTGTTGCAGCCCACTGACCCCATTTAATAAATGCAGGGCCAGCCTTCTCTAATGTGGAATGGACTAGCTGAATCCATCTTCTTCTGAACTGCACACCTAGAGTATCTACCAAGGGCGCCATTGATACACAAGGCCAGAACAGCATAGCTAGATAGATTGCTCTGACAATCGTAACAAAAAATTCTAGGATTGACAACAGAAATGAAGTCAAATAAACACGCCCATCTTGTGCATTCATATACATAGTTCTGCTTGGCAGAATGCTCTCTGCTTCTGCCCATGCTTGCTCTGCCCACACAAGCTCCCCAATTATGAAGGCGATGACTCCAGGAGAAATTAGGTTTGATCGTGTCAGAGCGAGGCTCACAGCACCAGCAATTTTACTGATTTGCGGCAAAGCAGGCCCATTGTTACGATATAACAAAGAGAGCCTCTTCCAAGCAACAAGGGCATTGTTTGAAATGGTAAAGCAGCAACTTCTAGAGAATACTCCTTTTGCTTTAAAGACTGTAGGAGAGTAATGTCCTCTCAACGGAAGATTATAATGATAGTTAAAGCGGTGGGAGTATGGTTGACGGCCAACCTTACAGTAGGTTGCGAGCTTTATCTGTCCTGAATAACTGGTCTTCAGGTATGGAAGCAGGGGGTGAGCAACCCTCTTTATATTGTCGAAAACCAAATATCTGCATTCACGAGTTGAAAATTACATAGTTAACTCCAGCAGAAGAGACTGGTACAATTCACCAAGATTGAAACAGACAACAGAAATTCACTCCGATCGTAGCAATAATTCCTTCTTCTTTTATTAGCTTTACACAAATCATGAGTGAGGCAGAGAATGGTCCAACTAGATATGCGATATGAGTTACGTGGTTGGCTCACAAACCTCAAGAATGCATTCGCCCAGGAATTAGACTATAACGTCCAGAAAGAACATGATCCAGAAACATCATTTACACCAACGGATTATCACACAGAAAGTGATGCAGGCACTGAATTATGAGGACGCCTTAGTCCATATCGTTTCATCACGGAGTAACCCAAGTTCAGCACGTCCTAACAGATAAGTGATTGTTGCAGAGGTAACCTATATAGGAGGAAAACAAATAAAATAATATTCCTTCTTCTCCAATGTATCCTGTTCCTTTTTCATGAGTCGGGTTTCAGATTCACAGTAGCCATCCTATTCCGCACTGCAATCCCGATTTACTTTTCCTTTTCGATTCATCCCCACTAGAGAAAGACCTCGAGATGTGAACCTTGGCGAGAGAGTCACCTTGACATAGCGATTGGGAAACTCGCTATCAATGCTATCCGACGCGCGCAGGCGAACCACACCACTTGCTAGCATTTTTCCGCAAGGAAGGCGGTTCTCCGCACACCATCAACTGAGGCGCGTCTCAGTCCTCGCCGCAGCCATCGGTGGTGCTCCGGCGGCTCATCCCGGCGGAATAAACGCCGCTCGAATCGATTTCGGAGGCGAGCGGAGGCGGGAACTCGTCAGCTGATGGCTGGGGGTGTTTACGGGTCGGGGGAACGAAACGAGAACGAAGTAAGAATTTGGATCGTTGGCCTCTGTCTTCAGTGTAGCGGCAGCAGCAAGCAGGTAACAAATTCTCGACCTGAAGGAAAAAAAAAAAACAAAGGTAAATGAGCAAAAGCTCAAGATCGAAATTGAGAAATGTTTACTTTTGGAAGACAAAATTAATTTAATTAATTTTATGAAAAAAATTAACTTTATAAATTTCATTCAGTTAATCAAATTTACGTTATTCGCGCGATACGTGAAAAGGGAATCAATCTATAAAAAATGAAGTCTCTATTTACATGAAAATTTCGAAGAAAAAAAAAGAAGAGATTGAGAGTCATGTGATCAAATAATCACGAAAAGAAAGTTACTCTTTTTTTATCTTGTCGAGAAGGTTTGAAAATAAAAAGGTTGAGAAGAAATTAGAGGAATTTGTATTTTTTCCCCCTCTTCTTTGGAAACAAATTGAAAGGGAAAAAAAAGAATTGGATAAATTGTCCCCAAATTGAAGAGATTTAACTCTGGAGGAAAACTTTTCATTCGTTGTTATTCTCCTGCTCTATTTTCATTTTGATCTCTCTGTTTTTCTTTCTTCTCAAAATATTCCCTCCATTTTACCCTCTCCCAAGCTCTCTTTGATAGTGATCAGGAGTGATCTTTCCGGACTCTTTTCCCACCATAGACAAGCACGCATGATTAAATAAAAATTCGCTTGTTAATCGCATTCCGTAATAGTTTCAAGAATTCCTATAAAAAAAAATGACATTTTTCTCACCGAATTTTACGAGCAATGTGAATTGTGGGTATAGTTTGTGGAACAGTTCAATCTGACACGAGACAAATTGGGTCTTGATGTACTAATATTTTATTTATGTGCGTATATGACATAAGCACAAATGCAAAGGAAAACATTTTAAAGAGCAATTAAGGAGGTTTATTCACATGAAATCGTAGAGTGTGTATTCAAACTTGTAATTAGGGGTGGTTGGCGCTGTAGTCCCACACTTCGCTCGCATCTTGTTTTCTTGGATCAAGCCCAAGCCCAATTTGGAAAAAGTTGGGGCTTTAAAGCTCTCGTGGCAATTAGAATAGTGACCGCTTGAAAAAGTGAAAATGAAACACTTTAGATATTCCAATCGACAAACAAGAATAGTTTTTGATAAATGGTTGTCAAAATGGATATTTAAGAATCACAACCATCTTCTAAATCAACACTCACAAGCCAAGGGGCTTTTTGATTGCCAAATGAGATATTTGAGAACCACAACCATCTCCTAAATCGGCATTCACAAGTAGATCTTTTTATAGATTACATGCTCCAATAGTCCAACGATGTGACAAAATGCCAATGCACCTGAGTTGGATTATTGGCCGAGAAGAAGAGGCACTAACATGCCAGAATCTTTCGAGATTAAATAAGTTATGAACCTATCGTGCAGTGTGCTAGGCAAATTTTGCCTATATATCCAAGAAGTGGGACAAGATATTTGAGCCGGCTAGCCAAGTCTACTTGGGTAATATTAGAGTTCAAATAATACTAGTGTACTAATACAACATATATTGAGCGTACTATGTCCAGTCTTGGATTTTGGAAAAAATTATCATGTTCATGAAATTCAAAAGTTTGCTTCTTCTTCTTCTTCTTTTTGTAGTTTTTCCATATTTTATTTAAAAAAAAATTGATTGACAAAAAAGGCCTGGCACGTGGGCCAGCACGGCCCAGTTAGCAGTCCTACATGTAACGCAGTTTCGGCATCGGCCCCATCAGTTTTTGGGTAATGAACCATGATGAGCCCCAAGCCATTGGGCCCATGATCCAGCAAGAATTTGGACCCGCGCAAGATGGAAGCTCGGTTCTTTTACTGACCTTTTGAGAAAAGGCCTCCTCTAACATGCACCAATCAATTATGCCGTCATTAAGTGTTAATCCTAGTCTATAAAACCAAAGACAGTTCATGGTAACACATACAAGACGCTTGACATGCAATTGAAAAGTGACACTAGGCAATATTGTTAGCGACCATCTCATCTTTGCACACGTTTTTTTTTTTTTTTAATCTCCGTGACATTGGGAAAATTTTCCTTACAAGCTACATTGAAACCGTAAAGAGCTCCAATAGCTGTACGGATTGATGTTACAAATTAGGAAAAATGAGATAATTGATTTATGGATGTTGGCCCAACATCTAATGTAATCCCTGAAATTTTAATTCGTTCGTTGTAATCTTTGAACTTTTAGTTCGTGCAATGTGGTCCATGAACTTTTAGTTTGTTCAATGCGATCCCTATACTTTTGGTACACATTCAATTTAGTCCTTAGACTGTACGAAAATGTTCAATGTTGTGATTGTATTTAAACTAACGAAAGGGCAATATTGAATATTTTCATATAATTCAAAAATTACACTGAATATATACCAAAAGTTGAGAAATCATATTGAACAAATTAAAAGTTGATATGCGACATTATACATTGAATTAAAGTTCAAAAACCGCATTATACATTGGATTAAAGTTCATAAACCATTTATATCATTATCCTGCAAATTAATGATTGTCCGGAATTAACTTGAAGCTTAAGAAGTAGTATATGTAATTGTTGACGCAGTAACGAGGGCTTGTAAAGTTGTGATCCAGGTTGGATGGCGTTAAGTTGATTTCGGGGTCCTACAGGGAGACCAAAATAGTAGGTATTCATGGACAATTGGGTCGTCGTTGGACTGCCGATAAATATCAAATCAATTTCAATCAAGTGGCTTGAGTGAAAATAAGCATGTCAATAAAGTAACTCCATCAATCTTTTCTGGTCCATACTCATTATTATATTAACTTGTATGAGTGGAAAGAAAAGGGTTGTGTTTCCTTCACTCGATCTTTCAACTGAACAGTCTTTTAATCGGAAAGTTTCAAACAGAGATATGATTTTCATTTAGGGTTGAGCGAAAGTGTTTTTTTTTTTTAAGAATTCGTCCTTCGAAATTTCACCCGTATGGTTCGTCGAAAAGGATAAGCCAACTGAAAACGGCTTTCGATCGATAAAAATATTCACGTATAAAATTAGGAAAGTTAATTTCGCTATCTGAAAAGGCGAAAAAAATTTCCGGAATTACTCATCTTAGATTTTTTTTTATAATTCTATTTTCATTTTAATATTTTTAATGTTTTATTGTATATATATTTTTCTTTTTTTCTTTTTCCTCAGCCAATCGTTGAGCCCTAGCGAAGGCCGGCAACCGACCAAAGGTGCGGGCCGGCAAGCTTGAGCCTTGCCAGATCTCGGCGTGGCTCGGCCTCTCCAATATCGAGCGATTTCTATCAACAAAATGATTTTTTAGGGCATGGTAAGTTATTGGTATACCTAGTTATATGGAAATTATATCCTCAACTACGCTAACTCGATGCTAATTAACTATACAGCACAGAGCAAGCAGCGACAGTCCTGTTTAAGATGTGGATGAGTAATAAAGCACTAAGGGAGGGGTTAGCTCGGGAAAAAGAAAAGATAGAAAAACTTCCTTCTTGATCGTAAGAAAAAGACAAGAAAATCACAGTCAAATTCAGTGGTCAAAATGGAATTGGACACGTGTCGGGAAAGCACGGGCTCAGCGAGTCAGGCAAGCGTCGAGGATTGTCGGGATCCACCGGACGAGTCAACGTTAACAAAGGCAAAGAGATCGAAACGGAGACGCAACTTCAGACACTGATTTAATCGTGGCTTTTGTCTTTTTCTTTTTTCTTTTTCCAATTATTTTATCCCGCATTATTTTTCCCCCACCTCCTTCTGTCCAATCACTTGCGACCTTATGAAGAATCTTAGGTAGACTTTAATCACTTGTCCACGTTCTTTAATCCCATTTGCAGCCGGAACTTTCACTGTTTCGTCGCTGCCCGATTTCGGATTACTTGAAACATTTGCATATATCACCCTCACACTTCATTGAAAATTGACAAAAAAGTTGACTTTGGATTGCCAACAGTTAGACCACGTGCCCTAATACTAAGATCACTGTTCTTGGGAGACCAGCCAGTACAGGACAAGTTGATAAATGGGTTGTTTCTCCAACAGTTAATATATTCAAATTAAGAAACTAAATTTAGACTATGGTAACAGAACATATTTTAATTGTCCTTTCTTGAACATGTTAATGGCGTACTCTTGTAGTGCGTCCAATGAGCATCGTCAATTGGAATTGCCTTGAATTCTTCAAGGTGACTAGAAATTGAGTCATAAGTACCACCACGTACAAATTATAAAGAACACGAAATCACTCTAGGTAGGTTGACACACATGTAATGCAAAATCATGGAACTTGGGTCCCATTACAATAGAGAAAAGATACCGATATACATCTTATTCAAAACTTAGCCGATATACAGATGCAACCACCCAAATATAGAATGACAAATAGTATTTCTCTTTGGACAACCCATCTACATGCATGCCTAACAAAAGTATATTTCAAAGTTGAAATAATTATTTAACAGCAAAACGATTGTTATATTAATAGAACGTCTCCAAATCTGGTCGCGTGCGGTTTGGTTTGGTCTATTAATACCTCATCCCTGCATTTTCACCATGGCAAATCTAATATATAGCGTAAACTAATTGACTCCATATCTTGATGAAGATCTTCTCCAACTCCATGGCTTGAGCAATTTTGACTTACATCATTAGAATAACTTATCTTTTTTCTCCCATGAAATAGCGGTGGCACCCCATAAGTCCATGAAAAAGCTCGTCATGTTGATTAATTTGTCACCATACTAAAAGCTCAATAATAGAGAAGACATTGCGTGAAAGACAGGTCCCAGTAAACGAAAATAAAAATATATGGAAACTGAGAAGTTACTGTCAAGTGTTTGATTAATTCAGTGACTTGACACCTATCGGTGCACGAGGCGAATTTGCGTGCTTACATAATTCCGTTGACATAAAAGCTATTTGGAGCAGCATCATACAGGGACGGCAGAATATCACTACTGTGACCACCTCTATCTTCTCTGTTGCAGCCACTGAGGTACACCGACGTCGTGGATGACGAATTCAAAGTGAGGGAGCTAGATATAGGTGACGAAAGAGATGATGAGCCAAGACCGAAATTTTGGACTTTGTTGGCGTCGTTTGATTGAAAAACATGGTGTCCTGACGAGAAATGGTCAAGGTTGAAACGACAGGAATCGTCAAATCCATGGTTTGGCACAGAAACTGAAGTTTCATCAATATTCATGTGCTGAGATTGAATATCGCCATCGGCTTGCCAATAGCTTGGAATAGTGTTGTGGTGGCAACTAACGAAATTACTAGGGTTTGACGGGGGGATTTCCCTAGCATTATTGGAGTGCATGAGTCGGTTTTCATTTAGGAAATGAGCGTTATTTGGTGGGTTATGGAGCTGGTTTGCTAGCAATGAATATTGGAACTGCTCTAGAACTTGCGGGGTGATTTCTAGGACGTTTTGTGGCACTTCTGGGCTTTTGAAACTTGAAGAGCAGAGAGTGGTCGCCAAGTCTATGAGGTCCGGACTCCCGGCGTATCCATTCATGTTGAGAGCGCTCGGTATGTTGGTGAATTGAGAACAATAATGAGCGTGGAGAGATGAGGCGAGGATGGAGGATAGATCGAGAAGATCGAGGCGCGGGGCGTGAGTCACCGGGTCGATTCCCATCTTAAGTAGCCGTTTCTTGATGTGGGTGTTCCAGTAGTTCTTGATCTCGTTGTCGGTCCTCCCAGGCAATTGAGCCGCGATAGCCGACCACCTGTCCAAGAAAATGAAACCTTAGTGTTGACCAAACATATCTTAAGATCCATACACGGGATATGGAGTATTATGCATTGAAAATGGGGATTAAAAAAACCAGAAAGAAGAAAGAGAGGTGGGATTATATTTATGATTGCAGTCTAATTATTTGCATGAGAACAGAAATCGTAAACGCTTTCTAAAGTCATTCAAAAAAATCAAGAAGTCCACAAGTTAGGTAATCCGTGGAAGCATCCATGAAAATTGCACAAAATGAAATTCTTATATGGATTCTTACTTGTTGCCCAAAACACCATGCAACTGTATGATGGCCTCTTCTTCCTCGAACGTGAACCTCCCGCGCTTGATATCAGGCCGCAGGTAGTTCGTCCACCGCAGGCGGCAACTCTTTCCACATCTCCTGAGCCCTGTTAATCACATAAAAGCGAAGCTTGATGTGTCAGCTATGAACAATCATATAACACATCGCAAGACAATCGAATATCACTTTGGCGTCCCCAGAATCAGTCCATAACTTACCTGCATTCTTCGGAAGGGTCCGCCATTTTCCGTGGCCGTGTTTCTGAATGTACTCGACCAGTTTCTTATCTTCCTCCGCCGTCCAAGGGCCCTTCTTCAATCCATTCTTGTCGCAACACGGAGACTTGCCCATGTTGTCTGAGAACTCTCGCTCTTTTTTCGATAAATGCTGCAATTCACAGAGAGAGAGAGAGAGAGAGAGAGAGAGAGAGAGAGAGAGGTTGTTGAAAAAGGAGTGATTAAGGTCAGTGATGATCACTTGAAGGGAAGAGATGTGTATATAAATAGGAGAGGAAAAGGAAGCAGGGAGGATAAGGAACAGGGATAAAGTCAATCGGATTTGGTAATCAGAACCGCCCTTTGTTCACCACTAGAGAAACGTGTCTTCTCCCCAGGAACAAGGCTCCGGGCGCTAACTACATGTCTTCGAGGAAATTACCGGGTAAAATAATCATGACATGAATGACGTGCCTAAAATGTGTATACTTAAGTATTTCTACCTTATATAGGAGACAGCTTTTTCAAGAATTCATTGATTCATACTGTAATTGCTTTACTAAAATCTGATATCATGAATTTTATTAGAGAAAATTAAAATCGAACCATCATATATTGCTTCACCCGAGCGGGTTTACATTGCATTTAAGTTCTCAGATCATGCAATATGAACCTCGCGTGCAATTCATCAAAATCAAGAATTTAAAATCAGCTCCCGTTAAATTTGAAAATTTCTTTGCCATCACGGTAAAGAGGGAGGGAGAAAGAGTTGGGATATTGTGCTGTAGTCCAGGCCACCCGTCTCAAAAGGAAGAGGTGGGATGTTGCGCTGTGTCGAATGGTGAGTGGTGGAGTTTGCACTTTTGCGCCCGCAAACAAGACTGGCTTCTTGTCGTGTAGTCCGATTAGACCACCTGTCTCGATTCAAGAAGCGAATGACGCACCCGCACAGGCGAAGGACGCAACAAATTTGCATTTTCGGGCACTGTTTGTAATTAGCGTTAGGGTGCCACGTGGATGACTCATGTTGTTTTACCTTAAGACTGGGTAACGCAAATCACTCGACGTACGTTCAAATCATAAGCAGTGCATGGCTCGGAGCCGACGAGCCAAGTTGCATGAACTTTTGGATCGGGCCATCTCGCGAGTTACGGCTCCTTTTCTCTTCGATTGCCCATGAGATCTGGGGACCAAAAAACTAAGCACCCCGGACACGTCGGTCGGGCTCATCTAGATCGTCACGGGCCACGATAACATCTATAAACCGGCTCTTGATAATTCAGATTCGTTCACGCGATCCCTAAAGAATGTGTTGCTATAAAATTCACTAGTAAGTGTTATGATTAGTAGCACAACCATAATAAAATAAAAAGTAAATACGAGAAAGAAAAATCCGAGACACGATATTTATATTCACCCTAAGCTTATATTTAGTAACACCTCTCTATTACAACTCTCAATGACAAGTATAATAGATATAATACTTAATAGCTATTTATAAGCTCAAACTTAAATTACACTAAATTATAAAAGTCCTTTGACAGCTCAGGATAGGAACCTATGCGCCTTCCCGTAGATGGGGAGCACGAACCGCACCCCGACAATAAGCCATGTTCATTACATACATAATTGGAATTCCTTTCCAGTGTGCTACTTATCTAATAATCAACTATTGAATGTACGAGAAGATTAAGCAAAGGCTAGACGACGACATCAAAACTAATAATTCAGTCGGTTGGTCAATAAGAGATCAAGGGCTCAAGTCCTTTCTCACGTTCATTTCCATTCTCGATGTGATTGTTATCGTGAATGCCCTTATAGAATAGTCTTGGACGTTAACTTGACAGAACCCGATGACATGACTAACGAATCCTGTTTAACGCGCTCGTTTGAATTCTACTTTTAGGTGCTGGAAAATTAGGATAATGAACAACTTAAATAACAGGCTCAACAGTCGTTCTCCTTGGATTACTTTCGATTCATTGTACATGACTCCATTTCTCTCGGCCTACTCTGTATTTGTGGATGACTCTCGGTAACGCCGCTCTCTAAGAGGAATACGCACGCCGAGCATTTATTGAACTATGCTGTATTTTTCAAAAGGTAGGGAGGTTTCGCTTTCAGTCCCTTCTTTTGTCTTTCTTTTCTCAACGCTTGGAATGAATCTTTCGGGACTTTGGTTCCAGTCCAAGCTCGCTCCCATCACTTGGTCAAGACATCTTCATTCAAAAGAACCTCATTTGCCTTTTGCTATTTCAGGTTAAAACTCTTTTAGGCAGGTGCACGTTTCGTATCGTCGACGAATCTAGTTCATGCATTCGACAGCTAGATTTACTAGCACGCGTCTGTCTCGTCATAGCGTCGATGAGAGTCTTATACTAGGGTTGTGAATAACAACACGAGCAGCAACTTTAGGCCCTCCCAGTCAAATCATCTCCACGGTTCTCAGCACTAGGAAAACTTAATGTTGGGTCCAAAGTTCGAATCAAGATGGAGCTGTTCATCTTTCAAACTGAAGTTGAAATGGGAAAATGCCGAACAGTTCATATGACAGGCTGATGCTCAGGTATATGGGTGTCCACATGAAGAGCATTGTACTAAGATTCATTTTTTTGGCTGCCAGGTGGGATTGACAAGGATACATAGAGTGTCCCTCGCCATGCAATATCAATCCCCACCTAATTTTCATGATTGGAAAGGAAGAACATGACGGGGAAATAATAAAAAAAGAGCACAGGAAGAGAGCATTCAATCCATATGACCATTGACCATCACATTGTGATGCATGATTTTTTCGTCGTTTGTCTTTGACTGTGACAGTACTGTTTACTTGCATGGTTTCATGATTGCTCAGTCAAAGTTCAGCTCGAAAATCTATCCCCACATCCAGTTCTTATCGAATGATTAGATGCATGGCTCGGGGCACGTGTCAGTCGAGAGAAATTGTTACCGGAATTTAGTATATGAACTGGATTGGACGTGGATTCAACGAGATCTGATTAGCACATGCATTAGAGGTTTATTGAATGCTTGTTAGCAGATCAAATGCTCGAGCCATCAGATCGTATGAAATTTTCCGTAGCATCAGGTGCGATTCATAACTGAGGACGATGAGTCGGTGCGTGCGCTTATTTGCACCATAAGGATAAGGTTGCCATGTGTTGTCACGTGTAATTTAGGCCACAAATTCAACTATACTTGCTGGCTTTTAGCTAGGATTATTTCTGGATCTACAGTAATTTTCACTGTTGTGTTCATCCTCCAGAAACAGTGACTCCCTAGCTGGATCTGAACGGCTACAGATCATTACAGTCTCAAGGCAAGAGATGAACCTTATGACTAACGACTCAAGATGTTCACGGCATCATGACCGGTGATGACTATTGCGCATGTGCTCTTTGAATTGCCGTCATAGGATCCTCTTTGTCCATCCTGGAACACTGGGAATAGTTTTCCACGTTCTCAAGTTTCGATTCGTCTTTCAACACATTAAATTGCTCCTCAATTTTCTCTGTATGAAACTGAACATGTACACTGCACGTACTTAATACACCGCTTGACTAATCACACACAAACATATACCACACATTGCTCCTCGGTTGCCTCCAGGCTTACCCAACTGTTTTCCTTTTTTCGATATGTATGTATGCATGCATGCATGCTTGCATATACTTGGCAATCGATTGTCCCTAAGAAGAAGTGGGAAAGGAAAGGGAAAAAAAAAAAGAAAGACAATATAAATAATATAAATAATTCAAAATAATATTAAAATATTAGGTCGTCGGCTGGCCGGTGTCCACGTTAGCTCTAGATGCCAAAGTTTGCTATAGGACTGCATTAACACAATTACAAAACGTTTAAAATTGAATTGGGAAAAAAAAAGCTTAGAATTGAATTAGCTAATTCCAATATGTTTACGACTTTTTAGTAATTTTTCCTACATTTGTGAGCGGAAACCCCAAACCAGTACAATTATAACAAATTTACCTTCGTTGGTTTCTATTAAATAGTATTGATATCCCGATCCCAACCCAGTACATATGTGGTAAACGGAAGGTAAAAACCCTAAATAGGTACGCTCGTCAACTGCTATGTATCATCTAACTCGATAATTTGAAGGTAAATTGAACAAGAAACTAACGGAGGGTAAATTTATCGCAAATGTACAACTTTAGGACTTTTAGAGGTTAAAAATTAGTTTTGAATAAATTAGGATTTATCCAAAAAAATAGTTTGGGCTAAATTTATCATGAGTGTATTAGTTTGGAATTTTTCATGGTATTAATCTTATTTTTTTAATCCTTATTTCATTAGCTTTTTCCTTGGTCCTGATTGGAGAAAATTTTCTTCGACCAGAATTGCGGGAAAATAGGGTCCATGACAATATATTTCAACATTTTCCTGTTTATGTGTTCCATGTCATAATCTGTTGCCATTTCTCTTTAACCTACAAATCAACAAAATAGTTAACAAACCAGCCATTTTTAACGCTACAAGTGTCGTATTTTGGTCATATTCTGTGTGCGTTTATCATTTCAACTACATAACCAAATTTTCTTCTATTAAGTGTGGCTAACATGCAAAACAAACAAGTTTTATATCATTTGAAAAGTGAGTATCAAAAATTTCAATCCAAAAGTTTAAAATGATAGATCGAGAGAAACCACATGTATAAACTTAAAAACTCAATAATCAAATGATGTGAGCTATTTTAATTGCGGGTTACTTGTTTATCACTTAACCTCTCGCTAATGATCACTATGCCGGTAAATCATTTCGGCACGGGTGAAAATTTCTTGAATAAATGGAACATGACATGGTTGATTAAAAAGCACACATCTAGGTTTACAACCGTAAGTTCCATGACTTACAAAGGATTATGCGAATCATAGAATACGATCCACTTAATCCTTTAAAGAACATCAGTAGAGAAAGTGATCTCAACATTGATTATTCCTATGATCAACGTGGCCATGCACGGTGCACGCATGACATGTCCTCTCCGCCAATCTCTCGGTTGAGGTTAACCCCTACAGTCACGATGAAGACGCGTGAGATTTGACTTTCTACGTTGCTTAAGCGACTAATGTCAACCCTATGGACAAGTGTTTTTAGTCAAAAGCTTCTTTATTATTATTACGTGCCAATGATACAATGCCCACTATAGCTTCGGTTTAGGTAACTAAACAGTTACTTAATGCTTGGTGAGTTAGAGATATGTGCGTGAAGTCGCCTTAGATAATGCAACGCGAAAACGGGGTCGTGTTTGGAAACACAAGCATCCTACTATTTTACTAATCTGAAGAGCATTATTGCTTCTTCCAGCAATAGAGAAAGGAGAGGATATTGACAGAAAGTTACAATGATCTGAAAAGAAGAATTTGTTAGGTGGATTAGTTGTGTTTTTCAATATCAGGTGACTAAGAAGAAGCCACGTCATAGTTTAGTATTTTCACTTAAATAGACAAATAATGTAGGATACTAAAATTGACTTACAGTACTCGTATCCATGATTTAGAAAACGTTCTCCTAAAATCAATTGTTTGTCTCGGCTATAAATATTAGTCTCGGCAACAATTCATTCCCGATTATTTTCATTGATGAATAAATTTTTTTTTATTAATTCATTTTTGTAAGCATTACGTACTAATTTTTTTTTTCAGAAAAATGTTATTCAAGTTATTGATTTTCCACGGAACAAACGCCATTCACGTGGAGCTCACCTTCCGCATTGCCTTTAAGCGGTGCCTTTAAGAAGTTTTCCTTACCCAAAGGCCACCCAAAAAAACAGAAAAAAGAAGAAGACAAAGTCACCCAAAAACATTTTGGATGTGCATTCGAATTGAGTGGAATGCAATGCAAATGTGCAAATTTATTCCTTCACGTAGGTGATAGATGTAATTTGCCTAAAGGTTTTTATGTGATGAGATCATCCGGACCTCAGCATGTAATTCATGCTTTAAGTCTGGTGGGCAAGTTGGATTTGTATTTTTCTTCCATGTGTGCTTAATTAATACTATCGAGAAGTTCTCTTCTAGACGATTGGTTCTAGATTATGTCATATAGTATGCAAGAAAGTTCCTTTGACTCACCAAACAAGTAAGGACCGTGGGTAGCCAACCTAACCATGCCATCATCAACTCGTTTACGTGATGTGTGCACTTACTTCAACATTCGATTAACACTAAGATTTTGTTTAATTACATTATGTCGGACGTTCTAGGGGTCGCATGTTGTGGTTGTGGATAATTCCTGGTTTCCATTGAATATAATATTAGTTATCTTAGCAATATATATGTTATGCATGAGGAACATTAGTGTGCCGCAAGGTCAAATGTGCCATCGTGTCTCCATGTTTGCTATAATGGAAACAATAACCCGAGCTTTCCTGGAGAATTAATTAGTTCTTAATTCTTTCTTTAAGCTGATCACTGGCCTATCATATCAAGTCGATTGCTTCCACTACAGGGAATTAGGGGAAATTTGTCAAGAAAATCATGAACCTTTTGTACTTTTTCCAATTCAATCCTAAACCTTTTAAATTTGCCGATTCAGTCCTGAGCCATTTCATCATTTGTCAATTCAGTTCTATTGACAAAAAATCACTGACGTGGACGCCGTCGATGTCATGTGAACAATTTTAAATAATAATTTAACATTTTTTTTTGGTTTTTGTGATTTCTTATTTTATTTTATCATTTCCCTGTTTTTTTTTTACTTTCTTTTCTTTCCTTTTTTCCCTCTGAAACCTCCACTGGACGATCCCTTTGTTAGGATACACGTGTCAGTTGTGTTAGAGAAGTCCCATATCGGAAAATTGATATGGTCTGGAGCAGTTAATATATCCAAGTTGGCCCATAACTCATTGGCTTAAGCTTTTGAGTGAAGGTGGGTCCAACTGGATATATTGATGGGCTCGGACTTGGGCTCCCTCTTAGCGATCTCCTCGAGTAAAAGTATCGGACTTCTGCTGCGTGCTCCCAACAAATGGTATCAGAGCCGATGGTTGATTGGTGGCCCACTCCCAATATGTATCGGTGTTTAGTGAATATCTCAAGGAAGGAATCTTGTGACCAACGCGGTTTCCGGGCCACGCCCCACCCGATGGGCGTTGATAGAGATTCAAGTTGAGATATGTTGGTGCGGAAGGATACTTGAATTAAGGGGGAGCAGACCTAACACTGAAGCTCACACGTGAGGGGGATATTGTTAGGATACACGTGTGAGTTGTGTTAGAGAAGTCCCATATCAGAAAATTGATATGGTCTGGAGCAGTTAATATATCCAAGTTGGCCCATAACTCATTGGCTTAAGCTTTTGAGTGAAGGTGACTTGGGCTCCCTCTTAGCGATCCCCCAGAGTAAAAGTATCGGACTTCTGCTGCGTGCTCCCAACACCCTTGCTGGCATCGGGCGAGGGCTGCCCACACCCAATGCACTCAGAGGTTGAGGGTGATGGCTGGAGGTAAAAAAAGAAAAGAAAAAAGGAAAAGAAAAAAAGAGACAAATTCCAAAATAAATATTAAAATATTATTAAAATTATCTACATAAGTAATTTTCGATCAATAGGATTGAATTGACGAAAGGTCAAAAGGTTTAGGACTAAATTGGCAAACTTAATATGTTTAGGACTAAATTGATAAAAGTGCAAAAGATTTATGATTTTTTTTACAATTTTCTCGGGGAATTAGGGTTTCACAATTAACAAGACAAATAATTAGGCACTAGAACAATGCGTGACTTAATAAGATCATTAAGATTTAGGGGATAGTCAGAATCAATGCTCATGTGATGGATGTAGTGCACAAATTTGTTATGCATGGACGATGGAGATTTTATTGATAAGGTGTCAACTCAAATAAACACATTATAAAGTCCGATTGAGGTGCATTCACTCAGAATGGGCCCGCGAATTCCAATTATGAGTTGTGCTCTTACGTAGGAAAAGAGTGACCTTTGGTTCCGAATGGAACCTCGGCCTTAAAAATTTTACGGCCAAAGCACCTCCTTAATTTTGCTTAATTTGTAGCCTATTGGTAAGTAGCTGTTCGCTTCTGACGTTAAATCACGAGCTATTATCATTCTAAGACGTTGGATTTCTAGGTAACTAATTAACATACACCTGGGTACGATGGCGGCAAATCTTAAGCAATTGACGACTTAACAAGGGGACAAAATTGAGAAACAACTTTAAAAAGGGGAGCTATTTTGCGGATGAGATCTAAAAGATGAGTTGAATTTGAAAATGGACCCAAAGCTCAAGCTCTCATTGATTATGGGGTCAATGTAGAATTAAGTCTTTGGATGAGGGGATGATTATTCAACTCAGTTCGTCATGCGTGTTCTATATGCGCCATTGTCCATTTACAATTAACCTTAAGTAGAGTTGTGTATTATGACTCTACATTTGGAATGTATTAGTATACCGCGACTGTATGCAACATGTGTTAGTGTGTAAGAGCTAATTTGGCCCGCTGACTACCTTGAATGTTTCACCCAAAAAAGAAAAAATTGCTTTGAATAAAAGTTAGATCCAATTCCTTTAAAAAAAAAAATTCAACTTTAACTCAAGTTCTAACTCTAACCATTTTTTTTTAATCTCATAAAAAGGCACAAACTTTATCCCGGGTCTTAGTTCTCACCCAAACCTTTTTTTTTCTCTCTCATGAAAAACAACACTAACTTCAGCTCGTGTCCCAATTATAGTCCTGAGTTTTTTTTTTCCCTTCCCATAAAAATGTACAAACTTTAGTTGGTACCCAAATATAGTCCCCGTCGAGTTTTCGCCAAGTTTTCACTAAGCACATGTGGAATGACATGTCGAATCTCTAATGACGTCATTCCACAAAAACTTTAGGAGGGCCACATTTGGGTACCGACTAAAAGCAGACAAAAAGTACGAGTTACGGTTGGAATCCGACCTAAAGTTTGTGTTTTTATGGGACTAGAAAAAGTTTGGGCCATAATTGGGGGCACCATGGAAAGTTCATTTTTCCTTAACGAGACAAAAAAAAAAAAGGTTTGATCCAGAATTAAGACCTGATCTAAAGTCGGTAAAGCTCAAAGGACTCGTGCCACGACTTTTATGAGATTTTGATGCTGATGAACACGAAAAGCCCCGTCCAAGTCTATTCTCAAGCTTTTCCGGGCCCAGGAGGCCAGAAGCTTGAGCCCAGGGCCAGCAGATCCTCGGAAAGTTGAAAGGCCCATGATCTTCCATGTCTGTTTACACAAAACGCCACGTTAATCATCATCGGCCTTGGTGCGAAATTTCTCGTCCAAGTTCTGCAAGGTTTGATTTTCTCCTCCTCCTAAAAATTCAAATCCGATGAGTTCTTCAACATTGCATAGAAAGGGATCATGTTAATCATCATCGGTCTAGGTTATATATGATAAATCGTGCTAGTTAAGATGCTTTCAAATTGTAATGAAAATGACAAATCGTGTTGCGTAGTAAAGTAAAGCTCGTACTGCATCCTTCTTAGCAATATTTTGCGTTAATCTCATAAATAAATAAAAAAAATCAAACCGATACACTCATGCCACATTTACCTCGAACTGGCTTTTGGGTCACAAATAAATCTAAATTGGTAGCGGCACATCCATGCTCCATTCACCTCTCCACGGAAAATGTCCAAATTGATGTGCTCGTGGTAAATAGCTTTCATCCACTATGCGTTAAATTGCTAATTTGGAAACACGCATGGCAAATGTGGTAAACAGCTCGGATGGTTGATGTGCGATGTGGATCCATGTAAAAATCCAATATAAATGGGTAAGTTAGACGTCGTCATTTTGAGAAAGTCAAATAATTAAGGAGAAAAATGAACTAAGATGGCGAAATCTGCTAAAATCCGTTCATTTGCCTTGAGAGTTTCCTCTTGTTTCTAAAATCCCCTAAATTCTTTAATTTTGCCTCGAGATTTTTTATACATTTGTCGCGGGTGTATCGGTTCAATATTTTCGAGACAAAAAAAAAAAGCTTGGGGAGAAATGTGACACAAATGTACCTATTTGAGATTTTTTTTTGTAATGTTGAAATTAATTTGAAGTAAATATGCCACAAGTATACTAGCTTGAGATTTTTTGCAGTATCAACCCAATATCTTTGAAACATTTTGCAGTTAAGTTAATTTAGTATCATAAAAAATTATGTGAATCATGCTTCCACATGAGTGTTTTTTTTTTTGTGTGAATTGTGATAATTATACTTAGAATAACTATGCTTGAAAGGTAGGGAATAAAACTATACTTTTATTTATAAAATAAGCAAATTTCAACTATTTTTTATGTTTTAAATTACTTCCATTGATTGAATCGAATATGTAGTTAATTTTTTCTCGTTAAAAAATTTATTCATTTTAATTTATTTTTGAAAATATCCTAATTTAAATTGAATAGAGTACATCACCTAAATGAAAAGTTCATATCGGTTCCACATGCAAATAGTAACTACTTTATACCATATAATATCATTTAAGGATGTATTCAAATATACTTCAGATTCGTGACCGCGCCTCTTTTTCCGTTGTTTGAAGGAGTCTAAAATTCAAGATTCGATATCTTCATTCTATTGGGCAAGATTTTTTCAATTTTGTGACGTGAAGCATCAACTTTGTAGCGACGAATAGCTTCTTATCTTGCCACGTCATCAGAATGAAATTTTTTTTTTTTGGGTGGGTTTGGTCAGGCATCAGATCAACTTTCAACGAATGAATGTTTTATATATCGTGATTTCATTTGGCCCAACTCCATTGACGGACCTTCCCAGGAGAAATCGGCAGATGCTTTCGTCCTGCTCCGCCAGAATTAAATTCCGCCGGCGAAAACGCTGAAAGGCGGCGGTCAAAACGCGGCGACGCCTCACGGGGGCGCCCACGTGGGACAATCCCATTCGCCATTCAAATTCCCTCCTTCCGTGGACTTGACCGCGCCTGATCTGTGCCCACATTGCTTCGCGTTGGGAAATTTGGTTGGGCGCGTGAAAAGCTTGCGACGCTCCTTCCCCGTACTGGGACTCCATCGTCGCAAGAAGCAACCGAATCATCGTCATCGAAACTTCGTGCGATCGATTCCGTTACACCCTAAGTACAGTTTTCTCTCTCTAGCCCCGCCATTGATAACGAGTTGGTGAAAAGCGGAAGCAAGGAAGCTGCATTGCTTTGTCCTGTTTCTCTGTTCTTCTCATTTTGTGTCAGAGAACCGCGTGGACTCGCGATCCGACGAGACGCGAGCGCTTTTCCAGGACGGGGGAATATAAGGATCGCTTCGCAATTCTCCAACATCGCTTCGCTCGCTTTTGGAATCCATCCGGCGTTCGAATCTTCTTCGACCTCTCTGCCTTTGCCTTTTTCGTCTTGCTTTCAGGTAAAGCAATGCGCCTCTTCCACGTGACTTTAACGTACCTGTTGACGCATTCGGTTGATCAAGCTGCTTCCTGTGGATAAGCAGTTTGGAGAGCTAGGTCGAGCGATTTGATAGTTGCCACCTTGTTTCGAGCTGTTTAGTTCTTTTTTTTTTTTTTTGGCGGTTAAAATGCGTCGCGGGATGAAAGGGGAGTATCGGGACAGAGCTTCGCTTCCTTTGCCCAGTCGTCCGTGCGAATCACCGGCGGGATCACGTCGTGCTGGGAGTGACATTAGGAGTTCTGTGCTAAATTTCATACGTAAGAGGTTGTTTGAAGCTCCAAGCGCGACCGTGTAAGCACGGATGGATGTCGTGAGTCTGCATGTGTCTGCACTGTGCTATTGGGAGCCCGAGGTTACTCGAAATTCATTTCTGTCCGTGACAAGTTAGCCAGAAGTTACCGTTGTTTGTCTGGAAAACTGATAATCTGACTCTTTCCAGAATGGTCCAATGGTTGACTAGCATTGATTAACGCTTCACGAGAGAGTTTCATTCGAGACAGTTTTTTAATTTTTCTTCTACCTCTTGTGCGTGCTGCTAATATCATAATTCGCTTCATTGTGGGGATAATTGATTTCAGTGGAAAGATAAGCCAGCCCATTGAGCAAATTGCTCGTGATTCTTCTCCCAGAAAAAAGAAGAAGTTTTTAGAAATGAGATATTCATCGACTCCCACGTAATTTAGTATTTTGATGTTGATTTCCAACATTATCCTCCTTCACTAATTCTCTTTATTTCTTTCGGGTAATCCTTACCCCAGGGATGGAAGAGATGCCTCATTCAGATTTTCTTTATTAATGACAGAGTTCTATTTGATATCTTAGGTTAGTTACTCATTGTATGCAGTGTTTCTTATGAATAGCTCTTTTGCAGCACGGAGATTGTCATGGATGATAAATCCGAGGAAGTCTTGAAGGATTTCCTTATACCTGATTACATACTTATACCTGGATCTGAGGTCGAAACCACTTCCACTATACCCTCATGTCCAGTGATCGTGTTCATAAACTCTAAGAGTGGTGGCCAGCTGGGGGGAGAACTTCTCATCACATACCGCTCTCTTCTTAATAAGAATCAGGCAATTTTCTTTCTGGCCTTCGCTAAAGAGTTCTAGAAAAGGCACTTGAGTCTTTGAACAATATTCTTGACCCAACGGTATATTTTGTCTAATGTTGGTGCATCTGAATTATCAGGTTTTTGACCTTGGGGAGAATGCTCCTGCTAAGGTGCTGCATCAGCTTTATGCTACTCTTGAAGTGCTGAACAGTAAAGGAGATATTTTAGCTGCAGAAGTTCAGAAAAAATTGAGAATAATCGTAAGATCAATTCTTAGATTTGAATTAGGCTGGACGTTCATTTTAATGTTGTTACTGGCAGGAGCATGTAGCTTGTGCTACTCGATGGTCTGCACACGCCCTTAGACAATTTTTTATCTCTTTTCTTAGCCAGTTAAATGATGTCATCAGGTAGCAGGTGGAGATGGCACGGCCAGCTGGCTTCTGGGGGTTATCTCTGATCTCAAACTACCCAAACCACCGCCTGTTGCCACTGTACCGCTGGGAACAGGGAATAATCTTCCATTTTCATTTGGCTGGGTAGGCCTTTTAAGTCTTTTTTCACATATAAATAATTAAAAATAAGAAAATCAGAACAGCTTTTTGCTTTAGTTGTCGCGCCAATGATTAGTCTTGCTTTGTGGTAGCTATGAATGGCTATTTGACTTAATGTACGGAGGACATTCTTTTTTTATCTCTGTCTTTCATGTTTAAATGCTTGGGCGATGAAATGATTTGCCAATAAGAAAGGAAATCAATTTGTATGACGTAAGAGTAAGAAACTTTTTTTTATCTCACAGGGAAAGAAAAATCCTGGGATAGATAGGCAATCTGTCCTCTCGTTCTTGGGTCAAGTGAAGACTGCAAAAGAAATGAAGATAGATAGGTAAGTACTTCCTCTATGAGATAATTCTGTTCACTAGGTCGTTAGGTATAAAGGCTTCCATGCTTTGGGGGACATGAACTAAATTTAAAGTTTCGTTGACATTGACTTTTAACGGCTTGCTCAACTCGATTAAACAGCTATTCTGAATGTCAAAATATGCCCATGATGGAGTTTATGGATAAGAGATAATGTTGGTTCGTTTTCAGCTGGCATATCATCATGAGAATGAGAACTCCAAAACAAGGTGCATGTGACCCTATCGCTCCTCTCGAACTTCCACATTCCTTGCATGCATTTCACCGTGTCTCGAAGGCAGATAAACTGAACGTGGTAAGTTTATCCATATCTTGCAGATTAAATTTCTCCTCAATTTTTTGTCATCTTATCTCTGATTTATGTAGACACTCAAATTAGCCATCTTTATTCTATGATAAGTTCTTAGTCAAACTTTCACAGTTGCTTGCTTCAGACTCCCGAATTACCTTAATTGGTACTCAAGTACTCGAATGCAGAATGGGCGTTTCTTTCTGTAACCTCCTGGAATTTCCTCTATTTAATTTATTTACTGAAATGGTTAGAGTAGTGTTAGAGATGAGTTGGCGCTCAAGTGTTATTTGTGTGTTGTCCAAGATAGGAGCTTTTTATCACTCACGGTGTTTGCTTGTGCAAAACGGTTAAGAGATTGTGCAATTGCTAGTAGAGTGATTTTTGAATTTGACTTTCAAATCTATAGTTGCATGCAAATTATCCCAAGCGACAGAAAAAGGGTAAATGAGATTGATCAGCCCTAGGGTGGGGTTGTAACAACAAATCCTCCTCTCCTAATCACCATTTCTCCCCTTCTGTGGTTCAATATCCAGCGCACTTCCGATCAAAATATATCCTTTCTTGGTTCCTTTTCTGTCTCCTTTTCTGTGGTTCAATAACCAGGGCATTTCTTATCACCGTTCCTCCATTCTTGGCTCCTTTCCTATCTCCTCCTGTTTTTCAATGTCAAATGCATTTCTAATTATCGTTTCTCCTTTCTCAGTTCCTTTTCTGTCTTTGCCCATATGCATGTGTCAACTATTTTGTTAACATTTTTACTATTGCAAGTCTGTTTCTGTAAAATCGCAGGACGGGTGCCACACATTTCGTGGGGGATTTTGGAATTACTTTAGCATGGGTAAGGAAATCCATTAGCTCGTCGAATAACAATCTACTTTGAAACAGATGAAACAAAATGGTAGCAGTAACGTAGACCTCAAAATTGTTTCGTGGAAGTCCAGCGGATCATGGTTTTGAGGATTTAAAAATCCAATGACTGTCCTTGGACCTTCTTTTCATTGCTTTTGCCCAGACATAGTTGATGTGTTTATGTATCCAAAACTATCATCAGAAGCACATAAAACACTAATTCAATGACCATATCTGACCTGCTTATTCAATGCTCTTGTGCAGACAATAGTAGATATGTTTGTATGCCCAAAACTATCATTAAAAACAGATGGAATAGTAAATTTTCATAGGTGTAATGGGTTCAAATCTCATGTATCTGTTATTTAGAGATTTCGAGAGATGAATCGATAAATGCCATCACCTAACAAATTTAGTCTTTGGGTTCCTGCAAGTGCACAGAACTAATTTAGCATTGCTATTGTGCTGTACAGGAATGGATGCTCAAGTATCTTATGCATTTCACTCAGAGAGGAAGTTACATCCCGAGAAGTTTAAGAACCAACTTGTTAATCAGGTAATTTTCTATTTCTTGTAGCTTTATGATTGTTGATAACAAACAGATTGCCACACATGTAATGGTAACTGATTGGACTTGGATTCGATATTTTCATTTTAGTTATCTTTCTGTGTGATAAGTTGCTGGAGTTATCAATTATGCACAATAGTCAAGCAATGAGAGATATCACACTATTACCATCCCAGCCAGGTGATTCTATGGTCCCTGATAAGGAGAATAGTGGCAAGGTTGATTAGTCATTGATAGACGGCAAGTGAGGTTGAGTTGTCTCACTGATTATGCACATAGAAGATTGTTCTAGTTGGGTCTATCCATCAACTCAGACCAACACAAACATATTGCTGATTGCTTTCTCTACTTGTTCTAAGACCAAATCAAACTCCTTCTAAATGTTGTTCTTAAGAAACTTTTCAGTTTTGTTTAGTATTCCTGATAAGTGTTTTAACTCTTCTTTCAGTTAGGCCTATAAGGTCGTAATGCATATGTAAGACTTCGTCAGACTTTCCTTTTCTTGTGTTTCAGAGTACTTACTTGAAGCTTGGATGCACTCAAGGATGGTTTTGTCCTTCTCTTTGTCATCCTTCATCACGGTGAGTCTCTTGGAAGGACACCCTGATATTCATGGAAAAAATGATATGCTTTTACAATCTACTTGCCTGCAGGCTGTTAGTTTTCTGCCTTCCTTTTAGTCATCCCACATAAATGGACATCTTTTTACAAAACTTATATCAATGCAGGAATTTGGCCCAGTTGATAAAGGTGAAAATAATGAGAAAACACGGCCAATGGGAGGACCTCAATGTACCTCGCAGGTTAATTACAAGTACCATATATATTATCATAAAATAGCTGTGGTCGTTTGAGTTGTCTGTGTTGCTTGTAATTGTTCTTGCATTTTTCATGTTATTGCTGAATGCTACATCGTTTTTCTGATTTCTCGAATTGACTCCTGATGTCTACTGTACAGCATCAGGTCTATCGTTTGCCTCAACTTGCCTAGTTTTTCAGGCGGGCTCAATCCCTGGGGAAATCCAAACTCAAGAAAATCGGCTTATGTAAGTTCAATTCCTACTTACAAAAATGTCTCGTTATATGCTCTATTTCAACAGCTTTGCCAGTCTGCCAACCTTCTTTCACAAATATATATTGAACCTCTTTTTGTTGTTTGAGCCTTACAGAGAGACTTGACTCCTCCATATGTCGATGATGGCCTTCTTGAGATAGTCGGTTTTAGAAATGCCTGGCATGGCCTCGTATTGCTTTCTTCAAAAGGGCACGGTACTCGTCTCGCACAGGTAGAATTACAATAAAATCGTTCTCAAGCTGATGTTGCATGTACGCAGAGGAGTGAGTTATGCATAAATTGATCATCATCGTTTTGAAATGGCATTGGAATATAGATATGAAGATAATTTAGAATGGTGCTTGCTCTCAAGTGTGCCCCATTGCGTCTCGCTTGTATATGTTTGCATGTTCTTCTACGTATATTCATACATCTGCTCTCTAAATTTGCTGTAGACAAACAGAGTTCGCTTCGAGTTCCATAAGGGTGCAGCAGACCACACATTCATGAGAATGGATGGGGAACCTTGGAAACAACCCCTACCAGTTGATGATGACACTGTCGTCATTGAGATCTCCCCATCCAGCCAAGTAACGATGCTAGCCACCCCTCTTTGCCCGTCCAAAAGTTTAGATGACCCCTCTTCCCCCAGGATATTTCGGGACAATGAAGACGACAGCAGTGAAGAAGAAAGCGAAGAAAACTGGGAAGAGCGAAGGAAGTTTGGTGCTGCAGACACTTTCAAAATTCCAGATGGCATCGAAATCTCCCATCTCAGTTAAGCACGGAATTCAAGTTCTTTGGCGGGATCTCCATTTACATGTATTCATTCCCCTTGTCGAAGATTTGACTGGTCTTAGGAATCTCTATAGTTATGAGGTTTCACTTAGTAGGTATTCCCGAGTGAGAGAGATTCATTGCTGATAAATCCTGCTAATTTGCTAACCTGTAGTTTCTTGAGTAAAGGCCATATCTTCATGTACAGCTCATGGCCACTAATCAGATTCCGGTCCTGACTTGACCGAATAGTTCTCACTTGTTAACTTCACTGTTTTGAGTACTTGAGTGCATGGCTGCTGGGTTCAGATGCGGTTGCTTGAATTATTCAGTTTGGTGAGTTCTTTCTGCCATCTCAAACACCAGTTCCTGCAGATTCTCTCGTGATTTCACTTGGAACAAGGGAAAGTAAAATCTCGGTTATTCTTTCAATTCAGCCTATTTTGGCAATTTGATGATCTAATTTTTACCGTTAAACCTCGTACGTGAGTCCACTTTGGTAATTGCCGACTGTTTGTGTTCTTCTTTGGGGCTGACCGCATGGAGTTTTGTTATTTTGTAGTACAAGTACAGTGGAATTGGAAATTCTTTATTGCTCATCAAACTCTCTTGACAGTTCTTGGACACTGATTTGTCTAATCGGTTCGAAAAATGGTTGGTACTTTTCATCATCGACGAGCGTAAACCTGTAGAAAGGTCCAGTGGAGTTTAATTTACTCATTCAAAAAAAGGTAACTCAAACTAGGTTCTTTCGATACTTCTTCCCCTGTTTCTCTGTCCTTCCCGCCATAACTTCTAGTAAACCTGGAAACTAATAATCACACCGAGCGAACATAAATCAAAAGCGCACGGTTTCACTACTGCATAAGTATTTTATTTATGCGAATCGCAGCGTATATAAACAAAATATTTCACTGAATGATCCATACCCCCACAATTAGAATGAACCGTAACGAATCTTCGCTAATCACCAGTCGCTATGATTTGACAGCAAGGAAAAGTTGAATTATGCGAATGAGGAGTTAGGGGATTCTACACCATCCCTGCACATGGCTTTATGGAGAGGGGAAAGAACGGCACCCCTGGTATCCCACTGCCATTGTCTATGGATTCGAATGTAAGGAATATAGTCTAAAGCACCTAGTATTAGCCTTCTTAATAAATCCACTGAATCATTTTCCCCCTAACTGTAGGTATTACTGCTGCGTATGGTTTTCAATCTCTTCCATTTCATGAGCAAAACCATCTCACACACCATTATATATGTTCCGAGATAACCCCGACCTCCATGCACCATAGAACTCACCGAGCACCGCGCACATTCTCTGTGGCTTAAACCAAAACCACGCGATATACTTCTACAATGCACGCCGTGAGCAGGGCATGGAATGTTGCGGTATGCATCGCAGCGGTTGAGTCATTGAAAGACCAAGGGTTTTGTAGATGGAACTACCGGTTGAGGTCGCTCGAACAGCATGCGAAGAACAGCATTAGCTCGTTCTATGAGGCCAGGAAGATCTCTTCCTCTTCCTCTTCTCCGTCTGTAGCGGTGGCAGCAGAGGCATCAAACACTGACAAGGCGAGGCGAAAGGAGGAGTTGCTGGAAAAAGTCATGTACTTGAGCTGTTGGGGTCCAAATACAGTTAGATTTTGAGATCAGTAGTCGGGCACTAATCAGTTTTGTACGACGTACTAATGCTATGGCACTGGTGATAGTTACACTGGTGTGAAACATTATGCACTTTCCGTTGGAATGAGAGGAACGTTTGTTCACGAAATACCCACCCCAGCTTTTAATCTACAGGAACATTTTACTTCATGGCGTAAGCACATTTGTGTACCTTATGAAATCAGTGTCGAAATCATGAACTCCTCCTGACATGATACCGGTCAAGGTGGGGCGTTGATGACTTTCGTGGGGATTCATTTGAATCAGGGTAAGTGACGGGATACGGCATGGCTCTGGTCTGTGCAGTTCTTCGTCAGGGAGATACTTCGGCTCTTAAGTCTTGCATTGTCGCCACTGACAATGGCTGACTTACCAATTATTCACATCAATTAATTGAAACGACGAATTTACTCAAATCTGTCGAGGACGGATATCATATCAGGATGATATATGGAGAAGTTGAATTGGGGATTAATTGGCAAATTGAGTAAAATGAACATTGGCTTGTTTACATGTTGTTCCTACTTGCTGATTCTCCTGGTTTGATCCTAGAAAATTCCAATAATGCCGAGGCCTCGACTCCTTTGGTCACTACTGGTCGTTTGTGGCATAAAGTATAATTGCAGGAGGAGTAGGAAAACAACATTGCTACTTGAGTTGATGCGTAAACCAACCAAGGTAAAAAATGTTGGGGTGTGTTTCATACTCCCCAATGAATAGCTCTTGCTATATATACTATTTTTCTTTTATAATTAAGAGATGTAACGAGAGATGCGAGATTCTAATTATAGTGGAATCCTCTGCTTGACATAAACCTAGTTTAAGGGTAAACCAAGATAAAATATCATGTCTCAGTTTCTTTTTCTCATTATTTACGCTTTACTTTGTTGTGATTATGTGCTGAATCCTAACAAAGAGAAGTTCAGTTAGCACATCAGAACTAAACAGCGTGCACGAGCCAGCTTTTGTTCTTTAACAGCGGAACAACATATTGTCCGCACATTGATTTAAGTGGATCCCTCGTTCGCAATTTAAGTTTGTACGATTTTTCTGAAAAATGACAATCTGCAAAGCTTGTTGCATCTTTTGATGGATGTTAATCCAATAGGCACCCCCGTTTAATTAAATCGGCAACATCTGCATCGACCATAGTTTGCGATCCAGTGATTGAGAGATGACAGATGATCCTTGTGGACGTCGAATCTATGATAAAAGGACCAAGAGTGAGGCAGGGAGCAGCCGAATCTCATTGTAGCCAAGAACTTATGACCTTCACATCCGTGGAATCACCAGGAAAACTGCAAATTGAGAGGATTGGAGGATATAAAGCTTATCCAAATGACAAGCAGAACCAATACAGGGACGCTAGGAATGGATAGAGGGGTCCTTCTCATGTGTGTGGCCATTCACTTGACTTTTGTGCGCTTGGATCTATGCCATAGCCATTTGTCCTTTGTCCTTTTAGAAAAGGAGTCTCGATTCATAGACACATCAATTCATGCCAGCATGGAAAATGTCCAATCTTTTCAGCAGATAATGGCATCGCATTGGCTTGGAGCTCAATACCAGGGGCTGCTTCTCCTAAACTGCTGGTGAAACGCCCTCTGGTTTTGCACATTCCCATTTTCTGTGAGACGCACGTGAACCCCACACTGTTCTTATATAAATCCAGAAGCCCCGTTGCTCTTCCAACACCATCTAAACTCATAGACCCAGAAATCAAAAGTCCATCTTTTTCTCCATCCAAGTCCATCCTACTACTCTTGACTCACAGACCCAGAGTTCAAAAAATTCGATCTTTTTCATTCCAAGTCGATCCTAGTACCTTTAATTCGCAGACCCAGGATTCAAGATTCAATCCTTTCTCCCTCCAAGTCGATCCTACTACTTCTTCAGGAGGGGCAGGCAATTCAAGTCACCATGAGTTCAAGTAGCAGAGCCTGGATTGTTGCAGCGAGCATTGGGGCAGTGGAGGCACTGAAAGACCAGGGATTTTGCAGGTGGAATTACGCGCTCAGATCGCTCCACCACCACGCCAAGAGCAACGTCGGGTCTTGTTCTCAGGCCAGGAGAGTGTCTTCTTCATCAGCTGCTTCTGCTATTTCTGAGAAAATCAGAGAAAGGAAAGCGAAGCAGTGCGAAGAGTCTTTGAGGAAAGTCATGTATCTGAGCTGTTGGGGACCTTATTAACTGTCAAGCTCCCCTCCTTTTTTGTTATTCCATCGCCACTTGATTTTGCCGGCGTCCATTGTAATTATGACTCGCCGAAGTGAAATTGAGCAGTTTATGCATTTTTTTTTCATCCAATTGCTTTTCCCATCGTCAGCATTTTCATTCATTCGATTGTGAGGTTAATTGTCAGATAGCATCATGTACATGGACGGTGTAAATTCTTTTACATATGAACGGTTTTACCATTCTCATTTTCAGGGCTTTAATGATTAGATCTCTCAAGAACTCTCAAATCGGGTTAACAAAATCATTAGTGTGATAATTTTGCTTACATTTGAGGATTTATACACTGAATTTTCTTAATTGTCATAGTCTACAACATGAAATGATTGCCCAAGTGGAAGTCGATTGAATTCGAAATTTGTTTATTTTTGGTTTCTCTAATTCCAGATAAATAAATAAATAAAAAAAATGAAGGGCAGGAGATAGAAAAGTTCTGATACTGATTTTTTTTTTTAAAAAAAGAGGCTCGCTCTGATACTGAAAGGGATAAGGTCCAAGTAGAAATCCTTCAATCCTTCATCTTACGAGGAAGAGGAAGTTTGTTTCATATGTTCCTGATTTTAATTTTATCTAATATGGTCAAATGAAAAAGAAGAAGAAGGAGGATTATTCCTATGTTTGGAAAGCTAGAGAAAGGGGAGGAATGAAATTTAGGTCGGAAAAAGGGAGAGTTTTTTGAAATGTTTGTTCGGGAGGGAGAGAGAGAGAGAGAGGGAGATATCTTAAAAAAACTTCAAACATAGGTGAGAGTGAAAAGAGTTCAGAGAATTTTGGTCTGATAGGCAGCAAGCCAGGCAAATTGGCCATTGTGGGTTAAATAGGACCTTTTCTAGAACCAGATAGATCTTCAAAACTCAACGAATTCCAACATATTTGGTCGCCAAATGTATTACTTTCATTAATAACCGAAACTTAAACCACAGGAAGGTTCGAAAATCGAGAGATAACAACGACCAAAAAGAATAGGGGCCTTAGTTAGCCAATTAGGGCAGAGCTTTAACAGCTTAATCCACGTCCTAATTACCTTTTCTTTCCTTTTTTTTTTATTGCGATGGGCAAAAGACACCCCCTGCGATTGGATCATGAGCCCGTGACAATCCTCAACAATTGTTCGGACCGAGATTGAGAACCGAGAGATGGAACTTTTTGTCTGTAGGTCTTCGCTACCCAATTGGCTATTTTACCTGGTGTTCTCAAAAAAAAAAAATGGGTCATTTGAAGATATGAAACACATCTTTACACTCCTCGATAAGAATTCTTAGGCTCCATTTGTTTCACGGGAATTGACTTCCTGAAAAATGTTTTTCGGATTTTCCGGCGTTTGGGGAGCGGAAAATAGGCTGACCCAGGAAAACATTTTCCTCTCATAGAAAAATCTCTTTGAAAAGTGTGAAAAATGATTTCCTCTTTTCAAAAAGAGGAAATCATTTTTCGCCGGTTGTCGCCGTCAGTCCTCGGCCGTCGATCGCCGCCCACGGCCACCCGCCGCCGGTCGCCGCCCGCCGTCACTGGAGGAAAATCAATTGCTTTTGCTTGCCAAACGACGGAAATTGTTTTTCAGTTCATTCTTAAATATTAGTTAAACACTGGAAAATATTGTTATTTTCTTGAAAAATGACTTCCTAGAAAATATTTTCTCCCAGTAGGCCATTTTTCGTGAAACAAATGGAGTCTTAAGTCCCAAGCTAGCTTATTTGAGCCCTTCAAGGTGCTTATCGGATTAAGATCATCTAATTCCAGAAGCAATTCCTCTTTAATCTCGAGCTGAAGTATTTTAAGGTTTCTAGTTCTACAGGTGTTGATTTCAACTAGAGACGCGGAGCCTACCTCTTGATAAATCGTAGGGGTAGATATGCATGTGGTAGCACCCTCATAGAGCCAAATCTGGCGGATGGAGTTTAAGGGTTCGTAAGCCGTAGGGTAGATACCACCGCGAAGGTAGAAAGGAGCTCCTCCATAGAGATAGAAGACTTTCGATGACACCACTTTGATCCTTATTTATCATCGCTTTAATTGTCGTAGACGAAATTAGGTAGATTTAAGTATAATTACTTAAAAAGACACTTGCCGATATACCTCTTCTTTTTTGCCTTTTCGCTCTCCAAATATCATCCACTAGGAGCGATGGGTTTCAGGGTGGGTCAATTTCCACCCCCGAAACTGAGAGCCAAACCAGTTTGAAAATTAGGAATAGGCTCACGTTGTCTTGGATCCACTTGTCAATTGGACCACTACTTCCTGAATGGATTTAAGAACTATCTTCCTTTTTTTTATATATTTTATTTCTTATTCCTTACAAGACTATAAGTGTTATTGCATAACCTAAAATAATACACGTGAGCGTGAGGCGTCGAGCCAGGAGGGGGAGGCTTGAGCAAGAACAGAATGGTAATTAAAATTTTGAAGATTTAGAAGAATAAAAATTAAAAAGACGGTCCAAGTGAATGTGCCTATACCTATGATTGAGAATCGAATCGATATCCACCGGTTATAAAATATAGGAATTGACAACCACCCGGAACCGTCCAATTCGATTCAGCACGGTCCAGTTTTTGTCCTCACCCCGATCGTCCATCACCAACACTTTGCGTAAGCCGTTTCAAACACGTAGCCAGCCAGCGTAAGGTTACGTGAATGCTGCTAAGATACGCCATAAAGCGTCTGGTTTTACGCAAAATCGAAGGACGTCGCTTTCAGTCCAGGGGGAAACACAGGCCAAATTAACAACGTGCTTCCGAGCCCACCATTTCAACAAAAACCATCGCCACAAATCCGGGAGCTTCCACCCACCTTCTGATTTTCGGCGACCCACCCACTGATTTCTCCGATACCACCTCCTCTTCTCCAATCGATCCGCTCGGCGGTCCTCGATTCATTCACCCATTTATACACGCGTTCGCGATTGCCTCGAGGCTCTCCTCCTCCTCCAAGCGCCGTTCCTCGATCGCGAATCGCCATCGTAACCCCACCACAACGCACTGCGATTCATGTTCCGGAAGATCGATACGGATAAGCCGGGCAGATGATCGGACAAGGAGTCAACCGTCAGCCGACGGCGAGTCGGGATCAGAAGAAGTGCAAGTTCGAAGCCGCGTTCAAATCGATGCAGCAGCAGGCGGGGCCAGTCGTCGTCGGCGGCGGCGGCGGCGGCGGCCCGACTCAGGCGCAGAGCAAGAGGGAGGCGAATGCGGCGGGGGTGGAGGAGGAGAAGAGGAAGAGAGAGAGGATGGAGTTTCTGCTGCAATTAGTTTGCTGGGGACCTGATTAGAGATTTGTATTCGCGAGCATTCGCGCTTCTCAATGGAAAATGATAATCTGCAGAGTGAATACATTAATATCATACTAATCACTGTAATTTTGTACTTCAATATAAACCAAATGATCTTCCCAATTCATGACTTAACTACCATACAAATCTGAGTACTTTCCTCACGAAGCATCAACTTTACCCATAATCTCAATTCTGGCCCCATTTTTTTCTTTTTCCTTCCATTTCGTATCCAAATTCGATCTTGATTTATTATTGCTATTAAATATCGTCGGTCGCTCCGTTGCCAACCATCGCTATCACTATCGTCACCTTTGTTACCTTTGTTATTTCATCGCGTGTCACAGACATCGCTCTCACTATCAAGCCTTGGCGCCGAGCTCGACCTTGCGCGCACTCACTCAAATCTAAATTATAGCTCAAGCCGGGGGTTTGAGGATGATTACCGTGGAAGGTGGCGAGGTGGGGATGGACGGAGGAATGGGACAGGGGTAAGGTGGTGCTGGTGGAAGGTGAGTAATACGGCGAGTTGATCATGGGGGCTAAGTTCCCGGCGGTCCGGATGTCGTCTAAGGTGGTCGGGTTGTTGGACGGATATGAAAGGCAAAAGAAGAAATGATAAAGGAAAAAAAAAAGCAAGGAAAAAGAAAATGACGTGGAATTGACAGGTCGCATTATTGGATAGAAAGATAAGGGAGGCAAGATTTGGGCGCTGAGCCAAAAGTTGGCATGCTATTTATCGAATTGGACCAATTGAGGAGGGCGGGATTTTACAAGGCCCGGTTGAGATGGGCCAGATGAAGCCCCCGATATGGGCCTAAGAGCAATGGCCCAATGCCCACGTTGACCAGCACTCCCCTCGTCGGCCATTGTCAGTCGTCGATTGGAAATTTTTGTTTTCCCAGCCAGCGAGGCACGGATTTCGTCAAACGAAGGAAACGGGAAACGTGGCGCGCGCGGGGAACGTAGAATTAATCTAATTAAGGTCCCTCCAACCTTCCCCAACGAACTTAGCCGATGCCCAATTGAATGCCACCCCCCCCGGGCTGTCCCCTTCAATCCCAACCTAATTCTTCCCAAGCCCCAATTCAATCGCCGTCACCCTCCCACCTCAAATATCTCGAAATCGAAAGATTTAGGAAGGAGAGAACCCCTTGGAATTGACTCAGCGGTTGCATGACTCTCACCGGCGAATTGGTTAGCAAAAGATAGGGTATGGCAACTTCGTTTTCGAGCAGCGTTCCGAAAAAATATTCGCCGGAGCATTTAATGGGCATAGGTTGCAATTTCAATATTGCGAACCCCTTTTTTTTTTCTCAATGTGGATATAATCAACGTTTTGGCCAATCAAACTTTTCCTCGGTGTGCCCCCTCTAGCTCTTGCGCATATCCTCTTATCTACCTTGTATCCGCCTCTACACATCTGTAAATCCTGGTGGAGGGTCATTTTTAGATCCCTGTGCGTTGATTAGGTTGTACGCGATTTTGAATAGTCAATCTTATACTTACCTTTAAAAAAAAAAAAAACTTTCCCTCGATGTGTCCGGGGTACTCGCGAAAACCACCCTAGTAACAGTGGTGCACGAGAAATCTTCTTCCTTGACCCGATTGAAAATAAAGGGAAAACGATCGGGATTGGGGGGGGATTCATAACGAATTATGCAGCCACCCGATGGAGTGGACTAATTAAGACACGGAGTTTGGATCATCTTTTCGCTCGCGTAGAATCTCAATTATTTTGTCGCTCGACCGGTCCGTCGGGATATGTCGACTGATGTCGGTCCTTTTCAATTTCCTCCTTCGCACATGGTCGCGCTCCATCGGTCCCGATGAAGTTGCCCAACTGCAACTCGTACATGATCAATTTCCACCGGGCCGGGCCGACACGACGTCTCCTAACCCGCTGACGTGGCGGCGCCCGCTTTACTCTCCTACGTAAATTCCCCAACGACAAATCGCCCCCATCCTAATTTAATTTCAATAATTGGAAACCCTCGCTCGCCGACACGGCGTCGTACGGCGAAGGAGTAAAACGGGGGATGGGTAGTCGGGAGGGGGCGGACCTCAAATCCTAAAGTCAAATCCACTTCAACCCCGGCTTGAGATCCGAAACGCCCCACCCCTTGTTAAACTCGTGACACACAGCCGCACAAAACTCCTTTCCGTTCTCGTCTCGGGAGTACGCAAAAGGGCGTGAAATTTCCGTTTTGCCATCGTCGTTACCAATTATCCAACTTGCTCCAATTTTCCCCCAAAAGCCCTCACTCAAAAACCTCCACCTCTCTCTCTCTCTCGCTTCTCTCTCCACCGTGCGTGCGTGCGTGCTTCTCCGCTCAATTTCGACTCTTAAAACTTCTTGCCGAGGCTTCTCGTCGCCGATTGAATCCCTCGCCGCAGCGTCCGCTCAATGTGATAGAGCCTCTCTCGTTGGAGTTTCGTCGGTTTTTTCTTCTTCTTTTTTTTTTCGGCGAGCGAAAAAGATGGCGATCGCCGACCGGCAGAAGCCGAAGGTGTTCGGTCTGTGTCCGTTTTGGCAGTCGGCCAGCCTGAACACGTCCTCTTCTTCGGGCTCCACGCAGAACCTTCACAACAGCAATGTCTCCCACGACAGGAACCACCAGGCTGTTCGGCCCGTGGACGGATCGCGCGCGGGTTCCGGCTCGTCCAGTACGGTGTCTTCGGTCGCCAGATCGCTCCTTCCCGCTCGGCGCCGGCTCCGGCTCGATCCGGCGAATAATCTCTACTTCCCCTGTGAGATGTCGTTGACTTTTATTCTTCGGTTTGTTGGCCTGTTGATTAAAATAATCCGTACGGCGGAGTTTTATGTTTTCTATTGAGCTTCCTGTCGTTGGTTCATTACGGTTTGTTCCTTTGTTTAGTCATTCCATTTCGCTCTGGCACGTAGTTTAAGTTTTCTAGATTATCTCATTCAAGGTATCCTCCATTCTAGAAGTTTTCCGCGAAAAAGATAGAATGGAAAATCCTTCGGACTCCGTGCTTGCGTGTGTGTGAAAGAGAGAGAGATAGCGGGGGAGTGTGCGTGTTTGGGAGTCTTGAGATTATATATTGTTAAGGTCATTGAGCTTGATTTCTTTATTCTTTTCCTCGGTGTTATACTCGTTCATTCGCTCCCGTTGCTTTCGGAAGCAACACGAGCACGATTTTTTTTTGTTTTTTTGTTTTTTGTTTTGGGCATAGCAAAAGAAATGAAAGCTTTTTGAATGATGCGCTGTGCAGTGCGAACGATGAGATTCATATGTTCATGATCACCCATGCGTTGAATATGTGCAATTTATCTAATCTTGTCCGTGATTGCGTTTGTTTTAGCCTAGCAATATGCGCTTTACTTATCGTTATTATATTCTCCATCCTTTTTCAGATGAACCGGGCAAACAGGTGAGGAGCGCAATCAGATTAAAAAACACGAGCAGGTCACATGTTGCTTTCAAGGTACAATGATTCTATAGGAACTTGTACATTAAGTTTGCCGACGAATATAGAACTTATAAAGTATTATTTGTGCCATTTAATATGTAAAACATAAATTAATTATTCAATACTAATAAATTCAACTACAGAGCCTAGTAGAATGATCTTTCTTTGAAGAGATTTTACCAAAAATGTGATTGTTGGTGGAGAGTTACTGGTGTAGAAATTTTAATATTACATGGAATAGGCTTCAAAAGCTGTTTTCTCCTTTTTTTCATTGGCAATCTTGTCGAGTTATCACCATGTATGTCGTTGGAATGAAAATAAGGGGAAACTAAGGCTGTGTTTGTTTGGGGGAAAAAGTTTTCATGGAAAATATTTTCCGGATTTTCCGGCGTTTGGAGGGCGGAAAATAGGTTAACCTTGGAAAACATTTTCTTCCTATGGAAAAATCCCTTTGAAAATTGTGGAAAACGATTTCCTCTTTTTAAAAACGGATATCATTTTCCGTCGGCCGCGGCCGTCGGTCCCCGGCCATCGATCGCCGCCGGCCGCCGCCACCGGTCGCCCGCCGCCGGAAAATCAATTCCTTGCCAAACGACGGAAATTGTTTTCCAGTTCATTCTTAAGTATTAACCAAACACCGGAAAATATAGTTATTTTCTTGGAAAATGATTTCCTGAAAAATGTTTTCCCCCATAGGCCATTTTCCGTGAAACAAACAGAGCCTAAGGCAAAGGCCAAGCGATAGATTTGTAGGGCTTCAATTGATAATACTTGTCTGGATAATAGTGAAATTTAGCACGTTACCTATATGTATGGGGTTAAAATGTTATTTTGCTGAATAGTAACTGAACTGAGCTCAGTAATCTTGCTTTTGAACATCGGGCCTGTTTAACCTAATTGCTTGTTCTTAATTAGTTCCAAACTACTGCACCAAAAAGCTGTTATATGCGTCCTCCTGGTGGTACCCTTGCTCCTGGTGAAAGTATTATAGCTACAGGTAAAAATATGTCCTTTGGCCTTTTACTGTATGCTGTGAATTCATCACTTCTTCTAAAACTACTTGCATTCGACATGGGATGAAGATATCACTTGCTCTATGTTGGAATATAATTATTTTTATGAATTTCTTGTCCAGCTTCTATTGATACCTCTCTTGTTTCCTCTTTGAATATGAACTACAGTCTTCAAGTTTGTGGAGCAGCCGGAGAATAATGAAAAGCAACCAGACCAGAAGAGCAAGGTCAAATTCAAGATAATGAGCCTGAAAGTCAAAGCAGGGACAGACTATGTGCCTGAGCTGGTAAATAAACTGCTCTACATTATAAATTAATAGCTATGTCAGCATTTTATTCTCTCCCTGTCTCTGTCTCTCTCTGTGGTATACTTAATGAATGGTCTATGCAACCATTGGATGGAGTGTATTCCATATGAGCAATTTTCTGCCGACCGCCTTGGATCTGACCTTGTTCCTTCCCTTATTTGAATTCCTGAGGCAGTACAGAAATTGCAATAACCTCCTCTGTTTACACTTATTACATGTCTGACTGGTTTTGCAATTATGCTCTGATAGTACTTTGTTTTGGGAGGATCAAGTGGATAGTGTCTTGTTTCAGATGCTGTCTAATCTCCAAAGGACAAAGATGGATAACAGAGGCATCTGCTGATTGACAATGTGTTCATATATTGCTTGTCCCATGTAGTATGTGGCTGCTCTCTGGCTGGGCATAATTAGGAATGTGTTGATCGACCCTCTAGGATATGATGATGGTGTTTCTTCCTATTTCTTTTCACCGTTCCATGTGCTTCTTTTTAATGAGCTGATATTTGCTGACTCATATTCGCAAATTTCGTGCAGTTTGATGAACAAAAGGATCAAGTAACAGTGGAGCGAATTTTACGTGTTGTCTTTCTGGATGTTGAGCGCTCCACTCCTGTAAGTCGAAACAGCTTGCCTGATCATGAGTCGTGTGACGTGCTCCACTTGTTGACTACCATAAGCAGCCGACACCAACGCTGGGTATTTTTCCCTCTGTAGGCAATGGAAAAACTGAAGCGTCAGTTGGCAGAAGCTGAGGCTGCTCTTGAAACCACTCGCAAGAAACCTCCAGTGGAAACAGGAGCTCGAGTTGTTGGAGATGGTTTCGTGATAGATGAATGGGTGAATTTTCTCATTGACTCATGGTTGCTTTACACGCATTTAAGCATGCCTTATCGTAAGTGCTTTAACTTTTTGAACTTCCTATCATTTCAGAAGGAGCGGAGGGAGAAGTATCTGGCTCGACAACAAGTCGAAGCTGTAGGATCAGCATAGGAGTCATTTGATTTTGCTTGAAACACCATCTTGACCCAAATTGGAAAATGTCGAAGCAACCTTTCAATGTATGGGCTTGATGTGTGTCAACTGAAATTAAGGAAGGGGGTGAATTGGCTTAAAGGGCTGCGCGTAGAGAAAGAGAGGCTTCTGGGATGCCTCCAGTGATGGCCTTGTGACATTATTGAACAGAAGGATGCAAATGAGGGATGATGTAAGAGTTTTGGCCGTGGCTACTTCCTTTCGATGGAATGGGCCGTGTCATGAAGAAATAGTAATTTCAGAATATGTCGCAGTTTGTTTGAGATATGCGGATTTGGTTGTCCGAAAATGTACGTGGGTGTTTCCTTCCCCTGTGGGATTGGATTCTAGAATCTAGGTTACATATCGGGTTTGTTTATTTAATGGCTCCTGTTCCTTTTGAAATGTTACTTTCACATATACATTTTTCCCACCTGTCTTTGAGTTATTTTACCTTTGTATAGCAATGACAGGGAAGAATTTTGCTCAATTTTTATGAAGTGATGGTAGCCAATTAAAGTTTCATCTGTGTGGACGTCAATTCAGGTGTGAAATGACTTATACACTAATTAAAGTTTATCACTATCATCTGATAAATCATGCAATAGTAAAACCAGGTGATGTCGCTAGCATCGCCAGTTACTGGGCAGCATGGACACCCGCCATCAGATTCACTGTGCAAGCGGTGAGGTCAGAGTTTATGGACTAAAGCTAGGTGGTCGCGGTTTGCATTAGGAATGCTTGATGCTTCTTGAAGCTTTGAAGGTAAGTTCTTTTGTTTTCCATGTACTTCTTATTATCAACCACACGGGCCTTTTTCCCGTGGATTTGCTTGCTCCGGGATCAGCAACTTATATTGATGAGTGAAGAAAAGAGAGGTCGGGGGGACCCTGGAAGTTGGTGCAATAATTTAAGCATTCTGAGAACGACTTTCAGACTTTATTTGTTGAAGTGAAAAGGAACTTTGGAGGGATATGAGTACGACAGCATGGGGAAGAAGGGACACTGATTTAGTGTCGATTTACGCTGAATTCCATCATCTCTCGCTGTTCCAGTGACGTCGAGATCATCCCACGCTAGGCGTGTAAATCGTTACGCCGCCGAGCCCAACCCTGGGCCTAACTCAAAAGAGTCGGCACTCAGAACTGAAAGTGAACTCAATCCATTAGTAATTTTCCTACTCTAAACTTGAATCATTTGGAAAAACAAGTTACTCAGATCGATTTCAATCTCTTATAAGCAAATTATTGTAACCTGAGGTCTGAGCTTGACATATAAGGTGGAATATTATGCAAAAAGAGGTTTTTTTTTTAGGTCTATTTTTGTAATTATAGAAGAGTATATATAATATAATAATAAAAGCTCGAGTTGAGTTTCAACAGGTTTAAATTTTGATTTGATTACACCTAGGTATTTGCCTAGTTGTACTCGAACTCGACTTAACAATATCCTCTGATAACTCGGTCTCCAGCTCAAGTCGACAAGATACTCCAGTAATTCAAGCTCGGGTTCGATCCGAAAATAAGCGAGTCGATATCAAAGAGTCATCGAACCGAACCTGAGCCATCTGCGAGTAGTTTGACTCGATTTGACTCGAATGGCGCCCATCCGCGCCCTCAATTTCGTCATGCAAGAGAGTGCAAACGTAAGGCGGCAGATATGACCTCTGAACACGCGCTATCTGAAGATCGCTGGTTTAGCAGCCAATGGTTTCAACAGACTTGGGTCATCTCCCATCACTTTTCAGTCCCACCACCACTCAGTGCTTTTTCTATCTTTGTGCCTATGTATCTGAAGCAACTGCTGCCTGCCTCTGTCATATCCTCCAAATCACTCACACCCCCCAGCATAAACAAAAAGGGCATGAGCATTGCCAAGAAAACCTGCGTTCTAGTCGCACTAGGGACTGTGGTCGGGCTAAGACAGATGTCGCATGCGAATCCCGGATCCAGATCGTCGGCTCTCCAGCAGAACTTGAGAGGATCGGTTGGGTCAGCAAAGGCGCAAGTGGAAGCGAGGAGTTTCGGTCCGGCCACACCGGATGCATCGAGGCCCAAGGCTGGAAACGGCACGATGAGCGCACATGAGAAGCGTGCGGCTGCAGAGGAACCACTGAGGATGGTGCTTTATCTCAGCTCCTGGGGACCCAATTCATAGCACGAGAATGATCTAATTTTGCACATCGATCCTCGCCCTCGTCCTCTCACCAAGGGGAATGCGTCGTGCATGTACTTGATGATGTCCCAGGAGATTTGTAAAATAACTGGTGCTTTGATGATAGCTACTCTTGAACTTTGTGAGCTATATATATTCCTAGACCTTACTGTCAAAAATAAAGCATGTGGTAGAGAGAGAGATTAGTAAGGGAGCAACTGAAGCGAGGATTGCCGGTACAAACATCATCATCTTCCTCGTGATTATGGCGAGGTTCATGGGGGTTTCAGGGTAAGCTTCTCTCCTTCACATGTACACATACACCCATAAGCATATATGTGGTACCTTTTTGAGAGACTTAATTGTTCATCCATTTGGCAGTGCACACTTCAAAACACTGATTGATTGTAACCAGATGAACGGTTTGCCGTTCTTTGTACTATCCTCCCTCCCTCTGGACTTAGATCTTGGCTTGTAATTGAATGGCGAAATTAGATTACAAGCAGGGAGGGCAAGTGATATTATTAGGTTTAGAAGTTCAGACACGACGTGGCCTTTGATATCATGTAATATGCATGAAGTCTTTTTTTTAGCAATTCGTTTTAAAAGCCGATATTGATAACCCCTCAACTTGGTCCTCTTATCTAAGGAGTTCGATGTTGGGCAGACAATGAATTCCTCTTGGTCATCTAATTGCCCCGAATGACTTTGCCGAGTTTTTGGCCCGCGGCACGGTTCAACATCCCCAGATTTTAATCTTGCTGTCGTCTGTTCTAGCTATTAGAAAAGGGAAATGAAAAGAGAGGAAAAGAGAAAGGTTAATAAAGAAACCAGAAACAATTGTACGCAATGGTCCCGGTCATGGTTGGTGGGAGAGTGCTTAAAATACATTTAGGCTGCGTTTGGTCGTCCGGATAAAATTCAGGATATGATATGTTTTTATACTATTCTGTATTTGATAGTTGTCGAGGATAAGAAAAATGGGGTAAGAGAGATAAAATCATTTTTGAAAGTGAGATAAAGCCGGATAGGATTTCTCTTATCCATGACATCAAAAATTGCATGCCCAAGCCACCTTCTCTCCACCATTGCACCATCCGCCACACCCAGTTGCCTCTTCGGTGGCAGGCCGCCTCTCTGGGTGTGGCGCGCAGCTTCTCTGGCGACGGGCCACTTCTCCGGTGGTGGGCCACCTCTACAGCTACGGCAGGCAGCTTCTTTCGCGGTGGCGATATGTGTGTGTGGGGGGGGGGGGGGGGGATTTTTTTAGCTTCTCCGACAGTGGCAAAGCAGGGTCGCCGTTCAAGATCACTTCGTTCGCTGATTTGCACTTCGAAGAGGACATGTGGACAGACTGGGGGCCCCGCCAGGACGTGATCTTCGTCAACGTCATGTCCCACCGTGCTCGACGACGAAGTTCCTGGTGAATGCTTGTTTGAGTAGTGTTCGTTTTCTTCTATTGTGCTTCGCCTCGTGCTTAGCTCGTGCTGGTGGCTTGGCGAGTGTACTGAACAGCCCAGATCCCTGGAAATTACAAGGATAGTCTGCTGTACCTGTGCCTTGAGAATGCGAGTGTGCTGTGGCGGGCGAGCTCGAGTTAGTGAATTGTGGGTCGTGAGGAGATCGAATGACTGGGGGAATCGGGAATGAAGTTGGATGGGATAGAGATGGGGGAAATAGTTTCACCTTTTGAAAAAACTCGGACTCTGCTAACAATTCATAGGCCTTGAGATCTCTCAAATTTAGCTAATCATGCTGCTATTTCTGTGAATCGGCTTCGAACCTGCTGAGTTTAGTATATGGCAATTAATTTGTGCGTTTTCAGCCTGACGGCTATCCCTCAAGCTTCGGCCTGGCAAGTGGTCGAAAATCCGCCTTGTTGACTCTAAAGAAAAGCTTTCGAACGGTAGAATTCAAGAATCATTATATTGAGATCCAGTTCCTATCAAACAAAAGATAGAATAGAGTATAAAAATATCCGACATTAAATTCAAAGTTTACCAAATGGGAATATGATTTAATCTCTGAATTTTTTTTTATGAAAAATGGAATATGATTTTTTTAACTTATCTTTTCTAGTTCTATCCTAACTCGAAATTCGAGCGACCAAATGCAGCCTTAAAAAAACCAAAGAAATGATCAAACGAACGAGCGGTCCAATTTCTCTTTGTCTCTCTCATACATTGTGCGGCAATGAAAAGTTCAGCGAGCCAAAAATCTGATGACCACCATTGTGGACAAAGACGGCGATGCCGCACTTGCTTCCCTTGAAGCCCTCCCACAAAGGGAAGCTCACGGCCCCCGACACCGTCTTCTTTGCTGACACGTCCTCGACGGAGCAGAGCTCCGCCCTTGTTCTGCCCCTTGGAGATGTCGGTGACCAACCCCGCTCTCGTAGAGCGCCACCATGACGTTCACACTGTCGCCGTCCACTTCGCTTTTCAGTGCTCCGGAGAGGGAGAATTGCAAGGTATCCGGCGACGGCCTCTGGAACGTTGCCTCGTACATGGCACGTGAAGAGATATGGCTTGCATGTCAGTTGAGAAAGTCAACGACGGAGAGGGAGAGAGACTTCGACCTCAGGTTTCCATACATTCTATCCATTCTAGCGCTAAGATCTTCAAAAAGATCGCTAATAATGAAGTGAAATTACCACAATCTTTTCATCGAATCATGTGATGAAATTTTCAATTGTCGTTTTCATTGACCAGTTATCGAGACATGTTCGGCCCTTCAAAATAAATCGAGGAACTCTTAAGTGAAGAACTGGACAAGGGAATGATCCCACCCCAGCGAGTCCCAAGTCGGCATCTCTTGAAGAGAAGGGGAAGGAGAAGGGAGCCCGTTGTCCAGCAGGGGCAGCAGAGGAATCCTCTTCGGTTTCGGACAATTGTCTATGGAAATCCTCCGGAGGGAACCGCAACTCGCGGTCCCATCACATATGCTCTTCAGTTGTGGGAGATTCGATAGACCCGGGATCATTAGCTTTGGTAATGCTGTCGCCTAGTACAAGAAGCTTGTCAACTCGATTGGGTACAAGGCAAATGTTCACGGCGGCTCTGAGTTTTTTTCCTTTGGTGTTACGTATGTGGCCTTGTACTTTGTTCAGTGTATTTCCGGTCTGAACTTGTCTTCTAGTTGTATCAAATGCGGCTATCATTATGTCAGCTGGAAGTGCATATGTTGATGCCTCTTATTACCCGATCATAAACTTTCCCAATGCATGAGCAGGTGCCATCAACCTGTCATAGGGAGAGAAAAAGATCGGTAATTTCACCTTCCCTCAGGTCGCGGTACTGCAGTAACTATCATCCGACTGCCTCAGCACTACGATCATGTTCGGGGGAAATCTCCTGGCATGGAGCGGGCGGAAAAGTTCTGAGCAAATATGCCAGCTGAAATCCTATCGGTCATCTAATTGGCAACGACGGCTGACGATGGTCGTCAGCTGTTGGACCAACAGTCGATTCCTATCGGTGGTCTGATTGCCCCGAACGATTTTGCCAAGTTTTAGCCCACGGCACGGTAGAACATCCCCGGATTTTATTAATCTTGTTGTCATCTGTTCTATCTATCTAGCTACTAGAAAAGGGAAAAGCAAAGAGAATGAAAGGAGAGAGGCAAATAAAGAAACTACAGAAACAGGGGAAAGAAAAGGGTGCGCTGGAAATCCAGAAACACATACTGTACATAATGGTCCGGATCATGGCCGGTCGGAGACTGCGAAAAACACATTCCAAGAACCAAAAAAATGACAAACGAACGACCGATCCAATATATATATATATATATCTCATACATTGTGCGGTAACGAAATGTTCTGCGACCCAAAAATCTGATGACCACTATTCTGGAGGAAGACGGCGATGCCGCACTTGCTGCCGTTGAAGCCCTCCCACAAAGGGAAACTCACGGTCCCAGAGACCGTCTTCTTCGCCGACACGTCCTTGACGGCGCAGAGCTTGTCGAGCCTCCGGACGACAAAGTCGTTGGACAGGACTCGGTCCTTGTTCTCGCCCTTGGAGATGTCTGTGACCAGCCCGCTCTCGTAGAGCGCCAGCATGACGTTCACCCCGCCGCCGTCCACTTTGCTCCTCAGTGCTCCGGAAAGGGAGACTTGCAAGTTGTCCGGCGATGGCCTCTGGAACGTTGCCTTTTACATGCACGTGAAGAAAGATGGCTTGCACGTCAGTTGAGAAAGTCAACGATGGAGGGGAAGAGAAACAGAGACTTTGACCTCAAGTTTCCATACATTCTAGACCTTCCAGTGCGAGAATTACGAAGATCTTCGAAAAATCGCTCATAATCATGTCAAATAACGCAAAACTAACCTGGAACGTGGGAGCAGGGAATCGAGGTGCGGAAGTGATGGCGGAGAGCAAGCCCTCCTGATCCGCCCCCATGCACTGGGCCCGCCCCTGCACCACCACCTGCGGCGTGAACATCGTATCCAGCCGCAGCGCCTCCACGTACGCCTTCTGCCGGACCGTGCTCTGGCTGGACCCGAACGGGTCCTTCCAACCCACATAGTCCCAGTAATCCACGTGGTGCGCCAGCACGATCACCGGCACCTCCAGCTCGAAGTCCCCTCTCCCGAGCCTCGATATAAGCATCTCCGCCTCCGGCGAGGTGGCGCAGCCCTGCGACGAGAACAGCTCCACCAAGACGGCGCCGCCCCTCCTCTGCTCCTCGATTGACACGTCGACGGTCGCGTGCTTCTCTCTCCTCAAGGACGAGCCGAAGCAGGCAAAGAGACGGGGCGCCATGATTCCTTCGCCTCGTCGCCCCGAGCAACAACGGTGTTGGCGGCGAAAGCGACAGAAAAAAAAGACCGCTATAAGAATCCCACAGAGCTAATTGAAATGGAAATGGATTATGGAACGGAAGATGCGACAGTACGTGCTAATAGGAACGAAGAGAACAGAAGAAATGAGAGAAAAGCTGAGAGGAAGGAGGAGGTTGGGAATGGGGGGCGAGGAGAGAGAGGCGGCGAAGACAATGGCAATGGGAAAAAACAAAGGTGCGAGAGCTTCGACTCTGTGAGTTAGCCATGGCTTATTGATTCTTCGGTTGACCGTTATCGCACGTGTTTGCTGGTTAGGACAGGTAATGATGATGCAACGGCGTTGTGGAGGACCTTTACGTTGTCTAGCGAGCTGGTCGCTCCCACTTTGTTTTGGTCAAGGTGGCGGAATCTGAGGGAATTAGACACCAAATGAAATTGCACCCGGCCACACCAAATTATGCATCAATTAACTTAGCTTGTATTTGTTCGTACGGATAAAACTCAAGATATGATAATATTTCATCCCATCTTATATTTGATAATTATTTAAGACGAGATAAAGTGAATATAAAAGAAACATAGAGAGGAAAAATGACTAAATTTTTGACTCGTCTAGGGTTGTTCGTAGGGGTGAGCAAAAAATTCACGATCCAACCAAACCGGACCGGACCGTACCCAACCGGCCGATTTTGGATCATAACCGGCGGGTACGGTTTGGTTTTCGGTTTCAATTTTCTAAAACCGACGGGAACCGGTTCGGTTCCCGGTTTCGGGTGCAAACCATCCAACCGGCCCAACCAAACCGGTTTTTATATAATATAAATATGCTAATTTTTTTTTTCAATGAAACCATCTCAAGGTTAGTTGAGTGCATCATCATTTTCAGATATATTGTAAGTTTATTATGGACATGTTCACGAATCTTTTGGTTTTGAACTCTTCATGAAATTCTTAATAGAAAATTCGGTACTACACCATGGATGGAGTTTATGATTTTTTTTCTTTTTCTTTTTTTGCATGCAGATCTTTTAGGAAGTAGAGGATGCTTAGCAAATAAGAAGAATTGTCATTGACTGTTTTGAAAGAGCAAGCCTACCAAACTTAAGTGATTAAGAGAGAAAAAGAATTATTCATTTTCTTCTTGTTAGCAGTGGTCCGACAGGTGTGGAGTTTGCTACAGAGCTTTATGACTTTGTGAATGAGGATTTAGTGAAATTGTATCAATGGGTTAATGATTTAGTGAATATAACACTCTCGGAGACAATTGATCATATCTCTAATAGAATTTCCTAAGACCAAGTTCCGAATAGATAGAATTGGTCTAAAAGTAGGGTCAATGATAGTGAAAGTAACTAATAAAAAAATGTCAAGTATTAATTAGGACCGTAACCGGGATCCAACCAAAACCGAACCAGACCGACGGTTCGGTTCTCGGGTAGATCCATGGAATAAGCGGATGGTTCACGGTTCGCATTTTGCGAAACCGGTTCCTCGCCGATGGTTCGCGGTTCTCGGGTGGAACCATCCATCCTGTGAACCGATCACCCCTAGTTGTTCGTCATTGAACGCGAAATTGGCTTGTTTAGCTAGCAAATCCCCCATTGAATTTGGTCTATACCCGTTTAGTATATTCATGCTCCATCAATTTCTGTCAGAATAAAAGTTTTTCCCCCTTAATTTTTTTCAACTACAGGCTCGGAACCCCCGCGTAAAACACAACTGGGTGGGTGGCCGAGCCGACGCTAACTGCCCTTTGTCACCTACGCGCCGGAGCAACTGAGAAAAACGCGATTTGCCATTTCTCTTGTGGGTTCGATTCTTCACAGCCATCTTCTCCAAATGGATGAGGGGAAAAAAAAAAGTAGTCTTGCGTTCAAGGTCGTGCTTTGCGTTAAGATGAGTCCGGTGGGGGGATGTTGCCCGAGAGAATCGTCCCGAGACTTCCGGAGAATGCTTGCCAGCTTCGGAGCAACGCCGTCTGCCAATCGCCTTTAGTAATAATCTGTAGTCATTTGGTTTGCCTTCCTATAGCTCAAGCAATTCGAATATTATGGCAACTGTGTCGTGATGGCGGTCGGAAAATCTTCTTTGCACTTGAGAAAGGCATCACCGTCCTGGATCGTATGACGCCGGTCTTGGAGGCTGAGCAACCGCTGGTGATGGCTCGGGGTGCTTCTTTGGTGCAATGTCCGCACCGGGGGCTTGCTCCTGGCTGGGCAACCGGCAAAAGCCAGTTGGCTTTTGGTATTTTGGTTTTCACGACACTACTACTGCGCGTCGTAAAAGCTTGTTCCTCACGTTGAACGCCGTGAATTTTTTGCGAGGCTTATCGTATCGTAATTTTTGCTTTATATCTAATTCAAAAACGATATGCTTATTGAACTAATTAAATAAGGGATGATAAATTTATGACACGGCACGAAATTAGTGGGTTTAGATTTGTATTAGGTGTGCTCGTACCATTGTTATATGATCAATCCGCTTGACATGGTTAATAGATGAGCCGTCTTAGGTTTCAACCTGTGTTCCCCGAAATAAACCCTTTCCCCTTCAATCCCATTATGTTAGATGTGTTATCTATTACGGGTATTTCGGATATATTCTCGGGATATTCACTTGTATATTCCGCTGTATATATTTAGTTAGTCGGATTAGTTTTGGGGTAAATATTTTTTTCCCTTTTTCGTGGGATATCTTTCCCATTCTTGTTAGGCTTGTTGTTCTATATGTAGACGTTACATTACAAGATCAATAGAGAGTGAAGTTTCAGTCTCCAAATTTTTCATGGTATCAGAGCGATTTTGAGACTAATTTTATCATCATCAACATTCGACATTTTTTTTCTCCTTCAAACCATACCATGGCAACCTCCACCGCTTTCATGCTCACCTCCTCGGACAGTCCAGGAAATATTCTCGTCTCGTGTCTCCTGAACGGTGAGAATTACCTCACATGGTCACGACTTATGAGAACTGCACTCCGAGCAAAGAATAAGTTGGGATTTATCGATGGCACAATCAAGAGACCGGGTGTCGGTGAGCCCAACGAAGAACAGTGGGCAATAAGCAATTCGATGGTCATTGCGTGGATCTCCAATACATTAGAGAAAGGGTTGCAGCCCAGCATAGCATGTATTGAAGACGCCAAAGTTCTATGGGATGATTTGAGAGAAAGATTCTCACAAGGTAATGAAACGAGAATTTATGAAATCAAATCTCAAATCTGTCTACTTAAACAGGAAGGGCGATCAATCTCGGAATATTATACCAAGCTCAAGGGACTCTGGGATGAACTCGAGAATTCTCTCGATTTCCCATCTTGCACGTGCGCGGTGGCGACAACCTATGCTACCCAGCGGGAAAAGGAGAAAGCTCACCAATTCTTGATGGGCCTCAATCCCGAATTTGGCACGGTACGGTCGAATATTCTAAGCACGGAGCCTCTCCCACCACTTAATCGTATTTATTCTATTATCACTCATGAGGAACGACAAAAGATCGTTTCTCGAGCTAATGAGACAGGACCCGAAGCTACTGCTTTCCTCGTGAAGGATGATGCTGGAAGCCAAATTGCGACACACCCTACTCGAAGTAGGCCCTTTTGCGAGCATTGCAACAGGACAGGTCACTACAAGAGTAGCTGCTGGAAACTATATGGACGGCCCACTGATTGGGAGACTCGATCCAAAGGAAGAGGAAAATCGGGAAAGTCAACCGGGCATGGACAGCTGAAGCAAATTGGCCTCCCAGCAGCTACAAGGGCTGAGAGCAATCGTGGAACTACAACACTCCAAGCCCACGCTGTCCAAACTCACCAAGGACAACAGCCGCAGCAGACTTGGCCAAGCAGCAGTAAATCGGGCCAAATTTCTGAATTGTCCCCAGCTCAATTTCAGAGATTGTTGAGCATTGTTGGGGGAGATGATATCGATCATGAGCCACTTTCTGGTAACAATTTGATATGCGTTAGTCCTGATGTAAATTGGATCATTGATACTGGGGCCTCGATGCATATGACGGGGTGCGTTGATTATTATATTAGCTCAACTCCTCTTCGCGGGAAATCGCCCGTCTATATTCCGAATGGACATTCAGTCCAAGCCACCAATTGAACCCAAGACTTATCGACAAGTTGTTCAAAACCCACATTGGTGCACTGCTATGGCTGAAGAGATACGTGCGTTAGAAATCAATCGCACATGGACCATTGAGAAGTTGCCTCCTGGAAAGCAACCGATAGGATGCAAATGGGTATTTAAAATCAAGCGACGAGCAGATGGTGCGATCGAGCGATATAAAGCTCGCCTCGTCGCTAAGGGATTTAATCAAATAGAAGGTGTTGATTTCCATGAGACCTTCGCTCCGGTGGCTAAACTTGTAACGGTACGCTGCTTACTCACTATTGCTGTTGCTAAAAGCTGGGATATTTATCAAATGGACGTTCATAATGCTTTCTTGCACGGCGATTTGGAAGAGGAAGTCTACATGAAGCTCCCTCTCGGTTTTTCTTCCCCCAGCCCAGACAGTGTATGTCGTCTTCACAAATCCCTCTATGGTCTTCGCCAGGCATCGAGGAATTGGTTTTCTAAATTTGCCGATGCTCTTCGGCGCTATGGCTTTAACCAATCTGCCGCTGACCATTCATTATTTACCTATTCACTGAGTGACATCTTTCTTGCTGTTCTTGTCTATGTAGATGATTTGATCATTGTAGGTAACCATACCGAGCATTGTCAATCATTTAAGCAATATCTCAACCGTTGTTTTCGGATTAAGGATTTGGGTACTTTGCGCTACTTTCTGGGCATTGAAGTCACTCGACTTCAATCTGGACTATTTCTTAATCAGCGCAAGTACACACTTGACATTCTTACTGAGTGTGGTATGGTTGGCTCTCGCCCGTCACCTTTTCCCATGGAACAGCAACATCGTTTATCCTCTGACTCGGGTTCTCCCTTTTCTGATCCTGGTCGCTATCGTCGTCTTGTCGGCCGCCTTCTTTATTTGACAATTACACGACCGGACATCTGTTATTCAGTTCATATTCTATCACAGTTTATGCAGGACCCGCGTCAAGATCATTGGGATGCAGCCATGCGAGTTCTTCGATATCTCAAGCAATCTCCGGGACAAGGAATATGTCTCAATCCAGACTCCTTGGATTTAACTGCTTATTGTGATTCTAATTGGGCCAGTTGTCCAATGACTAGGCGTTCAGTAACCGGTTATTTCATCACCTTGGGTGGTAGCCCCATCTCATGGAGAACGAAGAAACAAACAACTGTCTCTCGTTCATCTGCTGAAGCTGAATATCGTGCTATGGCTGCGACTGTTAGTGAATTGCTTTGGTTACGTAGTTTATTCTCCTCGCTTGGCATTTCGGTTGCTCGACCTATTCGACTGTATTGTGACAATCAAGCCGCTCTACATATTGCCGCTAATCCGGTTTTTCATGAGCGAACAAAACATATCGAGATCGACTGTCACTTCATTCGGGACCATATTCAGTCCAAGGTCATTACGACTGCCCATGTTCCTACTCGGCTTCAACTCGCTGATATTTTCACTAAAGCTCTTGGTCGAGATCGTTTTCAGTTCCTTCTTTGCAAGTTGGAAATTCGGAATCCTCATTCTCCAACTTGAGGGGGAGTATTACGGGTATTTCGGATATATTCTCGGGATATTCACTTGTATATTCCGCTGTATATATTTAGTTAGTCGGATTAGTTTTGGGGTAAATATTTTTTTTCCCTTTTTCGTGGGATATCTTTCCCATTCTTGTTAGGCTTGTTGTCCTATATGTAGACGTTACATTACAAGATCAATAGAGAGTGAAGTTTCAGTCTCCAAATTCTTCATTATCAATTGGGAAAATTATTTTTTGAAAAAGTTATATATCTATTGTAATTGTGCCAATTCAATCTTAAATCTTTTTTTTCACCAATTAAGTGTAAATTCTTTTTGCATTTATGCCAATTCAATTTATTTGTCGGATTTTGATCCGTTGACGTGGATACTACTCGTCCTACGTGACGCAGTCCGTGTTGATGTTGGTAATTTTTAATAAGGTTTTAAGATTTTCAATTTATTAATGCATTGGTTTCTTCTCTTCTTGGTGCGCCTCAAGCCTTTGGCCGGAGATGAAGGAAGAGGAAAGGAAGGAAAAAAAAAAAGTAAACAGAAGTTAAATAAATAAACAAAATGTTAACATGTTATCAAAATGTTAGTGTCGGCCGCACCACATAAGACAGTTGGCATCCATATCAGTGATTTATGGTCAAAATTGGCTTAATAGACTAAATTGAGATAAATACAAAAAAGTTTAGGACTTAATTGACAAAAAAAATTAAGGACCAAATTGACATAATTACAATAAAATTTTTAAAAAAAATTGGTGATTCTTCCGTTATCAACTTGATTATGACCTTACCTAAGTTAATCTACTCAATTTAAATTAGATTTATTCCCTTTCATTATTTACTACCAATGGCCATAATTTAAGTGTACATCAACACTTTGGCCAAAAAAGAAAAGTGTACATGAACACAAATAGCATACTCTAACTATGAAGCACCAACACGCCGAGGGGGTCGGTGCGTTAGTGTTGAACATGTCTTAAGTATGGACAAGTATTTGACACATGGTCAACGGCCGGCGACATGCCGAGGACTTGCAAGTTTGTGAGGAATGGGGAAAAGCAAATCTAAAGGGCAAAGATCCGTGGGGGAGAGGGAAAAGAGCATCTTATCCCATAAGAGAGATGAGAGAGGAAGCCGGCGGTGAGCACCTGAGTAGAGAACGGCCTTCGCGTGTGCCAGAACAAAGAGCGAACGAGTCCCGATGGAGAGATGTAGTGAAAACAACCCCCCCCCCCCATTGATCTTTTTTTTTTTGAACATATCAAAAAGCTTTATCAATTTATAAGAAGGTACAAGAGTTGATGGATGCCAATAAGAACTGTTGAAACTAGTATATTGGAATATTAATCAGCCAAAATAACCATGAGCAACTACAATATTATAAGTGTCTTCCTCTTCACTACAACTGCTTCAGCGAAAGCAGCTGGTGTTGGAAACATCTTTAGTTCTTTGATCCATTTTGAGGGGCGAAATCCTAGAGGTGGCCACGGGCCGGTTTCGGCCCGGAACCGACCCGGAACCGGCCCGGGTCAAACCCGGGACCGGCCCGGTCAACGGGCCGGTTCACTCCGAACCGGAACCGGCCCGTGCCACACGGGCCGGTTCCGGGTCATTATTTTTCGAAACCGGCCCGGAACCGGCGTTTCCGGGCCGGTTCCGAACCGGCGGTTCATCCGGTTTTGAACCGGCATCTTTAAAAAAAATTTTAAAATAATATATTTACATACTTAATCTTAGCCAAATTACTAAGAGAAGTAAAGAATTTATCTTAGACAAAAAACCCAAGATGAGATACTTGTAAACCTCCATGTAGAGACTTCATTTTAAAGACACATCTTACTTGTTACCTTCACTAGGCAACCAATGTGGGACTCTTTTCTTCAAGTTAGAAGCCTCCAAGTCTCATCCTTAGCTTTTTAAAGAGACTTCATGCTTGTCTCTTTCCTTCACAATCAATGTGGGACTCCTGAATTAAGTCATTTTGTTTTTATCTCTCTCCCTCACCATTTATGTTGAACTAATTCTATGATTTTTTTAATCATTTTGTAAATTTGAATCAAATTAATTTGCTTGAAATAATCATAAAAATCATAATTCATTATTTAAATTTTTTTATTTCTTAAATTTTTATTTAAAAACCGGTTTGAACCGGACGGAACCGCCGGTTCGGCCCCGGTTCCGAACCGGCGGTTTGGAACCGGAGCCGAACCGGAACCGGCCCTTGAACCGGCCCGAACCGCCGGTTCATGAACCGGAACCGGAACCGCCTTCAAGGTTCCGGTTCATGATAGTCACGAACCGGAACCGGCCCGGTTCCGAACCGTGGCCACCTCTACGAAATCCATCATTGGCTCATTTTAAAAAAAATATATATTCAAGATGATAAAATTCATTTTGAAAAAATTTTGCACAATTATAATTACGAAAATAATGAAAAAAAATGAGATTCCATTCTCAACTACTCCTATCGAAAATAGGATTATCCAAATGATGGAGAGTTCGCCTCTGCACCCACTACTTGTTTGGATGCTTCCCCCACTAAACAAAGTCTCCATACCAACATGGAAGGCTTCGCAGGAGCAGGTGATCTTACAGTGTTTATGGTTGGAAACCAACTTAGCAAAACTTCTTTCACCAAGTACGATCTTCATTTGTAAAGAATCCTCGATGTGAAAATACATAAGAGCAAAAATCATGGTGGTTGTGGTTGGCTTCGCGAGATAGAGAAGAGAGAGGTGTGAAGTAAGCGAGATTTTTTTTTTTTCAGAAAGTAGATATATATATATATATATATATGAGATGTGTGAGATTTTTCAGTAATTTTTTCAACAAAGAGAAAGAGAGGGGGAGATAGAGGTGAGTAGATTTTTTTGAAAAATAAAGAGAGAAGGGAAGAAGACGGGATAGAGGAGGGGAAGTGTGCAGACCACAGATCAAGTGATTTATTTTTCTTTTTACTTTATTATTATTATTTTTAGGGCGGCTGGGATCAAATTATGAGAGTACCGATGTTAGGAGCTTTCTTTTTATTATAAGAACTCTTTTCGTAAATTCTCCATTTCATAAAAAAATTTATAGAAATAATAATGTATTATGCATATATATAAAAAAGTGTCTCAACATATTAGAAATCTCTATTTTTTGGTATATGACGTGTCATGTCATGTCGTGTCACGTGTTATATGTCAGTTTGGTCTTACTTAAACTATAACAAGTTCATAATTTTGCTCTTTTCTTTTTTTGTCATTGTTCATGGTTAAAAATACCGTCCTAAACTCTTGTAAATTGTCGTAAGATATTTCGAATTTACGATATTGTTCTCGGTTACAACAAAGCATTGTAAACCTTCCTACCTCATTGTTAGAAACCATTTTTTTTTTCCCATTTTACGATCATTTTTCAAGGTTACAATAGAATCATCACAAATACTTGTAAATTGTCGTCAGAAAGAAAATTCAGATTTTATGATGTTTTGTTCGTGGTTACGGCGGCAGACCGTCATGAACATTGTATATTTCATTAGTAAAAATAAACTCAATTTTAGGAACTTTTTTTCTTGGTTACAACAGATCAGTAAGTTCAATTTTACTGCATGTTGCTAATGGTTACAACAGATAATTCTTAATCTTTGTAAATAGTCGTGATAAGATAAATCCAATTTTATAACCTTTTTTTCTTGGTAACGGACCATCATAAAAAAAAAAAAGGTTTACGAATACCCATTTTCTTCTTTTTTTAATCGACATCAAAAAGTCTTAAAATTGATTTTCTTTTCTTATGACAAATTGCGAAGATTTTCAAAGGTTCGTTGTAACCAAGACCGTCATAAACGTTGGTTAGTTGTCGTAAGAACAGAATTTCAATTTTACGACTTCCTTTGGTCACGACAAATTATCATCAAACTACGGATTCTATGAAAATTACAAAAATTCCATTTTTTTTTCGGTCTCAGACGTTACCCAAAAGGCGGATAAACTCAACGCTCAAGAGATTTTCTCATCATCTCAATTCGATGGCTCAGACTGGCAGGGACGCCGTCACGACAACGTTGTTCTTTAGAAGTCTCCCGATGATTCAACACATGGATTGCATGCGAATCCGAGGGCAGTCGTCTCTACTGCAATTTTCCAGTAAGGACAAAGACAGATACCTCCAAACATTCCCTGGACGACAATCTCCGGTCGGACACAGCCAAAATCGCAAGTCCACCTGGCGAAATCCGCTCGGTGGCCGCGCCACGTTCACGAGATGAAGCGGGCCACGCAACCTCTTTGTTTTGGACCGGTGCATGATGATTGATGACCTGCTTCGTGCTTCGTCTGCACTCGCAGCCTCCATCTGGGATCCACCCCGTGGCCCGTCCATGTCGCCTGCACTGGCGGGACCCTACCGACACTCTCTCCTCAGCTCCATATAATCTCTTCATCACCTACATACTGATCCGAAGTTCGAGCAGAACACTTTCGGCAACTTCGGCTACTCTCGACTCGGTCCATTTTCGATAGCCCCACTCCATAACCCGAGCTCTGGCCGTCCACAATGCTTGAAGGGAAAGCGGTGATCAGCGAGACGGACATGCTTCAGGCCATGCAGCGATACGCGCTCGATTTGGCTTCCAAGGCTCTCGACGACTACGACGTCACAGAAGCCACCAACATCGCCCGTTTCATCAAGCAGGTACTGACGAACGGTAAAGGATCTTCGGTCCCGCGCTTTTGCAGCATCAAATTCCGCAATATTACAATCGCGAAGCACTTATATGGAGACGAACCTATGTATACGCAGGAGTTTGACAGGACGTACGGGCCGGGATGGCAGTGCATAGTTGGGACGGACTTCGGGTCGTTCGTGACGCACCGGTTCGGGTGTTTCATCTACTTCTGCATCGGAAGCCTGGCGATCTTGTTGTTCCGAGGTTCTGCAGGAGCAGAGGCACCCGATCCGAACCAGTTCAGGACCAGCTTAGAGAGTGTCAAAGCTTAGATTTGGGCATTTTGGATTCATTTCGTGTATCCTGACGTTTCTTGTGTCGTTCCGTGGGTTGCACAAAAATAAACTCCATTTTGGTTTCGGAAAATTCATTGAATCCGTATTAATTCCAGGATTCTTGTCCTGCGGCATGCCCATTTCCCATGATGTTCGTCTCTGTCCACGAAATTTGTTGATATCCGTCATGAACGTCGGCAACATCGTACGACCATTTTGGATTCGGAGCATAAGAGGATGCCGATCATAAGTTCGAGTAAATTCCACGGTTTTGAGGCACTTTCATAGCAAACAGAAAATGAAGTAGCGGAAAACAATGAAAGGAGTAAGTAGACCTCACGATCCTTATTTCTCGGGCAATCAAGATGCCGTGTGTTTCATCTCGTCAGTACTTGGTGGTGAGATGTTAGGAGACTGGACCGAACCGGCATGGACCGACCGGTCCAAGGTTGGTTCCAGAGAGAACCAGTTCGATTTTCTGTGCCGAGGCTGAACTGCTGGCTGTACTCGAGAACTCGTTCCTGGTTAAAACTGGTTTTTGACCCAAAACACAAATACCGTCATACAAACGTCTCCGTAGAATGCCTTCGATTTGCTATCCATCCTTGTCACAGTATTCAATTGCCAACACGAGCTCCAAGAATGGCTACTCCGGAAGAGAAGCGGATCGAGGAGGAGCTGCTGTACTAGATCCTGCTGGCGACCAAGTTTGCTCGGCCGTGGATGAGGCAGAGTCGTTCAAGTCTTGAGTTGAATCAGCAATCGCTTGTCCCCTTTTCAAGTCAGTCATCCACATCTCCCCCCTCCTCTTTTCCTATGGTTGATTTGTTTCTGCTATAAAAAAAAAAGTTGGACCCTCGATCCCTCGACCTTGAGGAAGAAAAGGTCATTTTTTCTCCGTATGAGCTTCTCATTTTTTTTCCTTGAATCTTTTGCAATTGTCTGATTGGGGTGGGAGTTGGAAGATTTATAGTCAAGTGAGAGCTTATCAGCAAAAGGGCACGAGTGAAATCCAATAAAGATTGTATTTTTTTAGGAAAGATACGTTTTTTACGGTTGTGAAGAAGGAGATAGTGGGAGACACGATGGTGGAGGAAGGCAAGAATGGCAGAGAGGAAATGGGGCTCAAAATCTGTGATTTGGCCGGTTTCGAGTAGAACCGGACCAAAATCAACAAGTTGAGGGTCACAAGTTCGGTTCCCAGTTCTAGATCAAGAACAAACCCACCCGAGAGCAGGTCAATCCTATGAGATATGCATCACTTTCAATAATGTCCTAAGAACTGATGTTTGTTGAATGAGAACGCTAAGGTGCAAAAGGAAAAAAAATTATCAAGATCTAATGCCTAATTAAATTACTTTTGCCTCGGTAGCTCAATGCTATGGGAACTTATAGTATATTTTCGTACATGGTTGACATGGCATGAACAATCAATTACATTATATGCGTGATATGCATCTCATTCTAGCTGACACTCAAATATCTACCATAGACAGTTACGTCACATTTGGCTAGATGAGATTAGAAATCCTTTGGATCGTGAAAAATATCATGATATATTTCTTAAATGTCTAGATATAACATGAATATCGAGAAGTGCTATTCACCATGTCGATGGCCTCCTATAGATAACGGTGATGACATCCCCAATCATCACGCTAAGTTACAAAATAGTCTGGTGGTATCCGCCTAAATTTGGAATGGTGATTACAAATGAGAATAAAATATCATTCAATTCTTTGCAACGAAACTCTGAGTCTACATCTTTCTACATAATTGCAATGAGCACTTCTTTTTCATCTTGCCTTCCATTTTTGAGCTCTAACTCTCTTTTTTCCCATTACATGTTATCTGATGCCATAATGCAATCGATTCTGTTGCAAATCCACTTGGAAAGAGTAATTGTCCCTTAAACTTCATCGGAAAGAAGAAGCTTTCTGACTGTTACCAAACAGCTCGAAAAAAAAAAAAGAATTAAGGATCGGAAAAACTAATACAACATTACAAGAAAAAGGAAAAAAAAAACTCCCAAATTTCTTCTCGATCAATGCTTAACCATAGCACCAATAAACCTATTGGTCGCTTCAAGTGCCCGGAACACCAACAATCGAAGAAAGCCTGTAGTTCGATCAGAAACCATTATGGATCTGCATCGTCGCAATTGAAACCACGTCAAGGATCTCTGTCGAAGTGGACCATGTTAGGACAGCATTGGACAGATCGGCTTGGTCAAACTTAGATTCAAGATCCAAGGTTCAACGTTGCCGGTCGAGCTTGGGCTTTGACGAGGACTTTGACGAGGAGGAGGAGGATAATGACTTGCCCAGTGAGAATCAATGGTGACGGACTGTCATGGCGGCGATCGGCTAGCCAGATAACGATCGGCCATTGTTGCGCAAACGAAAATCGCACAGTGGTCGGAAATGACAATGATCTTGTGGTGGTGGTCCTCACGCATTGACCGACGAAGCAATAGGTGGATGCGTCATTCTATCATTCTACCGTTGGAAGACAAGGTTTGTGAAGTTATTTTTCAAACTTTTTTTTTTTATCCAATCTAGATTTGTCCCACCCCTGCCCCGGATTTCTTATTCGGCAATTTATCCAGAAATATCCGATCCGGAAGATGTCGATAAATACCAAATTATCCCTACGCGGGCAAACAAACGCAGCTTAGGGGTTTTCTGAACGTGGCCTAGTGATTCCTCTCTCAAGGCCCAATACAATTGGGCCCGTCATCTCCGACGACCGCACGCTCGGACGGGCAACCTCCTTAGACGACGAGCGAGCCCTCGACCGGCGTCCCCGCTCCCCCCGCGCTTTTGAAATTTCCCCGCCACCACTTCTCTGATCCGACTCCGCCGTCTTCCTCTCGAGTCACCATCCTGTTTCAGGCATTCTTCACATCGGAAGTCGCTGATTTCGAGTACCTCCAATTTCGCCTCGGAAAACCAAGCTAACCATCGAGCGAACAGGTTGCGACGACCAAACTCAGGACTCACTACCGTTCTTGGCTCGTCTCTTTCCGAAGTACTTTCTATATGATTGAACAATGAGCGCGTTCTGTTTAGCTTCGCGTTTTCACCTCTCCAAGTTCTGCGATGGTTTCTGCTTTGTCATTTCGGTTATTGGGGGTGGCAAACCGTCTCCTAGGGCTTTTGGACTTCCCTCCGTTTCTTAATGGAAGTCACTGTTCGATGCTTGCACGCTTCTTGCGTTGATTTCCTCTTCCAACGCATCTGGGTTTTGCGAGTGTAATGATGATCGTTTTGTTTTGTACTGACACTGTCCACTCGTCTGATATGTTTTTGCAGTGCCGATATCATAGGCGGTGTTGGGGAATTCTGTAAGCATGGGAGACTTGACTAGGTATGACTGTTTCTGCTTTTATTCGGTTTGGTTGTTGGTAGGGAGAGATACAATAGCAGAGGTCATTGCTTCACTATAAACTCTTGAGAGTAGGCTCCCTAAGTGGCTTCTGAAGCCCAAACTTGATGATGTTTCTTGCTTCACGTGGTTAATGCTTTATTTCTGGATCTTTATTCATTGTTGTCCATCTTCTCTGTGACAAGCTTGTGCCTTAAGTTGATCCAATAGTGCGATAATTTCCTCCAATTTCAGGGAGGATGCCAGCAACACGCTTCGGATACTTGTGGCTACAGACTGTCATCTGGGTTACATGGAGAAGGATGAAGTGCGGCGGCATGATTCCTTCCAGGCATTCGAAGAGATCTGCTCTATAGCTGAGAAAAAGAAGGTCTCATATCATAATCCTATTTGTCTTTTTTACCACAATTTTATCACCTTGCTGTTTTACACGTTTCAAACTAGTCCATGGAAGGTTGTGCTTTTTTCTTCTACATGGTATATTTTTAGTGGCTGTAAATACTTCCAATTGCTACTGCTTATGGCTAAATACCCTGGATCGAGTAGTAGTTGTCCATCGAGCCAATAGTCCGCACTTAATTGATGCCGCAGATGCTATATGTTGTCTACCTGGGAAAGGGATTAAGAATATGCATTCACATTTGCATGATAATGTTTTTTGTTTGCTTTTGGGACCAATAGTCGGTTCCCCAAATTTCGAGTCGTTCTCAAAAGAACATCTCTAACAAAAGTCTTTTTGGCTAGTCGCATATGTTATCCTTTTGTCTGAATTGTTGGCATTTTCTGTACTTCTATCAGGTGGATTTCTTACTTCTAGGTGGCGATCTTTTCCATGAGAACAAACCCTCAAGATCAACATTAGTAAAGGCCATTGAGATTCTCCGTCGCTATTGTCTCAACGACCGGCCAGTGCAATTTGAAGTTGTTAGCGACCAGACCGTAAATTTTCAAAATATGTAATTATTGTTTCACACATGATGGCTCTGTTTGTTTACTTGTTGGAGGAATGGACAATAATGAAGGCCATGCTGCATGATTTAATTGTACCAACCTCATGTTACATGAGAGATGAGAAAAAGTTGAAACCAACTCCCTTGAAAAGGGTAAAAAAGAAAAGAAAAAGTAGGATAACACCATGTGCACCATATTTTCTGTACGAACTGTGCATATAGTTTAAGTGTTGATCTTATGTCTATAATAGATCACTTTTGTCTTCACAGATTCGGCCATGTAAATTATGAAGACCCTCACTTCAATGTTGGCTTGCCAGTCTTCAGCATTCATGGAAATCATGATGATCCGGCTGGAGTGGTATGTAATGAGCGGCTAAATGCTTTCTGCATGTTTTTGTTTTTATATATCATATTTGTTGGGAGGTGCAATATGCCTAAGCTCTTGTCTAAATTGAACGGTGAATTAAGAGTAAGTTTTCCACTAAAAAGTCAGATCAGGTATTTGTTTATAATGTACAGTGTGGGGCCTCTACGTCATGAATATTTGTCGTAATGCTACATATGTTCTTTTTTTTTTTTTTTCAGATTTTTCATGGCACCAATATCATCAAACTTCTGTCCATGCTCCTTAGTTTTCAATTAAGAGAGAATCTGAAAGAGCTTGAAAATTTCCCTCTCATAGAGATACATACTTACACGTGCGATACAAGAATGGGACTTTAAAATGCCCTGTTCTTTTCAATTAATTGCATGGATTGTGTTAGAGATTACCATTTGATGGGTATAACTTTCCTAGGATCACAGGTTGCTGTGCTTTGTATGGTTTTGGTTTGACTGCATGATTATTGGTTTTAAGACCACCTTTGTGGCTTAAACACCTTTATTAAGTGCGCTTGCATTTTTTGTTTGGGTTCTCACAGAGTTCACTTCTCAAGTTTACCACTGTTCTGCTGAACTAAAGTTCATTCTTAGTTTAAATGTTTACGTGGGGAAGGGTAATATTTCTGTAAGCTAAAGACCACCACAAGAACTGCCGAAGTTGTTAAATTTGGGTTTAGTGAAGCTGGCAATCTTGTCTTCGTCGATTCTCTTTTTTTCCTTAGCATCAGCAAGGCTTCTCTCCCTTCTTGTTTTAAACCTGCTGAATGTGGTGGGCTGGTAGATGGTATTGATCCTTGGTAGTTTTGTAGCTATAGACTTGTGGTTGATGTGATCACCAGTTACTTTTGGTGGTGACTTTCAACAGGATAATCTTTCTGCCATTGATATTCTGTCCGCATGCAATCTTGTGAACTATTTTGGGAAAATGGTCCTTGGTGGTTCTGGTGTTGGAGAGATTACTCTTAGCCCAATTCTTATAAGGAAGGTATGTGAGCAAAACTGTTTTTAACTTATTGGAGTGTCAGCCTGACAAGGTTATCACCAACACATGAAACTCTCGAAAACTATGCAGGGTTCAACAACTGTAGCCCTTTATGGTCTTGGCAACATTAGGGATGAACGACTCAATAGAATGTTTCAGGTATCTTCTCATGAAAGCTGACATCTCTATGGTTTGGAAATGTCTTGGCAGTTGGGATTTGTGTACCCCTTTCTCTGCCGTTTTTTTTTTTTTTTTTTTGGGGGGGGGGGGGGATGTGGTGATCAAGTCCACAGAATTGATAAAAGAGTAAACAATAGTAATCAAGGACAGTTTCCCTGTCTTCTTTTGTTGGCCGAATGATTGCCAAATCTCACATAGATGTCATGGGTTGTTCTCAGACGCCTCATGCTATCCAGTGGATGCGGCCTGAACCTGAGGAAGGGTGTCAAGTTTCAGACTGGTTTAACATTCTTGTCCTTCATCAAAACAGGTTATGCCTTGCTCTTGGAAAATTTTGCATCAAGAATGCATAAAAAAAATGTTCAAATATGTTGATGTTAGCTGCCCAAATTCATTCTTGCACCTGCTAGTCATTTACATGCTGTTTCTTGCCATCCCTATCATCATATGAAACTTCGTGCTTGTATGGAATGGTATTGCAGAGTGAAAACAAATCCTAAGAATGCAATAAACGAGCACTTCTTACCACGCTTCCTGGATTTTATAGTATGGGGCCATGAACATGAATGTATAGTTGACCCTCAGGTACGAGTCAAATGAATAATTCTTATCGCTTGATTTCTTCTGAACTGTGATTCATAATACCTATATTACAAAATGGATCTTGTTGTGACAGGAAGTTCCTGGGATGGGATTTCACATCACACAGCCAGGTTCATCTATTGCAACATCGTTGATTGATGGAGAATCTAAACCAAAGCATGTACTTCTTCTTGAAATTAAGGTGGGTTTGAATGTGAAGAAAATAGTCAAACTGTGTATTTTGAAGTTTTAATGGGTACCTTTCCTCGTACACAGTATCGTGTAATGAAATTAATGTGTTGTTAAATAGGGTAATCAGTACCGACCAACCAAGATTCCTTTGACCTCAATCAGGCCTTTTGAATATGCAGAGGTACCTCAATGTGATTTCTTTTATTTGCAAAAGCTCCATGTTAACTATATAATGGGGATGGTACAGGTCGTGTTGAAGGATGTTACTGACATTGATCCGAATGATCAGAATTCAATTCTTGAGCATCTGGACAAAGTGGTACATCTTTTGCCTCTTGCAAGTAGAAGCAGTACTTTGTCGGATTTCTCTCCTTTTTTCACTCCTTTGTTGCTTGTGGCAATTTACTGCCAGTGATGTGCTTTTTTGGGAGCTTCTATGTCAACACATAACTTGCAACTTTCTCAGGTCAGAAATCTGGTTGAGAAGTCCAAAAAACAGGGAGCTAATACGTCTGAGCTGAAACTTCCATTAATACGGATAAAGGTAATCTCCTCCTTTTTCTGTCGGTACTACTTGTCCTTCTCAACTTGGCCATAAAAATCGAGTTCGCCGGCACTCGGCTGATCTCAAGGCTCGGCTGATCCAGCAGAGCCTGAGCTCTCTCTTTCAATTATTTCTGCCTATTCTTTTCCTTTTGCTATTTGTAATAGGCCAGTTCTTGGTACCTTTTCTTTCGGCATAGAAAATCCTCTTTTCTGTCACTGCTTTTGATTCTGTTCATGGAGGTGGAACACTAGGATGATTCTAATCAGATTAGAACTGATATCTTCCCCTAGTGTATGCATTGTCAGAGTGAATTTTAAACTCCTCATTCATGTGGCAGGTGGATTACTCTGGATTTATGACGATAAATCCTCAGAGGTTTGGACAAAAATATGTTGGAAAGGTAAATGCATATTAGAAGGTGCACACTGTGTAGTCTTTGGTAGCGCTGCCAAAACAGGAGTAATGAATTCTTTCTTTGTAGGTTGCTAATCCTCAAGATATCTTAATCTTCTCTAAGGCTTCAAGAAAGGGTCGGAGTGAAAGTGGTACTGATCTTTTGACGAGTGGAGTTTAATGATTTTAGTAGGCTATGTTCTTGTCCTTATTTTTCGTTCAATATATGCATACCTTTTATATCGCCTTTGAATAAAGAAATGACTTGTCAAATGGATAATTCCTAGACCAAATTCTATTTATTCACCCTCTCTAATTGCAAGGCATATTGTGTACTCAACAATAATTGTATTGGTAAAGCACTGATTCTCAACAGTATTTTATCATCTTACGAGCCATTTAAATTGTCTGTCTTCCTGATCTGTAGCAAAATTTGATGATTCTGAGCGACTTCGCCCTGAGGAGCTAAATCAACAAAACATAGAGGCGCTTGTTGCCGAGAATAATCTGGTAGATTTGATTTTTTATGCTTTTCAAATGAATTGTCTCATTTTATGGATCTCTTATGGCCACCAATGAAATCCATAATAATAATATGTGCTTAGGAAGACATGCTGATAGATATTAAGTCTCTTAGTCTACATAGGCGTACACAGTTTAATATGCTGTTATATCTTGCAGAAAATGGAGATACTTCCAGTCAATGATCTGGATAAAGCGTTACATGAATTTGTCAATAAGGATGATAAAATGGCATTTTATTCTTGCGTGCAACTAAATCTTGAAGAAACTCGTGTAAGTATTATATCCTGCATTTGTTACTGCAGAGATATCACTCTAAACTGTCATTTACTTGGCCAATAATTGTGTCTTCTGACAGTTTCTCAGTTGCTCATGCTATCATGTGAATGTTATGTTTCTGTTACGCTTATGTGCCAATACTGTTCTGCTTATGAACATGTGCAGGAAAAAATTGCTAGGGATTCCGATACCTTGAACTGTGAGGAGGAGCATCTAATTCTTAAAGTCGGCGAGTGTTTGGAGGCAAGAAGCTATCTATTGCAACTGTGTGATCAATCTAGTGTTATCCAACCATTTTACGTGTGGAATTCTTCCAACTTATTGGGGCTTTAGCCTTCATTTGGTTCAGTCTGTAGTCAGGCTTTGACATTCTGCAGTGATTGTGGCTATTTTTAGAGTAAAGCAGGAGTTTCTTGTATGTCTTATTGTAAGGTATTTTCAGCACTTATAGATGTGCATTTCAATGAGAGAAACTAGGAGCTTGGATAGAGTCTTGAGCATTATTTTTTGCTTTGTTGGTATTAATTCCTACAGACAGTAGGACAAAGCTCTTTTTAACTCATCTTCTTCCTGCCACATGCTGCCTAAAGTAAATATTGATGCTTTTTTCCTTTACAGGGAACTCCATTCTAACGGTTATTCTTTATTATCAGGATCGCGTTAAGGAACGTTCTGTACATCCCAGTGACACCCCACGTAGGACATCCACTGCAACATCTGTGGAGGTAAATCTAGCTGTAGCTTGCTAAACACTGTTGAGGATCATAAGTTGAATATCCTCCTTTGATTCTTGTGAGTTTCTCTGTGGAGCCATTAAGTGCTAAAGTTTTCATGTTATATTCTGCCTAGGCTGCTAGAAATAGGAGCGCTGCAGGAATAGGAAGCACGGTTTCTTTTAGCGATGATGAGGACACAGCAGAGATCTCAAAATCTGCCACCAGAGGCCGGAGGGGATCATTGGGAGTTTCTAGATCCTCCCGTGCTACTTCAGATCTTGGAAGAGGGAAAACTTCTACAAGAGCAAGGGGCAGGGGAAGAGGATCCAGTTTGAAGCAGACTACTCTTGATTCAGCTTTGGGATCTCGCCATCGTGAAAGGTTAGAAGCGGATGTAGTCATGAACTTGAGCTTACGGATAAAAGTAGTCAAACTCCAATTTACCATATTGTGAGTCACCTATCTAAAGATTATTTGTGTCCTCAAGTGGTCTGACCACGCAATCAAAGTTGACTTTACATGATGGGATGCCTTTCTTGCAGCCGGTGGTTTATAAAGCCATATATAGGGAGGATGTATTTCTTGTGTGCAGATAGTAGATGAGTTATACTAGCTCTCAGTGATCTACTAGGATAATTTTCTACTTCCGTTTTCTCTTGCTACAGCACCTCTGCAGCAGGGGCAGCAAAAAATGCTGCCAGAAGTATTCTTGATGATGAGGACAATTTAAGTTCTGCCTCTAGTGAAGAAACAGGAAGACATGTGAGCAAGGACCCCATGGAAAGCTCAGTAAGAAAGAATGCCTTTTCTCCCTAAGAATAGATTCTTCCATAGGGTCAGCATATGCTTCCCCACAAACAGGCCACCATGAACATGGGCTCTATGTTTGCTTTACCTTGTTGAGTTTCTGTATATTTGATCTTTACTAGTTACCTATTCAAAATAACGTCCATTTGAATGAGAATATTGTCTTGTTCCAACTTGTGCCAGTGCATATCAATCAATCTTAAAAACATATGACTGGGATGGGCATATTGAGTCAATAAATTAGAATATTTTTTTGTTAGTCTGACTGTGCCTTGTTGCAAAGTTGCTTGGTCTTTTTTTGGCCAATTAGCATTGCCTCATGTTAACCATGAATTTCCTCATAATTTTTGTCTTTAAAGGGAAGTGATGAGAATATTCAAGGAAAAGGACGCAAAAGAGCTGCTCCACGGGGAAGGGGTAGAGGTACAGGAGCATCTTCCAAGCGTGGCAGAAAAACTGACAATTCTTCAATTAACAGAATGCTCTTGAGCAATAATGATGACGACAACGAAGATGACGATGATGATGTGGGAAAGAGACCAAATAAGTTGCAAACCAGGGTAAGTAGTTCTCATAGTCTTCAGAGTAAATGATACTTTAAGTAAATTAAACTATCTATATCTCAAAGTGTTATGAAGTCTATTGCTTGTTGTTTGCTCGTTAAGGCTTTATAATCAGACTGATAATTGCTGATCTACGAAATAGCGCAAAAAGCCCACGTAATTCTTTGCTAATTTACTCTTTAATTTTGACTTAGAAAAGAGGCTCGTATTAGTTAAATAGCTGAAGTACATCATTCTTTATAGCCATCTGTCTTTCTATTCACAAAAAACAATGATACTTGTACCTTGTATTTTCTAGATTTGTCATCTGTATGTGGTCTGCATTGTGTACACCTAGCGTTGAAGGATTCTGGCAGTTCTAGGAAGTAACTGATAATTCAAAATAAGCTTAATGTGGTTGCTGTACCATAATGAGAGTGCCCATGAAGCTGTCATTAGCATGCCAAGTGATTTAATATTTTAATAGAATGTCTCTTTTAATCTTTCATTATATGGAGATACGTGAAGGGATGAAGAACCTGATTCATGTGACGCATCTATAGCTACTTTTTTTTGTTTTCATGGATAGATAAACTACAGCTGAAAACCCACCCTCCTGGTGGCCAAGTGGTTGGGCGTTTGACCGCTGCTGAGTAGTACTCGCGTGGTTGAAGGTTCAAATCCCCTCCGTTGCGGGTTTCTCGCAGGAGGGTCCTCCGTTGCGGGTTTCTCGCAGGAGGACTTGGTGGCGTTCGCGCTAACACCGGGAGATTTAAGTGGAAGGTCGTGGCGGTGGGATGCTGCGCTAGCTTTCCTCGAGGACTAGTCGGGTTCACAGCCCCGGTTTGAGCCCTGCTCACCAGCCTCCAGACACCTCGGTTACCAAAAAAAAAAAAAAACTACAGCTGAAAACGTTTCACTCATTAAGCTCCACTGTATCCCTATATGATGCATCTGAAACAACAGTCGAAAGTCTATGCATCCCTTTGTATGAATGGACGTTGTTAAGGTGGATAAGATGTAGAGCCTGTTTGCAATGTTGATATTACAGTTGGAACTGACTACTCTGTTTTCGGTTCCTAGGTAACGAGAAACTATGGTGCATTGAGAAGGTGAGATACAATGGTTCTAGGCCTTGTCACCAGTGCCTAAGCATGTTGCGTCCATACCACAGTGAGGAGCAGTGCATAATAAACTCTGACATGTATGCTTCATTGTTGATGAATACAAGTCAATGTGCTCGATTTTTCATGCTCTTAATACGGTTCAGGGGATGCCAGAGTTGCTCTGTTTTTGCAGGATGGTCTTCTAAGGCTATTGTCAGGAATCCCCATCTCTGAGTTTGTTGAGCAGTGTATAGTATTAGCAATGAGGAGATCATGTAAATCTGAGTGAATACATGGCTTTGCAGGAGGTTTATCTTGCAATGGTGTCTACTATCTATTGTGCTTGTTGCTTGGACTTGGCTCTTTCCTTCATCATAAGTGCTTAAGAAATCCAGTTGTGGTTAGTATGGGTAATGCGACTTGCTAATACTCGTATGAGCATATGCTGAGATTTTGAGTAATTATCTCCAAGTTTTAACGGAGGGTGCGGCGTTGGAAATGGTTTAATTTTCTATTTACCGTCCTTCCACTCAAAAACTTTTTGAATTCTTGGTCACCTGCTCCATATATGAAATTGCCCTCCATTTACCTTCAAGCATTTGTATTGCGTTATAATTGCGTATCCATATTATTATTTTCAGACATTCTAAAATGCGACAACTGGCCAAAACATAGGTGAGAGCTCAGTCGGGTGTGAATGAGGAAATGAAAGTGGTCAGAACTTATCTCGAAGACCAATTTCTGCATTTTGACTTAGAACCAATGATGATTTAATGCGCATTTGCCTACAATTATGACATCATAGTATCGAGTTTTCGATGTCTGGATTGCGGAACAATTGATGAATCCATGATGTCCCCTTCCTTTGGCACTTGAGTTCACTACTAAAGCTAATAACTAGATGCATACATGATATGAGGATAAATGAAGAAAATGACTGCCGGTCATCTCTTCATGCCCTGCCTCTTCCTTAATAGTTCACATCTCAATGGTCCGTGGGGAACTCAATAGTCGTAGACAAATAATATTAGGAGTTCTTGGTCAAATAGCTAAATAAGTTGAGACACATGCAAGCATCAAGTAAACTCTTTATGACACCCTATGAAAAATGAGGTTTTGGTATGATTTGCTGTGGAAAACGCCATTCATTATTTCCAGGTAAAAAGAAATATCTATTGACGGACAAGATAATATGTGGATAGAAGGATATGACGAGGAGATACTTCAATCTATCGAAGCATTCCTATTGGCTGATTCAGACCTCCCCATCCCCACCACGACACGGCTCGCCAAGTCCCCCAATTTCTGGCCACCAGTTTTGGTTCTGTGTCTCCTTGTTTGTGCGGGGGCACCCACGCTCATATACCCATCTTCTTCAACCACACACATCGTCGAGCCTGACAAACACTCGAAAAAGCTTCAAATCGCGGAGGCGTAAGTTAAGCTAGAGGTTCTTCTTCTTCTTCTTCTTCTTCTTCGTCGTCAGACATGGCGTCCATGGGAACAGCAGCAGCCACCACTGTCCTCGGACCCTCCCCATTCCTCGCCCAATCCAGATCATCCTCTAATGCTCTCAGAGATGTTGTCTCCATGGGCACCGGCAAGTACACCATGGTACTACTGCTAATGTCTCTTCTCTCTCGGGCTCACTTGCCCATGAATCTGGTTTTGATTTTGTTTTTGTGGGTCATCGGCTGATGTAGCATTTTTGCTTATGATGTTGCTGGGTCTTGTCTCTTTTTTTGATGAATAGGGAAATGAGCTGTGGTATGGGCCGGACAGAGTGAAGTACTTGGGACCATTCTCTGCTCAGACTCCTTCCTACCTCACCGGCGAGTTCCCTGGCGATTATGGCTGGGACACCGCTGGTTTGTCCGCTGATCCCGAGGCTTTTGCCCGAAACAGGGCTCTTGAGGTAAAAAAAAAATACAAATCATCCAACTCTTTTATGTTGAAAAAGGAAGGAAGAGGGAGAACGATCTCCTGCTTTTCACAACCCACAAGAGAAATTGATATCACCTTAATGGAGTCACAATTGCGCTTTCAACTCATGCTGCTTTGTGTGAGATCTAGTGTTCTTGTTTTGAAAAATGCATAGGTCGTGAGTTCGAGTCCTCGTATTCACTCTTCTTTTTAGGGAAAAAACCTACTCATTTAGCAGTTTTTGTAAGCTTTGTCCCGTGGTCGAAGGATGTATTCGTAGTCTTTAATTGATTTCAAGATATGTTATTCCTGGTCAGCTTCATATTTGCACAAGAAAGTTTTGAATTCCCGTTGAGAAAGAGATTAGTCCTCCTGAGACAATGGTTTGGTTGATGTTGAACCGAAAAAAAAAAAAATATCAGGTCATCCATGGGCGCTGGGCTATGCTTGGAGCCCTGGGCTGCATCACCCCCGAGGTCCTAGAGAAATGGGTCCGGGTCGACTTCAAGGAGCCGGTCTGGTTCAAGGCCGGGGCCCAGATCTTCTCCGAGGGAGGCCTTGACTATCTGGGCAACCCCAACCTCGTCCACGCCCAGAGCATCCTCGCAGTCCTCGGCTTCCAAGTCGTCCTGATGGGCCTCGTTGAGGGCTTTAGAATCAACGGGCTCCCGGGCGTCGGAGAGGGCAATGACCTCTACCCCGGCGGCCAGTACTTTGACCCGCTAGGCCTCGCCGACGACCCGGTCTCGTTCGCCGAGCTCAAGGTGAAGGAGATCAAGAATGGGAGGTTGGCCATGTTCTCGATGTTCGGGTTCTTCGTTCAGGCCATCGTGACCGGGAAGGGCCCGCTTGAGAACCTGCTGGACCACCTAGACAACCCTGTGGCCAACAACGCTTGGGTCTACGCCACCAAGTTCGTGCCCGGGTCGTGAATTGATGGGTCTAAATTGCTCTTAGGGTGTATGATTGGAGAGGAAATGTAAATTTGTGATGGTTCATAATCGAGAGCTTTGATTTATGTGCACTATTGTTCCATGTTATGGGTCCATTGTATTTTTGTGATTTTGATGATCTTGTTTGGTGATCTGTAACAATTCGTAACTTTTACTATGAGGATGATGCTAGCTTTGATGTCCAAAAGCTAAAATTATGAATCATGAGTTGTCCTAGAGTCAATTCTCCATTTTTGTCATCAAGAAGAAGATTGTGTGACTTTGGTTTTATCACATTGGCCAATTATGAACAAATGAACGTTTTAATGGAATGATGAAGTGCGATATGTTTAAAGTATCTTTTTGATTAGACGTTACATATCTCACATAAGGTATACGAAATAACTACTCATGTTTTGTATCTCGGCATTGTTGTTAGCATCATTTGATATTTAATTTCCTGATTGTTTGACGCCACAATTATCCAGTGCCTCGAAAATCTGAAGATAGAAAGAACGATCTTTAATGTACATCAAACATCATCGAAGTTTCGGAAATATGCTCCCTTTTCAGCATGTCATAAACAAAATACACGAGTCTCAAAGTATAATTGATATAAAAGTCATTTATGAAAATTTCATTAGTTAAAACTTAATTAGAATGTATTTATACTTCGGTTGGTAGTAATTATTTCCATAGTAATTACTTATACAGACATTGCTAGTCTCCATTAGTGTAAAATGTTCATGATCGAAGGACTTATGCTGATTGCTCAGGCTTGTAAACTAGTTTTTATGGTGCATATCTTTGGAATTGAAAGTAAGCCGAAAGGAAGAAAGAGAAGTAATTATAAATAGGTCGGGCCGACTTATATGTTTCGAAAGCCCGGCCCAATATTGACCGGCGTCTGTACCCGCCAAAAGTGGGAGAGTCGCAGTCGCCTGTCGATGTTCTTCTGCTATTGCTAGGGTTTTTGGTTTTGTGCTCCATCATCTTCAATCTCTCTCTCGTTTGCCTCAGCCATGGCGAAGAACAGGAACAAGAAGAAGCGGAACGCCGCCGTCGCAATGGACATCGCTGAACAAACTGTCTTCGATTGCCCTCAAGGTAATCTCATTCTCGTCCCCTTTCTTCTTTCCCCGTTTCCTGATAATTTTTAAGCTTCATTCACTTTTCGTCTTTTGAGGCAAATAGCAAAAGAAGAGTAACATTAGGTGTCTTCGTTCAAGATGGCGATGAAATTGAGTTTATGACGCGATCTATTTGTATGCAGCAATGGACACTTCAGAGTCTGGAACTAAAAGTTCAGCTGCAGGTGCCGCGAATAGGTCGGTCGATTCAGCTAGCCCTTTTCTTTGGTCCTGCATAGCAGCTATCACCGTAGTGAATATATGCTTACTAATTGTCTAGCACTTCCGAGCCCACAATCCATGCACGAATCACTGTCTGGTGAACCTGGGAATGAATATGAAATACTTAACTCTATCTGTGCGTAGAGAATGAATTGTCTGTGAAGAAACATTGGTTCATGCATCGTCCCCCCACTTCCATTCCAACGCAACTATTTCATCTTTGGTCACCCTTCAGTGTAGTTGAGTCCACTCCATGGATGTGTTATAGTTGCTCCGTCGAAATCAGCTGATGGACGTGAATTGTTACTGAAGTCAATTGTGGTGCTCTTGCGCGGAGGCTCCTTTAAAAGAAGCCTCCAATAGAAGTTCTATTGCTCTCCCTTCTTTCTCGGTCTCTCTGCTGCTGTATGAGAAATGTAGATGGGATTGTTTCACTTTTTAGAGTGATTGTTCAGGTTCTTGAACTCCATTCTTGACCCATTAACTTGTGCTCGGTGGACCCTGATGCGAAGCTCTTTCTACCTTCTGTAGGACACTTCTTAACATCAAATGACACGTCTTCTATTCTCTAGTCATTTCGTATTGGTTTCAAATTCCCGGGTTATGCGTACAACGCTTCTTAGTTTTCACTTGGATGAGGACATTGTATTAGAGTAACTGGTGGTTTTGCTGAAAGTATTTGTGCAGGACAAATAGGAGTTTTACTCAGGTTGTGTTGTCGGTATTTCTTAAGTAGTTGCTTCTCCTTGTGGTTGCCCTGCACCTCGCAAGTCTCTTTCGGAGTCTGTCCGTTTCCTATCTATTTGTGATTCTGGTTTTTGCGGGTTTGCATCTCATCTGAAAGCCCTTCTACATTGAACCTTTGGAACAGAAATCTCAGGAAGGGAAGACCAATGAAAAGAACGAAGAATGTCAGGAAGATGAAGGCGATAGCAAAGGCCGTATCAAAGAATGAGCAGATTGTGGAGAAAGTTTCCAAGAACGATAGCAAAACCGTGAGAACCCAATCTGCAAAAACTCTTTATGACTAATTTAGCTCAATCATTGGTCCACACTCTTTTTGGATGAAGAGGGAGTAGAATCATCGTAGGAGTTTCAGTTTCTTAGTTCTAGGATTTGCATTTTACAAATGAGTTATTCTTACTTCCCAATGAGATGGAAGGTGTAATTATCAGCGTCTTCATCTTTATTTGGTAATACCTTTTGCACTGAAATGTTCGTGAATCGTCTATATAAAGCTTGGAAGAGTTTGATTGTACCAAGTGGCAGATTATGTATGTTCTGTAAATATTTCTTGTCGAAGGAACGAAACTACACCACATATATATAAGAGACCTTTTCCTTTAGTAATTTCCATCTATATAAAAAAAAATCAATACAAATTTGAAGTATTTCTCGCGTCTGGAAAACTTTTTTGCGGCTCACAAACTCTAAACATTAAAGAGAAAATCAAAATTCAAAAGTAAGCCAAAAAAAAGGCAGCATCTATCTCGTGAGGAAAATTTAATTAAGGGGTTGAAGTGTCATTATTTTTTTTAAATAAGGGCATGATGTGAATTTTATTTTAAATAAGGATTTGAAGTGCTTTCATTGTTTCAAAGAAGAGTTTGATTGAAGGCCATTTTTATCCTTTATTATTTTTTTGAATTTTTCTTTTTCATTTTCCTTTTTTCTTTCTCCCCTTCCCAATCCAAGTGAAGGTAGCCTGGCAAGTGATGGCTGAAGGAGGGGAGAGGAAAAAGAAAAGACAAAAAGAAAAGATCAAAGAAATTAAAGGGAAAGATGAAAATGCCTTTAGGTCACCTCATTTTTTAAGATAATGAGAATATTTCATACTTTTATTTAAAAGAATGTTAATTTCAGATCTTTATTTAAAAAAATGTAGAGAAGGGCCGGTCTCACTATCTAGGATCAACAAAAATTGCAGTTAATGCTTCAGAACGAGGAGCAGGTCTTTTTTTTTTTTTTTGGTCAGAACGTTTGGCAGGAGCAGGTCTCTTGCATGCAATTTTTGTTCATCAAAAAAAGTGAGGGGGCGAAAACATTACAATTTCACTTATAAAAGGTATAAGGAAATAAATGCCCTTATCTCTTTTTTAAAAAGGATCAACCAGTGAGATATGCGATTTGCCCTATGTGTTTGGACATTGTGTCCTCTGTTTCTTGATGGGACCTGTAAATTTCGAAAACAGACAAAGAAGAAAACATGAAAACCCAACGAAGGCAGTAGGATAGCGGGTCGGAACCTCTATTCCGGCGAAATAACATTAAGAACTCATTTTTATAAAAGAAGATTAAGAAGAAAATGTCAGTCGGACGCAAAAACCCAAGCGACAGGAAGGAAATCAAACGGGGAAGGAACTAGCGGCCATCATAGCGATTAAACAGAGCTCGAAAGAGGTCACGACATGGTTCTTACCAGTGGAATGCAAAGCGATTCTGAACCCAAAGCACCTCACCAGTTTCGAGTCCGTTCATCACCGGTTTTTATTTGGAATTTTCCCTTCATTCTAATTTAAAAAGTGGTAATAAAAGTCTACGTGGGCTTGATTGTAATAGACACAAGATTTTCCATTCTTGATCATTCTCAAATACTAAATCTCCAAATTGACTGTATGTCATTGTTCACTTATGTTTTGAGATCTGGACCGGATTTTGCTGGTTCGATTGTGAACCAGCGCATGGTCCAGTCCGGCGCTGACCCATGCAACATTTTTCACGCGTTCCATGCCCGTAAAAGAAAAATGTTGACTTTGCATCAACAAAGGCTCGAATCTCTATTTGCTAATTTACAAAGTTAAGCAATTGATAACAAAAGTGTACGACCAGTTCACCTGTCGAACGTGTCGGGGTTCGATCGACGGAAACTTTTTTGGGGTCGTGAACCGCAAGGCGTATAGGCTCGCTGTCTAGGCGGGGTTCAAAAGTTATTCCCATGCATATCCAGACATGTCCAATTCGTTTCGCACATAAGTAATTACAATAGTTCTGGCCGGGAAAATATAAAAAAAAAAAAGGAACAGCTAATAGCTGACCAGTCATAAAAAGCCATGTCGAAGTGCTGACATGGCAATAATTGTTGTCGGGCGAACACGTGGGGTATACAAGATCTAGTGGCTAACATGTACTGAGTCTATGTGATTCGGCTACCAATAATATATTATATTTAAAAGAAAATGACATATACGATTCTTGAATATTGGCCTAATATGGAATGCGGTCCTTGAATATTTAATTTATTTAATATAGTACCGAAATGTTAGTCCAATATGCAATATCATCTCAAAACTTCTTCTTTGTCCAATGTGATCCGTGAACTTTTGACACATATTCAATTAAACCTCTAAATCATATGAAAATATTTAATATTATTGTTAATCTTAAATTAATAAAAAGATAATATTAAATATTTATATATAATTTAAGAATTAAATTTAGCATTTATTAAAAATTTAAGAATCATATTTAATAAATTAATAATTTAATAACGATATTGCGAATTAAGCCAAAATTTAAGCATTGTTGTGTAATTATCCCTAATTTTCCCATCCACCGTCACTCATGCACCTCGTCACCCTGCGATGGCCTTTCATTTTCGGAAAATTCGGGGCGCCGACGGAACGCGGCGAGTGCCCTTCATAAGCTCGGAGAACTGCCCACCCTCCGATTAATCTCACGGCTAGGGATGGAGTCCAGATCACCCTTTCTTCTCATCGAACGGCTCGCGAGCGCGTCGCGTTCGAAACAGACCGTGCGAGCGACTTACACGTGAGATTCCTCCTCTCCTTACCAGTCACCATCTTCGTTGTCCGTTAATAAGACCCTGGACGCAGAGGCTCATGATACGAGCGCGCAGACAAAAGCTAAAGGCTCCGTCTTCTCGACTCGCAAATGCAATTTCACTCTCTGTTTGATCGCATCTGTCATTCACTCGAGCTTCGACGTCAATGGCGTACCATCCGCTTTGTTTCTCCGGCGACGAGGAGAGCACCTGCTTCTACTGCAAGCGCGGAACGGCTCAGCTCAGGTCGGGCTGGCGGCTCAGCAACGGCGGCTACGCACAGCTCTGCGACGAATGCGCGTAAGAAAATTCTGCGATTCGATCGCTTTTCCTCGAATGCACGTGATTCTTTGCCAATCCGTCTCGTTTCGGGAATCCCTCTCCGCGTGCGCGCCTTTTGTTTGTCGAGCGCGTGGTTATGGGAATTGAAGGCTCGGAAACTATGCTTGGTTAGTCAATCGGCCGGTTGTGAGCTATTTGGTTTTGTGGTGATGATGGATGGATGGATGTCTGTGTTATTGCTTGCTTTACAAGCTTTTGGAATGATGACTGCATCTCTTAATACTTGTAGTCAGCACTTGTATTAGGTAGCTTCGCAGCCTAAGGGAACATGTGAGGTTATTGCTTCTTTATCTTGTTAGTCCAGCGTGGCCGACCTTTTGGGAGTTCGATAGGATTTATGTGTTCACATCAAGCGTAGCCAAACATCTTCTTGTATAAATTCGATCACATTTATTAGTCGTGAGTCGAGTGTGATGCTAACATTGGGTTAACTATCCCCCAGTTCGGCGTGAATTGTTGGATTCTGTAACATCTACAGATATATAATCCAGCGACCAATAATGCTGGAGTTACAGGTTCTGAAAAAGATGGCGTTTAAGATTTCCATTATTTCCCAGAACTCATTTTAGGCAAACAAAGTTAAGATGTTATCAATCGTTAACAGGAGATTGTTGACGAGAATAAGGCCCTTTCCCATAGCGCAATTTGATCTAGCAAGCATAACGGGGTGGCATTTCAGTAGCAGTTGAGAATCAAATAGGAGAAACAGAACCAGAACAATTGTCACAAGCGAGAGACACCAAGATCAAGAAAAACAATATAATAACATAAATCATATCCTCAAATTTTGGGGAGATTGTTTTCCTCATCTGTATTAAGAGGCTCCCGTCATTTTAGTGGTTGGCTATAACTATTTGCAAGTAGAATTTCTTGAATCTAAATTCATCTTTATGAAGTGTGAAATACTGCTGCAAGATAAGAGAAAATTGTCACATCAACCAGTTAGTAGGAGCATTTTGGCTTTTGGAATTGAAATAGGAAACAGCATAGCAATGTCAATGATATAGTCAGAATTTCATATAAGTTTAAATGATAAACATAATTGATTGAGTCTCAAATAAGAAATTCATTGACTGTGTTTCTGAGATCATCTATTGCTATTCAAGTTTTTCATTTTTCTCTTAGTTTTTTCTAATATACTTTTCTGGCATCAAAATGGTCACACTGCCAAAAAATTGGCCCTGCCTGTTATCTTTCAGTGGATTTTCAGCGTGCTTCATTGTTAGAAATCGTCCTGGAAGGACCATAATTATATTCTGCAGAAAAATTGGCAAGAAGCAGGGGCTGGTTTTCCAGTGTCATGCTTGCATGGGTGTATTGTTTTACTAAAATGAGTCTATCTGGGTTTTGTTGCTGGAAGTTTGTTTTACTCGCACCCATGGGCATCTTGCTCTGTAGTACGACGTAGCTAGGGGGGCTGTCTGCCAATCAAGGCCTGCTGTACATCTCATCTGTACAGATTTTCCATCTTTGTTTTACGAACCGAGAACTTGCTTTCAATAAGTATATTGCCTTTCAAAGGATCATTTGTTTTAACATGTTATGAAGCTGAAATAAGAAGGAGCATTTCCAGAAGAGATGCCATTCAAGCACAGCAAGAATACTTCGTCCTTTCTGCTTATACTTCCGCCCATCCAGAGCTTAGCTCCTTGAACAATTTACAAGTGCTGTGACATGTTTAATGCACAATGTATATATAACTCCAGTATGTGTAGTAAATACTTTCTTTATTACTGATTTATTTCTTGATTAAGCAATTTCCCATTTTCCATGCCAATTTTACTTGTTGTTGGTGGTCTTCTCTCCAAGTCACGCAAGACAGATCTGATTGTCTAAGGAGCAGTACAATTTCACTAATAAAAGGTATAAGGAAATAAATGCCCTTATCTCTTGCTTAAAAAAGATCATACAAGTTATAGATAAATTGGTAAAAGTACCAGGTTTCTATGTGTAAGGTATAATAAGAGGGAGAGTACTGTGCTCATTTGGTAGACAATTTCTCGTGTGTTAAATGAAGGATAGTATGCACTCCTACCTCCCTGCCTTATGCTTCTTAGAATATGATTAGTCATAGAATGTTAATGCCAAGTTGAATGGAAAAATGCGATTGGATTCATCTCTAGGTTGTGACGTACAGGTTCTTGAAAAGCTACTCTCAACCATCTATTTGTTTAATTGATGTTGAAGTGGTACTGCGAGGTCTACTATCTTCTCAAAGTGCTGGTCTCAGGGAGAAAGATTTCCACCAGGCACTATTCAGTGGGTTATCAGTATTCATAAATTAATTGAATGACTAAACAGGGCATTGCCAATTAACATGCTTTTAAGGTAAGAATCAAGATGAGTGGTTCGTTAAGCCTGAAGAGTTGTAGGTGTGCCTTGCAACTCCACTTCTAGTACCCATTGTTTTTAACTCCTATTTGTGAGGTTGGTTGCAGAATGCAAATGGCAATACAATTAATATCAGAACTGACCCTTCAGTGAACGCAAATCGTATGCCTTTGTGTGAGCCTTGACTTCAGGATGGGCTACATATACATACAATAAAACAAATGCAGGACATTCACCTATTTGTGGTCATTAGTCATCCCTGGAAATTTTTCATTAATCTGTTTATTGATGATGCTGTTGTATTTACATTTGAGGTATATCCATATACTTCTTAAATAGGGAGAAACTAGTTATTCCTTATCTTGTGACGAAATGGTTATTAGGTCTCTATCTGTTGATTTGACATAGGTTGTGAAACAGTCTAATTCTCTAGACTACCATGCAAATCATTTGGACACAAGTGGCCCTTTTTTCTCCTTCAATTTCAATGGAGGAGATAGGCAAGTAGGGGAAACATGCTTATGATGGAAGAGTTATTTTTAGCTCTTCTTGAAAGATTACTTAGAGTGCCAGATTCCATCTACAGCACATTCTTTTACAACAAGGAAGAGAAGAAAATTAATGTCCATGTGATCTCACATCGATTTGTGTAGATTTCCTTTTTTGACACAACCTGTTACAAGAATTTTTTTTACATAGAAATATGGTAATTCTGCTATGAATTTGTGCTAGAATGAGATTTATGACTCTTTACGCTTTTGCTTTCCTATCTCATCAGCTTGATGATATTTACCAACGTGACTGTTCTTGTGACAAATTGTTTAGTTCCTTATCCTGCACGCAAGTTTTGAGTTTGGCACCCATATCATGAAGAATTAAGCTTGCTACTCTTTTTGGAGTTCTTCGGTTGAGATGCTTCCTCTAGTGATGGCAGAAGTTGCAATTTATCCTGCTTGAAACAGAAAATTCAAGTCACCTTTAAGATATCTCGACACCCGCATATCTCACAGATCTGAAAGGACCACTTGTTCAGAAGCATGATTGTACCCTGACAAGTTGCCAAAATATTAAATTTAACAGAGATGCGAGTAGATTGGCTAACAGAGATCGAAGTAGATTGGCTATTGAAGTCCACAAGTCTAGGAGAAGTTCTAGATGTGTCTGTAGTGATTGAGGTGACAAATACTGCTCTTTCTTTGGGTTTGTGGTCTTAATTCAATCTTTTATCCTTCACTCCATACGTTTATGTCCTGCTGAATAAAAACTCGTGAACTTTGAGGCTGTTGCTGTGCTATGAGCAACACTATTTAAAGGACTTGACATTACAGTGCTGGATGATATTCAAAAACAGAATCTACTGAGAAGTGGTTGGTGGTGGAAGGACAAAAATAGGAAGATAACTACGCTAATCTTCTGTAGATTAAACTGAATTTCATGAACCGCGATATGCCAAACGTCTTGGGAGGCATAAGCACCAGTATTGCTTTTAAGATCGTGACATGCTGACTAAAGGAAAAGCTAAGAGCTAGGTCCCCTCTGTTTCCTTTTCCGATTAGTCCTGGACAAGTATATATGTGCTTCACGGTTGTGATTCATGCTTAAATTCAAAGATAGATGGCCAGCCTCCTTAATCATGACAGATCTATATTAAAAGCCAAGAACTTTTAGGATGGAAGTGGTGATCTCCTTCAGCCTACTTCCAAGGCCCATGAGGAGCTTTGGCTAGAAGTGGAATGAAAAATAGGTTAAGCTTTATTTGTAACATTTTTTTTTTTGGTCAGAAGCTTTATTTGTAACATGAGCAGCTGATGTGGGTGTTTTTCCTCATTCAAAAGGGTACTGGCCTTCTTATTTACTTAGGCAGAGCAACATCAAGTAACAAGTTTCCTCGCTCGTGTTTCTTGTTTTACAACAAATAATTTGCTTGAGAATGTTAGACTTTCTAGAATCCATCTAAATGTTCTCGCAGTATGGACTGGGATTTAGTAGTTTAATCTTCTTTTATACATCTTGCCGAATGTGTATCGCCGCATTACATGAATCTGTGAATGGTCAATAGTTATCAGGTTACACAATCTAAGCCTAATTCTCATTACAAGTGATTTGACACTCTCTCTTAGGTCTGCTTATGAGGATGGTACATTCTGCGAAACATATCACCCTAATGCTGATGGTTGGAGCAACTGCAATACTTGTCAGAAGGTACACATGAGATGTTACCAATTTCATGCCTTTGTTGTTAGCAATGTGTAGTGCCAATATTGTTGATAGATATGGAAGAGTAGTAGAGCTGACAATGATGTTTGACTTGTTTTTCCATAGAAATTCCCTATTTACCTTTATCCTGGATTCCTTTCTCAGCTGCTCCATTGTGGATGCATCATGTCAGTGCATGCATTGGTACTATTGGATTTTGGTGGGGTTAGCTGCACGGATTGCTCAAGGAATGACTTTATTCAGGTGAGGCTTATTATCTTAGCCATGGTCCAACTAGGTGGACGCATTGTGTTCTTGGTTAAACCATACGTGTTTGCATGTAACATCAAGGAGCTCAGGAAATAGTTTCTAGATGCTATAGCTACTCTCCATCTCATCCGCATTGTGTTCTTGGTTAAGTAGTGTTTTTCCAAAAGAAGTAGTAACCAGAACTACCATTTTTGTGGCATTAACAAGTTCTGGAGTAATTCCTGTCTGTTCATTTCTGATTTTGTTATACGCAAATTACCTTTCAAAATGAGAGCAAATAAAAGCTATGTGCCATCATTCACCTATCTTACGAAAAATAGAAAAAAAAAAGGTTCGCTTTCCATTCTAATTAATTTCTTACAGAACGTGGTTATTCTGACAATTTTTATTACCGTGGAAAAAAACATAATCAGAGGCACCATCTAAGAAGCAATGACTGTCTTGGGCCATTGGAGTTGGGAAGATTTGTAGCACTTAGATGACTTACTGAGTTGAGCCGAAAACGTCATTCTAGTACTAACCTTTTTGGTGCTTCCTAAGCATTAAGAGCTGTAAATTCTTCTACACATTTGAGAAATTCACGGTGGAGCCGAACTGCTAGCTCATAACTAGAAAAATGCCTCTGTTCCAACCATATTCCGTAGATGTTGTTGTGGCTTCATTTACTCGTAAAGATGTTCTTCTAATTAATCCTTGTTGCAGGATATGCCCAAGGCTCAGCAGAAATTGGATGAATCCCAAGCGGTTGGACTGTGTGATGTTTCTGTTGAAATGGCTGCTGGTAATATTTCTCTTGACCCCCTTGAGTATATTTAATGCATTTCACAAGCTATAGCTCTTTACGCTATGTAGTCGCAAGCAATATCTATCTAATGTTTCAATAGCAATTGTTCTTTGCAAAGAGTATGCCTAAGAGTTTTACTCTGGGCATTTAAGAGAAAAGCAAGAAAGAGAGTTATGAGGGAGGAAATATTTCCTATTGATTCTTCCTTATCCTCTTATTGAACAATAATTGCATAAGAAACCAAGAAGAATCACAACAGCCAAGTGCCATTATAGTGCTTGGACTTGACATGTACGTGTATATGCCATAAAAGCGGAATCTGAAAGGTGGTTAAGCATCCTTTCTTCACTTGTCTCTGTTAACTAATTCAGTAGATATTTTGTCGCCATCCTATTTTTTGCAGCATAAGGAGTAGGTTAGGACGAATATGCTTGAGGAGTACTAATCATACAGCATAATGTCTTGGCTGCAGAAATTCAGTATGAGGTGTATCTAAGTGCAACACGTGCTCCAGCAGTGCCCCATTCCCCTGCTGGTGAAATGGCCTTTCAAAATGTTAGTTCCAGTGTCTCATCTAATGAATTATCTCCTCTAACTGATTACGGAGAAGTGAACTCTCAGAATTCCTATCATGGAGCAGAATTCAAGTCCCCCGAAAGATTTCCCTTGTATGATCAATGTCTGGCCGCCGAACCCAAAAAGGAACTACAGAGGACTTCCAAGAAGCATCCGCCAAAAGGTTTTTACTGATGCTGTGTTCCCATTGCATTAAACAATATGTCTGGTAACATTTGCAGCTATTTCTAATCCGGATTTGAAGGAGTCGCAATATGGTCTTCACAGAGGGGGCACTTCTAATTCCCCCTTCATCAGTCAAGTGACTAACTCAAATGTCATTTTGGAGTGATTTTACATGAACCTCAGGAATCTTTACACAGAGAACTTTCATAGTGGTTTAATTTTGTCCATACTTTCAAATATAGTAAGTCTTTAAGTAATTAGATTTAGTTGCTTTGACTATGATTTTGCTGTGAATCATTCACTTTAAATGAAGCTATTCAATGAATACTCAGTCAAAACTCGCCACGTAGCATTTGATTCGATATTCTTCTTTGCTTGCATGGCAGTCAGTTTGTTTTACTGAGATATACCCGAGCTGTGAATTGGTCAATTAAGGGGACACCTCATCTAGCTCTGCAACGTCATCTTATTAGAAAACTCAGAGAAACACAATGAGTAGATTGCAATGACTTACACGAAACTAAATTGCTAATCTCTGAAGGACTACGAATGACGAGAACAACGGGCATCCTAGTGAAGATGTAATGACAATAAGCCCTTTCCTATTTAATACAAGTTACCTTAAAGGTTTTGAAATGAAGGAACCAGATTTGCTGTTCAGTCGACCTTACTTGTTAAGAAGTAAATGGGATTGGAAACTGAATGGAAACCTCACTCGAACTAAACGAAGCTTCTTGATTGAGTCGCATAGTGAAGTACTGTTAAAGACACTTAGGCTACATTTAATTGTTAGGATAAAGATCCGGATAGGCTATGTAAGGTAGATTCCATGACAGGATTAAGAGGATATAGCCTGGATAAAAATATTGTAAGGGAATGAGTAGGATAGACCTAAATAGGATTTTTCAATAGAACAGACACGAGAAGAACCAAGTTTTTTCCACTACCACCACCTCTCCTTAGAGCCGGGCCACCTCTCCACCATGCCGGGCCGCCTCTCTAGTTGTAGCAGCTGCCAAGTGTGATTGCCTCTCTAGCGGTGCCAGGTTGAGGTCTCTTGTCGCAAAGCTGGGTATCTCTACGACCTCGTTCTTTAATCGATATTTTCTCGTGATATGAGACATATCCATTATTCTTTAATCGCTCGAACATTTCTAACATTCGAAAGAGATCTTGACATGTTATGAAAAACTCGAAGTTGATCATCGGCTTTTAAGGTAGCTCTCTTAGAAGACATGCATGAGCGCATCTTCGGTTTGTGAAAAGAGGCTGAAAAATTTCATCATTTAGCACTTGTTTACTCACTTGACATGACAACGAGTAAGGCTAGCATGTTATTTTCAAATGATTCGACTCCAAATCAAGACTCCTACTTCTACTAGGTGTGCTCGATCGATGTCGTGCCCAAATTTAGATGCCACAAACATTTGCTCAATAATAACTCACTCATTAGAATTTATCACTAAACAATTTTTAAAGGATTTTGATGTTTTAGCAAAACAGAGTCAATCTCAGTTACATTTTGCCTTTATTTATCTAACATTATATTTGCAATTCACCAAATAGTAGATAGGATATAACAAAATCCTTAGATTTTTTTTTTATTTTAGTATATCCAATCACATCTTGATTAAAAATCTGTACAATCAAACATAACCTTAGAGGTGAAGTACAATGCTCGTGGATTCTAGAACTGAGGCCAAGAGTTTGCTATTGGGCTTCACTAATTTAAGTCTGGCCTAGCAGGAGAGAATCGAATTCAGTTGCAGACTGGTTAGCAAACACCGGTAGGAATTGTCGCTGTCTTTCAATTGGTTGTCCAATCCTCCGGAAGCCCCGTAAGCCTTACTATGTTTTGTTTCAAGTCTTTTGTACTCGAACTCTTTCAGTTAATTATGAAATTTTATTTTCAACCAAAAAAAAAAACCATCCACGTGGTAAAATAGTGGCATTTGGAAAATGAGAGAAAGTATAGTGTGATAGAATGAAAATTAGAGTGAAAAGTGGAGAGAATTTAACAAATTCTCGTGAAACGGAGGAGGGAAATTCGAGATTGTCCGGAGGCCCTCCCTACTTTTTATGCAACGCCTCTGGTGTAAATTAAATTGTTGCTTCTTTTGTCATCATCCACCGTCCCTTTTGCCCGGATCGCTAGAGCAGCTGATGAACAGACAAGAAGGCGGCGGTGGATAAGCCCTGTCCTAGCCGGCGGTGGCCAAGGCTCATTACTCCCATGAATGAACCGCTTCGACGGTGAATATCAAAAAAGGAAAACAAATCACCCGTTAGCACGAGGAGTCCAGACACTGCTCAGTGCTTCCAGAACCCAATGCTCAGGACTCCCAGGCATTTTGGGTAATACTGGTGGAGTGGGGAGGGATTCCCACCCTCCACCGACTTGTGATAGCTTGTTCAGTCCCAGAAAGAAATTGTTGCCGGTCGGGAGACAGCAGATTTACTGGGCGAATCAGCATGACAAAAAAAAACAAATGTTTTAAAAGGAAAAATTAAATACTTCTGAACTTATACATCCCATTTCGAGAATATTAATATTAGATATAGTAAAGAACGATGCAAAATAATGAGTGCCCACTTGGAAAATTTGTAAATTTAACCTTAAGAAGGGTCACTGAAAATGAAATTGGTTTCCACAGAAAGTGACTGACTGTCCACAGACAGAAGTCGCCGCCCACAATCTCTGGCTTCCACCACCACCATCTGTTTTTCTACCAATAGGGTGTTTCGAATCCCACCAACCCAACCCCACTAAGGTTGTCCTAATCATCATGCTAAGAACAATCACCAAACCAGACCAATCCAAAGTTGAAGAAAGAGAAACAAACCGATGAGGACTTAAAGGAGACGACTTTACAAAGGAAAAAATTCAAAGTCCTTTCCATTTTTTTGCTTTCTCGACACGTTCTATAATTAAAACCTAAATAGAAAAGCTTAGGACCTTTTCACAGACGTAGACTCACGCGTTAACTACTTCCCCTCGCAACTGTCCATTCTCTCTTCTGCTGAGGGACTCCAGAGTGATCATCTCCTCCAGCCGGTGCTGCAACCTCATCTGCTCTTTGGACTTCCTGATGAACGCCTCCACGCGCCGGTTCAGCTCGTCCAGGCCCGGCGACGGGCTCTCCGGCACGTTGGCGGGGCCGGGGCGGGTGGCGAAGGTCTCCGCCTTCTTCATCTTCGGCGGCGGCGGGGGGATCTTCTCGTCGCTCCGCCGCGCGTGCGAGTCCCACGTGTCGGACTTCTTCAGGCGCCTCGCCAGCGGCATCGCACGCCCGTCGGTTGTCGTCCTCGACGTGCTCTCCAGCGTGTCGTTCCGCTTCGGCCTCGAGACCCGCAACGGCTGCCCTACTGCATCGGAATACGAGAAAATCGTCGTTCGCCGTTGATGGAATTTTAGAAGTTCGAATAGAACAGACGTTAGAGAGAGAGAGAGTGTGTGTACCTTCGGGACTTGACTTGGCCGACTTCCGATGACCGAACCTCGACGAAACTGGCGGTTTTTCTCTCCGATCCTCCCTCGGACTCAAGAACGAGAAATCCGAAGAATCGTTTCTCTGCGGCGGACTCGCCGATTCCGGAACCATCGGATCGTCACCGCCGTCCGCAGCCACCACCGCCTCATCATCCACTTCCTCCGCTTCCAAAGCCCCAGCATCGGCTCCGCCGTACGCGTTCACCAATCTCGCATCGTAGGCATTTCTGAACACGCCGTATTCCGCTCTCACGACCTCTGGCACCTTCAGATCCTCCGCCGGAGCTGCAACCACCGCTTCGGGCGGGGGACCCACGTACTCAGCCATGGCTAACTCCGGCACCTGGTCATCCGCCCTGTGCTGGAGCCTGGAGGAAGCGACTATGGAGATGATGATGCAGTTGATGAGGATGTAGAGGAAGAGGCCGTGGATGGAAGGGACTTCGTACGTCACGAAGTCGGTGACGCCCAGGAGGGACAGGTTGAGCAGAACCGCCGCGGACAGGACGAGCGTCGAAGCGAGCAAGACCTTGAGGGACAGCAGCCAAGTAGCGCTCGAACGTTTGGAGAAGATCGCCATTTTTCGAACCGATTTCGAGAGTTGGAGGACCAGATTGATAGTTTTTATTCAAGAGAGCGTGAGATTTTAAAGAGGCGTGTGTCGGGCGTAGGCGAGAGAGGAGTGCGTCGGTAGATTATAAACACGAGGAAAGAAAAAGCCAGATGCATTTGCCTATTTTCCTTTTTCTTTTTTTTTTCCGGATCCGGCCAAACTCGGGCCAACTTGGAGCATATTTATCAGTAATAGTAACTCGCATTAACAGGAGATAAGTATCTCGTACGTTAATGTCACGAAAAATACTAAATTGATATTAATTTTTTAATCATAAAAATTCTCAAATTGATGTACTTATAACAAATTTATTATAAATTAATTTTTTTTATCATCAAAATGTTGACACCTAAATTTTGACTTTTTAAAATTCATTCACTTAAGTACATAAAAAAATGAGAATTTGTTCTCACCAAAAATTAATTTTTTCATGCATTGCATATTTAATTTTTTGTCGGTCATGCATTTTATTATGGCTAACGACGGAGGATTTGAGCTTAAATTGACAAACGATTGGATTGAGCGTGAGGGAGGTGTGCCGAAAGGCTTATGAAGTTTTGAACTTAAAACAAATTTTTCCACAGGGACTGAATTGCAAATACATAAAACTTCAGGGACTGAATTGCAAATACATAAAACTTCATGGGCTGAATTGCAAATACATAAAATTTTAGGGATAGTGGAGAAATTAGAAAGGAAGATGGAGAAGGGGAGATATAGAAGGGAAGATGGAGAAATTAGAAGGAAAGATGGTAGAATTAGAAGGGAAGATGAAGAATTAGAATGGGAGATGGAAAGATTAGAATGGAAGATGGTGAATAAGAAGGGAAGATGGAGATAAAGAATGGAGGATGGTGGAATTAGAAGGGAAGATGGAGATAAAGAAGAGAAGATGAAGTTAGTGGAAAAATTAGAATGATAGATGAAGATAGAGAAAGGAAGATGGGGGAGTAGGCTATAAAAGGAGGAAGATTAGAGAGAAATGGGGAGGACTTTGGAGATTGAAAAAAATTTTTAGAGAGATTTCAAGAGAAAAAATTTTGAGAGAGAAAAATTCGCCGCAGTGGAACAAGCTTTGGCGACGCAACGGATTCATCTCCAACGAGCTCTAGGTGCATCAGCATGTGCAATTATCTGGTAACTCAATTTTTCGTGTTTAGATGACGAAATCTCGAAAACAAATATACTGAACATTCGTAGATGACTTCGAGATCTTCGATTTGATATATTATGGCGTGAAAATGGACGTCGTTTGCTATGTCAAAAGGGTCCCGAAATGGAGAGCAAAAATCTGGAAATATGGTGATCAGAACCTGAGATGGAATTTTTCTGATCTGACCTTTCACGCTAAATGATTTTTCATGGGTTATTCTAGACTTCGTTTCATAAAGACCTCTTCATGACATTTGTTCATAAGATCTTAATGCATAACATATAAAAAATAAAAAAATATTCGTGCACGTTTCGTATTTTTAATGCATTTAATGAAATCATGCAATTCTGCTGGCGTCCTTGAGTCCGAGTGTTTTTCTGTGCGTGGTCATATTGATTCGTAGTTATCTCATGTTTAGAGTCTTCTTTTGAAATCTCACAAAAAAGGAAAGTTGTTCATTGGGGTCTTGTTTAGTAGACTGGAAAGTTTGGTGCATTAATTTTTAGATTTGAGTGTCCATTTGAGCTTAATCCTGAAGTATGTCTGTTCTGTGAAATTTGTTTGTTTGCTGCTGAGCTCTCATGAAAGACCATTTTCTACACGAAAATGAGTGTCTCTTCAGTAAGAATATAAAACATGAAAGTTTTCAACGACACATTTTCCCATCCACATAAAAAATCTCAGAATTTTTGCATACATTTCATTATTTCTTTTGTATTTTATGGTTACTGCTTTCTCCCTAAGAATGTTCATGGACAGTATGATTTAATTCGTATTTTTTGTGTTAATGCATTGGAAAATGTAAAAAAATGGTCTCAATGAAGTTTAATCAGCACGTGTTAAACTTTCTTTGAGTTTTTGAATTGTCTTAACTCATTGGTGATTGTGCATGTTCGATTGGATAAGTTCATTATTTTCATTTGGCTTTCGGCCCGATGCTTTGAAGACTGGAGGATGACCGATGTCCATTCCGGTCCATTTTGTTGTACTCCCGACCCACGAGGCTTGGCAACGGGTGTTTGACCGATGTCCATTCCGGTCCATTTTTGTTGTGTTCCCGATCATGTATCGGGTTTTATTTAATTGGTCTGTAATCATTCACCCGACGAGTTGCGGGTTTTATTTTCACTGTCCTTAGGGTAGTTTTACTTTACCTGCTCTCTCTTTACATCTTCGTTTGCTTTGGGTGATTTTGCATTCTTTATAATACATTGAAAAATCTAAAAAAAATTCATAAAAAGAAAACCAAAAAAAAATTGCACCTTTGAACCTCAAGTGAAAATTCATCAAAATTGCCAAGTTGAACATTTTCATGAAATTGGTACCGAAAAGGCGTTAATTGAAAAATTAGCGTAATCAAGTCCCCGAACTCATTAATCTCTGGTTCGTAGGAATAAAGTATTTCTCCCGATGCTTTATTTAGGTGTCTAATCAACCTACCCAAAATGATTAGTGGCGACTCCAAGATAAATCCTTCTTTTGATGAAATTGAACCTAAGTCACGATTTGGTAGAACTCGGGAGAGTTCGAGCTATGCTAGTTAATTCAATTTAATTAACATGGTAATCCATTAACTTTAAAAATTGGGAAACCGATTTTTTGGTCGTGACAGCTTGGCGACTCCACTGGGGACTAACTTGAATTTTTTGAAATTTAAGGAGGACATAGGCCAGAAAAATTTCATGAAAATTCACTTGGTTTGGCAATTGGTTGAATTTTAATCCTTATGTGTTAAATGGTTTTGCAGAATGGGGGTTATAAGGGGTGGAGTGTTTGACTAACCCTTTATTTTGCAGGCTTGGTGTTGGGGTTATTTGTTTAATTTTGTACATTTTTGAAGCGGTGTTTGAATTTAACTGCAGTGCATGATTAATCACTTTAGCACTACATCACACACGTCCCGTGATCGGACCTGGGTCACTAGTTTTAGGATGGTGTTGTGATCTGGTTTTAGCGTTCGGCGTGAGATCACGTCGAAAGTTAGCCCAGATTCAATCCCGAACCTCTTTTCAAAAATGAGTTTAAAAGTTAGGACTCAGGCTTGGTAAGATTACCAAAGCAGTGGTTTTAATTTTTAGCTCGAGCAGCCGAAGTGGGGAGACCCGGCTAATCCTGATTATGTCGTAGGGGTCACGGCTAATCTTGATTATGTGCGCGAGATTGTCGCCTTGCCGTAAGTCTTTCGCTTCAATTTGTCAGCCTTTAGAGTAGATAGGCTAAGATTTAAACTCACGATTCATGTGCATGTCTATGTGACGTACATGATATTTTTCACAGTGAAAGTAAGGTTTCTAATTTCATCTTGTATTTATTTTTGGTCGGTCCATGCTAGGTGTCGGTCAAATTTTAAATTTAACATCAACGTCATTTTTCAAAAGAAAATAAAAATTAAATTGGTATCCCATTTAAAAAAAAATAAATGCTGAAAAATCCCTTCTGGGAATTTTGTCGACCAGTAAAAAATTTTGTTACATTTTTCTACTTAAATGAGATTTTCTTGACAAATTTATCCCTAAAAATTCATTCTGGTAAAAGGAAAATCCCTTCGGGAAATTTGCTAAATTTTAAAGAGGTTTTATCACATTTTTCAAGTTGTAAAAATTTGCAAGAAAATTCTTTTTGAGATATTCACCCATGTTTTTCTAAGATAATTTTCTCTAAAATTGAAAAGTAAAATTGGACTAATGTAGGAATCATGGGCCGACCCCTATTGGATCACATACTGATTATTTTCTTTACTTTTGCAGGAAACTACAGGTACCCGAGGCGGAAGTAAAATTGGGTTCACCAATACAATAGGAATAATCTTCAGGGATCAGAAATGATGGAAATTATCGATGCCTTAACTGATAACCCTGGGGGCAAGCGAAGAAATCCATTCTCCCGGAGACAGAATTATGTCAACCAATGGGCACGTATGGGCTCTGTATGTAGATGGGGCGAAAAATGTATTCGGGTTAAACATGGGGGCATTTTTATTGTATTGGAGGGATTCCTGTATTCTTGTTGAAAAGACGCAGATTATCAGAATCCATGAAGCGTTCTTCCCAATATTACAGTCGACCGACACCAATAAGTGGACGCCGAAAGAGGCTAAGCACGATTGAAGTGGGGCACGCAACAGGTGGCGGGTTCATTATTAGCACATTGATCGAGTGATTACGGCTGTATTGATTTACCTGACCAGTCACGGGCCTCACTATGACCAGTGGGGGCCGCCGCCGAATTCTTTTTCCGTGTCCTTAATATCATCATTAGGGAGAAGTGATGGGGTCTCGCTTTTGTTTGTTTGGCTCGTTGTAATCATCACAGTCACCATCTGTCAAGATAAGATATGATTGAGGCTATTCTGCTAGTTGAGGCTGGGACATGTTCACTGTATATTTTTTCGGAGGCACGATTAATAGAGGCGGACTGGATCCAGCAGAGGTAGATGACCTTGTCTTGTGAAGATTGCTGTCGACAGTCCCTCTTCCAGAAGAGAAGATTGCACCGAACTATGACGGTTCATATAACGTAAAGAAAGTCCTCCCAGAATGTGCTTTGATCCTAACCAAGTTGGATATTTGTATTGACTCTGATTTCGTGAGGAAATGAAGAGATGGCGCGAAGATAAAAATATAGACATGCGAAACATTCCTTTTATTCCATACATCAACAGGTTTTACAATAGCTCACTGGGGAGGAAAGGTAAAGCCAAACTGGGCCCTGATAACCATTACGAAAGAGCTCAACTGACTCTCCAAACAGTTAATGCTCTAGGTCCACCGGGCGCTCTCGGGATTAAGCTCCGCGAGCCTAAAGAAGAGGCGATCGCACTTCTCCTTAGCCTGGGTCATGCTGGCCTCATAATGCTCAACGGCAAACTCCAGGTCCGGAATCGCCGCCCTCTCGAAAGCAATGTCTGCCGTAATGTCATCAAGTCTCTCCTGCAGCCAACCGCATTTGCACCTCATCACAATATTACCTGGCTCCTGTTCGGTGTAAGTTCGGACCAAGGCCAGACGGTTCACCAGCTTTCCCCTCTCACGAACCAGCCACGATAGCTGATCGTTGGCAAACTTGAGGGCCTTCTTGTGATTTTCAGCCACAAATGTGACTGTTGCCAGACGCTCGTGCCGGTTTTGGTAACGAGCTTTCATGACGGCGGTCACAAGGACCGTCTCATAAGCGCGGTTATAGGCAGCCAGAAAATTGATGAAGAGGATCGAGAAGTTCCGATACTCCTTCCCCAGTTGGGTACCCTCAACAGAAGCAACGTCCACGGCCTTGAATAAACCAAGGATTTCAGCCTCAACGGTAGAGTTTCGAGCTATATGAGCGTAACCTCTACCAAGAAGATTGTAGAGTCTCTCCCACCCAGCCAGGACTTCAGAGGAGAAGGTATGGTTAGGAGAATTGGCCATTTTTGAAAGCAGAATACAAGGGAGAGAGAGGTGAGGCAGATGAGCGGAATGTGAAGATGGTAATCTGCTTTGAAGTAAATATTGATTTTATAGTGAAAGTATCAACCAGTCAAGATTTCTCTTATCTACCATTCTCTATTAGGCACCACCCTCGTTAGCTCGAATTTCAGTTAGGCAGCGACCTTGAGCCAAGCAAAATCCGACATCTTTGCGGAAAAGCTGGATGAGATGCCACCACTTTGGAAAAGAAAGAATAAAAAAACGAGCTGAGTGGGAGACAAGGAAATTTTCGGCAGAAAGGGAGATATGACTCGTCCTTACCGGAGAGATCGCTCGCAAATCGACGGTGGAAACGACGATGGGAGCCCTACCACTATGAAAAGATGAGAAAAGACAAGCCAAGCAAGAGACACGCAGGAAAGATTGAGAAAGACAGAACTCTCGGGAGAGGCAATACAGATGCTAAGCCCACGCCAAATTTTAAAAGGGACATCCTCCCGATAATCTTCATCCATACTTTGAAGAGAGTTTTAAAGCATACACGATTCAGAGTGAGTGAGAATACAAGAGAAGATAGCAGATCTTGAGAAACCATTCGCCAAATCGGAGATGTCTCAACCCAATACTCTCGAGAGCTATCGTTGCTTGTTGAATATGGGAGAGGAAGAGTTCGAAGCCATGTTTGGAATCGAGCCCATGGAACCTGGCCCTTCCGCCAACGACGTCCAAGATCTCCGTAAAGATAAAGACAACAACGGTAAGGGTCAAAAGAAGCGTTACCGTCGCCATACTAAGGAGCAAGTACAAAGGCTTGAGGATTTCTTCAGAACATGCCTTATGCCAGACGGCAAACAGAAAATGGAACTAAGTCAAGAGCTAGGACTTGAATCTTCGCAAATCAAGTTCTGGTTTCAAAATAGGCGAACCCGAATGAAGACTCGTCATGAGCACAACGAGGCCGAGTTTTTAAGAGTTGAAAATGAAAACCTCCAAGCGGAAAACAAGATGTATAAAGAGGCTTTTGACTCTGCCACCTGCCCCAACTGCAACAGCCTCCTCCTCACCTTCGATGAAATGCATGATCTGAGGATCGAAAATGCACGTTTAAGAGGAGAGTTAGACCAGTTTATAACAGGATCGAGTTCTATTGGAAGGGGGTACAAAAGGACCAATGCTACTGGATCATCATCAATACCTCCTGAGGAAGAAGGGACAGATCACCACCAAGCGGACATTGACGATGATCTTTTCGCCATAATCAACCAGTTTGATATCGGTAAAGCATTGAAGCTGTGATGCACATGCTCAGCCAGTTATCACCAGACCTTTAACATGGTCGACGCGTACCTAGTCCGGAATGAAGCCAGCTGATTATAGAAAAGCCTGCAGATGGGGAAGAAAAATCAATCCTGAATGGATGAATATGCTTTATCTTGCATGGGATGTTGTCTTCTTTTATGAATGTCTAGAATTGGCGTGAAAGCAAGAAGTAATCATTTCTCTTTCCCCAATTAAATGCTCGAGTCTACCACCACACCAAACTCATAGTGAATTAATAGCGAGTAAAAATTCGCGTAAACTCGAAGGGTAACGCCGTATCGTTGCAATTTACCCCTAATTGCTCCACTGTTAAATTAGATCCCTGTATTTTCAGGAATTTGCAAATTGACCCAAGAACACAGCCATACTCGAATGCGAAGTCCTCTTATTGAATGAAACTGGGGGCAAATCAATTTGCGGATATTATCACTGAATGGACGGCTCTAAACGAAGAAAGACGCAAACGAAAGACCCAGGCAATCTCAAAGATGGGTAATTTTGTATCGTTCCAATTTATCCACGATCGTCTCAAATTCTGAATTACTTTCTTCTATCTTAACAGGGGTTGTAAAATGCCTTGAAAAGAACCGGGACGTGGAATTGCCCAGTGCAACGTAGCAAGACCACACAATCTCAACGGTTAACTCTTAAAAGAAAGCCTCCATGGATGCCTACGGTCCCGTGGACCGGATGGCATGGGGAATGACAGTGGTTCGAGACGTCTTGAGTTCGATCCCCAGGATTGGGGAATATTGTAAATGTTGTAAATAAATAACATAATTTTTTGCACATTTCTTTTTTGCAGAAAGAAACAAGAATACTCGACGAACGAGACCGAAGTCAATACTTTGCCACAACCTTGGTGAAGTGTCCAACGAACGTCGAGAGAAACTCAACCCAGTAAAACTGGTAAAAGGATCGTACAAGGCATTCAAGACAGAGGAAAACGTTTACACTAACATGTCGAAGGAGACAACCCCCAGGGGCAATTCAGATTCTCCCATCCCTGAGAATTTTCTTCCATACTTGCACATTCTGCAAATACGCGTGATGCAAAAAAAAATCTTCACATCTGCATTGTGTTTACACATTCCATGATTTATGCATGACTATTCTGCATGTTTAATTTGCCAAATCTGATACGCACTTCCAGATGTCGCCCACTTGACGGACATACAATTCGGTCCAAATGAAGGGACTTCTTCAATTCAAGTCCACAAGAAGTACATACAAGGGTAAAGCAGTATCGTTCCAAATTTTTTTAGAATACGAAGAATATATACTGACGCATTTCCTTTCATTTTTGCAGGGTTCATCACTGTGCCGGATAGGTAAGTATCCCTTCCCCTTAAAACTCAATAAAAACCAAAGAAAAATCTTGGAATTCTCAAAGCAGGCGCCAAAGTTTCTGCAACTCATTCACATGGACAAAGACAACTCGTGATCCCCAGAGTCTTCTTGCATGCTTGCATGACTTGTTCATCAAAATTTTCACAAAAAATCTCATGAGTTATTTGATATCGATTGATCAAGGCAAATCTTTACTTCACCGACCCTTTGGCCATGCGACATCAGCTAAAGGAACACCGGGCAAATAGAAGAAGTCCTTGTCCACCAAATTCCTAAAATCAAACTCCCAGCTAGGGCATGTACGGGGGCAATTTTGGATTCTGCCAAAACCTGGCCTGATTGAGAACAAAGCAAACTGATACGAGCTCCAACTTGGAAGAAAGGGAAGTGTCCTATCTCTTTATCATATGTCTTTCAAAGTAACACCCAATTTTCTTCTTGCAGGTGCCAAGCTAGAGGACATGCCTTTGATTGCTACTACTGAAGCAAGTCAAAACCAGAGCTTCCCAATATTCGTTCACTCCATCATTTTAAGACCCTATTCATGCACATTCTTTTTATGCAGGGTCAATTGTGGGAACGAGTAATCAACCAGAGTTCAAATTCAAATCCCCAGCAGTGACTATGTCTGGGGCAATTCCCAATTTTGGCAAAAGCCATGATCGCCTGATGTGATCCATCCTGATGGAAATAAGGCAAACAAGGGCATTCGACCAACCATGTTGGTCTTCGCCATATCACAACTAGAGCGAACATATTCTGGGGCAAACATGAGAATGAGCTCGTCCTCGACTCAAACTCGTTTGATCCGCTCGCATGCCTTGGGGCAACTTAGATTCCCCTTCATCTGTTTTTGAGAAGCATGGCAATTCTGATTAATTGCCACATCTGTCTGGTTGAAAAAATGCTTGCACATTGTGTGGTTCATACATGATTGTTCTTCATGATTAATTTACCAACTTTGAATAAAGAACGTAAATTACATATGATGCATCGGATGGACAGAATGGGGCATGACAAGATGATGAAAGGCAAACCATTCCCATACACGTCCCGCAGTTTAATCCCTAGTGAGATGAGTGGTAGTTAGGATCCGCATTCCTCGAGGCGATGGGTTTTCTCGCAAAAGGTACGATAGCCGAAGTGACAGAGGCATCCAATTCTCTATCCAAACACTACAGGTGTCCATTGCAAACCTCTTTGAGCGGCGGTTTCATTTTCTCAACCCAGTCAAGAACCACCCCACATTTGGGCAAGACGAGGTAATTCCAGTAGCGGCATGAGGTAAATGGTTAGAAATTCTCTTGCTCAGACTAGCATCAATCTTCGGGTGTTTCTTTACATTGAACTCGAACTTTAATTCAAGTGCCTTAGGATGATGAAGAACATTCATTTCTCTATCCTATACACTACATCCATTGTACAGCCCAATTGAGCTTGTATATATTCATTTCTCAAGCCCCATTGGTGATCATTGCTCGTTCCAATTTGAAGATGACGTTATCACCAAGGAATAGAACTGAAGAGACCAGGGCAGTAAAGAATCCCCAAGTGAACTCATCTCGTATGTTAGATTTCTCATGTAGTGTCTAGCATCATTCCTTACAAAGAAAGGAAAAGGAAGAGAGGTGTCAAAAAATAGCTCTCTCTCAAGAAAGAAAATGGGAATCGGGATTAAGAAAAGCAAAGGTTAGTCCCACAGAATCCCGGACAGTAAAAAGTAAAATGCCTATCAAAAGCAAGGCCAATGCCCATTCAAATCCTTGTTCATTTGTTTTAAAAATCCCAAATGACAAACTTGTAAAGAAAAAGCCTCCAAGAGAGTTAAATGGAAATTGCAATCATCAGCGGAAGCTCCATCCTCAAGCAGTGATGGCACATTTTGAAATCAATTTCAGAAGGCCAAGACCGGTGATAAGACAGCAATGATCACTAGCATCAAGCCATTCTCATATATTTTCTGAGCCAAAGCGAGCCTTTCTCTCAGTCCCAAATCCCGACCTACGTTACAACCCTTCAAAGTCTCTTCTGATTAGGGCATATGAATTAACGTAGAGTTGAATGATTTTAAGCATCGCTCGAAGAAGTTTGAGCAAGATTATTTCTCTCTCATTTTTGCAGGGTTCTTGACTTGTAAACCCGAAGCAGATGATGAAGATCTCTTTCAAAAAGCCTTGACTCCACAGGAGTCCCATTTGGTAAACCATTGACCTAGCCTATATTACGGTCCCAATCAAGACCTCCAGATCGGCTTGGTCGTACCAATTACGAGATTACTCAGACCCTCATTGAAAGCGATGATGGTAAGATTGAGTGATTTCTCTTGAATCCTACAGTTATGATGAATAGCTTTTCTCGAAGAGTAGGAGAAAGCCCTTTCGGACTGAAGTCCCCCATTCAAAGTACATTCGAGGTATTCACAATGTAATAACCTCCTTGAATAGAATTGGTGATGCAAACTTGACAGAATAGTTTTGCATAAATCCACTAAGTGAATTTCAGCATACATGCATATACATGTTACATCTAACATTGTCTGTGCACATGCATTCCTGATATTCAAGCTATCTCATGAGGTCTTGAAATTCATCTAAGGATGATTGAATGAACAAGCCGTGTTGGCAAGTGCCCACCTGGCAAGCTTCCAAGCTCCCAGGTAAGTATATCTTCAACCTGAGCCTTCTGATGATTGTTAAGGCACTCAAATCTGTTGCGACACATACAGTCATTCAAATATTCGTCTTCTTCAGTGAAGCGTGATTTTTATGAAATACATGTCGCATTAGCATTGATTTGGTCTATGCGCATAATTTTACTTCAAGAGAATAAGCATGTATGATGCAGTCAGCCTGTCTACTCCTTGACCATTCGTTCAAAAGACCCAGGTAAGTTTTCTGAACCCAGTTTTGAATATCTTGTGTTTACACCGACATGGCTTGTGTAGCACACCCTCTCGATGTGGTCACCGCCCTGTGAGATTGGCGGCACATCTCCCTTTCAGATCATCAAAGACCAGCTCTAATGATCTTGAAAGAAATCTACCTCTCAACTACCCAAAAAACCCAGGTAAGTTTTCTGAACCCTTTTCAAAATCGCAAGCTTTGAGTTTGCACCAATGAGAAAGCACACTCCTTAATTTCATCCAGTTTATAATCGACATGCTCTTGTGATCTGCATGAAACATTTGTTCGAACCATGATCGACATGCTCTCGTGGTCTCGACAAATTTTATCAAAATCATAATCGACATGCTCTTGTGATTTTGGTACCCTATCAAGTTCATGATCGACATGCTCTCATGTTCTTGATCTTATCCATCCAGTTCATAATCGACATGCTCTTGTGTCTGGATGCTTGTGCGAACCATGATCGACATGCTCTCGTGGTCTCGACAAATTTTATCAAAAACCATAATCGACATGCTCTTATGGTTTTGATACCCTTTCAGATCATCAAGGACCAGCTCTAATGATCTTGAAAGAAACTATGTGACTCCACTCGAAGAGATGCAGTGGACGCATCCCCTTACAGATCTTGCGCTTTCTCGCATCAGGGGGAAACCTCTGGTAACGGATAGGCACCAGTACCTTAAGATTCTTGCATCCACAAAATGCCTGGAGCTTAAGGGAATCACCAGCATTATGAAGTGTCTAGTAAGACCGACATTTTATATGCGATCCATGTGCAGGTTTCTTTAATCCGTTTCCTCGGAGCAGAGAAATCTTAACACATGTTATTTACAGTCCTGCACATCATGCATCATTGCACTTGCATATAAAATGGGATTAAAACTCCCCCACAAAAAAAAAATCATCATCATTCATTTGCATTGTCAAAATTTAGGTTCAATTTTGTCTTTGAGCAAAACCTCTACGAGTCTCCGCTCAAAGAGGGGCAGCTGTTGACACCTAAATTTTGACTTTTTAAAATTCATTCACTTAAGTACATAAAAAAATGAGAATTTGTTCTCACCAAAAATTAATTTTTTCATGCATTGCATATTTAATTTTTTGTCGGTCATGCATTTTATTATGGCTAACGACGGAGGATTTGAGCTTAAATTGACAAACGATTGGATTGAGCGTGAGGGAGGTGTGCCGAAAGGCTTATGAAGTTTTGAACTTAAAAGAAATTTTTCCACATGGACTGAATTGCAAATACATAAAATTTCAGGGACTGAATTGCAAATACATAAAACTTCAGGGGCTGAATTGCAAATACATAAAATTTTAGGGATAGTGGAGAAATTAGAAAGGAAGATGGAGAAGGGGAGATATAGAAGGGAAGATGGAGAAATTAGAAGGAAAGATGGAGAATGGAAGATGGTAGAATTAGAAGGGAAGATGAAGAATTAGAATGGGAGATGGAAAGATTAGAATGGGAGATGGAAAGATTAGAATGGAAGATGGTGAATAAGAAGGGAAGATGGAGATAAAGAATGGAGGATGGTGGAATTAGAAGGGAAGATGGAGATAAAGAAGAGAAGATGAAGTTAGTGGAAAAATTAGAATGATAGATGAAGATAGAGAAAGGAAGATGGGGGAGTAGGCTATAAAAAGAGGAAGATTAGAGAGAAATGGGGAGGACTTTGGAGATTGAAAAAAAATTTTGGAGAGATTTCAAGAGAAAAAATTTTGAGAGAGAAAAATTCGCCGCAGTGGAACAAGCTTTGGCGACGCAACGGATTCATCTCCAACGAGCTCTAGGTGCATCAGCATGTGCAATTATCTGGTAACTCAATTTTTCGTGTTTAGATGACGAAATCTCGAAAACAAATATACTGAACATTCGTAGATGACTTCGAGATCTTCGATTTGATATATTATGGCGTGAAAATGGACGTTGTTTGCTATGTCAAAAGGGTCCCGAAATGGAGAGCAAAAATCTGGAAATATGGTGATCAGAACCTGAGATGGAATTTTTCTGATCTGACCTTTCACGCTAAATGATTTTTCATGGGTTATTCTAGACTTCGTTTCATAAAGACCTCTTCATGACATTTGTTCATAAGATCTTAATGCATAACATATAAAAAATACAAAAATATTCGTGCACGTTTCTTATTTTTAATGCATTTAATGAAATCATGCAATTCTGCTGGCGTCCTTGAGTCTGAGTGTTTTTCTATGCGTGGTCATATTGATTCGTAGTTATCTCATGTTTAGAGTCTTCTTTTGAAACCTCACAAAAAAGGAAAGTTGTTCATTGGGGTCTTGTTTAGTAGACTGGAAAGTTTGGTGCATTAATTTTTAGATTTGAGTGTCCATTTGAGCTTAATCCTGAAGTATGTCTGTTCTGTGAAATTTGTTTGTTTGCTGCTGAGCTCTCATGAAAGACCATTTTCTACACGAAAATGAGTGTCTCTTCAGTAAGAATATAAAACATGAAAGTTTTCAACGACACATTTTCCCATCCACATAAAAAATCTCAGAATTTTTGCATACATTTCATTATTTCTTTTGTATTTTATGGTTACTGCTTTCTCCCTAAGAATGTTCATGGACAGTATGATTTAATTCGTATTTTTTGTGTTAATGCATTGGAAAATGTAAAAAATGGTCTCAATGAAGTTTAATCAGCATGTGTTAAACTTTCTTTGAGTTTTTGAATTGTCTTAACTCATTGGTGATTGTGCATGTTCGATTGGATAAGTTCATTATTTTCATTTGGCTTTCGGCCCGATGCTTTGAAGACTGGAGGATGACCGATGTCCATTCCGGTCCGTTTTGTTGTACTCCCGACCCACGAGGCTTGGCGACGGGTGTTTGACCGATGTCCATTCCGGTCCATTTTTGTTGTGTTCCCGATCATGTATCGGGTTTTATTTAATTGGTCTGTAATTATTCACCCGACGAGTTGCGGGTTTTATTTTCACTGTCCTTAGGGTAGTTTTACTTTACCTGCTCTCTCTTTACATCTTCGTTTGCTTTGGGTGATTTTGCATTCTTTATAATACATTGAAAAATCTAAAAAAAATTCATAAAAAGAAAACCAAAAAAAAAATTGCACATTTGAACCTCAAGTGAAAATTCATCAAAATTGCCAAGTTGAACATTTTCATGAAATTGATACCGAAAGGGCGTTAATTGAAAAATTAGCGTAATCAAGTCCCCGAACTCATTAATCTCTGGTTCGTAGGAATAAAGTATTTCTCCCGATGCTTTATTTAGGTGTCTAATCAACCTACCCAAAATGATTAGTGGCGACTCCAAGATAAATCCTTCTTTTGATGAAATTGAACCTAAGTCACGATTTGGTAGAACTCGGGAGAGTTCGAGCTATGCTAGTTAATTCAATTTAATTAACATGGTAATCCATTAACTTTAAAAATTGGGAAACCGATTTTTTGGTCGCGACACAAAAATCTCAAACTGATACACATGTAATAAATTTTTGACGCAAAAAATTCAAATTAGTATACTTATGATAAATTTATCCACTATTAATTTCCTTAAAATTCAGTTGATACCATAAAAAGAAACCCCAAGCTTGTGCCCTTATGTCAAATGGAGGGTAAAAATCTTAAACTTGTTCGCTTATCAACTGACACGTGTCATCAAACTAGAAATTTGATAGTAAAATTAACGAAAGCTAATTGAAGATAAATTTATCATAAATTCACTTGTTTTTGGCTTTTCGTGATTAAAAAAAAGTAGTTAGAAATAAATTTGTCATAAATATATTATTTTGAGATTTTTTTGAAGTAAAAAATTAGTTTATAGTAAATATATCACTAATATATCAATTTGAGATTTTTTGTGATATTAACTGTACTTTTATAATTGATATGTCATTTTTCTCTTCTACGAAAGAGAGAGAAGGGGGTAACAAGTGTTGATGAACATCGACTCACGGCAGATCCCAAAAGTGGGATTGGGTTGGCAAAATTGTGGGCCGGTTCAATCATGTTCCCACGAGAAATAGTCCAATCCTGAATCCCAAAAAACGAAAATTGACACTATTAATTCGAATTGGACGGCCCAGATTGATTAATTCAAAATTTTAAAATTCCCGCCAAAACTTTTTCCCCCCCCCTTTGAAAAAGTTGATGTATATCAATCTAGGCCGTCCATTTTGAATTGGATAGCCCGGATTGGGTAATGTCACCCCTAACATTATGTTAGGGGATCCAAATCCATCCAAATTAGCTGACCGATCCTAGACTGACCTTGGAGTAAAGTCATTTTAATTATGCTTGTCGCTTATTTTGCTTTCAAATGGTTAGAATTTGAAGTAATTTTTCGTGGATGAATGATGAATAAAGTTCTACAATTAATATCTTATATTACGTGTTTTTGAACTTTTTATAGGTTATTCAATTTTATGCGTTCATTTTTTATGCTGTCACTTTAGCTTTCGTTTTGCTTAATCTGGTGTTTTTTATTGTGTCAAAATAGAATTTTATTCTATCAAAACAAAATTTTATTCACTTCTCTCGAAATACAAGAGAGAAATATCTCAATCCAAAGAGCACAACATCAAATCAAGACAAATCTCAAATAACTTCAAAATAAACAAGCTCATAACAAGATTATATGTCACCCACTCAAAGAACACGCATATGACTTCTTCATATTAAAATCAATAGTCAATCATCGAATCCATCTACAGTAATGAGTACGCACCGAGAACTCTATTCGTTGCTACGATTTTGCCTTTCGCCAGTGCGCATCTATGTTTAGCATCCTCAACACAATTACTGAGTAGAATAAAAAGGTTAAACTAGCATAGATTTGACACCTCTGAAAGCGAAACCTTCACAAAACTCCTCTGATCTTCTTCAAAACTGAACATGTTCATCAACCAAAATGGAGAAAAGCAAAAATCCAAAAATATAATCGCGAAAAGTCTAAAATGTAGGCTAGACTGGGATAGAAATCTTCTCGAAATGGGAGAAAGAAGCTTCCAGACTTAGACTAAATCAAAAGAGAAAAACTCCCAATTTTTTTTATTCTTTTTCCTTTTTCTTTCCTATCTTCTTCTACATCTAGCCAATCGCTGAGGTCCGGCGGCCGGCCTCAGGCGAAGCTCAACGTGGCAAGGTTGAGCTTCGCCATTGGCCACGAGTAACCCACCCTTGCCTCTGATCAAATAGAATGAATTCATACAAATTAGGGGCGATCATGGGTCGGTTGGTTCGGTTCGGTTCCCTCAAGAATCGGGGGACCGGATTGGAGATCCCTAAAATCGGACCACCGGTCCAGTCCGATTCTCGGGCCGTCCAATGAAACCAAATGAAAGTAAAACGTAAATGGCCATTAACTCAATTAAATTCGAAAATGAAAATGAAAAGTCCGATTCCTGGGCTGTCCCTCCGCCGAAGCGGGGTCTGTAACTAGTGACAGTCTCTACAAGGAGGAGGTAGTCTGCCATATCTTACAAGATCGGGTAGAGCAGAGCAAGGGGAAAGAAAGAAAAGTTTGGCAAGAGAGAACTTTACCAGCGGGTCCTTGGTAAGTAAACAATTCGAAAAAGCTTAGTGAGGGAAGCTCGGCAAGAGCCGAACGGGAGATGATGGATGTGCTGCAGATATGCATAGAAACGCACGCACGAGATCGGGAGGATGAAGGTACCCATGCGGATGCACTCTCCAGACGAGCGTTAGCGGACTTCCAATTGTTTCGGCAAGGTTGCTACCATACATGGAACAAAAGCAACGATGCGCACAAAGCACTGCTATGTCATGAGCAAATCGGAGGGAGTGAACAGAGAATTAAGTTGTGTATCTAAAAGTTTATCTCTCCATATGTGTGGTTCATCAACCCCGTTCCTACTTAGAACCAGGAGCCCGATCGCCCAAACACCAATTTCATCTTGAGGAATCGGGGACCGGACCGGTGACCTCCAGAACCGGACCGAACTCATCGGTCCGATCCGGTTCAGGCGGTTTCTGATCCAATCGATCCATTTTGTTCACTCCTAACATAAATACAAAAAAAAAATTATGACTGAATTAATATAAATATAATAATTTTAAGATTTTTTTTTTCATTTTTTTCCTCGCGAAATTAGGATGAGTGGCGTTTCTGAAGGTAAAGACAAACGGTGCGAATAAAATGGACTCCGCAACAACTTCTCATCCTAAGTAATTCCGATTAATTTGTAACTTATTATTAGTGGGGCAGCGGGGACCGACGACCGAGGCACGCGCTTCACCGTGTTGGGCCACAAAACATTCTTAGTCTTTTGTCGTGAAACATGGAATCACTCGAAGAATCAAAACATGTGCTCGATGAGTCAAATCAATCAAACAGTCACTAACGAGCGAAAGATCCCCAAAACGGCAAAGATTGATCTCAAAAAAAAAGGAGGAGGGATTGATTAGATATATTCTTGTCTCGTCAACTAAGATTATACAGTTTAATTTTTGTTAATACAGGACCGAACAAAAACAAGATGCACGTCCCACGAGATTGACCCGAGACCGTGTGATTCTTTCTGGTATAGTGGCTACGAAGAAACGTCAAACCGTATTGTATTGTATTGTATTGTCTTAAACAGAATATTTACAATTTCTATTTATAAGAAGTTAAGGATATAAACAAATCAACAGTAAATAAATAAAAATCAAGGAGTGAATTGCAAGAGATTTGTTGTATATTAAGAGCGATTGCTAAAAATCGGGAATGGACACTAGAGATGGAGATGTCAAACGGGTGGGTCGGATCGGGTCGAATATATTCCGATCCATATTGACACATTTAACCCGTTTTGACCCATTTTCATACGGCACAAATTTTATGACCCATACCCGATCCGATCCATACTCGACCCATACCCGACCCTACCCGTATTAATTAAATATTTATATATTTAACCAAATTATGAAATATTTGTTCCATGAAATTGAAAAATGTAGAAAGCTATTTCGCCAACCGCTGCCGCCACTGTGGCTCGCCCACCCGCTGCCTTGGCCTGCCCTCGTGGCTTGCTTGCCGTCGCTCGCCCGCTGCCGTTACCACTGCAGCCCACCCGAGTAAATCGAAAAGCATGGCGACAAGAATGACCGCCGCCGCAACGACGAAAATAGGTTGAGTTAAAACCCATTACAACCCATATTTGAGTAGATTTTATAAACTTAGACTCATATTTGACCCGTTTTTTTTAAATTTATTGAATCCATATATGATATAAGTATATAAAAGTGACTTAACAAGTGGGTCAATGACCTATATTGACACCTCTAGCTAAAGATTTGCTAAATATCAGATTTCAGATTTGATATCCTTAGAGACGGTGATCTTAAACTCAGGACCGGTGGATGCACGACCAGTAAATGCTTAATGTCTTCGATACGCAAGTGATGCAAATTCAATAGGGCAGGTTCTCGTTCAGCCTATTTCTTGCCACACAACGCCGAAATGGCTTCTCGAGTCAATTGGCGTGCCAAGTGTCCCTCTACTTTGTGGGCTCGTCCCTTCGGCGAATTTCCGCTCGTCGCTAAATGCCAATCGCGTTCCGTTAAAGTCGAATCCCAGCTTGCGACGACAAGAATATGAAGTCGTTTTCGCTTTCCTCTCTTTTGTCACGTACCGGATCCTTTCCTGACTTTGATATCCACAAAGGCTTTCCGCAAAGAAGAGAGGAAAAGAATTGGGCTTTTGGTCCATCGCTATCTACAAAAATTTTCCAAGTGAAAATGAATCACTTGCTCTTCTTGCTTGGCTGTTATGAAGGCGACCCGCTTCTTTGGCGGTGCCAATGGACTCGGAAGATAATTAAAACCACGTAGGGCCGCAGACACATGGGACCCACATAATTAATGACTTTGATAGAATCGATTCATGTGAATTCTCTCGGGGTTCAGACAAATCTAAACCGGTATAAAAGTATTTTATAATAGTATTTGTACCACGGTTGCTTTCAAGCAACCCTTTGTCAATTTTCGTTATGTAACTTCTAAGAGCCATGGTTCACTGTAGGATTTAAACTGGGTAAGACAAATTTCTTCCCCTAAATGATATATATGCATTGTACGATGGTTACGTGAACATTTTTTGCTCGAATGACGAAGGACTAGGAGCCAAGCTCGAAATCGTAGGTTACATGGCTTTTGGACACCATATTCCTCAAAGGCTCGCTAAAGACATTATGTACACCAATTGGACCTTTTCCATAAGCTGTTCATAGGAGATCTATTCTGACCATCTCGTCCGCCCCCACAACACTCGCATCTCTCGCTGGGCTCTCAGCACATCAAGAGCAGAGAGCGCCCGCCATCTCAATCCCTAAGCAGTGCATAATGAGAATTGCGTTTCAAAGATGGGCAACTCAACGAACGGCAGTTTTGACCCCACAAAGGTGCATGGCAAATCTCAAGTTGTGGCGCCTACTTTCGGTGTTGAAAGGCCCATGTTCCGACAAGCCCTAAGGCCTAGGCTATTGACTCCATGGTACCAAACCAGTGGTGGCAATGGGCTGCCAAAATCTGGGCACGTGGCCTGGGCGATTCTCCTGTTTTAGCTTCCTTCTGTTGGTGAGGCCCGTTTGGGTAAATACTATTCCATTACTTTGATCACATGTCCTGACGAAATGTTTATAAATTAACTGACCAACATTCAAGAAAGAGGACGAGAGAACATGCAGTTTATACTCTCTGGTACAGTCAAGAAAAGCATCAAATGAATACATGTATCGATATGAAAGCAACATTAGACTTATAATAAAACAAGAACAGTAGTGCCAGGGTAGAAACTGAGTAAGCAACAGAATGTAAAGTGCAGGCTGCACCACCGGATTCCATCATGAATGATTTACACAAGATAATTCATTGTCCTTTGGAAATTCCAACGAGTCCATATACAGTGAAATTCAGCTTTACAGTCCAGACTGCAATACCAATCATATCAAACCTGATCAAAGATGATCCTTTCGTGATCAAGCCTCGAGTTTCTTCTCTTGTGTGTGCCCCCCCCTTTTTTTTTTCTTCTTTTTCTACCTTTTTCTTCTTTTCTGCGGTGAAGGACAGGAGGAGGGGATATAGTCATGGGATAAATCATCACTCTTCAGCCTCTGGCAAGCTCACCTTGTTACTTCTTATGACCATAATGTGCACATTGTATCCTAGATAGCAATAATGTGCACAGGATATGGGTTTATAAGACGCTCAATGAAAATGTTGCAGCTTCTTTTTTAACTATTTCCTACTTGAGAACCCATGTGAATAACCCCCTAATCTTCAACAAAAAAAAAAAATCCCTAATCCAATCCACTTTTTAACTACTAAACCCGAATAAGGCACAATCACTTTTGGCAATTTCTACTTTCTACGGCAGATGTGATCCAACAGATCTGACATATAGGAAGATGTTTCTTTGAAAATTCCACACCGTCTATGCCCCTTGGACCTCCTGAAGATAGATAAATTATCAACAGGTCATGCTAAAGGGTGCTCTCAAGTGTTTGTTAGAGGCATACTCTCAAAAAAAGGATTCGGTCGTCAAAACACTACATATCAAGACAAAGGGTTAGTGTTCTAAGAATACTTTCTTCGCAGGTTCCCTAGGGGCAGTCATTAGTCAGATCCTTGAAAACAAATCCCGTGTAAATTTTTTTCCCTCCCTATTAATTCATATTCCGGAGAGGAAAAATAATGTATCTTTTATGTTTACTTGGTTGGAAAAGATTCATATTTCTTGGAGGGAACAGGTAATGGGCCTGTGAATCAGAGTTTTCAATGTAACACCTGCACACGGAGTCACTCATTCCCAGCAGAAGAGAACCAATTGAGGCTGAGCTAAAAAGGACGTGTTTGATTAACAAATATAAAAAGAATAAAGGTTAATACTTTCTTTATTGCTGATTTATTTCTGATTAATCAATTTCCCATTTTCCATGCCAATTTTAGTTTTTGTTGATGGTCTTCTCTCCAAGTCGCGCAAGACAGATCTGATTGTCTGCGGAGCAGTATAATTTCACCAATAAAAGGTGTAAGGAAATAAATGCCCTTACCTCTTGTTTACAAAAGATCATTGCAAGTTATATGTAAAATGGTAAAAGTACCATGTTTCTACGTGTAAGGTATAAAAAGAGGGAGAGTCCTGTGCTCATTTGGTAGACAAATTCTCGTGTGTTAAACGAAGGATAGTATGCACTCCTACCTCCCTGCCTTATGCTTCTTAGAATAGGATTAGTCATAGAATCTTAATGCAAAGCTGAGTGGAAAAATGTGATTGGATTCATCTCTTGGTTGTGACGTACATGTTCTTGAAAAGCTTTTCTGAGCCATCCGTTTGTTTAACCGATGTTGAAGTGGTACTGCGAGGTCTACTATCTTGTCTCTGGGATAAAGATTTCCACCAGGCACTACTCAGTGGATTACTAGTGTTTAAATTAATTGAATGACTAAACAGGGCTTTGCCAATGGCCCAATGAATATGCTTTTAAGGTAAGAATTCAGATGAGTAGTTCGTTAAGCCTGAAGAGTCGTGGGTGTGCCATGCAACTCTACTTCTAGTACTCTTTGTTTTTAACTCCTATTTGTGAGGTTGATTGCAGAATGCAAATGGCAACACAATTAATCTTAGAACTGACCCTTCAGTGAACGCAAATCGTATGCTTTTGTACGAGCCTTGATTTCGGGATGGGCTACATGTACATATAATAAAACAAGCAGGACATTCACCTATTTGTGATCATTAGTCATCCCAGAAAATTTTCATCAATCTGTGTATCGATGACGCTGTTGTATTTGCATTTGAGGTAGATCTATATACTTCTTAAATAGGGAGTAGCTAGTTATTCCTTATCTTGTGACCGAAATGGTTCTTAGGTCTCTATCTGTCGTTGGTTTGACATAAGTTGTGAAACAGTCTAATTCTCTAGACTACAGTGCAAATCATTTGGACACAAGTAGCCTTTTTTTCTCCTTCAATTTCAATGGAGGAGATATGCAGGTAGGGGAACATGCTTATGATGGAAGAGTTATTTTTAGCTTTTCTTGAAAGATTCTTTAGAGGACCAGATTTCGTCTACAGCACTTTCTCTTTCGACAAGGAAGAGAAGAAAATTAATGTCCATGTGATCTCACATCAATTTGTGTAAATTTCCTTTTTTGACACAATCTGTTACAACAGTTTTTTTTTTTGCAAAGAAATATGGTAATTCTACTATGAATTTGTGCTAAAATGAGATTTATGACTTTGTACGCTTTTGCTTTCGTATTTCATCAGCTTGATGATATTTACCAACGTGACTGTTCTTGTGACAAATCGTTTAGTTTCTTATCCTGCACACAAGTTTTGAGTTTGGCACCCATATCATGAAGAATTCAGCTTGCTTCATCAAAACTATTTTTGGAGTTCTTCGGTTGAGATGCTTCCTCTAGTGATGGCAGAATTTGCAATTTATCCTGCTTAAAACAGAAATTTCTAGTGACCTTTAAGATATCTTGACACCCGCAGATCTTATAGACTTGAAAGGACCACATGTTTAGAAGCATGATTGTACCCTGACAAGTCGCCAAAATTAAATTTAACAGAGATGCAAGTAGATTGGCTATTGAAGTCCACGAGTCTAGGAGAAGTTCTAGATGTGTCTGTAGTGATTGAGGTGACAAATACTGCTCTTCTTTGGGTTTGTGGTCTTAATTCAATCTTTTATCCTTCAATCCATACATTTATGTCCTGCTGAATAAAAACTCGTGAACTTTGAGGCTGTTGCTGTGCTGTGAGCAACACTATTTAAAGGACTTGACATTACAGTGTTGCATGATATTCAAAAACAGAATCTACTGAGAAGTGGGTGGTGGAAGGACAAAAATAGGAAGATAACTACGCTAATCTTCTGTAGATTAAAACCGCGATATGCCAAACGTCTCAGGAGGCATAAGCACCAGTGTTGCTTTTAATATCTTGACATGTTGACTAAAGGAAAAGCTAAGAGCTAGGTCCCCTCAGTTTCCTTTTCCGATTAATCCTGGACAAGTATTTATGTGCTTCACGGTTATGATTCATGCTTAAATTCAAAGATAGATGGCCAGCGTCCTTAATCATGAAAGATCTGTATTAAAAGCCAAGAACTTCTAGGATGGAAGTGGTGATCTCCTTCGCCATATTTCCAAGGCCCATGAGAAGCTTTGACTAGAAGTAGAATGAAGAATAGGTTAAGCTTTACTTGTAATATATATATATATATATATATATATATTGGTCAGAAGCTTTACTTGTGACATAAGCAGCTGATGTGGATGTTTTTTCCTTGTTCGAAATGTCACTGGCCTTCTTATTTAGTCAGGCAGAGCAACATCAAATAACAAGTTTCCTGGCTCGTGTTTCTTGTTTTACAACAAATAATTTGCTCGGGAATGTTAAAACTTTCTAGCATCCATCTAAATGTTCTCGCAGTATGAACTGGGATTTAGTAGTTTAATCTTCTTTTATGCATCTTGCCGAACATATATCACTGCATTACATGAATCTGTGAATGGTCAATAGTTTTCAGGTTACACAATCTTGGCCTTTGATTATCAGGTTACACAATCTTAGCCTTTGTTCTCATTACAAATGACTTGACACTCTCCCTTAGGTCTGCTTATGAGGATGGTGCATTCTGCAAAACATATCACCCTAATGCTGATGGTTGGTGAAACTGCAACTTGTCAGAAGGTAAGCATGAGATATTACCAATTTCGTGCCTTTGTTGTTAGCAATATGTGGTGCTAATATTGTTGATGGATATGGAAGTGTAGTAGAGCTGACAATAATGTTTGACTTGTTTTTCCATAGAAATTCCCTATTTACCTTTATCCTGGATTCCTTTCTCGGCTGCTCCATTGTGGATACATCATGTCAGTGCATGCATTGGTAGTATTGGATTTTGGTGGGGTTAGCTGCATGGATTGCTCCAGGACTGACTTTATTCAGGTGAGGCTTATTACCTTAGCCATGGTCCACCTTGGTGGGTGCATTGTGCTCTTGGTTAAACCATTCGTGTTTGCATGTAACATCAAAGGGGCTCAGGAAATAGTTTCCAGATGCTATAGCTACTCTCCATCTCATGCTCATTTCCTTTTTATTGATATTTCTGTGATGACTGCATCATCTTATTTCAAAATGTGAAACTGTCCTGATGTTGTTGAAACAATTTTATTTGACACAGATTTGAGGGAAACAAAAATGCTAGATATCACTTGATCAAATTTCCTACTCGCTGTAAAAGCAGTGCAGTGAAAGATATGTGCAACAGGCTATCTAAGTACAATTGACCCAATTAATCAGGCTTAGGTTACATAAAACGATACGGCAGAAATTTAACAACAGTTTCTAAAATTGACGTTACCATAGGGATCTAAGTAGTGTTTTTCCAAATAAGTAGTAATTAGAACTACCATTTTTATGGCATTAACAAGTTCTGGAGTAATTTCTGTCTGTTCATTTATGATTTTGTTATACACAAATTATCTCTCAAAATGAGAGCAAAGAAAAGCTATGTGCTATCATTCACCTATCTTACCAAAAATAGAAAAAAAAAAGTGTTCGCTTTCCATTCTAATTAATTTCTTACAGAACATGGATATTCTGACAATTTTTGTTACCATGGAAAAAACCATAATTAGAGGCACCATGTAAGAAGCAACGACTGTCTCGGCCCTTTGGAGTTGGGAAGATTTATAGCACTTAGATGACTTACTGAGTTGAACTGAAAACAAGTCATTCTAGTACTAACCTTTTTGGTGCTTCCTAAGCATTAAGAGCTGTAAATTCTTGTACACATCTGAGAAATTCACAGTGGAGCCGACCTGCTAGTTCATAACTAGAAAAATGGTACTGCTCCAACCATATTCCTTATATGTTGTTGTGGCTTCATTCACTTTTAAAGGTGTTTTTTCTAATTAATCCTTGTTGCAGGATATCCCCGAGGCTCAGCAGAAATTGGATGAATCCCAAACGGTTGGACTGTGGGATGTTTCTATTGAAATGGCTGCTGGTAATATTTCTCTTGACCCCCTTGAGTATATTTAATGCATTTCACAAGCGATAGCACTTTACGTTATGTAGTCGCAAGCAATATCTATCTAATGTTTCAATAGCAATTGTTTCTTGCAAAGAGTATGCCCAGGAATTTTATTCGGGGCATTTAAGAGAAAAGCAAGAAAGAGAGTTATGAGGAAGGAAATATTTCCTATTGATTCTTCCTTATCCTCTTATTGAGCAATAATTGTATAAGAAACCAAGAAGAATCACAAAAGCCAAGTGCCATTATAGTGCTTGGACTTGATCTGTACGTGTATATGCCATAAAAGCAGAATCTGAAAGGTTGTTAAGCATTCTTTCTTCACTTGTCTCTGTTAACTAATTCAGTAAATATTTTGTCGCCATCCTATTTTTTGCAGCATAGGGAGTAGGTTAGGACGAATATGCTTGAGGAGTACTGATCATCCAGCATAATGTCTTGGCTGCAGAAATTCAGTATGAGGTGTATCTAAGTGCAACACGTGCTCCAGTGGTGCTCCAGGAAACACCTGGTGAAATGGCCTTTCAAAATGTTATTTCCAGCGCCCCATATAATGAATCATCTCCTCTAACTGATTAAGGAGTATTGATCTCTCAGAATTCCTACCATGGAGCAGAATTCAAGTCCCCCGAAAGATTTCCTTTGTATGATCAATGTCTGGCCGCCGAAACCAAAAAGGAACTACATAAGACTTCTGAGAAGCATCCGCCGATAAGTTTTTACTGTTGCTGTGTCCCCATTGCATTAAACAACATGTCCGGTAACATTTGCAGCTATTTCTAATCCGGATTTGGAGAAGTTGCGATATGGTCTTCACAGAGTGGGAACTTATCGTTTGATGTTTGACATTGCTTTGCACAGAGTAAAGGGTTCAGCAACCCTTCATCGCGTTTTCTTACAGACTTCTGGGACTCCTAGCATAATTTCCCCTTCATCGATTAAGTGACTTAAATGTCATTTTCAGGTGATTTTATATGAACCTCAGGAATCTTACTGTGAACTTTCATAGTGGTTTAATTTTGTCCATACTTTCAAATTTAGTAAGTCTTCAAGTAATTAGATTTAGTTGCTTTGACTATGATTTTGCTATGAATCAGTCACTTTAAATGAAGCTATTCCATTGAATACTCGGTCAAAACTCGCCACGTAGCATTTGATTCGATATTCTTCTTTGCTTGCACGGCAGTCAGTTTGTTTTACTGAGATATACCTAAGCTATGAATTGGTCAATTACGATGACACCTCATCTAACTCTACAACGTCATCTCATTAGAAAAACTCACCGAAACAGTGAGTAGATTGCAGTGACTTGCACGATACTAAATTGCTGATCTCCGAAGGACTAGGAATAACGAGAACAACGGGCATCCTAGCGAAGATGTAATGACAATAAGCCCTTCCCTATTTGATACAAGTCACATTAAAGGTTCTGAAATACAGGAACCGCATTTGCTGTTCTGAAATACTGAACGAAGCTTCCTGATTGAGTCACATAGTGAACTACTGTTAAGGATACTCAAGGCAGCATTTAATCATCAAGATAAAAATTCATGGTAGGCTATGTTTGGTAGATATCCATGATAGGATAAAGGAGATATTGCCCGAATAAAAATATTCTAAGAGAGTGGGTAGGATAGATCTACATAGAATTTCTCAATAGAACAGATACAAGGAGAATTAAGTTTTTTCTACTACTACCGTCTCTCCTTAGAGTTGGGCCACCTCTTCGCCATGCCAGACTGCCTCTCCAGCAGTAACAACCATCAAGTTTGGTCACCTCTCTGGCGACACCGGGTTGAGATCTCTTGCGGTAAAGCCGGGTATCTCTATGACCTTGTCCTTTAATCGATAGTTTTGCGTGATATGAGACGCATCTATTTTTCTTTAATCACTTAAACCTTTTCAGCATTTGACATGGTTCTTGACATATTATGAAGAACTCGAAGTTAATCATCGACTTTTATGGTAGCTCTCTTAGACGACATGCATGAGTGCATCTTTAGCTTGTGAAAAGAGGCTGAAAATTTTTATTGTTCAGCACTTGGACAACAAGCAATGCTAGAGGGTCATTTTCAAAGGATTTGACTTCAAATCAAGACTCCTGCTTCTATTGAGTCTACTCAATCGACGTCGTGCCCAAATTTAGATAGTACGAACTTCTTTTTAATAATAACTCACTCATCAGAACTCATTACTGAATAATTTCTAAAGCATTCTAATGTTTCAACAAAATAGAGTCAATTTCAGCTGCACCCTACTTCTATTTATCTGACATTATATCCACAGTTCACTAAAGAGTATATAGAATAAGACAAAATCCTTAGATTTCTTATTCTATTATATCAAGGCCTATCCTAATTAGAAATCAGGACAACCAAACGCAACCTTAGAGGTGAAGTACAATGCTCGTGAGTTTTAGAACCACTTATTACTGAGGCTGAGAGTTTGCTATTGGGCTTCACTAATTTAAGTCTGGCCTATTTGAATTTAGCTGCAAACTGGTTAGCAAAAACTTGTATGAATGGTCACTATCTTTCAATTGGTTGTCCAATCCTCCAAAAGCCCTATAGACATTCAAGTCTTTTTGTACTCGAAATCTTTCAATTAGTTATAAAATCTTATTTCCGACAACAACAACAACAACAACAAAACCATTGTGGTAAGAGGCTAGCATTTAGAAAATGAGAGATAGTGGACTTAGGCATGGCCATGGGCTGATTTGGGCTTGGAATCGACCCGATCAAACCCGAAACTGGCCCATTGATCAGTTCGGCGATTTCGAACCGATTCGGCCCGTGGCCATAAGGGTCTAGTTTCGGTTCTACAAAATGTGGAACTAGAACCAGCAGTTCAGAGCCATTGTACCAACAGCTCTTTTTTAGAGTCATTGAAGGCCAATAGCCAAACAAAAAAATTAAAATTCTATGACAACAAATTCATAAATACCCATTCCATTTTTATTTTTTCACACATATTTTATTAAATTCTCTCTAACTCCAAATTCTCTCTACCTCTCAATTCTCTCAAATTCTCTCAAGTCTCAAAAAAATTTGCAAGTGAAAGTAGAGCTAGTGGTAAAGGCAAGCATACAATAGGAAAATTTGATTATCCTAATCTTCGTGATTACGTAGATTAGGGAGTTAATGTAGATGATGAAATCGACATTTTTCTTAATATGGAGTAAGTCCATATGCAAGAGAGTCTTCATCTTCCTACTGGTGTCGAAGAAATATCAATAATAAAGGAGCAGGAGAGTGCATCCAATATATGAGATCACTTCACGAAAGTTGAAAATTTCACAAAAGGTCGAAAAAGGTATGAATTAATTTATAAATAATGTGATAAAACATACCAATATACATATAGATAAGGATATGGAATAATTAATCGGCATCTTAGGTTGAGACATCCAAACGAAATAGGAATTGACATCAACCAATAATAAATTTCCTGGTACGCCAATCTTAACATTCGTCCTTTATTTCGTTATAATAAAAAAAAACTTATAAAGAAGAATTAGGTAAATTTATTTCCATTGAACATTTATCATTTAATTTTGTGAAAGATTTGATTTTAATCAATTTATACAAAATGCATGTGGCCCACAAATAAAACATGTTTCTAGAAATACACTTAAACGCGAAATTAAAAATATTTATAAAAAAAGAAAAAAAATATTTACAAACCTATTTTATGAATTTTAATGGACGTGTACATATAGGTAGCGATATTTAGAGTGATTATTGAAAAACTAATTCTTATATGGATATACGTATCATTGGATAGATGATTATTGGAATATTCAAAAAAAGAAGAATTGCATTTAGAGTTTTTGATAATAGGCATATAGCAAATAATATTTATAGATTAATTATGTAAATTTTAGAAGAATATTATTTGCTTAATAAAAAATTTTCAATTGGTTTTGATAATGTCGCGACAAATACTGCTTCAATTGTTGAACTGAAAAAGTTTTCTAAACCTGCTTTTGGTGAAAAAGATTTTCATGTCAGATGTGTTTGTCATATTTTAAATTTATGTGTACAAAATGATTTAAAAACACTTCAAATTTTTCTCAATCCAGTGAAAATAGTAATTCAACTTTTATGAAGACATCTCAAAATAATGAAAGAATGATTAAATTTTTGTAGAGCAAATGAAAAAAGAACAAAAAGATTTCCAAAAGATATTTCAAATTATTGGAATTCTACTTACGAGTTGCTTAATACACCTTTTGAATATAAAAATTTATTATGTACATTTATTTCAAATAATGTATCTCAAATTAATTTATACCCATAAGAATGAGATAGTTGCAAAAAAAATTTAGATATTTTAAAATTTTTTAATTATGCAACTTATACTTTGTCCAATGTTTATTATCCTACTACGTATTTATTTTAAATAGAATGTATTAATATTATTGGAGTTTTTGAAGAAAATGTAAAATGATGAGAATTTAGGCGATACTATTAAAACAATGCGAACAAAATGGCTACATTATTATGGAGAAATTTCTATTATTTATTTAATTGCTCGTGTTTTTTATTTAGGTTGTAAACTAGATGGTTTATGTGATTATTTGAATACGTATTATGAATGTTTACATTTAATTAATACGGTAAATATTAAAACTATACAAATAATGGTTAAAAATGTAATAATAGAATTATATAATAAATTTTGTAGAACATATAATCTAGATGATAGTGGATGTAGATCTTTATAATCTAGCCACTTACAAAATGGGAACATAGGTAGAATTAGTAGAGGGTATCAACTTCTATTGCATAGGCAAAAAAAGTAAAATGGAGAAATAAAAAGTAATTATGAAATGAAGAGCTATCTAACCGTTTCTTTTGAGTTTGATGAATCTCAAAGCAACACAAATTTCACAATATTGGATTGATGGAAGAGACATTCCACCCAATACTCAATTCTTACTCTGATTGCAAAATAAATTTTAGCAATCTCTTCTTCGACAGTTGCAATAGAACAAATATTTAGCATTGGAGGAAATATTTTGGATGAACAGCGTTTAAAATTAACTCCCCAATCAATGGAGTTTCAAACTTGTGTTGATAATTAGACAAGAGTTCAATATAGATAATAAGAGATAAATCATAATAATGAAGCCGAATTTTTTTATGACGGAGATACTACCACTACCAGTACAGGAATGGATAGTAACAATTGATGACGAGATAAGTATGAAGTTATAAAAAATAATAGAATTATATTGGTTTTGATTTTTCTATTCCCAAGAAGATACGTAGATGCTTAATAATAAATTATTAAATTTAATCCCCATCCCCTTCATTTTTTTTCTACATTTGATTATAATGTTTATTTGATAATAAATTATTTCATAATTCATTATTTTTTATTTCATAATTTATTATTTGATAATTTAATTATAATTTTATTATAAATTTATCACAATTTAATTTTTAAACTAAAAAAACCTGTTCAAAAACAATCAAAATCAGTTCAAAACAACCGACAGTTTCAAATCAGCCCAAAATCAAAGCCTTAAGGTGGTAGTTCGGATTCCGGTTCCTCTCAATTTGGAATCGGAACCAGCAATTTTGGAATCGTGGCCATGCCCCGGTGGAGTGTGTGATGGAATGAAAATTTTAAAAGTGGAGAGAACTAATAAATTGTCGGGAAAGGGAGGAGGGAAATTCGAGATTGTCCGGAGACCGTCCCTACTTTATGCATCGCCTCTGATGTAAATTAAATTTGTTGCTTCTTTTGTCATCGTCCACCGTCCCTTTGCCCGGATCGCTAGAATCGCTGATGACGGGATAAGATCAAGCCAAGTGGATAAGCCCTGTCCTAGCCGGCGGTGGCCAAGGCTCCTAACTCCCATGAACGAACCGCTTCGAAGTGAATATCTAAAGGAAAGCAATCACTCGTTAGCACGAGGAGTCCAGGCACTGCTCATGCTTCCAGTACTCTGTGCTCGGACTCCCAGACATTTTGGTAACACTGGGGAGGGACTCCCGTCCGCCACCGACTTATAATAGCATTTCAGTCCCAGAAAGAAGTAGTTGCCAGTCAGGAGACAGCAGATTTACTGGGCAAACCAGTGTGAAGAACACAAACCTCGGATACTGAAATGTTAAAAGGTAGAAGGAAATGCTTCTGAACCCAAATACTAATATTAGATATAGCAAAGAACGACGCAAAACAATGAGGGGCCACATGGAAAATTTGTAAATTTAAACTTAAGAAGGGTCACTGAAAATGAAATTGGTTTCCACAGAATGTGAATGACTGAGACAAGTGAAGAAAATGGAACTTTCCAATCCATGACCCTCCCTCCACTCCACAAACAGAAGCCGCCGCCCACAATCTCTGGCTTCCACCACCGTCCGTTTTTCTGGCAATAGGGTGTCTCGAGTCCCACCGATCCACCCCCCCCCCCCCCCCCGGCCCACTTGGGTTGTCCTAATCATCATGCTAAGAACACCAAACCAGACCAATCCAACGTTGAAGAAAGAGAACCAAACCGATGTGGACTTAAAGAAGACGACTTTACAATGGAAAATATCAGCTTCCTTTTCAATTTTTTGCTTTCTCGACACGTTCAATAATTAATACCTAAATAGAAAAGCTTAGGACCTTTTCACAGACGTAAAGTCATGCCCTAACTATTTCCTCTCCCGACTGTTCATTCTCCCCTCCCCACCATTTCTTTCCCAAGAAAGTTTGCCCACTAATTTACCTTTTTTCCCAGAAAGGGAAATGGGGCCGACTTCAACACGATTCGTTAGATTTCATTCTTGGCCCCACAGAAATTCGAAATTCTCTTTTAACTTTAGCCAGCCCCGCGATTGATCATCTCCTGGAACTGATTCAGGGACTCCTGCCGCTGCAGCCTCATCTGCTCGTTGAACTTCCTGATGAACGCCTCCACGCGCCGGTTCAGGTCGTCCTGCCCCAGCGACGGCTCCCTCCTTAGCTTCACCGAGCCCGGCGGCGGGCTCGCCGTCACGTTGCCCGGGCCGGGGCGGGTGGCGAACGTCTCCGCCTTCTTCATCTTCGGCGGGGGCGGGGGGCTGTTCTCGTCGTTCCGCCGCACGTGGGAGTCCCACGTGTCGGACTTCTTCAGGTGCCTCGCCAGCGGCATCGCGCGCCCGTCGGTTATCGTCCTCCACGTGCTCTCCAGCGTGTCGTGCCGCTTCGGCCTCGAGACCCGCAATGGCCGCCCAACTGCATCAAAATACCAGAAAATCGTCGTTCGCCGTTGATGGGGTTTCGAAATTAAAAGTTCGAATAGAACAGACGTTAGAGAGAGTGTGTGTACCTTCAGGACTTGACTTGGCCGACTTCCGATGACCGAACCTCGACGAAACGGGCTGCTTTTCTCTCCAATCCTCGTTCGGACTCAAGAACGAGAAATCCCAAGAATCGTTTCTGAGCAGCGGACTCGCCGACTCCGGAACCATCGGATCGTCACCGCCGTCCGCAGCCACCGCCGCCTCATCATCCACTTCCTCCGCTTCCGCCTCTGCTTCCAAAGCCCCAGCGTCGGCTCCACCATACGCGTCCTCTACAACCTTCACCAATCTCGCATCGTAGGCACCGCTGTACACGCCGTATCCCGCCCCCCTCGCGACCTCCGGCACCTTCAGCTCTTCCGCCGGGGCTCGAACCGCCGCTTCCGCCGGGGGAGCCGCGTACTCAGCCGCGGCGAGCTCCAGCACCCAGTCATCCGCCTTGTGCTGGAGCTTGGAGGAAGCGACTATGGAGATGATGATGCAGTTGATGAGGATGTAGAGGTAAGGGGGCCTGAGCCAGGTGAGGAAGAGGCCGTAGATGGAAGGGACTTCGGAGGTGACGAAGTCGGTGATGGCCGGGAGGGACAGTTTGAGCAGAACCGCCGCGGACAGGACGAGCGTCGAAGCGAGCAAGACCTTGAGGGACAGCAGCCAAGTAGCGGTCGGACCGTTGGAGAAGATCGCCATTTTTTGAACCGATTTCGAGAGTTGGAGGACCGAATTGAGAGTTTGTATTAACAGAGAGGTACAGAGAGAGAGAGAGAGATAGAGAGAGAGAGAGAGAGGAGATTTAAAAGGAGGAGGGGATGGCGAGGAGCGTGTGTTGGGAGTAGTGAGCGGAGAGGGGAGTATAAATACGAGGAGAGAGAAAGCCAGAAGCATGCCTATTTTCCTTTTTTTTCCTTTTTTTTTTGGCAATTCCGGCGAAGCTCGAGCACTTATCAGTAATAGTAATTCGCATAAATGGGACATGAGTATTGTATAAGGTGAATGACATGAAAGATCTCAAATTAATATATTTTGATTTTTTTTAAATTAATTTTTTTATAATGAAAATCTCAAACTAGTGCACTTGTGATAAATTTATCCTGCCATCAAAAACCCAAAATTAGTATGCTCGTAATAAATTTACTTCAAATTAATTTTTTAATTATAAAAAATCTAAAATTGATATACTTTTAACAAATTTATCCCAAATTATTTTTATTACTACAAAAAAAATCTAAATCAATACACCTATGATAAATTTACTGTCCGTTAATTTTCGTAAAATTTGGTTAATGCCACAAAAAATTCAAATCGGTCCACTTGCAAAAAAATGGAGGGTAAAAATCTCAATCGGTACACCCGTCAATTGCCACATGTCATCTATCCAAAAAAAAATTTTAATAGTAAAATTTAATAAAAACTAACAAAGTTTAATTTATCACAAGTATACAAATTTGAGATTTTTCGTGATCAAAAAATTAGGTTGGGAGGTGTACTAGTTTGGATTTTTTTTTTGTAATCAAGAAGTAAGTTTGGGTTAAATTTTTTGCTAATATATCAATTTAGAGGTTTTTTATTGCATTAAACCTATTTTATAATTGGTGCGTGTGTGTGTGTTTTTTTTTCTTTGTCCAAAAGAGAAAGGGGGTAACAAGTAGTGATGAACATAGATCCAAGGTAGATCCCGAAACTGGGATTGGATTGGCAATTTGTGCGCCAATTCCATCCGATTCCAATTAGAAACAATCCGGTCCTCCATCTCAAAAAAGGGCACCGACACTATTCGATATAGTTCCAAGGTCAAGGTATTAATTCGGATTGGCTAATCGATCATGGATTGACCCCTTGACCAATTGATCCTGGATTGACCCCTTGATCAAACTCATTTGAAGTATGCTTGTTTTGCTTTTAGTTGGTTAGAATTTGAGGGAATTTTTCGTGGACGAACGGTGAATGAAGTTCTATAATTAATATGTTATATTTCGTGTTTTGAACTTTTTATAGATTATGCCATTTTGGGAGTTCATCTTTGAGGAGTGGTTACTTTTGCAGGTGAAGAATTATATTGTTACTTTAGCTTTCATTTCACTCCCCGTGATTGATATGTCGCATCATTTCGTATCTGGTGTAGGAAAGATGATTGGGGTTAGCTGAAAGAAAGCAAACCGAAATGAAGCCAACAGCCCTCGGCGTCGCTTAATTCCCTGTGCGTTGTTGGCTCCTTTCTGGGCTCAAACTTTCGCATGCTCTCCATCTCCTCCTCCGTGAACAATGGGAGGCACGTGACGATTTAGCCGTTGGGTCCGAGGAATTTGAGGAAGAGGACGAGAGTGTGGCGGTTGAAGGCGGATTCAATTCAAGCAAACGTGGGATAAATTCAAATAAGAATGACAGGATACTTGATATCGTCCCCCGGGATGGTCGCGCCATGTGCCGAGGCTGCCACGAGGAGGCTCGTGGAGGAGGGAGGGAGGCTGTACCGCGTGGTTCGACATCGGGCCGGTCTTGGGTTCTCTCCCTCTCTTCTCAAAGGTAGACTAGTTAAACAAGTTATTCGGGTCGGATTGAAAATAGGCTGATCCATCGCCTCATTTTCTCATAATTCGATCCATATTATCGAAACACTTTCATATTTAAATCAATTCGGATAATTCATATCCATGCTGAGATAAGAGAACGGAATAATCGAGCGTGGAATCGAATAAGAGCAGGAGAGAATTATAAATATGAATCGGTTCTAAGTAAATTGAATAAAATTAACGCATATAATTACGGAGTTAAGAGATCAGTTTACGATGAATTTTAATCGGTCTTCTCGGAGGTTACGGCAAACTCCAAGCGGTCCTTGCTTCAATCAAATTTAAAAATTAGAGTCGATTAACTAAATTTCTTCTCTGTTTATTATCATTACGGAGGAGGGAGCAAGTGCGGGGTGTCAGAGAGGGGCACGAGACATTAATCGCAGGTCAGAGAGGCCATGATAACCCCGGCAGCGTTTCAGGATCCAATTGGATGGACGGGGATGGGGATCGGCACGTTCCCCTCACCTCACTGGGCCACCTCCTCACCGACCACGCTTTCCGACACAGGCTGGTGGCGGCGGCGGGAGATCTGCACTGAAGGGAGTGTTTGCTGCTCATTAAAATAAAGTCACGACTAGGATCCCCCCGCTCGCGATGCAAGGTGATTCAGATTCGCGTTCTGTTTGTAAATAAAACGTGAAAAGAAAAGGAAAATCAAAAGATCTCCATTTGTATAAAGAGAACAATCAAAAGATGAGCTGGAAAACTCGCCAGCCTAAGTTCTAGGGGAAGTGCACGAAATGCACAGGTAGTCCGCAAATCGAGTTGTGCGGAAGTAGATTGATTACACAGAGCGTCTGCCATGCAGAAGTTCATGAGACCTGTCGCCAATTCCTTGTAAATAACCGTAGGGAATGTTCATTATTTGATCAAGCAAACAATGAGCTGAGCTTTTTTGCGTGATTTCGATTCTCAGAAGGAAAATACATGTAACATTACTCCCTAAAGCAATTGGGTTCACATGTTCTCTTCAATGGGAATCTAGTGCTTTACGGATCTTGCCTTTTGATGTCGAGTTTAAATCCATCCTAACATGTTCGCTTGAGACTCATTGAATGCAACGGAGGGCGCCCTACTACACTCTTCAGGAGAGTTCAACACACTCGACGCTGGTAAGGACGACGAGGATTCTCCTCACGGCCATTTAAAAACTAAAATGATAACAATGAAAAGAAGAAGAATTACTTCTTGAGATTGGGAAAATTATTCAAAAAAGTCATAAAACCTATTATAATTTTTTCAATTCAGTATGTCTTTTTTTACCAATTCAGTTTTAAACATTTTGTATTTATACCAATTCAGTTCATCCAGCCAATTTTGGCCATAAGTATTGATGTGGATCTTCCAACGCTGACGTGATAATTTCTTAAGAATGTTTACTATTTTTTTTTAACTTTTATGATTTGTTTTTTTTCCTTTTATTTGTTTTATCTTTTTTTTCTTTCCTTGTCTTCTTCTTCCTTCGATTGATCACTAAGGTCTAGCGACCGGCCTTAGGCAAAACTCACTTGCCCCTAGCGAGGCGCAACCTCGCCTAGTGACGGCAAATTGCCAGCCCTCACAATGTATCTATGACTAGGGGTGTGAAAATTGGATCGTACTAGAAGGGTTGGTCCAGTTCTTGAGGGGGCCAATTCGGCCGCCACTCTCAATAAATGGGACCGATGACAGGGCAATCCGATCCTTGATTCATGGTGGATAAGACCGAATTCGACCGCTCGAAATTGGACTGTCTGGAATATATATAATTTTGTATTTGTGTGTATATAACTAGAAAAAAGAACTAGAAATGTTTAGCTTCAAACAAAACAATGCAACTTCCTAGTCTTCACTTATTGAACCAGGTTCAGCATTTTTCTACACAGGAGCTTCTAGAACTACTGCAACAACATTTGAAGCCACATGCTTGGATGGTTCGTGAAAAGTATGAGACAAGCACCTTACCTAATTCAAAAGCATAAGTAAATAAAAGTCTATAATAGAATTTTAATATAAGTACTGCAGTAGGTTTAAGATAAAAGCACATTGCGCTCCCCTATACCAGGATGTTGAGCTAAATCTTTCGTCGAAGCATCCATGATATTAGAAAGAGACTAAAAAAATGGGAATGCCATACCTATAATCCTCAACAAAAGGATAGTCTCCAACTACATTTATTTGAAATGAAATAAGAAAATTCGGAAGAATTTCCAAAACAGAACACAAGGCATATCCCAAATGTAGAATCAAGGGTGACAACATTTGTCTTATTGATATGTCGAACTGTTGTTAGAGCATGAGTCTGCTAGAGGAAAAGGAAAGATTTTAGCTTCACCAAATGCAAACTTAAGAAATAAAGTATAGATTCTCCCACATATCTAAAGCAAATATCTCTAAAGAATTGAACTCATTAGCCATGCATGTGTTCCAAAGGTTAGATTTTCTATAAGAAACTGATATTAGCGACCTCTAGTCTTGAAATTTGGGGATCAAAACTACCGGGATTGGATTGGCCTAAACCATACATACCCCTATCTGTAACTGGCTAGAGGAAGAAGATAGGAGAAAAAATTGCCACATCAATGTGATGTTAGCGATTTTCTATCAAAATTAATCGAATAAACTAATTGGCATATATGTAAAAGATTTAGAATTAAATTGAAAAAAAATGGAATTGACATATAAGTTAAGATATTTTTGTTGATAACTTTTCTTCTGTTGGGGTCTCTGAAGGTAAAGACAAATGGTACGAATAAAATAGACTCTGCAAAAACTTCTCATCACAAGTTCCGATTAATTTGTAACTTAGTGGGGAGTGGGGACAGACGCTCCAGGAAACTGTAATGCGTGAGATTAGAGAAGGACAAAAAAAAAAAAAAGAGGAAAATTGTCGAGGGGACCAAAGAACCAGAACTTCTCCTGCATGTGCATCATTGTGTTGGGCCACAAAACATTCTTAATTTTTTTTTGTCATGAAACATGGACTCAATCGAAGAACCAAAACATGTGTTCGGTGAATCAAATCAATCGAACATAGTCGCTAACGTGGTAAAGATCCAAAAAAAAAAAAAAACAGAGAGAGAGAGACAAGATTGATCTCAACGTTGGTCTCAAAAATCAATTCACATTGTAGAGTTTAATTCATTGTTAACACAGTCCCGAACAAATGCCGCAAGATCGACCCGAGACCGTGCGATTCTTTCTGGTACAGTGACCTAACTCGAGACTGGTGAATACTCGACCAGTAAATGCTTAATGCATTCGATACGCAAGTGATGCAAATTCAATAGGGTCGGTTCTCGTTCAGCCTATTTCTTGCCACGCAACGCAGAAATGGCTTCATCGGGTCAATTGGTGTACCAAATCTCCCTCTTCTTTGTGGGCTCGTCAACACAAATTTCTCTTCTGCGAATTCAGTTTTGTCACTGAATGCCATTAACACAACCAATCGCGTTCCGTTAAAGTCCAAATCCAGCTTGCGACGACGCGAACATGAAGGTCGTTTTCGCTTTCCTCTTTTGTCACGCGCCGGATCCTTTCCTGATTTGATATCTGTCGTGATCATACGGCTGGATTTGATTGGGAGGTTGGAATTATGCCCGATATGTGAGGTCATAGGAGCTCAGATTTGGTGGCTAACATCGAAGGCCGCGACAAGGAAGAGCCGCAGTACATGATGGTTTTCGTTTGAAGGAGAACATAGACTAAAGAAATAGGTGATGTTCCGCAAAGAAGAGAGGAAAAAAATATTGGACTTTCTTCTAATTAAGATGCTGAAAACTTTTGGTCCGCCGGTATCTACAAAGATTTGCAAGTGAAAATGAATCACTTCCTCTTCTTGCTTGGCTGTTATGAAGGCGGCCTGCTTTTTCTTTGGCCGTGCTAATGGACTCGCAAGATAATTAAAACCATGTGAGGCTGTAGACAAGTGGGACCCACACAAGCCCACACCCTATTCATGTGAATTCTTTTTGGGTTCAAACAAGTCTAAGCCGGTATAATATCATCGTGTAATAGTATTTGTACTATGGTTGCTCTTTTGTCAATTTTCGTTATGTAGCTTCTATGGACCGTGATTAATCGTAGGATTTAAAGTGGGTAAAACAAATTTCTTCACCTAAATAATATATGCATCGTACCATGGTTACGTGAACATTTTTTTAGCACAAATGACAAAGGACACTAGGAGCCAAGCTCGAAATCATAGCTTACATGGCTTTTGGACACCATGTTCCTCAAAGGCTCGCTAAAGACAATATGTACATCAGTTGGACCTTTTCCATAAGCTCTTCACAGGAGACCTATTCTGACCATTTCGTCCGCCCCGCAAACGATCGCATCTCTCACTAGAATCTCAGCACATCAAGAGCAGAGAGCGCCCGCCATTTCAATCGCCAATCAGTGCACAACGTGAATTGCGTTTCAAAGATGGGCAACTCAACGAACGGCAGCTCTGACCTTACAAAGTACACGGCAAATCATCGCGTCCGTACCTGCCGCCTAGCCTCTGGCGAAGCGACGCGTGTCCCTGTCTCAATTTTTTTATTGGTCGAAAGCCAAAGTCTCTAGGTTGTCGCGCCTACTTTCGGTGTTGAAAGGTCCATGTTTCGACAAGCCCTAGGGCCTAGGCCATTGACTCGATGGTACCAAACCAGTGGTGGCAATGGGCTGCCAAATATGGGCACGTGGCTTGGGCGATGCTTCTGGTGTAGTTTCCTTCCGTTGGTAAGGCCTGTTTGGGTAAGACTATATTACATTACTTGAATCGCATATCCTAACGAAATGTCTATAAATTGAGTAACCAAGATTCAAGAAAGAGGACCAGAGAACTTTGCCTAAAGTGTCATTAAACTTGCGTTCAGACACTGATTGTGGTGAATCCTATGTGAAAGTCATTATGTTTCCAAAATTTCAACGTCTCCCATCCACATCCCAGCCCAAATACACTCTTGACCATGCGATTGTCATGGTCAGCCCAACCTAAATAATAGCGGTATTTATCTCCGTTCTCAATCTTTTCAATCCGTGCTGCAGCTTCTCTGCTGATTCTCTCAACTCACAAACCAAGCAAGGAACCCAAGCAATAAAGAGAAGGAAGAGATTATATATCTAACAATCCAGGAGAGGAGGCTTCCATGGATATTTCCCTTTGTAGCGCAAGACTTTAGGGACCAGAGGCAAACATAGAACCACACCACAATGTCAGACCTATGATTTCAACAGACAAAAATATACAAGTAACATGTTGGTTTCGAGGTAAGATTCAAATCAATATGAGCTACTTTTTTATTACTCAAAAGGGCTACCCATACAAATCACCACTCAATACATGAACGGAAAAACCAAATTGCCCTCAACAAATTGCTTATGATCCATGCTCACAAAAGAAGTTCCAAGCACCGTCCGCCTATAAAATGCTTAATCTCTCCGGATTGTATAATATATGCATTTGCGGCCTACTCACTGTTTTGAGAGCATCCCATTGGTTAACGAAGAGAAGTCATACTCTTTCCCAGATTGTGTTGATGGAGAAGAAGATGCAACAGTGGGAGTCGATTGATGGTTGGTAACCCCGGTGGACATAAGACCATTGACGTTGATAGTTTGCCCCATGGTATACATGCTGCTTGAGGCCAATAGGAGAAGAAATTAACCACCATAATCATACAGTTTATACTCTCGTACAGTCAAAAAAAGCATCAAATGGGATACATGTATCGACATGAAAGCAACATACTATAATAAAACAATAGCAGTAGTGCCAGGGTAGAAACTGAGTAAGCAACAGAAAAGTGCAGACTGCACTACCGGATTCCATCATGAATGATTTAGACAAGATAATTCATTGTCCTTCGGAAATTCTTACACGTCCATATACAATGAAATTCAGCTTTACAGAGCATACTGCAATACTAATCATATGAAACTTGTGCAAAGATGATCCTTCTGTGATCAAGCCCCTTAAGTTATTGAGCATCGTTTGAGAATAGAAACCAAGGTTTCTGTAAATCAATTTGAATTTATGCTAGGGAGATCTACCATGGAGGCTATCTTCTTAATACGACAGTTAATGGAGAGATATCGAGAAAAAAAGAATAACCTACATATGGCGCTCATTGGTTTCGAGAAGGTGTATGATATGGTTCCAAGAAAAGTTTTGTGGTGGGTTCTTGAGAAGAAAAAAGTACCCTTAAAGTATGTAGAGGCAATCAACGATATGTATGATGGTGTCACTACATGTGTGAAGGCCTGTAATGGCACATCAAGTTATTTTCCAATCACAATAGGTTTATACCAAGGTTCAGCTTTGAGTCCTTATCTTTTTGCACTAATTATGGATGAGTTAACAAAAGATATCCAAAATAAGGTGCCGTGGAGTATGCTATCCGCAGATGATATTGTGCTTATTGATGAGACCAAGACTGGGGTTAGTGCTAAATTAGAATTATAGAGAAACACATTAGAGTCTAAAGGAATTACGTTAAGTTGGAATACGACGGAATACATGAAGTGTGAGTTCGCCACGACAATAGGAGGAGATCAAGAATCCGTAAATATACTTGGATAGAAGGTATACTGTTAGATATTTGGGATCAATTTTGCAAAAGAGGAGAGAGATTGATGAGGATGTTAGCCATAGAATCAGAGCAGGTTAGATAAAATGGCGTACTGCATCCGGGTTTTTGTGTGATCACAAAATCCCTCTTAGATTAAAAGGAAAATTTTATAAAACAGCAATAAAACCTACAATGCTATACGAAGCTGAATGTTGGCCAGTACAGAAACAACATGAGCATAAAACGGGAGTAGCAGATATGAGAATGTTAAGGTGGATATGTGGTCATATAAGGATGGAGAAAATGAGAAATGATGATATTCGAAGAAAAGTTGGACTAGTACCGGTGGCAAAGAAAATGAAAGAATATAGATTGAAATGGTTTGGACATATTCTCCATAGACCCCTAGATGCCTCGATAAGAACAGAAGTTTGTTATCATGAACATGACATGAAAAAAGGAAGAGATCGGCCGAAACTTACTTGAGGGAAGTTGTAAAACAAGATTTAATGGAGTAGAAAATAGATTGGTGTACGGTCTATCTTAAGACGGAGTGGATGAAAGCTATTCGCATTGTAAAGGAGGGAATTTCATATGTTCCAAATTGCCCTGTTTAGCCCTGATTTATTTATTTATTTATTTATTTTATGGTATTAATGTCTTTGCTTTTATTTTATTATATTTTATACTTTTCTCTTCAAGTTCATCGATCGCCGACCCCAACTAGTTTAGGATAAAAGTGATGTTGATGTTGATGATGTGAAGGAGAGGGGGAGGGGATATAGTCATGGGATAAATCATCACTCTTCAGCCTCTGGCAAGCTCACCTTGTTAATTCTTATGCACTTACGTGCACAAGATGTGGGTTTATAAGATGCTCAATGAAAATGTTGCAGGTTCTTTTTTAATTATTTCCTACTTGAGAATCCATGTGAATACCCCCTAATCTTCAACCAAAAAAAAAAATCCCTAATCCAGTCCACTTTTTAACCACTAAACCCTAATATAGGCACAATCACTTTGGCAATTTCTACTTTCTACGGCAAATGTGATCCAACAGATCTGACATAGGAAGATGTTTCCTTGAAATCTCCACACTGTCTATGCCCCTTAGACCCCCTGAAGATAGATAAATTATCAACAAGTCATGTTAAAGGGTGCTCTCAAGTATTTGTTAGGCATACTCTCAAAGAAATGATTCGGTTGCCGAAACACTCCATATCAAGCCAAAGATTAGTGTTCTGATAATACTTTCTTAGCAAGTTCCCTAAGGGCAGTCATTAGTCAGATCCTTGAAAACAAATCCTATGTAAATTTTTTTCCATCCCTATTAATCATATTCCAAACAGGAAAAATAATATATCTTTTATGTTTACTTGGTTGGAAAAGATTCACGTTTCCTGGAGGGAACAGGTAATGGGTCTGTGAAGCAGAGTTTTCAATGTAATACCTGCACACAGAGTCACTCATTTCAAGAAAAAGAGAACCTATTGAGGCTGAGCTAACAAGGATATGTGTTTGATTAACAAATATAAAAAGAATAAATGTTGAAGTGTCGACGCAATCTGTTAGCTGAATACTATGAAGCCCTCTCAAGGATGTGCTTGTTTTGACACCCCTCATAATAGAGCACCACTTATCAGCCGCAGGGGAGACAAAGGTATTTTCAAAACGTCACATGGAAAGATCTGCATCTGATCTCATTTCACAACGAAGATACAGACAAGCAAAGTTTTTGAGCTGGGATTCATTCACATGTGTAATCCCTATTCGGTTTAGTTGATGTTTCAATCAAGTTTTCACGGGCATGTGAAGTTTAGCAGCATACCTTGATGTCAAATTGTTTGAGAAGTTCCCCAACGGATGTGGAGTTGGCAGGTTGCTTGTCTAATGATAAAAATAGATATGACAATCAGAAACTAACTGTGAAAAGCTCAAGCAATTAGAGTAAGCCTCATTGTATCATACCCGCATGAGTGCCTGTAAATCTGCTTGTCCGCCTATTGGGTATGTGTTTCCTGGAGCTTGTTGACCCATGTTGGACCAGTTCATCATGGGGTAATTAGTGCCATTTGAACCAGGTTGCTGTGTAGCACCCAGAACTTTTGGATCTACACAACCAGATTTCGCTGCTGCAGCCATGAGAAAGGACTGCTGCTGCGCCAGCAATGCAAGTTGCTGTTGATGCATAAAAAATGGCGAAACCATGTTGGACTGCAAATACAATAAACCATCTCACTGTCACATATACTGCTCCAACACACACAATAACAAGACTACAGAAACATAGGAAGTAAGTCCTAAAAAGGGTCTGCTCGACATTTCCATATAGAGATTGGCAAATGTTTTGCATTGTTCATATCAAACCTAAGACCGCCAACATGCGTACCTGGAATATAAACATTTAAGTTCAAATGAAATCAAACTGTCAAGCGAGATTGGAGAACATATGGGTTAAAGAATTCATTCAAAATAAAGTGCTCGAGCATATACCTTCTCAAAAAGACTCATTATGTCATTTTTCACATCTTTCTGAGGTTTCTCTGAAACTGAAGGCACAAGAGTAACGTCCTTAAAAAGATCCTCAAAGCCAGAAGTGGACTGAGTGCTACTTTCAACAGATTTTGACTGATTGGACTTTTCTCTCTCAGTTCTGGCTGCTGCTCCAGCAGCTGGACATTAAAGGTAAAACAGATATCAACAACAAAACCAGCATCTCTTAAATTTACATCGGGATTGCTACCATGAAACCAAATAGAAAGACCAAGCTAGAACAATCCTCATATGCATGCGTGCATATGTGTATGCGAGAGAGAGAGAGAGAGAGAGAGAGAGAGAGAGAGAGAGAGAGAGAGAGAGAGAGAGAGAGTACTTTGAAAACCAGCCCAATCATCAGTGGAAGCTGCCTCTGAACCCTCTTCATTTGGAGCTTCCATGGATAAAAGGTTGAAAAGGTCAGTAGCATAATCAACTTTTGGAGGAGACGCAGCTGGAGCAGCATCTACAGTTTCTTTTATTGCTTCAACAGGTGTCGCAGCCATTTCTGTCTTTTTAGCATCTTGCAGTTTTGGAGCAGCAGTGACCTTTTCATCACAAACATCATATTTTATATGATTTGAGTTTTAAGAGGACCTAGTAACCTTGAATTTCCATAAGAACTATTGTAACACGCTTCCTTATAACTCATTCCACTAAGTGTTGACAGAATTTTCTCAAGTTAAAAGAGACAAACACCACCTTATGATGCACTTTTCAGTTTAGCGCATCCTCTTGCATTCCTAGAGTGAACAACAGATTCCTTAGGATGATTAAGATAACTATAAGAAGACTATAACATGGGTCATCATTGTATCTCACATTAGTCCTGATCCTCCAGAATTGAAAATCTGTACCTAACTCCGACTAATAAAGCTAGGGGGTTACAAGTCAAATACCTGATCAGGTCCTTTAGGAGGAACAGGATTACTGTGGTTTGTAAAAGGGGCTTGGCTGGAAAATCTTTGTGCACTTCTTTCGCTAGGTCTCTGCCACTGTACAGTATCCTTTTCTTCATGTCCCCTAGAAAGTGAATTGGGTTTTCCATCCCTGGAAACCCACCTTTTCTCCTCATATCTACAAAAATAACCAGTAACCAGCATTGGATGAAGCAGTGGATAATGCCCCAATCTAAGGAGCCATGACAAACATAACAAAAATGACGGGTAGAGATGCAAAAGTATGTCGCATACTTCGCACGAATAAAATTCTCAATTCCCACTCTGTCATAATTGGGGGGGAGCTCTGCTTCCCAATAGCTATTTGCCTTCTCATTGCCCATTGCTGCACAGTGGCGGGTATTAGCATGCTTCTTCTCAATCTTAGACCAAACTGACATCAATCATGGGAAAGATCTGTCTTACATTGTATGAAAGCAACCTGCTCTGGAAGCCATGTGTCCAAAGTAGCTGATCGGACCTGCAGAAAAAGCTTGAATATCATAAGTACATCCATCATTCTTCTCTGTGCTACCGTTTGCATTCAAAATATCAACAAAGGAAATGGCAGCAGAGATGGGTTACATGACGAGGGGGCAGAGCTAGGGATTGTCGTCTCGCTTACATAACTGATGAAAGATGTTGATATTGCTTCCAAAAACAATGGCAGAAGCAACTCGAGAACTTATCTAACCAAGAATACTCTTCAAAAAACTTCCATAGATCACACGGCAGGGAAGTGATGAGTTTAGGTATGTTTTCAAAAGCAAACTTTAGTTGAAACAATTGAAAATTGAGTTCAAATGCAAGGTTGCTGCCCTTCAAATTATACAGAAGTCCATTGACTTCATAAATAGTACTGTGTTATTTCTTCAGGAGGATGTTTGATGTATGCCAGCATTTGGTGAGTAAATATAGCTAGTACAATCACCCTGATACGACACACAAACAATTTCACTAGCAGAATTACCTCCAAATGATCAAGCAGTCTAGCTTTTCTAAAAGCTGACAAGCTTGGGAGAAAAGGAGGACAGCATTTCCACTTAAAGAACCATGAAGGGCTCATATTCCATGTCAAATCACCACATTAACCCTGTCAGATCTAAACTAAAAGGTTGAATTTCACCTTTACTACAGTCATCAGCATTTCTTTTCCCACAGTTTTGAAACTAGTCAAGGACATGAAGCTTAAGAATGATGACACACTCAAAAAGGACATCACTGCCAACTATCTCAGGAGTAGCATGTGAAATTTTTCATGGGAGAGAGTATCAAGAAAATAGGGAAATGAGCAAGATAGTTTTCTCGGATATCGCTACAAAGGATTAACTCCCCCAAAAGATCAGTCCATTGCTATAGGGATTTCTGATGGTATGTTTGCTATTCAAGTAAGCATCGCAACCATTTAGTACAAAAACTAAGTATTACAACTCAGACTCTCTCATCGGTCTCATAAATCATACAGTAAAAGCAAAACATCGGATGGTCAAATATTAAAATAGTACCTTCGATATGTGTACCCCAAGACTTCTATGGATACCTGAACATTGCATGCATACAAATATCCCTAAATTGACACTAGCCCATCTTGGACCTCTGCACAAAAAGCAATAGCGTTAGCGTTAGCGTTAGCTGCAAATAATTGGTAAAAGGAGGAGACAGGTAGCAGTATCCCTAAATCATCAACTGCCGTAGATTTGTGCTTCTCCAACTTCGATTAATATTCAAATGTAATCCAATTGGACAGATTTTCTATACTTACTTGGTCTTACAGTCAGCACATTCCCTGTTCTCAGGCAATTTGAGAAGCCCTTCGAGGATCTGCATAGATTTTTAAAGCAAAATGAAAAATTGGATAGGAAAAAGGAATATCAGTAAAGGAAAAAATGGTGATGTTCACTTTTCACAGTAATGTAAGGCCCAAAGCAAGCATGAAGAGAGATTGGATCTCCACATATCACACGCTTCTTTTGGTAGTGAAGCTCTTTTCTCTTTTTTTTGCTAGAGAAGTTTAAAGATATGCTCTGCAGAATGATTTCTGGCTTATCCCATCCCAGGTTTCAAGCCTAAACGCTTGTTCATAATGAAAGCAAAGATGGAAGCAAAACAGTACTTGGAAGGAAAAAAAGAAAGGAACAAATCGCCTTTTCCCACAATCTGACAGTTACATACATAAGACTAGAACAACACTACTTGTGTTCACGAGACGCACAACAAACAATCATAATCCGAACATCTTTGCTCATAGTCATAGCCGAACCAGACTAATCAATAAAAAAAAAGAGCCGAGCGGATCAATCTGCCGCCGCAAACGCGCTAATAACTCCATCTAACCGATCGTAATTCTTAAGGCACGAGATCAAAGCCTTCGTTTCCATAGAGCAAGAATCGTGAGCCAAATCGAGAGGCATGAGATGAAACACAAGGCGGAGGACGACAGAACAGCAACCATCATCTCGAGTCAAACCCATGAGAAGATTTTCAACCGCCGCCGAGAGCGGGTCAAAGCGACGAAAGGAGCGAAACAAGGCCGAACCTTTCTGTGGTGCGCATTGAGCTCCTTGGAAACGTTGGCCTTCCCGTTCATGTCGAATGGAGAAAAAGGAAAAGGCTTCCGGTTCCGGAGAGAGAAGGAGAAGCAGGAGAAGAGTACCGGTCACTGGTCGGATACAGATTGATCTTCCACCTCTCCCTCTCTCTGCGTTCGACCAACAAGAGGAAAGCAAGCAGAGAGGAGAGAGGAGCTGAGTCAAGTCTTTCACAGTCCTTGGCTTTTTTCCCTTGTTTTTCATATCAATTTGGTTTCTTTTTGTCTGCTCAATCTCCATTCCATGATTCTTTTTCCTATCACTAATCGCAAAATGTGCGTAATTCCTAAGAAATTATTCTTGGATTTTCAACCGCCGTTCTCTTGCAAAAATAAGAGATACATTCTCTAGCGAATTCAATATTATAATTTACTTTGTTTTTATAATCATATATAGCTCGATTACCTATATCTCTGAATAAGTTAAAAATATCCCAAATCGATATTGAGAATACTGTTAACATTATTTATTGATTCGGAATTTCAATTTGAGAAGGGTTAGTATGTTATTCTTAGCTTTATCGACCTTAGTCTTCATGCTCGTTTTACTGATTTGAAATCATTTCAAAATCGACGTTATTGCTTTGGAAGTGTTAGATGTAAAAAAGGGAACTTTATTGTTTTTTTTTTTGCCAAAATCTATTATATTGCTCAAATTTAAAATAAGATAATTAATTTTTTGCAAGTTAATATATTATGAAAGTCTTGAGTGTTGAAAATTAAAAGAAAAGCCCAAATGCGTGTGCTAGAATCCAAGCGAAAAAAAAAACTAGGAGGAAAATCAAACAAAAAAATAAAGTGACAATTACTGTATATATATTTTTTCGATCGAAACCCTAAACCTGTAACAAAAGCATTCATTTTCTTCAAAAATCCTAAACTTTTTCCACGATGTAACTAATACACACATTTTTTTTAATCAACATGCGAGTTCACGCTTAAACCATCGGTAAAGCACGATTAGTCTTTAAGAGGACTCGCAGACTCTACAACCATAAGCCCCCGATTAAGTCATCTAAGGCGCGCATAAGAATGTTTCTGTTTCGCTATTTCTGTCCAGAAATAGGTTTGGAACAGAAACTCGTTTGGCAACGCAAATCTGTTTTCCTATTTCTGGAACAAAAAACTGTTCTATAAATAGATTTTGGCCCAAAACTAAAAACAAAATTTTTTTGTTTCTAGCAGAAATAGAAAAATATATTTATGTTCAAGAAATTATTTCTGAAACAGAATGGTTGTTATACGCGCCCTAGTGCCAAAAAATTTCGAACTTAGGACCTCTCGTGAAAGGAACTGAGTGCAGATCAACTCGCCCACCAAATGGTGGGCAAACATAAGCTTTTTTTTTTCGTGTCGCATATGTCAAAAAAATTTTATCCGCGCTATCATATTAATACAAGGTTGTGAAATTGGTGTCACGATAAATATATCTTGTGACATGATAAAAAAAAGCTTAGAGAATTTGAGTCGCAGTGGACATAAATTAAGATTTTTTGTGGCATTAAATCATATGCCAAACAGACCCGTAAATTATGAATTATGTTGAGACTCGTCGGTTACTTCTAATATCTTAGGTTTTACTCGTGACTTTTTCTTCCAAAAATTGAAAAAAAAACAAACATAAACTGGAATTTCAAAAAAACAATTGTGATAAAATTACGTACGATTTTGCATGTGGACATATTGAGGAGTTTTGAGCGTTGGAGGTAATTGCAAAATGAAAATCATGGCACGAATCTTGCAAAATTCCATAGAGAATCAAAACTTTAAAAGGAAAAGCCAACCTCAGACAAGAATAGTTTTGACACGGCCCAAGGCCAAAATTATCACCCAATTGGTACTCGATAGATATCCAAACGTGATGGGTTTGACAACCTGAATTTAAGTCCTATTTATTTTGCGAAATTGAATGATTTGAAAAGTATTTATCTAAAATTGATTGCATGTATCCTTTAATAAAATTAGCCAATAAAAGATATCCTCATTTCTTCGATAATAATGTTAGTCTAAATATTTACTTAATTGACGAACAAAATTTATTTCATTCATTTTTATTAGTAATCTAGCGGATAATTTTTTTTCAAATAATTTATTTTTCGCGAATGAAACGAAATTTCGATTTAGATACAATTGACTAAGACGGGTGAAATCCATGGTGTGGATAGTGGAAAGAAAGAAGCCTTTTTGAGTGCTGAGAGTCAATTCACCCCTCTCGACACGAACGAGTCGCGGATTGGATGGAGAAAAGGAGACCTCTTTTTTTTTTTTTTGGGCCTGGCCATGTGATTCCACGATCGGACAAAAAGGAAGCCGAGATTTCCCAATCTTTAATCATTGACTTAATCATGTCCAAAGCATTATAAGATCATGTTAATTTTGCACCCATTCACATTCTCATCATTCCTATCTTGTACCTTTCAGACCTCCTCTAATATTGCACTATCCCGGATTTTCACCGTCCGGTGATCTTTTATCGAGCGATATATGTCTGTAATTACGCTGGTAACATTTCGTTGGAGTCACAATATAAAAAAAAAGGTAATTTTTTTAACGAAATGATCTATGTGATCTTATATACCGTGAAAGACAAAACCATGCAGTACTGTAATAAAAACACTTTGCTTTTAAAGCTCGTTTATTATCTGTCATTGAATCAAATAATTACATGACACATTAGATATCATTCTCGAGCATAATAAGGTTTGATAGAATTACGTCGGCTTCGTACGCATAACATATATTTTTTCCCGATTTCTTGTTAGATAGCGAGGTATGAAATAAAATTTGACCAATTGAATACTCACATTCTTTTCATAAAGAGTTCGACTTACTATTGTGTCAAAGATATGACATATAGTGTAGATTCCATCACATCTACGCCAAATTTTTATGCCATATTTTGGACAAGATGACTATGCGTATTCATTTGCATTCGATACTGTATTATTCGAGTGGTTGGGTCTTGTGGTGCATAGCTACCCGTTAAAGCCTATATATCTTTTCGAAAGTTCAATTACATTACAAATGACTCAAAGAATTAACCAAGATATCTAAATTTATGCAGCTCGGGTATCACCATCTTTTTAATAATCCAATTTGAGTGTCAAAAGTTAAAAAAAAAAGCTTTTAATGAGATTAAACTCGTTTAATAGTTTCCTTATTAGAATCTTGTAATTACTACTATTATTATTAAGGCCAAATTTTTAGTCACATAATTGATCGATTTTCAACCGTCATCAAATAGCCAATTATTTTTATTTTTAAAAGCTTAAATTTAAGTACTTAATTCTTTGCCACGTATTTTAATTTTATTCCTATCAATCTAGCCTTCAGTTGTAGGATGAGCATAGCTAATCCTAATTTACTCGATAAGATCTCATCGCTAATGTTGGGCAAAAACGACACCGGAAATAGCACGACACCACCCGGAGACGCAGGCGCCGTGTCGCATTGGTGGTTGACGGTGGAGTTTTCAATTTTCTAGATTCTTCTCCTACCTCTCTCTCTCTCTTTCTGTCCTGAATCCGAGGTAGCGAAGAATCACCGGTTCTTGTTACAGTAGGTGTCCCAAGAACGAAACTGCAGGACACTTGCCTCTCTCTATCTGCATCCTTATCTACGATGGATTACAGGTTGGTTTCGTTTTGTCTTCAGCTATACCTATGGTGGTTTTCTTGAATTGCAAATGGCTGTTAATTCTGTTCGCGATCCTGGGTAAGAAGGAAGATTCAATTCCCTCTGTCTTGCCTTCGCCGTCGTTTGATGCTTAGATGGTTAACGAGGGCCTCGTGTCCCGACTATGCTTATGAACATGCCAATTTGTCTCCCGGGATTGAATGTGTTTCCTCGGTTTGGAGGAAGATGTTGTTGCCTGGAAAGTCTTTCTCTGCGTCTCCTTTTTGTCCCCGATGCTGTTAGGCTTGTCTTGTATATTCAGATCGATGTGTTGTAGCTTTACCCAATATGTCCATCTCCTTCGTGTAGTATTATTATTCAGTCATCTTGGGGTCTAGAGATTGATTTTCGAGTCCCCCCGGCTCTCTAGAGGCGGAGGTTTCGAAGTTGAAATAATGGAAGGTGAAGGATTTTTACGTGTAATGTTGATCACGGAGTTAAATTAGGACAAATGAAAATGCTTAAAGTACTATGGATTAGCGTGATTTCACTCTCGGGAAATTTGTTCAGAGTATAATGGCTGTCCTTCTCTCCTCCTAATTGAAGAACTGATTTAAGTTTCTTGGCTTCATACTGTTTCCTTGTATCTTTCTCTGATTGGACATTGGAATGCTCAGCGGAGGGCGGAATCTGCATAATGAGTTTGCGGACAAAATACCTCAAAATCAGGCCATGGAAAATAGTGAGTGTGATCAGACTGTTAATAACTGGAATCAGCTTGGGTTTGATGAGAAGAAGGTGGCAGTTGACATGGAGATGAAGAGAATGAATCAATTGCCTGCAAACAGCACATATGCAACTCATCGTTTGAAGGTTCTCAACAAGGTTTTGCAACTAATGAAAATTCAGGTGCTTGCACTTTGACTTGCAGTTGCATGTGGAATGTCCTTTGCTATTTTCGGTGGTTTTGGCTTTAATAGATGAGGATCATGAGCAGCACAGTTTCCAACACTTGGTTCAGCGAAGCCCTTGGTGCACGGTGGTATTGTGTTCATTATTATTGGGTTATTAGTTTTTCCTCCTTTTCTCTCATTATGGAATTCATTTGTTAGTGGTTTTGGCTTTAAATATATGGGGATCATAAGCAGCATAGTTTCCAACACTTGGCGAAGCCCTTGGTGTACGTTAATGTTGTGTCCATTACATTAAGTTGTTAGTTTTTTTACTCCTTTATTCTTATTGTGGAATTCATTCATTCCAACATATGGTAGCTGTGTATTTTTGATTCTATGGAAATCTGTTTCATCCATTTTCTTTTTGGCGAATAGGAAACTATTTCTTTCAATATTGAGAATGAAGTGAATTTTTTAATCTCCGTGTTTTACAATATCTCATTGCTTGATAACCTGCTTTTGTCTCTCATTGTTTGATAACCTGCTTTTGTCTCTTTCTTTTCAATATGTACACTTTGTGGGAAGCCTTTGTCTAGGTTTTCAATCCTATCGACCATTCTCTCTCCATGAGATTCATAGCTGCATTGCTTATAGCTTCCTTTCGTAGACAAAGCCGGTTGATCTCAACAGTTTGGGGAGTAGCTGCTGATCTACTGTTTCTTTATTTCATTTGTCAGAGAACGGCCTCACAAGATGAAGAGCTGGAACTGCTTTTTGCTAGCCTGTCTCTGTGATGGAACTTCCTAGGACTGGTTAGTGCCAAATCGGTTTGATGCTATGGTCCCGGATTTGGTGATTGATGAATTATTTTATGTTACCCACTTTCTAAACTACATTCACTTCTCGTTGGTCTACCTGCATTCTCACCTAATTCAGTTACTCTTTTCGCAGACTTGAGTTCCTATGGTCCCACATGATCATCACTGTGAATATGTTAAATACGCGTATCCAGAAGTGTCTGGTTAAGCTGATTGCAGCATGTGCACTGACTTACTGAGGAATTTCGTTGCCTTCTTCTTTCCATGTATCCGCCGGGCGAAACTAACCAGTTGCCTGTGGAATGGGAAATGTTACTTTACCTCTTAACCATATTAGAACCTATGTTTTTCTCTGCATTTGTGGTCGAATCTTTTGGAGTTAGTCCGCTGCTCCTTATACTGTTTATAATTGAGTGCATTTGGTGCAACAAGCACGGTGTTCCAGTTATACATTGGCGTGTTTTTTGGATTACTCCTTGACATTTTGACTCCTGTCCAAGTTGCGTGCTGCTGTCTTTGCGTTGTATTTCATCTCATGCCTCATGGAGCTACTAAGAATAGTGGGTTTTCTGAAGGGAGATTTCTTGTGTTAATATCTGGAATGAGCATGTTTGCTTTGTTTTTCTTGACAATTGGTCATTTGTATGTTTGGAGTTTACTTTTTACTGACCAAGGATACGGACCAAGGAGGGTAGTGTAGAGAAATCGATCGACTATAGTCCTTTTGGGGTTTAATTAATGAATAGACTCTCATACGGACGAAATTATACTTTGGCAGCAAAGTCCGGGAGGGTCTCGGCCCATGTTCAAGTTTATACTTACCATGCAAAATGCCCATGACAGAAGATGGAAATTTTCGAAACTTATTCCATGGTCTATAAACTCCGTGGATCCATAATATCTCCATCATTAGTTTCGTGGGTTTCGTTAGGGGTCCAGATGACGATGATCAACCATTGAGATGATTTTGATTTATGGTTAGCATTATGCTAACTTTTCTAGACGAAGAAATCTTTCAGTGCAGTGAAGTAGACGTGTTGGTCGATTAAGCAAGGTTTACTGTCAAACGTTAATGGAAACAATGAGGTCAAAAAGGACGCATCTAGCTATTAAGAATCACAAATTTTTATGATGTGACTAGAGTAAGTTGATATTGGATCGACTCATTTAGTCATATGGTGACAAGGAATCTGAGTTTCAAAGAACAAAAATAATTACGAATAAACAATTGCTCACAGTGTCAGTATATGCGACGCCACCCTACTTCGTTCTTAGAGTTTCTCGCAGCTTCTTCGACGGGGTGCGATCCTCGTACTTGTATCCCTCCACCTTCGCTTTCCTGCGTTACGCATCAATCGGAAGTTGCCTCGAACTATGGCGGCGTGGGTTGCTGCCGCTCGCCAAGTCGCGACCTCAGCTCGGCTTTCTTCTCTGAAACCGTCTGCTTCTTGTCCGACGCCTGGAGCTGCTACCCTGATTCAGCGTCGCGGTCTAGCTGGCGGTGGAGGTTGTCCCTCCCTCCCTCTGTCGTGCTTGTTTGAGTTGAAAGCTTGAATCTTTCGTGAAATTTTGGGCGGAACGCCTTTTGAGAAAGTGAGAAATGATTCTGTTCATTAGCATATCACGTTCTTGTACGATCGATGGTTGCTCGTTTGCGCTGCGACTTGACAAAATGAGAAATTTATTGGGAAGAATTCGAGTTGGTTTATATCCTTATATCTTCTGGGGGGTGTCTTGATGCAGAACACCATGGACAGCCGAAGGTGAACTTTTGGGAGGCCCCACTGAGTCCTTCTAAATGGAAAGCGGAACAAGTAAGTTATCCCAGCTTTGCGTTTGCTTCACCATAATACGATTGATATCTAATGTTTCGGGAATATGATGATCTTATAGCCTTATAGGCAGTATGTCAGCAATTGTGTTTGCGAAAGAACTTCTATCGTGTATATACCATCAGGGGCAAAGATTATATCCACGAGGAATAGTTAGAGCTAGACAGTCACATACATCCCTTTGAACTTAAAGAAACACTCTCACCACCAAGAACATAACTTAAATTAACACCTTTTAGCCTTTTGTTGTTGCTTTTGTACGCCAAAGTTTATGAATTTGGAGTTGAAAATTGCCTGTAATGCGGGCTGCAGAAGATTTCTGAACTTATGGTCTGTTGCTTGGACAATGATTTGGAAAAGAACTGATTGACCATCTCGTTTTACGCGGCCTATATAAGGCTCCATCGACGATAAGAAAGAATTACCGGCTGCAGATGATTCTAAACGTATGGTCTGTTGCTTGGGCAATGGTTTGGGAAAGAACTGATTGACCATCTAGTTTTACGCAGCCCATACCAGGCTGCATCGATGATAAGAAAGATTCCTTTATCTGTGGAGCTGCTGTTGATGAAATCTTTTACATAGCCCACTCTGTTCAGTCTTTGGCTGCAATGCGGCCCTTCCTGTATTTCTTGTGCTTCCTTCTCTGATGGCATGCTTCATTGGGCTTGTCATGCATTTGCAGTTTGTAATTGTCTCCTTGACTGGGTGTGGGTTACTCTTCTATGGGGGCTACACGTACTATACAAGAGGAAAGAATGACGAGAAGGAAGAGGTACTTAATTTTTGCATGTTAGGATGACAAGTTTCAATCTTCTGGCGGTTCACCTTCTTTCTTCAAATTTCACTGAGCATCCGACGTTGGATTCACCATTTACCATGCGTGTGAAACCATTTGATTGCATTATGTCTCGATCCAATGTTAGAAAAACTTGTTTTCATATACACACTATTAAGTTTCATCCTTGTTACACTCATGTCATTGCACGAGCGGTATAGCTATCCATCTTGGCTAAGTTGCTACAGAATTGAAACCCTGTGTGATCGGTGCTGTTGGAGAAGTCCTAGATTCATCTCAGATACTCCTCCGGGGACTCTCTTTGAAGCCTTTTCCTTTCTTTGCAGAAGGCTAAAGAATCTTCGCACTGAGGACTGAGTCGTCGCACAGAGAACATGATCGCAATGAATGTTCTGTCGCACAGAGAACATGATCGCAATGAATGTTCTTTCATAAGCTCCGATATGTACAGAGAAGCCTGTAAATTTCACGTGGTGATGAACTTTTCAATTCAGGGTGTTCTAAGTTGTACATGACTGGGATAAGACGAACGAATAGATTATAAATGGTCAGCATGAACCTGTTTTGCTGTTTTCCATCTGTGCAATGACTTCAATTTCCCATTCGTCAACGTACTGAAAGAGCGGGCTTGGCTAATTTTCCGCCGTATAAGCATTTCGAGGTACTTGCACCATTAACCGAGTCAAGAAAAGCAAAGAGACAAAAATTGGAACTGAAGCTTTCGATAGGCAAAACGCTTAAAAGATGGCCAAGAAAAGGAACCGTTACACCCAGAGGACCCGGCTTTGCAATAAGTTCCTCCATTGGGACACTCAAAACGACCTCGGCAATATTTTATTTGGAGATATGCACTCAATGAACCGGTATCGGCGTTTCTCATGTAGCAGCTACACTATATTACATTATGCATTTGTTATAATCCTCGCCAGAGAAGTATACAAAATCACTCTCTCTTTTTGCTGGATTCATCCTTGTATGGTTCCACACTGTATGCATAGTGCTGAAAAGCGGCAAAGAAAACCATCTCCACGCACACCAATGCATTCTGAAGAGCCTCCTCTATATGCTCCACATCCAGCCAGAAATGATGAGACCGAATTATGCCCAGCGCTGCAAGAACATCAAGTGCCACGCCCTGCAGGATCCATTGCAAGACCTATCGTTGAATTGATGCCCAACACACAATTGCACGTACATCATGTAAAAATCACCCGGTTCTGTATCTTATTATCATGAAAAGATGAGCTTTTCGAAAAGCAAAGGTGCAGGGTTTGAACTACTGGGGAGAAAATTAAAAGAAGCATCCATTTGGCTCGTGCCTCATTCACCAAGATAACTGGATAACCGTACAGCTATTTAAGCTTACCTGCCAGAAGCAGAAAAATACTATCCCTTTGATGCACAAGAACTTGCCAAGAGGCTTGTGCGGTTCCAGCTCCTTGGAGAAGACGTGGTAGAAAAGCACAAGAGAATACAAAGCGAGCGAGACTGAAATGTTCAGAACAATAGTAAATGTCCAGCTGAGCCAGGTTGAATCTATTCCAAGGAGTTGAAGAGTGATCATTAGGATGGAGCACGAAGGCCGAATCACCACAAACTGCCATGTCCAGTACTTAAGAAGCTTTAATGTGCTGTGATTCAAACGAACTGTCCTGGGCTGCAATAGGTATATTGAACCATGCTTAAACTCAAGTTTTTATAAACATATCTCAAAGACTCAAACTGTGGAAGTACTAATGCCTGAATTAGCTTAATAAGCAAATGGAGACTAATGGATCAAGACTTTAATCGATACATACCAAACCTTCTTACCAAAGGGCATGATCGACGCTATTGAGAGCATTTAGTTGATAAATTAACAACTCAAGAGCTGCACCTACAAATAAAGAAGGCTGCTACGCTCATCTTCACGACTGTTCATAGGATGCAATCATATAAGTGGGACAGATATGTAATTTACTATTAATTGAAGATTTGAGCTCATGGGACCTCTTCCAAGAATTAGGGGTTTTTAGAAAAACCTTCTAGATTTCCAACAAATTTCTCAAGGCAGAGACGTAGGCATCCAATAAAACGGAATGATGAGTGAAGGACATGCTTGTGCCCCTTGATGCAGCCACACTGAATGTTCCCGAAGGTGCGACATGTAGCCAGGCAAACATTCATAAAGTAAACCAAGAAGAGAACACATGTGCTAACTCTACCTGGAAGAGTGTCATTGGGAATGAATGATGAATCTCTCTCCCTTTAATTTCATCTGGGACAATGTTTTTGCTTATGGATATGTTCAAGTAGCTGTATAAAAGAGCCAAGAACTTTGCAATCACCTGCACATGACAGGCAGAAATGCTCAACCCATCTAGATGACTTTCACCACCTGCACGAGTCTTTCTCTAGTTGCAAAATATTGGGATGCAGTAATTGACATCGATAAGTGAATTGGAGTATGTGGCTTCAAATATCATGTCCTTACCAGAGCTTCATAGCACTCCTTTATTGAATCCAAGAATGTGAAAAAGGATTTGCTTCCTTGATAGTCTAACAAACCAACATACGAGTCAATAGCATATATAGGGGCCATAAGGATGATGATGATTATGGCCTTCTGCTCCTTCGGCTTCTTCCAATAGAAGAAATGCTCAGAAAGAAGCTGAACAGAAAAGTGTGTCGTGAGCATCACACAGATTGTGGAACCGAGAAGAGTAAGCTTTCCTGGATTCATTGTTGTCGTTGTTTGTTATACTTGAATAGCGGTTGCCTGCAAAATGGCATAAAATTCTTGAGAAATTGGGCCAATATAACCGGCGGATTGGATAACAGCCCGAGTTTTCTAAATAATCATATTCCGAACTACAACAAAAGGAACTAAAGCACGGATTTACGACCTCAATACAATAACAAGATTCACACGAATGCTACATTCTAAGAGACAACGACAACAGCCACTCAATTTTCGTGGAACTGGGGACTGTTTGTTCTCTTTTGCGATCAATTAGATCCACTTCAGACACGAGAGGCTGGGGATTCAAAGAACTGATGCAAGTAGCATTCCTTGATTCCCAGGACTCACCAAGCGACCTCAGGAAAAGAGAAGTCACGCTCACACAATCAACCGAACGAAGAGAAAGCAACCAAAAAAAAAAGGAAGAAGCAAACTTCGAGCTTTCTTAAGTCAACAGAAGTAGCTCTTGTCAACGACTAAAGCTAAGATTCCCCCCAGCGACGACGTGATCGATGAATTTCTCAAGTATACAGCTAGTATTTCCAACGAGCCAGGTAACCAGAATCGGACACGAACAACATCGACCCTGTTCGACCAAAGGAGGAAGAATCGAAAAGCAGAGAATTTTCATAACTCTTCGCTAATCAAAGTAAAGAGCACTCGCCAGAAGCGAGACACAGTCGCGTCTAGAGTTCGATGGAGCTTCAGCCTGCGATGATCGAATTGAAGTGAGAGGCGAAATGACGAAAGCGAGAATGTCGACGGTCGACCTGTGTCCGTACATCCTGCCTCCCCCTCTTCACCACCTCCCTTCTCTTTTTTTTTTTTAGGTTCCTTTCAGGCAATTATCCAAAGTGAGATGACCAGCGTGATTTTATGTTTAAGTTTTTTTTTTTTTTAGCATCTAAAGTGTCCGGGCCAGCGTTCGTACGGATCACGCATCTCGACTAATCCTTTGGAGGGCTAATGCAGCATCCCACCGTCACGACGCTCCACTTAAATCAGCGGCATCCAGCGATGTTCGAATCCAGGACCTCTTGTGAAAGGATCAGAGTGTAAACTAGTTGGGCCACTGATGGGTGAGTTATGTTTAAGTTCGTTTTGCGAAAAATAAATAATTTAAAAATTATTTTTATAAATATAATTATTTTGATCATTTGAAATAATTAACCCATATATTTTCATTATCAATAATAATTTAAATCTAAATATTTTCGTATACGTGAAAATATTTTTCATGAATTTATTTTTGTAAATGGTTATTTTAAGAAAATATTTTTTAAATCATTTATTTTTTCGCAAAATGATGGAGTGTTGAAAGCTAATTCTCTTGAATTCGCATAAAATTGTATTAAATATTTTCAAAAAAAAAATAATGCAAAACACAATTACCAAATGAAAATCACTCCCATTATAGATATTTGCTAGAATAATAACCATTACTAAATCGAATAATTGTTATACCTAGCATGATATAACTAAGTAATAGTTACATCAAAGCTAATTGGATTTGAGGAAGTTGAAATTCATAAATTTGTTTCCAACATCAAAAATATGTTGATAGATACCCTTAAAAGATTGTATCGTGACTCATCAAAACTAAAAGGATTTAAGGAAGTTGAAATTCATAAATTTGTTCCCAACATCAAAGACATGTTGATAGATGCTCTTAAAAGATCGTGTCATGACTCATCAAAACTAATAAGATTTAAGGAAGTTGAAATTCATATATTTATTCCCAACATCGAAGACACGTGGATAGATGTTCTTAAAGAATCATATCGTGACCCGTCACATATGTATATGTAACATCTTGTTATGGATGTGCTTGTCTTCTCACCATAGAAAATTTTTAAAGAGACATATTTACTAGGTATAGCATCATTAGGACAATTTCTATTGAACAATTGCTTTAAGAGATTTTCCTAAATTAATAATCTCAACTTATACACTGTATCGCGACACGACAAATAATACGTCGAGGAATGCCACCGCAGCTCGTATCAAATCATCGATACCTTCAATTTTCAGAAGGCTACTTCCTCCTGAAATTATTTAACAAGAGTTTCGAGGAGACTTAGTTATAGAAAGCTTTGGAGAAAGAGACCCTCTCACAAACGAAGGCGCCTGCCATTTCAATGGAAAGCATAAGTCTCCCCCAAAACAGTAATCATTTAGCAAATTCGCAGTAGAAACAGAGACGTATACACCGGCGAAGAAAGAGCCTTCTGTAATGGAAATTTCTCTCGCCAAACCATCAAAATTGTGAAAAATCAACCATCTATTCAGTATCAGCCATTCATCACATCCAAAGGTGTACACACAATTGCATTTTGCAGAGACAAAAAGGCCCGACAAAAGCACAAAACGCCTACATTGAAGCCCGATAAGGACGAACGGGTGTCCCCAAAGTCCAGCAAAATTTCCCTCCTCTGCGAATGCGAGTATTACATTATTTGAGCTACTCCACAACACAACACATCACATACTAGTTCTTTGGTCCTTACTTCTCCAAAACGACCAACTCAGACCTAGTCAGTGTCCTTCAACTGCAATAAATTTTGGTATCTCCTATCGATAAATGAAATCCTTCCCACATCTAAGCAAAAAAATTGGCAAGGGACCAAGGGCTAGAGCTAAGTATGTACATTGTTCTTATATCCACAGAAAAGACGATTCTTGCCCCTAATTCTCCGAGCACTGGCGATGCTACTAATCAAGGAGTTAGCAATATTTCCTACTGCACTAATCCCCATTAACTTCAAATGGAGTGTCTTAGTCAAGTATGATAATCTGCTGTCATCTCCCCCACTCATTAATTGCAGGTCCTTAGCCTCTTCATGAGTCAATATTGTGTAGAGTGGCAATGGTCCATTAGTAGAGTGCTCATGGAAGCTATCTAAATTGCCACGCCAACTGATTTTATTACTGTCAAAGTTAACTCTCAATATGGCCATTGATTTCGGGTCATCATTTGAAGGATCGAAAATGACCATGAAATTCCCAAATGCTAAATCAGGCTTCAGGAACAAATCCACTAGCAAATCACTGCTTGGCTCAATATTTCTATGCACAAACTTTCTTGGAGTGGTTTCCCAATCCCTGGCAGCACGAGAAATGTGTGAAGCTTCTTTCAAGCCACTCAAGAAGGCACCATGCATGCTGGCTGGGTACTGCCTACTTGTGGCTTCCCCAGCGAAAAAAAGCCGGTTCCCCACGTTCTCTCCAAGTATGTCATAATCTCTACCAGAAGAGTTCACTCTTATATGGGAATATGAACCACAAGAAAGGGGATCGCTTCCCCATCTTGTACATATCGATTGTATGGGATCAGGCACGTCAATGCCTTTCGGATGATATATACCTGTAAGAATGAAAAATAACATCTAAAACAAGAATTGGCCCCAAAAAACAATCTAAAACGACAGAATGGACATGGACTATTCTGAATGAACGGATTGAAAAGAAAAGCCCTACAGTTCTTGTCTTTTAAAAAAATCAGCAGCATAAAAATAACCTAGGCAAATCAAAACCCTTGAAGATAGTTAAATACCTCTGAGTATGCTCAACACACGACTGAGTGAAGTGCATGGATCCATGTATTCGAATGCTTGGGCAGCTTCTCCAGCCACAAGTGCAATAAGTACAGGACCACCTGAAACTGTGTGATAACTATAGAACAGAAAGAACTCTCCACGGTTTTGGCCCTCTTCACTGAGACAACCAAATGTGTCCAGATCTTCTCCCCAGAAAACATGAGGAAAAACCATCGCGACTTTATTTAATAATCCAAAACCCAACCTTTCAATTGCTTCAAGCTTCCTTAGAGGTAATTCTGGCTCAAATTTTATGGTTCGTTTCTTCAAAACGCCAAGCGGTACAGTGCATAGGACTGCATCTGCTTGGAACACTTGATCCCCAGCAATTACCTCAACCCCATCCTCGTTATATCTTATCATATTGACAATCTTGTTATAGAAAATAGGGACTCCTTCACTCAAAGCTTTTACCAATCTCCCATTCCCTCCAGCAAGAAAGCAATGATCGCCACTCATTTCGTAAGGATCATCCTGATCCCAATATGCTGCCGACAAATTTGAAAGACATCCAGCATTGGCATATTCCAAGTTTGCAAAGTGCCAATCAAGAAGTTGCATTTCCTCTCTGCTTCTCGCCACGCCAAACAATTGCCTCAGCGTCTCCAAGACAGTGCCCAAAGAGATATCATGTGCAAAACCACGCTTTATTTGTCTCAATTCCATGACCTTGTCCAGCAATCTGTTAAAGATAAACTCAACCTTGGAATCGGTTTTCTCATCAACAGGTGTCCCATCAGGTTTATACAAAGGGCATTTATCTCTGACCTTATGAAGAGGAATAGAGAGTTGCCTAGCAAGAACCCCAAGAGGATTAGCATGAATGCCTGTAATCACACTGCCACCTAGATCCACAGCTGCGAAATCACCCTTTTGACCCATCTTTTGAGTGTAGACTCTACCCCCGGGCCTGTTTCTACCCTCTAGAACAAGCACCTTGAAACCAAAAGACAGGAGCTGTCTCGCTGCTGCAAGCCCAGCAAGTCCTGCACCCACAATTATAACAGACCCTTCAACAACTTCTTCAGGCATTGGAGGCAAGATCCCATAGTTGATATACCCGTTGGACGAAAGGAAATCATAGGCTGAGCCAATCAAGTGCTCATACTCACTACTAACTGTCTCTCTTATCCTATCTTTTGACAACCACATCCTTACATTATTCCTCCACTTAGCCAGTATATGGTTCCTTATAACGATGTAGTCATTTTGCTCTTTGCCACCCAACTGCCTCACCACTCCAGCCCGAATCTCCTCTTCGAGCAATGCATCAATTGGGAAGCCAAGAGAGATAGCCATCATGGCCTCAGTTTCGGTCTCTTTCTCCAAATCCTCCCTTGTCCTGTTCCTTTTCCTGGACCTACCACCCAAGTGCGTATCCATGAGCTCATCAGTCAAGTTCTCGTTGTAATTCTTCAGAACTGCTTTCTTTCTCAACGAACGCTTTCCAACCAAGCCATCAGATAATATTCCGTCCATCTTTGCCACCAGTTAACCTCGATCTCCTCTCACCTTATTCAAAAAAGGTCTCTTTGGGATCCCACTCGTTATCTCCGTTGCACGAACATTGAACAGGCAATCTTTTCCAAACAGAGACCAAAAAGGCACCAAAAAAACCACTCCACAGCCTTTCCATTTCAAAATGCAGCCTTCACAATCTCGGAGACAGTTCACATTAGCCCAGCATGTCACGTACAGATTCAAACCCAATACACTCCATAAATCATCAAATACTCAACAAAACCGCACTGTGATGATGGGAAAACGTCGAATCGTTCCAATGCGCCTCAACTCTAATGAGGCTCAACAAGCCTCCATTCTTCAAAGTATTGAGATTTGATGAAACCGCACCGCAATGCGAATCATCAAACTTCTTCATGCAAGAAAGACGCAATGACACAAGAATTGAGGAATCACTCACCTTGGTCCATATTCAGAGGGAAATTAGGAAAATTTTGGCCGAACTGCCAGGTACGAGTTAGGGTTTATCGAGAGCGTCTTTGAAAGGAGGGGAAACGAGTTGACTCAGCTAAATTGGAAATTGGCTTGGAGGAAACTGAAGGATTCACGTGGGCCGACTAAATCCATGAAGTGGGCCTCATTGAATGGGGATGCATTTTTTTGTTGATGTCATGTTGGGTCAATTAAAGAAACAAAATCCAATTAGATCATTGCCTTTTTTTTTTCTTTTTTCCCCTTCTATTTTCCGACCCAAAGCAAGCAAGAGTAATTTCTAAGTTTACTACTTATTACATTAAATATGGTGTAGTAAAAAATGCAAAAAAGGAAATGGTTGCAGTTGTCATTTCAAATTGATAACAAACCAATAAATCAAACCATCTCTCGAGTTTCAATGTGTAGCCGATAAGACAATTCGAAAATTGGGTATACCGCATGATAATGACTTGTAGATAAGTAAGCGATGAAAAGCGAGCGAATGATCTGAAATTCAAATGTGAAATCGGTTAGGGAACATGTCACAAGGATAATATAACTCATACTACGTCATTCGTGTGATAAGTGATAAAACGCATCTAAACCATGAAATTATTTAAATTTTCGATTTGTGGATAACACAGGATTTTTAATCTAGTAATTAATCTAGTGATTGGATAAATGGAACTAATCTAAGTAATGCGATGAAAAGAGAGCGAATGATCTCAAATTCAAATGTGAAATCGGTTAGGGAACATGTCACAAGGATAATATAACTCATACTACGTCATTCGTGTGCTAAGTGAATAAAACGCCTCTGAACCATGAAATTATTTAAATTTTCGATTTGTCGATAACACAGGATTTTTAAGCTAGTAATTAATCTAGTGATTGGATAAATGGAATTTGATCTAAGTTAACTTCTTCTTTGCCTCTGTATATACCAAATTCATGTATTCCAAATTTTAGCATTAGTAGGCCGTTTAATCACCGCCCGTCATTTTAATAACGTGACTTGAGAAAATACATCTGCATGATAAAAAAAAGAAAAGAAAAAGAAAAGGGTTTGTTGAGTAATAATATGGTAATGCATTAAGTGGACCATTCTTCTATGATATATACATACGGATACATATATACATACACATTTGGATTTTGGATTGCTTGATCTGAGTTTTGATCGCACATGTGATACGACTTGTGAAAGTCAACTACAGCTAGGACAAATGGCTAATCACGGTCTTAACAACTCGAAATCTAAAATAAAGGTAGATGAAAGATAGATGCAAGGACATTTTAGTCCATTTTCCCGAATGTCGAGTACCCTATGTGCCGAGAGAAGCCAACCAGGTTGCGGTTGGCCATGGTCTGGCCTTGAAGCAGTGTTTTGCCCGGTGGCTGCTTGGCCGGAACGGTCCCGAGGCATGTGACCGCAACGGTCTGGCCTCGAAGCAGTGTTTTGCCTGGTGGCTGCTCGGCCAGAACGGTCCTGAGGCAGGTGATTGCCCCTCCGCGTCGTGTTTTTACTTGCGCTGTAAGCCACATAGTCAGACGCCAGAATTCTGTAATAGCGTGAGAGATGAGCAATATGCAAGCCCCTAGGCATTGACCCAGTCTGTCCTAGAAGTATTCAATCCCACCGACACAGCCACATGTTCCTGAATTCCAAATCTATTGTTATCTCAGACTATCTCGAGCTTGGATTCACCGAAGTTAGGCAAGACAGATCCAAGACCGTTCCACTTGTGGCTACCGAAAACTCTATAAATGGCGCAGAGCAGAACATAGTGCAGGCAACGGGGAGTTGAGTTCCGACCGAAGCATCTTCCTCTTTCCTCCATAAAGGCGAAGAGAGATGAAGTTGTCCAGAAGCTATGGTTTCCTTGTCACCATGTTTCTGATTGTGTGTGGTTTGGCACAGGCCCATGGAGCCACCATTTCATGCCTTAACAGAGGCGGTCCATGCTTCCTTAAGAAGATGACTTGCCCTGATGAATGCCCCTCCGATTCTCCCAGCAATTCCAAGGCCAAAGTCTGCTATGTCAACTGCAATTCACCGATCTGCAAGCCCGAGTGCAAGAGTAATGTCACTTTCCTAGACCTCTCTTTTCGGCAATTGATCAATGCACATTCGCGGGCCTTATGTTTTTGTTTAGTGTTTCGTTAGTCTACTGCTCTTCTAGATTTGTGCTCTTGTTTCAAATGTATGCAATAAGAAACGCGGAATAAGTGACTGATACGTCTTGAGTCATATTGCACTGAAAGTTTTGTTTTAGCACTTGCCAAGATCGTTTACTTCTATTTGGCAGCTTTACTGTGTTTCTTGCTGCGTTAATTGTTGCAGACAAGAAACCAAATTGCAATGCTCCAGGTGCCGCATGCTTGGACCCCAGGTTCATCGGTGGAGACGGCATCGTCTTCTACTTCCACGGCAAGCGCGATGAGCATTTCAGCTTAGTCTCCGATCGGTATATTCAGATCAATGCCCGTTTCATTGGCCTCCGGCCTGCCGACCGGCCTCGAGACTACACGTGGATCCAAGCCCTCGGAGTTCTCTCTGGCTCTGAGAGCTTCTCTATCGAGGCCACCCGAGCTGCCAAATGGGACTCCGAGATGGATCATCTAAGGTTCTCTTACAATGGGAATGAACTAACCGTGCCAGAGGGAATTCCCTCCACATGGCATTCCCCTGGAGGTGACTTCAAGGTAGAGAGATCGGCAAGCAAGAACAGCATTGCGATCACTATCGGAGGGGTTGCGGAGATTTCAGTCAACGTCGTGCCCGTGACGAAAGAAGATGACCGGATCCATAACTACCAAATTCCTTCCAATGACTGCTATGCTCACTTGGAAGTGCAATTCAGGTTCTTCGGCCTCTCTCCAAGGGTCGAGGGAGTGCTCGGCAGGACGTACCAGCCCGATTTCGAGAACCCGGCAAAGCCAGGGGTCGCGATGCCAGTCGTGGGTGGAGAGGACAAGTACAGGACCTCGTCACTCCTCTCAGCAGATTGCGCGGCTTGCATCTTCTCTCCAATCATGCATCTCGATCAAAAGCGGGATTCAATGGGGATGGAGTATAGTACTCTGGACTGCGCCGGGGGCGCTACCAGTGGGAATGGCATCGTGTGTAGGAGATGATTGGTGGGACTTTCAGCTTGCTTGGTCAAGAAATCAATCAAGAAAAGTTTCAATAAAGCTTAGGGAATAATAAGGTTGTTTCGAGTTGCTCCTGCCAAAATTTCAATGTTTCTTTGTGTGGTTCCAGAGCTCTACTGAGTCCGACAAGAGTTTTGAAGTTCAGTGTGCCGGTGATTAACTGAATTGAAAATGTTGCTTTTTTGAATTCTTACAATAGTAGAAACCACCTTGCAAAATTGAGTATAGTCCATTTTCCCGCAGGATTGCTTCGACTTTGTCGTGCACCATCTATTGACATCGTTACAAGTTGCGAAAGATTCCTAAATTAGTGTGCGCCAAGGCAAAAAGCAACCTATCATACCAGTCTTTCCATAGTCGGCGGCTAAAGCACCCCTTAGTCCTCATTTTCATATATACCATCGTCGAGAGAAATCTCATTAATAATTGATGTCCCGAGTTTTTATCGATCGTTCGTCTCATTTGATACATGAGCCTCATTTATCTAAACCCCCAATAAAAGGTCAATTCTCGCATGTGTTTAATACATGCGAGCTCACTATATCTTAAATTATGTGAATTGCATATTGACTTTTTTTTTAATACTTAATAGTTAAGATGAAGTGAGCTCACATGATCTAGGTGATACAAGGATTGTCCGCGATAAAGAATAAGCACATGATCCAGTAAGAGCTCTTCAGTACGATTTCTTAATATCTCTAGGTCAAATTTATTCTGTACATCGATGGTTATGTGGCTATGTATGGTTCATTCTTCATTGTGTACTCAAATGCATAATTGACTCGTGCTAGAACCATGTAACGGCCTAGAGGTTTTTAAAGCAAAATGTTGTGAGGAATTATCCAAAATAACTTGATGAACTTTAAAACTTTTATGGACCTTTCTTGAGTACTCTCGAACCTTCTTGAGGGTAACATAGGAAATGCACAAAAGGCATTCTAGAGTATTTTTCAGGGTAGAATGGACAATATATCCATATTCTAGAGACTTCTCATCAATCTCCGCCGGTAGATTGGATTGGAGATCAATGGGCATAATCAAAGGAGTTCTTGTATTAATAAGCATCCGCTCCTTCCATGGCCTCTTACATTATACTGCCACATGACAAGGGATGTGTTGAGGAATGCCACGAAGCAACTCGTATGGAATCCATAACTTCAATTTTCAAAAGACTAATTACGAATTCCACAAGAATAAAGTGTTTCTTAGGAATGCTTTAGAGAACGACCCTCTCACAAACAAAAGCTGCTGCCTTTGCACTAGAAATCTAGTCTCCCTCAATACAGTCACCAAGTTCGCAATTCAGTAGAAACAAAGAGACATACAATGGACATTAACAAATCATGAACAAAAGCCTTCTGTGATGGAGATTTTTCTCTTCAAATCACCAAAATTGTGAAAAATCAACCGTCTCTTCAGCTTCCACCGAAAAAGAAAACCATCTTTTCAGCGTCAGCTATTCATCACTTTTACAAACAACAACCAAAAGTACACACACAATTGCATTTTGCGAAGATAAAAAGGCTAGAGGAAAGAACAAAAGCTCCTACTGTAAGCCCCTCTAGGACAAACGGGTGCCCGAGAGTACAACAAAATTTTCCTCCTCTATGAATGCGAGTAGTATGTTGTTTGACCTACTCCACAACACATCACATACATGGCCTTTGGTCTCTTAAATCTACCATGATAAGACGCAAAAAATTGTTCAACAGTGTCCGCAATAAATTTTGGTGTCTCCTATCGATAAACAAAGCCTAAAGAAAAAAAAAAGGGGCAGCATACAAGGGCTAGCTAAGTAGGTACATAATCTCTGGACAATGGTAATGCTACTAATCAAGGAGTTAGCAAAATTTTCTGCCACACTAAGCCCATTAACTTCAAATGGAGTATCTTAGTCAAATATGATAATCTGTTGTCATCACCCGGCTCATTAATTGCAGGTCCTTAGCCTCTTCATGCATAAGTACTAGGTGGAGTAGCATCGGTCCATTATTAGAGTGCTCATGGAAGATATCTAAATTGCCACGCAAACTGATTTTTCATAGTTAACCCTCAATGTGACCATTGATTTTGGGTCAATTTGGCCTGATATTTCTCTGCACAGATTTCCTTGGAGTGTTTTCCCAATTTCTGGCAGCACAAGAAATGTGCAAAGCTTCTTTGAAGCCAAAAGCAACCATTCATGCTAGCTGAGGACTTCTTACTTGTGGCTTCTCAGCGAAAAAAAGCCGGTTCTTGCATTCCCTTCAAATATGCCACATCTTGTACATATTGATTGTATGGAGTTAGTCACATCAATGCTTTTCGGATTTTTGAACGAACGGATTGAAAAGAGAAAGCCCATTCATCTTTTAAAAAATTCAGAGGCATAAAATAAGCTAGGCAAGTCAAAATCCTTGAACTTACTTAAATTACCTCTGAATATGCTCAACACGTGACTGAGTGAAGTGTATGGATCCATGTATTCCGGCCACAAGTACAATAATTACGAACTATGTTGTGTGATAACTATAGAACACAAAGAACTCTCCATGGAACTGAATTGCGATCACTATCCAGAAAACGGAGATTTCAGTCACCATTGTGCCTGTGACAAAAGAAGACACATCTACCTAATTCCTTCCGATGACTACTTCGCTAACCTGAAAATCCAATTCAAATTCTTTGGCCTCTTTTTGAAACTCGAGGGAGTAGTCGGCGAGATGTACCAGCCCGATTTTAAGAACCTGGCGAAGTCGGCGGTCGAGATTCCGGTCTTGGCAAAGAGGACAAGTGCGGGAATTCATCACTTCTTTTGACAGATTGCGTAGCTTGCATCTTCCAACAATGATTGTTATCACTCTGGACTTCACTGAGGTACTCCTGGTGAGAGCGGCATTGTGTGCAGGAGATGACTGTGAGACTTTGAATTGGTCAAGAAATCAATTAGAAAAGTTTCAATGAGTTTAGGGAATAACAAAGTGGTCGCGGGATGCTTCTGCCAAAATTTCAATGTTTCTTACTTAGTTATCTGAAAAATTTATTTAAAAAGTCATAAACTTATTACAATTATACAATTCAGTACTATTTTTTCCCGATTTAACCCTAAACTTTTTGCAATTGTGCCAATTCAATCCATCATGTCGGTGTTGACATGGACGTCGCTAGCGCCATCGTTAGCACCCACCGTCCAACGACATAATATTTTGATATTTTTTTAATCTTTTACTTTCTTCTATATTCTTTTTTTCTCTTTCTTTCTTTCTTTCTTTTTTTTTTTCCCCTTTTCTTCTTCTAACCAGAGGCAACCCTCGTCGGCCACTGGTGAGGCTCGGCCGACCTCGCCCAGTGATAATGAGGCTCGCCCTCCCCAATCTGGCAACTAGCTAAAGGAAGAAGAGGGAAGGAAAAAAAAGAAGAAGGTAAAAAAAAAAATCAAAATATATCAAAATATCATGTCATTGGCAACCGTTCACATTAGCATTGACTGGCTAAAATTAATCGAATGGATTGAATTGATATAATCGTAAAAGATTTAAGATTGAATGAATAACAAAAAAAAAGGATGGAATAGAATTACGATTAGTTACCACTTGAGTTCGACAGAGAATTTTTCATTTGGGTGTAATATTTGATTAATTGAACCGAAAGCATTGGCTTTTTTATCTTTTGACAATAGTAGACCCAACTCTAGATTCTTGTTATAGGACTTGCGTATCTCGTCGATCCATTATACTGCCTGCCGAATTCAAGTAAGGAATTTGCTCACCTAGCCGTCCCCTAAGTCAGTCGGTGAGACGATCACCGTGTTGCCACACAAACTTGATTTGTTCAAACAGGATCACTGATCCGATTTCAGTATTTTGACTCTATTTTCTTTTTCTTTTTTTTAATGTATTTCCATTGTAAGCTAAAATTAGAAGACAAAATATATACAAGATAAATACGTTTATATATTTTTTTTGTTATTAAGAATTGAGAAAAGCCAAAATAATCGTCCGTAACAGTGAGGATCCATACGCACCACATATCCGCATTATATGCCTATCGGTCAAAAGTCCACGCCTGACATGTATTGTTCAAGTTGTACCGTTGAGTAATTCTCACAAATTTGACATTACGTATCCACGTTATCTTTTTAGTTTGCCGAAGAATAATATCCATTATTTTGTAAATTACAACTTATTATTTGAATATTATCAAGTAGATATGTTTCGTTAAAACTTTGATTGTGTGGGTCCTCTTATAATTTTATTTTTCAATTTTAGCTTATAATAAATTTAAAAAAAAAGAAAAAATGGAGTCAAAATATTGAAACCAGATCAGCAAGTGATCATTTTCACAAATTAAATTTGTGGCCACAAAGGGACCGTCCCACCGTCATTTTTCGAGGGACCGTCAGCTTAAGCACCAAGTCCCTCAAGTAGTAGCTCGATATTCGACGAAAAGCCCATGTTTCGTGCCAAACTAGTCAACATAAAGATGGGCCTCCGAGTGCAAAATTTTTTTCCCCGCAGATTTTTCTTTTTCTTGTGACTTTGTCGCGCATCATTTATTAACATGGTTAGAAGTTGCAAACGATTCCTAAATGAGTACCCGCCTCACAGGAAAACAACAACATGTCGCCGTCTCATAGCCCTTTCCGAGGGGCGGCGGCCCGAGCCGCTGTTCATCTTCTCTTTGCTTAACACCCATGTTTATCGAGAAATCTCATCAAGTGATACCGTGGAATTTTCTTCATCGGGGACCATTTGATGCGCACATTTCACTCGTTTCAACCTTCAATAGAGGATCAAGTCTCGCATACTCTCGACGTATATAAACTCGCTCTCATCTATAGATGGCGTGATCCCCGGCAGAGCTTTCAACATTTATGTCTAAGATGAAGCGAGGTGACGGGACATCGACCCCCATGAGAGAAACTTTCCTAATAATACATAACCACGCAGATTTAGTCAGAGGGCTTTGATGGGATTTCTTAGTATGCCTGACATCGCCTATGTATGGTTCATCGTATCCGCATGTATGCGCTCGGGACGACGGGTTATTGACACGGCGGCGACGCAAAACGACGTTTGCGTGCACGAGTGTCTGGATGCTCAGACGCATGAATCACTTGTGCTTGGACCGACCATTCTCATTGACATCAAAACTCATCACTTTCGCAAGATAGACGTGACTCTCCCACCTTCTCTCATGGCAATTTTTCCGTATGGTATGTGCCGCAAAGAACAGAAAATAATGTGCAGCTCATGGAATTCCAAGATGAAAAAGAGAGAACACACGGCCTCTGCAAAGGTAAAAAAAGCCGGAAAGAGTCCAACCGAAGAAGAAGAAGAAGAAGAAGAAGAAGAAGAAGAAGAAGAAGAAGAGGAGACATCGTAAACCAGTTCATGATCATATGTGAATCTGTACATGACCGAGTCTACTTGCAAAGTCAGCCGAAAACAGCATAAGAGCCTTCATCTATCCAAACTCCTACCTCTGTCGTTGATTAATATTCAAACCATCAATCCTCACCGAATTTCGTAGGAGAGGAACGAAGATATCACCTTGGAAAATAGAAAAAGAGAACCCACGTGATCGCGCGCCCGGGAATCATCTGTAAGACTTGAGAATAGCACCGCAGAAGGTGCAGATGACGGCCTTCCAGGACTTCCAGTAGAACGGGACGTAGCAAAACCGGGTCGCCGTCGTCATGTCGGCCACGCTGGCCCCGCGGCCGCACCGCGAGCACGTCCCCGCCACCGGTTTGCACCGCCTCACCTTCCTCTCCTGGTCCACCAGGAAACAGAAACACACCATCGAAAATTCTCCAGCGCAACTTGGACCCGATTCGATCCACGAGGTTTCGTTCGATCTGCAAAATTCACCTCAGCTTCTCCCCACAGCGTTTACGCAGCTATCGCTCCACATACCATCCATCCATCTACGCTTGTATATATGCGAAGTGAAGAACTTTGAAGTCTTGAGTAGTTGAGTGGGGGCTCAGTTTCTTCACACGATCACGCTAGACTGGCCGTCGGATGACCGACACGTGGAACGCTGAGTGGTACGAGGACATCGATCCTGATCCTGAAGTCACGTGTTTGCGGGGAGGAACCTGCTCGCCCGTCATGGGTTCACGATGAGCCGACCGATGTACAAACGTGTGGGACAAAATTGCCACGTTAAAGAGAGAAAAAGAGAGAGATATTATGGTTGTGAAAATGCATTTAATGCCTTTCTATGTCCTTCAGCAGTGTTTTTGAAGCGAAATCGAAGACAAGTTTGTCTACTAAGAACGACATGTTACGAAGCCTTGTCCGCGAATCCATCTGTTCATACATGAAGCTAGGAATGAATAAAAAAAACCATGATCCACCTAAATAGAAATGAAACGTATCCAACAGATTGATTTGGGATGAAACCAACGAGTATGAGCCCGGTTTCCAATTTCAATTTTCAATTTTCTAGAATTGTACCGATTCTATTTGCGATTTCGGGTGAGAACCATCCAACCGAACCAATCGAACCGATTCCTTTATATGGTACAAATATATATTCTTTTAATCGAAGTCATTTCCCTCAAAGGCCTTACTTTATCCTTGAATTTTGAAATCTCTCGTTTCCGATCAACTTGCTTTTCGACGCCACATGTTATTGTCGATTGGCGTAACGTCCATGCAATATACTTTCCTAGGGAAAGTAGCCAATTATTGACTACTCTCTAATTCTTTTTGAGTTCGCTAATACCTCAAATAGAATGCTCACGTAGCATGGTTCTCGCCTTACAAACTAGACCGTATAACTTACTTTTGTGGCATGGCTCTTCTCTTTCAATCGTTAGGGATTGGTTCTATTTTTTTTTAATTGATATTAGTACTCAGTAGGATCATAATCGGGATCCAACCAAAAATCAAACCGAACGGGTGGTTCGATTCTCAGATGGATCCATTGAACGAGTGGATGGTGTCGACACCTGATTTTTAATCATTTTTTCTATTGCTAAAGTAATAAAAATTCCATAAAAATTCATAAAATTGAAAAATCAACTTTGGGGACCTTAGCCAAGCCTAGGGAACCAATTTTGACCAAAAAACGATTTTTCATATTTTCAGTATTTTTACGTATTTTTTATTTATTTATTTTCGAAAATTAATAGAAAATCCATAAAAATTCATAAAATTGAAAAATCAACTTTGGGAACCTTAGCCAAGCCTAGGGAACGAATTTTGACCAAAAAATAATTTTTCATATTTTATATATTTTAATTTTTTTAAAAAAAATACAAAAATACTTGAAAATTTTGGAAAAATAACATTTGAGGCAAAAAAAAAATACACAAAGATAGTTAATATTTTTATTTTAAATCTATTTTCATATTGGCCATCGCAAATTCAGAAAAATCCAATTCGAGTCACGTGTTCCTTCATGAGTATAATCTCGAATCGGGCCTAAAAAAATTTAATTTGAGTCAACTTATTTTTAATTTTTACTTTGTATGAGTTGTGACATTGTCTTCTAATATTTTTAATTTTCATCTTGGCCCAATTATACCCAGAATGACTCAATTTTGTAAAAAGGCTTTAATTAAATTCTGCATTATTTTCAGCGGCAAGAAATGAGCTTAAATTTGACATGTGGTAAATTTTAGCGTGTCAAAAATTGTGAGGAGATTTAGACTCAAAGAAATATATTTTTTCAGGAACTGAATTGTAAATACTTAAAATTCAAGGACTAGAGTGCAAATACCTAACTCTTGAAGGATTATTTTACAAATAACAAAAAAGAAAAGTTAGTGGATAAATTAGAATAGAGAAGGGAAGATGGAGAAGAGGAGATGAAGAAGAGAAGTTGAAGAAGAATGGATGGAGAAAATAAGATAAGAATAGAGAAGGGAAGATGGAGATGAAGAAGAGTTAGTGGAGAAATTAGAATGGAAGATAAGAATAGAGAAGGGAAGATGGAGATGAAGAAGAGTTAGTGGAGAAATTAGAATGGGAGATAAATATGGAGAAGGGAAGATGAAGATGAAGAAGAGTTAGTGGAGATATTAGAATGTGAGATAGAGATGGAGAATGGAAGATGAAAATGAAGAAGAGTTAGTGGAGAAATTAGAATGGGAGATAGAGTTAGTGGAAAAATTAGAATGGGAGATAGATGAGTAGATTATAAAAGGAGGAAGAAGTGAGCTTAAGGGAGGATTGGATTTTTTGGAGAGAAAATTTTGGGTGTTTGAGAGAGTTTTGGGAGATTGAAGAAAAATTTGAGAGAAAGAAAATACCAAAAGAGAGAGAATTTTGAAGATGATGGGAGTTTAAAGCTAGGGGTTATCATCACAAATTCCTTCATCGATCAATATAAATCAAGAGTTCATCCTCGTCAACGAGCAAGCAAATTCGAGCTAAATGTTTTTATTTATTCATTTATTTATGGTTTTACTCGCAAATTAGCACAAATTGTATACACTTTCTCCATCTCCCATTTTTTCCCATATTTTATGTCAGGAGAAGGATATCTCTATGTCAACAGCAAAAATCTCGTAGAGATGCAAAAATCGGCCCAGACAAGCTCCTAAGCTGTCCACCGATTTCTCAACTGATCTGTGACTAAAAGTCCCTCTTAATTCAAAAGAAACTCTCTATATTGGGAACATAGAGAGCGAAAATCAATTATAGAAATCCCTCCCAAAAAACGGGAGATAAGTACTCTTTCCACTCTTTTGGTTTTAGGTGCAGATTAGCACATATTTTGTATACTGACACTTCACTCTATTTTATGTCAGGAAGCCGCAGCTCTATATCAATGGTCAACCCTATGGAAGCACAAAATCGGCTTGGAGGAGTCCTCAAGCGCGCACAAATTTCAAATTGTTGAATCAATTCGTTGTATTTCATTTTAAAGAATTCATACCCCAGAATGGAGAGGACAAAGTCCATCCGCAATTTAAATATCTGCACCATAAATCCCAAAGGGAAGAGCCAAGCCAATGCTTAGCCTCCCATTGGAGGTTTTTACTTACAGTAGTTAAATACCTGCAACTTAAATATCTGTACCTTAAATCCCAAAGGGAAGAGCCAAGCCAATGCTTAGCCTCCCATTGGAGGTTTTTACTTACAGTAGTTAAATACCTGCAACTTAAATACCTGTACCTTAAATCCCAAAGGGAAGAGCCAAGCCAATGCTTAGCCTCCCATTGGAGGTTTTTACTTACAGTAGTTAAATACCTGCAACTTAAATACCTGTACCTTAAATCCCAAAGGGAAGAGCCAAGCCAATGCTTAGCCTCCCATTGGAGGTTTTTACTTACAGTAGTTTAAATACTTGCAACTTAAATACCTGTACCTTAAATCCCAAAGGGAAGAGCCAAGCCAATGCTAGGCCTCCCATTGGAGGTGTTTATTCACTGTCATGTACTTCCTATAATTTAATTTTTGAATCATCAGGCCCAAAAGATGAGTAGGTCGTAATACTGCACAGAAGTCGTTAGCACACTCCCTCTTTCGGCTTCAGGGAATCTTTAACACTTAAAAAATATAACAAATAAAAATATATACCATCCATGCATCCTATTTAAAAGGTGAAAACACAAAAGAGAATACCCTACTAGAGCCTTAGGAATAAACCAAGCATGAGTTGCCGAATTAGGATATCCATGAAATTAAGGTACCGAAAGGGCATTAGTTTTAATTAACTAGCGTAACCAAGTCCCCGAGCTCATAATCTCTGGTTCGTAGGAATAAATTAGTTCTCCCGCTAATTTATTTAGGTTTCTAATCGGCCTACCAAGAACGATTAGTGGCGACTCCAAATTTCAAAATCATTTAAACAAAAAACCAAAGTTGCGATTCGGTAGGGCTTGGGAGGGTTCGCGTTAGGTTAGTCAAATCTAATTAACCTAATAATCCGTTAACCCCTTTTGAAGATAAATTTTTTTTAGGGGGTCGCGACAGATGGTTCACGATTCACATTTTGCAAAATCGGACTCTAACGGGCGATTCTCAGTTCTAGAGTGGAAACCATCCATCCTGAAACCGATCATTCCTATATGAAACATATGCGGCACGTTTCCTACGACATCGGAAGGGGGAAAAAAGAAGAGGTATGTTTTGCAAGAGTGACCGGTAAAACAATTGCAATTTTTAGAAGAAAGGGAAATTTTGTATCCTCTGTATGCTTAAGATTCCGGCTAAATTTCGCCGTTTCTCCCTATTTGATGTTGATCGGGAAGAAACTAAGATATTTCGATGGTTTTCTTGTCGTGATTTAGACAAGGCTAAGGAAATTAATAATTTCGTAGGCGGGAGACAAGTCGTTCGTTGGCGTCTGCCTTAGCTAGAATTTCCGATGTGATGTGATAATGATCACTTTAAAGTCAAATGCATTTCCCTTTCGTTATTCATTGCGCGACTGGGAGATGTGAATGTGACCTACCTTTAAGTACGATCGGTGGAAGTCTGTTCGCCTATTGTACCGAGGCAGGAGCAGTATATATGCTATCATGGGAAAAGGGTTTTGAGAATTTTTGACGAAATTTGTGATTAAGTAAATAAGAAGTGGAGCGACTCATAATCAAAATTGTCCAAAAATTACTAAATTCATTGTAATTGTGTTGATTCAGTCATAATTCTTTTTTTTTTGCCCATTAACTATAAATTTTTTTGTACTTATGCCACTTTAGTCTATCGGCCAATTTTGGCAAGCCCGTTGACATGAAATTTTTTAATAATAATTTTTTAAAATTTAAATTTTTTTTTCTTTTTTTCTTTTCTTTAGTTTTTTTTTCCTCCATGTAGGACTACCAACTATTGAGGGGTTGCGACGGCCTCACCTGTCTGGCCGGGTGAGGGTGTCGCAGCCCTCGCCGACCTAACTCAAGGGAAAAAAGAAAAGAAAAGAATATATAATTTAAAATATTATTAAAAAATTTCACGTCATTGTCGATTTGCCAAAATTGGCCTGATGGACTAAACTGACATAAATGTAAAAGTTTTAAAACTGAATTAATATGATTACAATAGATTTAGGACTTTTTTGGAAAAGATTCTTCCTCTTTTTTTCTTTCTACTTCTCACAACTTTTGGCTTATTTGAAAGCAAATTTTACTTTTTGTTGAAGCACTTTCCTCTTAATACAAATTATTCATTATGAAAAGAGATATCCACCCATATATTCTCACGATCCTTTCGAAATATCATTAAAGTGTTCCTAGGTTCCCAGGTGGCGATGGCTTCTAATAGCTTTGGTGACATCGAAATGTATTTAGAGATATCAAATATATGGTTATTGCTCTATTGGATTAGATTAAAAAATTCGTTGATTTAGCTGAACACGTGGTGAATATGCATTCTACGTCATTTTGATAAAATGAGGTCTCATCAACAACTCTGACCAGTTTAACGAAAATTTCAAGAAGCTCTCTTGTGGTGCCTGCATGGATGGGAGAAGAACAAAAAAAAAAACACGCACATAATAACAATTCACTCATAAACATTTTAATTGAACCAATTTAATCTTAAATCTTTTTTGCTTTGGTACCAATTCAATTCATCTGGCTAAATTTAGCGAGGAATTACTAACATGAACACCAGCTATCTTATGTAGCGTTGCTAGTGTTGATGTGGATATCTTTAAATATTTTTTTAATATATATATATATATATATTCATTTTTGTCTTTCACTTTGGCCGAGGAGGATCGCTGGGAACCCTTACTAGCCATTGGGTAAGGACCAACAAGTCCTCGCTGGCCAAAGTTTAAAGAAAAACAAGGAATCAAAATAATAATTTTAAAAATAAAAAAATGGCTATATTAGCATCGATCGCGCCACTTAGAACAACTAGTATCCACGACAATAATTTTCGATCTAGATTGGCCAGATTGATTGAATTGATATTAATAAAAAAGGTATAAGACTAATTGGTCAAATGTAAAAGATTTAAGACTAAATTGATATCGATACAATAAATTTATAACTGTTTAAGTAATTTTTGCATGAGAGGATACATGGACAATGCTTGCACGAGTGATAAATACAAGGTTTCTTAGGTTCCATTTCTTTTACAGAAAATGAATGTTTGAAAAATATTTTCATAGAAAATAATTTCCTGTATAGTTTAAGATAATTATTCAATGAAAAATATTTTCATATGAACAATAATTTATATTTAAATATTTACATGAACAATGAAAATATATGAGCGATCAATTTTATGAAAATATTTCAAAATCATTAATTTTTTGTGAAATAATTACACCCTTAGGGTGCGTTTTCTTTTTCATTGAAAACTTTATGAAAAAGGAAAATGATCTTAGTTTTCATTCGTACGGTGATTTCGGAAAAATGGTTTTGTTCTTATCAAAAGTGGAAGTTGTTTTCCTCCGATCTAAACTAAACTTGTTATTTTTATTCTATAAAAAATGTTCTTTATAGGTAATCGATTAGTTTTCCATTATCCAAGTACCGACAAGTCATAAAATAATCTCCCCAAAGCAATTTTCCTTCAAACAAGCATATCCTTAGTCAATCAAATGAGTAAAATCGCCTTTATGGATTTTCAATTACTTTTTAGCTTTCAAAAAAAAAAAAACTTTGGCTTCATCCCCGATTAACTTAATGTGAAATCGATGTTGATAAAAAGCGATGTAATTGGGAAAAACAATTGATATTAGGGCTAAACTTTACAATGTATTTTATATTGTGTGTATATATATATATATATTTTATAGAGACTGCACCTTTTGTTTGACATTTTGACGATTGGATCGGTGCACTTTTTTTTTTTTTATAACCGAGGTGTCCGGAGGCTGGCGAGCTGAGCTCAAACCGAGGCCGTGAACCCGACTAAGTCCTCGGGGGCAACTGCAGGACCCCACCACCACAGGCACCCGGGTAAGATACTGAGCTCCCTGCGACGAATCGCAACGGGGGACGAGCTCCCTGCGACAAATCGCAACGGGGGGATTCGAACTCTGGACCAAACTGGATCCAGAGCCCTATCCACTCGCCCACTCAGCCGGTGGGTATCGCTGCACTTTTTGTATCTCGATACCGCAGAAACCTGGACGTAAACTCTTAAGGCAGATTCACTTATAACGGAGGTACGTGTAAGGATTGCACGGTTCGATTTGGTGTTCTTATGAGTTTTGATTCTTTACCTAATAAGATGAAAAATGTATCGACGCATAAGGTAAGGGTATACTATGGAATCAATACATATTGTTATCGGTATCGCTGTTAACAAAACAATGGATTGGAGGGTTTACTCGAGAGTACCTCGTACAACATTTCTGGTTAGTCACTAGTGTTGCACATGACAAACATCCAATGTTTTCTCGTTTTATCTCACTAAACTTTGGAGCGACGTGAACTGTCGCTCTCTAAGTTGTTTAAACCTTCCCTGTACGCAATGATCGTGGGAAAACTACGTCCCATTCTCGTAATGGGCTGGAAACAATCTTAAAGGCCCATTAAGTCACTTGGGTTAGGATTACACAAATGTCAAACATGGTCCAAGTCAACGAACTCGTCTGTAATGGGCAAACCTTTCTAAGCCCATTTGCAAAATAAGAAAAATCAAGTGTCTTGTGTCACTTTGCCTCTCAGCTGAAGTTTACTTCAAATCGATTTTTCCTCACATACTCTGACACTATGTGCCAATGTGCCTAGGTCCTTACTATTGCCAAAATCTGCTGGGCGAACTCATTGCGCCAATTTCCATCAATTTTCGTCTTTCTTCTCTGGGTCAAGAGTGTCAAGAGAGTATACACCCTACTCAATTGTTGTGATCAAATATGTTTATCGCATATTGAGGAGATTAGTTTACCATAATTATCTAACAATTGCTGACTATTGATGTCGTGTTATGGATCGGCTCTAAGTAGGCCAGTCAAAAGCGGGTCATAAACCAATTTCTTAGCTTGCATGTGATGGATTAAGTTGTTACATAGGTTGGTTATATTCAATGAGTGAGACGTCTCGAATGAGTTTAAACATAATGTGAATGTTAGATATGCAGCAAAAAATGTGTCGTAAATGGCCTTATAACTTATTTAGACCCAATCCACCTCTATAATTCTCTCTCAATTCTCTCTCGCTCTCGTTCAGTTTGAGTATGAGTTTTTCTATTTGAATTAAATATGAAAGTGTTTTAGGAATGTGAGGTTGAGTTAGGTATGGGTCACTAGATTTACATTGCAATAAATTAGTCATAAACATGTTAAATGAGTATTTGGATCAGACCATTTATTACTCGATCCGACACACCCATTTGATCCGTCTAGCTATAAGCATTATAAGCATGTAAGTCCAAGCAAATCTGTGGGTGCATCTTTTCCTGAATCTGACCTTTTCGTTCCCAAAAGTCCAAGTTTAGATGATACCTGATAAGCAGGCATTCTCTTTTAGGTTGGTGATGAATCAACTTGCTGTCCCTCTTTGACGAATCCTCAAATCCTCAAAGATTAGTTATGGACAGTTTGGTGCTTATACACTAAAAAAGAGAGAGCCTGCCTATAATTATAAACCCTAGTTTGAGAAGAAGAAGAAGAACGTGAGTCAATGTTAGGTTCGATTTTCTATGGGAGGTTCTTGGTACTTAGCTCGTGAGGACCAAGCACATGTTTCTCCGATTTCCCCACCAACAGGTTTTGACCTCACTATCATTAAAATATCAGTGAGAGGCAGAGGGGGAGAGATTAGTCAATGGACGAGGATATAATATTTCCAGAACACGATAACCTAGTTTTAACATTCAGGGGAGTCTTGACACTTGTAGATTCGTTAATCCTGACGAGAAAGATTCTTTTTTCGATTCAAGAGGAGGGCACGTTGCTTCCCTTCATCTCACTCAAAACGGGGTCAGGACAATTAATTTTTGTTTACTTGGGGCGTGGTCAATTAATGAACGAGCCAGGCCCGACCTCGTGATTAGCATGTGATGATTGGGTCCGTGTCTTTAAAGAGCTGTGTCATTCAGCAAGTTCGTGCATTCAGGAGCCCTTTTCTATTTCCTTATCTCGGGGACGTGTCGGCAGGAAGGTCCTCGAGCGATGGGAGGAATCAGGACGGGAACAGCAAAAAGGATATTATTAGCCCAGTCATTATATAATCGACGTAGAGTTCGTTCGAGCAAAAATATGATCTGGGATCAGTTTGAGGTGTGGCCACCGGCGAACTGTTGATCCGAGGAGTCTATGTCGATGGTTATATGTACCGGTGCTCACACGATCAAGCTATTAAGATCAGACGATTTGAAATTACGGATAACATGATGAGAAATCGATTGAAGGTTAATCATTTTAAAAAATAAGATGGGCGCGAAATTTGGGTATAATGGCATTGGGATTTGCAACTGCCCCGAAGGTAAAGTGCAAAAAAAAAAAACGATATAACATGGCAAATCACGAATTAAGTACGAATAACGACTTGGATGTAAGTCGCAATGACGATAGATAAACACATAGAGCAAAAATGCGATTCTTTGAGGAGTAACTGCTTAGGTAGCAGGGCAAGACACAAACATTGAATCAACGATTGTGGAGATGTGGAATCAGGGAAGTGCAGTCGAAATCGTGAAAGAACTGCTTGTTAATTTTAACAAGCTATATGTTTAATTCGAATTTGTATGGGATCATTTTAGGGCATTGGGTAGCTGGGATTCACATTGAATAACAACATATTGAGGTCGCACTAAGTTCCACAAAAATATGTTTTGAAAAATGAAAAGCAAACTTGCTGCGTCATCTCTGGGCAAATCGTCAAAAGCAGCGGGCGAAGTTCGTGCCTCCCACACCAGACCCATACAACCAGCCACCACTTCCACTGCTCATTCCCGCGTCCTCCTTTGTTTGGACTCTCCTTTTGATTTCGATCAGTCTAACGTTTCATGTTTGATAACAAAAATGAAATCTGAGGTTACGTTTTTCCCGTGTCCATATGTTTGTGGATTTTTCTTGGCTCAAATTGACTTCAAATTTCCATTGCAAACCCACCCCCCCACAAAGCGAAGACAATCCAAGAGCGTATGGACAAAAGCAAGCATGGAAAAAAAAAAAACTAACGAACAAACAAACATTTCGGGTGGGTCCATAAGAAAGACAAGGGCGAGTCTGGAGCCAACGACGGAAATCGCTCTCTCTCTTTTTTTTTTTTTTTCCTTGTTTGGGGGATTTTTGGCCACAGGTAATATACGCATTAAAGTAAAAGCTATCGCATCCGTCGATTCCTAAGATGGTCCCTTTGCAGTACAACGTGGTCTTGGCCTAATTGCCTTGATTTGCGGTGATTAATCGAAAGTGGGAAAGACAGGAAAGAAAGCGGTCAAAACCGACATCGTTCTTCAAGATGGTGACCCCCCCTTTTCTTTTTTCTTTTTTCTTTTTCCTTTTTTTTTTTCACTCTCGATGCTACGTCCTAGCTTGAAAGTTACGGCATAAGCCTCGACGTTTCATGCTCTCTTTCGTAGTTCAAAGGGCAAAGACAACCCTAGGGCTGGGGTGGAAAAATGAAGAAAAAGGACAAGAAGAATCGAATCTTCGCATGGTAAATTTTAGCGAAGGTGGGGTGCGTTTTTAATTCGCCTTGAAACACGTCATTTTCAATGCCACGTGGGGAGGATCGTTCATTCAAGAGGCTTACCTAATGGTACGGGCCTCATTACTTACCGTAAATTTCATGGAGCCAAACCTCTTTCCAAGGTACGAAGCTAAATCGAGTTCGGATGGTCCACGAAAGTTGTCGAAGTCGGATGCAACGTTTTGTCGTGTGGGTACTTGATGGGTCTCGTGTGCGCTTTGGATAGAACATGCCCAAAGTGTAGGTTTAACCCCAAGCAACAAAGAAAAATATACACATAGCAACTTACTCCCTAAGGACAACCTAATCCACAACTCTAGAAAGTAAGTCCTCCAAAATCCCCTAGTAAAGATCCGCCGTGACCCGCCAACATAGCTCCTGTCTGACCTAAAAAATATAAGAGAGGAGTGAGCAAATTGCTGGCTTAGTAAACGATTTTTCTAGAGTTAAAATAGCAAGATTTAAACCCGTTCAAGAATAATCCGTTGCTCGAATAAGCATAACTCCGCTTAGCTTCGATTCCACCGTAACAACAACTCATATTCATTGATTAATGTCGCCTCAGTCCGATTCACATGATTCTCGACGGTCTGGTGTAAATGATACGATGATACGCACATCCAGAGCACGTGTCTTAAAACGGAACAGACGCCTCACCTGCAAGGGGAGTTCAACCTCAAAGTTGATCGATACTCCACTTTCCCCATCGCAATTCGCATGATCTTTGGGCTTGATATCACTCCTTATTATTCGAAGGCACGTATTTAGATATTCTTGTTATTCTATATTTTCATGAAAAAGGCAGTGGCACTCCCCTCTATAGAAAGATGGGATACACCACCTTACATAAAATGGCATCGCTTTACGAGCATTTATGTCAATGAAATATCACACTATAAAAAGCCATATCATTCTGTCCATACCGTTTTGATTTCGTCTTGATATTCTGCTCACACGAGTTAAACCTTCGGTACCTTATTTTTCATTGGATACCAACTCTATGGAACGTACAATCGATACCATATCAACATTAATATTAAGAATCAAAGCACGATATTACAAAAAAAAAAAGCAAATGATCAATCCACATACACATAGCATCTCCTTATTTCCGTGGGCTCTACTCTTGGTTGCCACAAAAAAAAGGATTAGTGGGTAATTAGTGGACGTGATTTTCGTTAATCGAAACAGATTTGAAGGGCTGACCGTAACCGGTCGATGTGCCTTTGATTAGCCATTGCGGGGAACAAAGATTCCAAAATATATGCCAAGCCCCTGTAAAAAAACGAAATTCTTAAAAAAGTCGAAAGGAAAATTTCGACAAGACCGCGTCGGATGGGCTGGGATGCGACCGGCTTTGCCGCAACGAACCGGTTCTCGTGTTCTTTCATGTCATCATTCCATTTGCCGCCGTACCTGAAAATCAGCCACTGCCAGAGAGAGAGAGAGAGAGAGAGAGAATTTCATTGAGGGTCTGAAAATTCAAAGCCCCACAGGATGGAAAATGGATTATTTATTACGATTTTATCATTTTAACCTGACACTTGCAGGCCTACTTCCCCCCCCCCCCTCTCTCTCTCTCTGTCTCCCATATATATGAGCCTCCGATCTGCAGAGAGCAGGCTTTTTAGCAGTACTTTGCTGCAATTTGGGTTCATTCGTTGTGACCTTCTCCGGCTTTCCGCGTTCGGATCTCCAGAAAAATCAATCTCGGTTCATGGATCCGTGGCTGTGGCTCTGTGTCACTGTTTTCTAGATGTGTAAATCACTGTGAATACTGGCAAACGTCCCAGCGCTCCACTCCACACTCTGGATTGGCCTCCGTTCGTCTCCTCCCACAGAAGTTTCAAGCATCGTCTCTGGTCAGTCTCCCTCTCTCCCTTTTCCTCGTTTGTCGAATGCCATCTGATGTTCGCCTGCCAAACCGAATCTGAACTCTTTCTTGCTTTGCGATTTCATTGCTGTTTAGTAAGCCCGCTTCTCACTTTCCAAACGGGGTAGATCACTCCCAGATCGATAGTTGTCACTGTCTGAACTGAGATTTCCGTAAATTTGCAGGTTGAATTGGAGGAACCAAACCCCCCCAAGTCTTTTGCCCTTTTGAACCCCCATCAGTCACTTGCAATTTAACACGAAAACCTCACTGAAAAGCACCAAACTTTGGCCAAATCTCTCACCACCCTATTTGCAAATCAATCACTGCCCACTAATCAAAATTACCCACGAAATATTAAAAAAAAAATGGGGAAGCCATCGACGAACAGGGATTGGTCGCAGATCTACGTGATATACGGCATGGACCAGTGGCAGACCCTGCTCTTCCTCCTGCTCCACGCCGTCTTCTTCTCCTCCATGTCCGTCCTCTTCCTCCTCTACTTCGACCCCATCTGCGCCTACTTCGAGGCGACCCTCCTCTCCTCCGCCGCCTGGGCCCGGTTCGCCGCCGGCTTCGCCGGGTGCGTGACGGCGCTGTCGGCGGTCTGCCTGTTCTACGCCGCGGGGAACTTCATCTACTCGGCGCTGCCGCTGCGCCACGACATGGCCCAGCGGATCGTCGGCGCGGTCAGCGACTGGTCGACGGTGAAGAACGCGCTCGACCTCGGGTGCGGCCGGGGGATCCTGCTGAATGCGGTGGCGACGCAGCTCAAGAAGACCGGCAGCTCGGGTCGGGTCGTGGGGTTGGCCCAGTGCAAGAGGACCGCCCTCTCTACTTTAAGGACCGCGAATATGGAAGGTAATTTTTTTTTTTCACCGTCTTATCAGATTTTCTTATGGAAAGCTGAAATTGACTCCCCCTACATATAACTTCACATCTGATCGTCCATTGCAGGATGAATATGAACAAATGAATTTTGAGTTTATCCTGCTCAATTCTCATCCGGCTTAATATTCTCTACGTAATATCGCTAGGTGTGCAAGAGTACGTGACGTGCCGGGAGGGAGACGCGAGGAGGCTGCCGTTCCCGGACAACTACTTCGACGTGGTGGTGTCGGCGGCGTTCGTGCACACGGTGGGGAAGGAGCACGGCCACCGGACGGCGGAGGCGGCGGCGGAGAGGATGCGGGTTGTGGGGGAGCTGGTGCGGGTGCTGAAGCCCGGCGGGGTGGGCGTCGTCTGGGACATGGTCCACGCGGCGGAGTACGTGCGGCGGCTGCAGGAGCTGAGGATGGCGGACATCCGGGTGTCGGAGCGGGTCACAGCCTTCATGATGAGCAGTCACATCGTGTCGTTCACCAAGCCCAGCGGGCACGTTGTGGGCCTCGGTGAGGTCCGTTTGGACTGGAGATGAAGGGAGGTACATACCATATAGTTTTTATTATTTTAGTTACGGTTATAAATTTATAATCGTTCTTTTGGAGAAAAAAAAAAATCTAGCGAGCGAAAAATATTTTTTTTTTGGGTATGGGTTTTTTTGGATTTGGTCAACTGTCTGGGGAGGCGAAGTCAAACCAGGAGCATTTGCTTGGAGCACCATATAAGGCAAAGAAAGAGAGTAGCTAAGTTATGGCCATAAAAAAAAAATTAGTAATTGCTGGCAAGAAAATCTGATGAAGACTTGATATTGTAACATATTCATTATCAAATGCTTGTGTAAACCTAAATTCATCATGATTAAGCTACCTTGTCTAGTTTACTCATGGTTGTCTTTGTCATAATTCGAAACGTGAAAAAAAGAAGAAGAGCTTATGATATTGTATGTGTTGACACATTTCGAGTGGTTTTTGTTAGAAGTAAAGAATGGTCGATAGAGGCCAATCCCGACAGATGCCGGCTTTCGTGGGTTATCGTGGAGTCGGTATCTCGATTGTACTTTAGTCACGAATCGGCTATTTCCTATCGTGAAATGTGGTTAGTAATTCACAGATTTGGATCGCAATCACATTAGACGATGTCCGTCCATTCGTTCGAATAAAGAGGGTCCAAAGCGAACGATCATAATCATGCACCTTTATATTGCTTTCTCGTCCCGAAAAGGAGTGGAACAGAAAGTGAAGTGCCGGAAAGGGGAGGGCGGGACATATGTAAAGTCTCATGCGCGTAGGCAAAAAGGTAAAAAAATGCAAAGCGAAAAAAAAGAAGGCAAAAAAAAAACATTTCATTCTGCTTTTTTAAAGTTAAAATCGAAGCTCGTTTTCTGTTTTCTTTTGGGCATATTTCGATTCAAGTAACTTTCCCTGTTGGTTTTAATGTTTTACTTCCTTTTTCACGTAAGGAAAAACGAAAGGTGCGAATTTGTGCAGACGACGGTTCCATTATTTATTTCCGGCTCGCATCCCTCGTTTTCTTGCCTTTCTCCACCTTCCCAATAATCAAAACGTCTCGGGGTGGACGTCCAGTCGAGTCGAGTTGAGTCGGGCTTTATGATGGAACGTGTTTCTGCTTAGATACCCGTCTGAACTATTGATCTTCGGATCCGCCCGTCTTTAGTCTTGGACCAAGATTAAGCCGAGGATAAAAAGATCATTTCTCCTCGCTTAGATTCCCCCACTAATTGTCAAAATTGATTTCCAATCTTTTCCTTTCTCTAAGTTTGATATCAAGGAGAGTTTGATCATTGGGCCTGACTTGCTGCGGACTAAGTCCATCCATAGAAACTTTGCAGGACCGAAGCTGGCCGACTCAAGCCTGGCAGGGCTGGTCTGGATTTCGTTAAGCTTTATATAGGGCCCCTTAACCTCGAGTCTTCGCTAATCATGATGACTTGTCACGCAGACCGGCTAAATCATCCAAAATCTTCGCTCCTTGAAAAGAAAAAGGAAATATGAAAAACTATCAAATAAGGGCATGAAATGACCAATTTAGCTCGGATAAGAGCTCGAGTTCACCTGGCAGCCAAATCTTCGCTTATTGAGCAATGTTATCCGAAAATTTTCTATTTTCATCTAGATTGAAGAAGGTTCGAATTGAAGCTATAGGCTTGACCCAGGCTCTCCACCTCCCATGGCCAAGCTATCACTGATGTCACCCGGGCTAGATCTGTCCTCACGACACTCGGTGACTGCCCCGACCATGAGGGCGGTGACAATGCCCGGCCGAAGCTGGCCGAGATCAAGTCCACCTGGTAGACGGATCTCGAGGATATGGTTCTCTGCCCGCGGCCTCCCAACGTGGACCGGCTCGAGCTGCGAGCGCAACCTTGTGTAGAAGAAGAGGGAGTGCTGTGAGTTGGCGGGGAGGGGGGACGGCGTGCACTTGAAGAACTCGGTTCGGGCCTCAACATCGCGTAAGCCGAGTGATGCTGCTTTCGAAATGGCTGGAAATGACGAGCAATGCGTCAATTCCATAGTTGCCGAAGCATACTCCAACGATCCATCACTATTCAGCTGGCTCGTCAGTGAAGGAGCCAATCTAGACCTTATTCGATTTTTTTCAGCCCAACTCTTCTGTCAGAAATTGCCTCCGGAGGAAGATTTGGGCTCCACCGGTGAGTGATCTCTTAAGAGAGGGAGAGGTCTGCCATCCTAGCTTTCAATTTGGGATCAAGCAAAATTAGGAATTTGGAGTAAAATTTGACCGGTTGATGATTTTGGGCTTTTATTTGAGACTTAATTGGTCGCTTCACAACTTTATTTAAGATGAAACTCACCATGTACCCCTTTTTGTTCAAGAAAATAGCTCCCATTTCATACATTTATTTAAAAATTTTTTGAACAAAATATGCAAATTAATGGTCAAGAAATATAGTGATTTCTTTTGAGGGTGCATTTGGTTTGACTTTTAGAGAAAGCCTACGGGGAAATACAAAATCCTTTAAATTAAAAGGGTTTCATGAAATGCAAAAACTATTTGGTAAACTGTAATTGAAAATATCTTCAAATGGGGCTTTGGGAAAATGACATTTGGTAAACATAAATTTTAAAAGTCTTTTGACTGGCCGATGACTGAATATTTTAATATTTATTTTTAAAAAATATTTTATAATTTTCATTTCTTTCTTTTCCTTTTTTTTTTCCTTCCCCAACCCCTCCCCTATCTCCTCACCGATCCGGCAACCGGCTAGAGGCATGGCGGGCGACAACTTTGCCTAGCTATGGTGGAGCTCGACCTCACCATCGCTGGGTGAGGTAGCATGGGGGAGGAGGGGGTAGTTGCACGGAGGGCAGGGAGGCAACGCTTGCGGCTACGGTGGCGGTGGTGCTTGCAACAGCATTCACGGTTAAAGCTCAAAGTAGCTTTCAACCTATCTTGGGCTTTTAGCCTTTTTAGGGCTCACTTTTAGTCAAAGGAGTTCGGAAATTTTTTGCCAAATATCTAAATTTTGGTCCAAGGAACTTTGGACACCGAAGAGGTCATGATAATTTGAACCGTTAAAAACAAGGATGCCATGAATTTTAGGGGAGTCCTACTAACTCAGACTGTGAAACGCGCACCACATTAGCATTTACCAGCAAGCAACCATGCTACAACCCAAATAAACATTTACCAGAAAGATAGAGATAGGATTCAGGCGCGCCAAAACGCCCTCTCCACCAACAACCAACGCCCATTCATGGCTTCCCCTCTATCCTCATCTCCATTCTTCTCTTACACTCTCAACCCCTCTCTTAATTTTCTTGCCAATTCTCCAAAGCAAACTTTGGGCAACACCCATTTTGCGTTTCCGCTGATCAATGGAAAGCACAGCAAAAATGGTGCCCATTCAGGCAGTTTCAAGATCTACTGTAGTTCTTCTAACGAGAGCATACAGGTCAGTTTTGAATTATTCAGTTTTCTTTTATCATGATACTGGTTGATGGGTTTCATAATCTCACTGTCTTGGGGGGGATATGCTCATCGACTAGCGAATTCTTCTCTTTAATGGCTCTGTACTTTAATGGACATGCGGAGCTCATTTCGCCAAATTCTGCGCAATGCCTTTATCTGGGAGAAATCACCTAAAACGAGCATATTGAGTTTTATGAAGAAATCGAAATGACCCCGTGGGTTTTGTGGGATAGTGTTGTCGATGAGATAAGTGCAGTTATGATGTTGTGGATGAAGTATTTGAAGAAATGTGTGGATTAAAGAGGAGTTGCTTCACTGGTTGTAGCTAAAAAGAGAAGGTTGGCTTTGTCTTCCATTGTAATCGGGGAAGAAAGATTGCATTCTTTTAGAGCTGCAATTTTGCTCCTGGTGATTAAGCTAATGAAAATAACCTGCGATCAACCTCTTTTTAGCGAACGGTAGCTATCTTACCGATTAATGATATAGTTCTTAAGTTGCTGCACAAGATTACATGCACGTTCTTTCTCTCGTGAGTGTTTCCTGCTCTATGGATTGGGTTTTCAGTCACGCAGGATAAAGTGGAGCATAAAGGCTCTCCTTACAACTTCTTCCTATCAAATCATGGACATCCGTTAAAGAAACTTGAGAGTCTCGTTGGTACAGCCCTTATTTTCGTTCATATTGCTTCTCCGATTACTTCATTGGGTTGGGATTATTGGTCTATCGCTCCAGCCAATGCTGTTCTCTATTCTCCTGACACCAAAGTCCCCAGAACTGGGGAACTTGCTTTGAGGAGAGCTATCCCTGCGAACACAAATATGAAGGCTATACAGGTAATTAGTCACGATTCTGTCAATCGTTAGATCCTCTCTCACTAGATTAGTGAAGCCTATCTTAATATGCTTATAGGAATCGTTGGAGGACATCTCATACTTACTGAGAATACCACAGAGAAAGCCATATGGAACCATGGAGGGTAATGTCAAGAAAGCTCTTAAGGTACCAGTATCTTTTCCTCTTTTTATCCGGTGCACTGCATAGGAGTTGGGTGTCCAAAGAATTTTCATTCTTGGAAGCAATGTTAATCAGGAAACACCCATCTCTTTCTAAAACTTGGCCTATCTTGTGCAAGAAGTTACGAGGGAATTGCATTAACAATTTTCGGTTGGTAATTCTGCCATACTGTTCAGGTCTTGGGTGTTTGTTCATTTACCATCAGTTTGTATTGCTTTTACTTAAGGAACATTCTCCCTGTGGTTCATCTGATAGCCTCTCCAAACCTAATGTAATGCTCCCCTATTTTAGATAGCAAAGGATGAGAAAGACTCGATTTTGGCCAGTATCCCAGCAGACCTGAGAGACAAAGGTTCCTTGCTGTTTACATCTCTCATTGACGGGAAGGTATGTTAAGATACTTGAGGATATGTAAGCTCCCTTGTTCTTTAACTAGCTCCCTTGTTCTTTAACTCGATAGTGGATTACATGAATACCAAGATAGAAATAGAACGTATGAATTCTTGATTCTCGACTCCCCTTAGTGATAAACCCAGTGGATTAGCAGAACAGAAAAAGAGACCCCTGAATTCTGCCATCCTCTCAAAATTCTTTCTGGTCCTCTTGCTACTACTTTACTACATAACTGCTGTCAAAAAATGTTGGACAACGATAATTCAATCTAATATGGATGGTAAAGAGAGGACAAACTTTTTCTTCTGGCACCCAAGCAAATTCAATATGATCTCGGCCTAGGTACCTGTCAGTATTAGTGATACAGTGCTTCATCAAAATTTTGTTAACCATATTTAGCTGTACGTTTTTTCCTTTACCAGAGGTACCAAAATGATCCAAAGTTCTTCCTTTTCTCAGGGCGGATTGCAAGACCTCCTTCAATGTATCAATGATAAGGACCCTGATAAAGTATCTGTAGGTCTTGCATCATCATTGGATACTGTTGCAGAAATCGAACTGTTGCAGGTAGTAATTATGCTTTATATTGCTAGCTACTTCTTGCATCAGCAGACTTTCAACTGTTGCACTTTCTTACAATTCGTCTTACAAGAGAACATACCCATGGCCAGATTCTAAACTTATACCTTGAAACAGGCCCCTGGATTGTCTTTTCTTTTGCCAGAGCAATACTTGAAATATCCTAGGTCAGTCCTTTTGAGAAATGGTGAATGACTATTTTGTCTTCTAGCAATTGAGATTCTTATGTGAATATAACTCGAACAGATATTACCAACTAATAACTTTAACCGTTCTAGGAATACTGGTTGATGTCAATGGCCTTAGGTCTAACATAGATCTCGCATGAGATTTTCTCATGAAATATGAACAGGTCGATAGGATGAGTGGGATTGCCTCTCGATATCTTTTTAAACTGAACTTTTTTTGGCTGCATTAGGATTTTTTACGAGTTCTTTTCCTGTCTGAATTGGTGGATTAATATATAGGGCAAGATAACATCCTTTCCAAAAATTTCGTTGCAGGTCAATTTCATTGTAACTTCACGATCATATGATGGTCTTTTTACTTGACCTAACTTCATATACTAGTTAGCGCTGCATAATCTCAAGATGACAATTGCATACCATTATCTAGTTCCTATTTCAATAACTTCTCTGTGATGTGAAAACTATCCATTTGACATGCCATACCTCCTATGTTTAACTATCTAACATTCTCATTGATGTTTATTACTTCAACAAACTGCACATCTGAGTGCTACCACTTGTAGACTGACAGGAAGAGCAACTGTTGAACTTACAATCGAGAGAGGGGATGGAACTGCATTTTCACCTGAAGCTGGAGGTGAGCCAAGAAAGACTGCCACAATTCAGGTATTCACAGTTCTATTAGGATTCGGCATATAATCACAACGAAGTAAAGCGCAAAAAAGAGAAAGAGAAATCGAGACACAAGATTTTATCCTGGTTTACGCTTAAACTAGGGCTACGACCAGTAGGAGATTCACTATAATGAGCACCTCGCATCTCTCGTTACATCACTTAATTACAAGTGAAAAAGAGTATATATAGTAGTAGCTATTCATAAGCGGGATCCACCTGCCTTTCTGTCGATGGGAAGTATAAATCACACCTCAACAAGTTCAACATAAGTTAGTTGACAGGAAAACGGCCCTGTGAGCAGAATCTAACACAGAGAAACTGCAACCAAATCGCTTTCACTGCTAAAGAGGATATATAATTTCTTTTGAGTGTTAATCCCAAAATTCTTGGAGCAGTTTGGATTCTTCCCCATATGCCAAAACAAATCAGTGAGAGAACTTTGGCGGTTACCATTGCTCATCTTTCTGGCCTCTTATTACCAACAAATTGGGTGCTTAATAAATCATGTTATAGAGGTAGAGGAAAATTGAAGAATCTCAGGTCACAGCTGCTATGGATTCTCACTTCTCAGCATGCAGGGATATCCAGAGATATTCATCCAAGTGTTCACCACAAATGACATCATGCTGTGTGATGGTCAGACTAAGATTAACCAGACAATGTGGGGATGCTGGGTCTAGTAGGAAGTATTTGTGAGTGTATAAATTTGTCCAATTTGCTTCCCTTTGCTTGATTACCTTCCATCATGCTTCACTGAAGTAACCACTGTCTGAAACTAAAACATAGTTATTCAAGGAGGACCATAGGAAAGAAGAATGCATCTGTCGGTTCTTGTGCACTCGGACTACATGTGCTCGGCTAGCCAGCTGTACAGTTTTCTGGGTGCAGATAATTTGAGGGGATTAATGTCAGTTTCGTCAATAGATTACTATAGAGTGGATTTTATGAACCCATGGAGTTATCAATTTGCAGAGCCCTGCTCAATGTATTTTCAGACGCTCTAACTGGTGGAGCCAGTGTCGAGTTAGATACCCAGAACTTGAGTTTCCACATGGTGTGGCTCTGACTGCTGTTTGTGAAATGGTTTATGCAGATGGTTATTGATGGATACTCAGCGCCATTGACTGCAGGAAATTTTGCAAAAATGGTAAGGTACTCGAACTTCTCTTTTATCCTCCAGAGAAAAATGTCTAGTTTAGTTGATGTTTGACGTGTTGTGTGCTGATCTGGACGTGGCATACAAAGAAGTAAAGTACATACTTTACTTATGTTAGAGTTTGGTCGGTTTTATTTTGTCTCAACATACGCTTGCTTATATTTATAGGGGATAAATGAAATGAATATGGTAAAAAAGAAGAAGAAAGTGGCATGCCAAAGATGTTTCCTCACATTTGACAGTGAAAACATGGTTATCATGATGTCAAAAACGCTAGTTAGGACAATACTCGAAGGAAGTTGATATATACTGGCATACTGCTTAGTATGTGTTAGCTCTTTATTCTTGGATTTCCCATGGGAAATGGGGAAAATAAAAGGTTGGTGGTCAGCCATTTGGATATTCCACCAATTGTTTCAGCTTCTGAGGTGGAATCCAGGAGGCTTATATCAATTTGCTTGTTCCGTTGTTTTCAATTCTAGTGTTTTACTGGTCAACGCTTCTATAATGACATCAGGAGAGCTGATTCAAAATCAATGATATGCGTAGAATTCTCATTTGCATTCATAGGCGTTGAACCTACTAATATGTTCAAGAAGCCATATTTTTCTTTCCATAGGGTGTATTTATGTTTCATTTTCATATTTAAGGCAAAACTCTCAAGAATAAGCACCAACATCCCATTGGACGATTCACAATTGCGTCAAAATCTGTAGGTAGTTGATGGAGCATACGATGGGGCAAAGCTCAGTTGTGCCAACCAAGCTGTTCTCACAGATAGTGGCATTGATAAGAGTGCTGGCTTTAGAGTTCCTTTAGAGATAATGCCATCTGGGCAATTCGAACCATTGTACAGGACGGGATTAAGTATACAGGTAACAACTTAGCTTCTTCTTCCTTGTTTCAAATCTGTTAAAACTGACAATAATATTTCTTGGTGGCATTGAAGGATGGTGAATTGCCAGTTCTTCCCATGTCTGTTTATGGGGCAGTTGCAATGGCGCACAGCGCTGACTCTGATGAATACTCTTCGCCTTATCAGTTTTTCTTCTACTTGTATGATAAAAGAAATGTGAGTAGAGTTGAGCTATATTCAATTGGAAGTCAATGATTATAAAATGAGTGAGTGTCTTTATGTGTTTACATTTTGGTGGTGTAGTCTGGCCTCGGAGGTATATCTTTTGAAGAAGGGCAATTTTCTGTTTTCGGGTAAGTATCTGATCCTTTGAGCTTTTTCCTTGTAATGCGGACCTAAATTCCTTCTTTAAAAAAAAAAAAAAAACCACGGACAACCATTCTTTCCTTGTCTAACAAGGCTCTCTGTTTGGCAGCTACGTAACTACAGGTAGAGATATCCTTTCACAGATTAAAACAGGAGATGTTATTCGGTCTGCGAAGCTAGTGGAAGGCCAAGATCGCCTCGTTGTCCCTAGTGAGAGTTAATCTGCTTGTTTTTATAACCAAGGAATGGAATTGTTCATACACGAGGATTCATACTTTTGCCCAATATCAGATTAGTCTTGTTGGAACCCTTTTGGCCATCACGCTTTGGAGCAGTTGCTTCGATCGAAATATATCGTAATTCCTGAACATTCTCCGCGCATCTAGACATCAGCGTCACTCTTCATCGCATAAGTCGTGGCCATGAGCTCACAACCTCATATTTTCTGAGTTTCCAATCTCACGTCATTGGGTGGAAAAATTGGCCGCGAAAAAGGATATTTCGTGCTCATCCAACTACGCTAAGACACGTCTTCTTGCGCTGACCTGTCCTTTAAATTCTCAGTAGCTGGAAGAAAGCAAGGTGGGTGTAGACACGGATGTCCATAATTTTTCAGAAAATGCTAGTTTTTTTTTTTTTCTCTGTTGAACATGTTAGAAAGACGGAACAGAACATACCCACAATTTGGCTTCTTGTGGTTATTAGACAGTGACATGAAGTGGGTCGGGTCAAGATTCAGCTGAAACCGGAAGTGGGTCGGGTCGTCTTCCAGCGCATTCCCAAGCAAATTGTTCGTTTGTGCCGTTCTCTGGCCTCAGAAATTTGAATGGCAAACATTAAAAAAAAAAAAAAAACAAAGGTGGGAAAAATAGCAGAGAATCTTCGGGATGAGGAGATTTTTGGGGACGCAATCCTTCTCGCTTCTCGTCCACAGAAAATTGAGGGAGCAATTCTTTCACGTAGGTCCACATGACAAGGCGACTTGTCGTGAGGCTACAGATTTCAGTCTCTCATTGGTTGGATCTTGGATTTGCAAGCCATGGTTTTTACTCCCTGGAGAAGAATCTCGCTGTGCAGAATCATTGGCCCGTGAGGATAAAGACATTAAAAGTGCTAAAATTCATGTGCGATGTTAATTTTTTATATTAAAATTTTTTGTCGATTCATTTAAGAATTATATTAAATAAAAAAATAATTATTTTAATATAACATTGTAAATAAATTTTGGCACTTTTACTGCCCCCTATCCAGCAAATTATAAGTCAGTTCATGGTTTTTATCTCTAAATTCCCTTTTCCAGCCACCATAATAATTAATAATCGGTTGAAAATTCTGCTCATCATTCTCAGGATCTACGCCATTTGCTGAGCTGGACATCGCTGACTACATAGCAAAAGCTACCCTGCATCCCAGCCAAACTCCAGTCCCATACATCGCCGCCTGAAACCCAATCACCACTCGAACCAAGACTTCGACTTTCCTTGATTTCACCTGGTCAACTCAACCTATGCCTCATCTCGCCACGAACCAACACGAAACGCTGTGGACCTTACCATAGTGAACCCAAACCCACTGCATGCAAAAAAATTTGACCACGTATATAATCCCACCCTTCCTTCTCCGAGACTTGGAGAAAACCGCTGAGCTGAGTCGATAATTTACTTCAACTCGGGTCTCCCTCTCTCTCCCTCTCAACTCAGTGACCCGCCACCATTCATGGCTTCCATCTCCCCGCGAAGCCTTCCTCCTCTCCCGAAGATAGGCCCAAACCCACTTCACCCACCGTCTCTCTCCCCTGCCAAGGTCGCAAAGTTCCCGCCTTTCTCGCGAAGCAGGCCGGGGCTCGGCAACTCGAGACTCGTGGCCAACTCAGTCATCGAGGAGCTCGACGTCATCCCGGTGCAGAGCGGGGACAGCACGGACCAGCAGGAGGGCTTGGCGGTGAGCCTAGAGAGGGAAGGGGACGTGGCCGAATTGGTGAGTCAAGTGGGTGGGTTCGCGACGAGTGAAGGGCAGCTTTCGTTCGATGGGTTCTCTTCGTCGTCTTCGGGCGCTTCGTTGTCTTCGAGCGGAGTTGAGAAGGACGGAAGCGAAGAGATGGAGAGGTTGATACATCGGAGTATAAATGCGATGATCGTGTTGGCCGCCGGTACTTATGCCATCACCAGGTTGCTCACGATTGACAGAGATTATTGGCATGTGAGTGAGTTCATATTTGTTCGTTGTTCCATTTGCTATTTAATTTGGCTGGTTGGATTTGAATCTTTATGCCAATTTAGGGATAGACGGGAGTATGCAATTCGACTTTTGTTTCGTTAGAGATGTTGATGCCTTTTTTTGTTGGTGCATAATCGATTTACGGATATAAATCGGTCGAAGATTTGCGGATTGAGTAGTTTGGCAGAGCTATCTTTTATGGTAGGACAACTCGTTGGTATCATCTCAAATTTGTAAGAATTGTCTGGGCCGGCCGAAAATCATGGAATTGGACATTGACTTTGATGGGGGAGGGAAATGAGTAAATGGAGCCTCCTAGTACGATAATATGTCACAATTGCAGGATCATTGCCAGTTCATCTAATACTTAATCTATTAATTGGTAGCACCCTTTAATACGTGGCTTGAATGGATACATGCTCTAGTTGGGGGATGAGTTGAAGTCTGAGAGAAACCTAGATAGAAATATTGTTGAGCATATAGAAATTGGTGGCCCTCAAGTTGATGCTTGATGAGGATACGGGTGATGACAGCCAAACCGGAATTATCTGGGTGATGAGAAGTCTATGGTTTCATGATATAGCTTTATCAAGAACCTTTCTTTGTCATAGCTTGATCCAGCCTTAGGCATGTGAAATTAGTGATTAGTAGTCTTTTCTTTTAATTCTTGAAAGGTGCTTGGAAAAATCTCTCTTTCCTTGAACTTTTATGCATTGCCACTAGATACCAAAGAGGATTTCAGATTTGAAAATGAACCCCATTTGTCATTATATATTGGGTTATAATTGTCTGTTCATGTAACTTATCACGATGATGCGTCTTGTTGAATCGCTTTTGGTGTTCTTCTAGGGATGGACTATTTTTGAGATACTGCGGTATGCACCTCTACATAACTGGAGTGCTTACGAGGAAGCTCTTAAGACAAACCCTGTTTTAGCCAAGATGGTCATCAGTGGAGTGGTATACTCTGTTGGGGACTGGATCGCACAGGTATGTTGCTATCAGACAAATTTAAGTGCTTCAAGCTTCAGGAGACCAGGCTCCATTCACAACAATTGCTGACTCGTAACTTTTGCAGTGCTTTGAAGGAAAACCGCTCTTTGAGTTCGATAGATCACGGATGTTTAGATCAGGCCTTGTTGGATTCACACTTCATGGGTCTCTTTCTCACTATTACTATGAATTCTGCGAGGTAATTGAAACTTTCGCATTGTACATTCAAAGAGCATTTCTTTCCGCTGTTGTGTGAGCTTCAACCTTTTATGCTGCAGGAGCTTTTTCCTTTCCAAGACTGGTGGGTGGTACCTGCCAAAGTAGCGTTTGATCAAACAGTGTGGGCAGCAATTTGGAACAGCATATATTTCGCCATTTTGGGTTTCTTACGTCTAGAGTCCCCAATAAGCATCTTTACTGAGCTGAAAGCAACTTTCTGGCCTATGTTAACAGTGAGTAATCCTATCCGTGTTTTGTCGTTCTTTTTTCCTCAAGTTGGTGGTACAGTTGTAGAAAGATGAATCTGATCCAACCTTCTCTCATTATGCTGAGAGGCATTGAACACTTGAGAGAATGAATCTTTTAATTTGTTGGAGTCAAGCTACTGTCTTGTCCACATAATGAACCGATCAAAGATCCAAATAAACAATTGAAGTTCTAGAAAAGGAAAACAGAGACATTTTCTTATTCCTGATTTTGTGAGAAAAGCTTGTCTGCTTTCAGTTGTGTGTGTGTGTGTGTGTTTTGTTTTTTTCCTCCTTTTTTCTCCTCTCTTCTAATCAGTAATCTGGCCAATGATCAAACTTCCTTGACCGACAACTGCAGCTGTTGTACCTTGCAGAGTATGCTTACTTGTTTCATGGCTTTTCTTCGCAGGCTGGATGGAAGCTTTGGCCATTTGCTCATCTGATTACCTATGGTGTGGTGCCAGTGGAACAAAGGCTTCTTTGGGTGGACTGTGTTGAGCTCATATGGGTGACAATCCTCTCAACGTGAGTTTTAATTATATAGACTCTGACTTGATTGGTGGTGGATCGTTGTAGTCCTGTGATAAGAATGATCTAGTTTGTAAATTAGTTCCCTGCGGAGGATGTAGAAATGGAAGCAGTGCTCTATTTTCTAGCTTAAACATGGGGGTCTGATTGGGAGACATGCCTGTAGCACTTAGTGAAACTATTTTTCATTGTAGGGTCTGTTTGTTTGAAGGAAAACTATTTTTGAGAAATTTTTTTCCAACTTTCCGGTGTTCGGACGGCAGAAGTTAATCAATCTACAGAAAACATTTTCCCCGAACTGAAAACAAGTTTAGACCAAACAAATGACCACTTTCCTTGAAAATGTTTTCCTTTATCATGAAGCTTTCAGTGAAACGAACGAAACCGTAAGTTTGGTTTGAAGAGAGTGCATCTGCATGGCCAATTGCTTAAATGTTCGTTTTCAAATAGGGTGGGGCTTGTTCTTGAAGCGGTGACTGTAGAATTTTGATAGCTCGGTTGTTACACTTCAGCAAGAATTGTCGGGACTTTACAGCTTCGGTCATCACCCTATTTGCTGCTCATATGTTTACTCAGGTTCTCTACTGATATTTGTTGGCTTCTCTCTTTGTAGCTATTCAAACGAAAAATCAGAAGCAAGAATCGCCGAGGCTCCAGCCGAAGTCAATCGTGGCGCACAGTTGCTAAATCCTCCCGAGGTAATTAAAAAGAATCAACGTGGTGCATTTGTTTTCGTGGACAGGGAAAAGGCCATGTTACACACTCGAAAATTTCCTCGTTTGCAGGAGCAGTAGGCATTGTAACAAGCAGAAACAGTAGTCTTGACGACGCATCGATGTTTCAAACTTGGCCGCAGCAGGGGAGAGAGAGAGAGTGAAACCGTGCTCATCGATGTAGCATTGGAAATGCGGGTCTAGAGGCGTCGGATTATCAGTGATGTACATGGGCCGCTGATATCTCTAGTGTACGATTCCTACGCCGCCATCCTCCTTTCTTAATGCGCGTGTATAAAATTTATCATCAGGTAGTCATCTCTGACTTTTTACGTTGTGTAATTTCTTAAAGAGGGGGATATAGAAAACAAATAGAAGAACCATCCCGATGAGTGTCTTGTAGGAATTTCTGCTTGCAGAGCCACGTCTTCTCTCTGTGCCTGCGGTTTGTCTTGCCCCAACTACTTGTCCTACTACATAACTGCACGAATATGCAGATGATCAGTAAATAGTACATCGAGCACATTCGACACAATGATCTTGTATATGGATTGAGTAATCGATTTTCTAAGTGATGTGATTAGTGGTGGTAATATGGTATTTATCTGGTTGTATTCAAGTTTTTCCATCACATCACCTCAGTGCGGCCACTTGTTCTTCTCTAGACCGCTTATGTACTTTGTCCCTTTCCATCTGAACCTGGTGCAAGAACAAACCATTAGCGGGTCGTCAATCGTACCCATCGTTAGATCATGCGCGATTGCAATTTGGAATCATTCACCGGTAATCGCGAATGAACGATTTCCTTTTTCAATCTTTTCAACCTTGGTTTCATGGAGCCACCTGATCCGATTCGTTCTTGGTAGTCACAAGATGACGATCTTTGGAACGGTGCGTTATTTGATGGACACATCTATTGCATTCGTAGTATTAGTGTCGAGAAGGATGAGAATCAATTATACAATATTTACGTTGGATATTCAAATATTGTATACCTCATTAGTTTGTCTATCCATGAAATGACTTGCCGCAGCTGGGCGGAGGCAAGGTTTGTTGTTGGGAGGAAAACAGATATACGGAGGTGTTCCTTCTCACGAGCAAAATTGATGAATTTTAACAACTATTTTCATCCTCCATTGATTTGCGCTTTACCGAATGGCTAGACTGAAATGAGGCTTAACTGCTTACCATTGTTACATATTTGGTTTTTAACTCTCAATTGTGGAAGTTTGTTAGAAGAAGTTATAAATTTATTGTACGAAAATGTCAATTCAGTTCTAAATTTTTTAATTTGATTATTCAATCTCAAATCTTTTAACAATTTATTAATATAGTCCTTTCAATCAATTTTGGTTGGTAATTGCTGACGTGGACGTCTATCATCTTAAATGGCATGACTTGTTACTTTTTATAAAATTTTCTGATTTTTCACATTGTCTTCTTTGCTTTTCTTTCTTTACTTTTTTCCCCTCCATTGACTAGCTAGGGCCATGACCCTTGCCCACGGTCGGTGAGAGTTTCGCGGCCCTAGTATATTTTCGATTGAAGTTAATCGAAAAGATTATATTGATAAATCGCCAAAAAAAATGGTATTAAAATTTCCAAATTAAAAAATTTACCACGGAATTAGCATGCGAACAATTTAGGGATTTTGTTCGTAATCAACCCGCTCTTAATCTGAAACTTACTTTTGGTCTCGTTCTTCCCTTCCGTTTTGACGCTCTCTTTCCCGGCTCTTTTGAGCACACTTCCGCTGGTGTTTGCTGCCCAAAGTAAAAACTTCTTTAACTTACACGGTTTTACTCTCCTGTGAAATTCCCAATCCGTTTGCCATTTCTAGATTGCGTCACCCATTGCGTCAAAGGACAATAATTTGTCAATATGACATTGTGGCCCGATCGATGGGCTCCGAATGCGAATGCGGGCCCGAGGCTTGAATGGCAAGATTCTTGAAAATTTCATAATATCCCTCGCTCGAGCCCTAGGCACCTTTATTGATCTTCGTGGTCATAATTCCTCGAAATTATTAGGGCGTCCTTGGATTACCCTCTTCCTCACGTGCTTGGATGGTGCAAGAATCGAATCGAATCGAATCGAATCGAACCTCAGTGCAACTTAAATTGCTAGCTGAGACCTTGGGCTAAAATGGTCCAAAAGCTTTATCCATATATTTCATAGATTGCGTCCTTCTTCTTCCTTTGAGGGTTGCTATTGCCAACTCTCTTGCACTCTAAACCAATCAACAAATGAAAAAAAGAAAGAAAGAAAGGAACGAGGGTGAGAAATCTGACGCAGCAGCACTCACGTTCTATAAGACGTCAGTTATTACATCATAGGGCATTTTTTTTCTTCTAATTATTGCTATAAAGTGCCATTTAAAGAATCGAGTTCTCTCGTCGTACCATATCGGATATCGACCTAAGCAAAATTTCCGCGTGGATGAGAACTACCGGAGACACATGTGAGTTCGATAGCCATCTCTTTGAATTAGCGATCGGAAAGGGCGTATCCTGACTCGACATGCATTGGTCATGCGAGCCTCTCGTAAAGTGCCCTTGGTCGGTCAAATCACGGTCTCGTTCCGACGATATGGAACACATCGACTATGTCTAGTGCCCTTGAATGGGGGAATAATCGAAAACCGAGCACCATTCCTTCTCTATTTTGCGCACGAACGAAAGTCGGCTTCTCCTTCATTTTTTTCCCACGAAGAGAGGAGAGGAAAAGAATTAAGCAGATCTGGGTGGAGGGTGGAGTGTCTTCTAGGGTTTGATGGAAAAGCATCCTTTTTCGCGAGGGGATGGATCGAGAAAGAAAGATAATGGCGCATAGCGACGCTATCTACATACCAAAACTATGTAATTATGATAAGGGAGAGCTTATAAAGTTCTTTTGTACTCATGCCCTAGAAAGGGTAATGGGAATTAATTAAAGGAGGAGAGGGGTCTGACTAGCGTGTGGCCTTAAGGTGATGATGTCCCTCCTAGTGGGTCACCCAGATGGACCCCCCACCCACCCTCGGCCAGCTACTAAGGTCGTGGAATATACGTAACTATGTATTATCAGAGTCCACGAACGACAATGACTCCCAAAAATTCCAACGATCTTCCTTCTCTTTTCTCCTTTTTCTTCTGAAATTTTCTTCCGGGTGCAATGAAATCAAGGAAAGATGATTGATAAGGTGCGTGGTTGGAATCAAAGGTTCTAGGGCATGAGAGTGGGTGGATTGAAGAGATTGTCCCTACTTTCTTGTTCAAAGTCACTGAATCTTTTCAGTTTCGATTAACTTTCTGTTAAGTAATGTAGGCTATTGAATCTGCATACATGATCATTGTGCTATTCATTGTTCGATCAGCAAAGCTAGACTGTTGAAGACCTAGAATGTTTGATCTCAAAGGAGATGCTCAAATATATTATTAGGGTTCTATACAATCATTTCTGGTGCTACTATATCCTAAAGCAAAAAATAATAATGGTTCATGTATATTATTTTTTCTACATGAGGATCAGCCATTGCTCTTTTCCTTTATAAATCGCCCTCCTATCCGAATTCAATGCATCTATACACATGGAACAAACCCTAGAATGCGTAGATATACACTCATGTATACGACCCTAATTGTAATTTGCCTCTATTGGCCTGGCCTGGCCTGAAATTGGAAGCTCCCCTCGATACCCCCTCTAAAGGGATTCTTTGGGGGCCACTTATGCACCAATCTCCAAACCTTCACAACTTTGTCAAGCTGTAGCACCAAAAGTAATACGGCATCATCATCCCTTGTTAATGTGGCGAAACTTTCAACCTCAACTGAGCTCTTAGCTATCGCACGGTGCCCACCATCAATTTCAAGGGATGCCTCTGGACTAATTAAGCATACCAATTCAGCCCCGGCACGTGGAACTGCGGTGGGAAACCGCTGTCGCCGAGAGGCTCGAAGGCCGTCTGCTGTTGCAACGACGGGGTTTGAGGGATCTGGCTCAGCAGATATGCGATGGAACTAGTCCCTTCGTTGCTATTCCTGTCGGCGCCACCCGGATCGTTCCTGTCCGCGCCGAACTGTCTTTTGACCGATGAAGGGTCACTCGCCTGGACGGCAAGGTCCTTGTCATTCCAGTAGAGCGAGTGAACTGACCGCTTCGGAGGAAGAGGGCTCGTACCGTTGGGCGCTTGGACCATGGTCAATTCTGGCTTTAAGCACGAGGGTGATGCGAGGTGAGAGATCACGTTGCCGGCGAAGCCGCCGCCACCGTTAGCCCCCATCATCCCTTCGAAAAGGTTCTGCTCCTGCTCGAAAAATGCGCCGTAACTTGTGGCCGATGGCTTCGGGAGGTGCAGCTTCATGTTCTGAGGGTTCATCATCGTCAACGAAGGAGGGATGGATTGGAGCATGTCCTCCATGGAGTCATCCCTCTCGTGATCAATTGGCCGGTGGGCGCTGTTCTTCTTGTGGATGCGGCATAGCACCCAGTCATCCAGCTATGGAAAACCAAATTAGTTTCTACGCGCTGTTATTCAGTTGCACACCCATTAAATCAAAATAATCAAACCAACCCAAGAAACGAAACGATACGACTCGGTTCGATCATTACCCTCAGGGAATTCTTCTTGTTGCCCACGTCGCTTCCGGGCGGTCTGTTACTGACTTTGTTCTCGATGAGACGGTACTCGTGCATGATCCAGTTCGTCTTGACGCCTTTTGGGGGTTTCCCGCCGTAGAAGACCAGAGCCTTCTTCACACCGACCTTCTGATTCCCGACGGCAGACAGAACTGGTTTATCGGTCCCCGTGGCCTTCCAATACCCCGACGTCGCCGCTCTGTTCGGCCTCGCCCCATTCGGGTACTTCCGGTCCCTTGGGCTAAAGAAGTACCATTCTTGCTCGCCATACGTCGCCTTCGCTGCAAAACGAAGAAAAGCGAAAAAGGAAAAAGAAGAAGAGGAAGAAGAAGAAACTCCAGTAAGCAACGATAATCTTTCCTCTTCTTTTTCGCAAGTAAAGAAGGGCTAAAAGAATTCGCGAGAGTCGAACCCGATCACTATCGACGTATACGAAGATTAAAGTTTGGTTTTTTGGCCGACCGAATAGTCTAATGTATACTGCACCCTTGATGCACAGATCGTATCGAATGCCCTCAGATACGCCAAGAAGCCCTTTTCTGGGTCATCGAAAATATCTTCCTCAAAGTAGATTCGATATCTCAGCGGCACCGAACGATTCAACAGAAAAAGAAAAGCACATGCCCCCTCGCTGTGTATATACCTGGAAGCTCCCATGGATCAAACTTGTAGATTTCGACCTCCGCGATGATGGCAACGGGAAGCGGCGACGAAGCCGCCTTCTTCTGGAGATAGTGGAGGACGAGCTCCTCGTCGGTCGGGTGGAACCGGAACCCCGGCGGCAGGTGCGGCCCTGCCGATGAGTCCGTCCTCTCCATACACAACCCTCCTCTCCTAATAACCCTACTGCAATCGATCACTCGAAACCCACTTAGAGTTTGTGAAGAGAATAATCAACAAGAGAACACATTGAGAGAGATTTTGAGAGAGAGAACAAAAATGTGAGTGTGAAGTTTTGGCTTGGCTGGTCCAATAAATAGGGTAAGGAGAGAGAAGGACCGGAGAGGCTCAAGCCGGAGCGATGGGCGAGCGGTGATTCAGAATGAATCATTCAGTAACGTGACACGGGCCGGTTGTTCCGTGTCCCCTTGATCGATGCGAAGGATCATGGGAGATCGAATAACTTGAGTTTCGGGGTTTTCTCACACTCGTATAATCTTGAAGTGGCGCTTGATGGTGTTAACATAGAAAATAGGTGTGCAGAGGGTGCTAGACAACTCTGTCCTTGGGAGTGGTATCAGGACGGTTTGTTTTAGGAGTTCTAGGATTAAACTTAATATATCCCTTAGGAGCTCTAAAGGCAAGTTTGCCCTCCCGTGCACAAACTGATTGGGAGCTGATGCTGCTCTTCTGATGAGGTCATGGCAGGCTAATTTGACCTGTGTGCGATGTATACAAAAGGATGCCCGAGCTAAGCTGGGTATGGTAGGATCCGATACGAGAAAGACATTCGCTTAAGTGTTTCATGGGACAACGAGAAAAAAGGCTGGCCTGGTGGCCAGATTGGTCCCCAGGTGCCTCACGGGCTGACCCTTGGCCAGGGAAAAATGCCGGCCCGTGACAAATGGTATCAGAGCAGGATCCCTTCAGTAGGTGTGTGAGTCGAAGAAAATCTGTGATCTACCCGGTCCTCCGAGTACGGAGAGTGAATCACCGGAGCTGACACCAAAAAAAGGCTTGGACAAAGTACGGCTCTCGCCTTGCTTCGGGGATGCCAATGGGGGCACAGCAAAAAAATCAACTCATCACTGAAATGGGAAAACGTTCCCAGATCAATTCGGCGAATCTCAAGATAGATTCTCTACCATACTTTAGATAAGGTGAAACCTCCATTGGTTAGCAAAAACAAAAGAAGAGGAAAAGAAGAGGAAAAAAAAAAGAGAGAGAAGAGAGGAAAAAAATGCTTATTAGGGAGAAAAAAAGGTGCCGCCATGTCAGGGCGGTTGGCTAAAGTGCCACGGCTTGAAAGCAACAGTGAGTACAAAACGGTGCTATGAGATAAACGCAGTTGGCAAAAAACGCCACACTGGATTTGCACGAGTGACCAAATAAAACCCGAACGGCCTTTTGAAAAGAAAAGAAAAGAGGAGAAAAAGAAAAACTACCGATGTTGAGGGGAAGATTGTTCTGCCTCGCAAGGGTGCGACAGAACAGCTCGCAACGAGGGCGTTGTGGAAATGAGTGGGGGAGAATGACACAGGCCGGTTGTTCCGTGTCCCCTTGGTCGATGCGGAGGATCACAAGGGATTAAATAATTTGGGTTTCGGGGTCTTCTCATACTCGTATAATCTTGAAGTGGCGCTTGATGTTATCAACATAGAAAATAGGCGTGTAGAGGGTACTAGTTAACTGGGTCCCTAGGAGTGGCATTAGGACGGTTTGTGCTAGGAGTTCTAAGATTAAACATAATATATCCTTTAGGAGCTTTGAAGGCGGGTTTGGCCTCCAGTGTACAAACTGGTCGGGAGCTGATGCCGCTTTCCTGATAAGACCATGATAGACCGAAATCAGTTGTGATGTCTAATTTGACTTGTGCGTTATATACAAAAGGATGCCCGAACTAAGTTGGGTATGGTAGGATCCGATACGAGAAAGGCATTCGCCTAAGTGTTTCATGGGATAACGAGAAAAAAGGCTGGTTTGGTGGCCATATTGGTCCCCAGGCGCCTCACGGGCTGACCCTCGGCTAGGGAAAAATGCCGGCCCATGACAAACGCCTAGGCGACGCGATGTACGTTCTTGAATCACAGCGCGCCACGTTGATTAGACGATTTTAAAGGCGGGTTTTCCGTTAATGGCCCCTGCAGTCTTTTGCCTAAACCATGAATGGGCCGACGAGGAAGTGTGCGCGTAGACGCTGACGTTAAGCTGGGGTCGAGGGCCACCGGAGGGTCGACGAGTGGCCGAGGAGGAAAGCACGTGGGTTCGACACGCGGACGGAGTGGGGACCACGGGGCAACCAAACAACGGGATATAAAGGGACCCTCACCCTGGGCCTTCCCCTCAGGAGGTTAGGGGAGGGTGGGGCCTGGCAATGTCATTTTTCTCCCTTAGACAATAACATTTGCTTAGGATTTAGGGCGTGCATGAAAAGACATCTTGTTCGAATTTTAACTTTTTCAAGTTACTTCAAAATTATTTATGAAAAAATATTTTAAAAATAAAAAAATAAAGTTATTTTATATTTACAAGCGGGGCATACTTTTTGCATATCTAATATACTGCCCTTAATTATTAGGTTTTTGACTAAAATGAAATGAACATGAGTTTGTAATTTTCTAAGGAGTTTGTCATTTAGCTTAAAGTTAAATTCATTGTTGACATCACACACACATATATATATATGTATGTATGTATGTATCGTGCCTCTAAATCAAGCTTGAGCACACCTTTTGTATATCTAATATTTTACCCTGAATCTGTGATTTTCTAAGGAGTCTATCATTTAGCTTAAAGTTAAATTTGGTGTTCACATTAGTTTTAGGTTCCCTATTCTATTTACAGTGGATTTGATGATTGACAATAGGAAGATGATCATTAACATTAAGATCGTTAGGTTTTACCTGTTTGTCTTTAAAAAAAAAAGAAATAGATTTATATTACTTAGTTTCTAGAAAACCAGTCTTCAAATTATATGGATGTTGCCAACAGGCATGTGTTGACACATGATTTTTTTAAACATTTTATTTTTTAGAAAATTCATGGCAAATTTATAAATTTAAAAAAAAATTTAAAATCTCAACCAAGCATAAGGAGTTATTTTTGGAAAAAAAAAATAAAATAAAATTTCATATTTTTCGTATTTTTTTATATTTTCTAAAATTAGTAAAATAATTGAAAAATCACAAGAAATAGCATTTGAGGCTGTAAATATATACAAAAATAGCCAATATTTTTATTTTGGGAAAAAAATTAAAAATTAATTCAAGATTATCGGTTCCTTCATTGAGCATAATCTCAAATTATTCCAAAAAAAATTACATTTTAGCCTTTTGATTTTCCATTTTCACATTTCTAGAGTAATGACATTCTACACTATTACCAAAAATTACAATTGAATCCATTTGTCCCATGAATTGCTCAATTTTGGTAGAAAGGGCTAAATTGCAGAAAGAATTTTCAATTGAGTCCCTAGATTGTTTTCAAAGTGAAATTAAAATTTTTTCAGGGACCATCTTGAAATTATAAGGGTGTCACCCTATAGTTTCCAACCTTCTAAGTCACTTAGTGGTGGCGATTCGGCCCCAATTTGGCCATTTGGGGTCTAAATTTCTTGAATTTCATTTTTGGATCAAACTTAGAATTTAGTGTTTTTGCACAAAAATCATATTTCTAGATGAAATGCACAATGTAGAATCCAATTTTTACATTACTCCTTGGAAAATTGAAGATTTGTGGTCCGATTTGGCCAATTTGTTTGATTCGGGTCAACAGCCTGACCTAGTCAACCAGGTCAACTCGGGTTGACCTTCTCCTTCTTCTCAGCGCTTCCCACGCAGATGTTCATGGAGGCTAGTTTGAGAAGCCTCAAATGAACGACCAATCTTGCACGCCGGAAGGCAAAAACGGATACGGCCAAACTCGCCTGAAGGTCTGCGACAACTAACTTACCATAAGTTACGTGCGCACGTGCGTTCTCGAGGTCAATTGGAGCGTCCCGCGCGCCAAAAATCTATGAGCTCGGGGTATATCAATCTAACGCGGTTTTGGGATGAAGGGAGGTGGGGGATTCGTATGGCAACAGATTTCACAGAAGAGAGAGAGAGAAGGGGAGGAGGGAAAAACCTCTCGGTAATTCGACGAATGGTCATCAGAGGAGCTTCAGCTGGAGGTTGCTCGAGCTTTAAGCTTCATCAACGATAACCAGGGATCGGCAAGTCTTCAAACTCAGTCCACGAACTTCGTATAGCCCTGAGGAATGTTCGCAACTCCTCGGGTCGAAGCTTCATTGCCTAAAAAGGTAAGTGCCATGGTTGAGTAATATTGACGGACTCTTCGTTCCTTCCCTGATCTCTATAATTTTGCAGTTCTGAATCTTCCTTAGCTCTTGTTGATCGCACCCATGTTATTTCTTTGCATTTTTATTATGTGAATCCCCGCCTCTACCTCCCCGGCCATCCGGACCCACCGGGAGCTTCATAGCTCATATTGGACATTCTCGAGCTCCATGGATATGCAGGTAAGCTTTCTCGCCCTCATGTGATGTAGCTTGAGTGATTAGATGTGATTTTTAACGCGGATTAGTACAAATCGAAGTTCACCATTTTTAGGTGCTCGGCCGGCTTGGCTTAGGTTAGTTTTAGGGCCGGTTTTTGCTCGAAAACACATAAGATGATTAGAGGGATTCGGATCAAATTGGGGAGTTTGAGGCTACTTTTGGCCATTTTTTGGCACACCGGTGAGCCTTTAACGACATTTCAGATTATCTTCTACTTCGTGACTAGTTAACTTTCGTTGACCAGTCAACATTGACGTAGCACCCATGGATTGGCCATGTGGCGCCACGTCAGCCTAAGGCTTAATAGGTTTTAGCTGGGTAGGTGTTGACTAGGTCAGGTTAGGTCCTTTGACTCTGACCCAACACGTGTCACACTCTTGATTAATTCAAAATAAAAAAAATTAGAAAATAAAAAATAATAAAAATTGATCTAGCAAGTGGGATGGTGCCACATGGTGTGTCTGAAGCCTTAGATCAAAAAGCGGCGAGAGAATATAAAAACCAATAAAAAATTGAAAATTGAAAAAACTAAAAAATATATATAATATTTAAGAAAATAAAAAAAATTATAAAAAACTAGAAAAAGGGAAAAATTCATTGTTTAAAAAAATCAGAAAAATTTCCAAAAAAAAAAAATAATAAGACTTAACCACATTCAATTGGTTTGACCCACTTTCATTGATTTTGGTTTCTGAGACCTTAAAAATATTGGGACTCACCTCACTCCAAGACATTTGTATGAAATCCATAATTAGAAAATTGTTCAGTTTAGTTACTGAAAGGGGCATCAACTGAAAAATCGACGTAATCAAGTATTCGAACCCTCTTCTTTGATTTTCATGGAACTGAATAATCTCTCACAAACGCTCGATAAGATTTCCAATCTATCTTCCAAAAAAGATTAGTGACGATTCTGATAGCATGCAAATTATATCACATGTCACTTGACCGCATTAAGATTGACCATGCTTTGATAAAATTCTTCCCCAACACGACTTAGTATGGGCCTGAGAGGGCCCTCACTCGATCTCATTCGTCTTATCGAGTGGACGAGATCCTGACAATCCATTAATCCTATGTCGAAAGAAAGTCCCGACTAGGGGTGAGCATGGGCCAGGTGGGCCGGGTCCAAACCTAGACCCTAAACCCGACCCTGTTATAACCGGTTCCCAATTTTTGGAACCAAAACCCTACCCTATTTATGTTGGACCCTGTTTTGGAACCGATCCTGTTTTTTGGTCCGATTCCAGGGTCTACCCGGTTTCCCTGTATGCGAAAATGAATACATATTACTCATTCAATGAACTGTGCATATTCGACAAAAAAAAAATTCTGCATTTACAAATGTAAATACTCCCTAATGCAAGATTGAGCCGAGAGAATGTCGAAAGGAAATAGAGGAGGCCGAGGTAAGGGGCTACGAGTCTGCGACTCGAAGACTTGATTAGGGTTTTTTTCTCAAAATATCGCCTAAACACTGGTCCTATAAACCGATCCGAGTGGGTTCATACCTAGACTCGGGAACTGGACCGATTCTAACCGGTTCTCAAAAATTGGAACCGGTTCCCGGCCCGATTTCAACGGGAACCGATTCCCGACCCTGTTTTTCGAGTGGGCCAATCCGGGTACCGGGTAAACCCGGTTTGGTTGCTCACCCCTAGTCCCGACTGCATGCGATCTTTTTTGGCAAATGAATTTGAGGATAGGGACGCTACTATTACAAGTGTGAGGTTCGACTCATGCGCTCTACTAGGAGGTAGAACAAAAGTTGGAGAGAATGGAGTTAGGATAGGATACGTGTGCGCAAAACTGTGTTTTGCCTCATTTTCATTTACTTTGAGCCATCTTGCGTTCAATATCAAAAGCTGTATATGTTTGATTCTCCCGAGCGTGGTCGAGAAATTATCATTTAGGAGAATTCATGATTTAATAAAGGTTGAATTTCTCTCGGAGAGTGAAAAGAGAAAAATAATACTCCTTGGTTGCCCTCTTAATAATCGTCTAATCAGCTATTAATGTTGTAGACCAAAAGGATTAGCCTACAACCAAATCGTGGTTAGGAAAGGGTAATGCTTATCATTTTTTTTTTGCTAAAAAGGGTAGTGCTTATCTTAATTACTCCAATCTGTATCATTGTGATACTGTGTTCTAGAATTATTGCATCGTCAGATTTCTGTCTTGTTACAGCCTGTTGAGGCAGAAATCCGCCGTCCGGATAATTTTCTACTATTTTGAAAGAAAGAAGATATTCTCAAACATTTTAGGGGTAATATGATAAAGTTCTCAAGACCATTACGTTGAAGTGAAAAAAATACCATAAAAAGTTTTAAACATATTGTAATAATACTAACCATAAATTTTTTAATTTCATCAATTTAGTCCTAATAGTTGTCTCGATCAATTTTGGTGAGAAATAACTAACGCCGCAGTCCAATTGATATCGGCTATCATACATGGCACAACCAATTTTGACATGGATAATTTTATAATTTCCTTTATTTCTTTTCTTTTTTTCATTTTATATTTTTTTCTTTTCTCTTCTTTCAAGTTTTAACACACACACACTCTCTCTCAATCAGTTGGGGGGAGGGGGGGGGGCGGATGATGGTCGACAGAAGTTGCTAGTTTCAAGCGACGACTTACGAGGGTTGGGAAATTAGTCTACAAGTTCACATCTTCTATTTATCGTACAACAATGTAAGTGACTCGACTTGTGAAGTTAATATAACATGGACTGATATCTAATTGGTATTTGCAAATTTTTTGAAAACGTAAACGGATGAGCATGCCACGATTTTAGGGAAAAAAAAATTAAAAACAAAAAACAAAAAAAAAAACCTTCGATTTCTAACAAATATTTACTATTGAACTCTGGATTTGCTTTCCTTCGATTTACTTTGCTATGGAAGTCTGTGTATTTATCATGTATCATTTTGAATAATGCATATAATTTTCTTTCGATAAAAAGAAAAACTATATTCCAAATCGAATTTTCAAGATGGTATACACCACATAGTCAATATAATCCTATATCCAGTTAATGCATTAATTAGAAGTAGTTATTTTTCTATTTATTTCACGTGACTTTTAATTAATTACGTTCAATTTCATCACTTTACTTCAATCCGTAAAATTAATTCTGGGAAGACTCGATGAATCGATACTTAATCAACAATTTCGAATCAAACCAAGAGAATGATGAAAATCCTCTTTTTTTTACCCGTTATGATCCTATTACGCGCCCTACTATTTGGATCGTGAAATGGGAGAATCTTTTCCAATGTCCTCAAAGAGATTAGCTGACGATTGTAGCAGAAAATCGAGCGAGGAGAAAATGTGCCCCGTAAGGATCATGGGCCAAAATCGATTAATGAAACCATAGAAATCGAGCTTAAAAGATTACGAAAATGATGACTCTATTGTCAGACATAATAGAAACAAAGGATTGATACGATGAAAAATTCTAAACTGATATACTTACGATAAATTTATTTAAAATTATTTTTTTGTCACAAAAAAATCCTACTACATGTGACATATTTACTCTAAACTATTTTTTCTACCACAATAAATCTAAAACTGATACACTTATGATAAATTTATCTTAAATTATTTTTTTTATCACAAAAACTCAAACTGCTACATATGTGATAAATTACCCAAAATTAATTTTTTGATCACCAAAAATCTCAAACTTGTACACCTGCGATAAATTTACCCTCCATTAATTTTTATTAAATTGGTTTAGTAGCACAAAAAACTCCATATTGATACCTACGTCATAAATAGAGGGTAAAAACCTCAAACTGATATACCTTTCAATAGCTACATGTGATTTATGTCAGTAATTTGAGAATAAAATTTAACAAAAACTAACGGAAGATAAATATGTCATAAATATATCGGTTTAGAGATTTTGGTGGTCAAAAAATTGGTTTATGGTAAATTTATCACGCATGTATCATTTTGAAGTTTTTTGAGGTAAAAAAAAAACAGTTTTGGATAAATTTGTCACATATGTAGTAGTTTGGAATTTTTTGTAGGCAAAAAAATAATTTGGGGCAAATTTATCACATATATACCAGTTTGAAATTTTCTATAGTATTAACCCTAGAAACAATTAATGATACGAATTCTAAGAAATACCAAATTCACATACATGAGCCGCAACTCGCAAACACACAAACTTGCAGAGATAGAAAATAAACACACACGCACGCCCAAACGGGCGCAATAATAATAAAAACTCTCCCAAACTCATTAGTTCATCAAAAGACAATAATATGAGTTTAATTATACAACTTAAAATCTTAAGGAAATCCTGATGAACCATATCTAGAAATCTATTTAAAGAAGTCAATGAAAAATTCCTAAAATTATTATCGTAGAGTCTAATCAGATAACTAATAACAGCAAATCAAATAGGTATCCAAGCGAAGGAAAAGATCTTTCATTTTGGAATCCGTATCACCAAAATCTTCAATTTTAGTATTTTGAATGCGGATTTTCATACATAAACATTTTTTTCCTCGAAAAAATTCTTATTTGAAAACATTTTTCTCAATTTTCCAATCGTTTGGGATTCTAACAAGTTAATGAAAAATCTTTTGATCTTAAAAAGAAAAATTATGTGCAAATGTTGAAACATCACTTCCTCCTTAAAAAAAATTGAGAAATCATTTTCCAAAATACGATTGAATTCGACACTCAATCCTAAGCTTGTCGAAGTCAAGCCAGGGAGCGCGACGCTCATAATCGAGTTCGTGATAACTAGACCAGGTACTTGGCTTCCAAGATCGAGCCTTTGGAGCCCGTGCCCAGTTCCCCACATAAGAACATATACCCATTCGAATGGACATCAAAATGCAATAGAACCCGGCGAATTGACATTAAAATGTAATAGAATAGAGAATCCAGCAATAAAAAGCCGTCTAGCGAATAGATATATGCTGTAATTTGGGGGATGAGTTGATGACTGAGAAGAACCTAGATAGAAATATTGTTGAGCAGTGCTGTATATAGAATTTGGTTGCCCTCAAGTTGATGCTTGATGAGGATACAGGTAATGACAGCCAAACTGGAATTATCTGGGTGATGAGAAGTCTATGGTTTCATGATATAGCTTTATCAAGAGCCTTTCTTTGTCATAGCTTGATCCAGCCTAAGGCATGTGAAATTAGTGACTAGTTGTCTTTTTTTTTTTTTAATTCTTGAAAGGTGCTTGGAAAAATCTCTCTTTTCTTGACCTTTTATGCATTGCCTACTAGATACCGAGAGAGGATCTCAGATTTAAGAATGAACCTCATTTGTCATTATATATTGGGTTATAATTGTCTCTTCATGTAACTTATCACGATGATGGGTGTTGTTGAGTCACTTTTGGTGTTCTTCTGGGGATGGACTATTTTTGAGATACTGCGGGGTATGCACCTCTACACAACCGGAGTGCTTACGAGGAATCTCTTAAGACAAACCCTGTTTTAGCCAAGATGGTCATTAGTGGAGTGGAATACTCCCTTGGGGATTATCAATTATGTACATGGGCCGTGGATATCTTAAGTGTATATATGATTCTTGTACCGCCATCCTCCTTTCTTAATGCGTATGTATAAAACTTATCATCAGGTAATCATCTCAAACTTTTTACATTTTGTAATTCTTAAAGACGGGGATATAGAAAATAAATAGAAAAATCATCGCGATGATTGTCTTGTGGGGATTTCTGCTTGCAGAGCCACGTCTTCTGTCTGGGTCTGCAGTCCCCAATATGCAGTTGATCAGTAAATATTACATCGAGCACATTCAACACAACGATCTTGTATATGGATCGAGTAATCGATTTTCTAAGTGATGTGATTAGCGGCGGTAATGTGGTATTTAATTTATCTGGTCATATTCAAGTGTCCAACAAAAACATGAGTTTTTCTATCCCATCACTTCAGTGTGCAACCACGCATTCTTCTCTGGACCGCTTACGTACTTGTCCCTTTTCCATTTGAACCAAGTGAAAGAACAAATCATTAGCGGGTCGTCAATTGTGCCCGTCGATTGTGACAGCTCGATTAGATCATCCGTGATCGATTGCACTTGGAATCATTGACCGGTAGCCGCGAACGAGCGATTTTCTTTTGCAATCTTTTCGACCTCGGTTCCATAGAGCCACTAGATCTAATTCGTTCTCAGTAGTTACGAGATGATGATCCTTGAAACGATCTGTTAATTGATGGATACTTCTATTACATTCATAGTACTAGTATCTAAAGGATGAGAATCAAGAATCAATTATACAGTATATATATTGGATATTCAAGTATTGTATACGTCATAGTTCAATTTAATTCATTCAACACGGGTCTGTCCATGAAATAACTTGCCACAACTGGTTGGAGGCGAGGTTTGTCGTTGGGAGAAAAAAGATACATGGAAGGAGGTGTTCTTGCTCACAGGCAAAACTGATGAGTTTTAACAACGATTTTGATTATCCATTGATTTGCGCTTTACCTAATGGCTAGATCGAAACGAGATCATCTGCTCACCATTCTTACTTACTTGGTTTTTAACTCTCAATTGTGGAAGTTTATTGAAAAAGTTATAAACTTATTGTATGAATTATCAACGTCCTTAAAACTTTTTAATTTTTTCATTCAATTTTAAATCTTTTAGCAAGTTTCTAATATTGTCATTCCGGTTAATTTTGGTCGATGATTGCTAACATGGATAACCCCCATCTTACATGACATGAATTTTTACTTTTTATAAATTTTCTGATTTTTTTTTTACGGTGTCTTCTTTACTTTTCTTTCTTTACTTTTTCTTCCCTCCATTGACTAGCTAGGGCGTGACCCTTGCCCATGGCCAGCAAGGGCTTTGCGGCCTTGGCACATTTCCGGTTAAAGTTGGCCGAAATGATTAAATTGACAAATATCCAAAAAAACAATTAGTGTTAAATTTGCTAAATTAAAAAATTTACTACGGAATTGGCATGCGAACAATTTAGGAATTTTCTTCATAATCAACCCACTCTTAATCTGAAACTTACTTTTGGTCTCGTTCTTCCCTTGCGTTTTGACATTCTCCTTCCCGGCTCTTTTGAGCACACTTCTGCTGGTGTTTCGTGCCCAAAGTAAAAACTTCTTTAATTTACATGGTTTTACTCCCTCGTAAAATTCCCAATCACATTTGCCGTTTCTAGATTGCGTCAAAGGACATTAATTTGCCAATATGACATTGTGGCCCGATTGATGGGCTTCGAATGCGAACGCGGGCCCGAGGCTTGAATGGCAAGATTCTTGAAAATTTCATAATATCCCTTGCTCGAGCCCTAGGCACCTTTATTGATCTACTTTGTCATAATTCCTCGAAATTATTAGGGCGTTCTTGAATTAATCTCTTCCTCACGTGCTTGGACGGTACAAGGGTTGAATCGAATTGAATCGAATCGAATCCTAGTGCAACTTAAATTTTTGCTAGCTGAGACCTCAGGCTAAAATGGTCCAAAAGCTTGGTCCATACAGTTCATAGATTGCTTCGTTATTCTTCATCTGAGGGGTTCACGAATCATGTCTTGCCATTGCCGACGCTCTTGCACTCTAAACCAATCAACAAACCGAAAAAAAAGATAAAAGGAACGAGGGTGAAAATCTGACACGGCAGAAGTCGCTTCTTTAAAACGTTAGTTATTACAGCATAGGGCATTCTTTTGATTACTGCTATAAAGCGCCCGCCCTTCAAAGAATCAAGTTCCTCCGTCATATCGCATTAGATATCAACCTAACCGAGATTTCTCTGTGGATGAGAACCAACGAAGACATACGCGTGTTCGACGGCCATCTCTTCGAATCAGTGATTGAAAAGGGCGTATCCCGACTCGATACGCGTCGGTTACGCGCGCCTCCCGGTAAAGTTCCCTTGATCGGTCAAATTACGGTCTCGTTCCGATGATATGGAACACGTTGACTATGTCTAGTGCCCTTGAATGGGGGAATACTTGAAAACCTAGTGCCATTCCTTCTCTATTTTGCGCACGAGCGAAGGTCGGCCTCTCCTTCATTTTTTCCCCCACAAAGAGAAGAGAGGAAAAGAATCCGATCTGGGTGGAGTGTTTTCTAGGGTTTGATGGAAAAGCATCCTTTTTCGCGAGGCTACAGATCGAGAAAGAAAGATAATGGCGCATAGGGACGCTATCTACGTACCAAAACTAAGTACTTATGATAAGGGAAAGCTTATAAAGTTCTTTTGTACTCATGTCCTGGAAAGGGCCATGGGAGTTAATTAAAGAGGGGGGAGGGGTCTGATTAGTGTGTGGTCTTAAGGCGATGATTCCCCACCTGGTGGGTCACCCAGATGGACCCCAACCCTCGGTCAGAAGCACACAAGGGGAAAACCCCACTTAGTCGCATTGAGGTTAACACCGCCCCCCTCTCCATCTTTGTCAATTCTTGTGAAGGGTGCGAAGTCTACTAGGCCGTGGAATATAATTAAATATGTCTTGTCAGAGTCCATGAACGACAATGTCCCAAAAATTCCGATGGATGATCGTCCATTCCATTTCCCCTTTTCCTTGGATTTTTCTTTGGGGGTTGCGATGAAATCAGGGAAGATGGATGATTCATAACTAGGTCGGCATGGTAACCATTTCAGTTCTCTAATTTTGTTCCATGAAATAAAAAAAATATATAATGACAATTATGTTTGGTAACGTAAATGATTTTGATTTTGATTTTGATTCTGTTCCCGAAAACAGTTTTGGAGCAAAAATAAGAATAAAAAAAAAGTTGGATCTTTGAAAAAGAATCGCTTTTGAATATCATAAAACAGAATGAATTTCCAATCTCTCACTTTTTCCTTACAATTTTCTCATCACTTTTTTCTCGATCTAAAACATTTCATTTTTAAAGAAAAAGACTTAAGACAATAATAAATAAATAAAAATTCTAAAAAAATTGGAAAAAATTATAAAAATAAATTCAAAAAATTTCATAGAAATAGAAGAAGCTTATATTCAGCTGGTTTGACCTAATTTTCATAAATTTAGACCTAGATTCTACAAGTTTCATAGATTTTGTTCTTTTTAAGGGAAACCATAAACACCTTGAAAATTAAATCCAAACCACATTTCGCTAAGTCCTTATAGCTTTATTAGGGTTCTATGATGCGATTTATCAATGTCATGATTTCTTCATTTGCGCATTTGATTTCATTAGTTGTGATTTGCCTATATTTGGGTACTTTAGACTTAATGCAGTTTTAGAAAATTTGGAAAAAGATAAAAACAATATGTTAGCATTGGCTTACATCATAGGTTTAAAAATGAATTGAAAATTTCCATGAAACACATTTAGAAAACACTCAACTTCGATGTCGAAAAGGTGTCGGTGGAAACACCAAAGTAACCAAGTTTTTAAACCCTAGATTTTTCTAGTTGCGTAGAATTGAATGGTTTCTCCCGACTGTTTGATAAAATTTTCGATTTACTTTCTTCAAAAATTGGTGGGGACTTCATTTGCATGTACACTTACACATGCCACTAGTCACACTAAGATTGAATTTGATATTCTCTAGTTGCGATTTGGAATGGACCTGAGAGAGCTCGAGCTAATTTAAAATCACACGCTAACTCAACATGGTCTCTCCTTTTTTAAGCTTAAAATGACTTGTTACGACATTGTAATTAGATGGACTAATATGAAAAAAAATGTTGTATACAATATGCAATATATTATATAAGATAATCAATAATAAGTTAATCTTTAATTAATTCGAAATATAAGATAAAATTTCACAAAGTAACTATGTAATTATTTGACTTAAATGACACAAATTGGGAAGAGAAATTATTTTCAAAAACAAAAATTTTATGCAGTTACCAAATGCGTTTCTATTCCAGAAATAGAAATTTTATGCAGTTTTCAAACACATTTTAATTCTTTAAAACTTATTTAGAGAACAGAATCAGAAAAAAATTATTCTAATCAAAATCAGTTTTTAGAATTAGAATAGTTGTTACGTAGACTCTAAGGTTCCAGGACATGAGGGTAGATGGATCGAATGGATCGCTCCTACTTTCTTGTTCAAAGTCCCATACCCCTTTCGATCGAGTAAGGTAGGCTGCGGGATCTTCATATATGACCGTTAGGGTGTTCATCCTTCAGCCAGCGTAGCTCGGCCGTTGAAGACCTAGAACGTCTGATCTTTAAAGGAGATGGAGAAAATATCTTCGCAGAATCACTTTTCTTTTTCATCTTTGACCGTGCTTAATGTCTGTGCAGCTTTCTAGTAAAAGTTAGTCAATTATCCTACTTTATAATCGAAAGAAAAATGCCGGGAGTAGGTAGGGTTTGCTTTTCACATGTGAAACTAGAAGTAAGGAAAAATATAATGAAAAGAAAGGTAACCGAAGCCTTCGATTAGACTTTAGACCTTACAATAAAGAGACGTCGTACTATAGCATATTTTAAGATTAAAAAGGAAATGGGTATTCCTTGTTTCATGTCACATCTTCAGGTTTCATCTATATACATGTGTACAGGATTATCGGATGATGATGATTACTTTGAAATAATCACGTCACTCATATATTATAAATTTGCCTACAGTATTCACGTTGTGAAATAATCTCTTTTTCTCTATTCAATCCCCCGTTGCAATCAGCCAGGAGTTAGAGTCACATCCAACCATACCAATGATTCTCATCGATAATCATCTTTATTAACATCATTATCACCCTAACATCTACATCTTGATATTGAACCGGGAAATCTTTAGTTTATTATTCTAGGAGTCAATCCATCTAGCTTAACAGCCTTTTGCAACCTTCAAATGAGATTAGAGGGTTTGATACAACAGCTGTCGAGATGTGATTAGCTGTTTGTGAGAAGAAATTGGATGCCCTCTTGTGTGTAACTACACAACTGCAACTCTTCGAGACCATTAATGGCTCTCTTCGCAACATATCCTTTGCTTAGTCGAACTATTCTTTTTTCGATGGTTATGGAAGAAAAACATGCAACATATAGTAAAATAAAATCATCTCTTGACTCACTAGTTACTACTGTCTTGAAAGGTTTAATTTTACCAGATGTCTCCGAAGAAACCTTCTAGGTTTTAATTGGAAAGTATCAGAAGGCACCCTTCAGTTGTAAAATGTCATTTAGACACCATGACAATACCAACTGCTGATGCGCTTGTCAACAAATATTATAACATCACGTATAGGGATTTTAACTATAAACATTTCGCCTATTGCAATAAACGATGCGCTCAAATATATTATCAGGGTTTTATACAATCATTTTTGGTACTGCTATATCCTAAAGTAAAAAAATAATAATGGTTCATGTATATTACTTTTCTACATGAGGATCAGCTACTGCCCTTTTCCTTCATGAATCGCCCTCCTATCTGAATTCAATGCATATATACACATGGAACAAACCCTAAAATGTGTAGATATACATTCATGCATAGGACCCTAATTGTAATTTGCCTCTATTGGCCTGGCCTGAAATTGGAAGCTCCCCTCGTTACCCTCTCTCAAGGAATTCTTTGGGGGCCACTTACGCACCAATCTCCATACCTTCACAACTATGTCAAACTGTAGCACCAAAAGTAATACGGCATCATCATCCCTTGTTAATTTGGCGAAACTTTCACCTTAACTGAGCTCTTAGCTATGGCACAGTGCCCACCATCAATTTCAAGGTATGCCTCTGGATTAATTAAGCATACCAATTCAGCCCCGGCACGTGGCACTCCGATCGGAAACCGTTGTTACCGGGAGGCCCAAAGACCGTCTGCTGGTGCAACGACGGGGTTTGAGGGATCTGGCTGAGCAGAGATGCGATGGAACTAGTCCCTTCGTTGCCATTCCTGTCGGCGCTACCCGGATCGTTCCTGTCCGCGCCGAACTGTCTTTTGACCAATGAAGGGTCACTCGCCTGGCCGGCAACGTCCTTGTCAATCCAGTAGAGCGAGTGAACTGACCGCTTCGGGGGAAGAGGGCTCGTGCCGTTGGGCGCTTGGACCATGGTCAATTCTGGCTTTAAGCACGAGGGTGGTGCGAGGTGAGAGATCACGTTGCCGGCGAAGCCACTGCCACCGTTAGCCCCCATCATCCCTTCGAAAAGGTTCTGCTCCTGCTCGAAAAATGCGCCGTAACTTGTGGCCGATGGCTTCGGGAGGTGCAGCTTCATGTTCTGAGGGTTCATCATCGTCAACGAAGGAGGGATGGATTCAAGCATGTCCTCCATGGAGTCATCCCTCTCGTGATCAATTGGCCGGTGGGCGCTGTTCTTCTTGTAGATGCGGCATAGCACCCAGTCATCCAGCTATAGAAAACCAAATTAATTTCAACGAGCTGTTATTCAGTTGCACGCCCATTAAATCAAAATAATCAAACCAACCCAAGAAACGAAACGAAACGAAACGACACGACTCGGTTCGATCATTACCCTCAGGGAATTCTTCTTGTTGCCCACGTCGTATCCGGGCGGTCTGTTACTGACTTTGTTCTCGATGAGACGGTACTCGTGCATGATCCAGTTCGTCTTGACGCCTTTCGGGGGTTTCCCGCCGTAGAAGACCAGAGCCTTCTTCACACCGACCTTCTGATTCCCGACGGCAGACAGCACTGGTTTATCGGTCCCGGTGGCCTTCCAATACCCCGACGTCGCCGCCCTGTTCGGCCTCGCCCCATTCGGGTACTTCCGGTCCCTTGGGCTAAAGAAGTACCATTCTTGCTCGCCATACGTCGCCTTCGCTGCAAAACGAAGAAAAGCGAAAAAGGAAAAAGAAGAAGAAGAAGAAGAAGAAACTCCAGTAAGCGACGATAATCTTTCCTCTGCTTCGTATAAACTGCAAACAATTTCCGCTTCTTTTTCGCAAGTAAAGAAGGGTTAAAAGAATTCGCGAGACTCGAACCCGATCACTATTGACGTATACGAAGATTAAAGTTTGGTTTTTTGGCAGGCGAATAGTCTCATGTATACTGCACTCTTGATGCAAAGATCATATCGAACGCCCTCAGATACGCCAAGAAGCCCTTTTCTGGGTCATCGAAAATATCTTCCTCGAAGTAGATTCGATATCTCAACAGAAGGAAAAAAAGCATATGCCTCTTCGCTGTGTACATACCTGGAAGCTCCCATGGATCAAACTTGTAGATATCGACCTCCGCGATGATGGCGACGGGGAGCAGCGACGAAGCCGCCTTCTTCTTGAGATAGTGGACGACAAGCTCCTCATCCGTGGGGTGGAACCGGAACCCCGGCGGCAGGTGCGGCCCCGCCGGCGACGCCCCCGATGAGTCCGTGCTCTCCATTAACAACGCTCCTCTCCTAATAGGCCTGCTGCAATCGATCACTTGAAACCCACCTAGAATTTACAAAGAGAATGATCAACAAGAGAACACGAGAGAGACTTTGAGAGAGAGAGAAAGAGAGAGAGAGAGAATAAAAATGTGAGTGTGAAGTTTTGGCTTGGCTCGTCCAATAAATGGGTAAGGAGAAGGAGCGGTGAGGCTCAAGCCGAAGAAGTGGGCGACGGTGATTCAGTACGCCGTGCCTACACGAAGCGCTCTGTATTGACGAATCACGGCGCGCCACGTTGACGAGCGGGGCTAGATGATTAGTGGATTTTAAGCGCGGCTTTTACGTTAATGGCCCCTGCAGTTTTTGCCTAAACCATGCACGGGCCGACGTAGACGTGGAGGGATCAGTAAACGGGTTACGGGTGGGGACCGTTGGAGTGAGACGGAGGCGATGGGGCAGAGCGCGAGCGCGCTGACGCTGACGTCAAGCTGGAGGCGAGGGCCACCAGAAGGTCGACACCTGTCCGGAAGGGGGCATGTGTGATCGACACGTGGACGAGTGTGGGGACCACAGGACCCCCGGTGAGGGCAACAGGACAACAGGATATAAAGGAAACGGGGGGTGAGAGAGAGAGAGGGGAGGGTGGGGCCCGGCGATGTCATGCCTTTGGTATGCAAAAGTAAGCACCCCAGATGTCAAAGGCTGAAAGAAGTATTAAAGTTTTAATTTAATTGGCTCTTTTTCAGTTTCTTGCTCCTCGGTGTCGCCTTCACAACCCCCCGACGATAACATTTCTTTCGGACACCACCGCTGCGCTAAAAAATTAACTCTCGATTAAAAGTTAATTTTTTTTATTTTTATTTATAAGCAGAAGTTAATTTTTTTACTTTTGAAAAGGAGTAATTTTTCTTTTTTATCCTTTTAAGTAGCTCTAAAATTATTTATGGAGCAAAAAAATACTTTAAAAGTAGAAAAATGATGTTAAGTAACTAAATGAATTTCTATTTCGGCTTCAGAAGCACTTTTGGAGTAAAAATTCTACTTTAAAAGTATTGTTATACACGATATATATATATATCAAGCATGAGCGCATCTTTTGTATATCTAATATGTTGCCCTTAATTATTAGATTTTTGACTATAACGAAACAAGCATGAGTTCGTGATTTTTTAAGAAATCTATCATTTAGCATAAAGTTAAATTCAATGTTGATATATATATATACACATATACATATATAAATTAATTGTGCCTCAAAATCAAGCGTAAGCACACCTTTTATATATCTAATATATTGCCCTTAATTATTAGGGTTTTGACTAAAACAAAATGGGCATAAGTTCGTCATTTTCTAAGGAATCTGTCATTTAGCTTAAAGTTAAATTCGGTGTCGACATTAGTTTTTGGTTCCCTGTTCTATTTATAGTGGAGTTGATGATTGACGATAGGATGATGATCATTAAAACTAAGATCTTTAGGTTTTACTCATTTATCTGCTTTTTTCCCCCATAAAAATGAGATAGATTTAGATTGCTTAGTTTCTAGAAAACCCAACCTTCAAAGTATATGAAAGTCGTCAATAAGCATGCGACCCTGCTAGTAAATGAATTGAAGGGCGGGGACGCTAGTATCACAGATACGAGGTTCGATTCAAACGCTCTGCTAAGAGGTAGAGTACAAGTCAGAGAAAAAGGAGTTAGGATGGGATACACGAGCACACAATTATGTTTTGCCTTGTTTTCATTTACTTTGAGCCGTCCTACATTTAATATCGAAAGTTGTATAAGTTTGATTCTTACGTGCATGGTCGAGAAATCATCGTTCAAGAGGATTCATGATTTAATAAAGGTTGAATTTCTCTCGGAGAGTGAAAAGGAAAAAAAAAATAATACTCCTTGGTTGTCCTCATAAGAATCGTCTAATCAGCTATTAATGTTGTAGACCAAAAGGATTAGCCTACAGCCTAATCGTGGTTAGGAAAAAGGGTAATGCTTATCTTTTTTTTTTTTTGCTAGAAAGGGTAATGCTTATCTTAATTACTACAATCTATATCATTGCGATACTATGTTCTAGATTCATTGGATCGTTAGATTTCTCACTTATCGTGGCCACTCGTGAGAGAGATTTGTCATCTGGATAATTTTCTGCCATTTTGAAAGAAAGAATACATTCTCAAACTTTTTAGGGGTAATATGATAAAGTTCTCAAGACCATTATCCCGTACGTTGAAGGGAAAAAAATGCCAAAAAAAGTTCTAAACATGTTATAGTATTATTATTCGCAAATTTTTTAATTTGATCAATTTAGTCCTAATAGTCATCTCGGTCAATTTTGCAATTTCTTTAATTTCTTTTCTTTCTTTCATTTTTTATTTTTTTTCTTTTATTTCAAATTTTAACTCCTCAATTGGTTGCGGGGGCCTTGATGATGGTCGATCGAAGTTGCCGGCTACAAGCGGCGACTAACGAGGGCTGGAAAATTAGTCTACAAGTTCACATCTTCTATTTATCGTACAATAATGTAAGTGACTCGACTTGTGAAGTTAATATAACACGGACGGATATCTAAGTGGTACTTGCAAATTTTTTGAAAAAGTGTACGGATGAGCACGGCACGGTTTTAGAAAAAAAGACAAAACAAAACAAAAGCAAACCTTCCATGTCCAACAAATATTTACTATTGAGCTGTGCATTTGTCATGTATCATTTTGAATAATGCACATAATTTTATTTTGATAAAAGGAAAAACTATATTCCAAATCAAATTTTCGAGATGGTATGCACCACATCGTCAATATAATCCTATATGCAATTAATGCATTAATTAGAAGTAGTTAGATTTCTATTGTTTCACGTGACTTTTCACTAATTACATTTAATTTCATCACTTCACTTCAATATGTAAAATTAATCCTGTGACGACTCTATGAATCGATGCCCAATCAACAATTTCGAATCAAACCAAGAGAATGGTGAAAATCCTCTTCTTGTTACCCGTTATGATCACCCGCCCTACTATTCAGATCGTGAAATGGGAGAATCTTTTCCAATATCCTTAACGAGAATAGCTGACCATTTTAGCAGAAAATCGGGCGAGATGAAAATGTGCACAGTGAGGATCATGGACCAAAATCAATTAATGAAAGCATAGGAATCGATCTTAAAAGATTACGAAATTGATGACTCAATTGTCAGATGTAATGGAAACAAAGGATTGATACGATGAAGAATTTTAAATTGATATATTTGTGATAAATTTATTTAAAATTATTTTGTTATCACAAAAACTCCAAACTACATTTGTCATTTTTACTCCAGACTATTATTTCAATCACAATAAACCTAAAATTGATACATTTATGGCAAATTTATCCCAAACTTTTTTGTATCACAAAAAATCTCAAATTGGTCATATGTGATAAATTTACCCCAAACTAATTTTTTAATCACAAAAAATCTCAAACTTATACACCCGTGATAAATTTACCCTTCATTAATTTTCGTTAAGTTGGTTTAATACCACGAAAAACTCCATACTAATACATTTATGATAAATAGAGGGTAAAAATTCCAAACCGGCACATCTTTCAATAGCCACATGTGATCTATGTCAATAATTTGATGATAAAATTTAATAAAAATTCACGGAATGTAAATTTATCACAAGTGTATCAGTTTAAAGATTTTGATGGGCAAAAAATAGTTTTGGGGTAAATTTGTCATATGTATAACAGCTTGTAATTTTTTGTGGGCAAAAAAATAATTTATAATAAATTTATCATAAGTATACCAGTTTGAAATTTTCCATAGTATTAATCCTAAAAACAATTGATGAAATGAATTCTAAGAAATACCAAATTCACACACAAACTTGCATAGACTTAAAAAAAACAAAACACACACACCCCCAAACTGGTGCAAAATTCCTAAAAAAATATTATGATAAAGAGTCTAATCAGATAACTAATAACGGCAAATCCTGATGAACCATACCTAGAAATCTATTAACAAAAGTCAATGAAAAATTCCTAGAATATTATGATAGAGTCTAATCAGATAAGTAATGACAGCAAATCAAATAGATATCTAAGCAAGAAAAAGACCTTTCATTTTGGAATCCGTATCACCAAAGTCTTCAATTTTTAGTATTGTCAATGTAGATTTTCATACGTAAACTTTTTTTTCCCCTCTAAAAAAATTCTTATTTGAAAATATTTTTCTCAATTTTCCAATCGTTTGGGATTCTAACGAGTCAATGAAAGATCTTTCGATAATAAAGAGAGAAATTATGTCTAAATTATGAAACATGACTTTCTCTTTAAAAAAACTAAGAAATCATTTTCCAAAATTCGATTGAATCCGACACATGATACTAAGCCCGCCTAGCGACACTCATAATTGAGTTCTCGGTATCTGGAGCAAGTACTTGGCTTCCAAGCTCGAGCCTTTGGTACCCATGCCCGATTCCCTTGAGGGGGGGGGGGGGGGGGGGGGGCACGTTAAGACTCGAGCTCAAATGCCCATGATTGAGCGTAGGTCCATTGAGGCCAAGATCAGGACCCACGTGCCTAGGCTCGAGATCCCCACTCGGGGGCTTGGGACCTAAGCGGTCTTACCTAGGTTTTCAGCGGCCTTGCACTAAACGTGCTCCATTTCTCGATTGCCTAAGCCGTGTCTTTCGAAGATGGGTTCGGGTCGTTGGAGGCCAAGCTCGGCCCTAAGACCCTCATAGCCAAACTCGGTTCTAGGGTCCGGAACTCGAAAGTAGGGCTTGCGTTCAAAACTTTTTCTCAAATATGGATATCATAATTCTCCCGAATAGATATAAAAGAAATCATTTTTACTCTATTTTATAAAATGAAGCTAAATATACAAATATATATTATTTTTCTTTTGTCGCTTAAAAGATATTTTCTTTTGTCGCTCCATGAACATAGTAAAGCTGTAGCTCCATGGCCCTTACCAGGATAATGCGTCCAGAAAAGACAGACGGGGCTCGAAGGCGGTGGTGCGCAAAAAATCTCGATGTGGGGAGAGCGAACCACCGCGGAGCGGGGCCCACTGCCGGTTGCGGGAAAGACCAGGAGGGGGGCCCCACCGGATGTCATATCTTGTAGCCCATTTCTTATCACCGGGACCCACTTTCACCACCCCCACCCATCTCGTACCATATGGAAAGGATTAATTAATTAACTTTTTAATTTAACAAAAATCAAACCCTCTCTCTAATTGGGAGCACCCAACCCACGCTGAATCTCGGGGCACCTCTTCAAATTAGATCGCAACGACCCCGTTCGACATTGATTGGTCGGGGTAGGCTCGCTTCACGGGTTGTCCCCGTGACGCACCCACGACGCGACCCCGGTGGTCACCTTCATCCCCTCCTCGACCCAAATCCTTCCCACGTGACACGAAAGTGGGGGGGCTATCACGATTGTTCACTGGTCTAAAAACCCCGCGGCCGCGCCTTGTTGATTCGACGTCCATTTTTTTGGGTATGCACGCGCTCGATTCGCTTGGCCACTTGCTCAGCTCCAAGGCGCCGAGACGTGTTGGTCGATGGGTTTCATCTCACCCGCTCTTCAGCCATGGCAATTTCTGACATGACACGATAACATAGCTCGAGCACGAGTGATCAATTTGAATCGACGTGTTTTTTTGTAGTGTACTCTAATGTCAACGCAGCAACACGGGCATGCTCATATCTTAAGCCTCTCTTCATCTCGTGAATGCCACATATCATTGAGACCATCTCTATCGAAGGTCTATTCCTATTTCATTCGGGGGTAACGGATCTTTACTCGTCTGGTGAAGTGAGATATTATGTAAAAACGGTTTTATAAAACTTCATAATCATACCACAGTAAAGCGCCTCAACTTTGACTCGTCACAATTTCTTGGTCAATTCACATGTTTTTAGAAATTATTACATGATTTCCCTTCTCTCTTTCTCTGCACCACCTCTTGGGTGCCATGGTGTCGCATGCGAGTGTTCATTTGAATCTTGAAGGCCTTAAATGTGCAAATGAGCAGTAATTTCTAGCCGTGGAAAATCATACCCTTTATTTTAAGCCTCTTAATACTTCGATCGATCGTTGGTGATTCCGTAAAATCTCTTGCATCATCACCACAACCGGTGCCCAACTTCCACTGTTCCAACTTCTAACCGTAGAGCTTTTCCACCTCTAAACTGGCAAACCGGGTGGTCCCGAAGGGTGAAACCCTTCTTCCAATTCCTCCAGAGCAGTTGGTACGTGGGCACGGCGAGAGACATCACCAGCGACCCGATCCGATCCTTCCGACGTCGTCACGAATTGGACCTACATGTGAACATTTTGTTGCATCCTTGAGCTGTTCGACAATTACCACAGGTCGGATAACGCCTTCACGTCCGATGCCGCTCTCTCTCTCTCTCTCGTGTCGTTATTGCACTAAACTTGCGAAGGAGAAAAACATCAAATGTCACCGCCCTAAGGAATTAAGATAGCAATTTAGAAGAAAAAAATTTACTCCAATTGGTACGGCACAGGCCCCATGCAAGATCTCATGCCTTGCCCTACGTGATCTTCTTCTTCTTCATCTTTCTGATTCTGTGGATCCCGCGCGACATCTCCACCTTCATTTTAGTACTCTCTGAGAGACAAGAATGGATGAGAGCACATGAACCGACGTTCTTTGAACGGCAAAGTTGCTGGATTTTAAGAAATGATATGATGTCACCAAATCCAAAACACAATTAGTTTAGAGATTTAAATTATTGAAGTAATGACGCAAATCGGAAGTATAGTTGTACGGAAATCACTTTTTTTTTTTCCTTCAAAATCTGCCTCCAAATCTTTTGTGAGACTACTAAACAATCTTACGGAGACGGGTGATTAGCTTCTTTGTTGACTTTTGTTGTGGTGCACGACATAGTATGGAACAAGTGACTTGCCCGTACGCTATCTTCCACTGTTATTAAGGACAAGATTACTCAGCGATCATTTGTCCTCTTGATCACCTACATTTGACCATGATCAAAAGTAATGCAAAAAGAAGGAAAAAAAAAAAACCCTCACAAGCCTCGCGAAAATAACTAGAAAAGTCTTAAACCTACTGCATGATACCAATTCAATCTTAAATATTTTAATTTGATCAATTTAGTTTTTAAAATTTTAAAGATTTGACAATATAATATTTCTGGCCAATTTTGACAGGTAAGCTTTAATGTGGACACCGACTGTTCTATAAGGGACAGTCAGCACTGGCACAAACAATCTTTAAATGCTTTTATTGTTTGATATATTTTTTTCCCTTTCTTTCCTTTTTTTTTCCTTCTTCCTCCTATGGTCACCATGGCTAGCGGCTAACCACAAGCGAGAGCGGGCCTACGAGGCTTGAACTCATCGGGCTAGCAAAGCCTTGCTAATCTCGTCAGATCTGGTGAGACTTGACCTTGTCGACGCTCATCTATGGTCAGTAGCTGGCCATAGCGACTGTTGTAGGAAGAATGGAAAAAAAAAAACAAAAGAAAAAAGAAAAAAATATCAAGAAAATTGCAAAAAATTATCCACGATAGTGCTAATCGTGTCACATAAGAAGGATGGCATCAACATTAGTGACTGCCCCAAATTGGCCAAAACGGCTACATTAATATATCATTCAAAAGATTTAGGATTAAATTGGTCAAATTAAAAAATTTGGGATTGAATTGACACCCCGACAATATGTTTCGGACTTCTTCTTTTTTTTTCGGTAATTATCCCTAGAAACCTCACTCATTCCCTCCCTATCCCCACACGCTTGCATATCCCACCAATCAAAGTCGATTAGTAAACACATCCTCGTCTGTAAACGTTTTGAGGTCGTGTTACAAGATTAATCAGGAGCGCATAAGAGGAGGAATATGCATCATATGCATGTCCATGTACATATATTTTCCCGTATGCCTATATTTTCCTCCAACAATGCCTCTCACGGGTGGTTATGCACACACAATTAATTAAATCAAAATTGAAAGCGGATGGCGTTCATCTTTATAACTCCCTAATTAATTGTAGGAATGATCAGAGAAAATTCCCTTCGATCTGGGATGGAGGAGAACATATGATCCTCCCCGAGTTGGCCTTGTAGTCTCTCGCAGTCCATAACCGGTACGATGCTCGACGACTTTTGGGCATCCTGCTCCCCTCATAGAAAATGTTATCTTCTCTCGTGCAAATGTACGAATGCATTGGTGGGCAGAGAAGAAAGTGAACGTGATGAGTGGCCATCCTTCTAGCCATCCATATGCTACATTAAGTCAAAGGGGAGGTGAGAAACCCTACGTCGTATAAAAATAAGGTAGCGGTCGGATTTCATACCCTCGTGGTAAACCTAACTTGGTCTTTATCGCTCCATCTCTCGTCCAAGATGAAAAGCGCAACGGAAAATGTGCATGTGACGACGACGTTGTCCTAGGCTTCTTGTGGCATCTCGTGATCCACAAATGATAAAGCTACCAGAGGGATGAAACTATCATTTTCTCCGAATATAGAAGAGCTAAAGGTAAATCATTCTCAGAAAATCTAAGCAGACCCATTTCCTGGAACACTCCCTCTTGGGTGATTATGAGACCAATTAATACGAGCAAGTCTTATTATCACCGTCGAAACTAGGTTTTCCCTGGAAATACAGCAAGCAAACTAGATATAGTAATGCATATTCCGCCCTGAAACCACGTTTCACGCGCTATCTGGCTATGGAAGCACCGCTGAGAAAGCTAGTTGGGTCGCTACTTGCAGACATGCTTATCCCAAGATATAGAAGATAATGGATCGACAGTTGTTTTCGGGGAATATTTCGATGCATATCGATCGACATTTGCTCGATGTGGACTAATCGCGAAAAGCATTCTTCAACGGGCACATGGACATGGTTAGGTATTATTTCATGAGGATGTTGTTTTTCTCAGTTAGGGATTGTGTCGTTCATGCAATGTTTCTGGCAAATCCGATTCGCTCTTTCTCCTTCCTCATGGATTTCTTGAAGCTAGAAGCAAGGTGGAGACAAAAGCCCTAGCTTTCTGCCACGAGGCCAGCCTAATTCCTCGCCTCTCTATAACAGATTTTGGCCAAGTCCTAATCGCGTGACAGAGACTTTGGTTTAGTCAGTTAGCATTGATTTTTTCCACCTTGATTTCGATACGGAATCATCAGCTTTTCCTCGCACTTCACCTAATTTGTCATCTCGAAATGATCATGCCCTTTGAAAATGCACAGTGGAGCACGTGCTGAAACCCTAATTTTTTTTTTTTTGCGCTCAGGCCATTTACTTTGATATCAATCATTTTCGATCCATCAGCTTTCAGCACAGTGTCAAACCATCCCAGCATGATGTGCATGCATTTTTCTTTGCATTCACATTATCTCTTTTCCCTGATTAACTTGCGGAGACCATGGATTGAAAGGGAAACAAGGATAGGCTTACCTGATTAGTCGACGTCTCTATGGCAAAATTAGGAAACCCGGTCTTGAAGTGAGAAACAATTTGACAATGTAATTACTGCTTCAACGTTGGTATAGCAAGTAGATCACTAAAAAAGTCCTTACCTCATTACAAGTATATCAATTCACTCCTAAATTTTTTTTTTGTTTGCCAATTGAATCATAAACCTTTTGCATTTGTGTCAATCAGTTCTAAACATTTTTTTTTGGCCAACTGAGTCATAAACATTTTCTATTTATGCCAATTCAGTATATATGGTCAATTTTGGCTAGAAATTGCTAATATGGATGTTGGCCTTCTCATGTGGCACGGTTAGTGTTGACGTAGACAAATTTTAAAGTTATTCATTTTTTTTTCTTTCTCTTTCTTTTGTTTTTCGTCCCTTCTTCAAATAGATGGTTGCCGGCAACTGGCCAGAGGCAAGGCACGGCAAGGTCTAACTGTCACCAAGCAATCGGCTAGAGAAAGAAGGGAATAAAAAAAGAAAGAGAAGGAAAATAAAAAATCATAGAAAATAAAAATCGTAAAAGGATATTGAATATTATTAGAAAGTGTCCTCATTAGGATAACGGGTGCTCACATTAGTGATTTTCAACCAAAATTAATTAGATAGACTGAACTGACACAATTATAATATGTTCATAATTCAATTGGCAAAAAAAAAAAGACCAAAAAAATTGACAAAAAATGAAAATATTTAGGATTAAATTGGCATAATTGTTATGGGTTTGCGACTTTTTGGTAATTTTCCCAAGTATAGCAAGAATAAGTAAAGTACATGTCTCGCGTCCTCCAGAATGAAGTGTGTTTTTACTAGGAGTATAAATCTTTTCCTGGTATCGATAAGGAATATTTCCGAAATATAGAGTAGGATAGTGTTGACACCTGATTTTTAATCATTTTTTCTATTGCTAAAGTAATAAAAAATCCATAAAAATTCATAAAATTGAAAAATCAACTTTGGGGACCTTAGCCAAGCCTAGGGAACCAATTTTGACCAAAAAACGATTTTTCATATTTTCAGTATTTTTACGTATTTTTTATTTATTTATTTTCGAAAATTAATAGAAAATCCATAAAAATTCATAAAATTGAAAAATCAACTTTGGGAACCTTAGCCAAGCCTAGGGAACGAATTTTGACCAAAAAATAATTTTTCATATTATATATATTTTAATTTTTTTTTAAAAAAATACAAAAATATTTGAAAATTTTGGAAAAATAACATTTGAGGCCAAAAAATACACAAAGATAGTTAATATTTTTATTTTAAATCTATTTTCATATTGGCCATCGCAAATTCAGAAAAATCCAATTCGAGTCACGTGTTCCTTCACGAGTATAATCTCGAATCGGGCCTAAAAAAATTTAATTTGAGTCAACTTATTTTAACTTTCACTTTTTATGAGTTGTGACATTGTCTTCTAATATTTTAAATTTTCATCTTGGCCCAATTATACCCAGAATGACTTAATTTTGCAAAAGGGCTTTAATTAAATTATACATTATTTTCAGCGACAAGAAATGAGCTTAAATTTGACATGTGGTAAATTTTGGTGTGTCAAAAATTGTGAGGAGATTTGGACTTAAAGAAATATATTTTTTTCAGGGACTGAATTGTAAATACTTAAAATTCAAGGACTAGAGTGCAAATACCTAACTCTTGAAGGATTATTTTACAAATAATAAAAAGAAGAGTTAGTGGATAAATTAGAATAGAGAAGGGAAGATGAAGAAGAGGAGATGAAGAAGAGAAGTTGGAGAAGAATGGATGGAGAAAATAAGATAAGAATAGAGAAGGGAAGATGGAGATGAAGAAGAGTTAGTAGAGAAATTAGAATGGAAGATAAGAATAGAGAAGGGAAGATGGAGATTAAGAAGAGTTAGTGGAGAAATTAGAATGGGAGATAAATATGGAGAAGGGAAGATGAAGATGAAGAAGAGTTAGTGAAGAGATTAGAATGTGAGATAGAGATGGAGAATGGAAGATGAAAATGAAGAAGAGTTAGTGGAGAAATTAGAATGGGAGATAGAGTTAGTGGAAAAATTAGAATGGGAGATAGATGAGTAGGTTATAAAAGGAGGAAGAAGTGAGCTTGAGAAAGGATCCTTGAGAGAGAAAATTTGAAGTGTTTGGGAGAATTTTTTGGAGAGAAAATTTTGGATGTTTGAGAGAGTTTTGGGAGATTGAAGAAAATTTTGAGAGAAAGAAAATACCAAAAGAGAGAGAATTTTGAAGATGATGGGAGTTTAAAGCTATGGGTTATCATCACAAATTCCTTCATCGATCAATATAAATCAAGAGTTCATCCTCGTCAACGAGCAAACAAATTCAAGAAGCCGCAGCTCTATATCAATGGTCAATCCTATGGAAGCACAAAATCGGCTTGGAGGAGTCCTCAAGCGCGCACAAATTTCAAATTGTTGAATCAATTCGTTGTATTTCATTTTAAAAAATTCATACCCCAAAATGGAGAGGACAAAGTCCATCCGCAATTTGAATACCTGCACCATAAATCCCAAAGGGAAGAGCCAAGCCAATGCTTAGCCTCCCATTGGAGGTTTTTACTTATAGTAGTTAAATACCTGCAACTTAAATACCTGCACCTTAAATCCCAAAGGGAAGAGCCAAGCCAATGCTTAGCCTCCCATTGGAGGTTTTTACTTACAGTAGTTAAATACCTGCACCTTAAATCCCAAAGGGAAGAGCCAAGCCAATGCTTAGCCTCCCATTGGAGGTTTTTACTTACAGTAGTTAAATACCTGCACCTTAAATCCCAAAGGGAAGAGCCAAGCCAATGCTTAGCCTCCCATTGGAGGTTTTTACTTACAGTAGTTAAATACTTGCAACTTAAATACCTGTACCTTAAATCCCAAAGGGAAGAGCCAAGCCAATGCTTAGCCTCCCATTGGAGGTTTTTACTTACAGTAGTTTAAATACTTGCAACTTAAATACCTGTACCTTAAATCCCAAAGGGAAGAGCCAAGCCAATGCTAGGCCTCCCATTGGAGGTGTTTATTCACTGTCATGTACTTCCTATAATTTAATTTTTGAATCATCAGACCCAAAAGATGAGTAGGTCGTAATACTGCACAGAAGTCGTTAACACACTCCCTCTTTCGGCTTCAGGGAATCTTTAACACTTAAAAAAATATAACAAATAAAAATATATACCATCCATGCATCCTATTTAAAAAGTGAAAACACAAAAGAGAATACCCTACTAGAGCTTTAGGAATAAACCAAGCCTGAGTTGCCGGATTAGGATATCCATGAAATTAAGGTACCGAAAGGGCATTAGTTTTAATTAACTAGTGTAACCAAGTCCCCGAGCTCATAATCTCTGGTTCGCAGGAATAAATTAGTTCTCCCGCTAATTTATTTAGGTTTCTAATCGACCTACCAAGAACGATTAGTGGCGACTCCAAATTTCAAAATCATTTAAACAAAAACCAAAGTTGCGATTCGGTAGGGCTTGGGAGGGTCCGCATTAGGTTAGTCAAATCTAATTAACCTAATAATCCGTTAACTCCTTTTAAAATTTAAAATTTTTTTTAGAGGGTCGCGACAGACTGGCGACTCCGCTGGGGACGGGATTTTTAAATTTTCGAAAAAAGATACCAATTGGAATACTTGAATTTTTTCGAAATTTTAAAAGTCTTAGTGGACTTAAGCCAATGAAAATTTCATGGATATCTCGCTTCTGGCGATCTTGTTTGGGACTCATTCTATAGGTGTTATATTGTTTTTGCAGGATGGGAGTTATAAGGGGCGGAGTGTTTGGCTAACCCCTTTGTTTTGCAGGCTCGGTGTTTGGTTTATTTGTTTAATTTCGCATATTTTTAGAAGCGCTGTTTTGATATCAATTGTTGTGCATGTCTTGCATACTCTGAGGATCACGACACCTGCACACACAAGCGTCTAAACCCAAGTCGCGAAATTCTTCCTAGAAAACCATAGATAGGGATCGAATATGTAAAGCTCTTGCGTCGATTACGCTCGGGTTGACCATATTTTATCCCGCTCATTATCTGAATTGACAATTCTTCCCATTGTGATTTGATTGCGCGGAGGGTAAGGTTGTCAATTCAGATAGTGGGGGCCTTTTAGGTCCATACCCTGTCTCTCCTTCTTTTATTTTCTAGAGTTCACTCCTCACTTGAGTCATGCGCATGACTATGTGATTTGCATTTCTCCAAGGTAAAAGTAAGTTCTCTAATTTTATCTTGTATTTATTTTCGGTCGGTTCATGCTAGGTGTTAGTCAGTTTTTGAGCTTGATATTACGACCATTCTTTTAAAAGAAAATAAAAATTAAATTTGTCCCTCATTTCTTTTAAAAATTTTTTTGAAAAAATGATGTGAAAAAATCCCTTCATGGGAATTTTATTAACCAATAAGGGATTTTTGTCATGTTTTTATTACTTCAATAAAAATGAAATTTTCCTGAAAAAATTTTCCTCTGAAAATTTATTTCAATAAAAAGAAAAATTCCTTAAAAAAAAAAACTCTAGTAGACATCAAGTGATTTTATCACATTTTTCAAATTATAAAAACTTGCAAGAAAATTCTTCTCGAGAAATTCGCTCATGTTTTTCTAAGAAATTTTCTCTAAATAAAATTAGACTAATGTCTCGGGGGAATTGTATTGACCAATAAGAGATTTTTGTCATGTTTTTCTTGCTTCAATAAAAATGAAATTTTCCTGACAAATTTTCCTCTAAAATTTTATTTCGATAAAAGAAAAATTCCTTCAAAAAAAAAACTTTGGTAAACATCAAGTGATTTTATCACGTTCTTTCAAATTATAAAAACTTGCAACAAAAATTCTTTTCGAGAAATTTGCTCATGTTTTTCTAAGAAAATTTTCTCTAAATAAAATTAGACTAATGTCTCGGGGGAATTTTGTTAACCAATAAAGGATTTCTGTCATGTCTTTCCTGCTTCAATAAAAATAAAATTTTCCTGACAAATTTACCTCTAAAAATTTATTCTGATAAAAAGGAAATTCCTTCAAAAATTTTAGTAAACGTCAAGAGATTTTGTCACATTCCTTAAAAAAATAAAATAAAAAAAGAGTAATAAATCTGCAAAAAAATTCTGTATTAACCCATTTCTTCCTAAGGGAATTTTTTTTTTCTGATTTCTCTATAAAATAGAAAAAATCAAATTGGACTAATATAGGAGTCATGGACCGACATTCCTTGTGTCGCATACTAATTATATCATTTTCTTTTGCAGGGAGATCCTAGATACCCTAGACGGGTGTAAAAATTAAGTTGAAAATATATCAAGAATCATCTCCAGAAATACCAAAAGACGAAAAACATCGAGGCTTCAACCGTTAATTCCGGGGGGCAAACGAACACTGTCCATCTTTGACAGACAGAGTTATGTCAATCCATAAACTTGTATGGGCAGTGTATTCTGATATGACGGTGGATTTATACTGATTAAACACGGGGGCATATTTAATGTATTGCAGAGGATCCCGCGTCTTTTGAAAGACAATATGGATTATATAATCAGAACCCATGAAACAAATACCTTTACCTGATTAAATCAACCAGAGACCGATCTTAAAATTTCCTCTTATCCGAAACATGCGGAGGGCTTTAGAGGACCGAGGTTCTATTAATGAACGTGGCCCACAGGAATTTCTCCCGACGCTACAGGCGACCGACACGAGCAAGTGGACGCCGAAAGAAATAAAATATGGATAAAAGTGGGCACACAACAGGTGGCCGGATTTATTACCAGCGCACTGATCGAGTTGTCATAGTGTTATTGTTTGTGATCTCAAGATGGATAGTGGGGGCCACCGCCGAACCCTTCATCAATGTTCTCGATATCATCGTCTGGAGCAATTAAACAAGAACATCAAGAAAAACATTAAGCCTCGACATCTTCGGTACCTCAAATCGTTCTGTTATGCTATGCGGAAGAAACGATAGCAGGAAAATTAAACAAAAAAAAAACACGTGAAGCTTTTCTTTCATTCCATTCATCAAAGAGCATTACAACAGCTCACTGGGGAGGAAAAGTAAAGCCAAACTGAGCCCTGATAACCATTACGAAGGAGCTCAACTGACTCTCCAAACAGTTGATGCTCCGGGTGCACCGGGCGTTCTCAGGATCAAGCTCCGCGAGCCTAAAGAAGAGGCGATCGCGCTTCTCCTTAGCCTGGGCCATACTGGCCTCGTAATGCTCGACAGCAAACTCCAAGTCCGAAATCGCCGCCCTCTCGAAAGCAATATCTGCCGTAATGTCATCAAGTCTCTCCTGCAGCCAATCGCATTTGCACCTCATCATAAGCGTCGGGAAGTTCCGATGGCAGCCAGAAAATTAATGAAGAGGGTCGGGAAGTTCCGATACTCCCTCCCCAGTTGGGTACCCTCAACAGAAGCAGCGTCTAGGGTCCTGAATAAACCGAGGATTTCAGCCTCAACGGTAGAGTTTTGGGCTATATGAGCGTAACCTCTACCAAGAAGATTGTAGAGTCTCTCCCACCCAGCCAGGATTTCGGCGGAGAAGGTATGGTTAGGAGAATTGGCCATTTTTGAATGCAGATCACGAAAGAAAGGAGGAGAGAGGCGAGGCAGATGATCGGAATGCGAAGGTGATAATCTGCTTCAATTTAAATAATGATTTCACAGGGGCAGTCCTTATTGGTCGAGTTTTTTCTATCTACCATTCTCTGTCGGCAACACCCCCGCTGGCTCGAATTCCAGTCAAGCGGCAACCTCAAGCTGAGCAGACCCGACGTCTCTGCAGAAAAGTTGGACGGGCTGCCACCACTTTGAAAAAGAAAGAATAAAAAATGAGCTGAGTGGGAGACAAAGAAATTTTCGGCAGAAAAGGAGATACGACTCGTCTTTATTGGAGGACCCGCCAGTAAATCGACGGTGGAGATCTTGACAAGGGCCCTCTACCACGAAAAGAAAAAAGGAAGACGAACTGAGCGAGAAACAAGGATTTCCCCTTTGATCAAAAGCTGAATATCAGATTTTCTCCCTCGAAAAATCTAATAGCACTGCCCGTGAAGAGGGAAGTCGTTGCTATTGCCAGAGAGAGAACTTGTCCTCATTTGATAGTGAGAGTTCATTCGCAAGAACTCGCAGGAGAAAGATAGAGAGGAAGGAGTTCTCGTGGGAGAGGAATTCAAAACCTTCACCATCAAAGCATCGGCTTTCAAAGCCTGTTACGAGAAACCATCGACGATCCCATGATCCCTCAAGTCCAAGAAGACATCCTGAGGCGGTCTCGAGTCGGCAGTCCTAGATCCAGAAATATGTCGAGCATTAGGGAAACGGGCGCATGTTCAACCCTGGTCGAAGCTAATGAAGTTCCTTACCCTGAGGGTCTACTGGTCATGGCCATTGACGGTAATCCAGTCTCTCTGTCAATCCTTGTTACCGTATTGAGAAAATGCCGGTATAAGGTTGTAGCTCAAGCAAAGGCGACAGAGGCCTTAGAGATATTAAGGAGGAGTGGTGACCAATTTGATATCGTCCTCACCGCCATGGTAGGGATTGACATGGATGTTTTCACTCTCTTGGAAGTCATCAATTCTAAATTAAACATGCCAGTCCTCGTAATATCGGCAAGCGATGATCAGCAAGCCATAATGAAGGCTGTCTTAAATGAGGCCCAAGACGTCGTAACGAAACCAGTTAGGGTTCAGATGCTTCAAAACATATGGCAGCACGTGGTAAGGAAGCAATTGCACGACCATGAGAACAAGTATCAAGCCTTCAATTTTGTTCCAAGCAACTGGAGAAAGAAGATGAGTTGGTCTCCCGAGCTGCATCGTATGTTTGTTAATGCAGTTCAACAGGTAGGAATCGATTCGGCACGGCCGCAACATATACTGGAAATTATGAACGTAGAGGGACTCACTAAAGCAAATGTTTCGAGTCATCTTCAGAAGTACAGAAAATGGGTGAGAGAACACAATGCAGCTCAGAATCAAGAAAACCAAGGCGGGACTGATCCAAGCCTGAATGTCGAGTCTCCTCGCCACCATAAGTTCCGCGGGTTAGCATGGGGCGAGCCACTTCCCATCATCAACCAAGCCAGTAGCCGTGCCATCAATCCTCCAGGCGTTAATCAAAGTATCCCCCAGAATCACCCTAATGCTCTTCAAGAGTATAGACCGCAGGGGCAGTGTATTCAGACTCCTTGGTCTGAGCACCAACCCGTGGCTAGAATTCATCCCATGATCAGCGCGCCTGCGCAGCCAGAGAATCAGACAAGAAATTATCCTGAGCACTTCCACTTCTTTAATCCTCGAATGGAAGGAGTTTTTGGCAGCAGGATAGTTGGTGATCCCCACACTTTCTCGAGTAATGATGAAGGCTCCAGCACGAGAAGTCAAATTGCTCATGGCGAGGACAGAATAAGAAATCTACCGCCAGCATTTGCCAACAACAATGCCCAATTCGAGCATCAGTTGCTGGAAGGTTCAAGTGATTACCCAGATGATGAGCTTACTGCCCTGGTCAACTAGTTTAGGGTTGCCAGACATCCCAAGCCGCGATCAGGAGCCAGTGAGTAGGGACTCTCAAACATCGATCATCCACACCCGAACCAACACGAGACTAGCTGATTATCGAAGAGCCACAGGAGAGGCAGAACTGACCTTGAATAAGTGCACATTTTATTTCATGCTTAATTCCCCTGCGTATGATATTTTCCAGCTTTCTAGGTGTCTCGATTTAATTCAGGGACAAGGGGGCAATTTATTTATTTTTTTTTATCCCGTCGAATGCGTGAATCGCTAGATTTAGGGCGGATCAATTTGTGGTAACGTCGCTGACTGCCATAATGAGAAATGTTGAATGGCCTCACGTAGGGAAATTTCAAGTGAAATGCCCAGGCGAGCTCGAAGACGGGTAATTGTGTGTCGTTCCAATTTACCCTCAATCGTTGTAAAATGCTAAATTGGATTTGTTCCATTCTCACCCAGGGAATCGCAAAGCGCCTCAAGAGTGTCGCAAAATGAAATGACCCAATGGAACGCGATAGGACTCATTTGCCTCGAAGGTAACCTTCAAATTAAAGGAGCCCTCCGGTCCACGGACCCGATGGCATAGAAAATGATGATGGTCCAAGGCAACCCGAAAGAAAATAAGGCCCAACTAAGCAAAGCACTTACGTGGCAAGCTCAAAGTGAAGGGCAACTTGGGACATACAATTCAATCCAGTCCAAATGAAGGAACTTCCTCAATTCAAATTCAATAGAAGTACACACAAGGGTAAAACAATATCGTTCCAATTTTTCTAGAATATGAAGAACATATACTGCCGCATTCTCTTTCATTTTTGCAGGGGAAGTCTCTACTGGCCAGATTTTCCTGTCTAACATTCCCTATCAGTATCACCTCCGCTACTCGTCTCCATTCTCCAGCCAAGCAAATCCGACGTCTCTACGGCAAAGCTAAACGGGACGCCACTACTTTGAAAAAGAAAAGATAAAAAATAAGCTGAGTGGGAGACAAAGACATTTTCGGCAGAAAAGAGATACGACTCGTCTTTATTGAAGAACTCGCCAGCAAATTGACGGTGGAGACAACAACAAGGGGCCCTATCACGAAAAGATGGAAGGAGACGAGCCGAGCAAGAGACACGATAAGAAAAGAGGATTGAGAAAGGCCGGACCCTTGGAAGAAGCAATACAGTTGCTAAACCCACGTTTAATTTTAAAAGAGACGCCATGCTCGGAAGAGGGTCTTAAGGCATAGGCAATCGCTCAGAAAAATTCAAAGAGAGTGAAAACACCGGAAGCGAGTAGCAAATCTTGAGAAATCATCAACCAAATCAAAGATGTCTCAACCCAATACTCCCGAGAGCTATCATTGCCTGCTGAATATGGGAGAGGAAGAGTTCGAAGCCATGTTTGGGATCGAGCCTATGGAGCCTGGCTCTTCCGCCGACGACGTCCAAAATCTCAGTAAAGATAAGGACAATAACGGTAAGGGTCAAAAGAAGCGTTACCGTCGCCATACTAAGGAGCAGGTACAAAGGCTTGAGGATTTCTTCAGAACATGCCCTATGCCAGACGGCAAACAGAAAATGGAACTGAGTCAAGAGTTAGGACTTGAACCTTTGCAAATCAAGTTCTGGTTTCAAAATAGGCGAACCCGAATGAAGGCTCGTCATGAGCACAACGAAGCCGAGTTTCTAAGAGTTGAAAATGAAAACCTCCGAGCGGAAAACAAGATGTATAAAGAGACTTTTGACTCCGCCACCTGCCCCAACTGCAATAGCCTCCTCCTCACCCTCGATGAAATGCATGATCTGAGGATCGAAAATGCACGTTTAAGAGGTGAGTTAGACCAGTTTATAACAGGATCGAGTTCTGTTGGAGGAGGGTACAAAAGGACCAATGATACTGGATCAGCATCAATACCTCCCGAGGAAGAAGGGACATATCACTGTTGACACCTGATTTTTAATCATTTTTTCTATTGTTAAAGTAATAAAAAATCCATAAAAATTCATAAACTTGAAAAATCAACTTTGGAGACCTTAGCCAAGCCTAGGCAACCAATTTTGATCAAAAAACGATTTTTCATATTTTCAGTATTTTTACGTATTTTTTATTTATTTATTTTCGAAAATTAATAGAAAATTCATAAAAATTCATAAAATTGAAAAATCAACTTTGGGGACCTTAGCCAAGCCTAGGGAACCACTTTTGACCAAAAAATAATTTTTCATATTTTCGATATTTTTCGGTATTTTTATTTTCGAAAATTCATAAAACAAAAAATTAAGAAAATTGAGAAAATTGTAAAATCAGCTTTGGAAGCCTTGGCCAAGCCTAGGCAACCATTTTTGAACAAAAAATAAATTTTCATATTTTTTATATATTTTTTTAATTTTTTTTAAAAAAATAAATAATACAAAAATACTTGAAAATTTTGGAAAAATAACATTTGAGGCAAAAAAAAATACACAAAGATAGTTAATATTTTTATTAAATCTATTTTTATATTGGCCATCGCAAATTCAGAAAAATTCAATTCGAGTCACGTGTTCCTTCACGAGTATAATCTCGAATCGGGCCTAAAAATTTTTAATTTGAGTCAACTTATTTTTAATTTTAACTTTTTATAAGTTGTGACATTGTCTTCTAATATTTTAAATTTTCATCTTGGCCCAATTATACCCAGAATGACTCAATTTTGTAAAAGGGCTTTAATTAAATTCTGCATTATTTTCAGCGGCAAGAAATGAGCTTAAATTTGACATGTGGTAAATTTTAGTGTATCAAAAATTGTGAGGAGATTTAGACTCAAAGAAATATATTTTTTCAGGGACTGAATTGTAAATACTTAAAATTAGAATGGAGAAGGGAAGATGGAGATGAAGAAGAGTTAGTGGACAAATTAGAATGGAAGATAAGAATAGAGAAGGGAAGATGGAGATGAAGAAGAGTTAGTGGAGAAATTAGAATGGGAGATAAATATGGAGAAGGGAAGATGAAGATGAAGAAGAGTTAGTGGAGAGATTAGAATGTGAGATAGAGATGGAGAATGGAAGATGAAAATGAAGAAGAGTTAGTGGAGAAATTAGAATGGGAGATAGAGTTGGTGGAAAAATTAGAATGGGAGATAGATGAGTAGATTATAAAAGGAGGAAGAAGTGAGCTTGAGTGAGGATTGGATTTTTTGGAGAGAAAATTTGAAGTGTTTGAAAAATTCTCGAGAGAGAAAATTTGAAGTGTTTGGGAGAATTTTTTTTTGAGAGAAAATTTTGGATGTTTGAGAGAGTTTTGGGAGATTGAAGAAAAATTTGAGAGAAAGAAAATACCAAAAGAGAGAGAATTTTGAAGATGATGGGAGTTTAAAGCTAGGGGTTATCATCACAAATTCCTTCATCGATCAATATAAATCAAGAGTTCATCCTCGTCAACGAGCAAGCAAATTCGAGCTAAGTGTTTTTATTTATTCATTTATTTATGGTTTTACTCGCAAATTAGCACAAATTGTATATACTTTCTCCATCTCCTTTTTTTCCCATATTTTATGTCAGGAGAAGAATATCTCTATGTCAACAGCAAAAATCTCGTAGAGATGCAAAAATCGGCCAAGACAAGCTCCTAAGTTGTCCACCAATTTCTCAACTGATCTGTGACTAAACGTCCTTCTTAATTCAAAAGAAACTCTCTATATTGGGAATATAGAGAGTGAAAATCAATTATAGAAATCCCTCCCAAAAAAACGGGAGATAAGTACTCGTTCCACTCTTCTGGTTTTAGGTGCAGATTAGCACATATTTTGTATACTGACACTTCACTCTATTTTATATCTGGAAGCCGCAGCTCTATATCAATGGTCAACCCTATGGAAGCACAAAATCGGCTTAGAGGAGTCCTCAAGCGCGCACAAATTTTAAATTGTTGAATCAATTCGTTGTATTTCATTTTAAAGAATTCATACCCCAGAATGGAGAGGACAAAGTCCATCCGCAATCTAAATACATGCACCATAAATCCTAAAGGGAAGAGCCAAGCCAATGCTTAGCCTCCCATTGGAGGTTTTTACTTACAGTAGTTAAATACCTGCAACTTAAATACCTGCACCTTAAATCCCAAAGGGAAGAGCCAAGCCAATGCTTAGCCTCCCATTGGAGGTTTTTACTTACAGTAGTTAAATACCTGCAACTTAAATACCTTTACCTGAACAGTAGTTTAAATACTTGCAACTTAAATACATGTACCTTAAATCCCAAAGGGAAGAGCCAAGCCAATGCTAGGCCTCCCATTGGAGGTGTTTATTCACTGTCACGTACTTCCTATAATTTAATTTTTGAATCATCAGACCCAAAAGATGAGTAGGTCGTAATACTGCACAGAAGTCGTTAACACACTCCCTCTTTCGGCTTCAGGGAATCTTTAACACTTAAAAAAAATATAACAAATAAAAATATATACCATCCATGCATCCTATTTAAAAAGTTAAAACACAAAAGAGAATACCCTACTAGAGCCTTAGAAATAAACCAAGCCTGAGTTGCCGAATTAGGATATCCATGAAATTAAGGTACCGAAAGGGCATTAGTTTTAATTAACTAGTGTAACCAAGTCCCCGAGCTCATAATCTCTGGTTCGCAGGAATAAATTAGTTCTCCCGCTAATTTATTTAGGTTTCTAATCGACCTACCAAGAACGATTAGTGGCGACTCTAAATTTCAAAATCATATAAACAAAAACCAAAGTTGCGATTCGGTAGGGCTTGGGAGGGTCCGCGTTAGATTAGTCAAATCTAATTAACCTAATAATCCGTTAACCCTTTAAAATTTAAATTTTTTTTAGAGGGTCGCGACAGCTTGGCGACTCCGATGGGGACAAAGATTTTTAAATTTTCGAAAAAAGATACCAATTGGAATACTTAAATTTTTTTCGAAATTTTAAAAGTCTTAGTGAACTTAGGCCAATGAAAATTTCATGGATATCTCGCTTCTGGCGATCTTGCTTGGGACTCATTCTATATGTGTTATATGTTTTTGCAGGATGGGAGTTATAAGGGGCGGAGTGTTTGGCTAACCCATTTGTTTTGCAGGCTCGGTGTTGGGATTATGTTTAATTTCACACATTTTTAGAAGCGCTGTTTTGATATCAATTGTTGTGCATGTCTTGCATATTCTGAGGATCACAACACCTGCACACACAAGCGTATAAACCCAAGTCGCAAAATTTTTCCTAGATAACCATAGATAGGGATCGAATATGCAAAGCTCCTGCGTCGATTGCGCTTGGGTTGACCATATTTTATCCCGCTCATTATCTGAATTGACAATTCTTCCCATTGTGATTTGATTGCGCGGAGGGTAAGGTTGTCAATTCAGATAGTGGGGGCCTTTTAGGTCCATACCCTGTCTCTCCTTCTTTTATTTTCTAGAGTTCACTCCTCACTTGAGTCATGCGCATAACTATGTGATTTGCATTTCTCCAAGGTAAAAGTAAGTTTTCTAATTTTATCTTGTATTTATTTTCGGTCGATCCATGCTAGGTGTTAGTCAGTTTTTGAGCTTGATATTACGACCATTCTTTTAAAAGAAAATAAAAATTAAATTTGTCCCTCATTTCTTTAAAAAAAAAATTTTTGAAAAAATGATGTGAAAAAATCTATTCATGGGAATTTTATTAACCAATAAGGGATTTTTGTCATGTTTTTATTGTTTCAATAAAAATGAAATTTTCCTGAAAAAATTTTCCTCTAAAAATTTATTTCAATAAAAAGAAAAATTCCTTAAAAAAACTCTAGTAGACTTCAAGTGATTTTATCATATTTTTCAAATTATAAAAACTTGCAAGAAAATTCTTCTCGAGAAATTCGCTCATGTTTTTCTAAGAAAAATTTCTCTAAATAAAATTAGACTAATTGACCAATAAGAGATTTTTGTCATGTTTTTCTTGCTTCAATAAAAATGAAATTTTCCTGACAAATTTTCCTCTGAAAATTTATTTCGATAAAAAGAAAAATTCCTTCAAAAAAAACTTTGGTAAACATCAAGTGATTTTATCACATTCTTTCAAATTATAAAAACTTGCAACAAAAATTCTTTTCGAGAAATTCGCTCATGTTTTTCTAAGAAAATTTTCTCTAAATAAAATTAGACTAATGTTTCGGGGGAATTTTTTTAACCAATAAAGGATTTCTGTCATGTCTTTCCTGCTTCAATAAAAATAAAATTTTCCTGACAAATTTACCTCTGAAATTTTATTTTGATAAAAAGGAAATTCCTTCAAAAATTTTAGTAAACGTCAAGAGATTTTGTCACATTCATTTAAAAAAATAATAAAAAAAGAGTAATAAATCTGCAAAAAAATTCTGTATCAGAAATTAATCCATTTCTTCCTAAGGAATTTTTTTTTTCTGATTTCTATATAAAATAGAAAAAATCAAATTGGACTAATATAGGAGTCATGGACCGACATTCCTTGTGTCGCATACTAATTATATCATTTTCTTTTGCAGGGAGATTCTAGATACCCCAGACGGGTGTAAAAATTAAGTTCAATAATATATCAAGAATCATCTTCAGAAATACCAAAAGACGAAAAACATTGAGGCTTCAACCGTTAATTCAGGGGGCAAACGAGCATTGTCCATCTTTGACAAACAGAGTTGTGTCAATCCGTAAACTTGTATGGGCAATGTATTCTGATATGACGGTGGATTTATACTGATTAAACACGGGGGCATATTTAATGTATTGCAGAGGATCCCGCGTATTTTGAAAGATAATATGGATTATATAATCAGGACCCGTAAAACAAGTACCTTAACCTGATTAAATCAACCAGAGACTGGTCTTAAAATTTCCTCGGATCCGAAACACGCGGAGGGTTTTAGAGGACCGAGGTTCTATTAATGAATGTAACCCACAAGTATTTCTCCCGATGCTACAGGCGCCCGACAAGAGCAAGTGGGCATCGAAAGAAACAAAATACGGTTGAAGTGGGGCACGCAACAAATGGCCGAATTTATTGGCACACTAATTAAGTGGTGGCAGCTTTATTAATTTACATGATTGAACGCGGGTCTCTAGGCGGCTGGTGGAAAGCCACACTAAATGCCTCTCTAATGTTTTTGATATCATCGTCTACCGCAACCCGCGAGAGCATCATGAAGAAGATTAAACCTAGGCGAATACGTCTACTTAGTTTCATCGCACGTTCTCGCCTTTTGTCGATGTCCAAAATTAATGCACAAGCTAGAAGTAATCATTTCCCTTTCCCCCTATTAAATGCTCGGAGCTGTTAACCGCACCAAACTTGAAAAAATTAATATCGAGACGAAATCCGCGTAAATTTGAAGAGTAAATCCGTATCGTTCCAATTTACCCTTAAATTGCTCCGGTTTTAAATTTGATCCTTTCTATTTTCAGGAATTTGCAAAAGCGACTCGAGAATACAGTCGTATCCAAAAACCAAATTTCCTGGTCGGGCTAAATTGGGGGCAAATCAACTCATGGACATTACCACGGGATGGACAGCTTCGGTTAAAGAAAAATACAAGCGAAAGATCCGAACAATCTCAGACATGGGTAATTCTGTATCGTTCTAATTTACACATAATCATCTCAAGTCTCGAATTGTTTTATTCTATTCTTAACAGGGATTGCAAATTACCTCGAGAAAATACCGTAACATAGCCCAAGGTGGTACAACAGGGCTGCGTTATCCCCAAGGATTAACCTTTGAAAGAAAAGCCCCATGGACACCTACGGTCCAATGGACCGAATGGTATGGGGGGATGACAGTAGGTCCGAAATGTCCCGAGTTCGATCCCCAAGGGTGGGGAATGTTGTAAGTATTATAAATAAATGAAACAACTTTTTGTGCATTTCTTTTTGCAAACAGGAATACTCGACGAGTAATATCAAAGTCGGTATTTTACCATAGTCTTGCCATAATGGTGAGGCGCCCAACAAAAGTCGAGAAAAATTCAATCCAGCAAAACTAGTAAAAGACTCGTGCAAGGCATTCAAGGCAAATGATAAATCAGTATCGTTTCCAATTTATCCCTTTTAATACTGGCTGACATGTCTCCTTTTCTTTTTACAGGAAATATTTATACTAACATTTAACATGTTAAAGGAGACAAATCCCAAAAGAAAATTATGATCATATGACAAGATCTATTTTGGTGAAAAATGGGGCAAATTAATCACAAGTTCTGAAGCAAAAAAAGCAAATACGTCTTCCTTATCTTGTTTGATTTCAAGAATAATTTCTCTGTTTTTTGCAGGGGCATTCAACCGCTAAACCACGGCGGTTGCTGTTATTAAGCAAACCGAAATGCTCCCTCACCCATATGCTTCATCGCACAGGGGCAAAGTTGAGACGAACCGCCCCTCGACATAAGGAGTAGGCTTCCCAATTTGTTCGGTCCGCCCACATACCAGGGGCAATTCAAATCCGCCCATATTTGCACATTATATAAACACACATGATGCTAAAAAATTGTCACATCTGCATTGTGTTTACACAGTTCATGAATTATGCATGACCATTCCGCGTGTTTAATTTACCAACTCCAACTTAGAGCATAAACTGCACAGGAGACATCAAATGTGCAGAATGGGGCATGACAGGATGAGGAAAGGCAAACTATTTCCACACAAGTCTAACATTTTAATCTACGGATAAACAGCATTTCCCCAGAGTGAGAGAAAGCCCCTTCGGACTAAAGTCCCCCATTCAGATTACATTCGAGGCGTTCATATTATAAGAACCTCCTTAAATAGAATTGGTAATGCAAACTTGACAGAATAGTTTTGCATGATCCACATTTTGATTAATTGCATCATGAGTTATCACACAGACTACTTCTAATCATTGCCAACTTAGCTGAACAATTTTGTATGAACCAATAAACGCATTGATGAAAATGCTTGCACATGTTAGCTCTGACATTGCCTGACATGCAACACATTCCCGGTGTTTGAGTTACCTTCCAAAGTCTTGAAATTCATTCGGCGATTATTGAATGAACAAGCCTAGTTGTCAAGAAGCCACCAAGCATTTCTTCCAAATTCTCAGGTAAGTATATCTTCAACCTGAACCTTTCAAGAGAATAAATTCTGACGGTTGTTGGGGTACTCGAATCCATTGCGGTATATACAGGTATCCACCTTCTTCAATAAAGCATGATTTGTCTCAAGGACAGAAATGTTCGAGACCTTTTGATCTCTGCCTCTTTGGTTTATTCCTAAAGCGACAGGAGAATATAATTTGGGTTTGAGCTTCTGCAGGATTCCTGGTCTCCCCAGATTTCAGAATGGCACCCTTTAAGGTACACCAAGCCCTTCTTACAGGCAAACTAAATCCTTCTTACAGGCAAACCAAGTCCTTCTTACAGGCACAAAGTCCTTCTTACAGGCAAACCAAGTCCTTCTTACAGGCATAAAGTCCTTCTTACAGGCAAACCAAGTCCTTCTTACAGGCACAAAGTCCTTCTTACAGGAAAACCAAGTCCTTCCTACAGGCAAATCAAGTCCTGCTTACAGGCAAACAAAGTCCTTCCTACAGGCAAATCAAGTCCTTCTTACAGGCAAATCAAGTCCTTCTTACAGGCAAATCAAGTCTTTCTTACAGGCATAAAGTCCTTCTTACAGGCAAACTAAGTCCTTCTTACAGGCAAACCAAGTCTTTCTTACAAGCACAAAGTCCTTCTTACAGGCAAACCAAGTCCTTCTTACAGGCAAATCAAGTCCTTCTTACAGGCAAACAAAGTCCTTCCTACAGGCAAAGCAAGTCCTTCTTATAGGCACAAAGTCCTTCTTACAGGCACAAAGTCCTTCTTACAGGCAAATCAAGTCCTTCTTACAGGCAAACTAAGTCCTTCTTACAGGCAAACCAAGTCCTTCTTACAGGCACAAAGTCCTTCTTACAGGAAAACCAAGTCCTTCTTACAGGCAAATCAAGTCCTGCTTACAGGCAAACAAAGTCCTTCCTACAGGCAAATCAAGTCCTTCTTACAGGCAAATCAAGTCCTTCTTACAGGCAAATCAAGTCTTTCTTACAGGCATAAAGTCCTTCTTACAGGCAAACTAAGTCCTTCTTACAGGCAAACCAAGTCTTTCTTACAAGCACAAAGTCCTTCTTACAGGCAAACCAAGTCCTTCTTACAGGCAAATCAAGTCCTGCTTACAGGCAAACAAAGTCCTTCCTACAGGCAAAGCAAGTCCTTCTTACAGGCACAAAGTCCTTCTTACAGGCACAAAGTCCTTCTTACATGCAAATCAAGTCCTTCTTACAGGCAAACTAAGTCCTTCTTACAGGCAAACCAAGTCCTTCTTACAGGCAAACCAAGTCCTTCTTACAGGTAAACAAAGTCCTTCCTACAGGCAAACCAAGTCCTTCTTACAGGCAAATCAAGTCCTTCTTACAGGCACAAAGTCCTTCTTACAGGCAAATCAAGTCCTTCTTACAGGCATAAAGTCCTTCTTACAGGCAAATCAAGTCCTTCTTACAGGCATAAAGTCCTTCTTACAGGCAAACAAAGTCCTTCTTACAGGCAAATCAAGTCCTTCTTACAGGCAAAGCAAGTCTTTCTTACATGCACAAAGTCCTTCTTACAGGCAAAGTAAGTCCTTCTTACAGGCAAATCAAGTCCTTCTTACAGGCAAATTAAGTCCTTCTTACAGGCAAATCAAGTCCTTCTTACAGGCACAAAGTCCTTCTTACAGGCAAATCAAGTCTTTCTTACAGGCATAAAGTCCTTCTTACAGGCAAACTAAGTCCTTCTTACAGGCAAACCAAGTCTTTCTTACAAGCACAAAGTCCTTCTTACAGGCAAACCAAGTCCTTCTTACAAGCAAATCAAGTCCTGCTTACAGGCAAAAAAGTCCTTCCTACAGGCAAAGCAAGTCCTTCTTATAGGCACAAAGTCCTTCTTACAGGCACAAAGTCCTTCTTACAGGCAAATCAAGTCCTTCTTACAGGCAAACTAAGTCCTTCTTACAGGCAAACCAAGTCCTTCTTACAGGCACAAAGTCCTTCTTACAGGAAAACCAAGTCCTTCCTACAGGCAAATCAAGTCCTGCTTACAGGCAAACAAAGTCCTTCCTACAGGCAAATCAAGTCCTTCTTACAGGCAAATCAAGTCCTTCTTACAGGCACAAAGTCCTTCTTACAGGCAAATCAAGTCTTTCTTACAGGCATAAAGTCCTTCTTACAGGCAAACTAAGTCCTTCTTACAGGCAAACCAAGTCTTTCTTACAAGCACAAAGTCCTTCTTACACGCAAACCAAGTCCTTCTTACAGGCAAATCAAGTCCTGCTTACAGGCAAACAAAGTCCTTCCTACAGGCAAAGCAAGTCCTTCTTACAGGCACAAAGTCCTTCTTACAGGCACAAAGTCCTTCTTACATGCAAATCAAGTCCTTCTTACAGGCAAACCAAGTCCTTCTTACAGGCAAACCAAGTCCTTCTTACAGGCACAAAGTCCTTCTTACAGGCAAACCAAGTCCTTCTTACAGGTAAACAAAGTCCTTCCTACAGGCAAAGCAAGTCCTTCTTACAGGCAAATCAAGTCCTTCTTACAGGCACAAAGTCCTTATTACAGGCAAATCAAGTCCTTCTTACAGGCATAAAGTCCTTCTTACAGGCAAACAAAGTCTTTCTTACAGGCAAATCAAGTCCTTCTTACAGGCAAACAAAGTCCTTCTTACAGGCAAATCAAGTCCTTCTTACAGGCAAATCAAGTCATTCTTACAGGCACAAAGTCCTTCTTACAGGCAAAGTAAGTCCTTCTTACAGGCAAATCAAGTCCTTCTTACAGGCAAATTAAGTCCTTTTTACAGGCAAATCAAGTCCTTCTTACAGGCACAAAGTCCTTCTTACAGGCAAATCAAGTCTTTCTTACAGGCATAAAGTCCTTCTTACAGGCAAACTAAGTCCTTCTTACAGGCAAACCAAGTCTTTCTTACAAGCACAAAGTCCTTCTTACAGGCAAACCAAGTCCTTCTTACAAGCAAATCAAGTCCTGCTTACAGGCAAAAAAGTCCTTCCTACAGGCAAAGCAAGTCCTTCTTACAGGCACAAAGTCCTTCTTACAGGAAAACCAAGTCCTTCCTACAGGCAAATCAAGTCCTGCTTACAGGCAAACAAAGTCCTTCCTACAGGCAAATCAAGTCCTTCTTACAGGCAAATCAAGTCCTTCTTACAGGCAAATCAAGTCTTTCTTACAGGCATAAAGTCCTTCTTACAGGCAAACTAAGTCCTTCTTACAGGCAAACCAAGTCTTTCTTACAAGCACAAAGTCCTTCTTACAGGCAAACCAAGTCCTTCTTACAGGCAAATCAAGTCCTTCTTACAGGCAAACAAAGTCCTTCCTACAGGCAAAGCAAGTCCTTCTTATAGGCACAAAGTCCTTCTTACAGGCACAAAGTCCTTCTTACAGGCAAATCAAGTCCTTCTTACAGGCAAACTAAGTCCTTCTTACAGGCAAACCAAGTCCTTCTTACAGGCACAAAGTCCTTCTTACAGGAAAACCAAGTCCTTCTTACAGGCAAATCAAGTCCTGCGTACAGGCAAACAAAGTCCTTCCTACAGGCAAATCAAGTCCTTCTTACAGGCAAATCAAGTCCTTCTTACAGGCAAATCAAGTCTTTCTTACAGGCATAAAGTCCTTCTTACAGGCAAACTAAGTCCTTCTTACAGGCAAACCAAGTCTTTCTTACAAGCACAAAGTCCTTCTTACAGGCAAACCAAGTCCTTCTTACAGGCAAATCAAGTCCTGCTTACAGGCAAACAAAGTCCTTCCTACAGGCAAAGCAAGTCCTTCTTACAGGCACAAAGTCCTTCTTACAGGCACAAAGTCCTTCTTACATGCAAATCAAGTCCTTCTTACAGGCAAACTAAGTCCTTCTTACAGGCAAACCAAGTCCTTCTTACAGGCAAACCAAGTCCTTCTTACAGGTAAACAAAGTCCTTCCTACAGGCAAAGCAAGTCCTTCTTACAGGCAAATCAAGTCCTTCTTACAGGCACAAAGTCCTTCTTACAGGCAAATCAAGTCCTTCTTACAGGCATAAAGTCCTTCTTACACGCAAATCAAGTCCTTCTTACAGGCATAAAGTCCTTCTTACAGGCAAACAAAGTCCTTCTTACAGGCAAATCAAGTCCTTCTTACAGGCAAAGCAAGTCATTCTTACAGGCACAAAGTCCTTCTTACAGGCAAAGTAAGTCCTTCTTACAGGCAAATCAAGTCCTTTTTACAGGCAAATTAAGTCCTTCTTACAGGCAAATCAAGTCCTTCTTACAGGCACAAAGTCCTTCTTACAGGCAAATCAAGTCTTTCTTACAGGCATAAAGTCCTTCTTACAGGCAAACTAAGTCCTTCTTACAGGCAAACCAAGTCTTTCTTACAAGCACAAAGTCCTTCTTACAGGCAAACCAAGTCCTTCTTACAAGCAAATCAAGTCCTGCTTACAGGCAAAAAAGTCCTTCCTACAGGCAAAGCAAGTCCTTCTTATAGGCACAAAGTCCTTCTTACAGGCACAAAGTCCTTCTTACAGGCAAATCAAGTCCTTCTTACAGGCAAACTAAGTCCTTCTTACAGGCAAACCAAGTCCTTCTTACAGGCACAAAGTCCTTCTTACAGGAAAACCAAGTCCTTCCTACAGGCAAATCAAGTCCTGCTTACAGGCAAACAAAGTCCTTCCTACAGGCAAATCAAGTCCTTCTTACAGGCAAATCAAGTCCTTCTTACAGGCACAAAGTCCTTCTTACAGGCAAATCAAGTCTTTCTTACAGGCATAAAGTCCTTCTTACAGGCAAACTAAGTCCTTCTTACAGGCAAACCAAGTCTTTCTTACAAGCACAAAGTCCTTCTTACACGCAAACCAAGTCCTTCTTACAGGCAAATCAAGTCCTGCTTACAGGCAAACAAAGTCCTTCCTACAGGCAAAGCAAGTCCTTCTTACAGGCACAAAGTCCTTCTTACAGGCACAAAGTCCTTCTTACATGCAAATCAAGTCCTTCTTACAGGCAAACCAAGTCCTTCTTACAGGCAAACCAAGTCCTTCTTACAGGCACAAAGTCCTTCTTACAGGCAAACCAAGTCCTTCTTACAGGTAAACAAAGTCCTTCCTACAGGCAAAGCAAGTCCTTCTTACAGGCAAATCAAGTCCTTCTTACAGGCACAAAGTCCTTCTTACAGGCAAATCAAGTCCTTCTTACAGGCATAAAGTCCTTCTTACAGGCAAACAAAGTCTTTCTTACAGGCAAATCAAGTCCTTCTTACAGGCAAATTAAGTCCTTCTTACAGGCATTAAGTCCTTTTTACAGGCACAAAGTTCTTTTTACAGGCACAAGTCCTTTTTATAGGCACAAGTCCTTTTTACAGGCACCAAGTCCTTTTTACAGGCACCAAGTCCTTCTTACAAGTATCTCCACGGGGTGACCTACCATACGGGTCAAATCTCAATCAAAATTTAATTAGTAGAATCCTTTCATTGGGAATCTACCATGAGTTGACCTACCATACAGGTCAAATTTCAATCAAAATTTAATCAGTAGAATCCTTTCATTAGGAAGCTACCATGGTACGACCCACCATACGGGTCAAATGGTATGACCCACCATACGGGTCAAATTTTAATTCAATTTTTAATCAGTAGAATCCTTTTATTAGGAATCTACCATGGGTTGATCCACCATACGGGTTCAAGTTCAACCACCCTAAACTTTTATATAACGAATCCTTTGGTTCTCATTTCATTTTCAGTGGAACATTCATGTCACGACTCTTTTTATTTCCTTATATTGAGTCGATTAGAATTCGGGTGTCATCTCATCTTTGAAATGAACCTCTACCGAGCCTCCTTTCAAAGAGGGGCAGCTGTTAACACCTGATTTTTAATCATTTTTTCTATTGTTAAAGTAATAAAAAATCCATAAAACTTCATAAACTTGAAAAATCAACTTTGGAGACCTTAGCCAAGCCTAGGCAACCAATTTTGATCAAAAAACGATTTTTCATATTTTCAGTGTTTTTACGTATTTTTTATTTATTTATTTTCGAAAATTAATAGAAAATTCATAAAAATTCATAAAATTGAAAAATCAACTTTGGGGACCTTAGCCAAGCCTAGGGAACCACTTTTGACCAAAAAATAAGTTTTCATATTTTTGATATTTTTCGGTATTTTTATTTTCGAAAATTCATAAAACAAAAAATTAAGAAAAATGAGAAAATTGTAAAATCAGCTTTGGAAGCCTTGGCCAAGCCTAGGCAACCATTTTTGAACAAAAAATAAATTTTCATATTTTTTATATATTTTTTTAATGTTTTTTAAAAAATAAATAATACAAAAATACTTGAAACTTTTGGAAAAATAAAATTTGAGGCAAAAAAAAAATACACAAAGATAGTTAATATTTTTATTAAATCTATTTTTATATTGGCCATCGCAAATTCAGAAAAATTCAATTCGAGTCACGTGTTCCTTCACGAGTATAATCTCGAATCGGGCCTAAAAATTTTTAATTTGAGTCAACTTATTTTTAATTTTAACTTTTTATGAGTTGTGACATTGTCTTCTAATATTTTAAATTTTCATCTTGGCCCAATTATACCCAGAATGACTCAATTTTGTAAAAGGGCTTTAATTAAATTCTGCATTATTTTCAGCGGCAAGAAATGAGCTTAAATTTGACATGTGGTAAATTTTAGTGTATCAAAAATTGTGAGGAGATTTAGACTCAAAAAAATATATTTTTTCAGGGACTGAATTGTAAATACTTAAAATTAGAATGGAGAAGGGAAGATGGAGATGAAGAAGAGTTAGTGGAGAAATTAGAATGGAAGATAAGAATAGAGAAGGGAAGATGGAGATGAAGAAGAGTTAGTGGAGAAATTAGAATGGGAGATAAATATGGAGAAGGGAAGATGAAGATGAAGAAGAGTTAGTGGAGAGATTAGAATGTGAGATAGAGATGGAGAATGGAAGATGAAAATGAAGAAGAGTTAGTGGAGAAATTAGAATGGGAGATAGAGTTAGTGGAAAAATTAGAATGGGAGATAGATGAGTAGATTATAAAAGGAGGAAGAAGTGAGCTTGAGTGAGGATTGGATTTTTTGGAGAGAAAATTTGAAGTGTTTGAGAGAATTTTTTGGAGAGAAAATTTGAAGTGTTTGAGAATTTTTTTTTGAGAGAAAATTTTGGATGTTTGAGAGAGTTTTGGGAGATTGAAGAAAAATTTGAGAGAAAGAAAATACCAAAAGAGAGAGAATTTTGAAGATGATGGGAGTTTAAAGCTAGGGGTTACCATCACAAATTCCTTTATCGATCAATATAAATCAAGAGTTCATCATCGTCAACGAGCAAGCAAATTCGAGCTAAGTGTTTTTATTTATTCATTTATTTATGATTTTACTCGCAAATTAGCACAAATTGTATACACTTTCTCCATCTCCTTTTTTTCCCATATTTTATGTCAGGAGAAGAATATCTCTATGTCAACAGCAAAAATATCGTAGAGATGCAAAAATCGGCCAAGACAAGCTCCTAAGTTGTCCACCGATTTCTCAACTGATCTGTGACTAAACGTCCTTCTTAATTCAAAAGAAACTCTCTATATTGGGAATATAGAGAGTGAAAATCAATTATAGAAATCCCTCCCAAAAAAACGGGAGATAAGTACTCGTTCCACTCTTCTGGTTTTAGGTGCAGATTAGCACATATTTTGTATACTGACACTTCACTCTATTTTATATCTGGAAGCCGCAGCTCTATATCAATGGTCAACCCTATGGAAGCACAAAATCGGCTTAGATGAGTCCTCAAGCGCGCACAAATTTTAAATTGTTGAATCAATTCGTTGTATTTCATTTTAAATAATTCATACCCCAGAATGGAGAGGACAAAGTCCATCCGCAATCTAAATACATGCACCATAAATCCCAAAGGGAAGAGCCAAGCCAATGCTTAGCCTCCCATTGGAGGTTTTTACTTACAGTAGTTAAATACCTGCAACTTAAATACCTGCACCTTAAATCCCAAAGGGAAGAGCCAAGCCAATGCTTAGCCTCCCATTGGAGGTTTTTACTTACAGTAATTAAATACCTGCAACTTAAATACCTGTACCTGAAATCCCAAAGGGAAGAGCCAAGCCAATACTTAGCCTCCCATTGGAGGTTTTTACTTACAGTAGTTAAATACTTGCAACTTAAATACCTGTACCTTAAATCCCAAAGGGAAGAGCCAAGCCAATGCTTAGCCTCCCATTGGAGGTTTTTACTTACAGTAATTAAATACCTGCAACTTAAATACATGTACCTTAAATCCCAAAGGGAAGAGCCAAGCCAATGCTTAGCCTCCCATTGGAGGTTTTTACTTACAGTAGTTTAAATACTTGCAACTTAAATACATGTACCTTAAATCCCAAAGGGAAGAGCCAAGCCAATGCTAGGCCTCCCATTGGAGGTGTTTATTCACTGTCACGTACTTCCTATAATTTAATTTTTGAATCATCAGACCCAAAAGATGAGTAGGTCGTAATACTGCACAGAAGTCGTTAACACACTCCCTCTTTCGGCTTCAGGGAATCTTTAACACTTAAAAAAAATATAACAAATAAAAATATATACCATCCATGCATCCTATTTAAAAAGTTAAAACACAAAAGAGAATACCCTACTAGAGCCTTAGGAATAAACCAAGCCTGAGTTGCCGAATTAGGATATCCATGAAATTAAGGTACCGAAAGGGCATTAGTTTTAATTAACTAGTGTAACCAAGTCCCCGAGCTCATAATCTCTGGTTCGCAGGAATAAATTAGTTCTCCCGCTAATTTATTTAGGTTTCTAATCGACCTACCAAGAACGATTAGTGGCGACTCTAAATTTCAAAATCATATAAACAAAAACCAAAGTTGCGATTCGGTAGGGCTTGGGAGGGTCCGCGTTAGGTTAGTCAAATCTAATTAACCTAATAATCCGTTAACCCCCTTTAGAAACAAATTTAAAATTTTTTTAGAGGGTCGCGACAATCACCACCAAGCGGACATTGACGATGATCTTTTCGCCATAATCAACCAGTTTGATATCAGTAAAGCATCGGGACTGTGATGCACTTGTTCAGCCAGTAACCACGAGACCTTCAATATGGCCGATGCATACCTAATTTGGGATGAAGCCAGCTGATCATGGGAGAGCCTGCAGAGGAAGCGGAACTAATCCTGAATGAGTGAATGTGTTTTATTTCCTTGCGTGATGTGTTTTTCTGCTTTTGTGAATGTGTAAAAGTAAGGAGTAATAATCCGACTTCCCCCTGTTAAATGCTCGAATCCGCCACCTCACCAACCTCGCGACGAATTGATGGCGAGTGAAAATCTGCATAAACCTGAAGGGTAACTCCGTATCATTTCAATTTACCCTCAGTTGCTCCAAGTTTTAAAATTAAGCCCCTTCTATTCTCAGGAAATTGCAAATCGACCCGAGAACGCAATCATATCCGAATACAGGTTGGATAAAATTTGGGGGCAAATCAACTCATGGGCATTACCACGGGATAGACAGCTTCGGACAAAGGAAAGTACAAGCGAAAGACGCGAACAATCTCAGAAATGGGTAATTCTGTATCGTTCTAATGTGCACATAATCATCTCAAGTCTTGAATTGTCTTATTCCATTCTTAACAGGGATTGCAAATTACCTCGAGAAATACCGTAACATGGCCCAAGGTGATACAACAGGGCTGCGTTATCCCCAAGGATTAACCCTTGAAAAGAAAGCCCCATGGACACCTACGGTCCAATGGACCGAATGGTATGGGGGATGACAGTAGGTCCGAAATATTCCGAGTTCGATCCCCAAGGGTGGGGAATGTTGTATGTATTATAAATAAATGAAACAACTTTTTGTGCATTTCTTTTTTTTACAAACAGGAATACTCGACGAGTAATATCAAAGTCAGTATTTTACCATAGTCTTCCCATAATGGTGAGGCGCCCAACAAAAGTCGAGGAAAATTCAATCCAACAAAACTGGTAAAAGACTCGTGTAAGACATTCAAGATGAAGGGTAAATCAGTATCGTTTTCAATTTATCCCTTTTAATACTGGCTGATATGTCTCTTTTTCTTTTTACAGGAGATATTTACACTAACATTTAACATGTTGAAGGAGACAAATCCAAAAGAAAATTATGATCATCTGACAAGATCTATTCTGGTGAAAAATGGGGCAAATTGATCACAAGCTCTGAAGCGAAAAAGCAAATATGTCTTCCTTATCTCGTTTGATTTCAAGAATAATTTCTCTGCTTTTTACAGGGGCATTCAACCGCTAAACCGTGGCGGTCGCTGTCATTAAACAAACCGAAATGCTCCCTCACCCATATGCTTCATCACGTAGAGACAAAGTTTGAGACGAACCACCCCTCGACATAAGGAGTAGGCTTCCCAATTTGTTCGGTCCGCCCACATACCAGGGGCAATTCAAATCCGCCCATATTTGCACATTATATAAACACACGTAATGCTAAAAAATTGTCACATCTGCATTGTGCTTACACAGTTCATGAATTATGTATGACTATTCCGTGTGTTTAACTTACCAACTCCAACTTAGAGCATAAACTGCACAGGAGACATCAAATGTGCAGAATGGGGCATGACAGGATGAGGAAAGGCAAACCATTTCCACGCAAGTCTAACATTTTAATTTACAGATAAACAGCCTTTCCCCAGAGTGAGAGAAGGCCCTTTCGGATTGAAGTCCCCCATTCAGATTACATTCGAGGCGTTCATACTATGAGAACCTCCTTAAACAGAATTGGTAATGCAAGCTTGACAGAATAGTTTTGCATGATCCATATTTGGATTGATTGCATCATGAGTTATCACACAGACTACTTCTAATCATTGCCGACTTGGTTGAATAGTTTTACATGAACCGATCAACTCATTGATGAAAATGCTTGCACATGTTACCTCTGATACTGCCTGACAGGCAACACATTCCCAATGTTCAAACTACCTTCCAAAGTCTTGAAATTCATTCGGCGATTACTGAATGAACAAGCCTGGTTGTCGAGAAGCCACCAAGCATTTCTTCCAAATTCTCAGGTAAGTATATCTTCAACCTGAACCTTTCAAGAGAATGAATTCTGACGGTTGTTGGGGTACTCGAATCCATTGCGGTACATACAGGTATCCACCTTCTTCAATAAAGCATGATTTGTCTCAAGGACAGAAATGTTCGAGACCTTTTGATCTCTACCTCTTTGGTTTATTCCTAAAGCGACAGGATAATATAATTTGGGTTTGAGCTTCTGCAGGATTCCTGATCTTTCCAGATTCCAGAATGGCACCCTTTGAGGTACACCAATTCCTTCTTACAGGCAAAATAAGTCCTTCTTACAGGCAAACAAAGTCCTTCTTACAGGCAAATCAAGTCCTTCTTATAGGCACAAAGTCCTTCTTATAGGCAAATCAAGTCCTTCTTACAGGCAAAACAAGTCCTTCTTACAGGCACAAAGTCCTTCTTACAGGCAAATCAAGTCCTTCTTACAGGTAAAACAAGTCCTTCTTACAGGCACAAAGTCCTTCTTACAGGTAAATCAAGTCCTTCTTACAGGCAAAACAAGTCCTTCTTACAGGCAAAACAAGTCCTTCTTACAGGCAAATCAAGTCCTTCTTACAGGCATAAAGTCCTTCTTATAGGCAAACCAAGTTCTTCTAACAGGCACCAAGTCCTTCTTACAGGCAAACCAAGTCCTTCTTACAGGCAAACCAAGTCCTTCTTACAGGCAAAACAAGTCCTTCTTACAGGCACAAAGTCCTTCTTACAGGCAAATCAAGTCCTTCTTACAGGCAAAACAAGTCCTTCTTACAAGCAAATCAAGTCCTTCTTACAGGCATAAAGTCCTTCTTATAGGCAAACCAAGTTCTTCTTACAGGCACCAAGTCCTTCTTACAGGCATAAAGTCCTTCTTACAGGCAAACCAAGTCCTTCTTATAGGCAAACCAAGTCCTTCTTATAGGCACCAAGTCCTTCTTATAGGCAAACTAAGTCCTTCTTACAGGCAAACCAAGTCCTTCTTACAGACACAAAGTCCTTCTTACAGGCAAATCAAGTCCCTTCTTACAGGCACAAAGTCCTTCTTACAGGCAAATCAAGTCCTTCTTACAGGCACAAAGTCCTTCTTACAGGCATAAAGTCCTTCTTACAGGCAAATCAAGTCCTTCTTACAGGCATAAAGTCCTTCTTACAGGCAAACAAAGTCCTTCTTACAGGCAAATCAAGTCCTTCTTACAGGCACAAAGTCCTTCTTACAGGCAAAGTAAGTCCTTCTTACAGGCAAAACAAAGTCCTTCTTACAGGCAAACAAAGCCCTTCTTACAAGCAAATCAAGTCCTTCTTACAGGCAAAGCAAGTCCTTCTTACAGGCACAAAGTTATTCTTACAGGTAAAGCACCAAGTCCTTTTTACTGGCACCTGTCGCGACCCTCTAAAAAAATTTTAAATTTTAAAAGGGGTTAACGGATTATTAGGTTAATTAGATTTGACTAACCTAACGCGGACCCTCCCAAGCCCTACCGAATCGCAACTTTGGTTTTTGTTTAAATGATTTTAAAATTTGGAGTCGCTACTAATCGTTCTTGGTAGATCGATTAGAAACCTAAATAAATTAGCGGGAGAACTAATTTATTCCTGTGAACCAGAGATTAGGAGCTCGGGGACTTGGTTACACTAGTTAATTAAAACTAATGCCCTTTCGGTACCTTAATTTCATGGATATCCTAATTCGGCAACTCAGGCTTGGTTTATTCCTAAGGCTATAGTAGGGTATTCTCTTTTGTGTTTTCACTTTTTAAATAGGATGCATGGATGGTATATATTTTTATTTGTTATATTTTTTTAAGTGTTAAAGATTCCCTGAAGCAGAAAGAAGGAGTGTGTTAACGACTTCTGTGCAGTATTACAACCTAATTATCTTTTGGGTCTGATGATTCAAAAATTAAATTATAGGAAGTACATGACAGTGAATAAACACCTCCAATGGGAGGCCTAGCATTGGCTTGGCTCTTCCCTTTGGGATTTAAGGTACAGGTATTTAAGTTGCAGGTATTTAAACTACTGTAAGTAAAAACCTCCAATGGGAGGCTAAGCATTGGCTTGGCTCTTCCCTTTGGGATTTAAGGTACATGTATTTAAGTTGCAGATATTTAACTACTGTAAGTAAAAACCTCCAATGGGAGGCTAAGCATTGGCTTGGCTCTTCCCTTTGGGATTTAAGGTACATGTATTTAAGTTGCAAGTATTTAACTACTGTAAGTAAAAACCTCCAATGGGAGGCTAAGCATTGGCTTGGCTCTTCCCTTTGGGATTTAAGGTATAGATATTTAAGTTGCAAGTATTTAACTACTGTAAGTAAAAACCTCCAATGGGAGGCTAAGCATTGGCTTGGCTCTTCCCTTTGGGATTTAAGGTACAGGTATTTAAGTTGCAGGTATTTAACTACTGTAAGTAAAAACCTCCAATGGGAGGCTAAGCATTGGCTTGGCTCTTCCCTTTGGGATTTATGGTGCAGGTATTTAAATTGCGGATGGACTTTGTCCTCTCCATTCTGGGGTATGAATTCTTTAAAATAAAATACAACGAATTGATTCAACAATTTGAAATTTGTGCGCGCTTGAGGACTCCTCCAAGCCGATTTTGTGCTTCCATAGGGTTGACCATTGATATAAAGCTGCGGCTTCCTGACATAAAATAGAGTGAAATGTCAATATACAAAATATGTGCTAATCTGCACCTAAAACCAAAAGAGTGGAAAGAGAACTTATCTCCCATTTTTTTGGGAGGGATTTCTATAATTGATTTTCGCTCTCTATGTTCCCAATATAGAGAGTCTCTTTTGAATTAAGATGGACTTTTAGTCACAAATCAACTGAGAAATCGGTGGACAGCTTAGGAGCTTGTTTGGGCGATTTTTGCATCTCTACGAGATTTTTTGCCGTTGACATAGAGATATCCTTCTCCTGACATAAAATATGGGAAAAATGGAGGTAGGAGAAAGTGTATACAATTTGTGCTAATTTGCGACTAAAACCACAAATAAATGAATAAATAAAAAACACTTAGCTCGAATTTGTTTGCTCGTTGACGAGGATAAATGTTGACACCTGAACTTTAATCATTTTTTCTATTGCTAAGGTAATAAAAAATCCATAAAAATTCATAAAATTGAAAAATCAACTTTGGGGACCTTAGCCAAGCCTAGGGAACTAATTTTGACCAAAAAACGATTTTTCGTATTTTCAGTATTTTTACGTATTTTTTATTTATTTATTTTCAAAAATTAATAGAAAATCCATAAAAATTCATAAAATTGAAAAATCAACTTTGGGAACCTTAGCCAAGCCTAGGGAACGAATTTTGACCAAAAAATAATTTTTCATATTATATATATATTTTAATTTTTTTTTTAAAAATACAAAAAATATTTGAAAATTTTGAAAAAATAACATTTGAGGCCAAAAAATACACAAAGATAGTTAATATTTTTATTTTAAATCTATTTTCATGTTGGCCATCGCAAATTCAGAAAAATCCAATTCGAGTCACGTGTTCCTCCACGAGTATAATCTCGAATCGGGCCTAAACAAATTTAATTTGAGTCAACTTATTTTTAACTTTCACTTTTTATGAGTTGTGACATTGTCTTCTAATATTTTAAATTTTCATCTTGGCCCAATTATACCCAGAATGACTTAATTTTGCAAAAGGGCTTTAATTAAATTATGCATTATTTTCAGCGACAAGAAATGAGCTTAAATTTGACATGTGGTAAATTTTGGTGTGTCAAAAATTGTGAGGAGATTTGGACTTAAAGAAATATATTTTTTCAGGGACTGAATTGTAAATACTTAAAATTCAAGGACTAAAGTGCAAATACCTAACTCTTGAAGGATTATTTTACAAATAATAAAAAGAAAAGTTAGTGGATAAATTAGAATAGAGAAGGGAAGATGAAGAAGAGGAGATGAAGAAGAGAAGTTGGAGAAGAATGGATGGAGAAAATAAGATAAGAATAGAGAAGGGAAGATGGAGATGAAGAAGAGTTAGTAGAGAAATTAGAATGGAAGATAAGAATAGAGAAGGGAAGATGGAGATTAAGAAAAGTTAGTGGAGAAATTAGAATGGGAGATAAATATGGAGAAGGGAAGATGAAGATGAAGAAGAGTTAATGGAGAGATTAGAATGTGAGATAGAGATGGAGAATGGAAGATGAAAATGAAGAAGAGTTAGTGGAGAAATTAGAATGGGAGATAGAGTTAGTGGAAAAATTAGAATGGGAGATAGATGAGTAGGTTATAAAAGGAGAAAGAAGTGAACTTGAGAAAGGATTCTTGGGAGAGAAAATTTGAAGTGTTTGGGAGGATTTTTTTTGGAGAGAAAATTTTGGATGTTTGAGAGAGTTTTGGGAGATTGAAGAAAAATTTGAGAGAAAGAAAATACCAAAAGAGAGAGAATTTTGAAGATGATGGGAGTTCAAAGCTAGGGATTATCATCACAAATTCCTTCATCGATAAATATAAATCAAGAGTTCATCCTCGTCAACGAGCAAGCAAATTCGAGCTAAGTGTTTTTATTTATTCATTTGTTTATGGTTTTACTTGCAAATTAGCACAAATTGTATACACTTTCTCCATCTCCTCTTTTTTTTCCATATTTTATGTCAGGAAAAGGATATCTCTACGTCAACAGCAAAAATCTCGTAGATATGCAAAAATCGGCCCAGACAAGCTCCTAAGCTGTCCACCGATTTCTCAACTGATCTGTGACTAAAAGTCCCTCTTAATTCAAAAGAAACTCTCTATATTGGGAACATAGAGAGCGAAAATCAATTATAGAAATCCCTCCCAAAAAAATGGGAGATAAGTACTCTTTCCACTCTTCTGGTTTTAGGTGCAGATTAGCACATATTTTGTATACTGACATTTCACTCTATTTTATGTCAGGAAGCCGCAGCTTTATATCAATGGTCAACCCTATGGAAGCACAAAATCGGCTTGGAGGAGTCCTCAAGCGCGCACAAATTTCAAATTGTTGAATCAATTCGTTGTATTTTATTTTAAAGAATTCATACCCCAGAATGGAGAGGACAAAGTCCATCCGCAATTTAAATACCTGCACCATAAATCCCAAAGGGAAGAGCCAAGCCAATGCTTAGCCTCCCATTGGAGGTTTTTACTTACAGTAGTTAAATACCTGCAACTTAAATACCTGTACCTTAAATCCCAAAGGGAAGAGCCAAGCCAATGCTTAGCCTCCCATTGGAGGTTTTTACTTACAGTAGTTAAATACCTGCAACTGAAATACCTATACCTTAAATCCCAAAGGGAAGAGCCAAGCCAATGCTTAGCCTCCCATTGGAGGTTTTTACTTACAGTAGTTAAATACTTGCAACTTAAATACATGTACCTTAAATCCCAAAGGGAAGAGCCAAGCCAATGCTTAGCCTCCCATTGGAGGTTTTTACTTACAGTAGTTAAATACCTGCAACTTAAATACATGTACCTTAAATCCCAAAGGGAAGAGCCAAGCCAATGCTTAGCCTCCCATTGGAGGTTTTTACTTACAATAGTTTAAATACTTGCAACTTAAATACCTATACCTTAAATCCCAAAGGGAAGAGCCAAGCCAATGCTAGGCCTCCCATTGGAGGTGTTTATTCACTGTCATGTACTTCCTATAATTTAATTTTTGAATCATCAGACCCAAAAGATAAGTAGGTCGTAATACTGCACAGAAGTCGTTAACACACTCCCTCTTTCGGCTTCAGGGAATCTTTAACACTTAAAAAATATAACAAATAAAAATATATACCATCCATGCATCCTATTTAAAAAGTGAAAACACAAAAGAGAATACCCTACTAGAGCCTTAGGAATAAACCAAGCCTGAGTTGCCGAATTAGGATATCCATGAAATTAAGGTACCGAAAGGGCATTAGTTTTAATTAACTAGTGTAACCAAGTCCCCGAGCTCCTAATCTCTGGTTCGCAGGAATAAATTAGTTCTCCCGCTAATTTATTTAGGTTTCTAATCGACCTACCAAGAACGATTAGTGGCGACTCCAAATTTTAAAATCATTTAAACAAAAACCAAAGTTGCGATTCGGTAGGGCTTGGGAGGGTCCGCGTTAGGTTAGTCAAATCTAATTAACCTAATAATCCGTTAACCCCCTTTAAAATTTAAAATTTTTTTAGAGGGTCGCGACAGACTGGAGACTCCGCTGGGGAAGGGGTTTTTAAATTTTCGAAAAAAGATACGAGTTGGAATATTTGAATTTTTTTCGAAATTTTAAAAGTCTTAGTGGACTTAGGCCAATGAAAATTTCATGCATATCTCGCTTCTGGTGATATTGTTTGGGACTCATTCTATAGGTGTTATATGTTTTTGCAGGATGTGAGTTATAAGGGGCGGAGTGTTTGGCTAACCCCTTTGTTTTGCAGGCTCGGTGTTGGGTTTATTTGTTTAATTTCGCACATTTTTAGAAGCGCTGTTTTGATATCAATTGTTGTGCATGTCTTGCATACTCTGAGGATCACGACACCTGCACACACATTATCTGAATTGTGTCGATTGCGCTCGGGTTTTTGTCATATTTTTATTGCTTCAATAAAAATGAAATTTTCCTGAAAAAATTTTCCTCTGAAAATTTCAATAAAAAGAAAAATTCCTTAAAAAAAAACTCTAGTAGACATCAAGTGATTTTATCACATTTTTCAAATTATAAAAACTTGCAAGAAAATTCTTCTCGAGAAATTCGCTCATGTTTTTCTAAGAAAATTTTCTCTAAATAAAATTAGACTAATTGACCAATAAGAGATTTTTGTCATGTTTTTTTCTCTCCAATAAAAATGAAATTTTCCTGACAAATTTTCCTTTGAAAATTTATTTCGATAAAAAGAAAAATTCCTTTAAAAAAACATCAAGTGATTTTATCACATTCTTTCAAATTATAAAAACTTGCAACAAAAATTCTTTTCGAGAAATTCGCTCATGTTTTTCTAAGAAAAGTTTCTCTAAATAAAATTAGACTAATGTCTCGGGGGAATTTCGTTAACCAATAAAGGATTTCTGTCATGTCTTTCCTGCTTCAATAAAAATAAAATTTTCCTGACAAATTTACCTCTGAAAATTTATTTTGATAAAAAGGAAATTCCTTCAAAAATTTTAGTAAACGTCAAGAGACTTTGTCACATTCCTTTAAAAAAATAAAAAAAAGAATAATAAATCTGAAAAAAATTCTGTATCAAAAATTAACCCATTTCTTCCTAAGGAAATTTTTTTTTCTTTCTTCCGATTTCTCTACAAAATAGAAAAAATCAAATTGGACTAATATAGGAGTCATGGACCGACATTTCTTGTGTCGCATACTAATTATATCCTTTTCTTTTGCAGAGAGATCCTAGATACCCCAGACGGGTGTAAAAATTAAGTTCAATAATATATCAAGAATCATCTTCAGAAATACCAAAAGACGAAAAACACCGAGGCTTCAACCGTTAATTCTGGGGGGCAAACGAACATTGTCCATCTTTGACAGAAAAAATTGTGTCAATCCGTAAACTTGTATGGGCAGTGTATTCTGATATGACGATGGATTTATACTGATTAAACATGGGGGCATATTTAATGTATTGCAGAGGATCCCGCGTCTTTTGAAAAATAATATGGATTATATAATCAGAACCCATGAAACAAATACCTTTACCTGATCAAATCAACCAGAGACCGGTCTTAAAATTTCCTCTTATCCGAAACATGCGGAGGGCTTTAGAGGACCGAGGTTCTATTAATGAACGTGGCCCACAGGAATTTCTCCCGACGCTACAGGCCACCGACACGAGCAAGTGGACGCCGAAAGAAACAAAATATGGATAAAAGTGGGCACACAACAGGTGGCCGGATTTACTACCAGCGCACTGATCGAGTGGTCATAGCGTTATTGTTCCTGATCTCAAGATGGATAGTGGGGGCCACCGCCGAACCCATCATCAATGTTCTCGATATCATCGTCTGGAGCAATTAAACAAGAACATCAAGAAGAACATTAAGCCTCGACATCTTCGGTACCTCAAATCGTTCTGTTATGCTATGCGGAAGAAACGATAGCAGGAAAATTAAAAAAAAAAACAAAACAAAACACGTGAAGCTTTTCTTTCATTCCATTCATCAAAGAGTATTACAACAACTCACTGGGGAGGAAAGGTAAAACCAAACTGGGCCCTGATAACCATTACGAAAGAGCTCAACTGACTCTCCAAACAGTTGATGCTCTGGATGCACCGGGCGCTCTCGGGATCAAGCTCCGCGAGCCTAAAGAAGAGGCGATCGCACTTCTCTTTAACCTGGGCCATAGTGGCCTCGTAATGCTCAACGGAAAACTCCAGGTCCGGAACCGCTGCCCTCTCGAAAGCAATGTCTGCCGTAATGTCATCAAGTCTCTCCTGCAGCCAACCACATTTACACCTCATCACAATATTGCCTGGCTCCTGTTCGGCGTAAGTTCGGACCAAGGCCAGACGGTCCACCAACTTTCCCCTCTCACGAACCAGCCACGAAAGCTGATCGTTGGCAAACTTGAGGGCCTTTTTGTGATTATCAGCCACAAACGTAACTGTTGCCAGACGCTCGTGCCGGTCTCGGTAACGGGCTTTCACGACGGCGGTCACAAGGACCGTCTCATAAGCACGGTTATAGGCAGCCAGAAAATTGATGAAGAGGGTCGAGAAGTTCCGGTACTCCTTCCCTAGTTGGGTACCCTCAACAGAAGCAGCGTCCACGGTCCTAAATAAACCGAGGATTTCAGCCTCAACGGTAGAGTTTTTGGCTATATGAGCGTAACCTCTACCAAGAAGATTGTAGAGTCTCTCCCACCCAGCTAGGACTTCGGCGGATAAGGTATGGTTAGGAGAATTAGCCATTTTTGAAAGCAGAATACGAAAGAAAGGGGGAGAGAGGTGAGGCAGATGAGCGGAATGCGAAGATGGTAATCTGCTTTGAAGTAAATATTGATTTTATAGTGACGGTATCAACCAGTCAAGATTTCTCTTATCTACCATTCTCTATTGGCACCACCCTCGTTGGCTCGAATTCCCATCAGATGGCGACTGCGAGCTAAGCGAGTCCGAAATCTCCGCATAAAGTTTGACGAGACACCGCCACTTTGAAAAAGAAGACGGAAAGATGAGCTGAGTGGAAGACACGGCAAACGTTAGCGAAAAGGAGGTACGACTTGTCTTCATTGGAGGACCCGCCAGTAAATCGACGGTGGAGATCTTGACAGGGGCCCTCTATCACGAAAAGAAAAAAGAAGACAAACTGAGCGAGAAACAAGGATTTCCCTTTTGATCAAAAGCTGAATATCAGATTTTCTCCCTCGGAAAATCTAATAGCGCTGCCCGTGAAGAGGGAAGTCGTTGCTATTGCCAGAGAGAGAACTTGTCCCCATTTGATAGTCAGAGTTCATTCGCAAGAACTCGCAGGAGAAAGATAGAGAGGAAGGAGTTCTCGTGGGAGAGGAATTCAAAACCTTCACCATCAAAGCATCGGCTTTCAAAGCCTGTTACGAGAAGGCATCAACGATCTCGTGATCCCTCAAGTCCGAGAAGACATCCCGAGGCGGTCTCGAATCGGCAGTCATAGATCCAGAAATATGTCGAGTATTAGGGGAACGAGCGCATGTTCAACCCTGGTCAAAGCTGATGAAGTTCCTTACCCTGAGGGTCTACTGGTCATGGCCATTGACCGTAATCCAGTCTCTCTGTCAATCCTTGTTACCGTATTAAGAAAATGCCGGTATAAGGTTGTAGCTCAAGCAAAGGCGACAGAGGCCTTAGAGATATTAAGGAGGAGTAGTGACCCGTTTGATATCGTCCTCACCGCCATGGTAGGGATTGACATGGATGTTTTCACTCTCTTGGAAGTCATCAATTCTAAATTAAACATGCCAGTCCTCGTAATATCGGCAAGCGATGATCAGCAAGCCCTAATGAAGGCTGTCTTAAATGGGGCCCAAGACGTCGTAACGAAACCAGTTAGAGTTCAGATGCTTCAAAACATATGGCAGCACGTGGTAAGGAAGCAATTGCACGACCATGAGAACAAGCATCAAGCCTTCAATTTTGTTCCAAGCAACTGGAGAAAGAAGATGAGTTGGTCTCCCGAGCTGCATCGTATGTTTGTTAATGCAGTTCAGCAGCTAGGAATAGATTCGGCACGGCCGCAACATATACTGGAAATTATGAAGGTAGAGGGACTCACTAAAGCAAATGTTTCGAGTCATCTTCAGAAGTACAGAAAAAGGGTGAGAGAACACAATGCAGCTCAGAATCAAGAAAACCAAGGCGGGACTGATCCAAGCCTGAACGTCGAGTCTCCTCGCCACCATAAGTTCCCCAGGTTAGCATGGGGCGAGCCACTTCCCATCATCAACCAAGCTAGTAGCCATGCCATCAATCCCCCAGGCGTTAATCAAAGTATCCCCCAGAATCACCCTAATGCTCTTCAAGAGTATAGACCGCAGGAGCAGTGTATTCAGATTCCTTGGTTTGAGCACCAACCTGTGGCTAGAACTCATCCCATGATCAGCGCGCCTGCGCAGCTAGAGAATCAGACAAGAAGTTATCCTGAGCACTTCCACTTCTCTAATCCTCGAATGAAAGAAGTTTTTGGCAGCAGGACAGTTGGTGATCCCCACACTTTCTCGAGTAATGATGAAGGCTCCAGCATGAGAAGTCAAATTGCTCATGGCGAGGACAGAATGAGAAATCTACTGCCAGCATTTGCCAACAACAATGCCCAATTCGAGCATCAGTTGCTGGAAGGTTCAAGAGATTACCCAGATGATGAGCTTACTGCCCTGGTCAACCAGTTTAGGGTTGACAGACGTCCCAAGCCGCGATCAGGAGCCAGTGAGTAGGGACTCTCAAACATCGGTTATCCACACCCGAACCAACACGAGACTAGCTGATTATCGAAGAGCCACAGGAGAGGCAGAACTGACCTTGAATAAGTGCACCTTTCATTTCATGCTTAATTCCCCTGCGTATGATATTTTCCAGCTTTCTAGGTGTCTCGATTTAATTCAAGGACAAGGGGGCAATTTATTTATCCCGTCGAATGCGTGAATCCCTTTTTATGCTAGATTTAGGGTGGATCAATTTGTGGCAACGTCGCTGACTGCCATAATGAGAAATGTTGAATGGCCTCACGTAGGGAAATTTCAAGTGAAAAGCCCAGGCGAGCTCGAAGACGGGTAACTGTGTGTCGTTCCAATTTACCCTCAATCGTTGCAAAATGCAAAATTGGATTTGTTCCATTCTCACCCAAGGGATTGCAAAGTGCCTCAAGAGTGTCGCAAAATGAAATGACCCAATGGAATGCGATATGACTCATTCGCCTTCAAGGTAACCTTCAAATTAAAGGAGCCCTCCGGTCCACGGACCCAATGGCATGGAAAATGATGATGGTCCAAGGCAACCCGAGAGAAAACAAGGCCCAACTAAGCAAAGCACATATGTGGCAAGCTCAAAGTGAAGGGCAACTCGGGACATACAATTCAATCCAATCCAAATGAAGGAACTTCCTCAATTCAAATTCAATGGAAGTATACACAAGGGTAAAACAGGATCGTTCCAATTTTTCTAGAATATGAAGAACATATACTGCCGCATTCTCTTTCATTTTTGCAGGGGAAGTCTCTACTGGCCAAATTTTCCTGTCTACCATTCCCTATCAGTATCACCTCCGCTACTCGTCTCCAATCTCGAGCCAAGCAAATCCGACGTCTCTACGGAAAAGTTGGATGAGACGCCACTACTTTGAAAAAGAAAGGATAAAAAATAAGCTGAGTGGGAGACAAAGACATTTTCGGCAGAAAAGAGATACGATGAAAAGAAAATCGAGAAAGCCAGAACACTCGAGAGAGGCAATACAGTTGCTAAACCCACGTCTAATTTTAAAGGAGGCATCTTCTTGATAATTCTCATTCGTGCTCGAAAGAGAGACTCTTAAAGCATACGCAGTCTCCCAGAAAAATCCAGAGAGTGAAAATACAAGAAGAGATATCAAACTTTGAGAAATCGTTAACCAAATCGAAGATGTCTCAACCCAACACACTTGAAAGTTATCGTTACTTGCTGAATATGGGAGAGGAAGAGTTCGAAGCCATATTTGGGATCGAGCCTATGGAGCCCGGCCCTTCCACCGACGACGTCCAAGAGCCCGGTAAGGACAATGACAACAACGGTAAAGGTCAAAAGAAGCGTTACCGTCGCCATACTGAGGAGCAAGTACGAAAGCTTGAAGCTTTCTTCAGAACGTGCCCTATGCCAGACGGCAAACAAAAAATGGAACTGAGTCAAGAGCTAGGCCTTGAACCTTCGCAAATCAAGTTCTGGTTTCAAAATAGACGAACCCGAATGAAGACTCGTCATGAGCACAACGAAGCCGAGTTTCTAAGAGTTGAAAATGAAAACCTCCGAGCGGAAAACAAGATGTATAAAGAGACTTTTGACTCCGCCACCTGCCCCAACTGCAATAGCCTTCTCCTCACCCTCGATGAAATGTATGATCTGAGGATCGAAAATGCACGTTTAAGAGGTGAGTTAGACCAATTTATAACAGGATCGAGTTCTGTTGGAGCAGGGTACAAAAGGACCAATGATACTGGATCAGTATCAATACCTCCCGAAGAAGAAGGGACAGATCACCACCAAGCGGACATTGACGATGATCTTTTCGCCATAATCAACCAGTTTGATATCGGTAAAGCATCGGGACTGTGATGCACTTGTTCAGCCAGTGACCACCAGACCTTCTATATGGCCGATGCATACCTAATTTGGGATGAAGCCAGCTGATCATGGGAGAGCTTGTAGAGGAAGCAGAACTGATCCTGAATGAGTGAATGTGTTTTATTTCCTTGCGTGATATGTTTTTCTGCTTTTGTGAATGTGTAAAAGCAAGGAGTAATAATCCGACTTCCCCCTATTAAATGCTCGAATCCGCCACCTCACCAACCTCGCGACGAATTGATGGCGAGTAAAAATCTGGATAAACCTGAAGGGTAACTTCGTATCGTTTCAATTTACCCTCAGTTGCTCCAAGTTTTAAAATTAAGCCCCTTCTATTCTCAGGAAATTGCAAATCGACCCGAGAACGCAATCATATCCGAATACAAGTTGAACAAAATTTGGGGGCAAATCGACTCATGGTCATTACCACGGGATGGACAGCTTCGGACAGAGGAAAGTACAAGCGAAAGACGCGAACAATCTCAGAAATGGGTAATTATGTATCGTTCTAATGTGCACATAATCATCTCAAGTCTTGAATTGTCTTATTCCATTCTTAACAGGGATTGCAAATTACCTCGAGAAATACCGTAACATGGCATAAGGTGATACAACAAGGCTGCTTTATCCCCAAAGATTAACCTTTGAAAGGATAGCCCCATGGACACCTATGGTCCAATGGACCGAATGGTATGGGGGATGACAGTAGGTCCGAAATATCCCGAGTTCGATCCCCGAGGGTGGGGAATGTTGTATGTATTATAAATAAATGAAACAACTTTTTGTGCATTTCTTTTTGCAAGCAGGAATACTCGACGAGTAATACCGAAGTCAATATTTTGCTACATTCTCGGCTTAATGGTGAAGCATCCAACAAAAGTCGAAGAAAACTCAATCCAGCAAAATTGGTAAAAGACTTGTCCAAGGCATTCAAGATGAAGGGTAAATCAGTATCGTTTCCAATTTATCCCTTTTAATACTGGTTGACATGTCTCATTTTCTTTTCACAGGAAATATTTATACTAACATTTAACATGTTGAAGGAGACAAATCCAAAAGAAAAGTATGATCACCTGACAAGATTTATTCTGGTGAAAAATGGGGCAAATTGATCGCAAGCTCTGAAACGAAAAAGCAAATATGTCTTCCTTATCTCGTTTGGTTTCAAGAATAATTTCTCTGCTTCTTGCAGGGGCATTAAACAAACCAAAATGCTCCATCGCCCATATGCTTCATCGCGCAGGGGTAAAGTTTGAGACAAACCACCCCTCGACATAAGGAGTAGGCTTCCTAATTTGTTCGGTCCGCCCACATACCAGGGGCAATTTAAATTCGCCCATATTTGCACATTATATAAACACACGTGATGCTAAAAAATTGTCACATCTGCATTGTGCTTACACAGTTCATGAATTATGTATGACTATTCCGTGTATTTAACTTACCAACTCCAACTTAGAGCATAAACTGCACAGGAGATATCAAATGTGCAGAATGGGGCATGACAGGATGAGGAAAGGCAAACCATTTCCACACAGGTCTAACATTTTGATCTACAGATAAACAGCCTTTCTCCAGAGTGAGAAAAAGCCATTTCGGAATGAAATCCCCCATTCAGATTACATTCGAGGTGTTCATACTATAAGAACCTCCTTAAACAGAAGTGGTAATGCAATACATGATCTATATGTTGATCGATTGCATCATGAGTTATTACATAGACTGCCTTTAATCATGGCAAACTTAGCTGAACAATTTTGTATGAACCAATGAACGCATTGATGAAAATGCTTGCACATGTTAGCTCTGACATTGCCCGACAGGCAACACATTCCCGGTGTTTGAGTTACCTTCCAAAGTCTTGAAATTCATTCGGCGATTATTGAATGAACAAGCCTGGTTGTCCAGAAGCCACCAAGCATTTCTTCCAAATTCTCAGGTAAGTATATCTTCAACCAGAACCTTTCAAGAGAATGAATTCTGACGGTTGTTGGGATACTCGAATCCATTGCGGTACATACAGGTATCCACATTCTTCAATAAAGCATGATTTGTCTCAAGGACAGAAATGTTCGAGACCTTTTGATCTCTGCCTCTTTGGTTTATTCCTAAAACGACAGGAGAATATAATTTGGGTTTGAGCTTCTGCAGGATTCCTGGTCTCCCCAGATTTCAGAATGGCACCCTTTGAGGTACATAAAGTCCTTCTTACAGGCAAATCAAGTCCTTCTTACAGGCATAAAGTCCTTCTTACAAGCAAACCAAGTCCTTCTTATAGGCAAATCAAGTCCTTCTTACAGGCAAACTAAGTCCTTCTTACAGGCAAACAAAGTCCTTCTTACAGGCACAAAGTCCTTCTTACAGGCAAACCAAGTCCTTCTTACAGGCAAATCAAGTCCTGCTTACAGGCAAATAAAGTCCTTCTTACAGGCAAAGCAAGTCCTTCTTACAGGCAAATCAAGTCCTTCTTACAGGCACAAAGTCCTTCTTACAGGCAAATCAAGTCCTTCTTACAGGCACAAAGTCCTTCTTACAGGCAAAGAAAGTCCTTCTTACAAGCAAATCAAGTCCTTCTTAAAGGCATAAAGTCCTTCTTACAGGCAAATCAAGTCTTTCTTATAGGCAAACTAAGTCCTTCTTACAGGCAAACTAAGTCCTTCTTACAGGCAAACCAAGTCCTTCTTACAGGCACAAAGTCCTTCTTATAGGCAAATCAAGTCCTTCTTACAGGCACAAAGTCCTTCTTACAGGCAAATCAAGTCCTTCTTACAGGCACAAAGTCCTTCTTACAGGCATAAAGTCCTTCTTACAGGCAAATCAAGTCCTTCTTACAGGCAAATAAAGTCCTTCTTACAGGCAAATCAAGTCCTTCTTACAGGCAAACAAAGTCCTTCTTACAGGCAAATCAAGTCATTCTTACAGGCACAAAGTCCTTCTTACAGGCAAAGTAAGTCCTTTTTACAGGCAAATAAAGTCATTCTTACAGGCAAATCAAGTCCTTCTTACAGGCAAAGCAAGTCCTTCTTACAGGCACAAAGTTCTTCTTACAGGCAAAGCACCAAGTCCTTTTTACTGGCACCAAGTCCTTCTTACAAGTATCTCCATGTGGTGACCTACCATACGGGTCAAATCTCAATCAAAATTTAATCAGTAGAATCCTTTTATTAGGAATCTACCATGGTACGACCCACCATACGGGTCAAATGGTATGACCCACCATACGGGTCAAATTTTAATTCAATTTTTAATCAGTAGAATCCTTTTATTAGGAATCTACCATGGGTTGATCCACCATACGGGTTCAAGTTCAACCACCCTAAAGTTTTTTTATATAACGAATCCTTAGGTTCTCATTTCATTTTCAGTGGAACAATCATGTCACGACTCTTTTTATTTCCTTGTATTGAGTCGATAAGAATCCAGGTGTCATCTTGTCTTTGAAATGAACCTCTATCGAGCTTCCTTTCAAAGAGGGGCAGCTGTTGACACCTGAACTTTAATCATTTTTTCTATTGCTAAGGTAATAAAAAATCCATAAAAATTCATAAAATTGAAAAATCAACTTTGGGGACCTTAGCCAAGCCTAGGGAACCAATTTTGACCAAAAAACGATTTTTCGTATTTTCAGTATTTTTACGTATTTTTTATTTATTTATTTTCAAAAATTAATAGAAAATCCATAAAAATTCATAAAATTGAAAAATCAACTTTGGGAACCTTAGCCAAGCCTAGGGAACGAATTTTGACCAAAAAATAATTTTTCATATTATATATATATTTTAATTTTTTTTTTTAAAATACAAAAATATTTGAAAATTTTGAAAAAATAACATTTGAGGCCAAAAAATACACAAAGATAGTTAATATTTTTATTTTAAATCTATTTTCATATTGGCCATCGCAAATTCAGAAAAATCCAATTCGAGTCACGTGTTCCTTCACGAGTATAATCTCGAATCGGGCCTAAAAAAATTTAATTTGAGTCAACTTATTTTTAACTTTCACTTTTTATGAGTTGTGACATTGTCTTCTAATATTTTAAATTTTCATCTTGGCCCAATTATACCCAGAATGACTTAATTTTGCAAAAGGGCTTTAATTAAATTATGCATTATTTTCAGCGACAAGAAATGAGCTTAAATTTGACATGTGGTAAATTTTGGTGTGTCAAAAATTGTGAGGAGATTTGGACTTAAAGAAATATATTTTTTCAGGGACTGAATTGTAAATACTTAAAATTCAAGGACTAAAGTGCAAATACCTAACTCTTGAAGGATTATTTTACAAATAATAAAAAGAAAAGTTAGTGGATAAATTAGAATAGAGAAGGGAAGATGAAGAAGAGGAGATGAAGAAGAGAAGTTGGAGAAGAATGGATGGAGAAAATAAGATAAGAATAGAGAAGGGAAGATGGAGATGAAGAAGAGTTAGTATAGAAATTAGAATGGAAGATAAGAATAGAGAAGGGAAGATGGAGATTAAGAAGAGTTAGTGGAGAAATTAGAATGGGAGATAAATATGGAGAAGGGAAGATGAAGATGAAGAAGAGTTAGTGGAGAGATTAGAATGTGAGATAGAGATGGAGAATGGAAGATGAAAATGAAGAAGAGTTAGTGGAGAAATTAGAATGGGAGATAGAGTTAGTGGAAAAATTAGAATGGGAGATAGATGAGTAGGTTATAAAAGGAGAAAGAAGTGAGCTTGAGAAAGGATTCTTGGGAGAGAAAATTTGAAGTGTTTGGGAGGATTTTTTTTGGAGAGAAAATTTTGGATGTTTGAGAGAGTTTTGGGAGATTGAAGAAAAATTTGAGAGAAAGAAAATACCAAAAGAGAGAGAATTTTGAAGATGATGGGAGTTCAAAGCTAGGGATTATCATCACAAATTCCTTCATCGATAAATATAAATCAAGAGTTCATCCTCGTCAACGAGCAAGCAAATTCGAGCTAAGTGTTTTTATTTATTCATTTGTTTATGGTTTTACTTGCAAATTAGCACAAATTGTATACACTTTCTCCATCTCCTCTTTTTTTTTCCATATTTTATGTCAGGAAAAGGATATCTCTACGTCAACAGCAAAAATTTCGTAGATATGCAAAAATCGGCCCAGACAAGCTCCTAAGCTGTCCACCGATTTCTCAACTGATCTGTGACTAAAAGTCCCTCTTAATTCAAAAGAAACTCTCTATATTGGGAACATAGAGAGCGAAAATCAATTATAGAAATCCCTCCCAAAAAAATGGGAGATAAGTACTCTTTCCACTCTTCTGGTTTTAGGTGCAGATTAGCACATATTTTGTATACTGACATTTCACTCTATTTTATGTCAGGAAGCCGCAGCTTTATATCAATGGTCAACCCTATGGAAGCACAAAATCGGCTTGGAGGAGTCCTCAAGCGCGCACAAATTTCAAATTGTTGAATCAATTCGTTGTATTTTATTTTAAAGAATTCATACCCCAGAATGGAGAGGACAAAGTCCATCCGCAATTTAAATACCTGCACCATAAATCCCAAAGGGAAGAGCCAAGCCAATGCTTAGCCTCCCATTGGAGGTTTTTACTTACAGTAGTTAAATACCTGCAACTTAAATACCTGTACCTTAAATCCCAAAGGGAAGAGCCAAGCCAATGCTTAGCCTCCCATTGGAGGTTTTTACTTACAATAGTTAAATACCTGCAACTGAAATACCTATACCTTAAATCCCAAAGGGAAGAGCCAAGCCAATGCTTAGCCTCCCATTGGAGGTTTTTACTTACAGTAGTTAAATACTTGCAACTTAAATACATGTACCTTAAATCCCAAAGGGAAGAGCCAAGCCAATGCTTAGCCTCCCATTGGAGGTTTTTACTTACAGTAGTTAAATACCTGCAACTTAAATACATGTACCTTAAATCCCAAAGGGAAGAGCCAAGCCAATGCTTAGCCTCCCATTGGAGGTTTTTACTTACAATAGTTTAAATACTTGCAACTTAAATACCTATACCTTAAATCCCAAAGGGAAGAGCCAAGCCAATGCTAGGCCTCCCATTGGAGGTGTTTATTCACTGTCATGTACTTCCTATAATTTAATTTTTGAATCATCAGACCCAAAAGATAAGTAGGTTGTAATACTGCACAGAAGTCGTTAACACACTCCTTCTTTCGGCTTCAGGGAATCTTTAACACTTAAAAAAATATAACAAATAAAAATATATACCATTCATGCATCCTATTTAAAAGGTGAAAACACAAAAGAGAATACCCTACTAGAGCCTTAGGAATAAACCAAGCCTGAGTTGCCAAATTAGGATATCCATGAAATTAAGGTACCGAAAGGGCATTAGTTTTAATTAACTAGTGTAACCAAGTCCCCGAGCTCCTAATCTCTGGTTCGCAGGAATAAATTAGTTCTCCCGCTAATTTATTTAGGTTTCTAATGGACCTACCAAGAACGATTAGTGGCGACTCCAAATTTTAAAATCATTTAAACAAAAACCAAAGTTACGATTCGGTAGGGCTTGGGAGGGTCCGCGTTAGGTTAGTCAAATCTAATTAACCTAATAATCCGTTAACCCCCTTTAAAATTTAAAATTTTTTTAGAGGGTCGCGACAATGAACTCTTGATTTATGTTGATCGATGAAAGAATTTGTGATGATAACCCCTAACTTTAAACTCCCATCATCTTCAAAATTCTCTCTCTTTTGGTATTTTTTTTTCTCTCTCAAATTTTTCTTCAATCTCTCAAAACTCTCTCAAACATCCAAAATTTTCTCTCCCAAAAAATTCTCCCAAACACTTCAAATTTTCTCTCCCAAGAAATTCTTTCTCAAGCTCACTTCTTCCTCCTTTTATAACCTACTCATCTATCTCCCATTCTAATTTTTCCACTAACTCTATCTCCCATTCTAATTTCTCCACTAACTCTTCTTCATTTTCATCTTCCATTCTCCATCTCTATCTCACATTCTAATCTCTCCACTAACTCTTCTTCATCTTCATCTTCCCTTCTCCATATTTATCTCCCATTCTAATTTCTCCACTAACTCTTCTTAATCTCCATCTTCCCTTCTCTATTCTTATCTTCCATTCTAATTTCTCTACTAACTCTTCTTCATCTCCATCTTCCCTTCTCTATTCTTATCTTATTTTCTCCATCCATTCTTCTCCAACTTCTCTTCTTCATCTCCTCTTCTTCATCTTCCCTTCTCTATTCTAATTTATCCACTAACTCTTCTTTTTATTATTTGTAAAATAATCCTTCAAGAGTTAGGTATTTGCACTCTAGTCCTTGAATTTTAAGTATTTACAATTCAGTCCCTGAAAAAAATATATTTCTTTAAGTCCAAATCTCCTCACAATTTTTGACACACCAAAATTTACCACATGTCAAATTTAAGCTCATTTCTTGTCGCTGAAAATAATGTATAATTTAATTAAAGCCCTTTTGCAAAATTAAGTCATTCTGGGTATAATTGGGCCAAGATGAAAATTTAAAATATTAGAAGACAATGTCACAACTCATAAAAAGTGAAAGTTAAAATAAGTTGACTCAAATTAAATTTTTTTAGGCCCGATTCGAGATTATACTCGTGAAGGAACACGTGACTCGAATTGGATTTTTCTGAATTTACGATGGCCAATATGAAAATAGATTTAAAATAAAAATATTAACTATCTTTGTTTATTTTTTGGCCTCAAATGTTATTTTTCCAAAATTTTCAAATATTTTTGTATTTTTTTAAAAAAAAATTAAAATATATATAATATGAAAAATTATTTTTTTGTCAAAATTCGTTCCCTAGGCTTGGCTAAGGTTCCCAAAGTTGATTTTTCAATTTTATGAATTTTTATGGATTTTCTATTAATTTTCGAAAATAAATAAATAAAAATACGTTAAAATACTGAAAATATGAAAAATCGTTTTTTGGTCAAAATTGGTTCCCTAGGCTTGGCTAAGGTCCCCAAAGTTGATTTTTCAATTTTATGAATTTTTATGGATTTTTTTATTACTTTAGCAATAGAAAAAATGATTAAAAATCAGGTGTCAACAGCACCAAGTCCTTTCTACAGGCACCAAGTCCTTCTTACAGGTATCTCCATGTGGTGACCTACCATACGGGTTAAATCTCAATCAAAATTTAATCAGTAGAATCATTTTATTAGGAATCTACCATGGTACGACCCACCATACGGGTCAAATGGTATGACCCACCATACGGGTCAAATTTTAATTCAATTTTTAATCAGTAGAATCCTTTTATTAGAAATCTACCATGGGTTGATCCACCATACGGGTTCAAGTTCAACCACCCTAAAGTTTTTTTATATAACGAATCCTTAGGTTCTCATTTCATTTTCAGTGGAACAATCATGTCACGACTCTTTTTATTTACTTGTATTGAGTCGATAAGAATCCAGGTGTCATTTCGTCTTTGAAATGAACCTCTACCGAGCTTCCTTTCAAAGAGGGGCAGCTGTTGACACCTGATTTTTAATCATTTTTTCTATTGCTAAAGTAATAAAAAATCCATAAAAATTCATAAAATTGAAAAATCAACTTTGGGGACCTTAGCCAGGCCTAGGGAACCAATTTTGACCAAAAAACGATTTTTCATATTTTCAGTATTTTTACGTATTTTTTATTTATTTATTTTCAAAATTTAATAGAAAATCCATAAAAATTCATAAAATTGAAAAATCAACTTTGGGAACCTTAGCCAAGCCTAGGGAACGAATTTTGACCAAAAAATAATTTTTCATATTATATATATTTTAATTTTTTTAAAAAAAATACAAAAATATTTGAAAATTTTGGAAAAATAACATTTGAGGCCAAAAAATACACAAAGATAGTTAATATTTTTATTTTAAATCTATTTTCATATTGGCCATCGCAAATTCAGAAAAATCCAATTCGAGTCACGTGTTCCTTCACGAGTATAATCTCGAATCGGGCCTAAAAAAATTTAATTTGAGTCAACTTATTTTAACTTTCACTTTTTATGAGTTGTGACATTGTCTTCTAATATTTTAAATTTTCATCTTGGCCCAATTATACCCAGAATGACTTAATTTTGCAAAAGGGCTTTAATTAAATTATACATTATTTTCAGCGACAAGAAATGAGCTTAAATTTGACATGTGGTAAATTTTGGTGTGTCAAAAATTGTGAGGAGATTTGGACTTAAAGAAATATATTTTTTTCAGGGACTGAATTGTAAATACTTAAAATTCAAGGACTAGAGTGCAAATACCTAACTCTTGAAGGATTATTTTACAAATAATAAAAAGAAGAGTTAGTGGATAAATTAGAATAGAGAAGGGAAGATGAAGAAGAGGAGATGAAGAAGAGAAGTTGGAGAAGAATGGATGGAGAAAATAAGATAAGAATAGAGAAGGGAAGATGGAGATGAAGAAGAGTTAGTAGAGAAATTAGAATGGAAGATAAGAATAGAGAAGGGAAGATGGAGATTAAGAAGAGTTAGTGGAGAAATTAGAATGGGAGATAAATATGGAGAAGGGAAGATGAAGATGAAGAAGAGTTAGTGGAGAGATTAGAATGTGAGATAGAGATGGAGAATGGAAGATGAAAATGAAGAAGAGTTAGTGGAGAAATTAGAATGGGAGATAGAGTTAGTGGAAAAATTAGAATGGGAGATAGATGAGTAGGTTATAAAAGGAGGAAGAAGTGAGCTTGAGAAAGGATTCTTGAGAGAGAAAATTTGAAGTGTTCGGGAGAATTTTTTGAGAGAAAATTTTGGATGTTTGAGAGAGTTTTGGGAGATTGAAGAAAATTTTGAGAGAAAGAAAATACCAAAAGAGAGAGAATTTTGAAGATGATGGGAGTTTAAAGCTATGGGTTATCATCACAAATTCCTTCATCGATCAATATAAATCAAGAGTTCATCCTCGTCAACGAGCAAACAAATTCAAGAAGCCGCAGCTCTATATCAATGGTCAATCCTATGGAAGCACAAAATCGGCTTGGAGGAGTCCTCAAGCGCGCACAAATTTCAAATTGTTGAATCAATTCGTTGTATTTCATTTTAAAAAATTCATACCCCAAAATGGAGAGGACAAAGTCCATCCGCAATTTGAATACCTGCACCATAAATCCCAAAGGGAAGAGCCAAGCCAATGCTTAGCCTCCCATTGGAGGTTTTTACTTATAGTAGTTAAATACCTGCAACTTAAATACCTGCACCTTAAATCCCAAAGGGAAGAGCCAAGCCAATGCTTAGCCTCCCATTGGAGGTTTTTACTTACAGTAGTTAAATACCTGCACCTTAAATCCCAAAGGGAAGAGCCAAGCCAATGCTTAGCCTCCCATTGGAGGTTTTTACTTACAGTAGTTAAATACCTGCAACTTAAATACCTATACCTTAAATCCCAAAGGGAAGAGCCAAGCCAATGCTTAGCCTCCCATTGGAAATTTTTACTTACAGTAGTTAAATACCTGCAACTTAAATACCTGTACCTTAAATCCCAAAGGGAAGAGCCAAGCCAATGCTTAGCCTCCCATTGGAGGTTTTTACTTACAGTAGTTTAAATACTTGCAACTTAAATACCTGTACCTTAAATCCCAAAGGGAAGAGCCAAGCCAATGCTAGGCCTCCCATTGGAGGTGTTTATTCACTGTCATGTACTTCCTATAATTTAATTTTTGAATCATCAGACCCAAAAGATGAGTAGGTCGTAATACTGCACAGAAGTCGTTAACACACTCCCTCTTTCGGCTTCAGGGAATCTTTAACACTTAAAAAAATATAACAAATAAAAATATATACCATCCATGCATCCTATTTAAAAAGTGAAAACACAAAAGAGAATACCCTACTAGAGCTTTAGGAATAAACCAAGCCTGAGTTGCCGGATTAGGATATCCATGAAATTAAGGTACCGAAAGGGCATTAGTTTTAATTAACTAGTGTAACCAAGTCCCCGAGCTCATAATCTCTAGTTCGCAGGAATAAATTAGTTCTCCCGCTAATTTATTTAGGTTTCTAATCGACCTACCAAGAACGATTAGTGGCGACTCCAAATTTCAAAATCATTTAAACAAAAACCAAAGTAGCGATTCGGTAGGGCTTGGGAGGGTCCGCATTAGGTTAGTCAAATCTAATTAACCTAATAATCCGTTAACCCCTTTTAAAATTTAAAATTTTTTTTAGAGGGTCGCGACAGATAGACTTGATTAAGTACTTAAATTCTATTTCATCCCCAAATCTTTGTAGGACGCCCATTAATTAATCTGAAAAAATTAGATGGTCGAAGAGATGCATCTATAGATGGATCTTTTGGGGGCGATGTATCCGGAGATAATGTTTTATTCTAAAACGAAAAATTTCCTATCCTCAAGACCTTTGTGAAGCACTATTAACCACATTTAGAAAACTCATAATCTCTCTTCATTTTTTGTTCGTAACTCAAGAGATTGAACACGAGACAAGTGTAATAACTTCTCGAGTTACGAAAATAAATTTTCATATTCCACCGAAAATAAAAAAAAATTATATTACAGCATAATTGATCGATGCCTGAAAACATAAGTAATTATCCTCGGACTCATTTTACTAGGTTTGCACTAAAAAGACACAAGTTCTGTTATTTTTCCAGCACTATATCTAAAAAAAGCGTACCCAATTTTTTTTTTTAACCAGAGAAACAATTAACGTCTTCAATGTATAATTACATACCAATGGACAATCTTTACGTACGACAATTAATTGAACATGCAAGGTCTAAAAATTCACAACAACCCTATATGCCAAACACATTTCTCGGGGGTTAATGAGCTCCTCTTTTCTTTTCTTTTTTTTGTTTTTTTTTTGTTTTGGGTCAATTCTCCATAAACATATTGAAGGAGGAGAATTCATGACTTTCCAGGTGTTAGCCAGTCATACGTAAGTGCTTCAGGTTGAATCGGAAGCATCAATGTCAAGGGTCAAGTTTTGGATGATGTGGTTGATGTCAATTTTCTTTTCCCCAAGAGTATCTCCACGAGCATGCACTCCTTTTACTTGATCAGCGATCATTACCGTGAATAGGAAGTTGCGAATTTTGCTTGAGGTTAGAAGCCACAATTTCACATTTATACGCCAACCCCTGGGGAATGTGTTTGGCATACAGGGTTGTTGGTTCATTTGCGTATACGCATACGGCTCTAGAGATAACATAAATAGAGTAGAGTCGGTTTATTCGCGAATTAGGTATGTACTGATATGTCTGATTTAAAGGCGTCGCAGGAATCCGATCCGCGTGTTTGTGATCGAGCTGATGACAAATTTGAGAAAAATTCGAGCCTGGAATTTTGTTATGGAGATTTAGAGTGCTTTCTTCCATGTGTTTTGTTCCTTTCGATTGTGTTTGTTCTGTCAATCGTACCTAACGAAGTAATTGACTGATGACTGTCCAAGGTATCTGCCTTAGCTATGGCCTTGATGGTGAAGTTATTTATGACTCAGAGTAAAGGAAAATAATGAAGATTTTACATTTGCAATATACTTAGCATTAATCGACAATCTACGCTTCTAAGATGTAAGTAATTAAAAAAATATATATCAACACAATAGATGTAGATAATGTGTATGCCTGGTATGTGCGCAACTTGGAATCTTGCGTGCAGGTTACTGGATGCTGATGTGTGTTATTATATGAACAGTACTTTTGATTAGTGGATTATAAGTTATGAATACCACATATAAACTTTATTTAAATTAAGATCGAGTGAGGTCCCCCTTTCTTACCTTTCGATCAGAAGTATGGTCGGAGGAAATTTTTCCATCGAAGAATGGTGGAAAGCTTCAACCCCTCGTATGACGTCGACAAGAGAGCTATGAGTACACTATGAGAACAGTTTAGTCATGAACTTTTTTTTTCTTGCCAATTGAGTCCTAAATCTTTTGCAATTGTGCTAATTTAGTCCATTTGGCCATTAGGTACTAACGTGAATAATTTTTTAATAATTTTTTTCTATCTCTTTTTTTTCCCTTTTCTTTTTGGCTAGGGCATCGTGGCTGGCAAGGATTCACAACCCTCGCTAAACATCGGGCAAGTGTCGCGAGCCCTCGCCTAGTCGCTAGCGAGGGCTCATAGGTCCTATCCTAGTTGCCGATAGAGGTCGATGACCGGTAGCCTCCTGCCGGTCCTAACAAAAAGAAAAGAGACAAAAAAAAATTATTAAAAAATAATTGAAAAAATTTGAAAAATTATTAAAAATTATCCATGTCAGTGTCGGACCGTCAGATGGACTGAATTGATTCATTTGCAAAAGATTTAGGACTTAATTGGAAAAGAAAAAGAAGAAGATTTAGGATTGAATTGGCACAATTGCAGTAGGATTATTAAATTTTTTTAATATAATTATCCTAGTAAATGCGCTATCTGTATATTGCCGATGCCTTCTCTATCCTTCTAATGTCTTTTTGACTAGTTAGGAATATTTCTTGGTATTTCACCTGTAATTTTTACCCTTGGGAAAATACGATTCATCTCATTCAATTGGAAACACGCATTCAACCGGAACATAGGACTCATGTCAGCTGCCCCATTCAAATACAAGTTAATATACACACTTCGACAAAAGTATTTGGTAATCTTTTTAGACTTAAAATGTTTCTAGAACTCCGGAAAGAAGACAATAGATCTCATTCCAATGGAGCTGCAGCTTTCACCTTTTGATAAGCTAGTGGGGGGGGGGGGGGGGTGTGCTTGCATGGGCATTCGGAATCTTTTCTAGACTGTGAATGTTGATCGAGTCAAGAGGGCCCAATGGGACTTCAGTCTTGCACAGCCACTCACTTCTTATTACAAACTTTTTCTCCAAAAGGGTCCTCCAAATTAATCAACAGGACAGCACGAAATGTTTCCTCTCTCCACAAAGGACGGTGATTCGAGGTACAAAACATGACACCTGAATGGCCGACTGTATGGTGGAAAGCTCGCGCACTAACTTCATCTCACGGCAATTCGGCCTCTTCGCGATTGGACTCCGACGAAAGAACTGGTCTCTCACTCGGCCAACACGAGAAATAAATGAGCAGACCGGGGGTTTCGTTTCACAAGCCAGGCCTAGATTCGCCGAAGATTTGATCATTTGTTTGCCGTTTAAACTTGTCAAAATAGGTCATAAATCCAATTTATTAACCCATATATGATGGATCGAGCAATTATCTGGGTTAGTTATATTTAATAAATGGATTTTAAATGAATTTAAATACATTGTAAAATGATTCATAAATGAGTTCGCAACTAATTTAGGCCCAATCCTTTTTTTTTATGATTCTCTCTCGCTCTCGCTCTCGCTCAATCTTAGGCTCACTCACTCCATATTATCACTTTAATTTAACTACGAGTTTTCCTATATTTAATTAAATATAAAAGTGATTTAGGAATACGAGTCGGGTCGAGTATATATAGAGCATGAAACGAGTCAAGTATGGGTCAACATATTTGTATTATAATAAATGAAGAATCATAAACGGGATTAAATGGGTAATCCCATTTGATAGGTCTAGCACCCTTCGTCCGTCATCGCCAAGGCGCTCAAAGAAGGATCTTCCGGAAGCAGCCGCGGGTGATGATGTCCCACTAAACATTTTTCGCTCCATGCTCTTCGTTTAACAAAAAAGGACATCACCCCATGAGCACGACACCTCGGCGCTCTGGCCAACAAGCCGACACGTGGCGTGAGACGTGCTGGCATGGTGGCTGGACGATGCACGATGGGAAAATTTGCTTAACCGACCTCGGTGCGAGCCAGCCCCGAGCCCTTGAATTTGGTGGGGTCAGACGTGGGATCCGCGTGGTCTAATGGGGGCGCGGCGCGGGGCCTCACGTGCACCCGGGGCCCACCAAAGACTTGCCCCGGCATCACGCGCTTTCCGAGTGATGTCACCATGGTGCATGGGCTAGGGTCATAAGCCCGGCCCGACCCATTTCCGGTGCCGAATCGAGGAAATGAGCACGTAGCCCATTCATGCCATTATGGGCCAATGGCACCCATCAGCACGAAGGCAGAACTACGCCTCCCGCAAAGGATTTTGGGCCACGAATGGCCAGATTTTTCCGTTTCTTGGTGCCCTTTGTGACTAGTTCGTTCGCAGCGCGCGTCGGCGGATTTCCAATTTCCAATTTCCGAGGTGGCTTGAACAATCGAAACTCTGTTCAAGATCTTCGCCAACGAAAGAACCCCGAAAAGAGAGAAGAAAAGAAAAAGGAAAGGAAGCATCGCATTCTTATCCCCCTATCTCATAGTTTTTTTTGTCTTCTTCTCCTTAGCATTTGACGAGATTAAGGAAAATGTGGTTCCATATCCGAGGAAGTGAATTCAGCACGTTTCTCAGTTTCAGACGGCCACGTTCTTAGAATGGATCGAAGAGAAGGACGAGGAACGCGCCTCGCGGATATTTTTGACGCGGAATTCATCGCATGGAACCTCGGCGCCAAGATGGGGATGTAATGAAGTGACGTGAGCGCACACGTCACGGTTAGGCCAGAAAGCTGGAGCTCAATTTACAGCGTTGGGCTGGCCTCTAGAGTATTATAGCCCCACGTGTCGCTCGTGTGGCCAATCGCAACGTGTTTTTTTTTTCTTTCCCTGGTGAGAACAGTAGAGTCCAAAGCCATCCACCGAAATGGAGAAAATGTCTTTTTCCCGTGAAACAAAACCAACCCACCCCCCCTCCAAAAAAAAAAAAAAAAAGATTAGGGATAAGTGCTAAGTACTGAGTTGGTCTCTATCTGCGAAACGTGGAAAATGCTTGGCACTTCGATCCGTCTCGCACGTGGGATGTCTTTTTTTTTTTTTTCCTACAACGTGGTTTAAAATGCTGTAATGAGTACGTGTGGTCCACATGCGCCAACGTCTTGCCCCACGGACAAAGGAACAGCCATCGGTGCCCAACTTAGATACCGACTTTATTTTAATACGTTGAGATTCGCATACCCTACTCATCCAATTCGAGTGAATCTTTTCTCTTTTTTTTTCTCCGTCCTCAAGAAATACTCCAATGTTTTACGTCCCGACGTTCACATGTAACCTTTAAGGATTAGAGTTGGTCCATATCCGTGAAACGCGAAAAATGCTTAGTACTTCGATCTGTACCGCAAGTGGGATGTTTTACCACGTGGTTTAAAACGCGGTAATAGGGGTACGTGGTCCATATGCGCCAGCGTCTTGCCCCATGAACAAAGGAATAACAAGGTAAAATGGATTTGCTTTTCTTAAATAATAAATTAACGTGCGTTTATTCGGAGGGAAAGTTGACGCAAAAAATGATCAAGGTAGATTATTTTCTGACAAAGTGTTTTGGTTCCTTTTGTTTGGAGATACGTGGACGAAACAATTCTCTGATGTTTGGATCTCATTTGAACATGTGCGACAACTCGAGCTCGCCGGGGAAAGGCGAGCCGGACCTTGCTAGCCAAAGGCGAGCCTCAACCTTGAGCTCTTGCTCCTCGAATTTGGTGAGCTCGAGCTAACTAATGGCCTCCGTAGGCTATTGCAGTGGAGGAAGCAGAAAAAATAAAACAAAATAAAACAAAATAAACAATAAAAATTGATAAATTAAAAAAAATCAAGAGGGACAAGTTTGGAAAGTGTTCCAATTCTTTACATTTATGAATTCACTTTCCTCAACCTATGCATAGATTTTCCGTTGACCGAAAAATAATTTCTATTAGCTAAGTCATTTTCGGTGAACCAAATGAACGAAATTCAAAAAAATTAATTTTAAAAACACTCTTTCTTCGAGTTAGATTATAAAAATTGACGATTCAACATGCCCATCTATTTATGTATCTACTTTAAAAAAAAAATAGGGTATCAACACGCCCATCAAATAATCTGTGTCTAGTTCGACGATGCAAACAAAAGAAAAATGTCTAGTTTAATTTTTATAATGACGTGTTAATAATCCTATTTCAATTTGTTTTTCTTTTCTTTTCACACGAATCAAAGTTCAGAAAACGTTAAATATGTCTGCGTTCGGAGACGGCAGACATTCGAGGGCGAAAAGATCAAAAACCGGGACGCGCGGACAACACACAAAGTTTCGTCCTATGTTGGATTCACATGGCGTGCATCCATTGGCAAGCCCTTAGCTTACACGGTTGAAATTTGATGCTCGAGCGGCAATCCCGGTCAAAAGTCAAAACACAAGAAGAGAGAGAGAGAGAGAAAAAAATAAAAAAGAAATCAAACTTTGCATAAAGATCTGCCTTTCAGCAGCCGACTTAAACCTCACGTGCAAGAATCAAGAAAAGTCGAAAGGTCAATGCTCGTCTCGAACGGCATTTTGGCATAAAAGAAAGGCATAATTCCAAGGGCATCGTAAAAGAGGCTGCTCCCATGCTTTCCTCCCCCACAACTCCCCTTTCGTGGTGTTTATCGATCCGGCCGCAATTCATTGAACTGGGAGTTTTTGTCTCGTTCTCGTTGTTGAAAACGAAAGGAAGCGGGGACAAAAGCATCGGTTCAGTCCAGGTTTTTTTTCCCATGTCGGTCACTTAGATTTTTGCTAGGTTAAAAAATCTGAGAAGTTATTATAACATTCATGTTATAAAAATAGCCACCCGTAACATTCTAATCGTAGAGTAAGAGATTTGACCCGTCTTTATCAAAGATCTGTTTATAGTTAAGTCGGTCAAGTAGGGTTTTTACCAGTCACATACCGCTAGCTAATCAATTCATTTTTATTCCCAATTACCCTTTAATAGCTCTCCACATTTTTTTTTTGAACTTCGACGAAAGTGCTCAAATTCTTATCTGCACATATTGTCGATACATCATATTATCTCTTCGTCCATCCAATTATCCCGATACATGTCAATGGAAATATTTATGTGTATCCATAAATGTTCGCTCGAGCCGAAAGGTTATATTACAAAAGGAGGAAAAAAAAAACATTGATCCACATCAATCAATTATTGCCACCCCTTTGAAAGCTAATATTAGTCACACCCTTTATTGCTCGAACGAAAAGGTCATTACAAATAAAATTGAAACAAACGAAAAGGTCATTACAAATAAAATTGAAACAAACGAAAATCGATCCGCATCATTTAATTTTTGCTACGCCCATTTCTGTCTATTAGTCACACCCTTTTCCTCTACCATTTCCATCTATCTATTAGTCACACCCTTTTTCCCTAATTACCATCAAATGTGTGGACACAAGTCATAATTTCTAAGCACGATGCTTTGCTTTGCTTACTAGGTTTCACAGTCAGATGCAAAGCAATTAACCTTTTACTTGTAAAGTGCCCCTCTTCATATTTAGGGGATTGAGGTGAGAAGTGACTTGATGAACCCTGCCCTTCACGACGCATAAACCCCATTTACTCACTTATCGTGGAGGCTGTAAGTAATTTTTTTTTTTGGGAAAGTTGGAGGCTGTAAGATTGTACCATTCAAAAATAAGATCTTATGAAAACTATCCATATTTAGTTCATCTTTCAGCACCATCTCACATTCCAATTCACTTCGATAGAGATTTATAACATTATTCAAATAAATACAAATTGAAATCCGTAGAAACATGAGCTTGTCCTATGTATAAAAACGTTCACATGAATTGATATCTGGAAAATAAATAAAAAATTCAACAAAGTAGTCGGGTAAACGCAAAATTTAAAAAGCCGCCTATCTAAGGACATCAAAAATGAAATTGAATAGAGAACCAGCTGTTCTCATAAACACGAAGAAGCATATTTCCACCAATGTCAATGATATAAAATCAAAAGCTTACATACATTTCATATTGCAATGTAACCGACTAAATAAATCAAACTATGCTCATCAAACCCCACCTAAAGTTGCAACCATATCCAACCCTGGCCTACCACGTCACCGATCCTAGACCCCCGTACCAAAGCCTTCATCACGCCGTTGCAGTTTTGTCCCTCAACTTTTCCTATATTTACAAACGACAACCTTTGAACTGACTTCGTCTGTATCCATCTGTGTGTACATTGAATCCGTCCTCCAAAAATCGAAGTTAGCAAATAACCCACCAACTTTTTTGCCCTCTTTTCCCCCCTCCGCCGAGCCTTGGAAAAAAATTAAAAATAAAGGCCATAATGTTAGCCCCCCGGAACTCCAATTATTTACAGAGCTGCCCCTGCTTCCATCTATCTAGCGTCCATCTGATCCCGTCCGGTTCAATTGCCACGTACACGTCTTCTTGTTTTCTCATTGCCGAGACCCGAGCCCAGCGAGGTGTGTCGGGTACCGGTATCCGTACGGGTCCAGCGATGAGTTCGCCGGGTGGGTCTGGGCGAACCCGCGCGAGCTCGGCTGATAAGCCTCCAACGGCTGAGTCCTGACCCCGCTCTGTACCTCCTCCTCCGCCAAGCTACCGAGCCGCCTCTGCGGGCCATCGAGGTGGCCCATCTGAGAGACAAACACGTCATTACCACCGTAGTTCACGAGCCCCTGAGCGTGAGCTTGAGCTTGGTTGCCCGGGACGAGTTGTTGCTGGGGCTCCAAGTTGAGACCCGCGAGCGTGGCCCAGTCGAAACTCCCCGAGCCCATAAGAGTCTGAAGGTTAGGTTTCTGGTCCTGCTGCTGCTGGTGTTGCGTCATCCTGAGCGAGTTCATGCGCGGCAACGAAAAGCACCGGTCGTCGATCTCGGGCAAAGTCTCCAACATGTCGTCGAATGAAGAGGTGGACGAATGCGACCCGTGGCTGTGTTCTTTGCTCGAAGAAGTCGACATGGTCGGCTTGTGCAAGCCCGAGCTCTTCTTGTAGATTCGACACAGGACCCACTCATCCAACTGTGTGAACACCAAGAACATTAGTCGAAAGGTCTCGATGAATTCTCCAAAAGGAGATTCTTTAAGATCTAAATTATGTTCGATACGGATTCGTGAAGCGATAAGGCCGAGGTGCGTAATACCTTAGAGCTCCCGCTCTTCCGGGAAGTCTCGAAGAGGCGGTACTCGTGCATGATCCAGTTGGTCTTGGTGCCTTTCGGTGCCTTGCCGATGTAGAAGACGAGGGCCTTCTTGATGCCGACCTTGCGGCCTTCGGTGGTGATGATCTTGTCAGTGCCGGTGGCCTTCCAGTACCCAGACCCGGCGACCCGGTTCGGCCGGGACCCGTTCGGGTACTTCCTGTCTCTAGGACTGAAGAAGTACCACTCCTTCTCACCAAATATCGCCTTGCCTGAAACACACAATTCTCGTAAGATCACAACACAGAGAGATCAAACACAGCCCAAAATGGACACGTGAAAACAGGCTCCCCTGGGGACACACGTACTTGGCAAGACCCAAGGGTCGAACTTGTACAGATCGATCTCCCCAATGATCTGCAGATTGAAGTGGTGACCAGCCACTTTTCGGCAGAGGTATTGAACGAGGAGCTCCTCGTCGGTCGGGAAAAACCGGAAACCCGGTGGCAGGCTCAGCTGGGCCAGTGGGTCGGTCGCCGGAACGCCCATTTCAGCTCACGAATCTTGGAGATCGAAGATAGAGAGAGAGGGAGAGAGAGGGAGAGACGGCCGAGGGAGGGTATCTCTGGAGAGGGGGAGACGTCAGCCAAATTTTTTCTAAAATTTGGAATTGAAAATCTCTTTTCCTCTTTTGAAGTGGAGAGGTGGGGACGGTATTTATAGACGCTCCAAGCCAAGGGCATTTGCGAGAAATGATGGAAATGAAAGGGCAATGAGTACGGCCGTCCCTTTCTGGGGTGTTGGCTATACAGGGCCCACTTTTTGTCAGAAGTCCGCCACGTAACCCCCCGGGAAAAAGTTAGAGACGAATCGAGTTGGGCCGACCTTATCCGGGCCGGTAATTGAGTCCCCCTTCGGTGCATGAACCGTCAGGAAACAAACAAGCCGGGAGCGGCTGGGGGACACGTGTCCGCCCCCATTTTCGAAAGGGAAGGTCAAAAAGCCCTGGAGGAGGCACGTTTTCGGGAGGCCGGTCCGGCGAATGCGTGGGATTAAGCGTGTTTGGTGAACATGTTTAGCGGCAATGACCGGTTAGCGCAAAGTGTTCGAATGTGCCGTCAGCATTTACGCGAATTTCGCTTAGACGAATAGCAAACGGTGCGCTATCTAAAGCATATACGGTCGTTAGCCGGGGGGTGTCTCTCATTGCCCCGCAGGTACACCCACGTAAGACTTCCGTCCCTAACGCCTCGTAATTTAATTAGGTTTCGACCGAGTAATCTAATATCCGAGGGACATGCTGTGCACTTTTGCGAATGTTGGGGGCGTTTTTCACGCGCGACGTCAAAGAGGCCACGTCGGCATATGCTTCGAGGACACGTGCCTACTCGTGGTGTGTGGTGGGAAGCGCAGAGTTAGGCCGGAGTTTTATTCAAAAGGGAAAGGGGGGGGGGGGGGAGAGAGACGGTGGGGGAGGACAAAGGTGGCGTAACGGCGTAATATGCACGGGCCACGTTACGGGCCCGAAAACGAGCTCGAATGCCCCACACGTCCTGTCCTTTTCACAGGGTTCGCTCTTTATAGTATTACTAAATTTCGTGTATGAGCGCGAACGATGAGCTTAGGGTTTCTTCCACTCATCAAACTTCTGGCATCTTTAACTTGTCGCTTCATTGTTTTCCAAGATCTTTTTTTCTTTTTAAATGATTTCGTGGTGTGTTTAGCGCTTTTTTGTTTTGTTAGCGACTTCTTGAAAGAATTTGGCGACGACGTCGACGATGACGATGATTATGCACGGGGGTGGGCCGACGAGGAAGAGTGGTCTTTCGAGGACTAGACCGTTTCTCTTGTCTTCTCTATGATTGACGTCGTTCCGTTAACAATCTTCCGAAACGTGGAGCCGTTCTTGGGGATTTTGACGGGCATGGCCCCCCTCGGGGATCGTTCGGGGAGTCAAACCGACACGTAGAAAATCCGTTCGTGGCGGGGCTTGGGCGGTCGACACGTGGAACAAGCGCTATGACGACTTTCGCGAGATTTAAGGTGAACTTCAACAAGTCATCACCCCGAATAACGAAAAAGGTTAATTTTTTTTTTTAAAAAAAGGGTTGCTGGTCGACGATCTCCGAGAGAAAGGTCAGGACTTGTTTATGCCACGTGCAGGTGAGGTGTTGGGGAGATGTCGGGACGGGATTGGTGGCGGATGTTGAAAAAAAAATTTCTTTTATGGCGTGCCAAGAAGATTGGATTGCGCTGGCGCTTGACTCTCCTTCGTTTTCCAGCAGCTTCGACCCCCCCGAAGATCTCTTTTGTTTATCGATAAACGAATGGCGACTTTCTGTGGCAGCTTCTCGTTCGGAAACAGGTTTCTGAATTGACTCAAGTGGCCCAAGCCACCCGGGATTACAAACCCCAAATTGGGTTCAACAGTTGGAATGAAAGCCTTGCTTTTGGAGCTGGAGATTACTATGTTTGGAATTGTATATTACCCCTTCCTTGAAAAGGGAACCATACTCAAGAGCTATTGTTATTAATTTGATACAGAAGTTGATCTGCTATGTTTTTTTTAATGGATATTGCATCTTTCGCCATCCTATCCTGAAGTTCAAAGTTTGATCTCTTAACTTCTTTCCCTTTTATAAAATAAAAAGTTACCAATATTATTCTCGCTCGCTGCATGCGTATCAATATCGATTGTGTGATCAAAAATCAACTTCTTGGCATAAGTTGATTTGCGTCCTTAACTTCTCCTATTTTAAGATAAAGAGATGTCGATATCGACCTCCTTGGCCATACGCATATCAATATGGATTGTGCGATTGATGGTGATGATTGTGCGGGCCTCCTGTTGTGGGGTCGCGACTGTGCCTCGATCACACGGCTATTCGAGCATCGAGTAGATAGAACCAAACGCGAACCGTAAGCTACTAAAATATCTCCATGCATTAGGGTTTTCTTTCAAGAGTTTCAAAAGGTAGGTCAAAGATACAGCTGGTTTGGGAGACTGTGAGAAAAGGCTGAAAGGAAAAGCCGAAACATCAAAAGTTCCAAGGTCCAGCGTTCAAAACCCGCTTGCCGATCTCGTGCTAGTTTTTGACCTTTGTTTGGGCGTGAGCGATGGCTGCCCGAAGACCAAAAAGACTTTATCAACAGCGTAGTAAAAGGACGAGCTTCAGAAGCCCTGGTTCGAGTTTTGGACCTGCATGGAAAACTCATTTGAAACAGTTCCTTCCTTCCATTTTTATAATCACCCGTTTTACAATTCTCCGTCAACTTTTTTTTCCTTGGCTTTTGATCGTTTCGGTCATTTTAGTACGTTCCACGAACCTTCCCTAGGGCTTTTGGAACGCGGAAGAACGCAGCTAACACCGGGCCATATACCAGCACCAGCAGCCATGCATCGACGGCATGTCGTTTGGTGTTTTGCGGGGAAATGTCAAGACGAAAATGTCATGGGGACTTAAAAAGGTCCGATTGATGTCCAACCACGTGTAACGTTTATTATATTAATTTAACGTTTGCCTGATCGGTGATGTATGCACGTGTTTACCTTCTAAGCAGATCCAGCTAGTTTCTCCTAGGGTGAATTGTGATGATTGATTGGTACCTCATGACTAGGTCAAATCTCCTCTATTTGGAACCCAAATTTTGTAAAACTGCTTGAATAATCACCTATGTGAAAAGCGCTTGAAATTCTTTATGTTGAAACTAAAATGCTCAGCTTATGTATCGTGTTCAGGATAGAGGGCGAGTTTTCTGCAAAAGGCGATAGTCGAAAAAGATTTTTTTTTTCTTTTCCCGGGTTCATTCGAATGACACTTTAAATGGGAAAATGTTAGGACCTCCATTGTGTATGGAAAAAAAAAAGTGCTGAAGGGCTTCGGGTTGAGTTGAGTTGATCAAAACCAATGGGCCCCCCACCAAAGCCCATCTGCTTAAGGGGCCCTGTTTAGAGCCCAGAAAGCAGTCGGATGAAAACGTCGCCACTATCAAATCGTATTCCATCCGAAAGTTCGCAATTGGGCTGATGCGGTCAGTTTCACGTATTCAGTTCGTACGATTTTGTGGGAAGGATGAAGTTTTGCAAATAGTTAATTTAAAAAAAGGAAACTCGAGACGTGACACGTCCGGACACGAACATTTTGAGTAATTTTCTATCGTGTTTTGGGTTGGGCCAGGTCAGAATATCAGGGAAATACGGCCCGGCCCAACCCAACCCATTGACACCCCTACATATCCTACGCAAAGGCCACCTCCGTCTAATGGAAATATCACTATCCGAAAATGGATTTTTGATTAAGAAGGCAAAGGCAACCGAAGTTAGACTTGGGGTTCCATAATCATCTAATTTGATTTGTGGAGTTTAAGTACGATGCTTTTCGTCCTTGCAAAATTCCTATTTTCACGGCATCAATTGGACGTCCGAGGCCTACATGAGAAATCGCCCCCCCCCCCCTTTTTTTTTTCTTTTAAATAAACTTAGATTAGGGAGAAGGACACAAATGATCCCTGAACTTTAGTTAAATGTGCAATGTGGCCCTCTAATTTTTAAATTTGTTTAATGTGGCTTATGAACTTTAGCCCAATGTGCATTGTTGTCTAAGAACTTTTTAATTGTTCAATGTGGCCCATGAATTCTTGGTAGTCTATAGATTATATGAAAATATTTAATATTGTCTATGAAATTGAATTAATGGAATGAGAATATTGAACGTTTTCATATATCTCGGCGATTAAATTGAACACGTGCCAAAAGTTCGGGGACTACATTATACATTGGGTAATGTTTAAGGACCGCATTATAATTCGAGTAAAGCATAGCCTTATACTGAACAAGTTAAAAGTTTAGAAATTACATTACACGTTGAATCAAAAGTTCAAATACTATTTACGTCATCATTCCTTTAGGAAATAGTGTTTTGGGCCTGCAACGACTAGGGACATTCGACGACCTTCTTTGTTGGAAACTCTATATGCGTTTCTTAGCATAAGTCCATCTCCAATCGAAAACCATGCCAGTCCTACAGAGATTTAGAAACCTATCAACCCAAAATTCAACGTTCTCTTAGTCGATCGGGCTTAAAACGTAAAGGGCTCCGAGTAGAGATGGTCCAATTTCGGGTCACGTAACTCCAAGTTTGAGCTTTCATGAAATCCCTCCCGGTTATACGTTTTATTCTGTGCAATCAAGTTATCCACTTTTTTTTTTCCCCATTTATATGAGTCGATCCTCTAAATTTTAATTTGTCCACTAAATTCTAAATCTCGAGCTGAGCGTCGAGATCCACAAATCAAGTCGTCGAGATCCACCTTTCCTTTTTTTTTTTTGTTATGCTTAGATTGTGGGGACCCTAATTATATCGTTTTAAATTATGAATGAAAGCAAGATGCTTTTTTGTCCCCAAAAAAAAAAAATCCAAGTCCTCTACGACGAGCTGGCAAGAGAAAAGGTCTCAATCGACGAGTACTTCTAATTTTAACTGTTTTTCTCGAATCTTTATTGTTTTGGCAGGAAAGTTAATATAAGGATGGACAGTGGCTTACCAAACAATTTTCTAGTGAGATTTCGTGACCTCATCTTGGCATCGAAAGCATCTTAAAAAAGAAAATGGCACTGCTTTAGTAGTTTCCACATACTCAATAATCCAATCATAGATGCTTAGCCGCTTGATTTGACGCATAAACAGGTTTGTGGAGCCGGGGAACGGCGATAATTAGCACGCTAGAATTTGGGTAGGACCCCATAAAAAAAAATCCACTTAGGCAACATCTTTATAGTCAAATTACGTATTATCAATTCGGCAAAATGGTGGGTAACTGAAAAAGGACACGAACAGTAGTTGGGAATGGCAGCTGCGGGGGAGACTCGTGGAGGTTAGGACCGCTCCGTATGGACCGCTCCAAGGTACACTGCTTGTCTGAACTCAAGTCCCACTCAGCATCCAGGAATCGAACTCTCTCGGGTTATGACGGGATGTGATCCAGAGAGAGACAGAGAGGGGATGCAAATCAAGAAGAAGGAGAAGGAGAAGAGGCCATGAGCTTGGGAGGAGAGATACTAATGGCGGTGGTCGGGCTCTGGGCGGTCTACTTGCGGCCGCGGATCATGAGATACGCCGGAGAGATGATCGAAGTCATGGGTTACGCGGTGAGCAGAATCATCAGAGGCAGGGCTTCTTTTGTTTTCTCCTCTTATTAGCCTTCCTTGTATCTTCTCCTTCTAGTAAGATCATCTTTCCTTCGTTTTCTCCATTTCTCGTGTTGGGTTGGGTTGGAATTGAGCAAACATGGCGCCCAAGAGTAAGAGTAAGAGTAACTTTCTGTGTGCAGGTTTGTGCAATGCTAATTAAGTTCAGTTCACTCCACACCAGCTTGCTAATCATAAACATTGCTAGTCTCGGATCATAAGCATCGTCATGGGTCCGAATTCTCCTCAAGGCTGAGGTGCTCTGACTCGCCGGGCGCCGCACGGGCAATGTCCTCGCCAGAAGAGTCTCGGCCCGCGACAATCGGGCACACGTAGTTCGGTAGTTAGCGACTTGTGGAAAGAGAGATGGGCGCCATTCGTCCTGCAACAGCTGTTGCTGATGTTTCAAGAGTGTGTTTGAGCATGGCTATGTTCTCCTTTAGGTTCTTCGATTGCTGCGGTATTCGCGACTCGAACATGAGCGGGTGAATTGTCCGCACTCGATACCATTCTTCGGATGCTCTACCCATCACTCAGATGCATCAGCAATCCTGTTAGGCATCTTAAGGTTCTTCCTTGTTGTGATGTGGACTCTTGCGGCTGTGGAGTTTGGTGGGGAAGACTTACCTGTTTTAGCAACCAAATTTCAATTTTGGTCCGATCAAAGTCAAGCTGACTCTGGCCATCTTCTGCTTAAAATTGAAGTAAGCATAATACGTGGGTCCCACTATCAAAGCCCACGGTCTGCTTTATGGGCCCGGTTTAGAGCCCATTAAGCAGTGGGAGTTCAGGTCCGGAGCAGCGAGCCATATATGCTCATGCCTTAAGTTTTTACTTACAGCACGCAGAGTTATAGCATAAAGATGATATGTTGTACGTGTGTCATCTTTGAATTTTACTTTGTGAGTCTTGTGACGCGTCTGATTACCATGATGCATGAGGACATAGAATCTCACATAAATTCCAACCGTCGATTTATATACTTTGTTTACATTATACAAAAGCAGATGAAGATATTGCAAAATTGTAGAAAAGTATCTCAAAACTTCCATGTAATAGCAAATTGTAGGCTAAGATATACGGCCAGGATGTGCAACATTTCATTCCAATGGTGAAAGATTGTGAAGGTATCATAACTGGCGAAAACTTCGCTTCAACCCCTTTATCCACATGTCACATACAAAGAATGGAGAAGGGACCTTGAATAATTCGATTTAGTTTATGCCCTCTTTCCTTGGTACTAAATTCTTTATGCCAGTCTTGAAGCCAGAAACAAATAGGGTAACCCTCCCATGCCATTCTCAACTTTATGATTGCCCAGATCTCCATATAGCTACAGGTCCACCAAGCTAAGGTTTACTTAGCCTGGCTCATTATGCAAGGTACTATGGAGTTCCATCCCATAAGACACAGATAGCATGATGGCTAATGAGATCAGATGACCCTTTTGGCTTTGCCTATTTGGGGATTGGAGATTTTTATTGCATGATGGTGGTGATTCTTGCCATATGTGGGTGGGGGTGGTGGTTGTAGCCTTAATGTCAATGGTTGCTTCAAGAATATATTGATTAGTAGAAAACATGGGGCCACTAATGTCCCTCATCAGAGATGGTTGATTGGTCATTTTCATAATGGACAATCTGTCATGGTTTATCCAGCTAATCACTTGGGCACATGTTATCTTTCATCCTTTTCTTATTGTTAGGTCATTGACACTTGGTAGTTGAAGAGAATCCCGTAGTTCCTTTTAGGGGATTATTGAACAAATTTAGGTAAGGACAGACAAGCGTTCTGGGTCTTAAGTTATTGCCCCCATCTACTTTGAATTTTGGAAGGAAGTACAGAGTTTGAGATCAAGAACAATGATTAAAGCTTCTCAACAGAGGGGGTGGACCCCTCCCATTGTCTCATCCGAAAACTATGTACCAACCAGAAATTAAGCTCAGATGCTCAAGGCTACGGTGTTAATAATTGCTTCGTTGATTTGCTACGAGAAAGTCGATAATTACTTCATTATTGATGCTATTTACTCAGTTAAAACCGATCCTTCTGTTTCTATAAGATTAAAGTTAAAAGGGTTTTCACTTGTATTTATGGTTACATATTGTAAATGGCCATCATTACATAAGTAATGTGACATATTGTAGATGGCCATCATTACATAAGTGGCCCTACTAACACTACTAATTTTTTGCAGCACCTGGTAGTCAGTTTCAAATAGCGATCTTAGTGTACAGAGCATTTTTTCTAGGAAGACGCTAACAATAAATTTAGGAACTTTAGCGGTTACCCATTCAGAAATAAAGCTTCTGGCGGTTGGCGGTTGGCAAATGCACCTTGTGATTCTTCTCCAACCTGCAAACTCCATTACAAATTCACAGAGAGAGAGAGAGAGAGAGATTCTTTTACTTGAATCAGAAGTGACTTCTCAACCTCACCAGAACCCTCCCCACCACAATTCCTCATCACTCTGACACCCTTTTCCTTCCAGCATTTCTTTTGTTTTAACCGTTCCATTAATTTTTTTTTTTCTCTTTTTTCTGTCTTCTTTCTATACCTTAGATTCATCCCAACAGTTGTGAGAGATGTCGGCATGTTTTTCGGGGGACCCGCACTCCGAACGCATCAAATCCCCTCGCTTGCTTCTCATTCTTCCTTGTTCCCTCACACTCCGTTACCATTCCACTCTGCTCGTCGGAGTCCCCTGCGAAAATGTGCAGACGAAGTGCAATGCTATGATTCTTTGAGCTCTTTCAGGATAGTGAACAGTGCCTCTAATGCCTATGGACTCCAGAACTCATGTGGACTATGTTCTGTTTCAGCTCACTCCTACGAGAACCAGGTAATTTTGCCTACCCGTTGGTCTGATGTTCATGGATGCTGAACTCTTTAAGGAATTGAATCTTTTGGAGTTCAGCAATGTCGAAAATGAGCAATCTTGGATGATGGGTTTCTGTCTGCATTGTGATTGCATGATGGATTTCATCTGGGTAGTGATATTATGGTCCTTTTTCGTATTTGCCTCACTCTGTCGTGTGCTTTTATGTGTGTACGAATGGAAGGTGTGATCTGGTGATTTTTGCCGGTAAGGCGAATGAGAAGTTGGCATCGGGATTACTTGAACCGTTCCTTTCACATCTTAAATCCGCAAAAGATCAGATATCTAAAGGTGGTTACTCCATCACTCTGAGATCAGATGCTTCCTGGTTCACTAAAGCCACTTTGGAGAGGTAATCTAGCAAGCATCTGCACTTTTAATGGTTTCAAGTAAACTGTGCCTGCATTGAATTGCATTTGGTTTCCTTACTAGTAAAATCTAGAAGTTTGTTCAAAGCATGCTATTCAATTTGGAATGTGTTTAGGAGATCAATAAAAAAATGCGGGAAAAAAAAGAACGTGAATGCCATTACCCCTGATTATTGATTGATATGACACAATATAAGAAAATATGCTCTATGGTTGTAGCAATGTCTAACGTACTGAAATTTCTCTCTGTTTTTCTTTTCCTGGTTTCCTGCAGATTTGTAAGGTTTGTTAGCACGCCTGAAGTTCTAGAGAGATTTGTCACATTAGAGAGGGAGATAGCCCAGATACAAGAATCAATCCAATCCAATGAAGCTCAAAACATTGACATGGCAACGAAAGGTAGGGTCAGTTTTACATGCTTGAATGACCTGGCTGCGTAGGACTTCTGAATTCTTACATAGAAAATTTGGTTGACCTACATGGTGCTGACTCTGACCAACTTTTTCAGGGAAGGAAAGCGCAATGTAATTCCCTTGCATTCAATTTTCTTGTTGAAAGCACAAAGTTTTCTTAATCAAACTTGGCCTTAATGAACTGCAAATTGATTTGGTATTTAATTTATTCTTGCCCGCTGATAAGTTGAAAGCTCTATACTCTCTTTTGACAGGAAATGCGTCAGTTTCTGGGGGAAACATCACAAAGTCATCCATGTCATATAAGGTATGTGATTGTTCTAGCAAATAATGGAATGTCACCCATTGACATCACATTATGATGGTGGAGATCAATTTGTGATGTTGCTTCTCAGTCCCAAGCTAGATATGATGGAGCTGATGATACCGTCACTGCCTCAGAAGAAAATTCCAAGTAAACTACCTTGTCAATGTACTTGGTCAATGTGTAGTCCAATTAGAGATGCATCTCCAAGCTCAATCGCCTTTTTCACTCTGGATGGTGACAGGGTCCATCTTCAGCGAGTTCTGGAGACTCGAAAGGCAGTGCTTCGGAAGGAGCAAGCAATGGCTTATGCTCGTGCTCTGGTTGCTGGGTTCGAATTGGAGCATATAGATAATCTCATATATTTTGCCGATGCCTTTGGAGCTTTGCGTTTGAGGTATGGGTGCAAGAAAGGAGTTTGTTATCTGCAAAATTAAATGAACGTGTCAAATTTTACCGTAGGGATTCGATCAGAGTAGGTATTTTATCTGAGATATGGGGACATTAAAACTCACTGTGGTGCGCAATGTGGTGCCAAATAATGAAAACTAGAGACTGCTTTTCTTTCAGTGCTTTGGCAGAAGTAATCTTGCTTGCCAACAAGGTATGGCATCATTAAATTTAGTCTGTTGAACTTGAAATTCACAAATAACTCTTCGTTTTTGCCCAAACTACATTGATAGAATAAAATGAGGATTACCTGACTTCGTTGTTAGTAAACTGATTACTGTTATTATTTCCATGAAAAAGAAGAGGTTACATATGTTGCAGCCTGTAATTGTTCAAACAGCACATTCCATTCTCATTCTCCAATTTGAGTATGTTCTGTCTTTTGATGTTAATCTGGATTCTTTGTTTAGGGAGGCATGCATAAATTTCATGAATTTATGCAAGGAAAAGAATGAAGATGGGCTTTGGATGGATGAGATAGCAGCAATGCAGGCACTGTCCAGGCCAGATTTACCTTACTTGCCAACTTCTGGAATCATACTTGCGGCTGAGGAGAATGGCCTTGGTAGCATTCAGGATAGTGGTCCATCAAGTGAGATAACAAATGGCTCCACGGATTTCAATGTTACAGAGTCGAGTGCAGGTAGACCTCTTATGGACTAGATTTGACCTCAAATGTTTCACTTGTCACGATGCGTTTCACCTACCACATGACTCACGTGAAATTCCTAAAAAACAATTAGGAGTCGAGACATGAATGTTCTTTCACTTCTGCTGTTGTGCCATCGCTGCATAGAACATCTTGAAGGAAATGATTACGCCTTTTGAGCTTGTTCTGATGACAAACATGTCCTTTACCGGTTTGCCGCCTTCTCTTCTGGCCACCTTCTCCCTTTAAAGCAACACACGAATGGAAGTGCACACACGAGGTTTAATTCCTTAATGCTTTCTTGGCAGTTATCTCCAAAAATCTAGGAACAGATCACTTGTCAAAGACCTGGTTATATGGTTTCTGCATTTCTTGTCGCTTTTGTTGATTTTTTTTTTTATGCTGATTAATGATTGGTGCAGATCCTACGTTGTCAACAACAGCACCAATGTCATTCCCAGATGGAAAGGCGCAAGTTCCAATGCCATGGCAAAATCACATTTCACAGTACATGCAAAATTTTCAAGGTCCTTTCTTCTCACAGATGCACCCGTTTCCCGGCTACCTCTACCCTGGAATGCAGGTTCCCCCTTCATACTACCAGGGGAATAAAAGCTGGCCTCCAAATGAAGACTCCAGTATTTTCTCTGGTAAAGATACCGATGAATGGGCTCGTAAATCATCAAGAAATAAGAAGAAACATTCGCATAAAAATGCATCTGAAGATGATACCAGTGAAGCCAGTGACAGTGGTAGTGAGAGAGAATCGGACGGACATCACAGTGGCAAAAGGTACTTTTCAACAGATCAGCTGCCGAGGAAAGGACATGGAAAGAAGTCTTCAAAGAAAGTCGTCATTCGCAACATTAACTACATTACTTCTGAGAGAGATGGCCGAAGGAGTGACATGTCGGAAAGAAGTTCATCTAATGAGGATGATTTTATTAGTGAGGAGTCCCTCAGGCAGCAGGTGGAAAAGGCCGTTGGATCATTACATGGAAGAAACAGTTCAGCATCACATCGTCACAGTAAACGACATACGACAAACCACCTCGACATGAATGAACTGAAAAATGCAGCTGATGGAAAGAATAAGGGCGAAGATGCAAATAACTCTGAGGGAGAGAGAAGGTACGAGAGCTGGGGTGCTTTTCAGAACATCCTGATGGAGAGCAGGGAAGCCGCTGTCTCAGGTTCAGAAACACAAGTAGCACTGATTCAGGAGGAAGACCTAGCAAGTAAGAAATCTTTAAAGGGGACATCATTTGGATATGATCTGGAACCAGGAAGCACAAGACGAAAATCTGTTGCTGTTGATCCCCTTGCAATTCCTGGGAAGGATTGGGCAGCTGAGGGCACGACTCGCTTTGATAAGTTTGAAGCTGGTGACAGTGTGCATCCAGTTACGAAGAGAAGGGACAGCCCATATGAGGATTTGCTATATTCAAAGAAGGCTGAAGAGTCAGGTAGTTATCTTGATCAATCACTACCAGAGTCATCTGCCGTATCCTCTATCAAGAAAACTCACGAGGAAGGAGATTGGTTAATCAGCAATAGAGAAAACGTAGCGATTGATCAGCAAGTTAGGACGGACCTCAAGATGGTTGAAGTTGATTCTGCTTCATCATATGGTGCAGAGCATTTGCGCACTGAGATAAAGAGGAGGGATGTCCTAATTGACGACTCTTTCATGATTGAAGGTCGACCAATGGTCAATGATCAATCTGATTCTAGGCTGATGATGGATATAAACATGGTTCCTGACACTATCAACGCTAAGAACAGCAGACCTGAAATTTCGCAGGATAACTCCTGGGAACCAGATGACCTTTATATGGTGCTCAATCATGATTCTGTTGCAGAGCAGGATGTAGCAACGTGGACACCAGAACTGGATTACGGAAATCATAGCTTGTCAGCAGAGATCATCCAAAAGCAAGCCAAGAATGAGTTGAATGACTCTGCCGAAAATGAACCGTCATCCAATTTTACAAGGAAAAATGAAGAAATCAGGTCTAGACTTACAAACGGTTCTCTTGCGAAGAATAGGCTCAATCCACTGACAAAGAGTAGGACAACTCCTGGAAGCAGGACAGGTGCTCCAAAGAGCAAAGCTGACATGGTAATTGGATGGCTATACATTACTAATAAATATTCCGTATATGAATGTTTACTTTGTCCATAATGATGTTTAATCTATACATTACTAATAAATACTCCGTATATAAATGTTTACTTTGTCCATAATGATGTTTGTTTTTTAAACTGTAGTTTTTCCTCTCTGATAGGGGTGACTCACTTACTAGTGAGATGGCTCAAAACATATTAATTGCCTGTACTATTGTCCAGTCTTTCATAAACATTAAAAAACCCATATATGGATATAATCTAGGGGTTCATGCAGATCCAGCGGAATCCTATTCCTATTTAAATGCGGTTTCTTTTTTCTTGACTAGGAAGAAGAAAATAAGAAGAGAAGGGAGGAGTTGCTTGCTCAGCGTCAGAAGAGAATTGCTGAGAGAAGTGCCAACCGTGGATCTACACCAGTTGCTTCTAAGAAGAGTTCAACCAAGACTAAAGTTACCACTGCACCTACCCAGCCGAATAAGATCCAAAGTCATTCTACTCGTTCCCCATCTCAGGAGACTCCAAAGTCGAATAAGCCAGTCCTCAGGAATTCTACCATAGAGCGTCTTGCAGCTTCGGGAGCAACTCAAAAGGTTCAACCTGTGAATTCAAAACCAAGTCAACCCATCAAAGCCTCCTCGAAAATAAGTAAGTCAACTCCAGCTACCTTGTCAAAGAAGCTCGTCCCTACTGAAACTAAGAAAGCAGGTCTAAAGAAACCAGAATATCTAAACAAGAAAAATACTGTGAAAAGTTCAAATGAACAACTTCTGCCCAATCCCAACACTCAACAAAAGAAGGAAACTGCAGAAGCCAGAATGGGATCATTGGAATTAGCGGCAGCAGAAATGGCTCAACATGCTTCAGTGGATGATGGTTTTAAGGACATTCAAGTTGAAAACAGCAGAGATACTTCAGTTTCTCCCAAAGATGAATCGGAAGACAGAAGCCATAGTGGGAATTTCGAGAGCAATAACCTGTCAGCGCCTCCCAAGTCCGACTCTACTAGACCAAGTCCTGTCAAAACTGATCATGCGCGTGCATATATATCATCTCCAGTTCCTGTTCAAGACATAACGGTACCTGAAGTGACTCTCCACCTGGTTCCGTCTCCATCTATTGCAAGCTCATTGGACAGGTCTTCTACCAATAATGGCTCTGAAGCTGATGATTCCACAGTGTCCAAAAAGGTTCCAGTGTCTCACACCCCTCGGGTACATTTTGCAACCCCTCCGCTTATTAATGAGATCGCCCCTGAACCAGTACACTCGAGGAAGAAATGGAATAGTGATGAGCACTCTCCTAAAGCTGCCAAAGGGTTCAGAAAGCTTCTATTCTTCGGTCGAAAAAAAGCTTGAACTCCCCAAAACCTTGTGTGCACGGTCAAGCTTAGAAATTTTGTACTGCAGTTCAAAGGTACGTGACAAGTCAGATTGGATTGTAAATTTTTGTGTGATCATTATTTATTGAAGAATGGTGATTTTGGGATTCAAAGTTAGATAGCCCGCATGCACAATAAGGATTTGGTTGTTGGCAAGTTGCTGCGGAGACGTGAGGTTGCCTATCGTGATTTATGGAAGTATGATTTCCTAGAGCAGCGCGGGATGCGAGTGGCTTCTTTGCGCAAGGTGACATACAATGAAAACTTTCTTGTCTTGCTTGTAAGTTGTGTGCTGAAACTGGACAAAAGAAAAGAAGAAACAATCTGTTTGTATTCATTCTTTTGATGACTTGTAATAGTTAATTGGTGTAATGCATTCTGGGTTCTCATTTAGGTAAATTTCTCATTGCCAATGATGAGTTTCTCTTGAAAAAACAAACTTTGATCTTGGGATGCTGTACACGAATCCTCGGATATGGATGTGGGTACGTGAGAGCTCCTTAACCCGACAAACAGAGGCGCAGAGAATAGATAGGTACGGAGGGGTGAAGAGGAAGCATTCTCCAAAATATCCATTCAATCCATTCAATGCAAAAACAGAATTATGACCATCCAAAACCGGTTCTCCAAAAGGTGCTGCAAACAAGAAATAGGTTCTCCAAAAGTTCAATGTTGGGGTTTCTAGAGTTTCGAAGATTCAATGTCAGTTTCGTTTATGACCCACCTGTTCTTCAAAACCATTCTTCGGGTTTTACTCGCACCTGTAAAAAACCCAAACCCGGATTACTGCTCAACACCGCGCTAAGAAGAAATAGATTCGGAGGCAGTGAAGGGAAACATCCTCCAAAATATCCCTTCAATCCTTTCAATGCAGAAAACAGAGCATCCATGTATTATGACAAACAAGAAAAGCTTCTCCTTCGAGTTTCTATAGTTTCAGAGATTCCCGCCAGCCCTTCCAAGTTGTCTGCACCACTTTTGGAGCTTTACTCAAGCACCTGTGTAATAGTTAAAAAAAAAAAAAAACGAAGTACTCCAACTATTACTCAACACCAAGCCGAAGTAGCTGGGAAGAAATAGGTTCAGAGGGATGAAGGGAAGCATTTTCCAAAAATATCCATTCAATGCAATAACCGAGCATCCATGCATTATATACATATACACTCGGAACACGGTTCAAAAAATGACACCTGAAAATTTGAAGAGGAAGAAGCTCCGTTGGCCTTTACACTCGGCACACAGTTTCTGCCAACACTGGTTCCTCATATAGGAAAGAGAAAATTCTTGTATTGCTCAAAGTGTTGAATGAGAGTGAGACTCCCTACTTATACAAGAAGACCCTTCATTTCAATTTGCTGATCGTCTATTGATTTCATGGCTAACAATTACCCCTCGTCTAACGACTACCCACGTTATAGACGAGAATTCTAGAACATAAGAATATTCTGGAGTACTAAGAAAATCCTTGAGATTAAGGTCTTTGACCCTGCTCCATTAGAGGGCGCTCGCTCCAAGCTGTGTTCCCAGTGTAGAAGCCGGACAAACTCGATGAATAGAATGGAACCAAGAGAGGCCATTGAGGCAGCGGAGTGTGTGGATGCCTAACCAACAATGGATACCATGAAGGAGGGCAAACACGAAGGGGAAGAAATCCGGTATTTACTCCGTAAGCGATCGTCGTACTTGTGGGAACGTGTGGGCAAATATTGATGTCCTTGGATACCCCGCCGAATGATGTCTGATTCTTTCCTCGAATTCCCATTCATGGGACATATTTTATTACGGTAAGGACACGAAGCATGAATTAAACTGGAAATTCTGAATTGACAGGGCAAGCAAAAATCATATTCAACTTCGGTTCAACGATTGGCTTTTTTTTTTTTTTTTGGCCACCGTCATAGAGTAACTTTCACACAGCGAAAAACAAAAGTACCCCCACAAATCCTTATGGATAACATTAAGCCAAAGACGGGCTAAATCTCTTAGACCGCGTTTGGTTGTCCAGATTTATAATCAGGATGGGATATGAAAGGATAAGATAAGAAATCCAAAGATTTGATCATATCTTATCGCCCGTTTGAGAATTGCGGATTTAAAGTTGGATATCTTTATATCCTATCATATTAATTGTTTGATAAAAACCGGATATCAATATAATCACTCTTGACTTGTACCATCCGGAGGCTTTTTTCCGGAGTCGACGCAGCAGACCTCTAGCTAATCATCGGGTCAGAGCTCGAGGGGATGGCCATCTGCCTTGGGTCTCATACATGAATTTCACCTCTTGATGAGGTTCTCCAGGAAGATACTCTAGTTTAGCCATGGCGACATTGGAGAGGTTCATGAAGGGGACTAATACTTGAGACATGCCATTTAGAATCATAGAAGAAATCTGGGTACATAGAAAAGATATGTCTTATTTAGCTGTTTCTCTCCTTCCTAGACATGTTTCAGATGACCACGTTGTAAATTCGCGGTATCTCAAATTGAAGAATGCTAATTACATTGAAACTGATAAGACAAATTGAGAATCAAATGGATGGCCTGAATGCTCGAGGCTCAATCACAATTGGGGAATTCGGAAATATTATCAATAAATTCTCAATCCGGCATAACAGGTCCACAGATCATGATCTCTCCGAGACCTCTGAACCGCAAATACCTCTCCATCGTAAACCAAGTCCTCGCCGTTATCATCCAAAATCGCAAGTTCGATGCAAAGTTAGCTGCTTCCGCCATGCCCAACTCACCTCCTTGGGGCACCGAATCAGTCCGGTTCGTGATTGTACCTCGTAGTTTCAAGGAGTCCATTGCTCATCACAATTTTGGTTCAATGTTGGTTCGGTTATAGTTGTGCCGAGTTGCTTAATATTCATTGGCGCCGGGTTGCTTAATATTATTCATTCTCAATACCATCGGTCAATGCCCTTGTCTAGGGCTTGAAGTACTTGCCGGAGAAGTTACACGCCGCCATCGGAGAGATGGCCTGCTGCTGGGGAGGCGGATGGCATGGCGGAGAGGCCAATGGGGCGTGATAGAGAGGGGATAACTTGAGCGATGGATAAGAGAAATCATATCCGACTCTATCCCTTCCTCCCTCTAGAATTGTTTTATCCCCCTCTATCTCCTTTTATATCCCTTTTCTGCTGTCTTGAGCAACTACTAAATATGGGGAGATGATCAAACATATCTTATCTTAAGTTTTATCCGAACGACCAAACGCAGCCTTACAATTTCAAATGCTAAAATAAACAAATCCTCCTCGACGATGTAGACAACTAATCAGTTCTCAGTTCTTATTAGATGCATGCAAACTGCCGACATCAGAAATGATGAACCAACTTGTTTAAGAATTCTCCTGAACTTTGCGGTTTGCTCAAATCATCACAACTGCAAAATGCATCTCGGCCAAGCACACAAGATACGTTCCTCAACAATGTTGAAGTAATGCATGTCTCTTTGACATGAAAGGAGAAGATCCTTCTTTCAACAAAAGAAAAAAAAAAGAAAAAGAAGGAGAGGCGAGATATGATCGAAGACAAAAGCAAACTTCTTCTGCATCCAATGCAGACAAAAACAGAAATAAACGAAGTAATAAGCTCACTCGCCTGACCTGAGAAGAAATCAGAGATGATTACCTGATTCCAGCGAAGGACGAACTCAGATATACACAAACATAAGATCCACGATCCAAGGAGACGCGATATGATCAGACATGAAGACAAAAACAAACTCTCGTGAATATTTACCAATGCAGACAAAAACAAAAATCGAAGTAATAAGCTCACTTGCCTCATTATGAACCGAATAAATCAGAGATAGATCACCTAATTCGGGCGAGGGATGAACTATTTGTGATGATCCAAGAGAGATGAGATACAGGCGATACACGATCAAAAATGGCGACTAACAGAGACTTCGTGGAGAGAGAAGCGAATCCTCTCACTCAAGTCTCTGGAAGTCGCGTGAAGAAGAAGACATTTCTTCTTCTCGAACAAGAATGGACGAGGCGGTGAACTTCAGGCGGGAATAAACGTTACGCAAACGATTGAGGTCGTGCTAAAGTACTTTGCCCATGCGCGATGCGCAGAGGGATGTACTTAAAATTTACGGACTAATATTTTTTGGGATTTTGGTGTTCCAAAAGCCCTTAAAATATGAATGAGAGTGCGATTGAGGGAGTTTCACATGGAATAGAAGAGGGATGGAAATTGGATTTAAATAGTTGAAACTCTCCAATGAGTTTAGGTCTCAAGGGGCACTCCACTTTTGTAGAGGAGAAAGGTCTTACACAAAGTTGGACCGGTCCACTCGCGGGCTCTGCCGCTGCCGACTGAGTTCGAGTTAAATCCATCGATTTTTTTTTTCGAATAGACATATTCGTTTGAAATTTTTATTTCTTTATTCTTTTCGGAGGACACCTATTCATAATCTCTCTTCAAGCTATCGGTTCGCCTAAACAAAGGTGTTGATTCAGTAATAACCGAACATCAAACGAAGGTGACTTCGTGACTCTTCGATTGGAACATTTTAATATACATTCAGATTTTTTCAAAGTACCACTTCAACAAAATAGTAATCCGTTTTATCCTGAAAGACAATTGTCCATACAACCTTGGGTGCCGGTGGATGGGACAAATTTATCACGACGTGAATTCGTCGAGCTCGGATCGATCATCTAATCAACTAATTCTTCTGCACCTTTGCACTTGATTTAGATTTGTCTATTTATCTTATTTTAATATATGCGAACACACATAGGATTTATTTTCGTTTTATGACTCCAACACGAGAACTCACTAACGCGCTCGAGCCATCACACACAAGCTGGAGCTATCACTCGTCCCTTGCTGTGTTTATGGCCGGAAGATATGAGATCTGAGGACCACAATTACCATCAGGATCCGATGCTTCGTTGCCGAGGGCCCGGCAATCTCCCAGTCGAGGGCTGCTGACGAAGAATTGGCCGACTGCGTGCTGGTCGAGGCCATGATCAGCGGGCTCTGCATCGCCCAGGCGCTCGCCACGAAGCACCGTGACAGAGCTCGCAATGTGGTCGTCACCGAGGCCAGGGACGGCGTCGGCCGCAACATCACCACCGTCGAGAGGGACGGCTATATGTGGGAGGAGGGATCCAATAGTTTCCAACCATCCGATCCCATACCATGGTGGTCAGTCATGTCGCCCTAGCTGTATTTTCGCCCGTTTTGCTCTGAGTGGGTTTTTAGCGTGGGATGGGTGTTGCGAAGAAGCTATCTGGGGAAGTTGCTTAGTCGTCAGGTCATTATATAAGTCAAACTATGGCAATTTACTTCATTAGGAGAATTGCCACGGTCAGAAGAGGAAATGAGAGGCACATGTGTATCAGTTAGCTGTGTTCATTGTGTAGCTGCAGGACCGTCGGTTTAACTTGGCACTGGACTGCACTGTAGCTTGTTAGAGAAATGGGCCAGAAAGAAAGAGAAGTAAACACTAAGAGGAGGATGCTTCTATTGGAAAGCTGAAGGTACAGATGAATTTAAAATTTTATTTGACTGGATTTCTAGTGTTGATTCGGTAAAGCTTGTTTTACTCTTAACTCCTCATAGTTCGAGTTTTTTGTAGGCTTGGTCTGGTTATAATAGGGATATCTCTGTTTGATTCCTACAATAGTAACATATGTTGCCATGCATTCGTGACTCTTCGAACGAACATGTCTATTCGGAAAAACGAAGGTGTTGATTCGGCAATAACCGAACGCCGAATGAAGGTGTTGATTCGGTAATAACCGAACTCCAAATAACCATGAATTCGTGACTCTTCGATTGGACCTATATATAATACATTCTGATTTTTCGGAAAAAAAAAAACAACAACGAGCATTCATTTTTTGCTTTTCGAAAATTCATCTATCACTCACTCTCATCTGTGCGATAATTCCCGAAGTTGAGTTCGAAGGATTTTCGTCGAGGAAGTGCCGCTTCGACGGAAGTGTGTGATCCGTTCTATCCTGGGAGGCAATTGTCCACGCAACCTTGGGTACCTGTGGAGGGGACAAATTCGTCTTAAGGACACGACGTGAAATCGTCGGGCTCGGATCGATCATCCAATCAGCCATTCGTCTGCACCTGTTTCAGGTTTGTCTAATTCTTCGACTTGATTTATGCGAACACACATAAGAACGACTACAGATATTTCACTTTCATCATTAATGAACCTGTGGTGTACAGCTTCCCCCCTGGCCATATGACTCGAGAATAAGGTGGGGATGTTATATGGTACAATTAAATAGATGTGGTTATGGGAACATATTGTATTGGTTTCTTCGCAAAATGCAGTGGGTCAACAGCAAGCTGCGCCTTTGTCAATTGTTTAATTTGAAGCTGTTGTTGGTGGTTGGGTACATGTGCTCCTATTGCTCCTAAGTCCTAAGAACAGAGGACTCATGTAGGGCCTGCCTCATAAGATACATCCCTGACCGCATATGCAGGCGTTTATGCAGGCGATCCTTCAAAACTGAGTATGAAAGCTGCTTTTGGAAAAGTATGGAAACTAGAGCAGATTGATGCCACTTTCAAGACCATCCAAGAAAACGATAAAGCTCCTAAGGCTCCTCGAGACCCGTAATGAGTTGTGAATAGCGATTCTTATCGAGTATTGTCCTCCTGCGGGATCACATCTTCACTTTGTTTAATCTTCTGGTTCTTGCGGGCGTCTACTAAAATCAAAAGGCCAGACAGTTGGATCCTTTAGGAAGGGACTCATGATGTTGCCAAATGCAATATATGAAGGGTCTCTTTGTCCTTTAAACGCTTCTTTCGGAAAAATGAGTATCAGCATCTTATGGCCTGCAGAATTTTGGCGACTCGTTGCAGGATTTTATTCATTGCATGCAATATTCTCGACTGGCTGCAAATCACTTGGCAGGTTAGGTGGCAAAGTAAAATTATCCTGGAAGCTTTCGAGTATCACTAGATTGGGTAATCGCGGATACAACTTGACTTATGAAACACCGGAAAGAGCGGTTTCTTTGCAGACTAAGGGAGGAGTCATGACTATCCCGTCCCATGTTGCTGGTGGTCTATAGCGTCCTATATCTGTTAAGTCTTTTTTTACTCCAGACTTAAAAATGTATCAGTTCCTTTCTCCTGCATATTTTCTGAAGCTTCTTGATGAATTTGCTTGTGTCAATCTAAGAAAAACTTGTTTTGTTTAGAAGTCTAGCTTCCATTTAGTTCTTAGACACTATTTTCTATTTTTCGGTCATCTGCATCAGCTGGCGATGATTTTAATCTGCCGTGTATTCTTGGAAGTTTGTCAACGGCACATCTGCTGGCCTGCTCTGAGTGTTCCACGAAGCTGGGGCGCACCATATGTATTGGACTGATCTATATGATGTTTCCAACCATGTCTTGGATGGATTATGAACCAAACATCAAGTACGATGCTAGTTAGACAGATTGTTAGGCCACATCTTGTGCATGTTTTCTGGGACAAACCGAGATATTGTGCTAGATGAATGCTAGGGCCGATGCATACACACATCGGATGGTTAGATGGTTAGAGCCGAACCACCGTCCATCATCATGTGCACCAATGATCGATTGCTTGCATCAGTCGAATGAACGAATGTGAATGTTTGAAAAACTCGACCCAACTGTTGTCGGCCTAGGCAAGTGGTCCATGGAGGTGAAGGTGGTCCAAGCTTGAAGAGGCGGTAAGGTTGATGTCCATTCCGATGTCAATTTGTAATAGCTTCGGTTAAACCATTAGGCTAATCAGTTAATGTACTTTTGCTTTAAATAAAAAGCATTTTTAGTTAGAAAGATCACAAAATAAAAATTTATGAAGAATAAAGTTTTTTACTTGACTCTTGCCTTCAATGAACAAGAATGGACCAATGTGACTAAAGACATGAATTAACCATTTGGAAATTGGGAAGTGATGACTCAACTTTGCATAAGTGGTGAATGCTCGTGATCTCGGTTTCGGTGGTCCACACTTCCAATCCAATAAGATAGGTAGTCTCTAACGTGAAACAAGAAATGGGTTCTCTAAAAAATGCGCAATAAGTTCTCCAAAAGTTTAATGTCAATTTCCATTATGACCCACCAGTTCTTCAAACCACTTTTCAAGCTTTACTCAAGCACCTGTAAAAAACAAACCCGAAGTAATTATGTTACGGTAGGAAAACCCGAACTGGAGGTCTAGAGGGGGTGAAGGGAAGCATCCTCCAAGATATCCATTCAATCCATTCATGTATTATGACAAACAAGAAACTCAAAATGCTCATGCTACGGTAAACAATCCGACAAACACTCACTTATGAATATGGTCGAAGGACACATCATTTATGTAGACAGGATTTACAAGTGATACGTAACCAATGGGTCATGCCTATTTTAATTGACCGTATGACTATTCAACCGGGTCACTCTAATGGTAATGCGGACCACTTCACTTGAATCAAATGATAAGAAAAGTTTGTTGAAAAACTAATGACTATTAGATCATTTGCGGCAATCTTTTCTAGAACGATTCTGATTCTTCGTTTCCGAAAAAATGTGTTTTTTTTTCCTACGTAACCGGGTAGCTTTTGAAAGAGTTGGTAAGTACCAAGAAGCTGTTGGTGCGGTAACAGGTCACGCTTTTGTGAAATTACTAAGTCGTTCTAGGCACTTTACACATGTGTTTTGAATACCGATATTTTTGGTTGAGTAAATTGTTAAGTGGGTCGATCAGAGTGCAAATTATCAATTTATGGAGCCGGGCCCAAATTTTTTAACCATCTTGAAATGGACCGACCAAAAGGGCTTGCCGAAAGGCCCTCTCTCTTTCTTCTACGCAAAATCTTCATGTTCCAAATCTCAGACAGTCTTGATCTCGGTATTCAGCTCCCGCTTTGCTTTTTGGCCAAAAATTATTCAGGTCCTGCGTGAAAACTAGACTTTCGTGACCTCTCCTGATATTACTTCTCTCCGACATTGGCTTTGAGGCGATGCGAATATCTTTCGCACGTACTCAAATTTCCCTTTTTTTTACAATCCCTCGAGCAGTCGGTCGACCGGCACATCCAAGTCAATGGATAGGGGTCATTTCCCGATTCATCATTGGCAAATAGAGTGAAAAGAAAAGAAAAACCTGCTCGTGGTCGTGATAATGCTGCTGTTTTTGCTTCCCTAGTCCCACTAGTTTAATTAAAATGAACGTGCTCAGCATTGTTCGTCAAAGATCCTGCGGGATCGTTAATGATTTGGCATTATTTAACTGGATGCACGGCATGCTTTTATATGTCCTAATTCATCTTCGACCTCCCTTTAGTGCCCGCCCAAACAGCCTGTTTGAGAATATATCCACGAGGCCTGTCTGTGCGTTGATTAATCTTAATTTGGAAAAACTCTTGTGGGGTTTGATCTTTGCACCAGTAAGGAGAGCTTTTTATCCAAATGGTGAAGCTGTATCCCAGCATAAAGCAAATCAAGACAAGCTTACAGCAGGTCGAGGCAAAGGAGCTATGGAAAAAGCACCTCGTGCAGAATACTTAAATCTCACCCGAAAGAGGAAATGGAGGGGCAAGCACATAAGTATATATTAGTTGGAGCAACGTGCGTCTATCGGGGCATGCTGACCATGCATGCATGTATAGGAGAGTATAAAACTTGCACGAGGTTGGACTTAAATACGTCGTGTACACGATGAGGTGCACATGAACGAAGGTTTAGGTTATTGCAAGGCCCTATTTATTTAAGGACAAATGTGTTAATAATTCAAGAAAGTGGTCCGTTGTTTGGGAAACTGAAGATATGATGAGGATCATGAGTTGCATTTCCTGTTTTGGTTCAATGGATTCTCTCTCTCTTCTTCTCAATTGATAGAGATGATGCTGGATTCTCGTGGCCATTTTCCTCTGAATCTGAAGAGATCTTTCTCTTTCTTTGTTTTCTTGTATTGGTTAGTTTATGCACGAACTTGCTCAGATGGATTTTTTAATTCCATTACAAGGTCAACCCAAGAGCTACATCCCTTTGACAACGGATTCACATCGAGATGTTCATTAGGAGGAAAATCTAAAATTTCTGACTCTTGTGCTCAGTATTGTAGAAAGGGAAAAAAAAAACTGTATCCTGAATGGCGAGATTATCGTTGCTTCAGTACATCATCAGTACTCAACATCAAACTTTAATTGCCTTGGTAACAAGAGGCAAAGGGGAAATATTAGAGATGCGTGATGAGGATTACAAATTTGATAGGTGAAATGAAGTTCAATAGGTACAATAAGATAATTCATGCGAGGACAAGTCGAATGCCTCAGTTGAATAACCACGCCATTCATCTAGCAGACACGCCAAAACTACTTTTGCTTTCGATACTCGAGCGATTACCTTTTAAAGGGAGATTTCTAGTCACCATCAAAAGAAACCCTAATGGTCGCATATTGGTATTGCCTAGCGGATCTCGACGAGATTACTAGTACAAAAACAAACAATAGCTAACCCTTTTAGCCAACAAATAGTACCTTGTTCACGTGCTTCTTTGATCAACAAGTACCAAGATTTCATGTGGGAGTAGGGTCAAAACCTTCGTTTCTTTTATTGGGTAACATCTCCATCTCCATCTCCATCTACATCTCCATCCGAACACCCCCCCCCCCCCAAAAAAAAAGAAAGAAAAACAAGATCTCCATCTCTAGACTTCAACAACGCGTATTGAACTGGAAAGCAAAATCAAGATTAACAACATTAGAAAAGCTTGGCATGTTTGACTAGAAAAAAAAGCTCGTAAATCAAGATCATGGCCGTTCCTCTGGGCTCCTCGATAATGAATTTTCTTTCATTTTCTAACTTAGCCTGTAAAGTCACTTAGGTCACCAGCAAAATTACAACTGGCATGCCTATCTACTTTCTTGGGATAACATCAAGTAGCAACCAATCTCCTTCATCAACCTCATTGTTTAACCATGTGACATAATCTAATCCTCCACCATGTGGCCGAATTCTACGTCATTCTTTGAGTCCACCAAGGACTTGTTGTGTCTTACATATATTTTCCTTGTTGTGTGGTCGGATTGTCCAAATGGGTAGCAGCCCCACACGGATGCTCATAAAAATTAGTGAAGAGTTATCTTTTTCCTGATTGGAGTTAGGGCTTGGAGGTTAGGTCTTAGGAGAGAATAGAGTAGGCAATTCTTTTTGTTGCAAATGGCAATTCCGCAATGTGGACTTTTGACTTTCTTTCTTTGGGCCCATATATTCTGGTGTTGACCCCTAGAGCATAAAGCTCTAGAGCACCTAGATTCATTTTCTATCATAAAGTTGCTAATTATGTCTCCCAACACGTGACCCGCAAAGGCTAGTCCACGTTTGGAGTGCTTGCCTAGCTCTATGGTTCCATAAAACAAAAAAACAAAAAAGGAAAAGAGGAAATAATCTGTTTTCTAATCCTCAATGATGGGCAAACAGTCGGTGCTTATTCAAGTTAATTAGTCAGTCCATTCAAGTACTAAGAATCCGTCACATCATCCGGCGAACTCATTTAGCAAACGATCACTAGTATCTCCGACCTTACTGCTTTTCCTAATCCTTCTCATTGTATTCCTTACTCATTATGGGAGAGTTCTGATGGGGCGCTCGTACATGTCCTTTAGGAACCAATCCCTCTCGTAATCACGTCCATTGCATCGTACTAACTAACTTTGATACTCATCCTTAAACATTCAAAACTTCGGAAAAAAAAAAAGAAAGAAAAGAAAATGTCCGATCAACATCGGAGAAACACCCCGTTTGGTTCTAATTGGGGCAAAGGTTATCCCATACTTTCTTGAGAGCTGAACTCATTAAATGATGGGATTCAAAGAGCAACGGGAGAAGCGGTTGAGAGAAGAGTGGGAAGGGGGAGGCGAGGGACATGATGGAGGGGTTCAATGGAAATGGTCCCCTAAGAAAATTTGCAGCTGAAACGTATAAATTGGGGGAGGTGGGGTTGTCACCTTTCACTTGGCAGAACTGGGCTGGATACCATGTGGGAACAGTAATTGAGTTAGATGTGTCGTCGTACCTTGTTTTTGGCATCGGGTCTTCTTGGGCTTGACTCGCGACTCGGTGAAAGCCCGCTTCGACTCTTACTCGACCCGTTTCCCTTATCTGAAAAAGGAGAAAAAAAAAACTGTTTTCGAGAAATTATTTTGCGATTTTTCCCGTGTCTAGACAGAAACATAAATTCAGTTTTAGCAGAAGTCCCCCAGCAGTGAGCAGGGTCGTGTCTGTGCTCAAAACGTGAAATCAAAAGGAAAGCAGGGAAAACTCCGCTCAAATCTCCAATCCCCACCCCCTCTCTCCCTCCCTTTTCAGACACGCACTTCAACAAAACAAAACAAAACAAAAAAACGGAAAAACATTGCCAAACCCAACAGCATCAGTTTTAGCAGAAGGGCCCCCAGTAGGCGTCGTTCCCTCCAACGCACCCCCTCTCTGTTCCCCGCATCAATCATCATCTGGATCTGCATTCCCCGGTATTCTTTACTTAATTTCGTCCGATCTCATCTCTCCCTCTCTCCAAGCACGCTCTGTACCCGCCTTGCCCACTTGAAAAACGAATGATAATAATAAAAAAAAAACGATTCTTTACGTGTGAATTGTTTTGATCCTTATAGCTGCTGCCCAATGGATCCCTCGGACAACAGGGCGCTTCCGTTTTCAATTTCGTGTCTTTTTGCGGTGAAACGAAACTGGCGATGGGAGTGAGAAACGTGGAGCGGTACGGAACGATGGCGAGAACGGCCGACCCGAGAGAGGAGGACGAGGAAGAGCATTTCTACGAGTCCCTCGATCGAATAACCTCCTCGTCCTCTTGCTCTTGCTCCAACTCCGATGACGAAGCGGAAGACCCGAATCCTGATTCCAATTTCGCATCTTTGAAGTCGTCGCGTGTGCCCAAATTCCCAAAGAGTGTGGCCAAGTACGACGTTTGGATCTCCGAACCGTCCTCGGTGCTCGAGCGTCGGTCGCGGCTTCTTCAGGAAATGGGTCTCAGAGCTGACCCGTCTCTTTCGCGGGCAGGGACCGAGAAAGACGCGGGTCAAGTCGACTTTGCGAGGTCAGTGTCATCGCATTGCTTGAGGGGTCAAGAGAATGGTGGCAATTCCGTGTTCTGTCGGTCGAAATCGGAGGCTTCCTCGGACCGCAACGCGGCGTCGGGTGATCATTGTAATGCGAATCCTACGCACCATCGGGGTGGTTCTGATTCTTTTGTCGCTGTTGATAATGTTAGTTCGTTTGTAAATGTCGATCATACTGTTGTCCAACCACGCCCCGGCAAGGGAACTGGATCTCCAGTTGCCAGCGCCATTTCGCCGAACAAGCCGCCAATAGCGAAATATTCGAGGAAGATGGATGAGCTAAAGAGCGATTCTGTGAGCTCTGCTGTTGGGTTGACTGGTAACTCAATGATTGCTTTCAGGGGTGGTGTTGTGCAGTGTAATGGTGATGCTGATGATGGAAGTGTTTGCACAATCAAGAACCTTGACAATGGGAAAGAATTCGTAGTGAATGAATTTAGAGAGGACGGCTCGTGGAATAAGCTAAAGGAAGTCGGGACTGGGCGGCAGTTGACCCTAGAGGAGTTTGAAATGACCGTCGGGCATTCCCCAATTGTTCAAGAACTGATGAGGAGACAGAATGTGGAAGAGGGCAACAAAGATATCTCAGATTTGAGCTTGAATGAGGGTAATGGTGTTGGGTCAAAGTTGAAGAAGAAAGGTAGTTGGCTTAAAAGTATAAGGAATGTGGCAAGCACAGTGGCAGGGGGTCACATGGAGAGGCGAAGCAGTGATGAGAAGGATACTGCGTCGGAGAAAGGTGGGGGGAGGTCCAGCTCAGCAACAGATGATAGCCAGGATGCCTCATTTCCTGGGCCAGAGAGGGTTAGGGTCAGGCAGTATGGAAAATCTTGTAAAGATCTCACGGCCCTTTACAAGAGCCAGGAGATACAAGCTCATAATGGGTCAATTTGGAGTATCAAGTTCAGTTTGGATGGGAGATATCTTGCGAGTGCTGGTGAGGACCGTGCAATTCATATTTGGCGGGTATCAGAGTCAGAGGGGAAGGGGGAGTTATTGGTTGAAAAACCAGAAGAGGGGAATTTTAGTCTTTTATTTACCGCTACTGGTTCGCCTGAGCGAACTGCACTGTCTCCTAATGCGGATAATTACCTGGATAGGAAGAGAAGGGGGAGATCATCATTAAGCCGGAAATCAGTAAACTTGGACCATGTGCTGGTTCCAGAAACTGTGTTTTCACTCACAGAAAAACCTATTTGTTCATTTCGAGGACATTTGGATGACGTGCTTGATCTGTCGTGGTCAAAGTCCCAGGTCTGTCACTGATCCGTTTTTTATGCTGGGTATGTTCTGTAGTAATCATCTTCTGAGATGTAATATCTAAAATTGAATTCTGGATGCTTGCTCCTTGTCATTAATGTACTAACAGACCAGTATTAGGAATAGAGAGTTATAGCCAAACCTTTTGCTGCCTGGACTGGCGACTTAGATGCTTGAGGACTATACCATCGATGGGTTCTGACTTTGCACATAACGTCATCTGACATCCTGATGCATCCCGCCTTATTTTCCTTTTAAACAAAAGTTTATGCCGAGAATAAGTTTGCATGTAATCTCATGACAATCTGGTTTCTCTTCAGCACTTGCTCTCTTCATCGATGGATAAGACGGTGCGGTTGTGGCACTTATCTAGCAAGTCTTGCTTGAAAATCTTTTCGCATAGTGACTACGGTGAGTGCAGTTAAAGTGCTAGTTTCATTGCTTTAATTTCTTGTGTTGTTTGTTTAACTATTGTTTATCTTCTAATATATTGCCTTCAGGATAGACTAGATCATTGATGTACTGCAAGGTGGACTTCGGAGTACCGTCATATAATCTCATTGGTCATATTTTTGTTTGATAGACGATTCCCTCTTTCATTGGAAAAGACCATTCACATCTTACATAGCCCCTTGCTTGCACATAATCTTGAATGTAGTTTGTTTGAGATAAGCTTGGAACTCTGATTCTTATGTATGTGATTTTGACTTAGTATTTTGGGCAGGACTAGTTCTCAAGGCCTGTAAACGTTTATTATTTTCCTAATTTCCTCTGCAAAGTTGTCAGCTTTAGCTCATCATGTGTATCTTAACATTATGCAATTTCCTGCAGTAACCTGCATCCAGTTTAATCCTGTTGATGATAGATACTTCATTAGCGGATCCCTAGATGCTAAGGTTCGGATATGGAGCGTTCCGGATCATCAAGTTGTTGATTGGAACGATCTTCATGAGATGGTTACTGCGGCTTGCTACACACCAGATGGTCAGGTTAGCTTAAGAACCTCTCCAGTCAGGATTGCAGCAGCAGGGGTGTGCCTAGTCATTGCAAATTGCCTTCCCACAACTAAAGCAAGTTCTACCATTTTTCGTAGGGTGCATTAGTTGGTTCATACGAAGGAAGCTGCCTTTCGTATGATACTTCTGGTACAAGTTGAATTCTTCTTGTCTTACTTGCAAATAGATGCTTGTTCACCTACCCCTAATGGAATGGGTAGAGCTGTTTTAGCGGTTAGTTTGCATATCCAGAGGTTTTACTTATTACAATGTGTATTTTCGTTTTAGATAACAAACTGCAACAAAGGAGTCGTATCAATCTGCAGAATAAGAAGAAGTCTCAATGCAAGAAGATCACTGGTTTTCAGGTAAATGAGTGGCCGTACAATCAAGATATCTCTGTGATTGCCATATTAACATAGTTGCTTCTAACATTGACAGTTTGCCCCAGGAAGTTCATCTGAAGTGCTTATAACATCTGCAGATTCACGAATACGGGTGGTAGATGGCGTTGATTTGGTTCATAAGTTCAAGGGTAGGCATATTACACTGTTCATTGTACCTTATCACCTACATGGAGCCAAATTTTTGGTATTTCATGGTGATCACATTGATTCAATAATGCTATCAATTGTTTACTTTTCTGGTTCCAACTAAACCAACTTAAACCTAGAGCTCTGGATGTTTAATGGGATATAATTCCTGAGCGGATAATCATGTTCTCTGATCATATGTATCTGGGTCTGACTGACCTCATATGCTTTCCAGACATGGTCTGTTGATGTCAAATTGCTGGGTTTGATGCTCATTGGTCCATTTCATTCTCTCCATAGGCCTATTAATCTGTGTCGGTCCTGTGACAGGGTTTCGAAATACCACCAGCCAAATTTCAGCCTTGCTCACAGCTAACGGAAAATACATCGTCTCGGCCAGTGAGAATTCTTATGTGTATGTGTGGAAACATGAAGCTGACTCCAGAACCAGCAAAAGCAAAGGTATCACTGTCACACGGTCATACGAGCACTTCCATTGTCAAGATGTGTCGGTGGCTATACCTTGGCCTGGCATGGGTGATGCATGGGGATTGAGTCACACTTGGTCACTTGAACAAGATATGCCTTTAATTAACACTGCCAGGGCATCAACCGTCAATCATCCTCCTACACCTGTTGAGGAGATACGGGGTAACGAGGCTTCAAATTCGGCACCTGGATGCGGCAACAGTGCACTCCATGGAACTCTATCAAGTGCAACCAACAATTACTTCCTCGATAGGCTATCGGGCTCTTGTTCAGGGGAAAGACTTACCTTAGGCACTAGGAGCCACAGCCGTCATGTCAGCATGGATTTCTCCAATGGGATGAATGAAAGCCTGTCGGCATGGGGCCTCGTGATTGTGACTGCTAGCCTTAGGGGTGAACTCAGGACATTTCAGAACTTCGGGTTCCCACTCGGTATTTGAGGTATGAAAGGAATAAGAGAATGGTCGGGGAAAATTATAGATTTGATTAACTGCCGATGCATTTTGTTTTTCCCTTAGCCGTTAATGTGAATAGGGGGATAGAGGGTGAGATTTGTAATATTTTGGCGATGTTATGTTTTCCCCTTGTGCTCATGCTCATCAGATATAGAATGCGGACTGCTAATATTCTGATGGGCATTGAGAAATGAAATGTAGATTTGATTGGAAGTGTGGAAGAAAAGAAAAGCAAAAAAATAAAATAAAAGATACACTGGAAAATAGAAACTACAGAGTTTCTGCATTCAAGAAATGTAGAGTCAGGAGCATCGAAGATGCATATTGAATTTGTCAATGAAAATTTCTTTTTGTTGCACTTTGCCCAGACCTTGTGCGGAATTCAACTTTGAGTAGTCAGATCTATTCTTTTGTTTATGTAACATGATGCTTAGTCCTTACCGATCTTCGGGGCAAGGTAATTTTTGAATGATTGAGCAGCTGCCATGGTTGCCAATTCTGGATCTTCTCCAATCGTGCATTGGTGAGTTTATGAACAAAAGTTCTCGGGGAAAATGGAAATGAAAAGGCGGATGCATGCACTCTGTTTCCGATTGTTGTCTCATATGCATTCTGCAATATGAAAGAGCTGTGACGACACGTATTGCTTTTCTTCGTTTGCCATGCTGCAGTAGCGTTTCGCATGATGCTGTAGGAGTTGAAACTACAGTAATATGAAGTCATACAGTTTGATGCAAGGTTGATGGCTAAAAAGGAGTAAAATTTCTGAATGTCCTTTTTCCTTTCAAATGGGCTAGCAACTCATTTCCAGCTGAGTTCCGATTCAAATTCTTCCTTGTGGTACTAAGGGCTATTGTTTTGGCCTTTCGAATTCAAATTCTTTCCTGTGGTGGTGAGCCATTTGCCCTCATGGCCGTCTAGCAGGAATTCCTAGAAGGGCATCTGCCCAGAAAACCATCTGCTTGAAATTTCATCATCTCTTTATCGATTGTCTTCAGAAGCAATGCCTGAATCATCTATCAGCCGAAGTACTGTCGATAAAATGCAAACAGACCATGTTCACTAAAAAGGGTTTACCGCTTGTAGGTTACTCTAAAGAGTGATAAGAAAATTCTATGATCCATCGAGAGATCGACCCGTTTGTGGCCGCTGATCATATTTGAGTGCTTTTTTTTTATCGGGGTTTCTACATCAAATTAGGAAGTACCCAAACCCATGAAAAAGTTTCAAGTAACGGCCGAGATCTACCGCAGCAATCTAATCCACTGGCAGGAGCTGCATCTGCACCTCCATTCCCCATCCCTTTCAAAAACTTCATTGTTGAGCCCATGACTTTGGAGAGTGGGAGAAATTCAGGTGAACTGACCAAAATATCCCTTTCTTAGGCCCACCAAAATCCTCCAGAAGTGACACTAAAAGAAATATATCGCAGGAAATCTAAACCTCAATTTCTTATTGGCTGGTATGATCTGACGTGGCACTTATCTCCAAAATGTAATTATCTTATCTACTCTTGCCTCCCCCTCCCCATGCAATGACAGAAGGACCTTACTCTTTTTCCTTTTTCATTTATCTGATCCTATGTACTCTATATATGTAACCCTTCACTAATATACTATCTTCTTCATGTGCTCTGTTTTTGGTACTTCTGGTACACAAGAGAAGATCTTTTCACATATCCCTTTTGGATAAATTTTGGAACTTTCAATTCGCAAGAACCAAATGGCTCTTCAGGCTGCTGCATTGCTTCCGTCCGCTTTCACTGCTCGCAAAGAGGTTTGTCACTGTCAACTCATAGCTCTCTGCACTTTCCTACACTTGTCTCGGATAAAAATGAGCTGGACTAAGGACTATGCATAATGGGCATCTGAAGAGTTGAGAGAACTTTTCAAATTCTTTTGGCAGGGCAAATCTAGTGCATCCTTAAAAGATTCGAGCTTGTTTGGCGTTTCATTCTCTGAGTATGTAAAAGCTGACTTCAACTCTTCTGCATTGAGGTGCAAGGTAATTAGCGTCTCCCGCTCCTGCATTGGTTCTTCTCACTACCCTGAAAACGAGCTGAATGAAATGAAATATGATAGACCACTTCATTATCGCTCTACAACTTGGAAAAAATGGAAACATGATCGCAAGGATCTGAATTACAGGAAATCCTTATCCTCTAGCATACAAGCTGTTTACTGATGTGTCAAGCTGAAAATTTATTTGCTTTGGATGTGAAACTTGTGTTAACAGTATCAGAGTATTTGATGCAGAGGGAGTACAACCTAAGAAATGGCGCTGTCAGAGCCCAAATAGCTTCAGCTCCCTCGGTGACCCGGGCTGCTCCTGAGGGCAGGAAAACCCTGAGAAAGGGCAGTGTTATAATCACCGGTGCCTCGTCAGGATTGGGTCTGACCTCTGCCAAGGCTCTTGCCGAGACCGGAAAATGGCACGTGATCATGGCGTGCAGGGACTTCCTCAAGGCCGAAAGAGCTGCCAAATCAGCCGGGATCGCCAAAGAGAACTACACAATCATGCACTTGGACCTTGCCTCACTTGACAGCGTGAGGCAATTCGTAGACAATTTCAGGAGATCGGGACGGCCACTCGATGCTCTTGTCTGCAACGCTGCTGTTTATCTGCCAACTGCTAAGGAGCCCACTTTCACAGCTGAAGGATTCGAGCTCAGCGTTGGGACTAACCATCTCGGGCATTTCCTCCTTTCGAGGCTGCTGCTTGAGGATCTAAACAAATCTGATTACCCATCGAGACGACTCATCATAGTTGGCTCAATCACAGGTACTAATTATAACCTTATTAATTAATTGGACTTGCTCGCTGCAAAGGATAGGCATTTGTTGTCAATGTGCATGATCCTGAGTTCACTCAATCATTAGTTAGTTGGATTCTTGAGTTAATGTTGCTAATGAAGTTGATTCTTCCAATTAGGGAACACAAACACCTTGGCTGGGAATGTACCTCCGAAGGCCAACCTTGGTGACTTGAGAGGAATGGCAGGAGGGCTGAACGGGCTGAACAGCTCAGCCATGGTTGACGGTGGAGATTTCGATGGCGCCAAGGCCTACAAGGACAGCAAGGTGTGCAACATGCTCACGATGCAGGAGTTCCACAGGCGCTACCATGAGGATACGGGAATCACGTTCGCGTCCCTATACCCAGGCTGCATCGCCACAACCGGCTTGTTCAGGGAACACATCCCGCTCTTCAGGTTGCTCTTCCCGCCTTTCCAGAAGTACATCACCAAGGGCTTCGTGTCCGAAGACGAGGCCGGAAAAAGGCTCGCTCAGGTAGAAAGAATATAAAGAAACGGAACAAGATCTTATTCATCAATCTGCTTTAGGCTGTAACGAGGCAATTAAGTTTGTGATTGGATGCTAAGTTTGCTTGCTTTCCGTGGTTCAGGTTGTAAGTGACCCGAGCCTGACAAAGTCGGGGGTTTACTGGAGCTGGAACAAGGATTCAGCATCGTTCGAGAACCAGCTGTCCCAGGAAGCTAGCGATGCCGAAAAGGCGCGTAAAGTATGGGAAGTCAGCGAGAAACTTGTTCGTTTGGCCTGAAATGAGCTTTTTGGATTGTACCCAAACGGATCATACTTGGAGGAAGAGGATGTTCTTCGGGAAGACAGTAACAATCCATCGTTTGTAGGTGTAGGTGACTTGTAAGTTGGGATTTGGCAATAAAACTGCTCACGTCTTCTTGCAAAGTTAAACTCCAAGCAGCAGCAAAATAACAAGGCAATAATGAACTATTGGTTTGGAGAACTTGAGACGATGTGCTTATGCTACAATGGCTTACAATTTGTCATACATTACACATGCATCAATGGCGTGCGAAATTAGTCTAAATGCTTCCCCTTGCAGCGAAGTGCAGAAGAGTTTGCAGATCAACTATTAAGCACGGGCTTTAGCCGATAAGATGCAAAAACTGAGGGGAAAGTTAGTGAAGGGATGGATCGAATTCCACTCACCGCCACACTGAGAAGCTAAAAGAAACCTTTCTCATATCTTCGACCCCGGGAAAAAAAAAAAAGAAAGAAAGATCGGAATGCTTTGGTTTATTCTCCACAGAATTCTTGCAAAATCTCGTGCACAACGCGATATCACCGAGAAAGAAAGGGGCTTACTTAGGCTCTCTTGTTTCATGGAAAAGGTTTTCCCGAAAGATATGTTCCTCAAATTCTGGTATTTGAAGGGCGGAAAATATGTGATCAAAGAAAATATTTTTCGATCAATAGAAAATTTGCTTCTCAAACCGAGGAAAATGATATCTTTTATTAAGAGGTAGAAATCATTTTCCTCATCTTTCACTTCTCAATCTCTTTTACACTTTTTTTGTTTATAATTATTTTTGGGCAGTGTTATTTTCAATCCCATTTGGCTAAGACATTCCTTTTTTTCTTCTTAGCTTACAGAAATACCCTCCTATCTCTCTTCAATTTTTTTATCAAGCTAATCCACAAAAACTACATTTATTTTTGTTATCTCTATTGTCAATTTCACAAAATACAAATGTGTCATTACACCCATCAATAAACCAATTAACCATATCGTGTTATCATTTTGCCTAGAGAATGTCGTCAATTCCAATTAATGGTCTCATATTTTGTTCGAAAGAAATTTTTATTTATGACAACTTCTGAACACACAATTAATTTCCTTTTTTTCAAATTGTGTGAGTGAAACTTTATTAAAAAGTCAAAAATTAAAATTCAATTAATTATTTAGTTGGTCTTGATAAAAATTGAAAAGAAGACTTGATACAAATATGAAAAAGGTTAATTTGTTAAATGCATTATCAAATGCGGATATACGAATACGACATGTGAACGTAAATATGCGAATATAGACGTGCGAACGTAAACAAACGAATATGACATGCGAACATAGATATACGAATACGACATGTAAACGTAGAGTGCGAAATTATCTTAATAAATTTTTTAATTAATTATTAATAATTACGTTATAAAAATAAGCTTTAAAAAAAGAAATTATATTTATCAAGTTATATAAATAAAAATATTATTAATATAAATTAATTAAAAATATTAAAAAATGAATTTAAAAATAAATAAATAAAACCCACACCCCCGCACAAGGTGTGAATTTTTTTTATAAAAAGCCGTTGTGCGGTACTATAAGTACCGTACAGAACCCGTGCGGTACTTATAGTACCGCACGGGACCCAAATCGGTAAATAAAAAAAATAAACCTAATTTGGTAAAAAAAAAATTTTAAAACCCATTTTGGAAAAAAAAAATCCGGAAGAAGAAGCAATGGTTTGAAGGAAGGAGGAAAAAGGAGAAAAGAGAGAAATAAAAAAGAAAAAGAGATAAAAATAAATAAATAAATATTTGAATTTTTTAAAAGAAAAAATTAAAGTTATTAAAAGGGGTTCAAGAAGGAATCTAATTTTTCATACCGAATGATGAAAAATATTTTTTGGATCCTTTTCATAGTTTAGCCAAATAACGAAAAATATTGTCATTTTCCTGAAAAATAACTTTTTGAAAAACATTTCCCCAAAGCGTCGCATTTTTCTCAAAACAAATTAAGTCTTAAAGTCTCTCATATTTATCACGAGAGCTAACTACTAAGGAAACATGTCATGATCTCAACAGCAACCGTAGGAACTTGGAAGTACGGTAACCATTTTTATGTATTGATATTCCGTGTTCTTAAAAGCACGTAAGGAAATTCTGGACCACATTTGAGCTGAATTCATCTTTAGTGGCATGAATAAGTGCACGAGAAGTCCTAAAATTCATCACGAAAGTGCAATTGAGTCTTAAAATTTTAAAAAAATACAATTAGATTCTAAAACTTGTCAAATTGATTCAATTAAATCATTTCCTTAACTCCGTCCAACTAAGCTAACGGAAAAATGCCAATAGGTCTCATTCTATGAATTTATTAAGACACGTGACGATGATGTGGCACCCACCAAGCGTCTGTAGAAAAATATACCCAAAAAATTAAAAAAATACAAATTAATTACATTAAAAAAGGAAAAAAACTAAAAAGTTAAAAACAAGAAAAAAAAACTCACACAACGGCTGGGGCCACGGTAGCCGTTGTGTGAGCTTGTGTATTTCTTTCTCTCTTTTTTTAAATCATTTTTAATATAATTTATTTTGTAGTTTTTAAAAAAATTGAATATTCTTTCTGATGAGGCGTTTGGTGGGCGCAACATCACCGCCACGTGTCTTAATAAATTCATAAAGACAAGTCAGCATTTTTTGTTAGCTTAATTAAATAGAGTTAAAAGAAAGACTTGATTAAATCAATTTGATACGTAAGTTTTAGAGTTTCAGTACACTTTCGTGTTAAGGTTTAAGACAAACCCTATCTAATTCATAATTCATAACAGTATAAAAACATATTAGATCAGATTTATTTTTAATTTTTTTTTAAGTTTCACTTTTTTGAAAATGTAAACTAACTATTCATATAGGTTTAAAAGAAAATTTTAAATAAGGACTTGAAGTGCTTTTATTTTTTCAAATGAGGGTATGAAATTGACTTATTTTAAAGAAGGGTCTGGAGAGCACTTTTTATTTCAAAGAAAGGCTTGGTCGAAATGCATTTTTGTCTTTTGGCATTTTTAATTTTTTTTTCCTCTCCTTCTTTTTTGGTTTTCCTTTCTTTTCCTTTTCCTATTCCTTTTCCCTTTTTCTTTTCCCTCCCACAGCCAACACCAACCTTGGGTGAGGGCCGACGTTTGGTGAGGCAACCCTTGCCTAATGTCGGCCCAGGCAAGGGCGACCCCCACCCAATGACAGTGCGGGCTACTCTCACTTGAGGCTGGTGATGTCTGGGGAGGGAAGGGGAGGAGAAAGAAAAAGGGAAAAGAAAAAATAGAAAATGTAAATAGAAAAAGAAATTTTTTTGAAATGGTCAGAGACGAGAATGTCCTTCGGCCAAGCGACTCTTTGAAATGAAAAGGGTATTTCAAGCTTTTCTTTGAAACAAGATTCATTTTGAGCTATTCTTTAATAAAGTGAAAGTATTTCATGTCCTTATTTGAAAATTTTCCTTAATTCAATAAAATTTTAGATTTTTTTTTTTGGGGGTTTTTGTTGAACTTGAAACGTCCAAGAATTAGAGTCCATTCCATTCCATTCCATTACTTATACCAAAGTCCATTTGTTCCAATAATAAAAGTTGAGTACGAAGAGAAGGCGGAAAGAAGCGGTACCCTAACATCCCTCCGCTCCACGGCTGCCTCTCGCTCCCCGACTGCCTCTCTCTCAACGCCGCCGGCCTCCCTCAGTCCATCTCTTTGCTTTATCTTGGTCGATCGTGACCGCCATCGCATCTCGTAAATACTCGACGCCCTCTACGCGTTCGCTTGTTCGTGTGGTCCGATTATCTCGTTTTTCCTCTCATGCCTGAACCAAGAACAGATGTTGATTGACCTCGTTCATATGTGTTCTTATGACCGATACTCCAGCATTTCCTCGTGTCCAATGCGATTCAATCCTGTTCAAGCGAAAAGCAAATTTGAATACATCAATATTAACCAAAATGAACGCATGCTATTGAGGTAGATTGTGGACTTGAACACTGAGCTGGGCTGGTTTGTTTTGCATTGGGTCCATTGAAGGCCCGTGCTTTCAACGCAAACCCGGAAGTGGCCCAACTTTCATGCTTTTTATCTTCTTCTTCTTCTTCGCCTTCTTCAAGCTTCTAGGGTTTTGCGAGGGTTTTTCATTAGTCTCTTCATTTGTCCTCCGAATTGCTAGCTATTCGATATCGTGTTCGAGAAGCGATGGGGAAGAAGCGAAAGCAAAGAGAAGCTGAATCTGAGACTAAGGGTTCAGAGGCGAAGAACGAAGATGCTGCATCGGAGAGACCTAAGCGGACGCTGCTCGGTTGGAAGGAGAAGCCAAAAGAGGATGAAGCTAACGCTACTCCTGGCTTCAGGAACAAAGAGAAGGTCCTCGTCACTTGCTCTCGTCGCATCAATTTCAGGTTCGAATCGTTTTTGGGTTCTTTTTTGAGCGGCTTTGTTTGTTTCGATATTGAGCTTTTCATTGATGGCAGGTATCGGCATTTGATGTTGAACGTGGTGTCGCTTCTGCCGCATTGTAAGAAGGACAACAAAGTTGAGTCCAAGGAAACTAAAGGCGCCACTCTCAACGAGCTCGTTGAGCTCAGGAATTGTTCCTCTTGCGTTTTTTTTGAGGTAAAATTGCATCCCAGTTTCGACGAGAAGTGTGGATGCGGTAAATTTCATAGCTTGTGCGTAAATTCTGGTGATTGAGCCGTTCTTTGTTCTTCCGCTTCAGTGCAGGAAACATTTGGATCTCTATCTGTGGATGGCAAAGTGCCCGAATGGTCCATCGGTGAAATTTTTAGTAAATGCTGGTAATTCTTTTTGTAGTTCTCAGTGCAGCTGCTGTATTAGCACTGAGCTGCGGATTTGATTGTGATTCCTGTAGCATTTTCAGTTGGGTATTCTGATGCGAAAAGATTGATCTAATCTCACTTGTTTTAATATATTAGTGCACACTATGGAAGAACTGAAGCTTACTGGGAATCATTTGAAAGGTTCGCGTCCCCTTTTAACTTTCTCGGCCAATTTCAGTAAGGATGCCCATTGGATGCTTCTGAAGGAGATGCTCATTCAGGTATATATACACAGGCTTCTCTAACATATCGAGATGATTTCCTGTCCCTACACAGTATTATATCTGACCATTTTGTGTGGTTTCCATTTTAGCTTCTTTACGATCATCTTGTTGTTTTTAAAATTGTTTCATTGTTTTTTTGGTCCTTTCAAAATCTCCAAGCTGTTGAAGCTGAGTATCTATCTGCTTGTCTGCAGTTCCAGATGATGCCTTTGCATAAACTTGTGGAGATTACACAATTTAGCTGATGCTTTCAATTCAATTTTCTTGGCCAGATTTTTGGAATTCCAAAGGGACATCAGAAATCTAAGCCATATCATGATCATGTCTTTGCCTTCTCAATTGTCGATGATCATATATGGTTCCGAAACTACCAGGTTGGCTTGAATCCCACTTAATTGGTGGACCCCTTTTTTGCATTCTTAGACATCTTGCTGTCAGTCCACAAAAATGGATATGGGCCTATGAAGTTGGATCCATAACTTTTTAGTTCGGAGCTTCTAAGCTAAAAAAACGTGGAAAGAACATTTTACCTGGTCTTAAGGCATTTCAAATTAGAAGTTCACCCCACTATGTGGATGTCTGGTCTTCTACTGTTATAGGTAATACATGTATAATATGTGTGCGTTCAGGTAGAGGTAGCCTTCTATAGATTTCTATATGCTGTTTCAAAATGCATGCTATGACTGTATATTCCTTGGTTGTGATATTTGTTGGAACAGAGTTTAAGAATTGCTAAAGACTATGTAGGAACATGATGCAATGCTGGCAATTGAAGTTTGAGCTGGCTAATTCAGCTCAGGACCATATTCCCCAGAAAATTCATTTATGAGTTTTATCTCCTTTCCTTTATATGTTGACGTTTTGACTTCCATTAATCAGATAGCTGTTCCCCACAACGAATCGGATAAGGTTTCTCGAGGGAGCTTGGAAAAAATGACTCTTGTTGAGGTACGTATGGTGTGTGCTTCAATATGTGCATGAGCATGACCATATTTCTGGTATGGTTAACAGAACCGCGTCAAATCTTGCTGAAAAATTCGAGTCTCAAGTTGCTCAACTTTTTGATCCATTAGGTTGGTCCAAGATTTTGTTTGAATCCGATCAAGATATTTGGTGGTAGCTTTGGAGGCCCTACATTGTACGAAAATCCATTTTACGTATCACCAAACCAGGTAAATTTACCGAGTGGATTGAAGCTGCTGATTTGCCTCAGGGTGGTACTTGTGCGAAGCAGCCCTTGGTTTTTTCTTTTTTCAATTTTTCTTATTCTTTTCGCTGGAGGATTCCTACTGACATTGCATATAAACGTCTAAAAACATTCATTGATGCTGTGGCCTTTCCATCTTGACATGCTAGTAACGTTTTGTGCTCCTTTTATTTCAGATCCATCTTGACATGCTAGTAAGGTTTTGTGCTCCTTTTATTTCAGATTCGAGCATTGCAGAAGAAGCAGAAGACAGGCAAGTATGCCAAGAAGGTCAAGGCGAAAACAAGAAGAAAGATGCATGAGCTATCAAATCCACTGGAGCCTGATGAATTTGCTGATATGTGGAAAGAGTAAACTATACGCTGCTTTCATCTTTGAATCAAACGGAAAAAGGGAGAGCTTATTATCTTGTAGTCATCATGAAGTGATGGAATCTTATCTTTGGCAGTTAAGTTTTGGGAAAGCTGTATCATTAAGTGGGAGTTTTTATCTTTCCAACGCCAGTTGCAATGCAACTGTAGTTCAGTTTTGGGAAATCTGTATCGGTTTTTTTTTTCTTTCCAACGCCAGTTGTAATGCAACTGTAGCAGATCGATTCGAAGCACTAACATGCGAAACGAGGAGTGTTTGGTTCTTGGTGAATTTGGCGATTTAGCTGTCCCTATATATACTTGTCGCAACTCAGCTGCAATTGCGCCGCACGGATGCTTTGTCAGTCCTGAAGGATGCTTTTGTCGCAGTCCTTAATAATTCTGAAGTATCAAGTTTCTCTTCCTCTCTCTCTCTCTCTCTCTCTCTCTCTCTCTCTACCTTTTCATTCATGTGAACAGCAGTACTTGTTCTTTCCAATATCATGGTCAAGAAAATTAAAGAACAGAAAACCCATAGAATTCCTACTTCTTGGAGCCAATTATTTTTTGCTTAGATGAGCTCTCATTTAACATCACTAATTTACAGAAAGGAGAAGGAAATAACATGGATTGTGTCACTGGTGGTTGATGAGTGAGGGTGAGATCTTGAGTCAATTAACGTGCATCCCACTCCATGCAGTTCGAATCGCTCCCTCGGAGAGGAATGCTGTCGACCCTCCTGAACTTATCGACCTTGAAGTTGGCTCCGCACATCACACCCTCACTGTCCACCCTCGGAATTGCCTTCATCTTGTTCATCGGATGCTGGAACCTCATCAACCCTCCTTCACTGTGGAACGTGCACCCTGCAAAATGCAAACACCTGGGGGATTCGTCGCCTCTCATTTCTCACAAAGTAAATTAAACAGACGATGTCTATGTTACATCTCTCCACCGTTGTGTGCCTTCACATGCCTTTGGGGAAGGGAGCACAAGACTTGGCACACCCTGCCTTTATGACCTCCTTGTCATCACATATCGCTATAGAGCCATCGCCTGCAAAATCCCCCAGTGCAGCCTCTCTCCTCCATCAGAACTCTAAAACCAACCATCCGCAAGCCCAAGAATTTGAAGAATGAGAACTACGTAGTTCTCAATCTGTAGTTCCAAAATTTAGGAAGGATTACTGCTCTGTAGATCAATTTAGACCATATTTATCGTGAATTAATGATCTAATCCCGCCAAAATAAATGTTAAAGTTGAACTACCAAAGCTATACCTTAAGAACATAGAGGTTACTACATCAAGCTATTAAACTACCAGGTAGAGTTGGACACAACCCTCAAGTGCTTTTGTACATCGGTGATTGGTCATAACCAACAAAGCCCACACGATGACTTCCGATGGATGATACCGGTGCAGTGAAGACGCTCCCACTCTTGCTGTCATAGACAACGAAGATAAAGCTACCATCAGTTTCTGACAAGCGTTTGGTGGGTGCCACATCATCGCTGCCGCGTCACATACTAAAGTGATAAAATAAAACAACTCGGCATTTTTCATTAATCTAGTCGGACAAAGTTAATGAAAAGAGTTGAATAAATTGATTTGATAAGTATTAGACTTGCCTGTATTTTTTTCTTTTTTTGTAAATTTTAAGACTCAGTGGATTTTTCATGATAAGATTTACGACAAATCCCTATCTAAGTTCATAATTCATAATAATATGGAGCAGATTAAATCAGATCTATATCTAGGATAATTCATAGAGAAATTAAATTGTATACTAAATTCAAATATATATACACATAAAATTAATTATTATTTTTATGATAATTTGAAACAAATTAATAACAGTTCATCGTTTTCAATTGACAAATTCAATTACATTTCCTTGCGATAATCCCTGAAACTTGGAGGGGGAAAAAAAACAACAGGCAATCCACAATCTACATTCCACCATTACATTTATTCCTGAAAAATTGAAAATTTCCAAAATTGACTCAGCGTATCAGAAGCAGACCTTTATGTTGGTGGCGTGTCCAGCACGTTGACCGCATGTCAGAGTTCCGACACTCGTTTGGTTCACCACATGTCCAAGCGTGTCGGGTGTCCGACACTCGTATTGATCTCTTTGTGCATTAATTGTATTGAACTTTTTGCAATCGCCGGTCACAAGAATCGGACGGGATCGGGTGGTTCGATTTTCATATGAGTCCTGGATCACGATTTCACAAACTGAGAACCGGCAGTTCTGATCCAATACATTTTTCTTTTGATTTGGTTAATGCATACAAATGAAAGCATGATCTTGAGGCCGAAGATGATGGACTTGAACGCTGAGCTGGTTCTGATCCAGCATATTTGAGGTAGACCGTGGCCTTGAACACCGAGTTGGGCTATATCGTTTTGCATTAGGCCAACTCTTTCAACACAATCCCGAAATTGGCCTCACTTTCGTGCTTTCATTTTCTTCCCCGTGCGATCCTTGGTGAATTTGGTGATTTACTGGGTATAAAAATTGTTCCTTTCTTTTGGCCATGCATCTGCAGGTTGTTCTATTTGTTCATGGTTGGATGATAGCCGACCCTAAAAATGCTTGTTGCAACTCAGCTGCGCCGCACCGATGCTTTGTCGCAGTCCAATTTTAATAAGTTTGAATGATCAAGTTTCTCTCAAAAGAAGCACCGACACGTCGAGGAGGTCGCCCCGACGGGTGCCAGTCACCGACATGCATCCCACACATTAGTGAAAAATCAAAACTAAGTTTTCCAACCCTAGAAACATCCCGTGTTTGGCGATGGTGGTGTAGAGGAGCGGTGACGGCAGAGAGCTCAGAAAGGTAGAGAGGAGGGCAGTGATGTCGAGGGAGGCTGTGGGGTTGCGGGGAGGATCGGGAGGCGCACATAGAGGAGGCACGAGTTGTGGAAGTGGAGAACATGATTTACAAGGCATGACAAGCCAGTGTTAACCCCAGCGCTCGTGACGTATGGTACACACATTGCTGTGGATGGTGCAAATTCGATCCCATATTATTTAGTTTCTCACTTCTTTTTGGGTTAAGCTTAGGTCCTCATAACTGTGATGAATTAATTAAACAATGATTCCTTTTACCCGAGAGATTTACATGTGAAGTGTATTATATATTATATTTGCACATAATTTGAAACAACCCATGTATAAAGATGAATCAAATTAATTTAATTAATATAATCATAAAAAAAATTCTAATTTACTATGTACATCTAAATCCTCCTCCTTTATTCTTTTTATTTTTTTATTTATTGTATGATTTATTGTAATGCCTAATGGTAATACATATATGATTCGATATAATATATATGTAAATAGTTTAGGGCCGCTTATATTTGTGCACGGAATTCCTAATTTCAATTGAGATGTATAATAACTCGATAGATAAGATTTTTCTCTTCTTAAAATCGAAAATGACGTCCCCTTCGACCGGGCAATCCCAAAAGATTATTTTGAAATAAAACGGACTCGTTTAACATCACAAGTTTACAGAAAGGAGAAGGAAAAAACAAAGATTTGTCACCGGGGGTTGATGAGTGAGGGGTAAGATCTTGAGTCGATTAATGTGCATCCCACTCCATCCAGTTCGATTCGCTCCCTCGGCGAGGAATGCTGTTGACCCTCGTGAACTTATCGACCTTGAAGTTGGCTCCGCACATCACACCCTCACTGTCCACCCTCGGCATCGCCTTCATCTTGTTCATCGGATGCTCGAAGCTCATCAACCCTCCTTCGCTGTGGAACATGCACCCTGCAAAATGAAAACCCATCGCGGATTCATCGCCTCTCGTTTATCACGCAGTGAATTCGAAATGTCTGTGTGTTATATGTTATATATCTAGCTACCGTTGTGTGTTTTCACATACCATTGGGGAAGGGAGCATAAGACTTGGCACACCCTGCCTTTATGACCTCCTTGTCATCGCATATCACAACAGAGCCATCACCTGCAATCCCCCAGTACAGCTTCTCTCCTCCATCAGAACCCTAAAACCAACCATCCACATGAATGAGAACTACTTAGTATTCACCATTCACTTCATCCGTGTTTCCAAAATTCAGCGAGGATTGCTGCTCCGCAGATCAATTGAGCTCGCATTTCTCATGAACTCGCGATCTTATCCAGCCAAAAATAAAGGATGAAGCTGAACTACTATAGCTACAGCTTACGAAAACAAAGGTTCGTACATCGTGCTATTAATTACCAGGTAGAGTTGGACACAACCCCTAGCAATTTTGTACAGTCAGTGGTTGCTGGTTGGTCATAAGACTCACAACCAACTAAAGCCCAGATGATAACTTCTGATCCACCAGGGAGAGAGAGAGAGAGAGAGAGAGAGAGAGAGAGAGAGAGAGAGAGAGAGAGTTCAATGATACCAGTGCAGTGAAGACGGTCCCAGCCTTGCTGTCATAGACAATGAAGGCAAAGCTACCATCAAGATCCTTCACCACCTGATCAGCCGGGTATGGACCCCTGTCCCTGAGCGTCCTGTATGCCTCAATCACGAACTGGGCCTCGTTGCTTCCCTTGGCCAGCCCGTACTGCTTGTTCAGCTGATTCAGATTGTTCAGGCTCCCCATGAACAGGCAGTATATATCATCAAACCCGCAAAACAGCCTAGCAACACATGAAACTCCAAAACAAAGTAAGAACATGGGATCATGAATCGAACCACACGACAGACACAGATCAAGCACAGCCCACGACCCTACCTCTGGTGCAGGGAAAAGGGGTTGTCAGGCCTGACATGAGCAAGAGCAGCAGCATCCCCGAACGTCATAGAGAAGGTTTTATCCGGGTGGCGCGAGACGAACTCCCTGAGGGTCTCCTCTGGGAGCTTGGGCTTCCTCGAGCCACTGTGAGAGGCAGGGCTGTTCAGCTCCTCCGGCGGGTGCGCAAATGCCTTGTGAAATATCGCCAACGTTGTCATCGCGATTCCTTATCGTCTTCTTGAAAGACTCGTCGATCAGGGCGACCAAATTTGATAGGAGGGTTCGGTGCTTGGACTGGAAATAGAGATTGCAAAAAGAAGGGTCTTTGGAATTTATAGCGTCATTTACTCATTTTCAGGACCAAGGCGGAGTACCAGAGCCGTCCATTCAAGGTTGTATTGTATTATGATATTGTGGGCTATGAGACTTTTGGATAAGGATACCCGTGCCCCAATGTCTTCTTATCTTTAATGTTTTTGTTTATTCATTTCCGTTGTGTTTTTCGCCTGCTGTTCCCCTTTTCCGCCTCCATTCAATACGTTACAAAATGGGAATTGAAGACAAATCAAACATGCTTTTTCCTTTTTCTAGAGATAACTCATAAGATAAATCGAAAAATCACCTATAAAGTTCCCTGGTTGCCAGCTTGATCTGAATTTTCTAACGCTGCCAAGTGATAAAGATGCGTGTACCACTGTGATAAGATAGTAAATTGAGACGAAGATATGGTTTGGTGGGAAAGAATCAAAGCAGTTTCGTCTTTATCCGCAGGGGGTGTGACCCCGACTACGAAGAAGAAGAGTCAGCCGGGCGATTTGCCATTTGTTTCCGGCTCATGAGTCTTGGGTTTCTGTGGGTGCAATTGGGGCTCACCATGGAAAAAAAAAAGCTGCACTTCATTTTCATGATGTTTTGGGGGCTACTTGTTTGGCGCGTGTGTTGGCCATTTGGTGGCCCCCTTGTCTTGATTTTTTTTTTGCGAAAGACATCAAGGGAAGCTTTAGGGTAATTATAGTCAAATCCGGTCTCCATCAGCCACAACTTTACTACAGATTATTAAGAGATGGTGATGAGTATCGTGGCCTGTTAAGAAATTGCTAAGTGGAGCCATAATCATTTCGAAAGCTGGAACCTTTTTTGTTTTGAGCGCTGATGTTTGCTAACTTTAGTGTCTCAATCTGGGAGTGTAGATAGACGCAACCTGTCCGCGTGCATGTTTTGAGTTATTTAGAAAAGCCCCACACATCATGGTGTATAATAGATAGTGTATCCTAATCGGCTCATTCTTTATTGATTTAGATTTTTAAGTGAACCCGCATCAATTGGATATGTTAACGAGCTCAAACTTCGGCTCTCCCTCGACAATCTACCTGGATGAAGGTTTCGAATTTTAGCTGTGCACGGATAGCAATTGATATTAAAGCTGATGGTCTACTTGGCTCACTCTCGGCTTGTATCTGGTGTTTGGTAAATATAATAAGGAGGAAATCTAACCAACGCAGTTTTTGGTATAATGGTTCGATCTGATGAAAGAGACCGAGAATGAAAGCTGGCATTGTCATCTAACAATGCAAGCCCGATAGTAGCTACATGGTTTGGCTTGGAGAGGAACTAGGGATGAACGAGGGTATTAGAGATTCAGGTTTAAACATATTGATATAGAAGAATATTTGAATTAAAGGATAACGGATTTAACACTGAGCTTAAACACGAAGGGGTTTGTGTTAAAAAAGCTTCACATCGGACAATTATTATGATGTGGGGAAGTTAGTACATCCTAATTGGCTCATAACTCATTAGTTTAAGTAAAGGTCACTCGAACTCCCCCTTAGCTCTCTTCGTATGAATTCATAAATAGACTATAGAACAAGTTTAACACCGAACTCAAACATGAGAGCTAGATTGTCAAGCTGTGTGTATCAACATTCCCTGATGATCTCCTCAGAACAAATTTAACATCGTTCACCTGTCACTCGAGATAATCGTTTACCATGGCGACTTTATTATAGCTAATTGAGTTTTTACAAATGTAGGATGGCCTTCGGTTTCCTCTAATTATGTAAAACTAAGACCGTATGTTTGATGCAAAATAACTTTTCGAAAACTGTTTTTGAATTTTTGGTGTTTGGTTTGCGAAAAATAAGCTAGTTTAGGAAAATATTTTTCACTCATGGAAAAAAAAAACCTTCAAAAATGGGACAAATATTTTCTTCATTTTGAGAAGACTAAAAGATTTTCCTCATCTTTCCTTTCTCATTTCTTTCACACTTCCTTTTTATAATTATTTTTTCATTATTTATTTATTTTTCAAAAATTCAAAAATTTATTTTTTATTTTTTAATCTTTTTATTTTCTTCTTCTTCTTCTTTTCTTTTTTCTTTTCTCCTTCTTTCTCATTCCTTCACCTGCTTCCTCCGCCTGCTGCTCCTTCCTTTACTGACCACGAACCTCGGCAATAGCAATCACTTGACAATTGGCCATGACACGTGGGCTAGCGAGCTCCAAGCTCAATGACACGACCCTTAGCCTTGCTGGATTTGGCTCGATCTCACTCGAGGTTGGTAGGGCGAACCTTAATATTGCCCGCCTCAAGGGAGGCAGAGCTTTGCTGGGTCTAGCTTGACTGGGCTTGGCCTCAAGTGAGTGAGGCTCATCTCGCTAGAACCAGCAAGGTCAAGGCAAGGCCAGGCCAAGCCTAGCCTATGGCTAGTCATCAGCTACCGCCATGACTAGCGACCGGTTGAGAAGAAATTAAAGAAGGAAGAAAGCAAAAAAAAAAAGAAAGCAATTTAAAAAAATAAAATAATTAAATTTAATAAATACATTTTTGGAAAAATTTTGAAAATAAAATTATTTAATAATTTTTTTAGAAAAATTATTTTCTTGACAAACGACGAAAACGTTTTCTAGTTCATTTTTAAGTTTTAGTCAAATACTAAAAAATATCGTTATTTTTTTAAAAAATATTTTCCGTTTTCGCGGATCGCGAAACAAACGGAGTGTAAGTTAATAATTGCTGAGCCATGTCAATATCAATTGAAATATGTCATTATCCATTGGCTTCAACTCATCAATGGACGGACCACATGACGTAGGCCGTGGTGGCTGTATGAAGCTTGACTTCGTGCCGCAATAAGAGACGAGAAGGAGCCTGTCTCGGCCCACTAGATGTTTTAATCCAGAATGTGTTTGTTTTGGAAAAAATTTCGATCAAGAGCCTAAAATACTTTTATTTTTTAAATAAAAATATGAAGTTAATCTTATTTCAAAGAAGAGCATGAAATGCCATTATCGTTTCAAAAACAAGCCTAGCCAAAGCGTATTTTCGTCATTTATTTTAAAACCATTTTCCTTTTTTGCCTTTTTCTTTTCTTTTCTCTTTTTACCCTCTTTCCTTCCATGGCCATCGCTGGAGGTTGCCGGCATCAGGCGAAGGTCACCCTCCCAACCCAGGTGAGGGCTGCTCTCACTTGGACTCAGCCGTCACCACTCAAAAGATTAGAATGGGCTATAGGGTGTCTTCATTGTCAGCATCAAGTTTGGGTCGATTTTTCCTGAGGTTGCTGTCCCTTTGTTGAGCTCGTTCCGGTGAGGTAAAGTTCTTGTCATTTCGTGACTCGATTTTTCCTGAGGTTTCCTGAGGTTGCTGTTCCCCCACAACATGGCCGGGGGTTGGGGAGGGTAAAAAAAAAATAGAAAAAGAAAAAAATAGAACAAATAAATATAAATGACGAAAATGCTCTTTGGCTAGGCCTTCATTCGAAATAATGAGATCATTTCAGACCCCTATTTAAAAAAATGAGAGCACTTTAATTCCTTATTTGAAATTTACCCTTAAAAAAATTAATGCTTAAAACATACCTTTCAAAAGACGATCGCTTATATTGATTAGAAAAATGAATTAGTTAACGATAAATTACAAATTATTATAGATAACAAAAGTATATATGAGTCATTTTTGTAAACAATATAACCAACTATTTTTTGAATAAATTTTTTTAAATTTTCGATTTTTTGTAAAACAAACTTATCCGTAGTGTCATATTTGATCCACCTTTTTCTCGAAATGGAGTTAGATCCGGCCCATGGTATTGTGATTTGCGGGGCAGCAAAGCAAACGTATACGACGATGACAGTCTTGGGACCACCTTAGAAAGAAAATACTATGGTGAGAAATTGGTTTACCTAGTTGGTGCGTCAAATCATGCCATAAAGTGCAAGTGGGTATTTGAATTTCTACACAGGTATATTATATTTTTAATATCTCATAACACTCATACAACTCTCTCTCGATCGATGTTGTTCTCCTTTCTCTCGACGCTATTGAACACTTCGATAGCCAAATATTCGCCAGCGGAAAATTTTACCAAAAACGTTTTTAACCTATTGTAAGAATGCTAACTCTGTCGACTATCGTTTAATTTAATTAATTTAGTCCTAAACTTGACAAATTTTGCGTGGCAATCGGTAAGTAGAGATTGCCCACTCCACATGGCACTATTTGAGGCAGATATAGATATTTTTTTTTTGTTAATTTTTCTAGATTTTGTTTTCTGTATTTTGCATTATGATTTAATGTCGTTCAAATGCTATCTATCTTAGTTTATTGCTTAATTAAGCACAAGGAAGGCCCTTTTGTAGTTGATACGTAACCCGCATGACACACAAAATTGAATAAACAAACACGCCACGTATAAGGGAGAAGAGGTGGCTTGTTTGTCAATCTCATCATGAACGAGATATAAAAAAAAAAAATCAATTAGGGTTGATTTGTTTCATGAAAAATAAAATAGTAAAAAAATATTTTTTTTAAGAATGATCACTTGTATCACTTATTAAAATGAATAATAAAAAATTGTATTCGCATGTTCACGAAAATATATACACATAAATTGTTATCACTAATGAAAATATTTTCTATATACTAATTATTTCAAGCAATATAAGCATTCATATTTAGGAATATTTTTCAAGCCATTAATTTTCGCGAAACAAACGGACAGAACCTTAAGAAATAGACTATTTTCATAGATGCCTTTGGAAAGTTTTCATTTGGTCACCTTGGATTTGTGCTTCTCTTTTAAGGGAGCGATCAACTTTTAGAGGACGTTCTTACTCTTCTGTCCCAAAAGATAAAGAGTAAAATTTCCTATTTAATACAATGCTATTCATTAAGCGATTTTGCTATACATTGCATACTTAATGAATGGTACAAAATATTAAAATAATAAGAATGTTATTATCCATATAAACTCGCCCCTAAAGAAATTAATGCAAAATTCGTCGTGGGAGGTACCTATCAAAGCGTCAACCGCTCGTATAGTGCTGACTGGGAAACCGAATTCAAATCAAGTAGTTAGGTGAACGGGGTTATATCCGTGCGAAAAATAAGGAAACATGCTCTCACCCCCTTTTCAACATCCTCAAATGACTGATTTTCATTTTTTTAATTAATTGAATTGTTTTCTCTAAAGTTAAATTAATGGTTGATGTAATGGTGGCTCAATGAGGCACACTTAATTTGCTTTTCGGTAAAATGTGAACCGGTTTAACTTGATTCTACGGCACAATACATGCCCACGCTGGATTATGAAAGTTTTTTTTTTTTCTATTGTTCTCGTTTAAATAAAGTGTTGGGCAAATAGAGAATGGAAGACTTGCCGATGGGCCGTTGCCGCCCATCTCCAAAGGGGCTAATAGAGGTCGTCGGTCCTTGCCAGTCCCAAGTGATGGCTCATGACTCTCCCCAAGCTTGGGTGAGAGCACCCAAAAATAATTTATTATTGCTCAGCATGGTGTAGTAGTGTCCAAGATCATTTGTTCGGACAAAGACGGGGGTTCGTAGAGGTACAACTGATCGGGACAAGGGGAAAGCTTCGCGTGGTTGATGGCGGATATCGCCCGTCTCTTTCCCCTACTTCACGAGCAAGCAGACGTCTTTCTTGGAGAGGGAGACGACAAACTTAGTTTGGTCAAAAACGCAAAGGATGAAGCCGAGCCAGGACCTCAAAAAAACCTACAGCGTTTACGAGGAATCTTGATCTTGCATGTCTAGCTGCCGATGGTAAGCGACATCAATCCTTGCTCCATTGTCATTCTCCTGTGCGAATTTTTTCTGTGGGAAGGAAACAGTTTAACAATGGAGGGAAACAAGGAGAAAACGAATGAAAAAGGTGGTACGATGATCGTCGTCCGACGGTATAATGAACGGAGCATTTTGGATCGAGCCAATTATAATATATGTGATTCGGAAAATGGTTTTTGAGGGAAGAAGCAGAATAAAATGTTAGAAGGATGAAAGAAAGCGAATGCATGAAAAATGTATCAAAACGCATACATCCAAGAAGCCCTTGGATATTAATTTGTTTCGTTTACGTTATCAAGTGTTTGGTTCTTAAACTATAACTCTCTTAAGTTTGGTATGATTTTGTAATCGTACCTACCAAACTAGCACCTAATTTATCGGACGTTTGGTTGTCATTTATGCAAGAACTTATTGTAGTGCTTAAATACCAGTAAAGTCATAAATCCATTGCACTTATGCAAATTCAACCATAAACCTTTCAATTGTATAAATTGAATCTTAAACCTTTTGATAATTTGCTAACTGAGTTAATTTGACCAGTTTTGACCGAAAATCACTGATGTAGACGTTGCTGTCTTACATAGCGGAATCAGCGCTAACATGGACATTTTTGGTTATGTCCTAATGACTTTTTTTTTTTGCTTCTTTCCTTTATTTTTTAGCTAAGGGCCAATGATTTCTGAAATATGTTTTAAAAGCTTAAATTGTTAAATGAACACATGATTTCATAATTAAATATTTTTTATGCCCTGTTAAAAAATAGAGGTTTAGAAAGATTTGGACTCAGAACTTTCTACTTATATCATATGAGATCGGTTAACATGTTCAAAAAATTTAAACGGTTGATATTTTCCTTATTCATCTTAAAATTAAGAGAGAGTCATGATGGATTGAAGCTGCCAAAGTTGAGGCACGCCAATATTTCTATTTTTTAGCCATCCCTAATTTTGTTCCTCTCATTTCTCTCCACATACTTTCTTCTTCAACCTTCGTGAAGGGGAGAGTTTGAGCTAGATCCCTCCCTCTACTCCCCTCTTCTCCCCTTTTTATTAGGCTATTTTGAATTTCTATTTCATTTTATTACTTTCCTCCCATTTGGAAACCTTTTTTTTTTCGATTTAGTCTAGATATAAAAGTTTTTCTCTTTCATTTTTTGGGAGATTTTTACTCGATCTAGTTTACATGTAGAGTTCTCTACGTGTATATTTTCAAGGTTTCACTCTCCTCGAATTTCATTAATGAATAAGTCCAGTTTCAAAGAGGAGTAGAGGAGTTCCATGAAAGTTTTATCCTCACAAGTGTCAAATTTATACTCGTACAACATTTTTACTCTATTCAGTGATGGTGTTGGAGATGCCAAACCGAGGCACGCATTACTGAAAAGCAAAGCTTTGATAACATAAGGAGTTCTCGAGGGGAAAATTATCAAAAAAGTCCTAAACCTATTGCACTTTTGCCGATTTAGTCCTAAACCTTTCAATTTTGCCGATTCAGTCCTAAACCTTTTCATATTTTGCCGATTCAGTCCTAAACCTTTCGATTTTGCCAATTCAGTCCTAAACCTTTTCATATTTTGCCGATTTAGTCCTAAACCTTTCGATTTTGCCGATTTAGTCCTAATTCTTTTCATATTTTTTCGATTCAGTCCTAAACTTTTTATTTTTTAAAAAATATCTTGGAAATAAATCCGAAAATTAAAAAAATTATAAGAAAATTATAAAAAAATTAAAAAATTAAAAAAATTAAAAAAAAATTAAAAAAAATTAAAAATTAAAAAAATTAAAAAAAATTAAAAAAATTAAAAAATTAAAAAAATTAAAAAACGAGCGAGCCCTCGTCGCTGCTGCCCCACCATCGCCGATTCGCCCATTTTTTCAGCTTTATTTTCAAAATATTTTAAAAAAATTTAAAAAATTTAGGACTAAATCGTCGGTTTTTTTCTCTTTTTTCAGCTTTTTTTCCAAAATATTTTTAAAAATTAAAAAGTTTAGGCCCTTCACCCGCTAGCAATGGTGAGTTAGTCCTAAATCTTTTCATGTTTTGCCATTCAGTCATAAAATTTTTAATTTTTAAAAAATATTTTGAAAAAAAGCTAAATAAAAAAAAAACAGATGAGCGGCGACGGTGAGTTAGTCCTAAATCTTTTCATATTTTTTCGACTCAATCCTAAACTTTTAAATTTTTTTAAAAATATTTTGGAAATAAAGCTGAAAAAAGCAGGCGAGCCGGCGATGGTGGGGCAGCGGCGGCGATGGCTCACTCGTTTTTTAATTTTTTTTCTAATTTTTTTTTAAAATTTTTTAAAAATTTTTAAATTTTTTTTAATTTTTTTAAAATTTTTTTAAATTTTTTTTAAATTTGTTTTTTATTTTTTTTTAATTTTTTAAAAAATTTTTTAAAATTTTTTAAATTTTTTAATTTTTTTAAATATATTTTTATAATTTTCTAATAATTTTTTTAATTTTCGGATTTATTTCCAAGATATTTTTTAAAAAATAAAAAGTTTAGGACTGAATCGTAAAAATATGAAAAGATTTAGGACTAAATTAGCAAAATCGAAAGGTTTAGGACTAAATCGGCAAAATATGAAAAGGTTTATGACTGAATTGGCAAAATCGAAAGGTTTAGGACTGAATCGGCAAAATATGAAAAGGTTTAGGACTGAATCGGCAAAATTGAAAGGTTTAGGACTAAATCGGCAAAAGTGCAATAGGTTTAGGATTTTTTTGACAATTTTCCCAGTTCTCGAGACATGTTCATTATGAAAAACAAACTCAATGATCGATCACCAATGATAATATGAAAAAAGTTATAGAGGTGCTTTTTGAGCATGTGACCCATAATTTTATTTTGATGAGTTCTTTTATTATCTAGAACTTTTTTTATCTGAAGTTCCCTTTGATTTGTACATGAGCTGTGATTTTTTTTTTGGCATTTTAAATAAGTGAGTGAAATGAAATGATGTTTAAAAAAAAAGAGAAAAAGGAAGAAGAAGTTGAGGCACGCGGAAAGAGAAGATAAGCGACGAGCTGGTGCTTTGGTTCTCTTGTACGAATGTCGTATTGTGCAATCCGTCGCACGGCCTATCACATGCTGCCGAGGTCCCCATCACGTTCTCGTACTTATCCATTTGCACGTGAAGCGTACGGATGCTTTCACGGCTCATGGCTCCACCACTCTATCTGACGTCCACGTGATAACTTTTAATAATATATTAATATTTTTTTATATTTTTTTCATTTATTATTTTTTTTTACGACCGCGTCGCCAGTCACTATGGCCAACGATAGCCAACAACCTCGTCTACCACTATTGTGAAAAGAAAATTTAAAATATAAAATATTATTAAAAATTATCAATGCTAGAGATTTTTCGATTAAAATTGATCGGATTGATTTAATTGTCAAAACGTGAAAAGCTGTAAGACTCAATTGACAAAAATTAAAGTATTTAAGATTAAATTTATAAAAATGCAAAAAAAAAAAAAATTACGGCCTTTTGGATAAGCTTCTCAAAGCGTAAATGTACTCGGATCTCGCGCATGCCGTGGACCAATTGATTTGAATAATTGCTGGATGTGGCATTAGTAGTGTTGAGGTCATCGTTCTGATCAGAGGAAACGTGGGTTCGTGGAGGTGCAAACGATAAGGCAATGGGCAAAAGAAAGAAGAAGTAATGCTTACATCGTTCGGCGATTCTGAACCACAAGTTGATGGCAAAGTATCGCTCGCCACTTTCTCCTACTTGATGAGCAAACAGACAAATCCTTTATTGGTCAGTTTAGTGACATTTGATAACTACTCTTGCCCACTTGATGCAACAGAGTTCAGCACAAATTGAACCCCTCCTACTTGTGGGACGTATTGTAAGATGATCGTAAAATATGACTAGGATGGTCGAAATGGATTACATGTCTATCTTTCAATCACCATTCATGGAAGTATGTCATAACTGGGCCACTTGAAAATCAAGATATAGGTCACACAGAAGATTCTATAAGGAAAAAAAGAAAAACCGACTAAATGTTCGTCTTTGATGGGTTTAAAACAAACCCATTTTCGACTCAAATTAGGTGTGAATGAAGCTTATGAAAAAAATAAATAAATAACCAATCCCACGATATATACGCAGCGGATTACACAGAATTAACAAGCCCAAGAAACTTATTTGAACCACTGATCGGAGAAGCATATCACAAAACGGACATACCTCGGGTTTTCACCGATTAAGTGTCGTCAATGCAGCGAGAGATTTCGTCAGTTTGACGATTCGGAGAGAAGAGTGAGAGAGATAGTTGTCGTTTTCTCTGTGTTCTTCTATGAATGTATATATCGACGTCTGAAGAAGACGACGTTTTTCTAAACGTCATAAACAAACTGCCTCTTGCAGTTATTAGAAAAGCTAAGTGGCTATAATAGCCTACATGGGCGGACCACGATCCTTCCCATGCACCCTTAATTTCTAACACTCTACATTAAAGAAGTCGGAGAAAGTGTAAGGTATCCCTCTGCATGTCGCTTGCAATTGCCGGTCTTGGAATACGCATTGCCGGAGCTTGGAGGCATTCATAAACAGCAACTCCGATTATTGGAGTTTCTATTTTGTTAGGCATGAGATGTGGGAATCCCTCCTTAAGCTTTCTTTCCAAGATATTAGTTCGACAGAATTATTTAACTCAGCATTTCGGATGAAGCCAATTACAACACATGTAATTACGAAAACGGTTTTTGGGAAAGGAAGTAGAATGATGTTTTAAAAGATTCGAAAGGAAGTAAATGCACAAAAAATAATATTCTAAAAGAACGAAAGGATGTGAACTGTGCAAAAAAATATATCAAAAAAATTACAATGCTACTTAATCATTACATCGTCTATAGCAATCGAGAAAAGGAACTCCACGCTAAAATCGGATGCAATATCAATGCGTTAATTTTTTTTTTTTTAATGTTATCATGGTTTGTTCTTCAAGGATAACTCCCAACATTTGGTGCGACAGTTGAAATCTTACCTACCAAATCATCATTTGATTACGAAACTACCGATCGTTCTTCACGGAAGAGTTTGTCGCAATTCGGATTATTACAACATGAACAGGGTCAACGCTTGATCAATCGAACGAGGCTGAAAAGCTCCTAACTTTGGCCGCGTCTGCATACTGTTTTGCTATCCTTTCAATTTGCAAAACCTATGCATAAACTAAACCCTCGGGGTTGACAGGAGTCGGCTGGGGAGTCAGAGGATGTTCGTTTCAAGAGCAGGTCGCCTAGTCACATCTCACTGTCGCCGGCTGCCCAGTAGCCTTGAAGGCTCGTAGGGTGATCCATACAGCCTGGTCTTCACGCTCGTGTCCTTCAATTGTCGAAAGATTAAGATAAAATGGCATTTCTGTCCAAGTGGTTTTTATTTTTATTTTTTATTTTGGATCATCCTCCAAATCCTGTTAATGGTCTTTTGCTGATTTTTTTTTAGCCAATTATCGTCGGTCGATTTGTAGCAAGCTTCCGGTGCGCACCGCACCACTCTTGTATTTATTTGTTTTCTGGCAAAGATCCAAAGAGTTATCGCAAGTGAGATGCAGATAAGCGCACTGGTTTTTAAATGATTGTCCTTTTGTACGACATATCCGCCCAATAACCCCAAAACGGCGGACCCCAATTCAGATTTCACTCTCTTTTCTTCCTAATTGTCGGAAAATATCTGCCTCGAATGGAAGTTTTATAATAAAAAATAATAATAAATGCGAAATCTCAAAACTTATCACCAAAATATAATAGAGTTCTAAAAATTTTAAAAATATTAAAATTAAATTTTAAAACTTGTCAAATTAGTTAAATTGAGTTCTTTCGTTGATTGCATTTTTCGAAAACTGTAGAACTTAATTGCATTTTCGTAACGAGTTTTATGACTTGATTGCACATTTTAAAAGCTTTAGGACTCGATTACACTTTCATAATAAGTTTTAGGACTTGATTGCATATTTTGAAATTTTTGTGATTCAACTACACTTCATGACAAGTTTGAGCAGCAGATTAAAGATTGGATTTGATTTTTTTTTTTTTGGTCGGAAAGAAAAAAGAGATACATAACTTCAAGACAAAATCAATCTCAAGAAGTTACAATCCAGTGCGAATATGAAAAATAAATCAACTTAATATAGCCTATAGAGACTTGCTTATTCCACGAGAGCGGATTTATCAAAGGATCATAATACAATTGCCATATGATCACCAATGATATATGTACTTTTTATAAGCAGGATATTGGTTGGATTTGTTATTTAAAATTAACCAATATTATGAGCACGTACGATTTGGTTGCTCCTATATTTACATATATACAAGTATGAAACTAAATAAACAAGAATGTGCGACCCATCTTCCATTATGCAAAAAGGGAGTCTAAGCCACATAGCAATCGAAGTTCTTTTTAGGGTATACTTTAAACAAGACAAATCACAATTTGTTTCTGCCAGCTTTAATTTTCCATTTCTGCCTCGTCAATCTAATTAATGAAATTCATTTTGTCCCATCCTATTTGAACACCAAAACAACACGATAATATTGTCTAAAAAGTCCTATATCTATTGTGCCGCCGCTAATGTCATCCTAAACTTCTCAATTTTGTCAATTTTTTTCTTTTCAATTTAGGATTGGATTGACGATCTTATCATAAATTTAGGTCTTTTTGAATAATTTTCTCTCAAAGCAGCACGTAAGAAATCTCTTCCATTCAAGAAACAGCTTTGGTCGAAACTCAATATGGAGTGAATTATGCTTATGTCGCACCATCATGTCGCGTGAGAGGACGGTGAATTCCTTGGCTAGGAATCATCACCAGCACCAGACGAGAAGCCTCACCCCCCTCTAAAAAGCTCCAAACAAGAGGTCCACACAGATGAACCCTTTCGCCCTTTCATTAGCGGACCTAATTAGCCTAATTGTCCAATCAATTGCCGTCATGAGACTTTCATTGACGGTAAAAAAAAGAAAGGTTAATTTGCATTAGTGCGTCGTGACGATGTCTAGATAACTCAATGACATTTCACCTCCCGTAAATTGGCCTCCCCAACGCGTACCTGATAACAGCATGTCTTGCCGCCCATTAATTGGTTCTTCTCGCAAGGATGTGACAGTCTTCTCTTGGACACATTATTCAATCAGTCCTAAAATCATTAAATTCCAAATTTTTTTTTAATTTTACTAATTTAATTTTAAATATTCATGCGAAATTTAAATGTAATCCTTCCAGTAATTTTCGCCGAAAATTCTAATCGACCATAACCCCAGAAAGCGACCTGACATTCTGAGCACTATATATGTTCCTTTCATAGTTGTTTACATAAGAACAAAACATTACCAACTCGTCAATGATGGCAAGCATTCAGGAATCTATCGATCAATCGGGATTTGGTCAATCGAAATCAATGCATCAACTATGGGCATCGATATCTATATCCGGAAATCCATCGGATGCCATGGACCGATTGATTTAACTCATTGCTTTCGTGGAGGTATAGCTAATTGGGAAAATGAAATCTTCTCAACCCTTCCTACATGCAATATGTATAAAGACAAGCTACAAGGGATAAAATGAACGGACAAGGAAAGAGAAGGTGGTACGACGACCGTAGCGTCGGCGTTAGACCGAACTACGGTTTGGAGTCATTCGTGAAGAACGAGTAATCGCAGTTGCTGTTCTTCTTAGGTATGATACCGATCATAAATCATGCATGCACTGTCAATATGTCAATCTCTTCATGCCATCGAAATTAGTTCCAAAAAGCTATATGGCACGGACACTTTCCGGAGATGGTATGTCTTGTTGGATACTTTTCAACATTCTTACATTTTTCAATATGCAATCGACACGTGATTAGCACTCCAAATATGCTAGCGACACATGAATCCAGCATTCTGTCATGCCATTTTTCACACGTGCATGGTCAACTTTAAGCATTTTTAATAAATTATGGATCAAAATGTAAATTTATCAAAAATATATATTTAAGTCATAAATTCAGCCATCCCATAACTAATAAACCTAATCAACACTAAAAAAAAACCTAATCATGAATCATTAATAGAAGAAGAAGAAGAAACTCACCACTGATATATATATATATATAGGCCGAAACGATATTTTTATTTCACTTGAAAAAGAAGTATATTGTTTCAAAATAAAGATGAATATCAAATAAAGCAAGTAAATCTGAAAGATAAATCAACATGGAACAATCTACACAGATTCGCTCATTTCACTTATTCCACTACAAAGACAAGTCTCTCATAGCATCAAAGTCCAATTGACAGCCGATCAGTGAATTCCGCATTAATGATGAGCACACATCGATATATCCTTCTCTATTTATGACTTTGCCAAAAAGCAGTACACACTTAGGTTCGGCTTCCCCAGCACCATCACTAAAAAGAGATAATAACAACACTAATATATTGAAAGAGTATATAGAAAACATCTTGTGAATTCCAAATCTATTTATAGATCGAAGAGATAGGAAAACAAAAGGAAAAGGAAGATGATGACGCGCGCGGGGTTTTGGGGGGGGGATTTGTGTGGTGGGGGAGAGCAAAGCACCAAAACCTATGTTGGGCAGTCTTTTGTGAGCTCTAAAATTATCATGTGTATATATAAAAATATACATTTAACACACAGTATGTCCTAACGTGTCGAAAATCTTTATATTATTAATAAATCATGTGTCAACATGTTGTGTCATGTTTTTTCACGTGTCAGGTCGTGTCGGTATAACATAGCTTAAAGGACGACTCCCTAAATTCGGTACGATCTTGTGATCTTACCTACCAAACAAGCACGTGATTATCGAACTTGGTTGCCCCTAATATAAGAGTTTGGCGTGATTCGCATTATTGTAACCTAGACAGGGCCTAGGATTAATCGATCAAAGCCCTTGAATTCGATTACTTTTGTGTATTATTTTGTTATCCTTTCGATTTATTAAAATTCACGTCCAAACCCTTGGGCGATAGTAATTGGTTAGAGGGGCAGAACGCCGCAGAAGGCTTTCGATTCTGAGTGCCAATCGACTGTTGCCATCTCGTCAAGAAAATTACCAAAAAAATTCTAATTTTATTATAATCACAACAATTCAGTCTCATTTTTTTTTGTCAATTCAATTTTAAAATTTTTGTAATTATGTCATTTCATTTTATTCGGTCAATTTTAGCCAACCAACATTGACCTAAATGCCAACTAAGTTTAAAATTGAATTAATAAGTTTATGCCTTTTTTTTTTATAATTTTTCTCCAAACGAGTCAGTGGCTGCCCAAAGGCTTGAAAGCTTGCGAGGGAATCCATATGGACGGGTCTTCGTACTTGTTCCCCTGTTACGAGATATCCGCCCGTAACCACAGTATAGTGGACCCCCAATTCATATGTCGCGCTCTCCTTTATCAAATATCAGAAGATATCTGCCAGAAATGTTATAAAAAAGAAGAAGAAGAAGGAAAATCTATAGATTGGACGATAAACTGCAGGTCGGTTTATCGTTTCCCAACATGAACGTAAAGTTCTACGCACAAATGATGGTGGTGAATCTAATTGATTTGTGCATCAGATTTAGATTGGAGTTGATCTGAGCAGAGTAGTTTTGTGTTGCTCACTAACTTGAGAAAGAAAGAGTAAGGTCGATCTCCAGAGATAGCTTACTTATTTAATCTTTATCATAGATCGCTCGTTGTAATTTATTATGTGATTTATTATGTGAAAAGGGAGCCTATGCCGCATAGCAATCGAAATTCTTTTTATGAACGTCGTTTTTATCTTTTCATTTTATAAACAAAACAAATCCCAATTAATATGTTAGGACTTTTGCCTTTCTTAAGACCTCTCACAAGTCTCGAATCTGTTTTCTTCCGCTCATAATCGGAAGAAAGCATATCGTTTATCTCACAGTTCATTGTACATTAATGTCGAGATGACGTTGGTGCGCGCCCTTGCGACTCGAAATCACCTTTGCTATGGCTGTGCTATAGAGCCGGCTTTGATTCTCCATCTCCATATCAACCTCATTTTTTCCTTAGTCGATGGATTATTTTTCTCTTGTCCCCTTCCTGCTTGCTCATCGAAACAGCAGGCAGGATGTCTCTCTCCCGTTCGAGAAACTACTTCATTGAAACTCAATTTGGAGCGAATGACGTTTATGTCAGATCCAATTGCGAATCTTTGGGCCAGTGATCACCGGCACCAGATGGGATTAAAAAAAAAGGAAAAAAAAAAACTTCTTTCCCTCTTAAAAAGCTCCAAGGAGAAGGTCCCCACGAATTAACCCCTTTTTCCCCTTTTCATTAGCGGGCTGTATTAGCCTAATTGTTCAATCAATTACCATCGCAAGACTTTCAGATGGAGGCCATCACATCATTTTTGGGAAGAACCAATGAGTGGCGAGATCTGCTATTAGTGGCGGATCTGACCACAATTTTGCAAACAATTCATGTTCCTTTTCAATGGCAAATCATATGTCATACACGTGGTTTCGTTTGCTTATGTTCTACATGGTAACCATTCTGGTTTTCTGATTTTATTCTTCGAAAAAAAAAGTGAGAATCTTATTTGGTAACATAAATAATTTTAATTTTAATTCTGTTCTCGAGAATAATTTTAGAGCAAAAAAAAGAACAAAAAAAGTTGATTTTGAAAAAAGAATCACTTTTGAGAATCACAAAACAAAATAAAGTACCACCTCTGTCATGTTTTTCTTTTCATTTCTCTCGTCACTTTCTCCTTAACCTAAAACAGAAAGAGGTCTCATTTTTAAAGAAAAATATATAAAATAACGAATAAATAAAAAAATTTGGAAAAATTCTAAAACATAAAATAAAAAATTAGAAAATCCCTAAAAATAAAAGAAGCTTAGATTAGGCTAGTTTGATATCATTTTCATAAATTTGGACCTAAATTCCCTAGATTTTATAGATTTTATTCTTTTTTTGGAAATTCATAAACACTTTTGAAATTAAATCCAAACCACATTCTCTAAGCCTTTAGGATTTTATTTAGGGTTTTGTGATACGATTTATCAATGCTATGATTTTTTAATTGTTCACTTGATTTTATTTGTTGTGATTTGTCTAGTTTTAGAAAATTTTGAAAAAAACCAAAAATAACCAATGCGACATTTGGCAAGCTATCATTCTTAAGTTTTGAATGAGTTAACATTGAGATTTAATTTTCTAGAACCAAAAACACAAACCAATGCAGGCTAGTGTGATGCATTTTCCTTGCAAAAATGAGGGTGTCACTCATATTGATTGTTCGCTCGCTCAAAAGAGTTAGATAAAACCACCCACAATAAATGGCAAAGATGACTCGTTATAATTCTTGATATTTATTTTTATATTTTAATATGCAATATATTATATAAGAGAATCAATATGAATAAATCTTCGATTGATTCGAAATATAGGATGAAATTTAACAAAGTAAATACGTAATGATTTGACTTAAATGACAAAAATTGAAACGAGAAATTGTTCTTGGGAACAGAAATTTTGTGTAGTTATTAACTGAATTTCTGTTACTTAAATAGAAATTTTATACAATTACCAAACGCGTTCTGATTTTCAAAAAATCATCCAAGAAATAGAATTAGAAAAAATTCATTTTAATTCGAATCACTATTTTGGATAAGAATGGTTACCATACATACCTTATGCTTTTGGGATCAAACAAGTTTGTCTGACTGTACGTGAGAGCGCATGCATAGACTTAAATCACGACACTTCATTTCATCCTTCTTGCCTGCTCGTTATTCATCGTATTTTCCTTGTTTTCTTGTGCCCACTTGCCTATTTGATATGGCTTCTTGATACTAGATACCACCCATTTGCATGACATGGAATAAAAAAAAATTCAAATTACACAAGGAAAATTTGAACACGACATGTTATGACATGCTTAATTTTGTAGATTGACACTAGCCAACATGTTTTCATGGTAATTCAATTATTTGGCCGTGTAGAATCAAAATCAATATATTTCAGGCTCACATTAACTGAGGTGAATTGCAAACATTATTATAACATGCCAATACGAAAATGCCGTCCCTCTTAATTAATTATGTCCACATATTTAGAAGCATGGGGGGTGGGTTTTAAGTAATGCGCGGGTGTCTGAAATCTTAGGTCATTTTCAAGCGATGTAAGCTCTAAAGATAATTGACTTACCTGTAGAGAGAACCCTTGTTTGATTTAGGTTATTCCGCTGTAAATAATGATAAAAATTTGAGACTTCTGTTATGGACTATGGAGTTCATATCTAGAATGTTGGCTAGCATCATGAAATAAGCTTTGTTTATTTCATGAAAAATAAATTATTTGAAATTGATTATATTATTTGAAGTAACTAGCTAATATGCTACATTATTTTCGTGGCGAGAAAGTTGATCATTGTTTCCTCCGAGGCTTCTACCGGAACAAAAACCCTAGAAAGAGACCTGGCCATCCTGAGCCCCACATATGTTACTTTCATCGTCAATTGTTGTCCAGTCGCAATTTTACAGCTAGTCGCAACTTGACAAGAGGCCGATTAGATTACCGCCAATATTGTAAATGTAGAGTATTTATTAATCATTATCTTTGCTCAGTCTATAATCTCGTAAGCAAGCATTTGGCACCCTATAATCAATTGCCAGTTGCAGCACTTAGTCAGATGTAGCAATCATGCCCATTAATGATATGTAGCTTCTTGTAATTGCTTATGGGATTATGAAGTAATTTGTTCTTTCAAAGTCAACAATTATTATGTGTAACTGCGGGGTTTATAAATATCCCCAAGATATTCGTTGTAAAAGATCCACAGTCAATCAAAGATCTCTACTTTCTTCTATAATATAATTTTTTTATTTTTATTTTAAGTCACCGGCAACTAATGTTCATAGTATTCAACTTTTAAGTTTTCTTTTCAATTATCTTTCTATCCAAAATTAATGAACGACCATCGGCAACTTTTATCGATTCATTCAACGATCCATTCATATTCTTGAACAATATTTATTCGGGACGTTATTTCACATTAGATCGAAGTTTATGTAGACCATTTGCGCTAATATCTCTATTGATTTATTAATTTGTTAGAATAAGCTATCAAACTATGTAGACTATGTGATGTGCTAGGTTTGGCTCTATGAGATCACAGTGCCCCCGATGCTTGCCCATTATTCTAAGAAGGTATAAATAGAGTTTGAAATTTCTCCTCTGCTCTTCGCCAAAAAAAAACAAAGAAAGGCGTCATTTAGATATTCAACAAGATATCAAATGTTATTTGTTAGGCCGATTTAGCAAGATTTTCTTAATATCTCCAGTAATTAATAATAACCAATTAACAAAGGATTACGATTTACAATGTCTCACCTTTTACGGTAATATAATTAAACAAAAATCAATTAATTTTCTGAGCTAGAAATATCGATATACATCAAAGACTCATTTCTTAACAATATTTGATGGGCTGAGTTATTATATTAGTTAGATAAAGTAAATGAATGAGTTTAGAATGGTTAGACCCAAGATAATACCAAATTTAAATGAGTTCATAATTTCCGTAGACCTAACTCACATTTATTGATTTTCTCTTCACGCTTTTGTCCTTATTAGATCTCGCGCTCGTACTTCATACTCTCACCTTCCGACGCGCCGAGAAGGTTGCTGCGTAGGTGTCGGACACAAGATCAACGTCAACGACACACCCCAAAGCGCGACTCGGTGAGGAAGAGGATGGTCTTGATAGTTGCTATGGTGGCTCGTGGGGTCAGATCAAGAAGAATCGAGGGGCTTCTGAGGAGGAGGCAGATTCAAAAAGAGAACGGAGATTACGCGGTCTGAGGAGGAGGAGGCAGAGGAACGGAGAGGTAAGGCAAAAATCCTAAGATTTTTAGAGAAAGACAGAATGGAGATAAGGTTGGAGTGTTAATATTATTGTATTAGTGTGGCCTCTTAGGTCACACGCACTAGCACTAATCGCAACTTATTATTATTATTTTTTTGTTTTGCTTTATTATTTGGTTTTTTCCCCTAAAAGGCTGGCTTTTGGAGTCAAATTATGGAAATACTCATACACGTGTTGACACCTGATTTTTAATCATTTTTTTCTATTGCTAAAGTAATAAAAAATCCATAAAAATTCATAAAATTGAAAAATCAACTTTGGGGACCTTAGCCAAGCCTAGGGAACCAATTTTGACCAAAAAACGATTTTTCATATTTTCAGTATTTTTACGTATTTTTTATTTATTTATTTTCGAAAATTAATAGAAAATCCATAAAAATTCATAAAATTGAAAAATCAACTTTGGGAACCTTAGCCAAGCCTAGGGAACGAATTTTGACCAAAAAATAATTTTTCATATTATATATATTTTAATTTTTTTAAAAAAAATACAAAAATATTTGAAAATTTTGGAAAAATAACATTTGAGGCCAAAAAATACACAAAGATAGTTAATATTTTTATTTTAAATCTATTTTCATATTGGCCATCGCAAATTCAGAAAAATCCAATTCGAGTCACGTGTTCCTTCACGAGTATAATCTCGAATCGGGCCTAAAAAAATTCTAATTTGAGTCAACTTATTTTTAACTTTCACTTTTTATGAGTTGTGACATTGTCTTCTAATATTTTAAATTTTCATCTTGGCCCAATTATACCCAGAATGACTTAATTTTGCAAAAGGGCTTTAATTAAATTATGCATTATTTTCAGCGACAAGAAATGAGCTTAAATTTGACATGTGGTAAATTTTGGTGTGTCAAAAATTGTGAGGAGATTTGGACTTAAAGAAATATATTTTTTTCAGGGACTGAATTGTAAATACTTAAAATTCAAGGACTAGAGTGCAAATACCTAACTCTTGAAGGATTATTTTACAAATAATAAAAAGAAGAGTTAGTGGATAAATTAGAATAGAGAAGGGAAGATGAAGAAGAGGAGATGAAGAAGAGAAGTTGGAGAAGAATGGATGGAGAAAATAAGATAAGAATAGAGAAGGGAAGATGGAGATGAAGAAGAGTTAGTAGAGAAATTAGAATGGAAGATAAGAATAGAGAAGGGAAGATGGAGATTAAGAAGAGTTAGTGGAGAAATTAGAATGGGAGATAAATATGGAGAAGGGAAGATGAAGATGAAGAAGAGTTAGTGGAGAGATTAGAATGTGAGATAGAGATGGAGAATGGAAGATGAAAATGAAGAAGAGTTAGTGGAGAAATTAGAATGGGAGATAGAGTTAGTGGAAAAATTAGAATGGGAGATAGATGAGTAGGTTATAAAAGGAGGAAGAAGTGAGCTTGAGAAAAGATTTCTTGAGAGAGAAAATTTGAAGTGATTGGGAGAATTTTTTGGAGAGAAAATTTTGGATGTTTGAGAGAGTTTTGGGAGATTGAAGAAAATTTTGAGAGAAAGAAAATACCAAAAGAGAGAGAATTTTAACCCACCATCTGGTGGCCCAGTTGGTTTGCGCTCAGTTTCTTTCACGAGAGGTTCTGGGTTCAAAACTTCTCGGCGCCAGGTGACTTAATTGAGGGCCCGTGGTTGTGGGGTCTGCGGGTCCTCCCGAGGACTAGTCGTGCTTCACCGCTGGTTTGAGCACAAGCTCGCCGGCCGCGCGGACACCTCGGTTATCAAAAAAAAAAAAAAAACAAAGAGAGAGAATTTTGAAGATGATGGGAGTTTAAAGCTAGGGGTTATCATCACAAATTCCTTCATCGATCAAATATAAATCAAGAGTTCATCATCGTCAACGAGCAAGCAAATTCGAGCTAAGTGTTTTTATTTATTCATTTATTTATGGTTTTACTCGCAAATTAGCACAAATTGTATACACTTTCTCCATCTCCCATTTTTTCCCATATTTATGTCAGGAGAAGGACATCTCTATCTCAACAGCAAAAATCTCGTAGAGATGCAAAAATCGGCCCAGACAAGCTCCTAAGCTGTCCACCGATTTCTCAACTGATCTGTGACTAAAAGTCCCTCTTAATTCAAAAGAAACTCTCTATATTGGGAACATAGAGAGCGAAAATCAATTATAGAAATCCCTCCCAAAAAAACGGGAGATAAGTACTCTTTCCACTCTTCTGGTTTTAGGTGCATATTAGCACATATTTTGTATACTGACATTTCACTCTATTTTATGTCAGGAAGCCGCAGCTTTATATCAATGGTCAACCCTATGGAAGCACAAAATCGGCTTGGAGGAGTCCTCAAGCGCGCACAAATTTCAAATTGTTGAATCAATTCGTTGTATTTTATTTTAAAGAATTCATACCCCAGAATGGAGAGGACAAAGTCCATCCGCAATTTAAATACCTGCACCATAAATCCCAAAGGGAAGAGCCAAGCCAATGCTTAGCCTCCCATTGGAGGTTTTTACTTACAGTAGTTAAATACCTGCAACTTAAATACCTGTACCTTAAATCCCAAAGGGAAGAGCCAAGCCAATGCTTAGCCTCCCATTGGAGGTTTTTACTTACAGTAGTTAAATACCTGCAACTTAAATACCTATACCTTAAATCCCAAAGGGAAGAGCCAAGCCAATGCTTAGCCTCCCATTGGAGGTTTTTACTTACAGTAGTTAAATACTTGCAACTTAAATACATGTACCTTAAATCCCAAAGGGAAGAGCCAAGCCAATGCTTAGCCTCCCATTGGAGGTTTTTACTTACAGTAGTTAAATACCTGCAACTTAAATACATGTACCTTAAATCCCAAAGGGAAGAGCCAAGCCAATGCTTAGCTTTCCATTGGAGGTTTTTACTTACAGTAGTTTAAATACTTGCAACTTAAATACCTGTACCTTAAATCCCAAAGGGAAGAGCCAAGCCAATGCTAGGCTCCCATTGGAGGTGTTTATTCACTGTCATGTACTTCCTATAATTTAATTTTTGAATCATCAGACCCAAAAGATAAGTAGGTTGTAATACTGCACAGAAGTCGTTAACACACTCCTTCTTTCGGCTTCAGGGAATCTTTAATACTTAAAAAAATATAACAAATAAAAATATATACCATCCATGCATCCTATTTAAAAAGTGAAAACACAAAAGAGAATACCCTACTATAGCCTTAGGAATAAACCAAGCCTGAGTTGCCGAATTAGGATATCCATGAAATTAAGGTACCGAAAGGGCATTAGTTTTAATTAACTAGTGTAACCAAGTCCCCGAGCTCCTAATCTCTGGTTCGCAGGAATAAATTAGTTCTCCCGCTAATTTATTTAGGTTTCTAATCGACCTACCAAGAACGATTAGTGGTGACTCCAAATTTTAAAATCATTTAAACAAAAACCAAAGTTGCGATTCGGTAGGGCTTGGGAGGGTCCGCGTTAGGTTAGTCAAATCTAATTAACCTAATAATCCGTTAACCCCTTTTAAAATTTAAAATTTTTTTAGAGGGTCGCGACAGACTGGCGACTCCGCTGGGGACGAGATTTTTAAATTTTCGAAAAAAGATACCAATTGGAATACTTGAATTTTTTCGAAATTTTAAAAGTCTTAGTGGACTTAAGCCAATGAAAATTTCATGGATATCTCGCTTCTGGCGATCTTGTTTGGGACTCATTCTATAGGTGTTATATGTTTTTGCAGGATGGGAGTTATAAGGGGCGGAGTGTTTGGCTAACCCCTTTGTTTTGCAGGCTCGGTGTTTGGTTTATTTGTTTAATTTCGCATATTTTTAGAAGCGCTGTTTTGATATCAATTGTTGTGCATGTCTTGCATACTCTGAGGATCACGACACCTGCACACACAAGCGTCTAAACCCAAGTCGCGAAATTCTTCCTAGAAAACCATAGATAGGGATCGAATATGTAAAGCTCTTGCGTCGATTACGCTCGGGTTGACCATATTTTATCCCGCTCATTATCTGAATTGACAATTCTTCCCATTGTGATTTGATTGCGCAGAGGGTAAGGTTGTCAATTCAGATAGTGGGGGCCTTTTAGGTCCATACCCTGTCTCTCCTTCTTTTATTTTCTAGAGTTCACTCCTCACTTGAGTCATGCGCATGACTATGTGATTTGCATTTCTCCAAGGTAAAAGTAAGTTCTCTAATTTTATATTGTATTTATTTTCGGTCGGTTCATGCTAGGTGTTAGTCAGTTTTTGAGCTTGATATTACGACCATTCTTTTAAAAGAAAATAAAAATTAAATTTGTCCCTCATTTCTTTTAAAAAAATTTTGAAAAAATGATGTGAAAAATCCCTTCATGGGAATTTTATTAACCAATAAGGGATTTTTGTCATGTTTTTATTGCTTCAATAAAAATGAAATTTTCCTGAAAAAATTTTCCTCTGAAAATTTATTTTAATAAAAAGAAAAATTCCCTAAAAAAAAAACTCTAGTAGACATCAAGTGATTTTATCACATTTTTCAAATTATAAAAACTTGCAAGAAAATTCTTCTCGAGAAATTCGCTCATGTTTTTCTAGGAAAATTTTCTCTAAATAAAATTAGACTAATGTCTCGGGGGAATTGTATTGACCAATAAGAGATTTTTGTCATGTTTTTCTTGCTTCAATAAAAATGAAATTTTCCTGACAAATTTTCCTCTAAAATTTTATTTCGATAAAAGAAAAATTCCTTCAAAAAAAAAACTTTGGTAAACATCAAGTGATTTTATCACATTCTTTCAAATTATAAAAACTTGCAACAAAAATTCTTTTCGAGAAAATTGCTCATGTTTTTCTAAGAAAATTTTCTCTAAATAAAATTAGACTAATGTCTCGGGGGAATTTTGTTAACCAATAAAGGATTTCTGTCATGTCTTTCCTGCTTCAATAAAAATAAAATTTTCCTGACAAATTTACCTCTGAAAATTTATTCTGATAAAAAGGAAATTCCTTCAAAAATTTTAGTAAACGTCAAGAGATTTTGTCACATTCCTTAAAAAAAAAGAGTAATAAATCTGCAAAAAAATTCTGTATTAACCCATTTCTTCCTAAGGGAAGTTTTTTTTTCTGATTTCTCTATAAAATAGAAAAAATCAAATTGGACTAATATAGGAGTCATGGACCGACATTCCTTGTGTCGCATACTAATTATATCATTTTCTTTTGCAGGGAGATCCTAGATACCCTAGACGGGTGTAAAAATTAAGTTCAAAATATATCAAGAATCATCTCCAGAAATACCAAAAGACGAAAAACACCGAGGCTTCAACCGTTAATTCCGGGGGGCAAACGAACACTGTTCATCTTTGACAGACAGAGTTATGTCAATCCGTAAACTTGTATGGGCAGTGTATTCTGATATGACGGTGGATTTATACTGATTAAACACGGGGGCATATTTAATGTATTGCAGAGGATCCCGCGTCTTTTGAAAGACAATATGGATTATATAATCAGAACCCATGAAACAAATACCTTTACCTGATTAAATCAACCAGAGACCGATCTTAAAATTTCCTCTTATCCGAAACATGCGGAGGGCTTTAGAGGACCGAGGTTCTATTAATGAACGTGGCCCACAGGAATTTCTCCCGACGCTACAGGCGACCGACACGAGCAAGTGGACGCCGAAAGAAATAAAATATGGATAAAAGTGGGCACACAACAGGTGGCCGGATTTATTACCAGCGCACTGATCGAGTTGTCATAGTGTTATTGTTTGTGATCTCAAGATGGATAGTGGGGGCCACCGCCGAACCCTTCATCAATGTTCTCGATATCATCGTCTGGAGCAATTAAATAAGAACATCAAGAAAAACATTAAGCCTCGACATCTTCGGTACCTCAAATCGTTCTGTTATGCTATGCGGAAGAAACAATAGCAGGAAAATTAAACAAAAAAAAAAACACGTGAAGCTTTTCTTTCATTCCATTCATCAAAGAGCATTACAACAGCTCACTGGGGAGGAAAAGTAAAGCCAAACTGAGCCCTGATAACCATTACGAAGGAGCTCAACTGACTCTCCAAACAGTTGATGCTCCGGGTGCACCGGGCGTTCTCAGGATCAAGCTCCGCGAGCCTAAAGAAGAGGCGATCGCGCTTCTCCTTAGCCTGGGCCATACTGGCCTCGTAATGCTCGACAGCAAACTCCAAGTCCGAAATCGCCGCCCTCTCGAAAGTAATATCTGCCGTAATGTCATCAAGTCTCTCCTGCAGCCAACCGCATTTGCACCTCATCATAATATTGCTCGGCTCCTGTTCGGCGTAAGTTCGGACCAAGGCCAGACGGTCCACCAACTTTCCCCTCTCACGAACTAGCCACGAAAGCTGATCATTGGCAAACTTGAAGGCTTTCTTGTGATTATCAGCCATAAATGTGACTATTTCCTGACGCTCGTGCCGGTCTCGGTAACGAGCTTTCACGACGGCAGTCACAATGACCGTCTCATAAGCGCGGTTATAGGCAGCCAGAAAATTAATGAAGAGGGTCGGGAAGTTCCGATACTCCCTCCCCAGTTGGGTACCCTCAACAGAAACAGCGTCTAGGGTCCTGAATAAACCGAGGATTTCAGCCTCAACGGTAGAGTTTTGGGCTATATGAGCGTAACCTCTACCAAGAAGATTGTAGAGTCTCTCCCACCCAGCCAGGATTTCGGCGGAGAAGGTATGGTTAGGAGAATTGGCCATTTTTGAAAGCAGATCACGAAAGAAAGGAGGAGAGAGGCGAAGCAGATGATCGGAATGCGAAGGTGATAATCTGCTTCAATTTAAATAATGATTTCACAGGGGCAGTCCTTATTGGTCGAGTTTTTTCTATCTACCATTCTCTGTCGGCAACACCCCCGCTGGCTCGAATTCCAGTCAAGCGGCAACCTCAAGCTGAGCAGACCCGACGTCTCTGCAGAAAAGTTGGACGGGCTGCCACCACTTTGAAAAAAAAAGAATAAAAAACGAGCTGAGTGGGAGACAAAGAAATTTTCGGCAGAAAAGGAGATACGACTCGTCTTTATTGGAGGACCTGCCAGTAAATCGACGGTGGAGATCTTGACAAGGGCCCTCTACCACGAAAAGAAAAAAGGAAGACGAACTGAGCGAGAAACAAGGATTTCCCCTTTGATCAAAAGCTGAATATCAGATTTTCTCCCTCGAAAAATCTAATAGCACTGCCCGTGAAGAGGGAAGTCGTTGCTATTGCCAGAGAGAGAACTTGTCCTCATTTGATAGTGAGAGTTCATTCGCAAGAACTCGCAGGAGAAAGATAGAAAGGAAGGAGTTCTCATGGGAGAGGAATTCAAAACCTTCACCATCAAAGCATCGGCTTTCAAAGCCTGTTACGAGAAACCATCGACGATTCCGTGATCCCTCAAGTCCAAGAAGACATCCTGAGGCGGTCTCGAGTCGGCAGTCCTAGATCCAGAAATATGTCGAGCATTAGGGAAACGGGCGCATGTTCAACCCTAGTCGAAGCTAATGAAGTTCCTTACCCTGAGGGTCTACTGGTCATGGCCATTGACGGTAATCCAGTCTCTCTGTCAATCCTTGTTACCTGTCGCGACCCTCTAAAAAAAATTTTAAATTTTAAAGGGGTTAACGGATTATTAGGTTAATTAGATTTGACTAACCTAACGCGGACCCTCCCAAGCCCTACCGAATCGCAACTTTGGTTTTTGTTTAAATGATTTTGAAATTTGGAGTCGCCACTAATCGTTCTTGGTAGGTCGATTAGAAACCTAAATAAATTAGCGGGAGAACTAATTTATTCCTGCGAACCAGAGATTATGAGCTCGGAGACTTGGTTACACTAGTTAATTAAAACTAATGCCCTTTCGGTACCTTAATTTCATGGATATCCTAATTCGGCAACTCAGGCTTGGTCTATTCCTAAGGCTTTAATAGGGTATTCTCTTTTGTGTTTTCACTTTTTAAATAGGATGCATGGATGGTATATATTTTTATTTGTTATATTTTTTTATGTGTTAAAGATTCCCTGAAGCCGTAAGAGGGAGTGTGTTAACAACTTCTGTGCAGTATTACGACCTACTCATCTTTTGGGTTTGATGATTCAAAAATTAAATTATAGGAAGTACATGACAGTGAATAAACACCTCCAATGGGAGGCCTAGCATTGGCTTGGCTCTTCCCTTTGGGATTTAAGGTACAGGTATTTAAGTTGCAAGTATTTAAACTACTGTAAGTAAAAAACCTCCAATTGGAGGCTAAGCATTAGCTTGGCTCTTCCCTTTGGGATTTAAGGTACAGGTATTTAAGTTGCAGGTATTTAACTACTGTAAGTAAAAACCTCCAATGGGAGGCTAAGCATTGGCTTGGCTCTTCCCTTTGGGATTTAAGGTACAGGTATTTAAGTTGCAGATATTTAACTACTGTAAGTAAAAACCTCCAATGGGAGGCTAAGCATTGGCTTGGCTCTTCCCTTTGGGATTTAAGGTACAGATATTTAAGTTGCAGGTATTTAACTACTGTAAGTAAAAACCTCCAATGGGAGGCTAAGCATTGGCTTGGCTCTTCCCTTTGGGATTTATGGTGCAGGTATTTAAGTTGCGGATGGACTTTGTCCTCTCCATTCTGGGGTATGAATTCTTTAAAATAAAATACAACGAATTGATTCAACAATTTGAAATTTGTACGCGCTTGAGGACTCCTCCAAGCCGATTTTGTGCTTTCATAGGGTTAACCATTGATATAGAGTTGCGGCTTCCTAACATAAAATAGAGTGAAGTGTCAGTATACAAAATATATGCCAATCTGCACCTAAAACCAGAAGAGTGGAAAGAGTACTTATCTCCCATTTTTTTGGGAGGGATTTCTATAATTGATTTTCGCTCTCTATGTTCCCAATATAGAGAGTCTCTTTTGAATTAAGAGGGACTTTTAGTCACAAATCAACTGAGAAATCGGTGGACAGCTTAGGAGCTTGTTTGGGCGATTTTTGCATTTCTACGAGATTTTTTGCCGTTGACGTAGAGATATCCTTCTCCTGACATAAAATATGGGAAAAATGGAGGTAGGAGAAAGTGTATACAATTTGTGCTAATTTGCTACTAAAACCACAAATAAATGAATAAATAAAAAACACTTAGCTCGAATTTGTTTGCTCGTTGACGAGGATGAACTCTTGATTTATGTTGATCGATGAAAGAATTTGTGATGATAACCCCTAACTTTAAACTCCCATCATCTTCAAAATTCTCTCTCTTTTGGTATTTTTTTTTCTCTCTCAAATTTTTCTTCAATCTCTCAAAACCCTTTCAAACATCCAAAATTTTCTCCCCAAAAAATTCTCTCTCAAGCTCACTTCTTCCTCCTTTTATAATCTACTAATCTATCTCCCATTCTAATTTTTCCACTAACTCTATCTCCCATTCTAATTTCTCCACTAACTCTTCTTCATTTTCATCTTCCATTCTCCATCTCTATCTCACATTCTAATCTCTCCACTAACTCTTCTTCATCTTCATCTTCCCTTCTCCATATTTATCTCCCATTCTAATTTCTCCACTAACTCTTCTTCATCTCCATCTTCCATTCTCTATTCTTATCTTCCATTCTAATTTCTCTACTAACTCTTCTTCATCTCCATCTTCTCTTCTCTATTCTTATCTTATTTTCTCCATCCATTCTTCTCTAACTTCTCTTCTTCATCTCCTCTTCTCCATCTTCCCTTCTCTATTCTAATTTATCCACTAACTCTTCTTTTTGTTATTTGTAAAATAATCCCTCAAGAGTTAGGTATTTACACTCTAGTCCCTGAATTTTAAGTATTTACAATTTAGTCCCTGAAAAATATTTCTTTAAGTCCAAATCTCCTTATAATTTTTGACATACCTTCCCTATACTTAGTCAAAATTCACCACATGTCAAATTTAAGCTCATTTCTTGCCACTGAAAATAATGCAGAATTTAATTAAAGCCCTTTTGCACAATTGAGTCATTCTGGGTATAATTTGGGCCAATATAAAAATTTGAAATATTAGAGAACAATGTCACAACTCCTAAAAGTGAAAAAATGAAAATAAATTGACTCAAATTGAATTTTTTAGGCCCGGTTCGAGGTTATGCTCGTGAAGGAATACACGACCCCGAATTGGATTTTTTAAATTTGTGATGGTCAACATGAAAAGGGATTTAAAATAAAAATATTGACTATTTTTATATGTTTTGATAGCCTCAAATGCTATTATTTATTAAATATTCTCATAATTTCTAAAATATATGAACAATATATATAAATACAAAAAATTATTTTTTTGTTCGAAAATAGTTGCCTAAGCTTGGCCAAGGCTCCAAACTTGATTTTTCAATTTTCTCATTTTTCTTAATTTTTTGTTTTTATGAATTTTCGAAAATAAAAATACCGAAAAATATCGAAAATATGAAAAATTATTTTTTGGTCAAAATTGGTTCCCTAGGCTTGGCTAAGGTTCCCAAAGTTGATTTTTCAATTTTATAAATTTTTATGGATTTTCTATTAATTTTCGAAAATAAATAAATAAAAAATACGTAAAAATACTAAAAATATGAAAAATCGTTTTTTGGTCAAAATTGGTTCCCAGGCTTGGCTAAGGTCCCCAAAGTTGATTTTTCAATTTTATGAATTTTTATGAATTTTTTTATTACTTTAGCAATAGAAAAAATGATTAAAAATCAGGTGTCAACATTACCGTATTGAGAAAATGCTGGTATAAGGTTGTAGCTCAAGCAAAGGCGACAGAGGCCTTAGAGATATTAAGGAGGAGTGGTGACCAGTTTGATATCGTCCTCACCGCCATGGTAGGGATTGACATGGATGTTTTCACTCTCTTGGAAGTCATCAATTCTAAATTAAACATGCCAGTCCTCGTAATATCGGAAAGCGATGATCAGCAAGCCATAATGAAGGCTGTCTTAAATAGGGCCCAAGACGTCGTAACGAAACCAGTTAGGGTTCAGATGCTTCAAAACATATGGCAGCACGTGGTAAGGAAGCAATTGCACGACCATGAGAACAAGCATCAAGCCTTCAATTTTGTTCCAAGCAACTGGAGAAAGAAGATGAGTTGGTCTCCCGAGCTGCATCGTATGTTTGTTAATGCAGTTCAACAGGTAGGAATCGATTCGGCATGGCCGCAACATATACTGGAAATTATGAACGTAGAGGGACTCACTAAAGCAAATGTTTCGAGTCATCTTCAGAAGTACAGAAAAAGGGTGAGAGAACACAATGCAGCTTAGAATCAAGAAAACCAAGGCGGGACTGATCCAAGCCTGAATGTCGAGTCTCCTCGCCACCATAAGTTCCGCGGGTTAGCATGGGGCGAGCCACTTCCCATCATCAACCAAGCCAGTAGCCGTGCCATCAATCCTCCAGGCGTTAATCAAAGTATCCCCCAGAATCACCCTAATGCTCTTCAAGAGTATAGACCGCAGGGGCAGTGTATTCAGACTCCTTGGTCTGAGCACCAACCCGTGGCTAGAATTCATCCCATGATCAGCGCGCCTGCGCAGCCAGAGAATCAGACAAGAAATTATCCTGAGCACTTCCACTTCTTTAATCCTCGAATGGAAGGAGTTTTTGGCAGCAGGACAGTTGGTGATCCCCACACTTTCTCGAGTAATGATGAAGGCTCCAGCACGAGAAGTCAAATTGCTCATGGCGAGGACAGAATGAGAAATCTACCGCCAGCATTTGCCAACAACAATGCCCAATTCGAGCATCAGTTGCTGGAAGGTTCAAGAGATTACCCAGATGATGAGCTTACTGCCCTGGTCAACCAGTTTAGGGTTGACAGACGTCCCAAGCCGCGATCAGGAGCCAGTGAGTAGGGACTCTCAAACATCGATCATCCACACCCGAACCAACACGAGACTAGCTGATTATCGAAGAGCCACAGGAGAGGCAGAACTGACCTTGAATAAGTGCACATTTTATTTCATGCTTAATTCCCCTGCGTATGATATTTTCCAGCTTTCTAGGTGTCTCGATTTAATTCAGGGACAAGGGGGCAATTTATTTATTTATTTTTATCCCGTCGAATGCGTGAATCCCTTTTTATGCTAAATTTAGGGCGGATCAATTTGTGGTAACGTCGCTGACTGCCATAATGAGAAATGTTGAATGGCCTCACGTAGGGAAATTTCAAGTGAAATGCCCAGGCGAGCTCGAAGACGGGTAATTGTGTGTCGTTCCAATTTACCCTCAATCGTTGCAAAATGCTAAATTGGATTTGTTCCATTCTCACCCAGGGAATCGCAAAGTGCCTCAAGAGTGTCGCAAAATGAAATGACCCAATGGAACGCGATAGGACTCATTTGCCTCGAAGGTAACCTTCAAATTAAAGGAGCCCTCCGGTCCACGGACCCGATGGCATAGAAAATGATGATGGTCCAAGGCAACCCGAAAGAAAATAAGGCCCAACTAAGCAAAGCACTTACGTGGCAAGCTCAAAGTGAAGGGCAACTCGGGACATACAATTCAATCCAGTCCAAATGAAGGAACTTCCTCAATTCAAATTCAATAGAAGTACACACAAGGGTAAAACAATATCGTTCCAATTTTTCTAGAATATGAAGAACATATACTGCCGCATTCTCTTTCATTTTTGCAGGGGAAGTCTCTACTGGCCAGATTTTCCTGTCTAACATTCCCTATCAGTATCACCTCCGCTACTCGTCTCCAATCTCCAGCCAAGCAAATCCGACGTCTCTACGGCAAAGCTAAACGGGACGCCACTACTTTGAAAAAGAAAAGATAAAAAATAAGCTGAGTGGGAGACAAAGACATTTTCGGCAGAAAAGAGATACGACTCGTCTTTATTGAAGAATTCGCCAGCAAATTGACGGTGGAGACAACAACAAGGGGCCCTATCACGAAAAGATGGAAGGAGACGAGCCGAGCAAGAGACACGATAAGAAAAGAGGATTGAGAAAGGCCGGACCCTTGGAAGAAGCAATACAGTTGCTAAACCCACGTTTAATTTTAAAAGAGACGCCATGCTCGGAAGAGGGTCTTAAGGCATAGGCAATCGCTCAGAAAAATTCAAAGAGAGTGAAAACACCGGAAGCGAGTAGCAAATCTTGAGAAATCATCAACCAAATCAAAGATGTCTCAACCCAATACTCCCGAGAGCTATCATTGCCTGCTGAATATGGGAGAGGAAGAGTTCGAAGCCATGTTTGGGATCGAGCCTATGGAGCCTGGCTCTTCCGCCGACGACGTCCAAAATCTCAGTAAAGATAAGGACAATAACGGTAAGGGTCAAAAGAAGCGTTACCGTCGCCATACTAAGGAGCAGGTACAAAGGCTTGAGGATTTCTTCAGAACATGCCCTATGCCAGACGGCAAACAGAAAATGGAACTGAGTCAAGAGTTAGGACTTGAACCTTTGCAAATCAAGTTCTGGTTTCAAAATAGGCGAACCCGAATGAAGGCTCGTCATGAGCACAACGAAGCCGAGTTTCTAAGAGTTGAAAATGAAAACCTCCGAGCGGAAAACAAGATGTATAAAGAGACTTTTGACTCCGCCACCTGCCCCAACTGCAATAGCCTCCTCCTCACCCTCGATGAAATGCATGATCTGAGGATCGAAAATGCACGTTTAAGAGGTGAGTTAGACCAGTTTATAACAGGATCGAGTTCTGTTGGAGGAGGGTACAAAAGGACCAATGATACTGGATCAGCATCAATACCTCCCGAGGAAGAAGGGACAGATCACCACCAAGCGGACATTGACGATGATCTTTTCGCCATAATCAACCAGTTTGATATCGGTAAAGCATCGGGACTGTGATGCACTTGTTCAGCCAGTGACCACGAGACCTTCAATATGGCCGATGCATACCTAATTTGGGATGAAGCCAGCTGATCATGGGAGAGCCTGCAGAGGAAGCGGAACTAATCCTGAATGAGTGAATGTGTTTTATTTCCTTGCGTGATGTGTTTTTCTGCTTTTGTGATTGTGTAAAAGCAAGGAGTAATAATCCGACTTCCCCCTATTAAATGCTCGAATCCGCCACCTCACCAACCTCGCGACGAATTGATGGCGAGTGAAAATCTGCATAAACCTGAAGGGTAACTCCGTATCGTTTCAATTTACCCTCAGTTGCTCCAAATTTTAAAATTAAGCCCCTTCTATTCTCAGGAAATTGCAAATCGACCCGAGAACGCAATCATATCCGAATACAGGTTGGATAAAATTTGGGGGCAAATCAACTCATGGGCATTACCACGGGATAGACAGCTTCGGACAAAGGAAAGTACAAGCGAAAGACGCGAACAATCTCAGAAATGGGTAATTCTGTATCGTTCTAATGTGCACATAATCATCTCAAGTCTTGAATTGTCTTATTCCATTCTTAACAGGGATTGCAAATTACCTCGAGAAATACCGTAACATGGCCCAAGGTGATACAACAGGGCTGCGTTATCCCCAAGGATTAACCCTTGAAAAGAAAGCCCCATGGACACCTACGGTCCAATGGACCGAATGGTATGGGGGATGACAGTAGGTCCGAAATATTCCGAGTTCGATCCCCAAGGGTGGGGAATGTTGTATGTATTATAAATAAATGAAACAACTTTTTGTGCATTTCTTTTTTTTACAAACAGGAATACTCGACGAGTAATATCAAAGTCAGTATTTTACCATAGTCTTCCCATAATGGTGAGGCGCCCAACAAAAGTCGAGGAAAATTCAATCCAACAAAACTGGTAAAAGACTCGTGCAAGACATTCAAGATGAAGGGTAAATCAGTATCGTTTTCAATTTATCCCTTTTAATACTGGCTGATATGTCTCTTTTTCTTTTTACAGGAAATATTTACACTAACATTTAACATGTTGAAGGAGACAAATCCAAAAGAAAATTATGATCATCTGACAAGATCTATTCTGGTGAAAAATGGGGCAAATTGATCATAAGCTCTGAAGCGAAAAAGCAAATATGTCTTCCTTATCTCGTTTGATTTCAAGAATAATTTCTCTGCTTTTTACAGGGGCATTCAACCGCTAAACCGTGGCGGTCGCTGTCATTAAACAAACCGAAATGCTCCCTCACCCATATGCTTCATCACGTAGAGACAAAGTTTGAGACGAACCACCCCTCGACATAAGGAGTAGGCTTCCCAATTTGTTCGGTCCGCCCACATACCAGGGGCAATTCAAATCCGCCCATATTTGCACATTATATAAACACACGTAATGCTAAAAAATTGTCACATCTGCATTGTGCTTACACAGTTCATGAATTATGTATGACTATTCCGTGTGTTTAACTTACCAACTCCAACTTAGAGCATAAACTGCACAGGAGACATCAAATGTGCAGAATTGGGCATGAGAGGATGAGGAAAGGCAAACCATTTCCACGCAAGTCTAACATTTTAATTTACAGATAAACAGCCTTTCCCCAGAGTGAGAGAAGGCCCTTTCGGATTGAAGTCCCCCATTCAGATTACATTCGAGGCGTTCATACTATGAGAACCTCCTTAAACAGAATTGGTAATGCAAGCTTGACAGAATAGTTTTGCATGATCCATATTTGGATTGATTGCATCATGAGTTATCACACAGACTACTTCTAATCATTGCCGACTTGGTTGAATAGTTTTACATGAACCGATCAACTCATTGATGAAAATGCTTGCACATGTTACCTCTGATACTGCCTGACAGGCAACACATTCCCAATGTTCAAACTACCTTCCAAAGTCTTGAAATTCATTCAGCGATTATTGAATAAACAAGCCTGGTTGTCGAGAAGCCACCAAGCAATTCTTCCAAATTCTCAGGTAAGTATATCTTCAACCTGAACCTTTCAAGAGAATGAATTCTGACGGTTGTTGGGGTACTCGAATCCATTGCGGTACATACAGGTATCCACCTTCTTCAATAAAGCATGATTTGTCTCAAGGACAGAAATGTTCGAGACCTTTTGATCTCTGCCTCTTTGGTTTATTCCTAAAGCGACAGGATAATATAATTTGGGATTCCTGATCTTTCCAGATTCCAGAATGGCACCCTTTGAGGCAAACCAAGTCCTTCTTACAGGCAAATCAAGTCCTTCTTATAGGCACAAAGTCCTTCTTACAGGCAAATCAAGTCCTTCTTACAGGCAAAACAAGTCCTTCTTACAGGCACAAAGTCCTTCTTACAGGCACAAAGTCCTTCTTACAGGCAAATCAAGTCCTTCTTACAGGCAAAACAAGTCCTTCTTACAGGCAAAACAAGTCCTTCTTACAGGCACAACAAGTCCTTCTTACAGGCACAAAGTCCTTCTTACAGGCAAAACAAGTCCTTCTTACAGGCAAATCAAGTCCTTCTTACAGGCATAAAGTCCTTCTTATAGGCAAACCAAGTTCTTCTTACAGGCACCAAGTCCTTCTTACAGGCAAACCAAGTCCTTATAGGCAAACCAAGTCCTTCTTACAGGCAAAACAAGTCCTTCTTACAGGCACAAAGTCCTTCTTACAGGCAAATCAAGTCCTTCTTATAGGCAAAACAAGTCCTTCTTACAGGCAAAACAAGTCCTTCTTACAGGCAAATCAAGTCCTTCTTACAGGCATAAAGTCCTTCTTATAGGCAAACCAAGTTCTTCTTACAGGCACCAAGTCCTTCTTACAGGCATAAAGTCCTTCTTACAGGCAAACCAAGTCCTTCTTACAGGCAAACCAAGTCCTTCTTATAGGCACCAAGTCTTTCTTATAGGCAAACTAAGTCCTTCTTACAGGCAAACCAAGTCCTTCTTACAGGCACAAAGTCCTTCTTACAGGCAAATCAAGTCCTTCTTACAGGCACAAAGTCCTTCTTACAGGCACAAAGTCCTTCTTACAGGCAAATCAAGTCCTTCTTACAGGCACAAAGTCCTTCTTACAGGCATAAAGTCCTTCTTACAGGCAAACAAAGTCCTTCTTACAGGCAAATCAAGTCCTTCTTACAGGCACAAAGTCCTTCTTACAGGCAAAGTAAGTCCTTCTTACAGGCAAAACAAAGTCTTTCTTACAGGCAAACAAAGTCCTTCTTACAGGCAAAGCAAGTCCTTCTTACAGGCACAAAGTTCTTCTTACAGGCAAAGCACCAAGTCCTTTTTACTGGCACCAAGTCCTTTCTACAGGCACCAAGTCCTTCTTACAGGTATCTCCACGTGGTAACCTACCATACGGGTCAAATCTCAATCAAAATTTAATCAGTAGAATCCTTTTATTAGGAATCTACCATGGTACGACCCACCATACGGGTCAAATGGTATGACCCACCATACGGGTCAAATTTTAATTCAATTTTTAATCAGTAGAATCCTTTTATTAGGAATCTACCATGGGTTGATCCACCATACGGGTTCAAGTTCAACCACCCTAAAGTTTTTTTTATATAACGAATCCTTAGGTTCTCATTTCATTTTCAGTGGAACAATCATGTCACGACTCTTTTTATTTACTTGTATTGAGTCGATAAGAATCCAGGTGTCATCTCGTCTTTGAAATGAACCTCTACCGAGCTTCCTTTCAAAGAGGGGCAGCTGTTGACACCTGATTTTTAATCATTTTTTTCTATTGCTAAAGTAATAAAAAATCCATAAAAATTCATAAAATTGAAAAATCAACTTTGGGGACCTTAGCCAAGCCTAGGGAACCAATTTTGACCAAAAAACGATTTTTCATATTTTCAGTATTTTTACGTATTTTTTATTTATTTATTTTCGAAAATTAATAGAAAATCCATAAAAATTCATAAAATTGAAAAATCAACTTTGGGAACCTTAGCCAAGCCTAGGGAATGAATTTTGACCAAAAAATAATTTTTCATATTATATATATTTTAATTTTTTTTAAAAAAAAATACAAAAATATTTGAAAATTTTGGAAAAATAACATTTGAGGCCAAAAAATACACAAAGATAGTTAATATTTTTATTTTAAATCTATTTTTAATATTGGCCATCGCAAATTCAGAAAAATCCAATTCGAGTCACGTGTTCCTTCACGAGTATAATCTCGAATCGGGCCTAAAAATATTTTAATTTGAGTCAACTTATTTTTAACTTTCACTTTTTATGAGTTGTGACATTGTCTTCTAATATTTTAAATTTTCATCTTGGCCCAATTATACCCAGAATGACTTAATTTTGCAAAAGGGCTTTAATTAAATTATGCATTATTTTCAGCGACAAGAAATGAGCTTAAATTTGACATGTGGTAAATTTTGGTGTGTCAAAAATTGTGAGGAGATTTGGACTTAAAGAAATATATTTTTTTCAGGGACTGAATTGTAAATACTTAAAATTCAAGGACTAGAGTGCAAATACCTAACTCTTGAAGGATTATTTTACAAATAATAAAAAGAAGAGTTAGTGGATAAATTAGAATAGAGAAGGGAAGATGAAGAAGAGGAGATGAAGAAGAGAAGTTGGAGAAGAATGGATGGAGAAAATAAGATAAGAATAGAGAAGGGAAGATGGAGATGAAGAAGAGTTAGTAGAGAAATTAGAATGGAAGATAAGAATAGAGAAGGGAAGATGGAGATTAAGAAGAGTTAGTGGAGAAATTAGAATGGGAGATAAATATGGAGAAGGGAAGATGAAGATGAAGAAGAGTTAGTGGAGAGATTAGAATGTGAGATAGAGATGGAGAATGGAAGATGAAAATGAAGAAGAGTTAGTGGAGAAATTAGAATGGGAGATAGAGTTAGTGGAAAAATTAGAATGAGAGATAGATGAGTAGGTTATAAAAGGAGGAAGAAGTGAGCTTGAGAAAAGATTTCTTGAGAGAGAAAATTTGAAGTGATTGGGAGAATTTTTTGGAGAGAAAATTTTGGATGTTTGAGAGAGTTTTGGGAGATTGAAGAAAATTTTGAGAGAAAGAAAATACCAAAAGAGAGAGAATTTTGAAGATGATGGGAGTTTAAAGCTAGGGGTTATCATCACAAATTCCTTCATCGATCAAATATAAATCAAGAGTTCATCATCGTCAACGAGCAAGCAAATTCGAGCTAAGTGTTTTTATTTATTCATTTATTTATGGTTTTACTCGCAAATTAGCACAAATTGTATACACTTTCTCCATCTCCCATTTTTTCCCATATTTATGTCAAGAGAAGGACATCTCTATCTCAACAGCAAAAATCTCGTAGAGATGCAAAAATCGGCCCAGACAAGCTCTTAAGCTGTCCACCGATTTCTCAACTGATCTGTGACTAAAAGTCCCTCTTAATTCAAAAGAAACCCTCTATATTGGGAACATAGAAAGCGAAAATCAATTATAGAAATCCCTCCCAAAAAAACGGGAGATAAGTACTCTTTCCACTCTTCTGGTTTTAGGTGCATATTAGCACATATTTTGTATACTGACATTTCACTCTATTTTATGTCAGGAAGCCGCAGCTTTATATCAATGGTCAACCCTATGGAAGCACAAAATCGGCTTGGAGGAGTCCTCAAGCGCGCACAAATTTCAAATTGTTGAATCAATTCGTTGTATTTTATTTTAAAGAATTCATACCCCAGAATGGAGAGGACAAAGTCCATCCGCAATTTAAATACCTGCACCATAAATCCCAAAGGGAAGAGCCAAGCCAATGCTTAGCCTCCCATTGGAGGTTTTTACTTACAGTAGTTAAATACCTGCAACTTAAATACCTGTACCTTAAATCCCAAAGGGAAGAGCCAAGCCAATGCTTAGCCTCCCATTGGAGGTTTTTACTTACAGTAGTTAAATACCTGCAACTTAAATACCTATACCTTAAATCCCAAAGGGAAGAGCCAAGCCAATGCTTAGCCTCCCATTGGAGGTTTTTACTTACAGTAGTTAAATACTTGCAACTTAAATACATGTACCTTAAATCCCAAAGGGAAGAGCCAAGCCAATGCTTAGCCTCCCATTGGAGGTTTTTACTTACAGTAGTTAAATACCTGCAACTTAAATACATGTACCTTAAATCCCAAAGGGAAGAGCCAAGCCAATGCTTAGCCTCCCATTGGAGGTTTGTACTTACAGTAGTTTAAATACTTGCAACTTAAATACATGTACCTTAAATCCCAAAGGGAAGAGCCAAGCCAATGCTAGGCCTCCCATTGGAGGTGTTTATTCACTGTCATGTACTTCCTATAATTTAATTTTTGAATCATCAGATCCAAAAGATAAGTAGGTTGTAATACTGCACAGAAGTCGTTAACACACTCCTTCTTTCGGCTTCAGGGAATCTTTAACACTTAAAAAAATATAACAAATAAAAATATATACCATCCATGCATCCTATTTAAAAAGTGAAAACACAAAAGAGAATACCCTACTATAGCCTTAGGAATAAACCAAGCCTGAGTTGCCGAATTAGGATATCCATGAAATTAAGGTACCGAAATGGCATTAGTTTTAATTAACTAGTGTAACCAAGTCCCCGAGCTCCTAATCTCTGGTTCGCAGGAATAAATTAGTTCTCCCGCTAATTTTTTTAGGTTTCTAATCGACCTACCAAGAACGATTAGTGGCGACTCCAAATTTTAAAATCATTTAAACAAAAACCAAAGTTGCGATTCGGTAGGGTTTGGGAGGGTCCGCGTTAGGTTAGTCAAATCTAATTAACCTAATAATCCGTTAACCCCTTTTAAAATTTAAAATTTTTTTAGAGGGTCGCGACAACACGGAAGTTTTTTTTTTCTATTTTTACAATGCATATATAAAAATGTATAATTAATACATAACATATTTTAATGTGTCAAAATCCTCTATTTTTTTTTTAAAATGACATGTCGGTGTTAAAGATGTCAACGGACCAAGCCAGGCTGGGTCTCATATTAGCCTGACCTAGCTCGAAACCAAATAGCGCCAAGCTTGGCCTAATACCCAAATCATATACGTCCAAGATATTTGGGGTTGGGTTGGGTTGGGTTGGGTCGAGCCATTTTTTTTTCCTTTGAATTTTGAATCAAACTCCAAAAAAGTGGTTTGCCAACTTGTTCCTTAGATTTTGAATGGCAATAATCGATAAAAAAAAAATGATATCGGGGGCCTGTAGTTATGGGATCTGCGGGTCCTCCCAATGACTAATCGTGTTTCACTGCTGGTTTGAGTACAAGTTCGTTGACCGCACGCGCGTACACCTCGGTTATAAAAAAAAAACTTGTGTCAATAATTTCATCGAAACTTATGTGAATTTACTATTTGCATCAACATGAAGACATTACATGCAGAAGAATAATCGTGTTTATCTGCAAAATGTCATGTATTAATTTTGATCGAAATTTCTCGTCGAGGCACTAAAGTGATCATTTTGTCCTCAATTTGGCATTTAAGTGATTGGTGAAAACTTTGGCGTCGTACATAATTTTTAGCACTTACACTATTTTTCTCCCAATGATGAGATAATTACATCAAATGTGAAATGTGATGCAATATATATATATATATATTATGATACTCCTCAACCCATTTATGAAAGCGAAAGAGAGGAGGCGGGTCCCGATGAGGGCGTGAAGTACGAAAAAAGTAGACGTGGTGTCCAGTGATAAGAACTTTGTAGAAAAAAATAAATAAAAAATAAAAAAGAAAAAGGAAAAAGGAACTTAGCATCCACCCGCCCACCAGCACACTCGATACCGAGGCAACCCATAGTAATATCAAGGCCTAGCCCAAAAATTTCCTAGATTTTCGATCGGGCCAGGTTAGGCCGACGCGGGCCTTTTTGACGGTCCTAATTTGCGTGATGTGTCGCATATCAATATCGATGCTACTCAATATATAAATATTTTTTTACAAAATATATAAGATCGATTTTGCATTTCATGTAAACGGTCAAACATGTTAAATTTGTTAATTTAGAAGGACTCCATCTAATTAACAGATCTGGCAAGAGTCGATCCCGGAAAAAAAAAAAGAAAAAAAGCACCCCGCGGGTCCCACAGTTGTTTTGGTACATCTGGACCGTACCTTCCTCATGTTCCCTCGCCCGCTCCACAGGTGTCTCCGTCTCCCCCAACGTCTTCCTACATATATGCCCAGCGCATTCGCTCCGCGTCATCCCTAACCAGGGCAACCACCCCAGACACCAGAATAGATCACCGAGCCAGATCGCCGCATCCGCCATTACTCCCATTTCCCAAGAAGCTCGAGCACATCCTTTGCATGGCCGTTGGATTGCTGTCCCACACCGTGTCCGACCTCTGTCTCGGGAAGCCCGCGCTGAGGTCGCTCCCGGCCACTGCCACCCTCGGCGACGCCCTCTCCGCCCTCAGGAGCGCCGGCGAGGCCTGCCTCAGCGTCTGGAGCTGCGACCACTCCTCGGGCGACGCGGCGGCCCCCGAGGGCGAGTCCGAGTGCAGGTGCGTCGGGAAAGTTTGCATGGTGGACGTGATTTGCCACCTCTGCGAGGACGGCCGCCTCTCCTCGCCTTCCTCTGCTCTGAAGGCCCCTCTCACTGCGATCCTGCCCAACATTCCAGGTCTCGTCATTCATGTCGACCCTTCTTCCAGGTAACTTTTTTTGTCTCAGGATTTTCCTCTGCTGTTACGTTTCGTGCGAGCTTAGTCGGTCCTTCAATTGACTCTTCCGCTACTTAATTTGACTACGAGAGAAAGTTTCACGGGCGTTTGTCTACAAATCTCCAGAAATTCGAGTTTTTCATATGACACGGGTCTGTTCTCCGTCGCCGTGCTTGTCACGAGCTCGCGTCGGGTGATTGCGGGTCAGAATGCACTTCGCCCTGAAATTGAAACAGAGTCCTCTGTTTCTCAACGAGAATGGAGAATCTAATGGTGCGAAATGAGAGCTTGGCGCCTCGTGAAATCAAATTTAAGCCAAATTCTAAGTTTGATCTTGTGAGAACCTTTGCATTTGTCTGATTAATGTTTCGGAGGTGATCCGTTCTGGGCGTCTTCATGTTTCAGCTTGTTAGAAGCTATTGATCTCATCCTGCAAGGAGCACAAAATCTAGTGGTGCCAATCGTAACCAGATGCACCACCAAAACCAGACGGAAACAGCACCAGAAACCCACGCCGACGCCGACTCTGCACCACGGCCGCGAGTTCTGCTGGCTCACGCAGGAAGACGTCGTCCGCTTCCTCCTCAACTCCATCGGAGTCTTCTCTCCGATCCCTGCCTTATCGATTGACGATCTGGGCATCGTCAGTGCCGACGTTCTGGTCGCGGACTACCATTCCCCTGCCTCCTCCGCCGTCGAAGCGATTGCCAGCTCCCTCGCCGACCAGACCTCGGTCGCCATCGTCGACGGGGACGGAGTCCTGATCGGCGAGATATCCCCTTTCGCGCTCGCCTCCTGCGACGAGACCGCCGCGGCCGCCGTCGCCACGCTCTCCTGCGGCGACCTGTTGGCGTACATCGACTGCGGAGGCCCGCCGGAGGAGCTCGTGAGGACGGTGAAGGCGAGGCTGGAGGAGCGCGGTCTCCAAGCTACGGTCAACGAGCTCGCGATTTCTCCAAGCAACTCAAACCCCTCGTCGCCGTCCTCGGACGAGGATTGCGTGACGTCTCCGACGAGCGTGCTGCTGCGGAAGCTGGGGAGGTGCAACAGCCGGTCGTTCAGCTACTCGTCGAGGCTGGTGAGGAGGTCGGAGGCGATCGTGTGCAACCCGAAGAGCTCGCTGGTGGCGGTGATGATTCAGGCGATCGCGCACCGGGTGAACTACGTGTGGGTGATCGAGGAGGACTGTAGCTTGATCGGGATCGTCACCTTCTACCACATGCTTGAAGTGCTGAGGGACCATATGGATAATTTGGCTTGAAGAAGCCTGTAGAAACAACAGAAAGGTTCCTTTTTTATTATTTTTTTGTTCCTGTGCTGGAACTTATCTCTTGTATTACTCAGGAGATTTGAGAGAGATATCATAAGATATCTGGGAAGTGCGAGTGAGCTTTTTGCCCTTTTCCTGGCTTTTTCAATCATTTGTATGATAATGGCTAGTGTGTTTGCTTTTCCTGTTGCGATGGACCCGACTCTGCTTTTCATCAAACGCTTTTTGGACTTCGGATGAAATTTGTTGGGAGTGTCGATTCGGACAAAGGAAGGATCTTTATGATCCGGTTTGAGATCCTGCTCATGCTCAAGTGTAGTAGGCAACAAATGAGGTGGCAAGGTCTGATTTGGATTTGAGAAGAAACAAAGAAGAGCAAAGCACATCATGGGTCAAAACCGCAATGAGTCACCCTCATGTGCGTTCATGTGGCCTCATGTCGCTGGGGATGCTGCTCGAGGATCCCGTTGTCCTTTGTCTGGTTGAAGTCAAGACAGCTTATTGATGATCCAATCATGCTGTTAGATTTGCACGAGAGCCGGGGAGTCCTACTTCGACCAAGATCAAGCTGAGCTCCACCGTGACTGAAAGTACTTCGTGATTAGCACGATAAGTAGCTTTCGCTAATTAGGTTAGCAGACGACGTGATTCCAAAGGTTCATATATTGAGAAGATGCAATTGCACCTCAATACAAGAAACTGGGTTGTGCTTCGGGGAAGGTCCCTACCTTCTGTGCTAGTATTTTCAGCTGCCAAGTGTCCAGATGGACTGTCATTGACCGAACGTGGATAAATTAAAGCGACCGTTCTCCGTTAATGAGTCGTGGTGGCGTGGTCCACGGCGAGATGGCTTACAGCTTACCTCCGTCGTCGTATAATATCTTTTAAGGCATTTGCAAGATACCTTTCTGTGTTATGAGCTCAGAATGCTTGTCTGCAGAAACAATTGGCAAAACTACACTCGGCTTCCAGAGTGAAAGTTTCAAGTAGTCTTCGAATTTGAGTGGAGTTAATCTGATGGATTGCACATAGAAAATGACAGACTTCACCTAATCTCCATTTCTGCATATAAAAAGTCTGCAACTTTCTGGGAGATCTCGCAGTTTCTTGTTGAAGGGAGCTGGCAGCACATATAAAAGAACGCGAGTAATTGTTTAAGGTCCACATGAGCGACTGATTGGTTCTTTACGTTTGTTTCTTGCATGTTTGGCCACTGAAGAACACTCTGTCCTTTGTTTCCATAACTAATATAAGTACAGCTACTTCAAGATATAATGACAATTAGCAGTCTTGAAAGAACGCATGTTTTGGAGAATCTTCCGAGATCTTCGCCGACACGATATGACAAATGATCAGAGGAATTATTGATCAATGAGGTATGTGCATGCTCCGCTCATCTTTTCTAGGAAAAGAGAGACTCCTTTATCAAATATCTCTTCGGAACGGATTTCTCAAGCTGCACACTTCTTCCAAACAAGACATAATATCCACTCTAACGTTGAAATTTGAACTCTTTCTAGAGAAATGACGCTGAGTTATATATATTTTTACTTCAATTAATACAATCCCTGGTAAGATGACAAAAACTTGATCTTTATTAGCCCGATTACACAGTGAATGGCATTTACAATCATATTAGAGTCAATTTTCATGATCAGTGTCCAAACTAGAAAAATTATTAGGTACTCCCAACCTACATTAATCCACTCCACATGTGAGCCGTAAGATCACGAGAGTCTCACGCATTAACCCAACCTCACAACTTGTCCTCCAGTGATAAACAAGGGGAATGTGGAAATCAAAAGTGCCTTTTATGCGGTTGTGGCTCTGTCCAAAATGATCAAGAAATCCCTTTCTTAGGGGAATCACCTAAAATACACTGAAACACAATTACCATATAATCTTACTACTCTCCTTTACTCGGAGACCAGAATTTATAAGCACGAATGTAGCGGCAAGTGAATCAAAAGTTGGCAACAGACTTCATTAGCGTAAGCGAAATGGTTTAGGAGAATAATGAGGCGAAAGGTACTACAGACGAGTATTTCGGACACCACCTTTTTCAAGAGACAAGATTGGCCGCATAGATCTCCGGTATCCCACACCGGAGATCTATGCAATTCCACTAAGGACACCAAACGTATAATCTAACATGCTTAAGTACAAAATGAATCATTAGTTTCAACAATTGGAGCCACAGTCCCCATCCATTCCAGAGCCGCAGCCCATTTCATCCACTGTTTGTTGGACAAATATCTCGGTCGGCTCCAGGCAGGCTCTCAAATTGTCGTGCCCGAGTTGTGCCCTCTCATTGTCTCCGAACCCAAACATCTGCCCTTTGCGAGTTATCACCACAGTGTGGTAAAGACCAGTACTAATTTGGGAAATGTGGTGTGTTCTCAGGCTGTCGAGGATTCTTGGCCTTAGGACTTTATCGGATACTCCTCTGTCTGGAAACCCTAGGCTGCCAAATCCCATCCATCCAAAACCATACGCGTAACCGTGTTCCTCCAAGATGAAGGTTTTCCTCTTTCTTGCACAGACCTGAAAGTGAATAACCCAGCATTGAGGACTGACTACTGTTCAGGTTTCCGTTTCTACACCTCCTTCCTCTTTCGGAAGATTTGATCACTCGAAGAATATAAAGGATTAAAAAGCACCTCAGGTTCCTCTTAACTAAGTGCAGAAAGTTATGTAAATTAGTTGCTGATGCCACGTTATGCATGGTTTTGGGCAACTGTTCTAACAGAACAGTTGCCGAATCTTTGCCAACTTAGGAAGCCCCCTCATTTTGGGATGCCATAACTTTAAAGAAATGTTACACACTGACCTGTACCGCAAGATGGCCCTTTAGGCTCTCTACAAGTTCTGGAGTAGTTTTATCAATCTCATCTCCATGGCCTAGAGCACCACAATAACCTTTGCCCCATGTGTAAACCTGATAAATCCATTCAATTTCAACACCATATTAATGCCTTCGGCATGAAAAAGAAAAATGGAAAAACAAGGAAAAAATATATAAAAAGCCACAGCCTTTTCTTTTTATTTGCTAGGAATCAAAAGGCATATTAAAATTCAGCCTAAGAACTTACAAGTCCATTAGAATCCAGCGCCACAGCATGCTCATCACCTGCAGAAACACGCACCACATGGATGTCCCTCCTTCTAAATGATTGAATTTGACGGGGGTTGGACTCATTATGCTGTTCTCCATGTCCAAGACAGAAGTTGGAGCCTGAACCAAAAGAGTAGAGTGCCCCATTTTCTAATACAGCGAACACATAACTTGGACCAGCAGCAATTTGTACCACAGGGCCTACAGCTTCAAATTGTTCAATCATCTTCGGTACGGACCTCTCCAGAGTGTCACCATGACCAAGTTGTCCATGAATGTTGCTGCCGCATGTGTGGACATGACCATCTCTTGTGAGGAAAACACTAAAATTAAGCCCTGCAGCAACCTGAAAGTAGTTTTAACTTTTCTCATTTTGCTTACAGTGGGAGAATATGTACTCAAGGACAACAATGTCAAATCATCGACATACCGGATTAACCATCTAGTAAGCATAAATGACACGCTTACCAACAATGATTATCATGACAGATTAGTCAAAGTGAATGATAAAGAACTAAGATATAATCAGCAGTCCAACAAACTCGAGCATTTATAGGAATTGAGTAATCAGTGAACATGTTTTGAGCAAAAAAGTTACAAGAGAAATTTAAAAACCAAAACACAATGCTTTAGATGAGTGATATAATGGATATCTGCTGTTTTTCATTAAATGGGATAAAAATTACTCAAAGAACTCTCAACTCATTTTATCATGTTTCTAGCAAAATTCAAGGAGAGGAGACGTGACGTCCACAGAGCTTTGAGGATAGTTGTAGGACATCTAGAAACTAATAATTGACAACTAGCAAAATAGAAGATCCCAAATTCTTCCTTCAAAACTATCTTCCCAGGCTTTATTCAGGGAGTCGCAGATAAAACTTCAGTCACGGGAGATACCCATGCATCAGCAAGTAAAAGTATTGCAAGGCGAAAGCAATAGTGAACACGAGGACGGGTTGCATTTTCTCTCCTGGATAGAAAAGGGAAGCATGGCATTTACCTAGACTAGCAAAACCTCCAATATCCAGAATACAGAAAAATGATTTGATGGATCACCTGTTTGCAGGGAACTCCTTTCAATGTTTCAACAAGCCGAGGTCTAAATATTGGACGTGCTGTCTCTCTATATCCACAGCAGTAGGATGAGTTATCTCCACAAGTATAAACCTGCATCAATAGAAGCTTTTCTTTAAAATTATAGGAAATAACATAAAAAGGACAAAGAGGAATCTCTAGGTAGCATATGTCATAATCTATGTCCATACAAACTGCAGAGTTAGCATCATGGTAAACCCCCAGCAAGAGACCAACTACTAAGGTAGAATTGATGACTGGAACTCTTCATGAGAACATTATCAAGCCCAACAAGTCTATGCAATAGTCTGGCTCTGTACATATATCAAGGATAGCAACAAAGGAAAATCCGAGATGACAAAAGCATAAATCATGACAATTTTATTCTTTTCTCCCATCAATCCCAAAAGGGAAAAGGACATGCTAACTTATCTAGCCAAGAACGATGAAAAACTACAAACCTCTCCAGACTGTGTGACGAAAGCAGCGTGATTATGGGAGGCTGAGACTTGTAATACATGCGTCGGGCATGGAAAACTTATTGGGGTAAATGCTACACATTGTGTTGTTTCAGCACCATGACCAAGAACACCGCTTAGATTAGATCCGCAAGAATAAACGGATGAATCATGGAGGAGTAATGTATGATATCTCCCGGTGGTAACCTGCATCTGCTGATAAAATAAAAATTGATGAGCACGCATGATAAGGAATGGATTGCTAACAGATTTGTAAGGCTTTGGTGGAATGGGGCAGGGAAGACTATAAGATTCCTCATCTTTCTTCTCCCCGAAATGACATAATTTATATTGTGTTAAGTTTCTACCAAAATCATACTTATGATGGTGTATACGATTATAATTGAGTCATTCCACATATGGCAGGCAAAAATCTCACCAGGTAGACAAATAGCACAAATGATGAGAAATGCTGACACGATCTTTCAAGCACTGGAGTTTGCTTTGTTTTGTACAATTCAATATTAAGGGGAAAGGGAGAAAAAACATATTGGTAGCTTATGAAACACGTACAGAGGTGAATGACATGGAAAATTTCTACTGAAATTTAGAAATTTTTAAGCTTCAAATAATTGGACAACAAACTCTAAGCCAAACGGAATGGAGAGACAAGCTAATTAATCTTTACTTTCACTTTCTAATAACTTCATTATCCAATAAAAGCATTAAAAAAGGGCCTTACCCAATAATTTTCGATTACAATTATATAGCAATCAAATTGATGGATGCCAACTATCCCTTAAACCCCCTCAAAATACAATTATCCTTAAAGATCAAAGTACCACAGAAACATACGTTGCCAGAGGATGTTTCAACCGTGTCGGATGACTGCTCCACAGACTGCAGGAACCTCAAAAGCCGTTTCCAATTGCTGCCGCATCGATCAAAGATCTCCTTCTTCGATTTCATGCTCATAGAAGAATACATGGGATGAGAACTACAGAGCTGAAACGCAGCAAGCTCCACAAGTGATCGAAACTTGCTGGGGTGCAGCCCGTGACAACCCCCAAAAGCTCTGGAGGTCAATTCTAAGAAAACAAGATCAACTGAACTGAGCCGGCCACAACTCAGAATCTCCAGAATCAAATGTGAGGGCAAATCCTCAATTGAGATTGATCTAAATCTATCACCCATTTCCGACCCCTAAAAAATCAACTTGATGGGTAAATTAACTTAACCTCCGAATTAAATGGTAGACAGACGTGGAAGCGAGAACAGAGAGCTCAAGCAAGCACTAGTATCGCGGAAATGTGTCAAATTTTCAGGCGAAATCTAAGGCAATTGAAGCAACATATGAAGAAGACATCCGAGGGAAGGAAAATGTAGGAAATTGAGTAGAGCAAAGGGGGTCTAGACGAGAAATTAACAGGTGGTCGGAACGATGGTTGTGAATAAAACATCAGAAGAGAGAAATCAGTCCCCCAAATTACCGGCGCGAAGGAGAAATTGCAGATCTTTCACCTGCAAAGAGAGAGAGAGAGAGAGAGAGAGAGAGAGAGAGAGAGAGAGAATTCGAGCACAAATCAATCCCAATCAAACACCCAGTTGCATTGCAGCGAGCTAATTAATCCAATCAAGAACAGAACTACCAGCCAAATGGGAAAAAGGGAGAGAAGCTAAAGGTGGAATCTTTACCTCAGAAAGGCGAGACTGGCGGACTTCTTTTTCGGCGATGATCCCCACTCCTCCACCGAAAAAATGAAGAAGGATTGCGGGCTGTGCGTGTATGGGTCACATTTAGTTTTTTGCCTTTTGCAGCTTAGAAAAGTGAGGTGGGAATCGAAAAGCAAAGCGCTCGATGACAAGTTCTCCACTAGACGAGGAAATGAAAATTGCTTCTCTCTTTGTAGACGGCAATTCCTCGCCGTCACTACGTTGCTCGCCCCCTCTCTCTCTCTCTCTCGGAAGCTCACAATCGAGCACTGTCAATGGCGAGTTTCTCTCTTGACTTTGGAGTTTAGAGAGAGAGAGAGAGATTCAGAGCGTCGGAGAAGGAATCGGCGTCATTTCATTTTCAATTTTCGCTTTTTTTTTTTTCTTGTTGACGACAACTCGAGAATTTCTTCGTGGGGGGATGGACTGATGCTTTTGTCTGGTTTTGGTTTTGGTTTTGGTGTTGTTCGCCTCGATGGAAGCGCTTCGATCTGCCACGTCAGCAAGGACAGCATCATTTTTCGCGCCACTTGGTCGGGACAATGTTGCCACGTCGGATGGAGCGGGGCGCTTAGCCGGCCACCCTCCCGCGCGTTGACGCCACCTCCCACGCGCGGTTTTGTATGCCCCTTTATTCACCGTGGTGCAAGCATGGTCACTTACTTGGGCTGTTGACCCGATTTGACACGATTTTCACCCTTCAATCCCATTTAATTCCTCAATTTTTTCAATGTAGCTTCAAATTTCAATAGACATATAATCTTACTAATAAACAGATTAAAAGAATGAAGATGTTACTATCATAGGTGCCGAGTTCGATTTCTATACTCTAGAGATAAAGTAAAGGTCAGAAAGATTGACCTCGACTAACGCTACTTATGTAATTTTTATTACACAAAAATTGAAAAAATTTGAACTCTAGAGTGGCTTCAAACATGAAAAGAAAAAGTACAAAGTCAAGCGAGTAGCAAAATCCTCCTTTCTCCATGCGAGTGGCTCTCTCTCTCTCTCTCTCTCTCTAGCTTAGCTTACTTTTCGTTTCCCCTGTTTTCTTCCGCTTGACTGACTTTGATTAACCATCAAATCTTGAGGAACAAGAGAATGGGAAAGCTCAGGCATGATCATTGGTCAATGCCTTGACCACCAATTAAAACTTGAAGTTATCATAACCTAAGATCAGATCAAACCCCGGTCGAAAAGAGTACTCACCATCGTTGGTAGGTAGCGAAAACTGAAAGCCAATGCTTCGAAGCAACGTCTGGTTTGTACGACACCCATAATTTGCACATATATATACGGATTTACTTGCTTTTTTGCTCGGCAATGCATCGAATGGAACTTGATAAGGAAAAAAAGTCAATGACTTGCTCAGAGCCCAGATCTTCTAACGCGCAGTCCTCAAATTTTCATATTTTTTTCTGAACTAACAGAGTCCTGATACTAAGCAGCTTCCATAGGCTTAGAAACAAGCTTACCAGCAGAGAGAGAGAGAGAGAGAGAGAGAGAGAGAGAGGGAGTTCAGACAGAAAACATAACAGTCACTAATCCTAACACCTGATATTAGGGAAGATACATCCAAAAATATATGACTGAACAGCAAGAGATCTAGGTGCAACTCTCCCTCTTTTTCTGGAGATGCCCGTGACAGTCCGCACTTTCTTCCCCTTGTAGATCGCTATAAGATGTTGACCATGAAAAAGACATCTTGCTTCATATTTACGCACTTGATGCCCTCACAAGGTATAGCAGTGTTGAAAACCGTGAATTGAAATGGCAACCCAAACCCGTTAACTGGAAAATAAAGATGAGAACCGAAGATTGGAATGGAGCTCATAGAAAAGGACTTGAATTTCCGTTGGTGAGTAGGAGGAATATAATATGTGAAGCTAGATCCATCAGTTGGGTCCTTGAGTAAGTCTTTGCATCTCATTTTGGTCATTAAGAGTTTGGATTAGAAGCGGAGGAGCATATTGGGCTGTTCCTTGGTGCTCTTCCGAATCCTGGCAAAAGGAAAGTATGATGGTGTCAATTGACATCTCGACCACCGCAAAGAAGAGGCAAGCCGCCACATAACCAAGACCCCAGCAAACCTGCAATGCAACAAGCAGAGACCAATATAATCATCATCTGTCATGGAAGGAAACTAAAACGGACAAAATTTTAGCAAATAAAGCATAATAGTTCGTCCCTACTAACCTCTGATCAACTTAACCTCTTGTAAGCATCTAAAGTAAATTTCGGGCGCGCAAGCATACAAGTCCTATAATTTGCTACTCACAAAGTCATAATGTTTCTTACTACACTCGAGATATACGACTATATCACAGGCTAGGTTGCAGAACAAACAGCAGTCTCAATCTAGGCTGACAAAACATAGCTGATGAATTGAGTTATCGAGTGAATGCTAGTGGCAATTATCAAACGCAAAATAAATTAACATTTTGTACAGACATGAGCAGGTTTTAAATCGTCCTTAATCTAAATGATTTTGCGCAGTACCAGAAGAAATACTCATGTACCAGTTGAAAGCATGGTGATATACATACCAATACTGGTAACAGCGGAGAAGATATCTTATTGTGAGCAGATCTGTACTTGTGTGAATCCAACATGAGGAACGCAAAGAGGGCACTTGACAGGCTGACGCACAATTTTCCCAGAGAGAGAATAACATCTCCTATTACATTGACTCTCCCTATCCGAAGAATGTTGCTGAAGATTAATTCTGTTGCTATTGCAGATGCCCTACAAAAGCTTTTGCCCGTAATTGCTATCTGCAAATGCAAATGCCCCGAATGGCTGTGAAAGTGAACTATGTAAAATAAAAAGTCATGGCTCAAATGGTTTTTTCCTTCTAAAGAAAAAAGACTTAAAAAAGTTACCATTATATAAGCATTGCGATTTACAGATTTCAGTGTCCACTCAATGCACCTCAGCAAAAACTGAGAGGAATGGAATGTGGCCTTCCCAAAGAATCCATCAGGTGTCAATGTAACCACTTTCAATTTGCGACGAACTGACTCGAGTATAAAGCGGATTGATTCCACAAATGACACAACAAGGGAACCCAGAGCGATGGACCCAAGGCTATAGCGGATCAGCCGCTTCATAGAGGAGAACACCGGAAGAAATGGAACTTCAGGCTGCATTAGCAAAGTTGCTAGAAAGATTAAATAGATATAGATGAGAATAACTAAATATAGACAGATCATTAATATCAAGTACAGGAAGAGAGCCTAATAGTCTTAAAGCAAACAAGAATCTAAGACCATTTACTTCACAGCCCAATCTTATCTTGGATAGAGATTCTAGACGAAATAATCAGGGTTGATAACGGAGAAGTTGTAACTTTGGAGAAACAATTTGTCAACAGACAAAGTAAGTGATTTGAGAAGCAATTGCAAAAATTTGAACCTGCCTAAAATGTACCTAGAACAAGATGGTAAGGAAACCTTGATATGCACTCTAATCAGCATAGGACTAAATATATTCACTACAAGAACAACTTTGCCAATCTCTAACTTCATGTTCTTGAAAGCACTTCAGACAGTATTAACACAAAATTTTCACTATACAATTCTTACCGATGTTTCTCCACGAGCCCAGTAATATGAAGCTACAGAACCTGCAATTACAGTTGCTGAGCATGCTATGATAAATTGAGTAGCCCAATAACATCCGAACAGGTGGAAAAAGACAGCAACTGCAATGTGGGGGGTGTAATGAATGCTATAACCACAGCATTGATCACAATTCACTTTTTTTAATGCAAGATTATAAGAACAGCAGTTGGAGTTGCAATTATTCTGAATGACTTGACCAGAACTGAACAGATGAAGAGCAGCTGAAAGCCAGAACATATAAAAAACTGCAAGGATAGCATATGGTACGACTGGAAAAATTATCAGCGCCTGCACTTCTCCTATGACCTTTGCAGCAACCTGCACAAGCATCGAGAACAAGGAAGCAAATTTAACACGGTCAAGTCTGCTATCAGTTAAAGTAAAAACCGAGAAAAGACCATGATCAACTAAGTCAGCAGACGTCAGGCAGTCCATGACAGAAGGTGAAACTTCTGGTAAAAAATTCCATTGTTCTAATAAGAACATCCAGGGCCTTTCCTTGTTGATAGTGAACAATTAGTTACAAGACGTTTATGGAGCTCACATGGTTAAGGGAATGCGTTATGTAGTTAAAACTATTGATGCAGATCAGCCCAATTTATAGTACTCAGAAAAGTTGTCTCCCAACTTGCTTGCTAGAGGTAAGCACAGTTTCACTTGAAATGTTGAAAAAAATGCATGCCTGTGGTTGGCAAAGACTGCATTTTACTCTGTCTCTTTCATTGATTAGTTTCAAAAAATCAGTTCACCATTTGGCTCTTTATGTCATTTCAAGATCTAAGACAAAAGAGGAAGGACTACTGTCGGATTTCGTTATATCATGGCAGATAATCTATTTCTTTTAGTTCATATGTAATTTCCGATTTCTAATATCTCATATAAATGTCCATAAAGAGCAACAAGCTAGTGGGGAATCATTCAGTCAATATACGAAAAGAGCTATGAGTTAGGCAAAACTTGACAACTTGCTGAACTTTGTAAGCAGACGCAGTACTTGCCTTGAGGACTGAAGTCGCCATAAGGATGCGCCTTACAATGGCAATTGAGGCAAGGATGGAAACAACCATTATGGAGGTCATAAGAACAGCAACAGCGCGAATATGATTTAGCTCCTGGAACAAAATATAAATTGTTAAAGAAAGAAACAGAAAGAGCTTTCAAAAACCAAATGCAAATTAGAAAGACACCCACCCTCCCATATACATGAGTGTATGGATCATGCTCGCCAATGATTGGGGAAATTGCATCATTCCCGATCCATCCAGCTAAGAGTCACAGAAGAAAAGTTTAGGAATTCTAATACTTTTACATACACATTATACAATGCACTGGAGCAGAGAAAATTGTGAAATTGGAGAGGCAGAGAAGGACAAACTTCATTAGACCAGTTTACAATGTGGAGAAATCACATAACTTTAAAGAATTTGGACCGAGGCCTGAATTTGCCACAGGATCATCCTCATAAGCAAGACAAACAACGAGACTACTTACCAGATATGCTGAGTCTCAGAAACTTAAAAAAAAAAATGCGCATGAGGATGAAGTCCTAGTTCCTTTATGCTATATGCTACTTTGCCTGATGCACTTCCCACATTATACAACCCATGAAGACATGCCTAATGCAACAGAATCAGTATAACCCAAGGAGAGGAGGGCAACTGTTGTGACTCACCTTTCAAATAGTAAAACATTGTGACTGATATGATGAGAACATTGAAGAGGACCACTGTTATCCATGGCATAGCAGCAACAAAATGGCGGATAAGAAGAAGCCAAATAACTGACAAAAAGAGCGGCAGGAGTCCCCCACAAACAATCAGCACAGGCCACGATTTTCCAATATCAGCCATGTATCTCTACAAGTGAAGAATCTCAAATGTAAAATCTATAAGCACAAATACACATTCAGAAAGCTTCTCATGAAAATAGAACAAAATGTCTGATAGACAGGTAACTACAGCTAACGATAAAGCTCTAACTGGACATCGCAGAAAAACGTTGATGTACACTCTTACCTATGCATCTAATCTGCAAGACTAACCTATATAAGCGACACAGCAAGTATTTTCAAGCAGATGAAAAGTCTATACTTCGTTAAAATCTGTGTCTGGAGCTTCTATCCAGAAAAGAGAAGGTAACAACGTGTTCACCCAGTTTTGGTTAAAGACACAGAATGCTATTGAGGTTCTTTCATCTCCAAAATCACAAAATCCTGACACTTTAAACATCAGCTAAGGTGTATATCCATTCCTTAACCTTTATGATGGCAATTGGCATCAGTAACCATGACTACAGAAAGTTACAAATGTTAATTATGTTAAATAGAAGGCTGCTGATAAGTAAACTCAATGGGGAATAATTTTTTGTAAAGACAGAGTAACTCGCGAGCATCTACCGACATTTTCTTCTGGATAACAGAAAGAAAAAGTGAAGAGTCAAGGGTTCAAAACCTTTAAGACAGATGATCGAGCATTGATGGACCGGTGAATGGATTTGTCTATTACTATGTCCTCATTAATCTTGACTCCTCCCATTTGCTGCCAATGCCGCAAAGACATATTTGATGCACGAGCTATGAATTGGCAGCTCCAATATACTAACAAGAACATATGCTTGTGTCACAGTAAGATACATCCAATGCAACAGAATATTATATAATGGAAGGAAACATAGTATTCGACCAGTGCCATAGAACGTGCATTGACTTTTGTCCCTCACCATTCACGCTCGGAAATATGACAGGGTAACAAGGTCCTTGAAGCTGGAGAGAGGTGTTCCTCATTTCTGGCGTGAGGAACTCAAAATAATCGTAATTCCTATCTATCCAGTCATCCATTGAGAGACGAATATCCCCCTCTGGGTAATCACAGACCCAGCTCAACGAATCATCTAATGGAGTAGGGCAATCCAGCAAGCATATACTTCGAGCATTAGCCAGGTTGAATTGGCTGTCCTTCAAACCACTCTGATACACTTGGTTAGGATTCAACCAGTACCTAAGTTCTAATTCTCTTAGGCCAGGACTCGCATGCTTGTCACCACATACATTGCCTTTGTAATCCAAACCAAATGTAAGCCTGTAAAGTTCAAATGAAGCCAGTTAGGACAAAGGAAAAACTGGATCACCATGCAAGTTAGGTTGAAAAGTAAACATTCTAGCCAAAGTTCAGCAAGTCCAACATACAGTTTAGTTAATTCCGAATTGTGCAAAATCAGCGACAGCAATATGATTTGACTCACTTCATGGCCTTTTCCCTTGTCTCAAACAACAACGGAAGGTAAGATGCGCAGAGGAAGCACCAGACATTCTCCAAACACCAGACTTTTCCCCGGTTAACATTGTTGCAGCGAATAGCAGAATCAAGAAAGAGGCGCAACCATAACCCATCATAACTATCTTCCAACTAAAAGAGGAACCAACATAATCTGACCAGCGTTAACGAGTATACGCCACAACACGTGCTGTTACGACAATTGGCTCCCAACAGCTCAGACAAACTATGAACACCAAGGAAGATCGCTCATTTCCCTTTAAAATACTAGAAATTCTAAATCTTACGACAAAAAGACAGTAAAAATTCCAAATCTTTGACGAAAGCATGAAACTTGTTTAGCAGCTAATGAAGGAAAATGAAGTACCCAGAGGCGGTTTACATACCTTAATGGGTTTCCTTTGTTGAAACCGAAGCTGGAATTAACAATCATAGCCACCCAGAACGCAATAAAGAACACGAGAAACGCAACATCCCTGCATTTCCTGTTGTGCCTTATGATTCCACCCATCTGGGTGCTCCCGTCGCTCGACGGGTACCTCCCTATCACTGGACCCAGAGGACCCCTCATCTGTACACTGGATAGAGAGACAGAGAGAGACAGAGAGCGAGACAGAGAGCAGGGGTTTAGGAGAGAAGAAGAGCAGTGAGGGAGAGTAGAGTGGAAGCAAAGAGAGTGAAGGACTGAATACGGGGGTTTAAGATTGGGAATCTTTTCTTTTTACCTTTTAATAAGTTCAGTTCTGTCTTGGGTTTTTCAGACAAAGATTTATGGCTTTTTCTGTTTAAGTTGATATATTTTCAAAATCCACGTCTGGATTCGTGGATGGTGATGGAGCCGAACGGCTCGGTTTCTTCAGCTTGGCTGATGAGTATTTTGACGGTACTTCAATGGATGAAACATGAAACAGGTTAGGTTACATTTCGCAAACACTTGTTTGGAGTCGTTTTTTTTGGAAAAATTCCAAAAAAAAAAACCTAAAATATCCTTATTTTTTTAAATGAAGACATAAAATAAATCTTATTTCAAATAATTGCATGAAGTGCTTAAATTATAATAAAGAATGACCTAACCGAAAAGCATTTTCATCTTTTATTTTTTTGGAATTTTTTTTTTGCCTTTTCTTTTCTTTTTTTTCCCCTTCCCAAGCCATCACTAGCCTTAGGCGAGGACCACCTTCACTTCAAGCCGGCGTTTGGTGATGGCAGCCTCGGCAAATTCAGTGAGGGTAACCCTCACTTGGATTGCGCGAGGCTAGTCATTGGGCTTCCCTCACCCAACGCTGCCCAAGTGGCCTAAGGCTGATGATGGATTAGGAAGGAGAGGAAAAAAGAAGAAGAAAAGAACAAAAAGCAAGGCTATGCCTTTTTTTGAAATAATTTGAGCATTTTATGCCCTTATTTGAGAAAATGCAAATATTATGTCTTTATTTAGAATTTTTTTTTCTATATATATATTTTTGTAATAGTCGACCTTTTTTCTAGATCGATCTCAAGATGCATTAATTTTAGACTTTTCTTTTTAATGTAAACCAATTGAAATCGTCACATAAAATTTCACAATGTTACATAATACAACTCAATATTTACATATTGATACAATTACTGTATCTTTTTTGTTTGTTCTTTTTTCATTTCTAACTACATATAATCATCATAAAACTACAAACACCCATATAAATCCTATTACGCATGCCATTTATTAAAGCACGGGAATAACACTTTAAAGAGAATCTATAGATTTTATTTTATCATGAAAATATACATTATTTTGGATACTCACACTAAAATTGAACCGGTCATAAAAGCGTTCTCATGCTTTTAGATCATCAGTTGATGATTATGAATTTGATTCCATCCCTAGAGAGTTCGAATTTAAATAAGAGGTCATGTGGGTTGCTATGCTAATTCCCTTCCAAGCAGCTGGCGAATCATAGTATAATAGTATAATTCTTGAATTAATAACAACATACGTCATTTTAGATTGTCTTACATATGAGAATAAATTTTACTCGCAAATTATTTATCCTACGGGAATGGGAAAACACTTCCTTTAGCATTGTTCCAAACATTTTTTTTAATCTAATTGCCTTTTTTTTTTTGTGTGCGCGTCTGATATTGCCCCTTTTGCAGTAAGTCAAAAAGGCGTTAACCTTATAATCTACAAAGAATTGCCTTTCTCTAAAGTTAATCGAACTTCACTTTCTTGGGAAGCACATGGCATGGCACCACTAGTCAAAATCATAAAAAGAGCCGAACGAAAGCCAGGAGCCGAGAAATGAGCCGGTGAGCCGACGGCCGAAGAACAAGATTTTATCCTAATTTCCTAAAACGCAATAAAATATCCGCCGTTTAACGTGATAAGGACAGGGGAATGTTAAGAGTGACGACAGGGACAGATACACGTGCCCACCGCGGATTGGTCCACCACCAATCCACTGCCTTACCGTGTCCAAATCCATGGCGGGCCAATGATATCGAGCCCTAAGCAAAAGCCCATGCGAAGCCCAATATCTTGATCGAGATGCCCGCGTGACTCTGGGGCCAACTGAAGGTTGCGAAGTTTAGACGAGAGTTTGCTGCTCTCCGGTAGATTTGACCATATACGAGTCTACCGTCGGTGTTCCCATCGACCCTGACTGCAATGTGCAAGGGCCTGCACAATATACTGTGATCTGATAATTGTGGCTTCTGTTTCTCTTGCGTCGGCCGGATTTCGATGAGTTTTGCCGCAACCCGGTTGAGAATTTTTCATGAAGTGCGCGGTGGAAGAGGAGGGCCCGTCCCGAACTCGCGAGGGGGGCGTACGGGGCGAAGCCCGGCGTGATATGGGCGGGCTCGGTTCGATCGGTATGGTCTTTTAGGATACCACTGCAGCTGCATCTTCCTTGAAACAAAAGAGCCCCCCATCCCCCCCCTTCTCTTCCGAAAGGTCTAAATGTTGTCAATGGGTGAATGGCCGCCAATGATGTGGAAGAGACGGTGATTGAAGTTTGTTAATCAGCATTTGAGACTATCACGAGCGAAATAGGATTAAATGGCTCCTGTTGCTCCGATTTCTTCCCTTGGAGACTCCCATCAATCCTATTTTTCCTTTTGATGGTTTGAGTTGATCTGGAAAGATCGTCATACATACACCCAGCAGATTCTTCCTCGCTCTGTTCATCTGTGTCGTGTCCACTGCTTTAGAAGCAGATCATCCAATTAGGAAATGAAGCAACTGCTAATATTTCGAAGAGCGCGAATTCTCACTTCAGCGGATGTCACTGCTTGTCCTCTCTCTTTTGAGGACATTAAAGCCAATTATTTACGATGCTTTTGTGTTTTTTCCCCTTCTGCAGAACCAGGATAGGGATATTCTGATGAGATGAAACTGATTAAGACTGAAAATGCAAAATTCATGCTCATCACTTGAGCTATAACAATCTGTACAAATCATTGTCTGCCTACGTATATACCCTCCTGGCCTTCACACCAGATCTACTTTACATCTAACAAAAAGTTAGCAGCTTCAAAACAATACGATTGAAACTGATTAGAACAGGAGGAGACAGAGCACCATACAACAGAAAAGAAAGACCGACAATCGGTTAAAGGACCGATCCAACTTCATTTCTCGCCTTCTCATTCTACGACCGCTGTTTGCAACTCCAGGATAGGAGTATGCCTGAGGATTATTGCTGAGACTCGTGTCGGAGCATCCGAACATCCGAGCATAGACCATCTCGCCGAACATGCCAGCGTTGGAGCTGAAACTAGCTATCAGCTGTTCCTGAGGTAACTGTGAATGCGAATAACCGTTCCTAGAGTTCAGACTCAGTGCCCCAGGAGAGGGCCTACGAGGTATGGCAATGACTGAATCAGGTTTCTTGGAGTCGCATTCAGAAGAAGAAGATGATGATCCCCGGCCGTATAGTGGTATCAACGTGGAGGGCGAGATACCCGCCTTGCAAATTGGGCAAGTCTGATGCCGCTCACCCGGCTCATCGCACGAGCTTCGCACATCCATCCACCTATAAAGGCATGGCCAACAGTACAGGTGGCCGCAAAGGGTGACCACGGGATCGCTTGCCGAGCCGAAGCATATGTTGCAGTCGAAGCATCCATCAACATCGGCTTCGTCATCCACAATCCCATTCTCCTGGAGAAGATTCAGCTTCTGCTCGGAAGGAGCGTCTCTACCGCATCCAAAGCTCGACGCAGCCCCTGAAGCATTTTGTCCGGCGACAGCCATTTGATGATCTGTTCTCGAAAAGGAGAAGGAGCCCTCTTAGATTGAATTCGAGACGCAACTCGAGATGAGTTCAGTCGGACGGCTTCGGTTCAGGGTTCAACAGCAAAGAAGAGAAAGATTGCAGCTTTCTGGACGAGGAGAGAGAGAGAGAGAGAGAGAGAGAGAGACGGAGGGGTTGCTGATCGATATCAGACGTTTTGTGCGCGCGCTGCGTATAAATAGAAGAATGACTACAGAAGTTTCCACGTTCCGCACACAAGGAAGGGGTCCAACCAACACTCGCCTGCTTCCTTTCTTTCCAAGAGGGTGTGACCCGCTTGACAAGGAAGCATCTCCGGCACGCGTCCCGCCTTTCCCCCCAACGTGCATGCACTTTTCCACGCAGCCCAAAATTCTTCTTACGCTCGGTGTGAGTGGGGAAATTTCCTGCTATTCAGTGCGTTGGCCTAGCCCTAGCTTGGTAGTACCGTCGTAAATATTCTCTCCTTTAAGAAAACTTATCGTTAATACCTAAAACAATAATTTAAAAAAAAAAACTTAAGGGTTACATTCGTGTCCCGTTCACCTGAACTAATTTATGTATTTAGAAAAAAAAAAAATCTTTAACTGGACATCCATGCCACATACACAAAAATTCCACAAATGGAGCAATAAATCCGAGGTTAAAAATGAGATCCTCTAATATTACTCGAGTCGGACAAAATTTTTGCAGTTCATGCCTAACAAATGTGTGCTTAGGACCTTAATAACAGAGGCTGCTAGTAAACGAAATTTCTACTACCAACTACGGGGAAGTTGCCTTTTCGTGTGGACTCGTCCACGCACTTGACGGTGGGTCATCTAGAAGGAAAGACATGGGGGGGGGGGGGGATAAAGAATTAACCGTCAGGACTTAGAATCTTGTCCTTTTGTGGTGGCAAAAGTCTTAATCGTGATGCACGAAGTCGATCGATTCAAGAGCCGATGACCGTCCAGAAGAGTTGACCATCTAGATGATCATCGTGTCACCATTCCAACCCCCGACAACTGCAAATGGACATCAACGTGGAAGATATCATGTGGCCCATCGTCGTACTCAATGCGGGTCCTGCATATGATCGAGACGTCTGTGTGATCTGATAATTGTGACTTTGGTTCTCCGGCCGTCGGCCAGATTCCGTGAGTTTTTCATACATTATGGCTTGCTCGATTCCGGACTTTCTTTAATATCGGTCTTCCTTGCAACGTATTTTTAGTCGGGTTTCGTTCACGGATTCAAATTCGAGTTGAGCAAAATCACAATCCCATCGCACTTTGTTAGAACTTGAGCATTGCTACTCTCACATGGCCCCCAATGAGTTCAACTGCTATAGACATCTTTTAAATTCCAAACTGCTTTTATACGTTGTTACAACCATAGTTCTCATTAGAGCACTAACTATACTTGCACATATAACTACTCTATGAGAATTTTTCGATACAACCTTCTCTGCTACAAATAAAGTAAAACCATTGTTACATCCATACCTGTGAAGAGATGGAACATGCACCTTGTCAATCTCAACAATTGTAGCAAAAATTGGCTCTACAGGCTCCACCTCATTATAAGTACTAAGCACTATTTGTGTTGACTGCCACCTTAATACCCTGCTACCTCAAGAGTTTATGGTTGCAACTCCACCTTGAATTGAACACCAACCAGATCCATATAAAATGCCACTATAATCACTCAAAGTTGTAAGTACCGGAGACTTGTCAAATGTAATTTCTCTTCTAATGACAAGAAAATTTAATTTCAGACATCACAACTGATGACTGTTGACACCTGATTTTTAATCATTTTTTCTATTGCTAAAGTAATAAAAAATCCATAAAAATTCATAAAATTGAAAAATCAACTTTGGGGACCTTAGCCAAGCCTAGGGAACCAATTTTGACCAAAAAAACGATTTTTCATATTTTCAGTATTTTTCGGTATTTTTATTTTCGAAAATTCATAAAACAAAAAATGAAGAAAAAATGAGAAAATTGAAAAATCAACTTTGGAAGCCTTGGCCAAGCCTAGGCAACCATTTTTGAACAAAAAATAAAATTTCATATTATATATTTTTATTTTTTTAAAAAAAAATACAAAAATACTTGAAAATTTTGGAAAAATAACATTTGAGGCCAAAAAAATACACAAAGATAGTTAATATTTTATTTTAAATCTATTTTCATATTAGCCATCGCAAATTCAGAGAAATCCAATTCGAGTCACGTGTTCCTTCACGAGTATAATCTTGAATCGGGCCTAAAAAAATTTAATTTGAGTCAACTTATTTTTAATTTTTCACTTTTTATGAGTTGTGACATTGTTTTCTAATATTTTAAATTTTCATCTTGGCCCAATTATACCCAGAATGACTTAATTTTGCAAAAGGGCTTTAATTAAATTCTGCATTATTTTCAACGGCAAGAAATGAGCTTAAATTTGACATGTGGTGAATTTTGGTGTGTCAAAAATTGTGAGGAGATTTGGACTTAAAGAAATATATTTTTTCAGGGACTAAATTGTAAATACTTAAAATTCAAGGACTAGAGTGCAAATACTTAACTCTTGAAGGATTATTTTACAAATAAAAAAAGAAGAGTTAGTGGATAAATTAGAATAGAGAAGGGAAGATGGAGAAGAGGAGATGAAGAAGAGAAGTTGGAGAAGAATAGATGGAGAAAATAAGATAAGAATAGAGAAGGGAAGATAGAGATGAAGAAGAGTTAGTGGAGAAATTAGAATGGAAGATAAGAATAGAGAAGGGAAGATGGAGATGAAGAAGAGTTAGTGGAGAAATTAGAATGGGAGATAAATATGGAGAAGGGAAGATGAAGATGAAGAAGAGTTAGTGGAGAGATTAGAATGTGAGATAGAGATGGAGAATGGAAGATGAAAATGAAGAAGAGTTAGTGGAGAAATTAGAATGGGAGATAGAGTTAGTGGAAAAATTAGAATGGGAGATAGATGAGTAGATTATAAAAGGAGGATGAAGTGAGCTTGAGAGGGGATTCTTGAGAGAAAAAATTTGAAGTGTTTGGGAGGATTTTTTTTGGAGAGAAAATTTTGGATGTTTGAGAGAATTTTGGGAGATTGAAGAAAAATTTGAGAGAAAGAAAATACCAAAAGAGAGAGAATTTTGAAGATGATGGGAGTTCAAAGCTAGGGATTATCATCACAAATTCCTTCATTGATCAATATAAATCAAGAGTTCATCCTCGTCAACGAGCAAGCAAATTCGAGCTAAGTGTTTTTATTTATTCATTTGTTTATGATTTTACTTGCAAATTAGCACAAATTGTATACACTTTCTCCATCTCCTCTTTTTTTTCTTCCATATTTTATGTCAGGAGAAGGATATCTCTACGTCAACAGCAAAAATCTCGTCGAGATGCAAAAATCGGCCCAGACAAGCTCCTAAGCTGTCCACCGATTTCTCAACTGATCTGTGACTAAAAGTCCCTCTTAATTCAAAAGAAACTCTCTATATTGGGAACATAGAGAGCGAAAATCAATTATAGAAATCCCTCCCAAAAAAATGGGAGATAAGTACTCTTTCTACTCTTCTGGTTTTAGGTGCAGATTAGCACATATTTTTTATACTAACACTTCACTCTATTTTACGTCAGGAAGCCGCAGCTCTATATCAATGGTCAATCCTATGGAAGCACAAAATCGGCTTGGAGGAGTCCTCAAGCGCGCACAAATTTCAAATTGTTGAATCAATTCGTTGTATTTCATTTTAAAAAATTCATACCCCAAAATGGAGAGGACAAAGTCCATCCGCAATTTAAATACCTGCACCATAAATCCCAAAGGGAAGAGCCAAGCCAATGCTTAGCCTCCCATTGGAGGTTTTTACTTATAGTAGTTAAATACCTGCAACTTAAATACCTGCACCTTAAATCCCAAAGGGAAGAGCCAAGCCAATGCTTAGCCTCCCATTGGAGGTTTTTACTTACAGTAGTTAAATACCTGCACCTTAAATCCCAAAGGGAAGAGCCAAGCCAATGCTTAGCCTCCCATTGGAGGTTTTTACTTACAGTAGTTAAATACCTGCAACTTAAATACCTGTACCTTAAATCCCAAAGGGAAGAGCCAAGCCAATGCTTAGCCTCCCATTGGAGGTTTTTACTTACAGTAGTTAAATACCTGCAACTTAAATACCTGTACCTTAAATCCCAAAGGGAAGAGCCAAGCCAATGCTTAGCCTCCCATTGGAGGTTTTTACTTACAGTAGTTTAAATACTTGCAACTTAAATACCTGTACCTTAAATCCCAAAGGGAAGAGCCAAGCCAATGCTAGGCCTCCCATTGGAGGTGTTTATTCACTGTCATGTACTTCCTATAATTTAATTTTTGAATCATCAGACCCAAAAGATGAGTAGGTCGTAATACTGCACAGAAGTCGTTAACACACTCCCTCTTTCGGCTTCAGGGAATCTTTAACACTTAAAAAATATAACAAATAAAAATATATACCATCCATGCATCCTATTTAAAAAGTGAAAACACAAAAGAGAATACCCTACTAGAGCTTTAGGAATAAACCAAGCCTGAGTTGCCGGATTAGGATATCCATGAAATTAAGGTACCGAAAGGGCATTAGTTTTAATTAACTAGTGTAACCAAGTCCCCGAGCTCATAATCTCTGGTTCGCAGGAATAAATTAGTTCTCCCGCTAATTTATTTAGGTTTCTAATCGACCTACCAAGAACGATTAGTGGCGACTCCAAATTTCAAAATCATTTAAACAAAAACCAAAGTTGCGATTCGGTAGGGCTTGGGAGGGTCCGCATTAGGTTAGTCAAATCTAATTAACCTAATAATCCGTTAACCCCTAGAAATAATAAAAATATTTTCAGAGGGTCGCGACAGACTGGCGACTCCACTGGGGAGAGAGATTTTTAAATTTTCGAAAAAAGATACCAATTGGAATACTTAAATTTTTTCGAAATTTTAAGAGTCTTAGTGGACTTAGGCCAATGAAAATTTCATGCATATCTCGCTTCTGGCGATATTGTTTGGGACTCATTGTATAGGTGTTATATGTTTTTGCAGGATGGGAGTTATAAGGGGCGGAGTGTTTAGCTAACCCCTTTGTTTTACAGGCTCGGTGTTGGGTTTATTTGTTTAATTTCGCACATTTTTAGAAGCGCTGTTTTGATATCAATTGTTGTGCATGTCTTGCATACTCTGAGGATCACGACACCTGCACACACAAGCGTCTAAACCCAAGTCGCGAAATTCTTCCTAGAAAACCATAGATAGGGATCGAATATGCAAAGCTCTTGCGTCGATTGCGCTCGGGTTGACCATATTTTATTCCGCTCATTATCTGAATTGACAATTCTTCCCATTGTGATTTGATTGCGCGGAGGGTAAGTTTGTCAATTCAGATAGTGGGAGCCTTTTTAGGTCCATACCTTGTCTCTCCTTCTTTTATTTTCTAGAGTCCACTCCTCACTTGAGTCATGCGCATGACTATGTGATTTGCATTTCTCCAAGGTAAAAGTAAGTTCTCTAATTTTATCTTGTATTTATTTTCGGTCGGTCCATGCTAGGTGTTAGTCAGTTTTTGAGCTTGATATTACGACCATTCTTTTTAAAAGAAAATAAAAATTAAATTTGTCCCTCATTTCTTTTAAATTTTTTTTTTGAAAAAATGATGTAAAAAAATCCCTTCATGGGAATTTTATTAACCAATAAGGGATTTTTGTCATATTTTTATTGCTTCAATAAAAATGAAATTTTCCTGAAAAAATTTTCCTCTGAAAATTTCAATAAAAAGAAAAATTCCTTAAAAAAAACTCTAGTAGACATCAAGTGATTTTATCACATTTTTCAAATTATAAAAACTTGCAAGAAAATTCTTCTCGAGAAATTCGCTCATGTTTTTCTAAGAAAATTTTCTCTAAATAAAATTAGACTAATTGACCAATAAGAGATTTTTGTCATGTTTTTTTCTCTCCAATAAAATTGAAATTTTCCCGACAAATTTTCCTCTGAAAATTTATTTCGATAAAAAGAAAAATTCCTTTAAAAAAAACATCAAGTGATTTTATCACATTCTTTCAAATTATAAAAACTTGCAATAAAAATTCTTTTCGAGAAATTCGCTCATGTTTTTCTAAGAAAAGTTTCTCTAAATAAAATTAGACTAATGTCTCGGGGGAATTTCGTTAACCAATAAAGGATTTCTGTCATGTCTTTCCTGCTTCAATAAAAATAAAATTTTCCTGACAAATTTACCTCTGAAAATTTATTTTGATAAAAAGGAAATTCCTTCAAAAATTTTAGTAAACGTCAAGAGACTTTGTCACATTCCTTTAAAAAAATAAAAAAAAAGAATAATAAATCTGAAAAAAATTCTGTATCAGAAATTAACCCATTTCTTCCTAAGGAATTTTTTTTTCTTTCTTCTGATTTCTCCATAAAATAGAAAAAATCAAATTGGACTAATATAGGAGTCATGGACCGACATTTCTTGTGTCGCATACTAATTATATCCTTTTCTTTTGCAGGGAGATCCTAGATACCCCAGACGGGTGTAAAAATTAAGTTCAATAATATATCAAGAATCATCTTCAGAAATACCAAAAGACGAAAAACACCGAGGCTTCAACCGTTAATTCTGGGGGGTAAACGAACATTGTCCATCTTTGACAGACAAAGTTGTGTCAATCCGTAAACTTGTATGGGCAGTGTATTCTGATATGACGGTGGATTTATACTGATTAAACATGGGGGCATATTTAATGTATTGCAGAGGATCCCGCGTCTTTTGAAAAACAATATGGATTATATAATCAGAACCCATGAAACAAATACCTTTACCTGATCAAATCAACCAGAGACCGGTCTTAAAATTTCCTCTTATCCGAAACATGCGGAGGGCTTTAGAGGACCGAGGTTCTATTAATGAACGTGGCCCACAGGAATTTCTCCCGACGCTACAGGCGACCGACACGAGCAAGTGGACGCCGAAAGAAACAAAATATGGATAAAAGTGGGCACACAACAGGTGGCCGGATTTACTACCAGCGCACTGATCGAGTTGTCATAGCGTTTTTGTTCGTGATATCAAGATGGATAGTGGGGGCCACCGCCGAACCCATCATCAATGTTCTCGATATCATCGTCTGGAGCAATTAAACAAGAACATCAAGAAGAACATTAAGCCTCGACATCTTTGGTACCTCAAATCGTTCTGTTATGCTATGCGGAAGAAACGATAGCAGGAAAATTAAAAAAAAAAACAAAACAAAACACGTGAAGCTTTTCTTTCATTCCATTCATCAAAGAGTATTACAACAACTCACTGGGGAGGAAAGGTAAAGCCAAACTGGGCCCTGATGACCATTACGAAAGAGCTCAACTGACTCTCCAAACAGTTGATGCTCTGGATGCACCGGGCGCTCTCGGGATCAAGCTCCGCGAGCCTAAAGAAGAGGCGATCGCACTTCTCTTTAACCTGGGCCATAGTGGCCTCGTAATGCTCAACGGCAAACTCCAGGTCCGGAACCGCTGCCCTCTCGAAAGCAATGTCTGCCGTAATGTCATCAAGTCTCTCCTGCAGCCAACCACATTTACACCTCATCACAATATTGCCTGGCTCCTGTTCGGCGTAAGTTCGGACCAAGGCCAGACGGTCCACCAACTTTCCCCTCTCACGAACCAGCCACGAAAGCTGATCGTTGGCAAACTTGAGGGCCTTTTTGTGATTATCAGCCACAAACGTAACTGTTGCCAGACGCTCGTGCCGGTCTCGGTAACGGGCTTTCACGACGGCGGTCACAAGGACCGTCTCATAAGCACGGTTATAGGCAGCCAGAAAATTGATGAAGAGGGTCGAGAAGTTCCGGTACTCCTTCCCTAGTTGGGTACCCTCAACAGAAGCAGCGTCCACGGTCCTAAATAAACCGAGGATTTCAGCCTCAACGGTAGAGGTTTTGGCTATATGAGCGTAACCTCTACCAAGAAGATTGTAGAGTCTCTCCCACCCAGCTAGGACTTCGGCGGATAAGGTATGGTTAGGAGAATTGGCCATTTTTGAAAGCAGAATACGAAAGAAAGGGGGAGAGAGGTGAGGCAGATGAGCGGAATGCGAAGATGGTAATCTGCTTTGAAGTAAATATTGATTTCATAGTGACGGTATCAACCAGTCAAGATTTCTCTTATCTACCATTCTCTATTGGCACCACCCTCGTTGGCTCGAATTCCCATCAGATGGCGACTGCGAGTTAAGCGAGTCCGAAATCTCCGCAGAAAGTTTGACGAGACACCGCCACTTTGAAAAAGAAGACGGAAAGATGAGCTGAGTGGAAGACACGGCAAACATTAGCGAAAAGGAGATACGACTTGTCTTCATTGGAGGACCCGCCAGTAAATTGACGGTGGAGATCTTGACAGGGGCCCTCTATCACGAAAAGAAAAAAGAAGACAAACTGAGCGAGAAACAAGGATTTCCCCTTTGATCAAAAGCTGAATATCAGATTTTCTCCCTCGGAAAATCTAATAGCGCTGCCCGTGAAGAGGGAAGTCGTTGCTATTGCCAGAGAGAGAACTTGTCCCCATTTGATAGTCAGAGTTCATTCGCAAGAACTCGCAGGAGAAAGATAGAGAGGAAGGAGTTCTCGTGGGAGAGGAATTCAAAACCTTCACCATCAAAGCATCGGCTTTCAAAGCCTGTTACGAGAAGGCATCAACGATCTCGTGATCCCTTAAGTCCGAGAAGACATCCCGAGGCGGTCTCGAATCGGCAGTCCTAAATCCAGAAATATGTCGAGTATTAGGGGAACGGGCGCATGTTCAACCCTAGTCAAAGCTGATGAAGTTCCTTACCCGGAGGGTCTACTGGTCATGGCCATTGACGGTAATCCAGTCTCTCTGTCAATCCTTGTTACCGTATTAAGAAAATGTCGGTATAAGGTTGTAGCTCAAGCAAAGGCGACAGAGGCCTTAGAGATATTAAGGAGAAGTAGTGACCCGTTTGATATCGTCCTCACCGCCATGGTAGGGATTGACATGGATGTTTTCACTCTCTTGGAAGTCATCAATTCTAAATTAAACATGCCAGTCCTCGTAATATCGGCAAGCGATGATCAGCAAGCCCTAATGAAGGCTGTCTTAAATGGGGCCCAAGACGTCGTAACGAAACCAGTTAGAGTTCAGATGCTTCAAAACATATGGCAGCACGTGGTAAGGAAGCAATTGCATGACCATGAGAACAAGCATCAAGCCTTCAATTTTGTTCCAAGCAACTGGAGAAAGAAGATGAGTTGGTCTCCCGAGCTGCATCGTATGTTTGTTAATGCAGTTCAGCAGCTAGGAATAGATTCGGCACGGCCGCAACATATACTGGAAATTATGAAGGTAGAGGGACTCACTAAAGCAAATGTTTCGAGTCATCTTCAGAAGTACAGAAAAAGGGTGAGAGAACACAATGCAGCTCAGAATCAAGAAAACCAAGGCGGGACTGATCCAAGCCTGAACGTCGAGTCTCCTCGCCACCATAAGTTCCCCAGGTTAGCATGGGGCGAGCCACTTCCCATCATCAACCAAGCTAGTAGCCATGCCATCAATCCCCCAGGCGTTAATCAAAGTATCCCCCAGAATCACCCTAATGCTCTTCAAGAGTATAGACCGCAGGAGCAGTGTATTCAGATTCCTTGGTTTGAGCACCAACCTGTGGCTAGAACTCATCCCATGATCAGCGCGCCTGCGCAGCCAGAGAATCAGACAAGAAGTTATCCTGAGCACTTCCACTTCTCTAATCCTCGAATGGAAGGAGTTTTTGGCAACAGGACAGTTGGTGATCCCCACACTTTCTCGAGTAATGATGAAGGCTCCAGCATGAGAAGTCAAATTGCTCATGGCGAGGACAGAATGAGAAATCTACCGCCAGCATTTGCCAACAACAATGCCCAATTCGAGCATCAGTTGCTGGAAGGTTCAAGAGATTACCCAGATGATGAGCTTACTGCCCTGGTCAACCAGTTTAGGGTTGACAGATGTCCCAAGCCGCGATCAGGAGCCAGTGAGTAGGGACTCTCAAACATCGGTTATCCACACCCGAACCAACACGAGACTAGCTGATTATCGAAGAGCCACAGGAGAGGCAGAACTGACCTTGAATAAGTGCACCTTTCATTTCATGCTTAATTCCCCTGCGTATGATATTTTCCAGCTTTCTAGGTGTCTCGATTTAATTCAAGGACAAGGGGGCAATTTATTTATCCCGTCGAATGCGTGAATCCCTTTTTATGCTAGATTTAGGGCGGATCAATTTGTGGCAACGTCGCTGACTGCCATAATGAGAAATGTTGAATGGCCTCACGTAGGGAAATTTCAAGTGAAAAGCCCAGGCGAGCTCGAAGACGGGTAGCTGTGTGTCGTTCCAATTTACCCTCAATCGTTGCAAAATGCTAAATTGGATTTGTTCCATTCTCACCCAGGGGATTGCAAAGTGCCTCAAGAATGTCGCAAAATGAAATGACCCAATGGAATGCGATATGACTCATTCGCCTTCAAGGTAACCTTCAAATTAAAGGAGCCCTCCGGTCCACGGACCCAATGGCATGGAAAATGATGATGGTCCAAGGCAACCCGAAAGAAAACAAGGCCCAACTAAGCAAAGCACATATGTGGCAAGCTCAAAGTGAAGGGCAACTCGGGACATACAATTCAATCCAATCCAAATGAAGGAACTTCCTCAATTCAAATTCAATAGAAGTATACACAAGGGTAAAACAGTATCGTTCCAATTTTTCTAGAATATGAAGAACATATACTGCCGCATTCTCTTTCATTTTTGCAGGGGAAGTCTCTACTGGCCAAATTTTCCTGTCTACCATTCCCTATCAGTATCACCTCCGCTACTCGTCTCCACTCTCGAGCCAAGCAAATCCGACGTCTCTACGGAAAAGTTGGACGAGACGCCACTACTTTGAAAAAGAAAGGATAAAAAAATAAGCTGAGTGGGAGACAAAGACATTTTCGGCAGAAAAGAGATACGACTCGTCTTTATTGAAGAACTCGCCAGCAAATTGACAGTGGAGACAGCAACAAGGGGCCCCCTTCCACGGAAAGATGGAAGGAGACGAGCTGGGCGAGAGATACGATGAAAAGAAAATCGAGAAAGCCAGAACACTCGAGAGAGGCAATACAGTTGCTAAACCCACGTCTAATTTTAAAGGAGGCATCTTCTTGATAATTCTCATTCGTGCTCGAAAGAGAGACTCTTAAAGCATACGCAGTCTCCCAGAAAAATCCAGAGAGTGAAAATACAAGAAGAGATATCAAACTTTGAGAAATCGTTAACCAAATCGAAGATGTCTCAACCCAACACACTTGAAAGTTATCGTTACTTGCTGAATATGGGAGAGGAAGAGTTCGAAGCCATATTTGGGATCGAGCCTATGGAGCCCGGCCCTTCCACCGACGACGTCCAAGAGCCCGGTAAGGACAATGACAACAACGGTAAAGGTCAAAAGAAGCGTTACCGTCGCCATACTGAGGAGCAAGTACGAAAGCTTGAAACTTTCTTCAGAACGTGCCCTATGCCAGACGGCAAACAAAAAATGGAACTGAGTCAAGAGCTAGGCCTTGAACCTTCGCAAATCAAGTTCTGGTTTCAAAATAGACGAACCCGAATGAAGACTCGTCGTGAGCACAACGAAGTCGAGTTTCTAAGAGTTGAAAATGAAAACCTCCGAGCGGAAAACAAGATGTATAAAGAGACTTTTGACTCCGCCACCTGCCCCAACTGCAATAGCCTCCTCCTCACCCTCGATGAAATGTATGATCTGAGGATCGAAAATGCACGTTTAAGAGGTGAGTTAGACCAATTTATAACAGGATCGAGTTCTGTTGGAGCAGGGTACAAAAGGACCAATGATACTGGATCAGTATCAATACCTCCCGAGGAAGAAGGGACAGATCACCACCAAGCGGACATTGACGATGATCTTTTCGCCATAATCAACCAGTTTGATATCGGTAAAGCATCGGGACTGTGATGCACTTGTTCAGCCAGTGACCACCAGACCTTCTATATGGCCGATGCATACCTAATTTGGGATGAAGCCAGCTAATCATGGGAGAGCCTGTAGAGGAAGCAGAACTGATCCTGAATGAGTGAATGTGTTTTATTTCCTTGCGTGATATGTTTTTCTGCTTTTGTGAATGTGTAAAAGCAAGGAGTAATAATCCGACTTCCCCCTATTAAATGCTCGAATCCGCCACCTCACCAACCTCGCGACGAATTGATGGCGAGTAAAAATCTGGATAAACCTGAAGGGTAACTCCGTATCGTTTCAATTTACCCTCAGTTGCTCCAAGTTTTAAAATTAAGCCCCTTCTATTCTCAGGAAATTGCAAATCGACCCGAGAACGCAATCATATCCGAATACAAGTTGAACAAAATTTGGGGGCAAATCGACTCATGGGCATTACCACGGGATGGACAGCTTCGGACAGAGGAAAGTACAAGCGAAAGACGCGAACAATCTCAGAAATTGGTAATTCTATATCGTTCTAATGTGCACATAATCATCTCAAGTCTTGAATTGTCTTATTCCATTCTTAACAGGGATTGCAAATTACCTCGAGAAATACCGTAACATGGCATAAGGTGATACAACAAGGCTGCTTTATCCCCAAAGATTAACCTTTGAAAGGATAGCCCCATGGACACCTATGGTCCAATGGACCGAATGGTATGGGGGATGACAGTAGGTCCGAAATATCCCGAGTTCGATCCCCGAGGGTGGGGAATGTTGTATGTATTATAAATAAATGAAACAACTTTTTGTGCATTTCTTTTTGCAAGCAGGAATACTCGACGAGTAATACCGAAGTCAATATTTTGCTACATTCTCGGCTTAATGGTGAAGCATCCAACAAAAGTCGAAGAAAACTCAACCCAGCAAAATTGGTAAAAGACTTTTCCAAGGCATTCAAGATGAAGGGTAAATCAGTATCGTTTTCAATTTATCCCTTTTAATACTGGTTGACATGTCTCCTTTTCTTTTCACAGGAAATATTTATACTAACATTTAACATGTTGAACGAGACAAATCCAAAAGAAAAGTATGATCACCTGACAAGATCTATTCTGGTGAAAAATGGGGCAAATTGTTCGCAAGCTCTGAAACGAAAAAGCAAATATGTCTTCCTTATCTCGTTTGGTTTCAAGAATAATTTCTCTGCTTCTTGCAGGGGCATCAAACAAACCAAAATGCTCCATCGCCCATATGCTTCATCGCGCAGGGGTAAAGTTTGAGACAAACCACCCCTCGACATAAGGAGTAGGCTTCCCAATTTGTTCGGTCCGCCCACATACCAGGGGCAATTTAAATTCGCCCATATTTGCACATTATATAAACACACGTGATGCTAAAAAATTGTCACATCTGCATTGTGCTTACACAGTTCATGAATTATGTATGACTATTCCGTGTGTTTAACTTACCAACTCCAACTTAGAGCATAAACTGCACAGGAGATATCAAATGTGCAGAATGGGGCATGACAGGATGAGGAAAGGCAAACCATTTCCACACAGGTCTAACATTTTGATCTACAGATAAACAGCCTTTCTCCAGAGTGAGAAAAAGCCATTTCGGAATGAAGTCCCCCATTCAGATTACATTCGAGGTGTTCATACTATAAGAACCTCCTTAAACAGAAGTGGTAATGCAATACATGATCTATATGTTGATCGATTGCATCATGAGTTATTACATAGACTGCCTTTAATCATGGCAAACTTAGCTGAACAATTTTGTATGAACCAATGAACGCATTGATGAAAATGCTTGCACATGTTAGCTCTGACATTGCCCGACGGGCAACACATTCCCGGTGTTTGAGTTACCTTCCAAAGTCTTGAAATTCATTCGGCGATTATTGAATGAACAAGCCTGGTTGTCCAGAAGCCACCAAGCATTTCTTCCAAATTCTCAGGTAAGTATATCTTCAACCATAACCTTTCAAGAGAATGAATTCTGACGGTTGTTGGGATACTCGAATCCATTGCGGTATATACAGGTATCCACATTCTTCAATAAAGCATGATTTGTCTCAAGGACAGAAATGTTCGAGACCTTTTGATCTCTGCCTCTTTGGTTTATTCCTAAAACGACAGGAGAATATAATTTGGGTTTGAGCTTCTGCAGGATTCCTGGTCTCCCCAGATTTCAGAATGGCACCCTTTGAGGTACATAAAGTCCTTCTTACAGGCAAATCAAGTCCTTCTTACAGGCAAATCAAGTCCTTCTTACAGGCATAAAGTCCTTCTTACAAGCAAACCAAGTCCTTCTTATAGGCAAATCAAGTCCTTCTTACAGGCAAACCAAGTCCTTCTTACAGGCACCAAGTCCTTCTTACAGGCAAACCAAGTCCTTCTTACAGGCACAAAGTCCTTCTTACAGACAAAGTAAGTCCTTTTTACATGCAAATCAAGTCCTTCTTACAGGCAAACTAAGTCCTTCTTACAGGCAAACAAAGTCCTTCTTACAGGCACAAAGTCCTTCTTACAGGCAAACCAAGTCCTTCTTACAGGCAAATCAAGTCCTGCTTACAGGCAAATAAAGTCCTTCTTACAGGCAAAGCAAGTCCTTCTTACAGGCAAATCAAGTCCTTCTTACAGGCACAAAGTCCTTCTTACAGGCAAATCAAGTCCTTCTTACAGGCACAAAGTCCTTCTTACAGGCAAACAAAGTCCTTCTTACAAGCAAATCAAGTCCTTCTTAAAGGCATAAAGTCCTTCTTATAGGCAAATCAAGTCCTTCTTACAGGCACAAAGTCCTTCTTACAGGCATAAAGTCCTTCTTACAGGCAAATCAAGTCCTTCTTACAGGCATAAAGTCCTTCTTACAGGCAAATCAAGTCTTTCTTACAGGCAAACAAAGTCCTTTTTACAGGTAAACAAAGTCCTTCTTACAGGCAAACAAAGTCCTTCTTACAGGCAACGCAAGTCCTTCTTACAGGCACAAAGTCCTTCTTACAGGCAAAGTAAGTCCTTACAGGCAAATCAAGTCCTTCTTACAGGCACAAGTCCTTTTTACAGACACCAAGTCCTTTCTACAGGCACCAAGTCCTTCTTACAGGTATCTCCATGGGGTGACCTACCATACGGGTCAAATCTCAATCAAAATTTAATCAGTAGAATCCTTTTATTAGGAATCTACCATGATACGACCCACCATACGGGTCAAATGGTATGACCCACCATACGGGTCAAATTTTAATTCAATTTTTAATCAGTAGAATCCTTTTATTAGGAATCTACCATGGGTTGATCCACCATACGGGTTCAAGTTCAACCACCCTAAAGTTTTTTTATATAACGAATCCTTAGGTTCTCATTTCATTTTCAGTGGAACATTCATGTCACGACTCTTTTTATTTCCTTGTATTGAGTCGATTAGAATTCAGGTGTCATCTCGTCTTTGAAATGAACCTCTACCGAGCTTCCTTTCAAAGAGGGGCAGCTGTTGACACCTGATTTTTAATCATTTTTTCTATTGCTAAAGTAATAAAAAATCCATAAAAATTCATAAAATTGAAAAATCAACTTTGGGGACCTTAGCCAAGCCTAGGGAACCAATTTTGACCAAAAAACGATTTTTCATATTTTCAGTATTTTTCGGTATTTTTATTTTCGAAAATTCATAAAACAAAAAATGAAGAAAAAATGAGAAAATTGAAAAATCAACTTTGGAAGCCTTGGCCAAGCCTAGGCAACCATTTTTGAACAAAAAATAAAATTTCATATTATATATATTTTTAATTTTTTAAAAAAAAATACAAAAATACTTGAAAATTTTGGAAAAATAACATTTGAGGCCAAAAAAATACACAAAGATAGTTAATATTTTTATTTTAAATCTATTTTCATATTGGCCATCGCAAATTCAGAGAAATCCAATTCGAGTCACGTGTTCCTTCACGAGTATAATCTTGAATCGGGCCTAAAAAAATTTAATTTGAGTCAACTTATTTTTAATTTTTCACTTTTTATGAGTTGTGACATTGTTTTCTAATATTTTAAATTTTCATCTTGGCCCAATTATACCCAGAATGACTTAATTTTGCAAAAGGGCTTTAATTAAATTCTGCATTATTTTCAACGGCAAGAAATGAGCTTAAATTTGACATGTGGTGAATTTTGGTGTGTCAAAAATTGTGAGGAGATTTGGACTTAAAGAAATATATTTTTTCAGGGACTAAATTGTAAATACTTAAAATTCAAGGACTAGAGTGCAAATACTTAACTCTTGAAGGATTATTTTACAAATAAAAAAAGAAGAGTTAGTGGATAAATTAGAATAGAGAAGGGAAGATGGAGAAGAGGAGATGAAGAAGAGAAGTTGGAGAAGAATAGATGGAGAAAATAAGATAAGAATAGAGAAGGGAAGATAGAGATGAAGAAGAGTTAGTGGAGAAATTAGAATGGAAGATAAGAATAGAGAAGGGAAGATGGAGATGAAGAAGAGTTAGTGGAGAAATTAGAATGGGAGATAAATATGGAGAAGGGAAGATGAAGATGAAGAAGAGTTAGTGGAGAGATTAGAATGTGAGATAGAGATGGAGAATGGAAGATGAAAATGAAGAAGAGTTAGTGGAGAAATTAGAATGGGAGATAGAGTTAGTGGAAAAATTAGAATGGGAGATAGATGAGTAGATTATAAAAGGAGGATGAAGTGAGCTTGAGAGGGGATTCTTGAGAGAAAAAATTTGAAGTGTTTGGGAGGATTTTTTTTGGAGAGAAAATTTTGGATGTTTGAGAGAATTTTGGGAGATTGAAGAAAAATTTGAGAGAAAGAAAATACCAAAAGAGAGAGAATTTTGAAGATGATGGGAGTTCAAAGCTAGGGATTATCATCACAAATTCCTTCATTGATCAATATAAATCAAGAGTTCATCCTCGTCAACGAGCAAGCAAATTCGAGCTAAGTGTTTTTATTTATTCATTTGTTTATGATTTTACTTGCAAATTAGCACAAATTGTATACACTTTCTCCATCTCCTCTTTTTTTTCTTCCATATTTTATGTCAGGAGAAGGATATCTCTACGTCAACAGCAAAAATCTCGTCGAGATGCAAAAATCGGCCCAGACAAGCTCCTAAGCTGTCCACCGATTTCTCAACTGATCTGTGACTAAAAGTCCCTCTTAATTCAAAAGAAACTCTCTATATTGGGAACATAGAGAGCGAAAATCAATTATAGAAATCCCTCCCAAAAAAATGGGAGATAAGTACTCTTTCTACTCTTCTGGTTTTAGGTGCAGATTAGCACATATTTTTTATACTAACACTTCACTCTATTTTACGTCAGGAAGCCGCAGCTCTATATCAATGGTCAATCCTATGGAAGCACAAAATCGGCTTGGAGGAGTCCTCAAGCGCGCACAAATTTCAAATTGTTGAATCAATTCGTTGTATTTCATTTTAAAAAATTCATACCCCAAAATGGAGAGGACAAAGTCCATCCGCAATTTAAATACCTGCACCATAAATCCCAAAGGGAAGAGCCAAGCCAATGCTTAGCCTCCCATTGGAGGTTTTTACTTATAGTAGTTAAATACCTGCAACTTAAATACCTGCACCTTAAATCCCAAAGGGAAGAGCCAAGCCAATGCTTAGCCTCCCATTGGAGGTTTTTACTTACAGTAGTTAAATACCTGCACCTTAAATCCCAAAGGGAAGAGCCAAGCCAATGCTTAGCCTCCCATTGGAGGTTTTTACTTACAGTAGTTAAATACCTGCAACTTAAATACCTGTACCTTAAATCCCAAAGGGAAGAGCCAAGCCAATGCTTAGCCTCCCATTGGAGGTTTTTACTTACAGTAGTTAAATACCTGCAACTTAAATACCTGTACCTTAAATCCCAAAGGGAAGAGCCAAGCCAATGCTTAGCCTCCCATTGGAGGTTTTTACTTACAGTAGTTTAAATACTTGCAACTTAAATACCTGTACCTTAAATCCCAAAGGGAAGAGCCAAGCCAATGCTAGGCCTCCCATTGGAGGTGTTTATTCACTGTCATGTACTTCCTATAATTTAATTTTTGAATCATCAGACCCAAAAGATGAGTAGGTCGTAATACTGCACAGAAGTCGTTAACACACTCCCTCTTTCGGCTTCAGGGAATCTTTAACACTTAAAAAATATAACAAATAAAAATATATACCATCCATGCATCCTATTTAAAAAGTGAAAACACAAAAGAGAATACCCTACTAGAGCTTTAGGAATAAACCAAGCCTGAGTTGCCGGATTAGGATATCCATGAAATTAAGGTACCGAAAGGGCATTAGTTTTAATTAACTAGTGTAACCAAGTCCCCGAGCTCATAATCTCTGGTTCGCAGGAATAAATTAGTTCTCCCGCTAATTTATTTAGGTTTCTAATCGACCTACCAAGAACGATTAGTGGCGACTCCAAATTTCAAAATCATTTAAACAAAAACCAAAGTTGCGATTCGGTAGGGCTTGGGAGGGTCCGCATTAGGTTAGTCAAATCTAATTAACCTAATAATCCGTTAACCCCTAGAAATAATAAAAATATTTTCAGAGGGTCGCGACAATGACGACACTCACCTTATACGTAAAATAGAAACAAACACTTTTTTGCCCTCCCATCTAGCTTACTATCACTCATCTGAACATAACATGGGTAACCAAATATCCTAATAAAAAAAATAATTGGCTACATTACTTGACCATATTTCTTCAAGAGTCCAACATCCAATCACAGATGATAGTGATCTATTTACTAGATAGCTCACAGTAATAAGCACATATGTTAGGGATCTTATGAAATCCTCAAAAGTCCTATGTTAATTAAAATACGAAGGGATTCACGTCTAATAAATGTCGCATGTGATAGATTTAGTTGTGTAATTTATGTAAGCTAGTGGAGTTTGAATCTATTTTTTTTTGTATCCATAATATTTCCGTGAATGGTTCCAACGAGATAAGATTTGCTAGATATCCATTTTCGTATCAATTTTCTAGGGTGGTAGTAGAATGCGTAGCGCCATGTTAATTATTAACGGAGATTGATACGCTTCTGGTTTACGTATTGAATAAGTGGTAGATTTGAAGTTTATAGAGTTGATATTTCCATACGTTCGGTAAGTTTTGTGAAACGTTTTGATGGTTTTAAAATATTTTTTTTGACGTAACTATATCTTAAATGGATACCGATTTCTTTGGTTACGTACAGATTTATTCGATGTTTTGGCCATTTTTCAATATCTATTCTTGGAACCTTATGATTGAACCAACTGTCTTCTTTAAAATCTACCACATGCTCTTGATGACATAAATGCTTACCGTAGCAAATGATTTCATGACTTGCATCACGTGGTGCATTGCACTTAGTGATTTCTTTTTTGCTAGCCGATGAAGCCTTCATCTTTTGGCTTGCCTACGAAGTTTTGAAGTAATGAGTCATTCCTTATCTCATGAACTTTGGTCTTAGTCATTTAATACTTGTAATTATGCATTCCCTTACTTGGCCGAAGGAGATGAAACACTCTCAAAATATCCTCTCCCTTACTCAATGCTATCAAGCCATTTGTACCTCATCATTCGACGTGTTTAATAACTCACCAATTTTTACTTGGCCGACCGGGCCCTCCGTCTTCTCCAAGCAAAACAGCTCCTATTAGCCACTCTAGCAAGAAATAATTTCATTGGACCACGTACTTTTTTCAATCATTACCTTAACTTTGAGATAATTAGGGTGCACGTAATAATCATTCTATTTCTAAAATCAATTTTCAACTAGAAATAGATTTAGAAATAGATTTTTTTTATTTTTAGTTTTTAGATGAGTTTTTGAGGGAAAAAACACGTTTGATAATGATATAAAATTTATGTTCCTAGAACAAAAGTTTATTTGACAACCGTTTAAAATTTCTACATCTGAAAAATTATTAACACAAAATCTTTTACAAAAAAAATTTCTAGTTGATTTTTAAATTTTTTAAAATTTCCTTAAAACATTCTTCCATCGCCATCAATTCGCTTTAAAAGCTTAACTTTGATACTAATTATTATGGAAACAAGTGATCAAACAATAGAATAAACGTAACAAGAAAATAAATGGAATAGCTGATTTATGTGGTTCGATACCCACATTCATAGAGAGGATAGCAAGAAGTCCACTATAGATCAAGCGATAAAATGGTGATTACAACTATATTCTCTTAGTGCTTTCTAAGCCTTAATTACGTCAAATAACTCACAAAGTTTTTAGCATCACAATTCTTCATGAGGTTTGGAAGTTGATATTTCTATATTCCATATGGTTTGATTTTAGGCTTTTTTTTTAAAAATAAATCAGATTTTCTTGTAATATATCTTGAGTCAGGTTTTGTTCACACACTCAAACTCAAGAGATATTTTAACAATGAACCGGTTCCGTTGTTCAGTCTTGACTCTTAGGATTAGGGGTGACTGGTACCCGATCTGGTCCTGTTCGACCCAAGAAATGGAATCAGACTTGAGGGATCGGTTCTCTGGCGGTCCAGTGGAATTGATCGAGTTCAGAGTTCACATCTTGACATTGTCAATGCAATTTGGCATATTTGTTTGCTCCATTTGTTACCGGTGAATCTTCTCGGAGTAATACTGGGTTAGCTTTTAGATGGATGCCTTGGATGGAAGAACGGGAGTGTCATCCGAATCATATTAAACCCTCATGTGAATGATAAAAAGAGACCCCGATCAGTGGAGGAGGTGTAAGCGTCGTCGGACGAATAGGGAAAGATTGAGGGGAGGCGTGCAAGAAAGTTTAGATTATTAGGTTGACATTTACATAAAAAAAATATAAATAAAAAATAATCGTTCCGATTTGAATGGTTCCAGATTCGATTGGTCAGCTGACCCGTTGCTTTGGATACCACTAAAGCCACACCTTCCCCACAACAAAGAGCCACCCTTCCCTCCTTCTCTTCTGGAGTTCTAATCATCATCAGTGGGAGACTGGCCCGCAATGATGTGGAAGAGACGGCAATTGAAGGTTTTGTTAGTTAGCCTTGGAGACTATCATGAGAGAAATAGGATTACATGGCTCATGTTGCCGTGATTTCTTCCCTGGAGACTCCCATCAATCCTACTTTTACTTTTATGGTTTGAGTTGATCTGGAAAGATCGTTATTCACTCTGTGCCAATTCACCAGACATCACTAGTTTTTCTCACTCTTTTGAGGACTATAGAATCAATTATTTATCATGCTATGTGTTTTTTTCCCCTTCCACAATAGCCAGGATAGAGATATTCTGATGAGAAGAAAACTGATTTAAGACTGGAAAGGCAAAATCATGCTATTTCTCGTCACTTGAGCTGTAACAATCTGTACAAATCAAACGGTGTCTGCCTACATATATACCCTTCTGGCCTTCACGCCAGAACTACTTTACACCTAACAAAAACTTAGCAGCTTCAAGACAATACCATTGAAACTCATTAGAACAGGAGGAGACAGAACACCATACAACAGAAAAGAAAGACCGACAATCGGTTAAAGGACCGATCCAGCTTCATTTCTTGCCTTCTCAGTCTACGATCGCTGTTCGCAACTCCAGGATACGAGTATGCGTGAGGGTAATTGCTGAGACTCGTGTCGGAGCATCCGAACATCCGAGCATAGACCATCTCGCCAAACATGCCAGCGTTGGAGCTGAAACTAGCTATCAGCTGCTCCTGAGATAACTGTGAATGCGAAAGGGAAGGGTTCGAGCAACGTTGGTGTCCGCTCGGACAATAAGCGTTGCTAGAGTTCAGACTCAGTGCACCAGGAGACGGCCTACGAGGTGTCGCAATATCTGAATCAGGTTTCTTGGTGTCGCATTCAGAAGAAGAAGATGATGATCCCCGGCCGTATAGGGGTATCAACGTGGAGGGGGAGATACGGGTCTTGCAAATTGGGCAAGTCTGATGCCGCTCACCGGGCTCATCGGACGAGCTTCGCACATCCATCCACCTATAAAGGCATGGCCAACAGTATAGGTGGCCGCAAAGGGTGACCACGGGATCGCTTGCCGAATCGAAGCATATGTTGCAGTCAAAGCACCCATCAACATCGGCATCATCGTGGACAGGCCCATTCTCTGAGAGAAGATTCAGCTTCTGCCCAGAAGGAGGGTCTCCGCCGCATCCGAAGCTCGTCGCAGCCTCTGAAACATTTTGTCCGGCAACAGCCATGTGATGATCTGTTCTGGAAAAGGAGGAGGAGTCCTCTTAGACTGAAGTCGAGACGCAACGCGAGATGAGTTCAGTTGGGTGGCCTCAGTTCTGGATTCAACAGTAACGAAGAGAAAGTTTGCAGCTTTCTGGACGAGATAGAGACGGAGGGGTCGCTGATGGATATCAGATGTTTTGTGCGCGTTACATATATATAGAGAACGAATATTACACGTTTCCACGTTCGGCAGACGACCCTGTGGCGTGGCTCTTTCTCGGTTAACTTTGTCAATACTCGGCTGCTTCCTTCCAAGAGGCTGTCTCGAGCTTGACAAGGAATCGTCGCTCGGCACGTGTCCTCCCGTCCCCTCGCCTGCATGGACTTTTCTGCGCAACCCAAAAGTACTTGGAAAGCTGCTAGCCTAAATTATTTATATCCACGCGATCTTCCGATTAATAAAATTTTACGTAAAACACTCAATAATTATTTATAAATTTACAATTAAAATTATATTGTATTATCATGAAAACATTTATCAATTTCTCTCATTTAAGCCAACTTATCATTAATACCATAAAAAATTCCACTCCAACCACATTCACAAAATAAGATCTTTAAATATCACTAGAGTCGAAGTTAATCTTGACACATTCAAATTTCAATATTGTTTATATTGAAATTTAAGTTATTTAATTATTATTTTAGAAATCGAATGGATTCGGTGAGGAAGGTAATGGAAAAAAAAATGAAAGAAGATGCCGAACAATAGAATGTTTAATACCATAGGCTGATAGAAAACAAACAGCCTTTTTCTTCTAGACGCGCACCCTCACATAACGATGGGTAATCTAGAAGGTGGAAAGGCATGGGAGATAAGAATTAACCGTCAGGACTTGGGAGTCCTGTCCTCTTGTGGTAGTAAAAGTCTTACACGTGAAGCAAAAAGTCGAAAGGATCCGAGTCATCATCGAATCGAATTACGAGCCGACGACCGTCCAGAAGGCTTGACCTTCTAGATGATCGATCGTCCATCATGTCACCGTTCCAACCCCCAACAATTGAAAATGGGACATCAATCAGTGGGGCCTTCCTCTTTCTGATAAGGGATGAGGTGGGTCATTGTCATACTGGTGCGGGCCCCGCAACGTCCGGAGATTCAAGGGAGGAAGCGACCGACCGAGGAAGCTGACGTGGTGGCGTGACACGTGGCGAGACGAGGATCGGGTCGTTTGACGAGAGGAAGGTTCTTGTCGGCGACGGGATCAGATTGGTGACGAGGGGCCGCCTGCGAGTCCCAGTCCCAGAATTTCTTTCCAGCTTATCGCGTTAAATGATAGCTTCCAACGTTGCAGACGACCCTTCTCAATTGCATCTATAAGTCCATGCAAAGACATCACCGAGTAGAATAATGGTGCGTATGCTTGAAGTGGGCATCCTGCGAGTAAGTTTTCTCTCACTTTTTCACGTGAGAAAGCAAAGGAATTAGCCTCTTGAAGGCAAGCGGGAAGTCAGATGAGCAAAGCCTCAATGATCTCACCGGAAAGGGAATGAGAGACCACAGACGGAAAGATTTTTCTAAGAAACTCGGATTTCTCGCATAAGATTTAGCGAGAAGTCCGAGTAATCAAAGGAGCCTGAGCGCGCGAGGACCCGTTTGGTTATGTTGTCAGGAACTTTTTCCTGTTCTGCAATGAAATTCAGCCTTCTGGTCGGCGTCTTCCATTAGACGACCTCTTACACTTTCACTAGCTAGATGAAACAACCTGACCTCCGATGACAGAAAAGTGACGCGAAACGAACCAAATCCGCTCTAAGTCGACCTCTGCTCTTTCCTACTGCATTAAGTTTTCTGACCGAAAAAACTGCATAAAGTTTTGTAACCGGAACACAAATTGCAGTTTTTCGACGGCGTGTTGTCACCTGTCTAGCGATGGAGTTCGTTAGGAGTCACGTCGAAATGGCCAGAAGTTGCACCAACCTGAAAAGAAATTTGGAGATCGCGACCAACAGGGTGGCCGACACGTATGCAAAACTAGAACTTGCAGAGAGGATGCCGGAAAGATAAGAAAGGAGGTCGGCAATATTGCTTGCAAAATGTGGAGAAGATAACAGGTGAAGTGAAGGAGGTGCAGCAAAAGGTTGAAGCAGCCAATTGAAATATTTCTGTTATCAATAATAACTTATGTCTAAATAATTTCGCCGTTGATGATTTTTTTTAATCCATTTTTGTAAGCTACATAAGTAATTATTTTTAATAAAAAAATTTGCATATTTGATTTTTCGCTGAGTAAACATAGCTTGAAAATGCATTTGATTTCACAATTATCCTCAATTGTTGGCTATATCCAAGGTGTACGCAAGTGCCACGAGCCGATGAATCCTTGATCGCGGAACATTCTAAGCAATACTTGACGAGCTGAGAACACTAGGCCATCCTTTCTCTTATAAATATGCCTAAGAATATTATGACGACTCAAACCCCACGCCAAGCTTAACATGAACATCCAGTTATTTGAACGAGACACAAAGAACACTTCAGCACAAAAGATGATTTTGGCCTTTCAATTAGTTTGCACACGGAAGGCCAACTCTGCCTTTAGATCGCCTCAAAGTATAACCATTCTATTCTAGAACTCTTAGTGCGGACTACCCTAACATCACTCCTCCAAACCAATTGTATCGTTCCTCTGGCATCACTCACTCTTTAGCCTGGCGCACAAGCTCGACTCATAAGGGTATACGAGTACGATAGAATTCGGTCTACTGGATCACAGAACTTCTAATTTGGTGACATTTTCCTCCACTCAATTTCGCAATGTCCTCGTTACAGGCTGTTCTGAGTGCTTCCCTACGTCCATAGATGCCATCAAAGCCACTTCCTTGGGACTTACATGGAAGGCCGGTGCTTGCCCACCAAAACATGCCACTTCACTACATTGGTAGCTTCCTCCGATCAAACCTGTTCGGGCTTCTTTGGTCACTTGTGCTCTCCTCGACAGGTGCTGCAGGTAAAGTCATTTGCGTTTCCTCGACTGTACCCTCTTTCACCCACTAAGCTTCTCTTGATACCAGCAAACTAATGGAAGTTTCTTCCATTGTTGAAAATGTGGTAGCAGACCCGCTTGAGATTTGTTTAATTGATCTAGGATGTTATCCCTATTTAGTAATTCAATTCCTTCTTGTGTGCCGGTATTGACATCCTAGAAGTTTGGTGAGAGCCGCATTTCGTTCGAGCATAATTTGCCCTGGCGATTTACTCTCCCCCCTCGTAGGAGCAGGTACACCCCATGTTTTTCCTCTAATCATTTACTTAGAGAAGGGATCCTACTCTAATACCATTTGTCACGAGTAGATGGATCCTTGGCCAAGGAATAACGCGTGCAGCATTTGGTGAGTTGAGGAAATTATGCCAACCTTCATTTTATAGTTGTTCATAAGAGTAATGCTACAAATTGAATCCACATATTATATCATACCGCATGCAACTTACCTCAGCTATCTAGTCCTTTGAATGAGACATATAAAACACTTCAGCATAACAATTTATTTGGCCTGCCATAGTCTCATCATAAGAGTGGTGTCAAGTTTCGATCAGTTTATGCACGGAAGACCAACCTTACCTTTAGAGCTCCTCAGTGTATAAACATTCTATCTTAGAACTCCCAGGACAAACCACTCTAACACCATTCTTTCTAACCAATTGTATCGTTCTTCCCACATCACTCGCTCTTAAGCTAGCTCGACGCCACGAGGGCCACTCACAAAGATACATGACTATGGGAGAGTCTGGTCCATTAGGTCCCGGATGCTCCGGTTGTCTGCCTCGAGCAATGCGAAAGCAGAAAGGTGAAGAGGGCTTTAAAACTTACAATTAAAAAAAGCCACATTCGAGGAAGGTGTGCCCCCCGGTAGACCCCATGCCTCGAGACTTCTGCTTTACATTAGTGCAAAATTTGGAGCTTCCTTTTGATTTTTCCCTAAATATTACTGGACATTGTCATGCCTAGCTTTCCTTGATTTATTCCACATCCTTCGCATAAGGAGCCGAAAAAAGGAAAATTCACATCCTCTGTTTTGTCGTCTATCTATTCTCTTTTGTAGATCTGTTCATTCTTGGGCAAATCACCGTGACCCGCTGCTTGTTTTTGGTTTCTTTTACTTGCCGCCGGAGTTACTCCATTTCTAAAAAACTCCGCAGTACAGAGCAACCCTGTTAATAGGGGAAAAGCCTCGGCATTATCGAGGGCAAGAGACATTAAAGCAAATGGGGGTTCACGGATCCGATTCCCAGGACCCATCTTGTTACTGGCAGTAGCAGCCAATGAGACCCAATTGGCACTTCGTAATGACATAATCTACTGAAATAGATTCGAACTGCTAAAAGGATTGCTCGTGTTCGAAAACAGAGGAACACAGTCCCATCTGATTGAAAGAACCAGATGTACCTTGTTGATCCAACTTTGCATCTACGGAGCTTAATTGCACCCGCTATGCATCCAAGGCTGCAGCTTTTGCCCTGTCAATACACCGAACCAAACAAAAGATGCCCAATCACCGGTTAGTAGCACATGCTCAACGGTTCCTCTCTTGCCAAAAAAGACAACCGCTAGCCTTCTGCCTCATTCTTGTTCTGTACCATTGGTAGCAAGTGCATCAGAAATGGCCCTCCGAAGAAAGTTGCTCTGTTTGGGGAGGAGAGAGTCAGTACTCCAAATGGTTTTCCATGACTTCTGATTCACCCTATGTGAGCTTGAATGTCCCTTCTTGAATGGTATCTCCTGCACAACTTCGACAAATATTAGGCAGATTTCGCCGTAAGTTGGCCCCCAACAGTAACACTTAGAATTGCCAACTTCTTATGCCTGCTCAGATTTAGTTGGATGATGAGAAGTCCCACACATTTGTATCCTTGTCGATGAGGCGCTCCATTAACATGCTTTTATGGACATCTACTCTGCCTGCTGGTTTTAACTGACATCCCTCAAGGCTTGGTAGCCATGTTCATTCCACACGCTGTCGTTCTTTCCGCCATAAACTTGCCACATTGCTCCTTGTCCGACTATCTCCATTCCATCTAATAGACTGCCAAGCCCCCAGAAGCTCTTGTACCTTTGTTGAGCTAAAAAAAAGGAGCAATTAGGATAACAGATTCCGTTCAGCGCCTTCACTCATTAAGCATCATGTTCTTTAGTTGTTGTCGAAGCAAGTTTGAAGTTTTGTTAACAAGGCCCCATAAAGCACAGATAGAACTTAAATCCTAACCCTCCCGCGATAACATGTGCTTGGACGTTCCAACTTGCCAATTGCTTCTTTGCCTCAAATTATAGCAGCGTCAAAAATAAACTAGTCGTTTTGATTCCCCGCAGCTTCTCCCCTAGCAATTTTTTACGGAGACAACTCAAATCATGGCTGTATGCTTCTTTTTGTCTTTAGTCCTTCCAGTTTCATTCTTCTCTTGCGTCTCAAATACTAACTAACAATTAACACTGGAAGTCCTTCCAGTTTCTTTCTTCTCTTGCTTCTCAAATACTAACTAACAATTAACACTGGAAAACTCTGAGGCATGAAATTATCAGAGAAAAAGTCAAAATATAAGTGCTGGAAGCAGAAACTTTGAGCTTTAAAAGATTTGTACCTGGAATACTGATTGACAACAGTTTTTTGCTAATGCTGTCAGCAGTCTTACAATGGAACTTCTGGGAATTGCCAAAAATGCTATCCACAGTCTTGTTCAAAAGGTCAGCGAGGTCACCGCAGTCAAAGGTAAGATGGATTCTCTAGAAATGAATATGGGAATGGTGTCCGCCAGAAAGGCTGACATAAGTTTCCAAGTAGAGCAGGAAGAGACGAGACCAGACAAGAAAAGGAAGAGAGAAGTTAGACGTATGGATTCAAAGTATAGGATCCCTGGAGGATCAAGTTAACAGGTTAGGGTGAAAAGTTAAAGAGGGGCGTTTCTTTTCTCATCTCTTAAAGGATCAGGTGAGTGGCCTTGCGATTCACGTGGAAAAATTGCACGAGAAGGGTAGGTTTGATAATGGTCTCACGCTGGATGTGAGTCCAACTAGTTTTGATTAATAAGTTACTTACAAATTTTAGATTACCTACCAGTATATTTTCCACTTGCCTCTCTATGATACTATGAATTAGTTACCGATACTTAATTCAAATTACCATTTATAGACGTGAAGCAGAATAGAAGTTACTAACAACCAAGAGAACTAGTGGGAAACGTTTACCAAGCAAATTTCGTTCTTCAGGCATTATGACTCTGACTTGGAGAACCTCATGCCATTATACTTACAAGAATGTAACAATTTGAATCATCAAGTGCGTGCGGAGTTCATTCTTCAGGTATTATATCTCTGACTTGGAGAACCTCACAGCATTACACTTACGATAATATGAAGATTTGGATCATAATGTGGAGATTTGAATAATCAAATGCACATGGAGTTCGTTCTTTGGGCATTATGTCTCTGACTCGGAGAACCTCAAGTTATTATATGCACAAGAATGTGAAGATTTGAATCATCAAAAGGCGTTTGGAGTTCGTTCTTGTTGTGTATCAAGGCTGCAGAATATTTTGTTTTTAGCAATTCTATCTTTGAGATTAGATTAGATTTTGTTAGGATTTGAATCTACTAGATAGTTTCCTGTTTTAATATTCACATATTCTGTTTTGATTAGAATCTTAGGATAAAGATTTGTTTTGGAGTTTGTATTTAAGTGTTACGATCTTTCAGAATAAAAAGAGAGAGTCGAAAGTTTCTCTTCAATACGATCTTTCTCTTGGATTACATTTTGCTCTGTTTTGTGCATCTGAATGTCCTTCAAAACAATTCAAAAGCAGAATCAAAACTGCTTCTGACGTGCTTCTGAATCCTTCAGAAGCAACAATTCTGCTTTTGACGTCCTTCTGAATCCTCCAAAACGCAACAGTTCTTCAGGCATTATGTCTCTGACTTGGAGAACCTCACTGCATTATATTTACGAGAATGTGAAGATTTAGTTGAGAAAAGGTTCCTACGGTGTTTTGAAGTTATCAAAAATTAGACAAATACAGATGTTATCTCAGGTTGAACATAAGCAAGGAAAGCTTTATCATCAGTGACAGATACTGAAGTATGAAGTGAAGAGTGATAATGGTGGGAAGGACCTTAATAGAGGTAAACAAGACAGAGAACAAAAAGTTCATGAGGTAGGTATGGTGACAAGATGAACAACTTACATAGTTGTGGTCATACTCAGGATGATGGACTGGAAATCAATACATAAGTCAACTACTGGCGGGAAATCACGATAGACTCACTTGTTGCATGATGGAAGCGGATTCTTATAAAACTTCAGAAACTTGCTACTCAGTGATGATTTGAAGACCTCTCAATCTAAGTCTTACGGAATATTGACAGCAAACTACAGGCCTGTAGCTCCTGAAGATGACACTTGAAGGAGAATTCATGGAATTGTCAATAAAATTGGTGGAAAGGATTATTGTCAAATATGAGCGACTCTATTCATGGAAACCACGTGATTATTGGGAAGATTTGATTGTATGAACAAATAAATCTTCTTGTGATTGGGCAGATTATGTTCAAGGTCATTTGCTGAGAGTGATTCATTGTCTAATCTTTTTGAGTTTTGTTCGAGTGACCTAGCTAGCAGTGTAATCTACCAGCTTTAGGCAGAAGTGGCATGAGCTATATTGTAACCTCCAAAGGGATTAGTAATGGAATCTAGCCTGTTGGTGGCTGTTAGTCTGGAAGAGTAAATGTAGGCTTAATTTAAGCTGAGCCACTATAAGATCTGTGTGCAACTATTCTATCTCTCTATTTATTTCTATAGTTGGTTGATAGAAACATACTCCACTTGATTGTTTTTGCATGATCAAACTTGATTTTAATTATCCTGCAATTTAATGTTATGACTTCTGACATATCCTGTGAAATTGAATTTGATATCGAACTGAGTTTCATGATTAACCGAAAGAAGCAATAAGAAAGTTGATTTAGCTAAGTTTTGCTTGCTCTTTTCTCATGCTGCAATGATGCGATGTGTCTTTTGTTTCAAAGAGTGTTTAAGCTAATAGGAAACTCCTCTCTTTCTGCTGCTTCATTTTCTCAAGCTTACTCCGTCATTCAAATTCCAAAGTATGCATGAGTGGCATATCCAGCGATCAATGACCCATTTTATGGATAGACCGGCCAAGTTTAGAGTCCAGTTTTGCGCAAGCACATGCATGTCGATACCAAGTCTGATTCAAATGGATGACTTATGATGGCTGATGTTTTGTTGTGCCTTAGATATTACTGATACAGATGCCTGGGGGGGGGGGTGCAATTCTAGTAGAATGGCTGATTGTCTCGCAAATCCTGCTCTTGCAACGCGCCATAGTACTTTTTCCAGTGTATTATGATATGATATTGTGCACTTTTGAAATTTCAGATCAATTTCTTTATTTTCCCTAATGAACCAATTCATCTGATATTCCTTAGAGAAGCAACACACCTGGGACGAAAATAAAGAAAATATGAATTCTTAGTTATCATTTAAAGTTAGCTAGACTGATAATATACCAATCTAATATTTATTTATCTCATCTTTCTTGGGGAGACTTTACTAATGAAGCATGAGGATTGGTACTTCATCAATAAAGTGAGAGGAATTATCTTCAATATTCATTGATCATATCTAAATAATTTCAAATTTTCAAAATAACAGGCCATCGACTTTGCTTTTGTTGGGGGTATGGTTCATACTGCCCTACGATAGGACAGAACATGGGTCCCGCTTCAGCAGGGGTCCGAGAAAGCTGCCCGGACGGGTGTCTCAAGGGGGCAGCTGATGCGGAGAGTATTAGCGATGCGTTTTTGGATCGGTTGGGTAGACAAAAATCCCAGCGGAAGTCGAAGAATTGATGACTTTGGAGCTCAAACAATTTTCTTTATTTTATTTTATTTCAGCAATTTTATCGCTTGGTGGCGTTTTTGTAATTTCGTGGTTATTTTTAGAGACCTAATGGGGCTAGGGTTACACCTGATATAAAAGGTGTTTTATAATGTTTTAGGAGACAGAATATTTTGATATCAAATTTTGAAGATTGTTATTACGTTTCTACGACTTTTTCGCTTCTCTACGCGTTTACGCTGCGTCAGCAGCCCATGTGGATACCAGATGGTTTTTTACGATTTAAGCCCATATTTTTCCTTTAGCAGTTTGGGCTTGGGCTCATGAATAACTGCTACTCTATATACTCTTTTTCTCTTGTAACTGAGAAATATAACGAGAGGTGTGAGATGCAAATTATAATGGAATCTTCTGTTGGACGTAACCCTAATTTAAAGGTGAACCAGGATAAAATCTTGCGTCTCAATTTTCCTTTTTCGCTTTACTTTTTACGATGAGCTGGTTGTGCGCCAAATCCTAACAGCTTTACATTTTTGTTGACACTTAATTTTGTAAACATTTAAATATAATAACATTAGAGTTATTTACAATTAGGCATTTAATCATAAGAGCCACAACTAATTAGAGATTTAGTTAGAAAAGATAAATATTCAAAAACTATCATCTATAGACAATTTATGTAATATTTTCGTTACGAATAACAATTTATGTTTAAACATTTTTTTATCGATAAAAAAACAACACAAGCATATTTTTAAGGAAAATCTTTTCAAACCGTTGATCTTTTGTGAAATAAACTAATCTCGAAAATTCATTTGATTGCGTGATGTTAAGTATCTAAATATTGTATCATGTTGTCATCTAACTTTTAAATTTTTAGAATAGTTCATAGTGGTCTCACAAAATCTTAATTCAAATATTTCTAGACCCCTACTCCCTTAACATATTTTCATGCTTAGTTTGAGGTTTAGATGAATATCCAACCTACGCACAAAAGAAAGTACTAAAATTTTCAAATCTTTCCAAACGACTTATCCGTTTCCGCTTCGTATATATTTCCACACTCTCTTAATTTATAATTCCACACTCGGTGTTTGCCCAAAGTATAATCTACACGTGAGGAGTAATACTAAAGTATCCGGATATTTAAATTACGCATTCATATAAAAGCTTAAGCGTTTAAAATAGCTGGTAATAAAACCATAAAATTTTAAAAAAGTTGTCCTATCTTCTAGAAAGTTGTTCCATGCGATGTGCTTATCAGGACAATGGACAAGGCATCGAGTAGTTTACGACACGAAAACGAGTAAGGAATGCACCCAAAATGACCCAAAGACTTTGGCTATTTCCAAGAAGGCGTATGCAAGACCGTCGATGATAATTTCTAAACAAAGAAGGAACATGCACCTTGGTACCTTTCCAACTTGCTAATTGCTTCTTTGCCTCAAACTATAGCCGCTTCGAAAGCGAATAAGTTGTCGTTTGTTATCCCCAGCGGGTTTCCGCCTTACAAATTCCGCCCAAGACAGCCCAAATCATAGCTGTACGCTTCTTTTTTGGTTCTCTAGAGACCTTCGTTTTTCATTCTTGTCCGGCAGCTCGAATATTAATTAACTATTATCACTCCAAAGTATTTAGCTTCTGAATTATTGGATAAAAGACAAAAAAATAAATGCTGACAGCCAAAAGGTTTTGTTCCTGGAATACTAGTTGACAACATTTTTCCCCTAGAGCTCTCAGCTGTCCAGCAATGGATGTCAACACTGTCCTGGGAATCGCCACCATTGCCATAAGTCTTGTTCAAAAGGTCAGCGAGGTCAATGGAGTCAGAGCGAAGATGGATGCTCTGGAGATGAATATGGGGATGGTGTCAGCCAGGAAGGCTGACATAAGTTTCCAACTCGAGCAGGAAGAGAGGAGACGGGGAAAGAAGAGGAAGAAGGAAGTTGAGCAGTGGATGCTCAGTGTGGGATCGCTGGAGGAACAAGTCCACGACTTGGGACGCAAAGTTAAAGAGGGGCATTTCTTTTCTCATCTCATGTTGAAGGATCGGGTGAGCGGCCTTGCAACCGAAGTGGAAAGGTTGCACGAGAAAGGTCGGTTCGATAGCGGTCTCATGCTGAATGTGAAACTGGCCCCTGGCTACGAATTAAAGCTACGTGAGCTAGCGAGCCAAGCTTCTTTGTGCAAAAGCTTGAGGATGCTGAATCGCTTGAGCCACAAGCATCCTTCATGGATTTCTTCGACGCTGATGGAACTCCGGCGACTCAGGCGGATTAGATGGCCAAGATGTGGAAGGTTGAATGGTGCAGATGGCGTTGTAGGTTAGATGATTCCTCTGAATGTGTTAGAAGCGCAGATCCCTCTTCCCTCTTCGATTCGGCATGTCCGGGTATCCTCCATATCATTTCTACTCCATTTTTTTTTTTTTCGGGGGTGGTTTGGGGTTGGCGTTCGTTTATAGCAATGTAAGGAGATTTCCCTCTAATTCGATTGTGTAACATAGGAAGACAATATCAGATGTTGCTCCTTTCTTTCCTAAGATAAAGGATAGTTAGATCATATAATATCATTAACCTCTCTACATCATTTTCATTTGATATAACGCCAGTTTTTAGTCTTTTCAATATTCTGTCAATGCATCGTTTTGAGAAGTTTGATGCATGAATCAGAACATCTAGTCTAAGGGGTTTATTTCTTTCATTTTCTTTTTATAGGTGGAAGTGAGCATCCATCCTCAGGAATTGGAGTTAGTCGGTCAGTTTTGGATTTCGATTGAAAAAATTTTGAATCGAAAATGATCAATCTAGTTCCCAATCTATTGACAATAAACCTAATTCCTCCTGTGCTCTTGTTTTGGTCATTTTCTTTTCTTTTGGCTTTTTTTAATATGTGTTTATAGGAAGAAGAAATCTTGCGGTGGAGATGGTGAAGAATTGTGAAACACCCACGATATTTACTTATTGCAGACCATAAGAAAATTATCCTCTGCATATTTCCATAAGAGTGCAGTGACTTTGCAGTTCCACTTTAAAGATAAGGTTCTTCCTCATGCTGTGAACAGCATCTAAAATTTTCCAGTTATTACCGATTAGTCCCTTAGCTTGATGAAATTACACATTTGCCCCAAAGCTTCAAAACTAGTTATTGTAAGTGGTTTGATTTTCGCTAATTAATCTAACTTACTAACCCAATAATTAACACTTAAAACCATAAACTCACACTGTTAAAAAAGCCCTGCCATAATTTACAAAATTGCCCTAAGGCATGTCAAAATCTACTAAAAGCCTATTTTTGTCTAGTTTTACTATTTTCTCATTCTTTCCCATTGAGGTGTAACAAAACCATTTGAGTATTCTTTCAACCACCTTTTAGGCATGCATTATCGATCTAAATACAGGCAAGAAATCACCGTAACTCTACTTGTCAATCTTGGAACGTACTTACACTGAAGATCAAATTTAAACTAGCAAACATCAGCTAAGTAGACCAATCTAACCTGCTAGTCCCTAGAGTTTTGACTTAACTTGAACAAAGACTTGGACAACTCAAAAACCTAAACCTCCTTCACAGCAAAATGAACAAGATCAAATATTGACAACTCTCAATCTTTAATAAAACCAACAAAACTAGATGATAAAAAAGAAACTGAAGCTCATGAACTTTTTAACTTGTCAATACTTTTCCACATAACAGCCATAAAACTTGACCAAATTGTCGAGCTCTACTACGTTTGCGATTACTTTTGTCTCATTCAAGAACTCCAGCAATCCTAGTGGTGACTCAGGTGGACAATACCTTCATGCAACTAAGGTACCGTCTTCAAGAGTTCCCTGTGTTTCAACAAAATTACAGCAAGAAGTCAGCATCTTAGCGGGGTAAGTACACTGCAAGTGCCATAACTTTCGTACGGCGCTCACTTAAGTGCCATAACTTTTTTTTTTCGTTCACTTGAGTGCCATAACTTTTACAAATGGTTCACTTGAGTGCTATTGCTTACGTGGACACCGGAAAAGCTGACGTGGCAACAGAAAAAAGATGACGTGGCCGCCGGAAAAGCTGACGTGGCGGCCGGAAAAGGTGAAATGGCACTCAAGTGAACGAAAAAAAAGTTATGGCACTCAAGTGAGCGCCGTACAAAAGTTATGGCACTTGTGTTGGACTTACCTTGCATCTTAGCTATCAATGTCGGGAAAGAGTGACAGTCAAATACGCCACCGACAGATCAAACCCAAATGAGCAATCACCTTGCAAACTGATACAAAACTCCCCTCTCCAACTTTATTTTCTGGACTAAAGCCTTTACTTGCCATGAACAACTCCTCATCTGTCCACATTCTAATGTTTTGGAAGAATAAAACATCTGCACTTCAAATAAAATAGAAGTCAAATTGGAGAGATCAGACATGCAAAGAATACACGGGAACCAAATTAGCTGAAATGCTAAGTCTGTCATTCTACATATGCCGACGGTCCAGCAAATTCAGAACAAGCAGAGTTATAAATACCTTATAGAAAAATTGTTGAATAAATGTTCACTAGAAGACACTAATCTGAGTATCCATTGCGTAAGAGTCTCTTTATAGGGTTATATATTTTCTCCATTTCCATTGCGTAACTTTTAAATATTTGTCCTTATTCATAGTAGCTGTTCAAAGTCAATTTGATGACTACTTGGATTTAGTTCGATTCCTTTACAATTCAAGTCGAGCTATGCTTGGAAAATGTTATAATCAACTAGCTTTGCTTTGCAAGCAAAATCACACAATTGTGCTTTTATATATTATAATTACAAAATTTACAATTATCTACATCTTTAGATACAATGTTCCAATCACGCTATGGATGCGTTTGGTTCGGCTTTTGAGAAAGTATTTGGGAAAATGCAAAGATGTTTAAAAGAGTATGTTTGTTTCGCTCAAAACTTCATGATAAAATGAAATATTACTTATGAAAACCTTTTTCAAACAAAACAGTTTTCAAATCTTTGGTGGCCGAGGGAAAGTGATTTCCTTCTTTCTAGAATGGGAAATCGTCTTCCCCCAATCAAAATTTGTTGTTTTTAATTCATGAAAAACATTTTCGGCGATCTATTGGTTTTCTATCATCCAAACACCGGAAATCAGGAAACATATTTCTATAAGCAATTTTTTTTCAAACAAAAGGACTCAAAGTTTCAATTAAGATATATTAACCGATCAAATCACCTAAAATATTCTCCCAATTGTCGGGAAATCAAAATTTTTTATTTTAAGGAAATTTCAGAAAGGAATTACGCCAAGATGTGATTGTGATCAACGTATCCCAAAAAAAAAAAAGGTATTAAGAAACTGCGATGCGTCATGAGTTGCATGGGGGCATTCACCTTGGTTGTGCAGAGGCATGTTGCCTTGAGGTGGAGGGTTCTGCATCCCTTGGTTTATAAGTGGCATGTCCCTGGCTAGGAAATCTCTATTCTGGATATTTCCCCCCCTCCTTTCAAAGTTCCCCGATACGTCGAATTTACGGGGTTGATCATTATGCCCGTTCCTGTCGTTAGCTCGAGCATTATTTTCCACCCATTCTTCATCGTACTAGGGGTAATAAGGAAATTAAAACTGAGTTTGGAAGTAAGAACGTAGTTTGCAAGTCAATCCGTGCTCGCATTCCCGTCTCTCTTCTGTGATGTTGTGACGTATTGATACTATCAATTGTCGGCAATAACTGTTAATAGTATCTTGACTTGATTAGTCCCTTGCTGATCTTGTGTGACTGTTAACTGAACTGTTATTTGATATTTTTCTTTAGGCCAAGCTATTTCAAGATTGAACCACTTTAATCTTCGCCTCCTCAAGGGTCAAACTCTTCTTTTCAATGCATCCACACAGCATATGCATGACTCATGACTGCATATAATGTGCATCCGGAGCATCTTCACTCTTGTCCCAATTCTTATGGTTATCTCGACAATCGATGGCCAGTATGTGCCGGGTGATTCTTCGGCTAATTTAATAAACTTCCTAAATCGCTTCTTGTCAAAGGAAGAGCGGGTGTTTTGGACGATGAGGTTGAAGTTTCTGAGCAGACTTATGGATTCTTGCCATGCTCACATAGCGGAGCAGGTCAACTGTTCTTGATATTGGTTTATGAGTATCTTCTATTTCACAGGAAGTCCTACGTCGCTTCCGGAAGCGAGCAGATATTTAAGATGCAGGGTCCTGGAATATTTGGTGCCAGTGCATTCCATGTCCTTGGTTCTCTGCCAGGGGCCTTAATACTACCGGGCGTGCATCTCCATGATCTTTTTTTGCAAAATTTTTCTTCTGCTCTGTCCATCGTCGATGCATCGTCTTCTTCTTCTTAGATGGCCGAGGTTGAATGGTCCAAAATGCAAAACTCCTATTTATAGCGATGATACTAGTGAAAAGAGACTAACCAACCTGGAGTTTATTAACAATTAAAAGAGAAAGTCAAGTTAGCTCGAGGGTGTCTCGAAAAAGCACAGAGTTGGCAGAAAAGCTGCACAAACCTTAGAAGGCTTAGAGTGCAATTTAATGTGGGGGGTCACGTGTTCTTGAAAGTTCATCCTATGAAGGTATAACAACCTGATCCAACAAGGGTGGGAGCTAGAACTAGAGGGCTTGAACAGTGAGTGGTTCTTGGCAAACTTCTAAGATGGTAAAGGGGGAAGGAATGAACCCAATTGTGCACCGATCTTGGGAAAGCGTCCCTGAGATAAATTTGTGAAATTACAATTAACTTACAAGATACGTCTTTGACGTAACGACAACGTTTATCATGGAAATTACAATGTTATGTGTGCTATGTGAAAGCACTACCAAGATGGATAACCTTTTCAGAAAGTGCATACATGTACGTTAGAAGATAAACTGTGAGGCTTGGTATGAAATGCCCCAAAGCGGACAAAACATCGAATGAGTTAATCTAAGGTTGTTACAAATATGGTATCAAAGCGGAACCGTTCCATTAATTATGTGGTTTGGGGACAAATCACGCAAAAGTTTGTGGGCCTGTAATACATCTCCCTCATGAGAGCAAGGACTGCTAGCCAAAGCGAGAGGTTTGGACAAGGAGTTGCTCGTGACAGGCTTATATGATAGCAAATGTGGCAGGAACAAACCGAACCACACACCGAACAAAGGGAAAGCATACCTAGGATAGATATGTCAAATTGGAATTGACTCCCAAGAGACACCTTTGGATGTAACGACAAGGTTAGCCAGTAGAACTACAATACATGCTTCCAAGATGAATGACCTTTTGGGAAAATGCTTATATGTACGCCAAATGATAAAATCATGAGATTTGATATGGGATGAGTCGAGGCGAACAATATATCAAGTTAATTAATCCAAGGATATAACAGATTGGCATTATGAAATTCAGCAAGCATGGAAGTTAAGTCCAAGACACGTGAGTTCATTTTTGATTTTACAGAACATTAGCAATATTGCTTGTAAACTTGCTTTGCCATAAGTTCTATTGACGTACATAATGTGTTTCTTGTACCGTTATTGCGGACATGTGTAAAATCCTGAATATATGCTAGATTTTACACCTTTCAAGTCAAGGGATAACTTAAATCATGAGGAGCAATCTATTCTTATGGTCAATAGAAATGATCAAATGTTGTGACGCAGCTATTCCCTATTGGAAGTCTAACGGAAAAACCACAATCAAAGGGGCCAATTGGGAGCTAGAAAAGGTGGCAAGGCACAAATGCCTCTATTTGTTTGAAAGTTGAGGTAACGCCCGAAAATTTTTATATTTCATTAAGGAATTGTATTAGATACATTATATGTTGATCAGCGTAGTTTTGATCACTTTCACTGGAATTTCCTTATATTTTGCTTCAATGAGTCGAAATGTATGGCAATTTATATGATATTTCATAGTATGTATATATGTTTCGAATGGAATGAACAAGGAATCAGACTGTGAGGTGTGATGATACTATCTTTAAGGAATTATTTGCCCCACAATGTTACTAATGGTTACTGACAAAAACCTTTTAGGATACAATAGAGTCTCAAGCTAGAATATTAGATAGCAATTCTAATATTTCTCCAAGAACTCTTTAGGAAACAATCGAAAACGAAGGCTGTAATTCTCTTATTTTGAAAGAATGAAAATTGAAGAAGAAATTCTATTCAAAATTAACATGACACTTGAATATATAACAAACAAATTAACACATCTTTTCACGTTCGAAAAGTAGTTAATTCTCATGCAACTTTTCGTGTCCAAAACGGTTTATTCAATCACACCTTTTCATTTTTCAAAAAATAGTTTTGTATGAAAAATTGCAATTTTTTGATGGTTTAAAACTGCTGACTCGAAAGGACGCTATCATTTTTGTTATGATAAGTTATCATTATGATGAGTTATAGTAATTATATTTATAAAATAAAGTGGAACACTTGTTTATATTTATTATAATGAGTAATGATAAGCCGTCTCTTGAATTGTCAAATTCTTCATGTCTAAACTATTAAGTGTAAAGTGTTACAACTATTGGACATAATTAAACAATTAAAATTTGAAATTAATATAAAAATAATAATTGTTATTCCTAAGTGAACAGTTGAACTGTTTCGATAGAACATTACAATTAAATTTTATTAAATTAAATTTTAAAATAAAACTAAAATAAAAAAAATATAATTGTTGATTAATGCCGATTATTACTCGTGACCACGCAAGTGTGCCAAGTGCTAAGTATGCCTAATAATAGCACTAAAATTGCACACCCGCATGTAGGTATAGTGAGGTTTAGTGCATTTGCACATTTCTTTATTTTGAAATACTATAATAATCTTCTAACTAATAAATAGACTTACACTATTCTTTTCATCGGAAAAGGCAACTTTTGTTTGTTTTATAAACAAACTTTAACAAAAACTTGTGTGTTTGACATGATCCATATAGCATTGTCCTTGCTTTCCCTTTTGAAAACTGATGTGGGGGCGCCCATTTGCTGGATAACGCCATTCCTCCCAGAAATCTCCTCCCGTGTGTTTGCGTCTCTTTTATTTGGGATCCTACGAATATTCTGATGACTCTCCCTCCCATCTTCCTCTTCAGTCTTCATCCTCTTCTTCATATCTCAAATCCTCCGAAACTTAGGCCGCTATCGATTCCTCAGATTCTCTTTCTTCTTCTTCCTCCACTGCTAGTCATTGAGGGTCATGCCAGAAGCTTGACCCTCTCCTCTGGCCTCCAGATCTAGCTCGCCTGAGAGTCACGCCAATCGCGTGTGAAGCTCTCCAATGGTCTCCTTGTCCTCCCTGGTTGCTAGGTCGATGCTTGCACTACGCTTGCCAATGCTTGTCCGGTCGACGCTCCCTGCATCGTCCATGAGAATTTTTGAACCTGAATTGTTTTCGGTAATAAAAATATCTGTCATAGAAAAAATATTCTTTCAAAGCACTCATTTTTCGCTAAACAGATGGTGTCTTTGAAGTTTTTCCATTTTCATTCATCTTGCACCTTGAATCCTAATTGGAAATGCTGAAGTACTCAACTATCTGGTAAAAGTCATAATATAAATGCTGGAAGCTAAGAAGTTTTGTACGTGGAATACTAATAACATCTTTGCCCTAATGCGCCTAGCAGTCTGACAATGGATGTGAACAAAATTGTGGGATTTGCCAACAATGTTTTCGGTCCTGTTCGCAAGGTCACCAACCTCAGCGGAGGGGAAGCAAAGATGGATCTTCCAATGTAAGTTGTTCCCGATCCAATCTTTTTAAAACCTAGGGTGATAGAGTGAGTTCTCGATTTAGGTTGGGAACTTACTCATCCTGAAACCGACCACCTTAGGTATTTAGCATGCAACAAACACGACCCCAGTAAGGTATTAGTAGCAATTCTTTTCCCTAAAATAGCTTCCAATATATGTTGTGCATAAATACTCTCAAGACTTTTAGCAATCTTTCGAGAAGGCTAATCCAAGATTCATGATAAGTTATACCTTTTCTGTTACCATTTTTAATCGACCATGAAAAGGTTATTATGTGATAAGTACAAAAATGACAATGCATTATTGGTGCAATAGCTAGTTTGAAAGACATTTTCCTCAAAAGATTTGTCCGTATTGCTTAGACTTGTTGGTTGATAGAAAATATTATCATGTCTATTCGTCGTAGATAAAAATACTTATTGCTTTTTTTTTTTTGCTGTTGGTGATTTAAGTTACTCTTTTGAGAAAAATCTTTTCAAAATTGATGATTTTCCTCGAAATAAATACTATCCTATAAAATTCAGTTGGTTGCAAAACTATCCTATCTTTAAAAAATGTTTGACTCATGCGATGTAATATGATAATGAAGCAGAAAGGCAAAAGGGAACTAGAAATAGTCTTAGATAGGGATGAGCATGGGTCTAGGTTAAAATTGAAAATCGGAGAACCGAACCTGTGGTTCCAGTCCTATTCCTGATTCTAGTAAAATAGGGTTCGGTTCCCAATTCCGAATTTATAGGAATCGGCGGTTCTAGTTCCGGTTCCCGGTTCTACCCTAGACCCAAACCGAAACTGGAATCGAACGCAAAACTAGATCATACTAGTTGATTTTCTCGACAAATTTGGTTAAGGCAGTTTTGGACGAATATAAAAGGTTTCTTGCTAGTATGGTTTTGGTCCATAAAGAGGTTAGGATTGATCAAAATTTTCGTTTAGAACCACTTGGTTTTTTTTTTTAAAATTTAAACGCGCTTCTTCCATTTCCTTAAATTTGGCATTATTGCTGAATTTTCATATATTTGCATAGCTACTCCGGAAGGAATCAAGCACTATAGATTGATTGTTGTCCATGCTGGGTCAAAGAGAGGAAAAGATTTCGAAGAGCAACTAACGAGTACAGCGGTATAAAATCATTTGGTCGAGTATGGCAGGTTCCCGAGTACCCTAAAATTGAACCCTAGAACCTGTAACACAGTAGGTTCTACGTTCCACGGTACGTATGGTAGGTTCTAGTTTTCAAAAAAATAAGAAACTTGTGCTAGTAAGTAGGTTCTAGGTTCCAAGTGAAACATACTCGGAACCTAGCACCTGGAATCTAGAATCGCTCACCCCTAGTCTTAGATATCTTTCACGTCATATATATTTATCAGCACATTGCACGAGTTATCAACTAGTTTTTGAGGGGGAAACCACATCCAATGTGAATTGAAGGCTTTGGCTATTTTCCAAGAAGGTGTATGCAAGACTTTCGATGATAATTCTATCATTTGTCTAGCTCGAATGATTACGCAAGGGAAGTTGATGCCATGTGAAGGGTGATAACAAGGGAAAATTCCAAATAAAGGTATGAGTGCTTTAATTTTTTTTTTTAAATAAAGGCCTGCCTGAAGCGAACCTTATTTCAAATAACGGCCTGAAATGTATTCATTCTTTTAAAGAAGGACTTGACTAATGGCATTTTCATCATTTACCTTGTTCTCCTTTGGAAAAAGAAATAGAACAAAAGAAAAAGAAAAAGGAAAAAGAAATTAAAAAAGTTGATGAAAAGGCCCTTGATCAAACATTTCTTTGAAATAATGAAGACATTTCTAGCATTTATTTGAAATAATGTCAATTTCAAGTACTTATTTGAGAAAATGAAAGTACTTTGAACTCTTATTTAGGATTATCCCTTGTCATAAAGCAAAAAAGCTAAAAGGGACTAGAAATAGTGTGTCGGATATCTTTAAGAAATTACACGTTTATCGGCACATTGCACGAGGCATCAGCTAGTTTTTGAGGGGGGAAATGCCTCCAATGCAAACCGAAGACTTTGGCTATCTTGCAACAAGGTCTATGCAAGACTTTCGGTGATAATGCTCTCGTTTGTTTGGCTCGGACGATTATGTAAGGTCAGATAGTGTCATGTGGATACCATATAATAAAGTAGAAAAGCTAAAGGGGACTAGAAATTGTCTCAAAATCTTTTACAATTACATGTTCATCACGACAATGCCCAGGGCATCGACTTGTTTTTCACCTGTGGTCGATATTTTTGGGGGCAAAAAGTGCCGTCCATGAGACCCCAAGACTTTGGCTATTTCGGAGAAGGTGCATGCAAGACTCTTGACGATAATCATTCTATCGTTTGTCTGGCTCAGGCAATAATGCAAACCGCAAGTTGGTGCCGTGCCATGCGAACAGGCCATCATAGAGCAGTAAAAGACAAAGAGAGCTGGCTTTTCAATTTTTAAAATTAACATAAAGCCATCCATCCTTCCAGGAAGGCGTTCCCCGTGGATCCCATGCCTCCATGACTTTTGCTTCCGGCATCCAACTTAAACGAGCAGAACGACCGCGAAATTTTCTCTGCTTCTATTCACTCCGTTGGGAAATTATATTTGATTTGGAAGAAAACAAAATGACTATACTTGGATGAAAAGACTTTAATTTATATTTTGAGGATATAAATCAAATATATCTCTAAACTTAAACGAGCAAGACTCGTGTCAGAGATAGGCGCTTACGAAATCATATAAGATATATATATATTTCGATTTTCAAATTTAATCCTCGCTGGTTATTCAACATTATTCTTGCTCATTTAGTAGATTGTATTTCCCTCACTAACGGTCAATTATTTGGTTTGGATTGCGTTTCTAAATTAAATTGATTGACCATCAATCAAAGATATTCTCATTACTTTCCATACGAGGATTCTTAATTGATTGATAGTCTACTAGATAAATTCCCTTATTAGAAGCTTGATTTATGGCATTAAGGATTTGATTGTTTAGGCTCGCAAATCCTCTCAAATCTCTGATTCCTCTCACCTCAACGGTTCATGACCTTTATTTGATAATCAACCAATGGCTAGTTTTGGAGATTGATCCTTAGAGTAATTCTATCCAGCAAGAAGCTGAAAGACGAGGAGTATATAAAGAGCACCAACTTTGAAGAACATAAAGAGATAAAGATCAAAAGATCAATATCCATATCTCAAGAGAGTTTCATCAGTTTCAATTATTTACTCGTGCTTAAAGTGAGATCTTATGAGAGGTGTTATACTGAATTAAATATGTAGAGTGGGGTAACCTTGGTAGAGGCAGAGCTCGCTTCTGTTAGAAGTGCTTGTGATCAAGCAATCACATCTTTTTGTGATCTTTCATTTCATTACTTAGTGGAATCTTGCCAGTAGGCTGTTAGTGTGAAAGAGTGGATGTAGACTTACCAAAAGCCGAACCACTATAATCTCTTGTGCATGATCTTGTACTCTTTACGTACCTACGTGCCTCTATTAATTGTCTGGCAGAAGCACTGCACGGTTTCGTTTACTTTATCTGCTCTTATCAAACTTGACATTTTTAATTCCATATTAACTTATCAAGTTTGATTATATTAACCTATTCACCCTCTCTACGTGATTTTATTAGGAAAACAACGTACTCTTCACCGTTTTCCTTCAATTTGGCTTCTCTCTCCCAGCCATTCCTTCCTTTGCTCTGTCCCACTGATGCAATCGTTTTTTTTTTCTTGTGCTCTCCCGCAAGACAGATGGATGGCCAAAGAGAAGACTTGGACTAGGACATCTTGAGATCCTGCATTGTCGACTTTGAAGGCTCTAGTCTCTCGGGACGAAGTATTTGGTAGAATTCTCTTATTGCTATCATTCCAGCATCCAGATAGCTTTTGAGAATAGCAAATCACTCATTTTTTGCTAAATAGACAGTTTTTACAGTTTTTCCATTTTCATTGTCTTGCACCTCGAATCCTAATTGGAAATACTAGAGTACTCAACTATCGGGTAAACGTCAGAATATATATTTTGAAAGCTAAGAAGTTTTGTACCTGGAATACTAATAGCATCTTCGTCCTAATGCGCTCAGCAGTTTCACAATGAATGTGAACAAAATTGTGGGATTTGCCAACAATGTCTTCAGTCTTGTTTGCAAGGTCACCAATCTCAGTGGAGTTGAAGCGAAGATGGATGCTTCTGATATAAGTTGTTCCGATCCAATCTTTTAAAACCTAATGTGATAGAGTGAGTTCTCGATTTAGGTTGGGAACTGATTCACCCCGAAACTAACCACCTTAAATATTTAGCATGCAACAAACGTGACCATAGCAATGTACTGGTAGCAATTCTTTTCCCGAAAAATAGCTTTCGATATAAGTTGTACATAAACACGCCCAAGACTTTTAGCAATCTTTTGAGAAGGCTAATCCAAGATTCATGATAAGTTATACCTTTTTTGTTACCATTTTTAATTGACCATGAGAAGCTTATGATCTGAAACGTACATAAATGACAATGAACTATTGGTGCAATAATTTGAAAGACATTTCCCTCAAAATATTTATCTGTATTGCTTAGAATTGTTGGTCGATAGAAAATATTATCATGTCTAAACAATTCGTCATGGATCAAAATAATTTTTGCTAATTCTTTGTTGTTGGTGGTTTAAGTTACTATTTTGAGAAAAATCTTTTCAAAAGTGATAGATTTTGCTCGAAACAAATACTATCCTTCAAAATTCAATTGGTTGCAAAACTATCCTAAACAAATACTATACTTCAAAATTCAATTGGTGGCAAAACTATCCTATCTTTAAAAAGCGTTGATTCATATGATGTGATATGATGATGAAGCGGAAAGGCAAAAGGGGACTAGAAAGAGTCTCACATTTCTTTCACATATTATATCTTTATCAGTACATTGCACAAAGGCATCAACTTGTTTCCGAGGGGGAAATGGCATCCGATGTGAACCGAGGGCTCTGGCTATCTTCCAAGAAGGTGTATGCAAGACTTTCTATGACAATTCTATCGGGCACGGAGTACTTTAATTTCTTTTAAATAAAGACCTAAAGTGAATCTTATTTCAAGTAAAGGCATAAATTGCCTTTATTATTTCAAATAAGGGTCTGACTAATGGCATTTTTGTCATTTAACTTTTTCTCCTTTGGGAAAAGAAATAGAAAAAAAGAAATTTAAAAAATTATTGATAACAACGCCCTTGATCAGATTCTTTTTGAAACAATGAGGATATTGCAGACCCTTATTTGAAATAAGGTCCATTTTATGTGCTCATTTGAGAAAAATAAAAGCACTTCAAGCCCTTATTTGAAATTTTTCCTTGTAATAAAGCAGAAAAGCTAAAGGGCAAGAAATTACACGTTTTATCAGCACATTGCACGAGGCATCAGCTAGTTTTTGAGGGGGGAAACGCCTCCAATGCGAACCAAAGACTTTGGCTACCTTCCAAGAAGGTCTATGCAAGACTTTCGGTGATAATTCTCTCGTTTGTTTGGCTTGAATGATTATGTAATGTAAGATGATGTTACGTGTGGATACCCGATAATAAAGCAGAAAAGCTAAAGGGGACTAGAAATTGTCTCAAAATCTTTTACAATTACATGTTTATCACGACAATGCCCAAGGCATCGACTTGTTTTTTACCTGAAGGCCACATTTTTGGGGCAACAAGTGCCGTCCATGAGACCCCAAGACTTTGGCTATTTCGAAGAAGGCGTATGCAAGACTCTTGACGACAATCGTTCTGCCGTTTGTTTGGCTCGGACAATAATGCAAACGCAAGTTGGTGCCATGCCATGTGAACAGGCGATCATAAAGCAGAAAAAAGGTAAAGAGAGCTATCTTTTCAATTTTTAAAATTAACACAAATCCATCCTTCCAGGAAGACGTTCCCCAGGGACCCCATGCCTCCATGACTTCTGCTTCCGGCATCGAACTTAAAAAAGAGCAGAACGACCGCGAAATTTCCTCTACTTCTATTTACTCTTTTCAGAAATCATATTTGATTTTGAAGAAAATAAAATAATTATACTTACTTTAATTTATATTTCGAGGATTTACTATAAATATATCTCTATGCTTTTATACTTAATGTTTCTATTATGATAGAAGCAAGACTCTTGGTAGAGGTAGATGCACATGAACTCATATAAGAGATATATTTCGATCTTCAAATTTAATCCCCGCTAATTATTCAACATTATTATTGCTCATTTAGCGGATTGAATTTCCTCACCAACGGTCAATTATCTAGTTAGGATTGCGTTCCTAAGTTAAACTGATTGGCCATCATTCAAAGATATTCTCATTGCTTTTCGTATGAGGATTATTAATTGATAGGCAATCTTCTAGATAATTTTCTTTGTTAGAAGCTTGATTTATGGCATTACGGATTTGATTATTTGGTCGAGCAAATCCTTTCAAATCTTTGATTCCTCTCACCTCAATGACTTGTGATTTTTATTTGACAATCAACCAACGGCTAGGTTTGGAGATTGACCCTTGAAGTGACTCGATCCAGCAGGAAGTTTGAAAGACGATGAATATTTAAAGAGCACCAAGTTTGAAGAACATAAAGAGAGATCAAGAGATCAATATCCATATCTCAAGAGAGTTTTATTTGAAGAACATAGAGAGAGATCAACAGATCAATATCTATATCTCAAGAGAGTTTCATTTATTTCAATTATCTACTTGTGCTTAAAGTGAAATTTTGTGAGAGGTGTTATACCTAGTCAACTGTGTAGAGTGGGTTAGCCTTGATAGAGGCAGAACTCACTTCTATTGGAAGTGCTTGTGGTCAAGTAATCATATCTTTTCGTAATTTCTCATTTGAATATTTAGTGGAATCTAGCCAGTAGGCTATTAGTATGGGAGAGTGGAATCATATCTTTTTTATATAATCTCTTATACATTGTCTTCAACTCTCTACGTGCTTCTATTAACTGTCTAGCAGAAGCACTGCACGGTTCTGTTTACTTTATCTACTCCTATCAAACTTGAAGTTTTTAGTTCCACATTATTTTATCAAATTTGATTATATTCATCTATTCAATCCCTCTAGGTGATACCGTTAGCAAAACAACACACTCTTCATCGTTTTCATCGAATTTGGCTTCTCTCTCCTAGCCATTCCTTCCTTTGCTCTGTCCCACTGACGAAATCCTATTTTTTTTCTTGTGCTCTCCCGCAAGACAAATGGGTGGTCCAAGAGAAGACTTGAACGAGGACATCTTGAGATCCTGCATTGTTGACTTTGACGGCTTCAACGTCTCGGGACGGAATTATATTTGGCAGAATTCTCTCACAGTAATTGCTATCATTCCAGCATCAAGATAGCTTTTGAGAACGGAAAATCACTCATTTTTCACTAGACAAATGGAATCTTTAAAGTTTTTCCATTTTCATTTGTCTTGCACCTTGAATCCTACTTGGAAATATTGAGGTACTCAACTATTGGGTAAAAGTCATAATATAAATGCAGAAAGCTAAGAAGTTTTGACCTAGAACACTAATAGCATCTTTGCCCTAATGCCCTCAGCAGTCTGACAATGGATGTGAACAAAATTGTGGGATTTGCCAACAATGTCTTTCGTCTTGTTCGCAAGGTCACCAACTTCAGCGGTCCAATCTTTTAAAACCTAGGGCGATAGAGTGAGTTCTCGATTTACATTGGGAACTTACTCACTCCGAAACTGACCACCTTAGGTATTTAGCATATAACAAATGTGACCATGATAAGGTACTATAGCAATTCTTTTCCCAAAAAGAGCTTCCAATATGAGTTGTGCATAGACACTCCCAAAACTCTTAATAATCTTTTGACAAGGCTAATCCAGGATTCATGACAAGTTATACCTTTTTTGTTATCATTTTCAATCGCCCATGAAAAGCTTATTAAGTGATAAGTACTTAAATGACGATGAACTATTGGTGCAATAATTTGAAATTCATTTTCCTCAAAATATTCATCTGTATTGCTTAGAAATGTTGGTCAATAAAAAATATTATCATGTCTAAACAATTCGTCATGGATAAAAATACTTATTGCTAATTTTTTTGTTGTTGGTGATTTAAATTATTATTTTGAGAAAAATCTTTTCAAAATTGATGATTCTCCTTGAACTAAATACTATCCTGCAAAATTCAATTGGTTGCAAAACTATCCTATCTTTAAAAAGCGTTGATTCATACGATGTGATATGATAATGAAGCAGAAATGCAAAACTGGATTAGAAAAGTCTCAGGTATCTTTCACATATTATATTTTTATCAGTACATTGGACAAGGCATCAACTGGTTTCTGAGGGGGGAATGGCATCCAATGTGAACCGAAGACTTTGGCTATCTTCCAAGAAGGTGTATGCAAGACTTTCGATGATGAGTCTATCGTTTGTCTGGCTCGGACGATTATGTAAGGGAAGTTGATGCCACGTGAATAGGTGATAACAAGAGAAAATTTCAAATAAGAGCACACAGTGCTTTAATTTTTTTTTAAATAAAGGCCTAAATAATTTTTTAAAAATAAAAGCTTGAAGCGGACCTTGTTTCAAGTAAAAGGCCTGAAATGTCTTCATTGTTTCGAATAAGGGCCTGACTAGTGGCATTTTCGTCATTTACCCTTTTCTCATTTGAAAATAGAAATTAAAAAAATATAGGAAAAAGGAAAAAATATTTAAAAAAGTTAATGACGAAAATGCCCTTGAACGGGTCTTTCTTTGAAACAATGGGGACATTTTAGGCACTTGTTTGAAAAAAATAAAAGTACTTTAAATTTTTATTTAGAATTTTCTCTCGTAATAAAGCAGAAAAGCTAAAGAGGACTAGAAATAGCGTCGTATATCTTTAAGAATTTACATGTTTACCAGCAACGTTGCACGAGGCATCAGCTAGTTTTTGAGGGGGGCAAATGCCTCCAATGCGAACCGAAGACTTTGGCTACCTTCCAAGAAGGTCTATGCAAGACTTTTGGTGACAATTCTCTCGTTTGTCTAGCTCGGACGATCATGTAAGGTAAGATGATGCCATGTGAATGCCCGGCAATAAGGCGGAAAAGCTCAAGCGGACTAGAAATTGTCTCAAAATATTTTATCATTTCATGTTTATCACGACAATGCCCAAGGCATCAACTTGTTTTTCACCTGAGGGCGACATTTTTGGGGGCAAAAAGTGCCGTCCATGAGACCCCAAGCACTTTGGCTATTTCGAGTAAGGTGTATGCAAGGCTCTTGACGATAATCATTCTATCGTTTGTCTGGCTCGGCCAACAATGCAAAACGCAAGCTGGTGCCATGCCATGTGAACAGGCCATCATAGAGCAGAAAAAAGGTAAAGGGAGCTGGCTTTTCGATTTTTAAAATTAACATAAAGCCATCCTTCCCGGAAGGCATTCCCCGTAGACCCCATGCCTCCATGACTTTTGCTTCCGGCATCGAAACTTAAACGAGCAGAACGACTGCGAAGTTTCCCCTGCTTCTGTTCACCCCGTTGGGAAATTATATATTTGATTTTGAAGGAAACGAAATGACTATACTTTGACGAAAAGACTTCGATTTATATTTCGAAGATTTACTATAAATATATCTCGATGTTTTTTTATTTAATGTTTTTAATATTTCTATTTTGATCTTCAAATTTAATCCTCATTAATTATTCAACATTATTCTTGCTCATTTAGCAGATTGAATTTTCCGCACTAACGGTCGATTATTTAGTTTGGATTGTATTCCTAAGTTAAATTGCGTTCTTCACTGATTGGCAATCTTCTAGATAATTTCCTTTGTTATAAGCTTGATTTATGGTTAAGATTTGATTATATGAGCGAGCAAATCCTTTCAAATCTCTGATTCCTCTCACCTCAACAGCTCATGATCTTTATTTGACAATCAATCAGTGGCTAGTTTCTTGTGATCTTTATTTGACAATCAATCAATGGCTAGTTTTGGAGATTGATCCTTAGAGTGACTCTGTTCAGTGGGAAGCTTGGAAGATGAGGAGTATGTAAAGACCACCAAGTTCAAAGAACATAGATAGAAATCAAGAGATCAATATTCATATCTCAAGAGAGTTTCATCTATTTCAATTATCGACTTGTGCTTAAAGTGAAATCTCTATATTGAGTCAACTGTATAGAGTGGGGTAACCTTGGTAGAGGCGGAGCTCACTTTTTATTGGAAGTGCTTGTGGTCAAACAATCACATCTTTTTGTAATCTCTTATTTGACTACTTAGTGGAATCTAGCTAGTATACTGTGTAAGTATGGGAGAGTGGACGTAGACTTATCAAGAGCCAAACTACTATAATCTCTTGTGCATTGTCTTCTACTCTCGACATGCCTTTATTAACTCTCTGGTAGAAGCACTGCACGATTTTGTTTACTTTATCTAGTCCTATCAAACTTGAAGTTTTTAATTCCGCATTATCTTATCAAGTTTGATTATATTCACCTATTCACTCCCTCTAAGTGATATTGTTAGTAACACAACACGCTTTTCACCATTTTCCTTGAATTTGGCTTCTCTCTCCCAACCATTCCTTCCTTTGCCCTGTCCCACTGATGAAAATTTGGAGCTCTCTTCTTTTTCCTAATTTTGTTTTCTTGTGCTCTCCCGCGAGACAGATGGATGGTCAAAGAGAAGACTTGGACTACGACATCTTGAGGTCCTGCATTGTTGACTTTGACGGCTCCAGCCTCTCGAGACGAGCCTGTATTTTGCAGAATTCTCTTACAGTAATTGCTATCATTCCAGCATCAACATAGCTTTAAAGACTTGGACGACTCCTATCACTCATGTTTCGCTAAACAGACGTAGTCTTTAAAGTTTTTTCCATTTTCATTCATCTTGCACCCCGAATCCTAATTGGAAATATTGAAGTCCTCAAATATCAGGTAAAAGTCATAATATAAATGCTGAAAGCTAAGAAGTTTTGTACTTGGAATACTAATAACATCTTTGCCCTAATGCGCTCAACAGTCTGAAAACGGATGTGAACAGAATTGTAGGATTTGCCAACAATGTCTTCAGCCTTGCTCGCAAGGTCACCAATCTCAGCGGAGTTGAAGCAAAGATTGATGCTTCCGATATAATTGTTCCCGATCCAATCTTTTAAAACCTGGGATGATAGAGTGAGTTCTGAATTATGTTGGGAACCGACTCACTCCGAAACCAACCACCTTAAGTATTTAGTATGCAACAAAAGCAACCACAGTAAGGTACTGCTAGCAATTCTTTTCCCTAAAATAGCTTCCGATATAAGTTGTGCATAAACACTCCCAAGACTTTTAGCAATCTTTCGAGAAGGCTAATCCAAGATTCATGATAAGTTATATCTTTTTTGTTATAATTTTTAATCGACCATGAAAAGGTTATTATGTGATAAGTACGTAAATGACAATGAATTATTGGTGCAATAATTTGAAAGACATTTTCCTCAAAATATTCATCTGTATTGCTTAGAATTGTCGGTCGATAGAAAATATTATCATGTCTTAACAATTCATCGTGGATAAAAATACTAATTGCTAATTTTTTGTTGTTGGTGATTTAATTTATTATTTTGCGAGAAATATTTTCAAAATTGATGATTTTCCTCGAAATAAATACTATCCTGCAAAATTTAATTGGTTACAAAACTATCCTATCTTTAAAAAAAAGTTTATTCATACGATGTGATATGATGATGAAGCAGAAAGGCGAAAGGGGACTAGAAATACTCTCAGATATCTTTCACATATTATATCTTTATCAGCACATTGCACAAGGCATCAACTGGTTTCTGAGGGGGAAATTGCATCCAATGTGAACCGAAGACTTTGGCTATCTTCCAAGAGGATGTATGCAAGACTTTCGATGATAATTCTATCGTTTGTCTGGCTTGGACGATTATGCAAAGGGGAGCTGATGCCATGATGAGATTCAAAGACTTAAAGGGGTCTTGCTTCGCGATGATGGGGGAGGAGACGGAGTGACAGAAAGATGTGAAGGGTGGAGCGAAGAGTGTGCTTAAATTGGGAGAAAATGGCGGTGAGATTTGAAAGATCCAATGAGGGCATTCATCTTCAATTCAATGGGTGTTGATAATTGGGGCCAAAAGAATCAAGTCCCTGTTCGGCAACGAGTTCACAATCATGACAGGGCCATGCTTCATGTAATCATCTGTTTCCTTTCGTATTATATCCTCAGTTTCGTTCAACCAACTGTGAAATATCATGCGGGCGTGGTAATTTTTACTGAATATCTCTTGTCAGTATCTTTTCGGTCCTGATGTTGTTCAAGAAAACAGTCTTTTATCCGAGAGTCTCGGCCACACCACTTTCTTGATGCTGGTTAAGGAAACATCGTGATGCTTGTCTTTGCCTTCTATCTGTTCAAATTATCATCTCTTTTCGCCTCAATTAAGTTGTCGTGTGTTGATCTGATGAAGCAGAAAAGCAAAAAGGGATTGGAATATCTTCTACGTTGCATTTATTCACAGAAAAGTTCATGATAATGGAAAACATTTTGAATGCAAATTATTTTCAAGGAAAATTGTTTTTATTTATTTGGTAGATTACGGAAACTGATTTGCATTCTTGCCAAAAGAGAAGTCTGCGAAAAATATCATTTTTCGCAGATTGATTGGTTTTCGGTCGTCCAAACAAACGTATGGTTTAAAGCAGAAGCCCAAGGCATCAAGCAAAAATGCCTCCCGTCCCGTGTGACCCCGAGTCTTTGGCTATCTTCCACGAAGGTGCCTGCAATGCTCCCATCGTTTGTCTGGCTCGGACAATTGATAATAAAGCAGAAAAGGACAGGAGGGCTTAAAAGTTAAAACTACATAAAACCCATCTTCCAAGAAGGTGTCCTCTACAGACCCCATGCCTCGAGACTTTTTGCTTCGGACATTGACCCGAAAGAGCAGAGTAGTTTCCTCGGCAACCGTTCACTTAACCATTTTCCTCGACTTTGGCATCTCTCTCGTGGCCATTCCTTCCCTTGCTCTGCCCATATTGTTGTTGAATTCGTCTCTCGTTGCGGTGTATCACTTGACAGAATTATCAGCAAGTTTTTCCCAGGTGAGAAATATCATGCCTAGTTTTCCATGATTTATTTCATACATCCTTCACGCAAGGAACGAAAAAGAAAATTTGCATCCTTTGTTGTGTCGTTTGTCTGTTCTCTCTTTTCCGTGGATCTGTTAATTCATGAGCAAATCAGCCTAATAGGATACATTCTAATGATCTTTTTTCTTTTTCTTTTTCTTTTTCTTTTTCTTTTTCTTTTTCTTGCCAAAAGAATTGCTTCATTCCAATAAACTCGCCAGTACAAAGCAACCCTACTAATGGGGGCAGAGCCTTTGACATCAGAGGAAAACGGACATTCACGGGAAGTGGGTTTTTAGGATGCATGTGTGAGTTATGTTAAAGAAGTCCCACGTCGGAAAATTGATATAGTGTTGAGTAATTAATATATCCTAGTTGGCCCATAACTTATTAGCCTAAGCTTTTTTGAGTGAAGGTAGGTCCAACTAAATATGTTGACAGGCTTGGATTTGAGCTCTCTCTTGGCGATCTCCCCGAATGAAAGGTATCAGACTTCTGTTACGTGCTCCCAACAAAATTCATTTTATTAACATTGAATATTAAGTATAAGTAAGATTTTTATGAAAATGAAAAAAAAATCAATTATTATTATGTATTATGATACTATTACGACAATTTATATCTTTTCATGAAAATGAAAAAAAAAATTCAATTATTATTACCTATTACGATAATATTAGGATAATTTATATCCATAGACCAAGTAATTACACCAAAATAGAGTAGTTATTACATAATTTTATTTTGATATAAATAATAGGATGGTGCATACCAAAATCGGGCCAATAAAAAAAGAACTAAATCTTTTTTTATTAGTTCATTCCCAATGATGGCCCACTCCCAATATGTATCGGTGTTTGGTGAATATCTCCAAGAATGAATCTGGTGATCAACGCGGTTTTCAAGTCGACGGGCGTTGTGGTATAGCAATGCAAGCCCAATGGGCATTGATGGAGATTCAAGTTGAGGTATGCTGGTGCAAAAAAAATACTTGAATTAAAGGAAAGCAGACTTAAAACTGGAGCTCACATGTGAGGAGGAAATTGTCAAGATGCACGTGTGAGAATTTGTGTGGTATTGACCAGTGAATATATTCTGATTGACTTATAACTCATTAGCTTAAACTTTTTGAGTTAAGATGACTCTAATTGAATATGTTGATAGACTCGAATTTAGGCTCCGATCTTCCCGAGCAAAAGGTAGCGGACTTCTGCTGTGCACGTCTAACAAAGGGTTCCCGGTTCTGATTCCTGGGACACATCTTCCTCCTAACAGTATCAGCCAATGAAACCCAATTGGCCCTTTTATTGGACTTCCTAATCACGTACTACTGAAATAGATTCAAACTGCTCAGAGGATTTCTAATGTTCGAATACAGAGGAACACAATCGCATCTGGTGGAAGTGGAAATATTGCACGAGAAGGGTAGATTTGATAAGGGTCTCACGCTGGAAGTGAAACCGGCCTGAGGCTATGAACTACAGCCAGGTGAACTGGTGGGACAAGCTTCTCAAGCAAAAAGGGATGAGATCTGGAATTGCTTGATGAACGCCGAGGTGCTCTGCCCTGGCGTTTGGGGACAGTGGGGACTGGGTAACACCTCTCTCGGGAAGCATATACGTGATCAAATTGTGCAGAAGTGTAGAAGGTTTCATGGTGCTTGTTTGGTCACTGATTGCAGGAAGGCACTGCTGGTATGGTACAAACTGATATCACGAAGATTTGATGGAGGTGAGCAGTATTTACACGGGGAAGACTGAAGGACGCATTGCAGGGCAGGCAGAACAGGTTCATATCTCTGTTTGAAGCTTCGCCCTTCGGGAAGGAGAACGGCCGTGTCAATTACCCTATATGGAGGTGTCGGAGTCTATGACATTTGTTAATATCATAGTTATTTATAGTCCCCTGTTAGTTGTGTTAATGGATCTTCCAATTGGAGTTGATAACAAATTGTACAGGTAGTTAAAAGGAGATCTAAAATATATATGCACATAACATACCGCTTTATTACTCTATTTCCTCTCACCAGTTTATATCCGGTTCGCACATGAGAAGGCCCCTTGTTTCAAAGAGAAGAGGATATATTTTTTTTTTCATACAATAGAATAGTGCTATTAAACTTTTAATCAAACGAGCAACATGATAAGTACATAGGATGGTGTGTAGCAGACCAGGAAGGCTTAGAAATCAAAATGATCAGATTTCTTGCAACCTTGTTGGAACCATCACATCGGTCAGTGTCACCGGAATACATGTCATGCTTTCTATGTAGGAACGTTGAACATCTGGTACGCAGTTGTTGTATGTAAAGGGGTGCTCAAGCTGCTAATACATCATTCTTTCTATGCCGGCAGCTTGGACATATAGCATGCACTTTTTCCATGTAGAGGAATGCCCCTACCGTATGTATGCCACAAGGGAACCAACAAAGGCGGAGATCGACTGGGAAGTTGTCGCCAAACGGAGGAGGATGCTGAACCATTCCATGCAGTTGTTGCGGGAAGCAGTTCCATCGCATTGCGGTATGCTTTTGCGTAGTTTGATCTTGGTGCTATGCATTCCTTTATCTCTACTAAATTTGTTGAGAAGATGTGTTGCCTGATTCTTTTTTAAACAATTTGCACGTTGATACTCCTACTGTTATTCAAGAAATGTGCGCTCCAAATTGATAATGTAAAACTGCCTATAAATCTAGTGTAGGTAAATATATAGGATTTCAGTGTTATTTAATAGATAGTCTGATTGATCTCACATCATATGCTTTTGTTGATTGCTTTTTAAATAAAATTGCTTTTCGACTTATTACTTTCAAATCAACTTGTATTCTCTTTTTCAGGTTGTTGTAAAGGCACTTTTCAAATATTGATCTCAGCCTTGCAAGCGGAGGGACTTTTGAAAATGGATCGCTTTGTTTATTTTGGCTTGTCTAAAGGCAAAGAACGGATACTATAAAGCTGGAAACCATCCATATTGTCAAAGAGTTTCCATATGTGTATCCTGAGAATCTACCGACTTTACCTCCTTATAGAAAGATTGAAATCTGCATTGAGTTCATGACTGGTACAACATCTATATCTAAAGCCCCGTAGCGGATACCATCTTCTGAACTAGAAGAATTGAAAACACAGTCGGAGGAGCTTTTGGATGAATGCTTCATTAGAGCCAAGTTTTCGCCTTGGGAAGCTCATCTTATTTGTGAATAAAGATGGTACGAAAACACTTGCATGGACTATCAAGAACTTAATAAGATGACGATGGAAACAAATATAACCTACATTAAATTGATGATTTATTTGATCAATTTTAGGGAGCTCAGGAATTTTCTGAGAAAATTGAAGTAGTTATTCAGTGGAATTGCCCTACTAATGATATAGAGAAGGGAAAAACTTTCTCCAGTCTGACTTCTACAGGTGATTTGGGGAGGGATTCCTTAAAATTGCTGGTCACTTCCTCACCAACTCATATGGGTGTTGAATTTGTGTGGTCAGGTCAATGTGAATACAGTTTCCAAGAGTAAAGAGGCGATTAATGTCAGCTCTAATATTGACTTTGCCTACAGTGACCGATGGATCCACAGGTTACTGTGACGCATATAAAGAAGACAATAGTTATACTGAGAAACATGAAGACTTTACGGATCACAAGAGCTTGAAATATGTTTTTACTCAAAAAGAACTGAACATGAGCTGAGGAGACGGTCAGAGTTTTTGAAAGATTATCGTTCTATGAATTGCCAGCCAAGTAAAGCAAGCACGGTACTATGAAATCCATTCTCGGGGATATGTGAAAGTTGGACCTGAAGGCATTGGTTCGTCAGCTTGGTTACAACCAATCTTGGTTGACATAATCAAGTCTGAAGAGAATGAAGGTGCATGCAAGACTCTCGGTGACAATTCCTTCGTCTGTCTGGCTCGGACAATTATGCAAGGTTAGTTGATTCCATGTGAATGCGTGATAACAAATTAGAAAAGGCAAAAGAGGGCTTAAAACATTTTGAAATATTCTTCCATAAGGTGTCCCCGGGAGACCCCACGCCTCATGGCTTTAGCTTCGGGATTGACTAAAGAATAGAGAGATTGCGAAGTTCACTCTACTACTTCACCATTTTCATCGACTTTGGCTTCCCTCTCGCATCCATTCCGTCCTTTTACTCTGCCCTTCTTGTCGCTTACTTCATTGTTGAAAATTTGGAGCTCTCTTCTTCCCAAATTTCCTTGTGCCCTCTCGCAAACAAATGGATGATCAAAGAGAACGATTCATCTCATAGAGGACATAGTGAGATCCTCCATGGTCAAAGATGAACACTTAACATTTGGCAGAATTTCTCATAGGGATAACTATTATTACAACATTAAGTGGCTTTTTTCTTAAAAGAACTTTGTGTGGTTGAAAATGCAGAAATCCTATTTTGGGATGATGGTGGTGAAAAGAGGCTAATTGGTCCAAAGTTTATTTAGCTATCAAAAGAGATTTGGGTTGGCTTGATATTGTCTCAAAACAGTGCGGAACCTTCAGAAAAGTTCCGAAAACATTAAAAGGTGCAGTGAAATTGAATTTGGGGATGACATGCTCCTGAAATTTTTTCTTACAAAGGGCGCTATGAGATTCGGCATGCACAATACATGACGTCAAGATACATGGGACTATTCTTGATCTCAGAAAAGATTGTTGATTTTGCTTATAAACACTTTACCGCCAGCTCGGTACGTATCAATTTTCATGTATCTTTATCATGGAGATGTGTCCAACCTTGAACGTATGCTAGATTTACATTGAAGGATTACTTGTGAGGAGCAACTATTAGGATTGTCAAAAGAAATGAGTAAGTGCTGCGACATCGCTCTATTCCCTATGTGCAGATCTAATGGCAAAACCACACCAAAAGAGAGGCTTCTTGGGAGATCAAGAAGAATGCAAAGCACTAATACCTTTATTTAAGGTAAAGACACAAAAATAATATAGTGCGTTAGTGAGTTCTATTTGATGTGTTAAATGGTTGTTGGCATTGTCTTGATCGCTTTGGAAAATTTGTTGGAATTACCTCAACGTTTGCTTTGATGAGTGCAAATGTAATTGGATCATATACTTAACTTCGCTTGTTTCAATGATTTCTCATTTGAGTTTTGGGTACTGTTCACAATTCTTTGCTTCCAAAAAAAGCCTCCGTGGTGACTCGTGCAGAAAAACTCCCAAGATTTGGAATAAGTTCTATCCTTTTCTACAATCTTTAATCTACCAGGAAAAGAGTATTATGCTATAAATAGCTTTTACGACAAAGGAGAGGTTTCGTTTTCTAACTAGCGGTGCGTTTGTTTTGGCTGAAGTCAATGATTGGAGGACTTTTTCGTGAAAATAATTGTCCGTTTGACACTTACTGTCATTAGGTAATGAGTAATATTCTGATTATCAACAGCGACTTATATGCAAATATTTCTGTCGCCGAGAAAAAATATTTTGCGTCAACGATTTTGTAAACAAACATTTCTAGAAGAACTTTTTTCTGAATTTTTTTTTATTTTTTTTCCCCTCAAAGAGCACCCTCCAAAAAGTTCATTTGATTGCAAAATTATCCTATCTTCCAAGAACGAAAGTTCATGTGATATGATACGATGATGATGCAGAAAAGCGGAAGGGAACTAGAAATATTCTCAAATATCTTTTCCAAATTATACGTTTAATCTGCACAATGCCCAAGGCGTCAACTTTTTGACAGGGAGGCGACTTTCTTTTTGGGGGGGTGGTAAGAAATTGCCTCCGATGCGACCCCAAGTCTTTGGCTATCTTCCAGGAAGTTGTATGCGACACCGTCGAAGATCATTCTGTCGTTCGTCTAGCTCGGGCAGTAATGCAAGGTAAGGTCATGCCGTGTTCGTGCGTAATAATAAAACCATCTTCCAAGAAGGTGTCCCTCGACCCTCGTGGAGACTTTTGTGTCTCGGGCATCGACTTGAAATTCTACTTCAGTTCACTTCGCCATTGCCTTTTCCGGTAGCCATTTCTTCCTTCACTCTCTGCCTAAATTGTCTCTTAGTTTCATTGTGGAAGTGGTCTCATGTTGCAGTGCTCTATTTGGAGGACTATCAGTGAGTTTTTACCACGTGAGACTCTTTAGTTTGGGGAAAATTTAGAGCGCTCTCTCTCTTTTTTTACTAATTTTTTCCTGCACTCTCCATGTAACTAGTACTGGTTTTCACTAAATTTGGTAAACAAAATGGAGTACGTTTCTCTTAGCCCAAATGGTATTCTATGCTTTCCTTTTTTGTCGACGTCCTCAACACATTAGGACTATCTGGAATTTCTCCTGTATCTGCTAGGGAAACGATGTCCATTTGAAGAAAAAAAGCAATCTATTTCGGATGGCTTCTTTGCCCCAGAATATGCCTAGAGGATTTCCACTTTTGATTTGATATTCTCGTATCAAATAACACCTTGTTTTCTGTCTATAAGTTAATTTAAGAATAATATTCCCTTGTTTTCCTCTGAAAACGAATGGATCTCAAAAAGATTGCTTTCGTACCTGTGAATTACACAACATGATTCATACCACCACATAGAGACTATTACATGTGAAGTCAGCCACACAAGTTTCGATTCGCACCTTAGCAGGGTCCTTGGGGTAGATCATGGGTTTGGAATTTCTCGAGGAGAACACGTCCTTGGGAAGTTCCAACTCTTGCCAATTGCTTCTTTGCCTCAATTAGGGGAGATCCAGGATGGGTAAGTTCCCAGCTTTTGTAACTGCCGACCCTGTTATCTTGAAACCTACCCTAGCGACCTTAGAGTTGAACTGACCGGCCATGGCTTTTTTTGATGCATTGGATATTGTATCAAACATGAACACAGTTCTTTATGCTTGAGGATAGTACAGGACTGACGAAGACAAAGGGTAAAAGAGGACTACTTACTTAGGGTTAGGGATGAACAGGCTCAAAATCAATTCAGTTTCAGGTTCTACCTTGCTCGGCAGGTTCCCAAGTAGAACCCGCTAGTTCAGGGGCCTAAACCGGGAATCAAACCAGTCAAGACCATGATCCATTTTTTGGAACCGGAAAACTGAACCAATCACCATATGAACTGGCCTTGAGGCGGTTGGGTAAGGCTGGTCTGGGCTGGTCTGGACCGATGCTCAGGACCCTACCTCAAATTATAGCAGCGCGAATGAAGTTGTCCTTTTGATTCCCCCACAGGCTTTCCCCTAGCAAATTCCACCAAGACAACCCAAAATCGTGGCTGCATGCTCCTTTTCTTTCTCTACAGTCATTCCGTTTTTGTTCTTGTCTTGCACCCCAAAAACTAATTAAATGACTCTCAAGAAATACTGAGGTATTTCATAATCGGTAGAAGTCAAAATATAAATGGTGAAAGCTAATGTTAATATGTCTAGATAGCTTCTCTACAGAGTTTATATGCCCTTTATGTTCTTGTGGTCTTCCTTCACATGTGAGTTCACTTTTTTTGGATTGAATTTTCTAACTGCTGAGAATTTTTGTATGTGGAAATGCTAATTAACAACATTTTCCACCAATGCTTTCAGCAGTCTTACTATGGATGCCGACAAAATTCTGGGAATCGCCAACCATGCCACCAGTCTTGTTCAAAAGGTCAGCAAGGTCAATGGAGTCAAAGCGAAGATGGATGCTCTGCAAATGAACATGGGACTGGTGTCAGCCAGGAAGGCCGACATTAATTGGGAACTACAGCAGGAAGAGCGCAGACCAGGAAAGAGAAGGAAGAAAGAAGTTGACTTGTGGATACAATGCGTAGGATCGCTGGAGGGTCAAGTCCGCGAGTTAGAACGAAAAGTCGAAGAGAGCAATTTCTTTTATCATTACGTGTTGGAGGATCAGGTGCGTGGCCTTGCTACCGAAGTGGAAAAATTGCACGCAAAGAGTAGATTTTTTAACGGTCTCACGCTGGACGTAAAACCGGCCCGAGGCTATATGCTACAACCAGGTGAGCTAGTGGGACAAGCTTCTCAAACATTAAGGGATGAGATCTGGGATTGCTTGATGAAGGAAGAGGTGCTCCGTGTGGGTGTTTGGGGTCAGAGGGGAGTGGGCAAGACCTTTCTTGCGAAGCATATACATGATCAAATCGTGCAAGATTGTGCAAGGTTCGATGGTGCTTGTTTGGTCACTGTATCGCAAGAAGGCACTGTTGGTGGAATACAAACTGATATTGCCAACTATCTCAAACTAGATCTGACGAAGGTGAGCGGTGTTTACTGGGGCGCAAGACTGAAGGAGGCATTACGGGGTAAGAGACTCCTCTTTATCTTGGATGATGTTGGGAAATATTACTCCTTGGAAGAAGTGGGAATAGCCCTAGATAGAAATGGATGTAAATTGATCTTGACGTCGCGATCAAGGGATGTGTGCGAGCACATGAATTGCCACGACTTTGTCCATGTACCAGCTCTTGCCGAGGAGGTGCCTCAAGGACTGGAAGAAGTGTCAAAACTAGAACCAGAGGGGTTGGGGAAGTTGGAAGAGGGAAGCTTGGTGCCTCAGGCGTAGATAAATTTGACTGGGAAGTTCGAGGGGCATAATCATCTCCAAAATTCCATTTAGCAACTCGGGATTTTGCAGACGTCCCAAGTTAACTTCCTCATTTGTTTCTTCTCTCTCTCTCTCTTTTTTTCTTTTTTGGGGGTGGTATGTACAACTGATATAGGAAGATGTCCGCCCTAATTTGATTGTTTAACACGGAGAAAATATCAAATGTTGATTTTTTTTTTCATAATCCAATGTATCAATAATCTCTCTTAACATCATTGCCCTTTGACATCATCATCATCATCATCATCATAATAATAAATAAATAAAATTTTCCTCTCTCTCTCTCTCTCTCTCTCTCTCTCTCTCTCTCATTTTAGCATTCTGACACGTTTGACGTTTGAATGTGGACTAAAAAGGGTTCCTTTCTTTGGGTAGGAATTCTCTATTTTCGTTCACTGAGCTTAGCTTGAAAGTATGTGGATTCACCGAAAAACTTGTATGTTCCTTCCCAAGTGCACTTTTATGCTATTGTATAACTCCTCGAATGCAGCATGTTTAGGGGACTATTTTTGAAAATTAGTTTAAAAAATTACAAAATTAGGGCGAATTTTTTTTTATTTACAAAAACGGAGCCCGTAGTCTCAATGTTGCACGGGGCCCGAGGCCCTTGCAACAATTTTTTTAAATTTCGTATTTTTTTTTACGTATTTTTGCTGCATGAGGCCCAAGGTCCCTACTTGTTTAGTATTAAATAAGTAATAAAAATATTCATAAAATAAAATTGGTAAGATGTATGAAGATGACATATCCAGATTAAAAGAAATTGCAATAGTAGAAATTCATTGAGAAATAACTGCTAAAAGAATTAGGTTGAAACACAAATGAAATGATTGTTTGGTTTTTTCCAAAAAAATTTTATGTTCCTTTTTTTTTATGTCCCTTTCATTTTTTATGTGCAGAAAAAAACATGTTTCTAATTCTATGTTATAGTTCCTAAAAAATTTGAGGCTCTTTATTCATAAAATAAAAATGTTAAACAAAAACATCAGTCAAATATTTGAAACGACTAACTATTGACGGAAAATTAAACACGTGGATCAATCACAATAGATTGCAAACTCAAATAATCGAACATGCAACATGGTCGGATACATAACAAATTAGACCGTAATATACATCGGTCACCCTCTGTTGCAAAATAACAGCTATATGAATTAGATTGAAACACAACTGAAACGATTGTTTGGTTTTTTTTATAATTCTTTTTGCAGTTCTTTTTTTTTTCAACATCTCTTTTGTTTTTTTTTTTTACAGCGGTGTGGGGGCGGGGTCCTGTGCGCCTGTCAAGGGTATGATGGAGATACCGTCAGCTTTCGCGTATTGTTTGTTTATGTTTTCACTTGATCACGGAAACATCAAAGTTTCTTGTTCGTGGAAGGAAGAACGAAAGAAACTCGCACCCAAAATGGTCATTGTCCTATAACTCAAGGCTTAATGAAGAAGATGACTCAGAAATGAATAAGATTGTTCGAGTCAAGCACTTGATGATAAGCAAACATCAAACCGTTGTGAGACCGAGCTAGTCTCAACACAAGTATGACACAAGCACTAATTTCTAAATGAAGATACATTCATCTTTTGATGAAAGGCCAATTGAGAGGATTTATACTTAAAATATCACCGTCATTTCGATAATGATTACCGTCAGTAGAGAAAATTAACAAAATACGAATTAAAGATCCTAAACCCCCCCCCCCTTAATTCAACGCTTAAATCCAAATTGGCAAAAAGGGCATGTGTATTCTTTCTTGATTATGTATCGTAATGTTTTTACACCACATGTAATGCGAATTCAATCAAAAAGAAGATATACGTATGTGCTCCGATTAGGGGTGTGTTCCGACCAAAAAAGAAATTAGGGGTGTGCCAAAAAAAAAAACAAAAAACAAAATCAGACCGAACTGAGAGCCACCTAGATCAAACTTGGCTAGAAACCGCACAAACTAGCTGATTCCCATGAGTACTGGTGTAGTTATCAATTTCAGGGGTGGAACTGCCCACCTAGACCGGACTAGGATCTAATTCCAGCCCTCACGACTAACGTTTCTCAATCCCCTCAGACTCCTCATGCAGCATGCTCTCCTATCTTACACGGACACGCCCTTCTTTAGAATTTTGGCGTGTCGGACACTCGGACACTTCCGGACACGTTGATCCCGGGTCAACGCGAGTCCCTCGCATATCCAATGGTAAAATGGGTCAGAAACCCAAATTTTTTGACCTAATTATCACCTTAGCTGTAATAGAGTTGAGGTTTCCTAACTCAATTATGATCTAGAGCAGAGTCTGCAATTATATCCCCTCTATCTTTCTCTCCTCGCCCTTTACTTTACTGAAGCAATTTCACCTTGAATCGCAATTTCGATGCAAACTTAAATCTTTCCTTTGAATTTTAAGAAACTTGAGGGTAAGGACGGGACAAGTCATCTAGAAAATCGTCCGGAAAAATATTTTGGTGGTGGATAAGTCGATTCTTCTTTTGTTCTGGATGCACTGTCCTACTTGCATTGCAGACTTTTGCTTGCAAGGTTAAATAAAAGATTTTCAGTAGATTTTCTAATCCCGTCAAAGACTTAGAGTGCAAATCTAACGATGGTTACATCATTGCCTAGAAAGAATGGAGATTCATTAATTGTTATTGTGAAAATCCTAAATAATTCCTCGAATTTGAATTAAATTGGCAGATGAAAAATTGACTATTCATGTTTGATGCATCAACATGGCAAATATTTTGATAAAAGTATTGCAAAGTCTTACGTTTGTTGGGATTCTTTCAATTCTTTAATACAATTTAGCTTATGAGAAGGAGACACCATTAAAAATATACATAAAATATATAACGTGTCCTAGCGTGTCGGAATTAACTATTTTTTGAGAATTCACGTGTCGGCATATCGTATCGTGTCGTGTCGCGTACCGTGTCTTGTGTAGATGTAACATAGATGCTCTCTTTAAAAGAACCCTAATTCCTCTCGTCTCTCTCGCAGCTCGCTCAATTCAGTCCACATGGCCCATCGTTCGACTCAAGAAAGCTGCTCTATTTTCATTCAATTGATCCCAACTCATTATTTGAGTCTGTTGGAGCAAGTAGGTGCATGGGAACTATCGTGTGCGCCCATGCGGGCAATCACAACCCAAATTGTGGAATAACTGCCAAGGCAGTTACTTTTGAACGTGAGAGAAAAACTCACGTCAGTTTTTCTCTCTATATTACGATCAATTCTCCCAGAAGACTCACAGACTATCAGACTCTCTCTTGAACTTAATTTTTCTTGGTCGTTCGATTCTCGCAAGTCCGTTCGTTGGAGGCTCTTAATCTGTGGACAACGGGTACGTTCCCTCGCGTGATCGTACTCTGATCGGTGATACAAATTAGTGATCCATGGGCATGTTTCCGCACTATTTTCCGCACGATTATCGTCTCGATTAGGAATTAGTTTCCTTCAATTGGTATCAGAGCCAGGTTTACAACTTGTTTTCCTGATCGTGAACACAGATTGAAGTTTTTTTTTCGTTTCATAGAATGTTCATGTTTGCGTCGGCACTGTTCATGCTTTTCTGTGATTGTTTTGTTTGTTAAATGTGAAATCTGAAAGCATGTTTAGAAAGTAGACGTCGATACGAGTCTAACGAGTGGTCGCACGTCGCCGGAGGAGGCCAGATGCGGCCGCACGCGCCTCACGCGCCGCGGCGGGTGCGACTCTAGGGCACCGAAACGAAAAACTGAATTTTTGTCAAATTTGGGTTAATAAAAATAAAATTTAAATATACCATTGGGACGGGCTTGACGATACGAGCATTTTGAGTACTCGAACGTCGACAACGGACGGCGGATGAGCCCACACGCGCCACACGCGCCGGCGCGCGTGGGCCTCACGCGCCCACGCCCAAAATTTAAAAAAAAAAAAGGTGCAGAATGTGGAGAGTGGGTTTTGAACCCACGACCTCCTCTTGGGCTTTGAGGGCCCAAACCACTGGGCCAACTTGTTTTTTGTTGTCTTATATTTATAAGCCTTTTTATTTGAATAATGCGTGGGCCTTGAGCCCGCGCGCGATGGGCCGAGCCCAATCCGTTTGACCGATGACCCATTTGACCGTTGACCCGTCGACCGGTTTGACCGTTGACTTTGACTGTTGACCGTTGACTTTGACCGTTGACCAATAAAAAAAAAGGTCTATCTTTAGGGACTTGCATGACATTTAATTAGCATTTTATTTGTTACGATATGTTCGTAATTATTGCTTAAATGAAGGATTTTAGTAATCCACTTTGTTCTGCATTCATTGCAGGAACAATGTCAGCAAGACCAGGACCTAGTACAGTATGGTTCAGGAGTAAAATGCAAACACCTATATGGAGAGGGACACCTGAGCTAAGACAAGAACGTATTAGGAAAGTTGAGGAGTTGTCCAATTACAGATGGGATAATAATAGTGATATTATACCTCATGTGAAGACGGTCAACGATATGATCCAGGAGATCATATGGAAGGGGCAAGAAATGAATGCTGAAAATGCCTTTTATACACTAAGGAACACCTTGCCTGAGGAATGACATGGGATGATGCGCCGTTTTTGGCTCGATCATATCAAATACAAGGACTTTGTGCTTCATTTCTTGAGAGAGTTTTTAAGGATTGGGGCGATGAAGATGTCGTCGCTTAGAATGAGTGGGTCTTGGCGTAGACAGAATGCGCCTTAACGTTAAACCAAGAATTTCTTGAAGGGTTTTCTAATATTACCTATTTGGGTACTTGATTTGGTTGCAAATCCCCCTGAAGATCTCATGGAGTCCCTTCCTTGTACAATGAAGAGTACATGGGTTCATAGGGTTACTAAGAAAACAGAGATAACACGTGTTTATATTTGAGATTTGTAGTCTTTTTCATTTATTTATTTATTTTATTTTATGTCTTGAACTATGTTGACTTTTTGTCTATTTAATGCAAATTTATATATATGAATTTATGTTTATAATGCTTTAGTAGTATTATACATTTTGAGTGGGGAGTTCTAGAATGTTTTAGTAATTTTTTCAAAGAACTCAATTTTACTTAACTGATTACATTAATGCCAATTTCAAATGAGGGTTCTTAGACGATGATTGGGAACTTAGTGAACTTTCGACTTTAAGTCCTTACGTGAGATTATGCATTAATATAATCAGTTAGTGTAAATAGAATCCACAAATATTAGGCAATATTAATTCGTGCAATATGTCTAAAACACCTCAAATTCAGATACAATGGCAACTGCCTCGAAGAACATTGTGGCTGAGCTCAATAAGGGCGAGAAGCTGAATGGTGACAATTATGAAATCTGGAATATGAAAATCCAGTATGTGCTGGAAGAGCTTGAGGCATTAGAAGCCCTTAACCTGGTCATGATAGAACCAGAAGATGGAACCACTGCGCAGCATAGAAGGGATAAGGAAGCCTTTGCTGCTTGGAAGAAGAAGAATTCCACTGCTCCCATTACATTGCTAAGCATCATAGATAATGATATCATGCGTGAGTTTAGACAGCATGAAAATGCGAAGGATATGTGAGATACATTGAAGGTTAGGTTTAGGCAGACATCCGTCACCAAATTGAGGCAACTCACCATCAGGTTCGACACATACAAAATGCCACATGGCATAATATGAAGCAACATTTGAGGCCCATGTAAAACATGATAAGTGAGTTGAAGGATGCAAGTCACACATTATCTGACAAGTAGCATGTGCATGTAGTGATGTGCTCTTTGCCCCATAGTTGGGAGCACATCAAAGTTAAACTGACCCACGATGAAAATGTTAAAACCTTTGAGGATGCAATTCGCCACCTTAAGCTAGAGGAGGATCGCCTTCTGGCAAATAAGATACAGACTGATGTCTATTTTGCTGGAACTAGTTCACATGGAGCTTCGAGCTCCAAGCGCAAGTATTCTGGAGGTTTTAAGAAGGGGAAAGGTAAAGGAGCGGGACCATCTGACAAAAAACCGAGATTTGAGAAGCATGGCAAAGGGAAACGTCCCTTCAAGAAGAACATTTCTAGGATGAAATGTTATAACTGTGGCAAGAAGGGTCACTTCGCTCGTGACTGTAGTGAGCCGAAGAAGGTAGAAATTCTTAAAACACTTGAAAGTATTAGTTACGTTTCAAGTTCTATATTTATAACCGAATCTCATCCTTTGTGGACTGTAGACTCAGGGGCCACAGACCATGTAGCTAGAGACAGGAATACCTTTGTGGAATTTCGACGAATTCCACATGGAGCTAGGTGGATCTATGTAGGAAATAACTCAAGAGTTGAAGTTAAAGGAATTGGCACATGCCAACTCATCATGCGAGATGGTCGCACTTTGTTCCTACACGATGTCCTATATGCTCCAGAGATTCGTCGGAATCTTGTTTCTGTATTGGTTTTAGTTAAACTTGGTTTTTGCATGAATTTTCATGACAATGGTGTGGATTTGTTGTTAGGTACAACTTTCTACGGATCAGGTTATTTTGTAGATGGTTTTATTGTGTTGGATGTTGAAGACATCAATGTGAATGTTAGTTATTCCCTGTTTACATCTGCCAATTCTTGTGATGATGATGTGAATATATGGCATGCTAGACTTGGTCATATTGGCCAACAACGAATGAATAGATTAGCCAAAGAGGGCTTATTGGGCAACATTGAAAAAATCGAGTTGTCTACTTGTGAGCATTGCCTAGTGGGAAAAACAACACGAAAACCATTTGGAAAAGGAACAAGGGCTGAATTACCACTGCAATTAATCCATACTGACATCTGTGGTCCTATGAATGTTAGGGCAAGACATGGGGCTGTTTATTTCATCACTTTTATAGATGATTTTACCCGATTTGGATATGTCTATTTGATCTCTCATAAATCTGAAGCATTAGATTGTTTTCAGAAATTTATGACCTTAGTGGAAAATCAATTAGATAAGAAAATCAAAGTGTTGAGATCCGATCGAGGTCGAGAATACTTATCTGATAAGTTCAGAAATTTATGTGATGAAAAAGGAATAGAAAGACAGTTGTCTATCCCATACACTCCGCAGCAAAATGATGTAATAGAGAGAAGGAACAAAACCCTAATGAAAATGGTTTAGTCGATGATGGCACAGGCTAATTTGCCCATCACCTTTTGGGGTGATGCCTTGTTGACTGCCGTCTATGTACTTAATCGTGTACCTTCAAAGTCAGTTTCTTCCACCCCATATGAGTTGTGGACAGATCGAAAAGCAGATTTAAATCTTTTTAGACCTTGGGGTTGTGTTGCCTATACTTATGAGACCTCTCATAAATATGAAAAGTTAGGTCCAAGAGGCAAGAAGAGTATTTTTATAATATACTCAGAACACTCAAAAAGATGTTCATATGCAAGCAAGAAAGTAAAAGTGTAATTGAATTTGAATCTCAAGATGTCATGCTCTTAGAGAATGGTTTTTCAAGAAAGGGTGAAATAGGTGAAGACTATACTCTATTTGAGACACTGGATCAAGCCAGTAGGATAGTTGAATATAATGATCCAAGTGGGAGCAATGTGAGAAGTAGGGAGTTAAGTACTAATCAGTCTCAATTGCAACCACTTGATGAGTCGATACCTATGGTACAATCTTCTCCACGACGAACAAATCGCAAAAGTATTCCTCGTCGACACTTCGAGATCGAAGGGGAAGCTTTCATGATCGCTCCACAAGATGAAGATGAGCCAAGAAATGTAAATGAAGCTCTATCTTGCCATGATAAGGAAATATAGATGAAAGCAATGGAAGAAGAAATGGAGTTAATGAGATCGAACCAAGTTTGGGAACTAATTGATCTTCCAAAGGACGCAGAGCCATTGGGAACAAGTGGGTTCTCAAAATAAAGCGTAAGGCTGATGGCTCGATTGAGAGACATAAGGCTAGCCTTGTGGCGAATGGGTATAATCAACAAGAAGGAATTGACTATGAAGATACATTTTCTCCTGTTGTAAGATTCACCTCTATTTGCCTTATTCTGGCAATAGTGACCAACTTGGATCTTGAATTGCATCAAATGGATGTAAAGACTGCTTTTCTCAATGGAGAATTAGAAGAAGAAATCTACATTGAACAACCTGCTAGGTTTGTTGTAGATGGCCAAGAACAAAAAGTATGTCGACTTTTGAGGTCGATATATGGCCTTAAGCAGTCTTCAAGACAGTGGTACATACGCTTTCATAATGCTATATTAGCATATGATTTTGAGATGATTCATGAAGATAATTGCATATATGTCAAGAGATCCAAAGGTCAATTTGTGATCTTATCATTATACGTTGATGATATACTTATTGCTGGAAGCAATATGGAGTTTGTCAAGACAGTCAAAAGTTGGCTATCTTCCAATTTCGAAATGAAAGACATGGGTGAAGCTACATACATTCTTGGAGTTAAGATCTCGAGAGATCGTTCGAAAAGGTTGTTATCTCTTTCACAAGAGACATACATAAATAAAGTCCTTGAACGATTTCAAATGAAAAATTGTAGACCCATTGATACTCCTATTGCAAAAGGTGAAGGCTTGAGTCGCAGATTGTGTCCTAAGACTCTAGAAGAGCAGGAACGAATGAAAAACGTTCCTTATGCAAGTGCCGTTGGAAGTTTAATGTACGCTATGATGTGTACAAGACCTGATATTTGTTACGCAGTTGGAATGGTAAGTAGATACCAATCTAACCCAGGCCAAGCACATTGGGCTGCTGTCAAGAGAATCATGAGATATCTGAAAGCTACTGCTGACTGTGCGTTGAGTTATCAAGGAAATGATCTGCAACTTGAGGGCTACACTGATGCTGATTGGGGAGGAGATTTAGATGAGAGAAAATCTACCTCTGGAAATGTGTTCTTACTGAATAATGGCGCCATATCATGGAGCAATAAGAAACAGAATTGCATAGCCTTATCTACCATGGAAACCGAGTTCGTGGCTTTGTCAGCAGCAGCGCAGGAGGGTGTCTGGCTTAAGAGATTTTTGGAACATTTAGGTGTTACTGGCAAGGCTGCAAGTCCAGTTTTGGTATACTGTGATAGCCAAGCAGCGATAGCTTACACCAAAGATCCCAAGTTCCATTGTAAGACCAAACACATAGACATTAAGTATAACTACGTTAAGGATGTAGTTGCACGAAAAAATGTGAATGTATAGTATATATCTACGCATAGAATGTTAGCAGATCCGATGATAAAACCGATTCCTAGAGATGTTTTTCATAGTCATGTGAAATCTTTTGGATTGCGTAGAATGTGATATACTGAATATTGTAATTTCCCTGATTGTTCACTATTAATGAAGTATGAGATTATTGCCTATGAGTTTTTTTATAATATTTATGGATGTTAAAGCTTGGTGCTTTATATTGAGAAAGTATGTCGGACAGATAGGAGATTGACCCACTCACACGGGTAATCGCCTCTATTTTCTGCGTGATAAATAGAAATGAGACAATTTTAAGTTCATTATCTAGGTGATAATTGAGAGCTGGAACTAAAAATATAAATGTCGCCTTAACATGATGTTAAGATGAGGACTTAATATTTATTATGTCCGAAAGTGAAATAACCCACATGTTTCACTTTATCTGTCTTCATTGCCAGATGTGAGTTCTGATGGACACTTTTGAGTAAAGTAATTACGTGAACTCAGGTTAGACATTGAGTGTGTCTAGACTATCATCTGTACGGTATTAAGATACTTAGACATACGCTCCACAGGGAAGGAGAGAATACCGTAATACGTATTTCATATTACGTATGCAGAAATACGACCAATGAGAGTTGGCAAAAGTTTAAGATCTCAACTTTATAAGCTGTGTGAGACTCTCGAGGATAAGTGTTCCTCAATTGGTGCCCTCACGACTCTTCATTATTCTCGACATTTCTATTTAGTGTTCGCTATCTTAGAGTGTTGCCTATGGTCATGAGATTGATTCGATCTAAAGGGACATTTCTAGAAAAGCGAGCTAGATTGAAATTGAGAGATTTAATGGAAGAGGAAGATCGATTTAGAGTTTTACGTTACATTATAGATTTATATTCACAGACCGGTCAGTTATGATTATTTTGTGTAATCATAATTGTGAATATAACACATCATACTTAAAAGAGATCAAGAGAGAGATATGTGAATGTGACTAATCGATCTAGGGTACTGCATACGAAAATCTACTGATGATCATGTCCAATGCTGAGCTGCTATATACTCCTAACAGATGTATAGCAACGAGCTCTCAATGTATGCTGGTCGCACGGATTATTTGCCGATATGAAACTTGCAGAGAAGAGGGTATTGTGTATAGCCCTTAATGTACGAGTGAGAGTTATTAGTCCTCCGTTGACTAGTGGGAGCTGTTTGCCCATCATGGGCGAGTGGGAGATGTTGGAGCAAGTAGGTGCATGGGAACTATCGTGTGCGCCCATGCGGGCAATCACAACCCAAATTGTGGAATAACTGCCAAGGCAGTTACTTTTGAACGTGAGAGAAAAACTCACGTCAGTTTTTCTCTCTATATTACGATCAATTCTCCCAGAAGACTCACAGACTATCAGACTCTCTCTTGAACTTAATTTTTCTTGGTCGTTCGATTCTCGCAAGTCCGTTCGTTGGAGGCTCTTAATCTGTGGACAACGGGTACGTTCCCTCGCGTGATCGTACTCTGATCGGTGATACAAATTAGTGATCCATGGGCATGTTTCCGCACTATTTTCCGCACGATTATCGTCTCGATTAGGAATTAGTTTCCATCAGAGTCAAATGATGCTGTGTGAGCTTTGCCACTGGGCAAAATTTATGAAATGTTTGCCTTTTTTGCTAACAAAGGGCCAAAAACAAAAGGCCAAAAAAGAAGGAAATGAAAAAAGACTGGCAAATGCCCCTTATATCACGAGCCATTGTGCTTTGCGGAACATGTCCGTTACTTCATACATAGAACACTATGTACCTAAGATGTACGAAAGAGCGGTTTAGATTCTGTAGAGATTGAAATTTAGGGAAGCAATCCATAATCAAAATCTTGAATGCATCAGATCGATGTAGGGGAGTCGGCCTTCAATATATATATCTCTCAAAAGGAGCTAAGAAGATGTATGCACGCACACGCTGGGTCCGCTCCAAGATGGGAAGGGCTGATGCTCCCTTTCCGCTCCAAGTTTGTGATCCAACACTACAAAAAAAAGGCCATTTAGCCACGAAAAATTAGCGACGAAATTAATTCATCGCTAATTTGCGACGAAATTTGCGACTGAAAATATTTGTTGCTAATTTGCGACGAATTTTACGACGAAAAAATATTCATCGCTAATTTGCGACAGAAAAATATTCGTGGCTAATTAGCGACGAATTTTGCCACGAAAAAATATTCGTCGCTAATATGTGACGAATTTTGCCACGAAACAATATTCGTCGCTAATGTGCGACGAATTTTGGGACGAAAAAATATTCGTCACTAATTTGCGACGACTTTTGTGACGAAAAAAATTTGTGACTAATTTGCAACGAATTTTGTGACGGAAAAAATTTCGTAATTTTGCGATGAAAAATAATTTGTCGCTAATTCGCGACGAATTTTGCCATGAAAATTTCTTTCATCGCAAAATTCCACAAAAAATTTGATTTTAGCCACAAAAAATTAGCAATGAAAACGAATTTTTGCCCATAGAAGTCATCGCTAATATTCGTGTAGCATTACGCCAATTTTTGTGACAGCGCATTTGTGTCAAACTTTGTCGCTAAAGTTTCGACAAAGTATTTAGTCGCCAAATTAGCGACGAAATACTTAGTCATCGCTAATTTGCGACAAAATGTATTAATCGCAAAATGTATTCATCGCAAAATTAGCGACGAAATACTTAATTGTCACTAATTGGCGATAAATACTAATTAGCAATGACATTTGCGACCAATAATCTAAAGTATCCAATCCGTTAGATCATGTTAATATCACAAAGGACATACATGATCTAATGACTCACTTGTATGGGGCCTATATGTACCAAGAACAATTGATATTTTTTCTGACTCCTCTCTCTCTCCATAAAAATAAATAAATGAATCGAGATCTGAAACTCTTATGAATCGTAATTTATGCACTTTCTTATCACATCATGGATTTTTCAAAGATAACATATCAATGTTACCGAAATTTAAGTCACGTGACATTTGTTTATGTAAAACTATCACTACAAAAAAAGAGATTTTACTCGCAAAAAATTAGCGATGAAAGTGAATTCGTCGTAAAATTGCGATGAAAATAACTTTTGTCACACATTTGTTATTCCGATCGAAAAATGCTTTCCCAATCTTGAATTTTTCGTGAACAGACACAACCTAATTTTGGAAGAAATTCCAATGTGATCCTTCTAGAGAGGCACTAGGTAGGACAATCGGTAATGACTGGATCGTCATGTCAGCTATTTCTAGCGAAAATTGATTGAAAGTAAGCACTACAAAAATAAGGGCTTTTAGCGACGAAATTGATTTCATCGCTAATTATTAGCGACAATGTTGAAAAATACCTATTAACGAAGCAAATTCAATGAAGCAATAACTGGTACCATAAAGAAGCCCCCATAAACTAGAGAGCCTTGACCAATTTGAAAGATCATTTGATGTAGTTGAAATAACTGAATTTTGGGTTGTTCGAGCAAGCAAGGGAAATTCTATGAAATTCATAACTGTCTCAATGTTATTTTTTTTTACTTTTTTTATTGTCTAAATATTCAGGAACTAAGACCATTCCAATGCTCCTTTTCACCATGCATAAACTAAACCAACAATTAGGATAAGCACAAAAATTAAAACTACTATAAATACGAATACCCCTCAATACATCAAAACTCATTGCTCACGGATAAAGAAAAACCATTTCAACATAAAAAACAACAAAAACTAGAGCAAACATATAATAATGGATTCGAAATTGTAACCAAGCATCGCCCATTAGCTCTATACCTGATTCATAACTCGAAAGTTTCTCTGGCCGTTTGCTAACGGGGCTAAAATTCCGAAAATTAGAAATAAAATAGCAACGAAACACAATTCGTCAGAAAATTAGCGACGAATTGAGAAATTCATCGCAAAATTAGCAACCAATATGGAAATTCGTCGCAAAGTTAGCGACGAATTCATAAATTCGTCACAAAATTAGCCACAAACAAAAAATCGTCAGAAAATTAGTGACGAATTTCCAAATTCGTCGCTAATTAGCCCAAACAAAATTAGTGACGAATTCATAAAATTCGTCGCAAAATTAGCGACGAATTTAGAAATTCGTAGCAAAATTAGCGACGAATTTCCAAATTCGTCGCTAATTAGCCCAAACAAAATTAGTGACGAATTTAGAAATTTGTCACAAAATTAGCGACGAACTTCCAAATTTGTCGCTAATTAGCCCAAACAAAATTAGCGACAAATTTAGAAATTCGTAGCAAAATTAGCGACGAATTTCCAAATTCGTTGCTAATTAGCCCAAACAAAATTAGCGACGAATTCATAAATTCGTCGCAAAATTAGCCACAAACAAAAAATCATCAGAAAATTCGCGATGAATTTAGAAATTTGTCGCAAAGTTAGCGACGAATTCGGAAATTCGTTGCAAAATTAGCCACAAATAAAAAATCGTCAGAAAGTTAGCAACGAATTTAGAAATTCGTAGCAAAATTAGCGACGAATTTCAAAATTCGTCGCTAATTAGCCCAAACAAAATTAGCGACGAATTTAGAAATTCGTAGCAAAATTAGCGACGAATTCATAAAATTCATCGCAAAATTAGCGACGAATTTCCAAATTCGTCGCTAATTATCCCAAACAAAATTAGCGACGAATTTAGAAATTCGTAGCAAAATTAGCGACGAATTTAGAAATTCGTAGCAAAATTAGCGACGAATTTCCAAATTCGTCGCTAATTAGCCCGAACAAAATTAGCGACGAATTTCGAAATTCGTCGCTAATTAGCCCGAACAAAATTAGCGACGAATTTCGAAATTCGTCGCTAATTAGCCCGAACAAAATTAGCGACGAATTTAGAAATTCGTAGCAAAATTAGCGATGAATTTCCAAATTCGTCGCTAATTAGCCCAAACAAAATTAGCGACGAATTCATAAATTCGTCGCAAAATTAGCCACAAACAAAAAATCGTCAGAAAATTCGCGACGAATTTAGAAATTTGTCGCAAAGTTAGCGACGAATTCGGAAATTCGTCGCAAAATTAGTCACAAATAAAAAATCGTCGGAAAATTAGCGACGAATTTAGAAATTCATAGCAAAATTAGCGACGAATTTCCAAATTCGTCGCTAATTAGCCCAATCAAAATTAGCGACGAATTTAAATGCTCTGACCAGTCAAAAAACTCATGCCATAAAGCTTCCTTGTGCGTTAGCTACGAATTTGGAAATCCATCGCAAAATTAGCGACGAATTTCCAAATTTCGTCGCTAAATGCTCTGACCCTTGTGCGTGGGTAATGACAGAGTGTTTGCTCTATCTTTAGCAGATTTGGTTCCCAAGTCAAAAAACACCATCACCCTTGTCCCCTCCTCCTCTTCCCTCTCTCGCTCTCGCGGCCACCTCCGTCTTAATCCTTCGCTGTGGAACTCTTCCGATTCCAGCCGGAGCACCCTCCCCCTCGCGGCCAATAGCCAAGACCCACTCCCTCACTTTGACTCTCGACTCTGTCCTCCTCGTCTGCACCTCGATCGCCCTCTCCATCTCCCTCTTTGTCGTCGATGTCAACCTCACCTCCACCTTCGTCATCACCCCACCAACGAAATCGAGGCAGGTCGCTTGGGGTGCCTCCATGCACCCGATCTATACTCTCTCTACAATCGAAGAATTCTAGAGGTGAATTTTGTGTTTCCCTCTCGAATTGGAACCTGTGCTAGTGCCGATTGAGTTGTTTTATTCTCGTTGGATCCAAAAGTTTGATTTTTATGGAGTTTTAGTTGTTTTGCCCTTATGGTTTTGAAGAGTATATGAAGTGAAGGACTATGGCTGATTCTGTTTTCGAGTTTTATAATTGAGTTAGATTATTAGTTCAAACAAAGTGCTAATTCTTGGCTTAATGTTGAATTGAGAAATCTTGTCTGGTAAGAGCTTGAAAGGGTGAGTTTTGATATGCAAGTTGCGCTCCTTTATTTCAGAAGATAAAAAAACTTAGGCTATGAAATTAAAACCGTTGAACTAAGTGAGTTTTGATATATTATTTCTTGCTACTCAGTCCACTTCAACTCTCTCTCTCTTTTCCTTTTGCAGTGTAAATCAGCAGCTCCTATATTTCTTCTATTGTTTGCTTTTGCTTTCAGGTGAATTTCTCTTCTTAACCTTTACCACACCCAAATTTTTGCAACTTTCCTGTAATTTTGCTAGGATGTTGTGGGACTACCATTACCATCCTGCTTCAAAGAGTCATTATGATTTATATGGCCCGTAATTGTGTCCGACTCCTTTAAGATCTCTAATTATATTGGAGTTTCTTGTTTCTGAAATATATGTTTGGTATCTGTTTTCTGTTTTCATAATCATCCAGTTAAATGTATGTTTCGGTCTAGTAAAGTTTTCATGGTTGTATGTCTATACCAAGTAGTGATATTCTTCTCCTGGCTCTCTTCTTATGTCTGTTGGGAGTGAGATAGAAACCTCTATACTTAGGAACTAATTTTGACCAAGTCATCTTGGACGGCAACATCCTTACAGAGTCATGATATCCCTGTTAGCTAGATTATGCATTTGCTCATTACATTCTAAATCCCTCTCTTTTGTCTTTTACCTATCTCCTAGTGAAATCTCCTTCACTCCCTGTTCTATCTCAATGTTCTGTTTAAAGGTTGGAGTCTCCCAGCATTAAACTCATGGGTATAATCAGTGTTATCTCTATTGGAATCTTATTAATAGGTATGTAATGGATTTTTATTTTGTTTGTTCTTTTTATTTACGGATTATGCCTTCCAGTGTTTTAGGTAAAAAGCCCAGATGCAGTAGTCTTTTTGAGTTACCGCAGGAAGTTACTAAACTTTATGAGTTAAGATGTCTTGGCCTTAATATTTTTTCTGTAATTTTCTGTGGGTTTCCTTTTCTTCCTTGGCTTTTTTTTTCCCTGCTTCCCAGTTGCAAAGGAGACTGTGTTTGAATTCTGGGGGTTAATTTTTGTTATGCTTGCTACTGTTATGTCTGGATTTCGCTGGTGCATGACTCAAATACTGCTTCAGGTACAACATACATTGTGCTTCTTTCCTCTCTTCTAGCAAAGATACGCCAGTTGCTTGGACTAAATTTATTTCTATTTTGGGGAAAAAATGAAAAAAATGTTACATCCTGGTGCCGTTACTGATCTGAAGAAAGAGGCCTATGGTAAGTGTTTCTTTCGTTGTCTTGCAGTAGTAGAACAACATCAAGGGCCTCCAGGTCCTATTCTATGTTATCTATTTGTTGAGTGCATAAGGTTTCTTTTTCCTTATGACGATACTGATCCATTCAACTCCATAAAAGTTCAAGGGAAAATTTCAAATAAGAGCCTGAAATGCCCTTATTTTGTCAAATAAAAGCCTAAAGTAGATTTTATTTCTTTGACGTGGCCATGTCAGTCTAAAATTAGGGATTGAAGTAGCCATGCCAATTTCAAATAAGAGCATAGTAGTCATGATAGTTTCAAATAAGGCCATGAAGTTGTCATAGAAATAAACATATAACTAAGTTCACAAAAGATGAATTACTCACTTCATAGATTGTGATGACCTGCATTTTACAGGCATGTCGAAATTGGGATTGTGTCGGGGCTTCCAATTTTCATCAATGGCAAGAAGCTCTCTCCTGCATCTTTGCTTTCTGAGCTGAATGAGATCGGGGGGAGGCATGGTATTGGTCACATTAACCTGGTTGAAAGATGAAAAGCCGTGGAGTCTATGAGACTCCTGGTGGGACTGATGAAAGTACGAGATTTTTTTACGGCATTTAATCTTCCTAGTTCCCTTTGGATTAGCTTCAGGTGTTTGATCTATACCCATTACCTTGCAGAGCGCAATAGGTGAGGGAATGACTCGTAGAGACCATACTAATGTCTCCAACAAGTACTTTTTTGTGAAATAGATAGTTTAATCTCTATAGAAATGCTGGTAGTTGGTATTAAACTTTTATTGGTTTTTCTGTAGCTATATGCAAATTATGCAATTGGGAAAGATGTTCAAGCTATGAAAGCTATGGTTGGAGAAGAAGCTCTATCTTCGAAGAATCTGATCTATCTCTCGTTCAAACTATTTGGATTCTCCTGCTTCAATTTTCTCCTCTTCCTATTGTCTGTAGTCCACATGATATTTTAAGTAATAATACGTGATTTCTTTTCGTGATATTATTGGCTTCTTTAGGAACATTACAATTTTCTTGAGATATTATGAAGACACTTCTATCAGGTTTTGATATATATGCATGTTTTCTATGAAGAAAAGATAACAAGAATCCTTGCTCGTAAGGCCCCTCCAAATGTATGAAAGCTAATTTCGTTGCTAAATTTGTGACCCAAAATTATTTTCATTGCAATTTTCGTGGCAAAATTCATCGCAAATTAGCAACGAATACATTTTTCGTTGCAATTTAGCAACGAAAAACAAAAAATTTCGTCACTAAATTTTGTGACCCGGAAATTCTTTTCGTTCCTATTTTCGTTGCAACTTTCATGGCAAAGGCCGTTGCTAAATTAGCCACGAATTTTGCCATGAACATATTTCGTCGCAAATTAGCGACGAATTTTGCCACGAACACATTTGCAACGAATTTTGCCACGAATATTTTAGCGATGAATTTTGCCACGAACACATTTGCAACGAATTTTGCCACGAATATTTTAGCGATGAATTTTGCCACGAACATATTTTCGTCGTAAATTAGCGTCGAATTTTTCCACGAGCACATTTGCGACGAATTTTGCCACGAATATTTTAGCAATGAATTTTTCCACAAACATATTTTCGTCGTAAATTTGCGACGAATTTTGCCACGAATATTTTAGCGACGAATTTTGCCACGAATAGATTCCGTCGCTAAATTTTGCGACGCCGAATTAGCGACGAAAGTTTTTTTGTTGCAAAATTCGTCGCAACTTAATTTAGCGACGAATTTTGTCAAATTTTTCGTCGCAAATTCTGTTGCTAAAATCTTGTTTTTTGTAGTGCAAGCGAAAAATAATAGCACAAATGTCTCTGAAAATTGATCGAAGAAAGAGCAAATCCAAAATTTTGGCAGCAGCACACACAACTTCATCTCTCTATTCCGATCCAATTCATCACTGCCATCAATCAACGTGAACACATTGACGAGATGATTCATGCATGATTTGGGTAATCTCATTAGTCTTCTTCCTAACATCCTTTTGGCTTCTACTTAGGATACAAGGTTTGTATATAAATTCATTAGACATCTCCAGATTGGGGGAGGTGTATTATATTTCGGTCATGCCACATGATCCGGCACGGATTCATGTTGACCACCAATGGGTTCTTGACCCATTGACTATTTTGTCTTGGTATAATACCATAATGGGTAGATTCTCAAGTACTGTGACTGTTTGACCAAAAAAAAAAAAAAGGGTATTGCGACTGGACGAGAATTTATGTTCGTTTTGTATATTCCATGCTTCGGACAGTAATTATGATTGTGATTTCTTTTTAAACGAGTCTAAATGAGATGATACATCAATTAAATTAGGATCCAATCATTCTAAAGACAAAGAGTTAACGAATAATTGAAAATGTGGTATTGATGCGTATTCACAGTTGTATTCATGTGAGCGTTTTGCAACAAGGCTCTACAACAGACGTCTGTTTTTTTTTTTTTCTAGTCTCGAATCGAAACCCAAACTCTAAAAGAATGCATAAAATATAAGGGGACAATAAAAGAAAACAGATTATTAATCCCCCTTGAGCATGTGTATCCTTTGCTCTAGTACAAATACAACATCTCATAGGCATCATAAAAGATGTCCAATAAGAGAAGAAAAAAAAAAGAGACAAAGCGTAATAGAGCCACAAGAGAAGGCAGAAGTGAAAAAGCAAAATAACTTATCTCCGTCGTGTCACACCCCAAAACCAAAATAATGGGGGTTGTGACACAGTCATCCCTTTCTCAAAAGGATGCAATCACAACTTAACCAAAATTCAACCTGATAACAAATATGTATATCCATACATACAAGCTCAAGAAGTTCCTTAGTTACAAACATCAGAGCTTGCTACTAAACCATAAATAGATATACACACATATCCTTCCAAATGGTAGAAACGTCTAATATCCACTTAAAAGGGCTCACCAAATACAAAAGGAACAACTCACAACTTATAATAAAAGTTTATCCCCAACAAAATATCCTCCACTAACGATCGCTCACGTTCTACGGGCGACTCGCTGGATCTGAAAAACAAAAAGATAAAAGGAATGAGCTAACACGGCTCAGTGAGTAATACATTTCTTCTAAGCGGATCGAACAATCACTATGCATATTTAAAACACAAAACAAATACCAATGATTTAATCCATTGGTTAATCTCATCAAAACACATGTCAATGGTCTATCCATTGACTAATCACATGCTCAAGGCTCTAACCGTAGTCACGTATAACACTCGTGAAAAAATACAACCAAGATTCCCCCCTTGGCAAGGTCTCCACCTACAATGCCGGTAGCTCGACCCACAAGGATATCCTAAATAGTATGCGTATACCCCAAACCCATCAATCGGGTTCATAGTTATTTTGAGTAGTATAAAATCACAACAACTCAAAATCAATAGCAGAAATCCATCATAAATTATCTCAAAATCAATAGCACAAAGTAATCACAAAACCATCTTGAATAGACAAAACAGCAATAAATGTTCGATTCTGTTTTATGTAACAAAAATGCTCCAAACACCACTTTTTCTTTCCTTTCAAAAGAACAAATCACATTAGAAACTCATATTATACTTTCTCAGAAAAACATGAGTTTACACAAGTCAAAGAAGAAATAGTATTACTCACCAGACGAAGGCAAAATTAAAATGCGACGGTTACTCAAGCCGACGCGTTCGAATTCCTATTCAAAAATACGAAAAATGGATCAAAACAAGTAATATGACACTCTAATGGATGGCCTAACTAATTTACACCTATTTAACAATATAACGACGATCGCGCGTCAACGGAAGCTCGCCCAATAGCAAATTTCCTTTGCTGTCCTTAATGGGCAGTTTGTGCTTTAGAATTAAAAACGTCATAACTTACTCCACCAAGCTCCATTTCAAGCCATCTTATAGTCCAAATGAAGCTTATTCGATGTACTACAAAAGTCTTAACATGGTCAACCTCAAATAGTGAACGAAAAATAAAGATATTGACTCTTGAAGTATGTTGTTCGCGCATATATTGTAGGAAACAGAACAACTCGCGCTTCAGGACTAAAAAGACCATAACTCACTCCACCAAGCTCCGTTTCAATCCATCTTATAGTTCAAACGAAGCTTATTCGATGTACTACAAAAGTCTTAACATGGTCGTCCTCAAATAACAAATGAAAAATAAAGATATTGACTCTTGAAGTATGCTATTCGCGCGCATATTGTAGGAAACAGAACAGCTCACGCTTCAGGAATAAAAGTGTCACAACTCACTCCATCGAACTCCGTTTCAAGTTATCTTATAGTCCAAACGAAGCTTATTTGACGTACTACAAAAGTCCTAACATGGTCGACCTCAAACAACGAACAAAAAATGAAGATATTTGGCTCTTGAAACATACTGTTCGATCGGGTACTATAGCAATCAGAATTGAAAATTTTGTTTCGGACAAACTATAAGTCCAAATTGAGATCCGTCAAATCCCACGGCTTCACAACGTCCTAAATCTTCATCTCCATGTAAAAACGCAGCATTAAAACTCCTCAAATGAACCCAGCAACTTGAACTCAATGTAGGTTCGAAACTAAACCCTAACTCCAAAAATTACTTCAATAGGAAGAACGAGATTTGTGAGAACTTACCGAACGTTGTTAAATGGAGTTGGGATAGTTTGGCGAGACACGTGGTTTGGATACACGAGAAATCCCTTTCTTTTCTTTTCTTTTCTTTCTTCCCTTTCTCTCTTCCCTTTTCCTTTCTTCTTTCCTCTGTTCATGAGTTTTGGCTATAAAGAAGATAAGCTACTCCCTTTTCTTTCTTTCTTTTTGTTGACTTTGGGGAACTGGTGGCTCCCCACCAAATTTGACTTGGTCAAATTTTTTACCATTCAAAGCAAGTGTTACACGTCGAATGGGAATATCCACGCCAAATACAAAAGCACAACAGAAAAAGACACAAGCTCAATAACACCAACATTAAACAACGGTGGCTCGCCGGATCTGGAGCGGTTGAGTGGCCGAAGGAGTGGTTGAGCTCAACGAAATCTAGAGGCTCGGCCCATGGCCATTGAGCCGAGATCTCGACGGGCACAAACTTGACAAGCATGGGGGGGGGGAGTTTTGAGCTCCCCAAACTAGCAAAGGATGAGTGAACAGAGGAAGTAGCATTAGATCTCGAAAGAGTGGTTAGTTTTGTGAGTGAGTGATTTGGTGCGCTAGTGTGTGTTTGTTTGATGTGAACAGGACTTGTCATAGATGCAAGAGTGGACAAGAAAAGACAATTTCAACCAAATCTTCATCTTGTGTTATCAGTCTTTTCTCGTGTGCTTCTAAAGAGCCAATTAATTCACTTACTGACAATTGTCAGTAAGTCCTTATTTGGTTCTATCATTGTGACTATAAGATTGCATTTTCTAGTGAGTGACGCCAGTAATTTTTCTATGACCCTTTGATTTGTAATTTGATCTCCATAGACTCTTATTTAATTAACTAGTTCTTTTAATTTTTCACAATATTCTTGAAAGGTTTATTTACTTTCATTTTTGGAATTCTCAAAACATTTTCTTAGAGTTTGAAGCCAAATAGTATGTACCTTGTCTGATAGAGGAAGTAGCGTTAGATCTTGAAAGCATGGTTAGTTTTGTGAGTGAGTGATTTGGTTCGCTAGCGTGTGTTTGTTTGATGTGAGAAGGACTCGGCAAAGACGCAAAAGTGGACAAGAAAAGGCAAGGATTTACAAAGCACAAAGTGAGACAAATGTTTATTAAATAGTTGTTGATTACAAGGGGAAGGAGAGGCTCTGTGTACGTGGGTAAATGCAACTATTAACTAGTTCTTTTAATTGTTGTTCTATATTTACAAGTACGAGCATTCTTGACTATTTATAGGCAAGTTCAACCGACGTACTTGGGAAAATGAAACTTTTGGTGTCGAAAATTGTGTACGAAGATTACTTTCATACCAAAAGTTTCAATCGAATCATTTTAGTGGTAATTTTTTTTTAAATAATTACTTTGATGCCAAGTCCGATTTGCTTCATCAGAATTCTGACGTGTCATTACTTTATTAGTATTTGAAGTCAACATGGCTTTGGCAAGGTCTAATCAGGAATTAAAAAGATAAAAATTAAAAAATACTAAAAAATAAGAACGCAAACTTAATCAGTTTGCAAAAATAAAAAAAATCTAAAATTTGGAAAATTAGGTTGAAAATAAAAAAAAAACATAAAAACTCAAAAAAAAAGTGAGTTTGCAAAACATGCCCTATCTCGACGATCCTCGCCGCTAGTTTGATTTTTTAAAAAATTTTAAGGTTTTTTTTTTATTTTTAGGCTTATTTTAATTTTAATTTTAATAAAATTTTTATTTTAAAATAATTTAAATTTTAGATAATTTGTAAATTTAAATTTGATTTATTTTAATTTATTTTAAAGTGAAAAAGTTCACATGCAATGTGGACTTTTTCTAAAATGTCATTTTACATTAAAAAATTATTTATTAATTATATGTGGCACTATTAGTCGGAATAGGCACCAAAGTGATCATTTTCTCTCCAACTTGGCACTAAAGTATTCCAATAGAAATTATTTCAATAGAAACATTTGGCATCAAAATGATTTTCGTACACAATTTTTAGCACCTTGAGTGTCCTTTTCCCAACATACTTTTGTACAAATGGTAAAGACAAAAGCTACGTCTCTCCCTTTTTCACCCTATACACTATTTTACTTTTATACAAAAATTTTGTTCAAAACTCTAGACAACTCGACAGACTTCAATTTCACGTGAAGACTAGGTTTTCTTTTTCCTTTTCTTTTTTGTAATATTATAGATTTCTCTAGTAAATGGATCATTCCTTAACAAGTAGAAAGACAGGGGTTTGCCAATTCAAATGCGAAAAGAAAGAAGAAGGTGTCTGATCTAGCTGACGAAGGAAGAGAAAAGAACTAAGAACAAAATAATAAAAAAAACAGTAGAGAACTTTCAAATTTAGAGATTTTTGTGGCTTCATGGGTGTTTTTGCCAGATTCCGGTAGATGACACCATCTGCATTAGATCGCCAAAAGTGTTCCGTAAAATGGTGATCAATGATCAGACCATCACATTAGCAATTCTCAAATAGTCTTCACTAGAAGGACTTGATTAGAATTTTACTAAACTTTTTAGGATTATATTCAAACAATTGAAAGGTTTAGGTTCAAAATGAAATCTGAGTACTAAATTTATGGTTGCAATAGCAATTCCATTAGAATAGGGTGCATACACCATTCAATCACATGCATCATTAAAACTAGTGAATTCAATTGAATTTAAAGATTCTGAGGACCTAGCATACATATGGCAATATGTCATTTAGCATTGATTTTCTTTCTTCATAATAAAATCAACATAATCCTCCTATCTTAAGGAGATTCATTAAAGCCAGATTACTTGCTCTACTTAGATGATTCTAAGGTATTTTCTTAATCTCATATAGTGGAAGCATTTACTACCTATAGCACCCGAAAATAAATATATAAATGATTGTGCTTGCAGCAGAATATCATAAAATTTACCTGTTACTTTACTACAAAGAAGATAAGAAGCATGTCGAGTATAACCAAAATCCCTTACCCACCTTGTGATCATAAGCATTGCTTCTATCCAGAATGTTGTGGTAATATGTGTCGCGACCCCAAAAATATTTATTTTTTTTTTCAGTGAACGGATTATCAGGTTAATTGACTAACCTAATCCGGACCCTCCCAAGTCCTACCGAATCGCAACTTAAGTTCTTTTCATGCAAAGATTTTTTATTTGGAGTCACCACTAATCATTTTTGGTAGGTCGATTAGAAACCTAAATAAATTAGCGGGAGAACTAATTTATTTCTGCGAACCAGAAAAAATGAGTTCGGGGACTTGATTACGCTGGATTATTCTAACGCCCTTTCGGTACCATTTTATTTCATGAAAACTCATTTGGAATGATTGGGAAGAAGTTTGCGTTAAACTGACCAGAAGAGTAAAATGGTCATTTTTCAAGGATCGGGAGGTGGAAACATCAAAAATAAGATTGACTAGTCGAAAAAAATTTTATTTAGATACGCATAAATTAACGACAACACAAATACGAATACGGTATGTGGATATGGAGACATGCGAGTACAGCATGACATAATCGAAATTTAAATCAATTCATTTGGACAAGAAAATTCTCGAAGATTTAATGGCTAGGATTGTTACCTGATTTGACAGATTTGATTGTCGAATTCGGACCTCGTGTCGCCTTATGGATCAAGATTGCGGCTCGAACGATGGGGATGAACTCGTGACTTGTGTTGATCGGTAGAAAAATCAGTGATGGTAACACTAAGATTTAAACTCCCACCATCTTCAAAACTCTCTTTTAAAAAAGATTCTCTCTTTTTTTTTCTCTCTAATTTTTTTTTCAATCTCTCAAAACTCTCTCAAGCATCCAAAATTTTCTTTCTCCCCACTAGAAATCCTCTCTCCCTAGCTCACTTCTTCCTTCTTTTATAACCCACTCATCTATTTCTCATTCTAATTTCTCCACCGACTCTTCTTCATCTCCATCTTCCCTTCTTTATTCTTATCTTATTTTCTCCATCCATTCTTCTCCATCTTTCCTTCTATATTCTAATTTCTCCACTAACTCTTCTTCATCTCCATCTTTCCTTCTCTATTCTTATCTTATTTTCTCCATCCATTCTTCTCTATCTTCTCTTCTCCATCTCTTCTTCTCCATCTTCCCTTCTCTATCCTAATTTCTCTACTAACTCTTCTTTTTGTTATTTGCAAAATAATCCCTCAAGAGTTAGGTATTTGCACTCTAGTCCCTGAGATTTTAAGTATTTGCAATTCAGTTCCCGAAAGAATATTTCTTTAAGTCCAAATCTTCTCAAACTTTTCGACACACCTCCCCTATACTTAGTCGAAATTCACCGCATATCAAATTTAAACTCATTTCTTGCTGCAGAATTTAATTAAAACCCTTTCGCAAAATTGAGTCATTCTGAGTATAATTGGGCCAAGATGAAAAATTTAGGATATTAGAGAATAATGTCACAACTCCTAAAAGTGAAAAATGAAAATAAATTAACTCAAATTGAATTTTTTTTATTCGAGATCATGCCCGTGAAGAAATACACGACCCCAAATTGGATTTTTTTTAAATTTACGATGGCCAACATGAAAAGAAAAACATTGACTATTTTTATGTATTTTTGTGGCCTCAAATGTTATTATTTATTAAATATTTTCCTAATTTCTAAAAAATACAAAAAATTATGAAAAATTATTTTTTATTCAAAAATGGTTCTCTAGGCTTGGCTAAGGTCTCCAAAGTTGAATTTTCAATTTTATGGATTTTCTATTAATTTTCTAAAATAAAAATACCGAAAAATACTGAAACTATGAAAAATCATTTTTTGGTCAAAATTGGTTCCCTAGGATTGACCAGGGTCTCCAAAGTTGATTTTTCAATTTTATGAAGTTTTATGGATTTTCTATTAATTTTTGAAAATAAAAATGTCGAAAAATAATGAAAATATGAAAAATCGTTTTTTGGTCAAAATTGGTTCTCTAGGCTTGGCCAAGGTCCCCAAAGTTTATTTAACAATTTTATGAATTTTTATGAATTTTTTATTAATTTTTTTTAAAAAAAGAAAAGGTGATTAAAAATCAAGGTGTCAACAATATGCCCCCCCAAAGGCTTATTTTCCTCTCTCTTTTTTTTTTTGTTTCTAGGTTACAGTGTTGTTAATTTATATCATTCTTTTCGAAATACAAGCCATTAATCATTTGAACTTGCAGGCATATGAAATTTAGTAGCATGGACGATGAGAAGTGCAATTATAGTCGAGAGTGGCACCATAATCTGAGATCGATGAATGATTGACTGCAGCTGTAGCAGGGAATCGAGTCCGATGGCCTGTGTTGGTGGGATACAACGGAGAGAAAGCAAAGGCAGTGATCGAGAAGGATAATCCATCTGTAACGGTCTTTCTTTTCACTCCTGAAAAATCACCTAGAATATTCGATTTTTGTTGTAATCGAGTATGTGTTTGGCTCGATGAAAAGGGCAATGTCTATCAAACACCTATAGTTGGATAAATGGAGAAATGTGATCCTGAATAAAGTAGCTAATGAAGCTATTTGATATTATAAATGAAACAAATAAACAATTTAATATCACCTTGTTCTGCATACTGGGATTGACTTTGGGGGAGCATGATTTTACTTTGTAAATTTGAACGGTACGCGTTTGAAATCCTAACTCAAATTAACTAGCATATTGGGCACATGAACCCTAATGCTCATTCTCAAACCCTTAACATAAAGGCCAAGTCCCTAGTGCCCGGGCTCATCTAGGCCGCATCCGAGACCCCACCCACCAAGCCAAGGTCATTCTATACCGGTCCTAAGACACCAGTTCTCGTGTCTAGGATGCCAAAAGTGGTAATATTGAGGGTGACATAAGCGATCTGTGCCGTCCAATTCAAAAATGGATGGCCCAGATTGATTAATTCAAAATTTTAAAATTCCCGCCAAAACTTTTTCCCCCTTTAAAAAAGTTGATTTGGATCAATCTGGGCCGTCCATTTTGAATTGGACAGCCCGAATTGGGTAATGTCACCCCTAACATTATGTTAGGGGATCCAAATCCAATATTGAGGCTAAGCCGCGAGTCCTCAGCGTTCGTGCTCAAATCCACCAAGGCCGAAAGAATTCAATTTTTTTAGTTTTATTAATTCAATTATAAATTTATATTTTCTTTTTTTTATTTTTCACTTTCCTTCTTCCTATGACGGTAAGCTCGAGATCATTGATCCCCCGAGACCCCTTCCAGTACGTATATGGTTTGGGAAAGAATCACATGGAATCGAAGCTGGCGAGCTTATAACAACGAAATCTGAAGAGGGTAAGAAATGGTTGCTGGGGTCAAAGGGCTTAGAGAAGGAGTGGCTTTTTGGAGCTCCCTTGTATTTCTTTGTGTATTTGAAGATGTGTTTGTACCTCAATCGGCAGTAGTATATACTAAGCATAGATCCTTCGTAAGGGTCAACGGGGAGTTTGTTGGACCACTTAGAGGTTTTGATGGTCCATCCGGACATAATGATGAAGGGGAAATATTTTCTCTCAATTTGGGGAGGTGATGGTAGGGAGGGTAGATTCCACGTCAACTTTGGTTGGCTACCAACGGGCAAACAAGTATAGTAGCCTCCCACTTTGGGGGCGAGTTATTGGAGTTTCGACTTGATACTTTCACCATTACTTGGGAATATAAGAAGTAGGAATAAGTATAGCACAAGTGTCATAGTTTTCGTACTACGTTCACTTAGGAGCCCTCATTTTTTTTTTGGTTCTCTTAAGTATCATAACTTCTAAAAAAATATTTACTTGAGTGCCATAACTTTCAATCTATCAGTTAAATGGCAATTTTTTTTATTAAAACATTCACCCTAGTGCTGTAAATCTAAAACTAAAAACATGATTGTAATGGCAATTCCCTTAGAATTGGGCGCATACACCATTAAATCATGTGCATCACTAAAACTGGTGAATCCAATTGAATTTAATGATTCCGAGGACTTGGAATATATATGGTAATGTGTCATTTAGCATTGATTTTCTTTCTTTATAATAAAATCATCATAATCCTCCTATCTTAAGGAGATTCATTAAAGTAAGATTACTTGTTCTACTTAGATGATTCTAGGGTATTATTTTCTTAATCTCATATAGTCGAAGCATTTACTGCATAAAAACGCCCAAAAATGGGTATATAAAGGATTGTGCTTGTAGCAGAATATTACAAAATTTACATATAACTTTACTACGAAGAAGATCAGAAGCATGTCGAATATGACCAAAATCCCTCACACACCTTGTGATCATAAGCATTGCTTCTATTCAGAATGTTGTGGTAATATGCCCCGAAACGACTTATGTTCCTCTTCTTCTGCTTCTCTCCAATTTCTAGTTTACAGTGTTGTTAATTTACGTCATCCTTTTTGAAATACAACCCATTATTCATTTGGAGTTGCGAGCAAACAAAATTTAATAGTATGCATAGATGATTAAGCTTGCAATATTGACAACATACTCTGAGACCGAGATCAGTGAATGAATGATTACAACTGCAGGGAATCGAGTCTGATAGCCTAAGTTGGTGGGATACAACGAAGAGAAAGCAAATGTAGTGATCGAGAAGAATAATTCATCCGTGACGGTCTTTCTTTTCCCATTGAAACAGCACCTAAACTATTCGATTTTTGTTATAACTAAGTATGTGTTTGAGCGATGAAAGGGTAATGTCTATCAAACACCTATAATTGGATAAATGGAGGACAATAAATGGAGAACATGTGATCCTAAATAAAGTAGCTCATGAAACTATTTGATAGAATAAATGAAACAACCAAACAATTTGATGTTGCCTTGTTTTGCATACTAGGTTTGAATTTGAGGACAGAGTAATTTTACTTTGTAAATTTGAATAGTATGCATGATTCTTTTGATGAAATTCTATCTCATATGAACTAGCATACTAGGCATAGGAACCCCAACGCTTATTCTCAAACACTTGATACATAGGCCAAGTCCCTAGTGCCTAAGCCAGGGACTTCGACGGCCTAGCCTAGGTCCATCTAGGCCACGTCCAAGACTCCAATCAGGACACCAGGCATGGTAATATCAAGGCTAAGCCCCAAGTCCTCAACACTCGTGCCTAGATCCACTGTCGCGACCTAAAATTCATTTTTTAGGTTAATGGATTATCAGATTAATTGATTAAATTAACTAACCTAGTTCGAGCTCTCCCAAGCTCTACCAAATCGCGACTTTGGTTTTTTGTTCAAATAGTTTTAAAATTTGGAGTCGACACTAATCATTTTTGGTAGGTTGATTAAAAACCTAAGTAAATTAGCGGGAGAACTAAATTACTTCTACGAACCAGAGATTATGAGTTCGGGGACTTGGTTACACTAGTTAATTAAAACTAATGCCCTTTCGGTACTTTAATTTCATGGATATCCTAATTTGACAACTCATGCTTGGTTTATTCCTAAGGCTCTAGTGAAGTGTTCTCTTTTTGTATTTTCACTTTTTTAAATGGAATATACGTGAGTGACATTTTTTTGGTATTTTCAAAATATTAAGTATTTCCCTGAAGCTGAAAGAGAGAGTGAGTTAACGACTTCTGTGCAGTACTGCGAGCTACTCATTTTGGGGTTTAGTAATTCAAAAATTAAATTACAGGAAGTAAATGACAATAAATAAAGACCACCAATGGATAGCTCAGCCTTGGCTTGGCCCTCTCCTTTGGGGTTTAAGGTGCAGGAATTTAAATTGCAGAAATTTAAAATGACCTCCAGTGAGCGGGCTCTGCCCTTCACATTCTAGGGTTTAAATTCTTTAAAATAAAACAAATTGATTTGACAATTTGGGCGGAAATCCATCGACGGATCAATTGAAAATTTAATAAGCACTCAAAAGCTCGTCAGCGCCAATTTTACACCTCCATGGAATTTATCATTAACTTGGGGTTGTCCTTTGCCTGACATAAAAATATGGAGAAATGGAGTAATAGAGCAAATATGATTTAATTCACATTACAAATTAGAACAATGAAAGATGCACTTATCTTCAATGGCATTATGAGAAGTGCTTGATGGATATATTTGGTTCCTGCCTAAAATCAAATATGGGGAAATGGGAGAAAAGTAGAAAATTTGAGCTAGTTTATACTAAAAAAATAAAGAGAGTAGAGGGACACTTAACTTCAAATCTAGGATGAATTCTTGATTTATGTTGATCGATGAAGAAATTGATGATGCTAACCCTCTAGCTTTAAACTCCCATCATCTTCAAAATTCTCTCTCTCTTTTTGGTATTTTCTTTCTCTCAAATTTTTCTTCAATCTCTCAAAACCCTCTCAAACATCCAAAATTCTCTCCAAAAATTCCCCTCTCAAGCTCACTTCTTCCTCCTTTTATAACCCACTCATCTATCTCACATTCTAATTTTTCCACTAACTCTATCTGTCATTCTAATTTCTCCACTAATTCTTCTTCATTTTCATCTTCCCTTCTTAATCTCTATCTCACATTCTAATCTCTCCACTAACTCTTCTTCATCTTCATCTTCCATTCTCCATATTTATCTCCCATTCTAATTTCTCCACTAACTCTTTTTCATATTCATCTTCCCTTCTCCATATCTATCTCCCATTACACTAACTCTTCTTCATCTCCATCTTCCCTTCTCTATTCTCATCTTATTTTCTTTATTTTTTCTTCTCCATCTCTTCTTCTCCATCTTCCCATCTCCATCTCTTCTTCTCCATCCTCCCATCTTCATCTCCTCTTCTCCATCTTCCCTTCTCTATTCTAATTTCTCCACTAACTCTTCTTTTTGTTATTTACAAAATAATCCCTCAAGTGTTAGGTATTTGTACTCTAGTCCATGAGATTTTAAGTATTTGCAATTCAGTCCCTGGAGAAATATTTCTTTAAGTCCAAATCTCCTCACATTTGTTTTGACATACCTACTGCATGTTGAATTTAAGCTCATTTCTTCCTTTTGAAAATAATGCAAAATTTAATTAAAGCCCTATTTGTAAAATTGAGTCATTCTACGCATAATTGGGCTAAGATGAAAATCTAGAATATTAGAGAACAATGTCACAACTCCTAAAAGTGAAAAATGAAAATAAATTGACTCAAATTGAATTTTTTTAGGCCCGATTCGAGATTATGATCGTGAAGGAAAACACGACCCCGAATTGGATTTTTTAAATTTACGATGGCCAACATGAAAAGGGATTTAAAGGAAAAATATTGACTATTTTTATGTATTTTTGTGGCATCAAATGCTATTAAATATTTTCCTAATTTCTAAAAAATATATTTAAAAAAATACAAAAAATATGAAAAATTATTGTTTACTCAAAAATGGTTGCCTAAGCTTGGTCAAGGCTTCCAAAGTTGATTTTGCAATTTTCTCATTTTTTTCTTGTTTTTTTATGAATTTTCATGGATTTTCTATTAATTTTCGAAAATAAAAATACCGAAAAATACTGAAAATATAAAAAATTATTTTTTTGGTCAAAATTGATTCCCTGGGCTGGGCCAAGGTCTCCAAAGTTGATTTTTTAATTTTATGAATTTTTAGGGATTTTCTACTAATTTAATTTAGAAAAAATGATTAAAAATCAGGTGTCAACATCCACCAAGGCAAAACAAATATTTAAAAATAATAAGTTTTTTAGTTTTTTAATTTCAATTTCAAATTTATATTTTTTTTCTTCTGTCTTTTGTTTTTTTTTTCTTTTTTTCCTTCTTCCTTTGAGCTCGAGGATCACCCAATCCAATGAGGCCCCCTCCAATATGTGTGTGGTTGGGGACGAATCACGCAGAAGTTGGTGAGCCTGTAACGATGTGATCCAACGAGGGTAGGAAGTGGTCGTTGGGTCCAAAGGACATGGACAAGAAGTGGCTTTTCCTTAGTTCCAATGTATTTCTTTGTGTACTTGAAGATATGCTTGTATCTAAATCGACAGCAATATATACTAAGTGTAGATCCGTCTATGGCTCAACAGGGAATTTGTTGGACCACTTAGAGGTTTCGATGGTCCCCCTAGACATAATGATGAAGGGAACAATATGATGTAGGAGGTCATCATCCCGATGGATTGTGGTTTGGTTAATCTATAAAATCACTTTTGGGTTAGTATGGGTGTAGTGGTGCTAGTTGATCCGACCTTCTTCCTAGGTCATATGTAGTATACTGTATTTGTTTAAATATTATATTAAGTTGGTAACTAGCGGAGTTAATGCAAAGAAGCATACATACAATCATCAAAGAATGTTGGTCCATATCTAAGGCAATAGGCTTGGGGCTATGAACCGAACATTGTCTGGACGACTTGGTACTTTTACCATGACTTAGGAATATAAAAAATCCGGTTCATTTTTTATACCTCTAGTTATGGTTTTAGGATCCATGATCCTCTTCGGATATTGACCCAAAGCTTAACCTTCGATAACTTCTTCATTCGATGTTCAATCATGTCGATTTTCATTGATTTGGAACCTGTTGTTTCATGATGTACAATTGAAATCGGGAAATCATAAATTTACAATGGAAAAAACATGCAACGGATCCTGAAGTTTGACCATTAGATTTGGGTAGCAATATGGATATTAAATAAATATTTTGATGAGTACAAGCCATTTTCTATGTTGAGAATGTTGAAATCCTCTATTTTGTTGTGAAGTTGACAAAAATATCCATTATTGATCTTCCTAGATGCAAGTTGTTTGTGTTCAAGTTGTATCCTTGTTGAAAAGAATTTTGATATAATCAGTAAAAAGATTCATTGACTTGATGAATTTATGAGGAGTTCATACACTATTGGAAATGCCAAGAAGTTTAGTAAGGGTGTGCAAACAGGCCCGAACCTGACAAACACCGGACCAATACCAGACTGGCTAAGTTAGTCCCATCCTTGAGGGGGACGATCTGGTCCCCTGTTCTATGGTAGATGGGACCAAATCGGACCAGCTGAACCCAATTGCCTAGGATATATATAATTTTTATGTATATATAATTAGAAAAAAGAATTAGAAATGTTTGACTTCAAACAAAACAGTACAATTTCCTGGTCTTCACTTATTGAACTAGGTTCGGCATTTTTCTATACATGAGCTTCTAGAGCTACAATAGCAACTTTTGGAACTGCACACTTGAATGGCTCGCGAAAGGTATCATACAAGCACTTTACCTACTTCAAAAGCATAGGTAGACAAATTGAAGTAAAAGTCTTCAATAGAATTTTAGTGGAAAAATTAGAATGGGAGATAGATGAGTAGATTATAAAAGGAGGAAGAAGTGAGCTTGAGGATTGAATTTTTTGGGAGAGAAAATTTTGGATGTTTGAGAGAGTTTTGGGAGATTGAAGAAAAATTTGAGAGAAAAAAAAATACCAAAAAGAGAGAGAATTTTGAAGATAATGGGAGTTTAAAGCTATGGGTTATCATCACAAATTCCTTCATCGATCAATATAAATCAAGAGTTCATCCTCGTCAACGAGCAAGTAAATTCGAGCTAAGTGTTTTTATTTATTCATTTATTTATGGTTTTACTCGCAAATTAGCACAAATTGTATACACTTTCTCCATCTCCGTTTTTTTTTCATATTTTATGTCAGGAGAAGGATATCTCTACGTCAACAGCAAAAATCTCGTAGAGATGCAAAAATCGGCCCAGACAAGCTCCTAAGCTGTCCACCGATTTCTCAACTGATCTGTGACTAAAAGTCCCTCTTAATTCAAAAGAAACTCTCTATATTGGGAACATAGAGAGCGAAAATCAATTATAGAAATCCCTCTAAAAAAATGGGAGATAAGTACTCTTTCCACTCTTCTTGTTTTAGGTGCAGATTAGCACATATTTTGTATACTGACACTTCACTCTATTTTATGTCAGGAAGCCGCAGCTCTATATCAATGGTCAACCTTATGGAAGCACAAAATCGGCTTGGAGGAGTCCTCAAGCGCGCACAAATTTCAAATTGTTGAATCAATTCGTTGTATTTCATTTTAAAGAATTCATACCCTAGAATGGAGAGGACAAAGTACATCCGCAATTTAAATACCTGCACTATAAATCCCAAAGGGAAGAGCCAAGCCAATGCTTAGCCTCCCATTGGAGGTTTTTACTTACAGTAGTTAAATACCTGCAACTTAAATACATGTACCTTAAATCCCAAAGGGAAGAGCCAAGCCAATGCTTAGCCTCCCATTGGAGGTTTTCACTTACAGTAGTTAAATACCTGTAACTTAAATACCTGTACCTTAAATCCCAAAGGGAAGAGCCAAGTCAATGCTTAGCCTCCCATTGGAGGTTTTTACTTATAGTAGTTAAATACCTGCAACTTAAATACCTGTACCTTAAACCTCCAGTAGTTAAAATACTTGCAACTTAAATACATGTACCTTAAATCCCAAAGGGAAGAGCCAAGCAAATGATAGGCCTCCCATTGGAGGTGTTTATTTACTGTCATGTACTTCCTATAATTTAATTTTTGAATCATCATACCCAAAAGATAAGTAGGTCGTAATACTGCATAGAAGTCGTTAACACACTCCCTCTTTCGGCTTCAGGGAATCTTTAACACTTAAAAAAATATAACAAATAAAAATATATATCATCCATGCATCCTATTTAAAAAGTGAAAACACAAAAGAGAATACCCTACTAGAGCCTTAGGAATAAACCAAGCCTGAGTTGCCGAATTAGGATATCCATGAAATTAAGGTACCGAAAGGGCATTAGTTTTAATTAATTAGTGTAACCAAGTCCCCGAGCTCATAATCTCTGGTTCGCAGGAATAAATTAGTTCTCCCGCTAATTTATTTAGGTTTCTAATCGACCTACCAAGAACGGTTAGTGGCGACTCCAAATTTCAAAATCATTTAAACAAAAACCAAAGTTGCGATTCGGTAGGACTTGGGAGGGTCCGCGTTAGGTTAGTCAAATCTAATTAACCTAATAATCCGTTAACCCCTTTAAAATTTAAAATTTTTTTAGAGGGTCGCGACAGCTTGGCGACTCCGCTGGGGATAGAGATTTTTAAATTTTCGAAAAAAGATACCAATTGGAATACTTAAATTTTTTCGAAATTTTAAAAGTCTTAGTGGACTTAGGCCAATGAAAATTTCATGGATATCTCGCTTCTGGCGATCTTGCTTGGGACTCATTCTATAGGTGTTATATGTTTTTGCAGGATGGGAGTTATAAGGGGCGGAGTGTTTGGCTAACCCATTTGTTTTGCAGGCTCGATGTTGGGATTATGTTTAATTTCACACATTTTTAGAAGCGCTGTTTTAATATCAATTATTGTGCATGTCTTGCATATTCTGAGGATTACAACACCTGCACACACAAGCATCTAAACCCAAGTCACGAAATTTTTCCTAGGTAACCATAGATAGGGATCGAATATGCAAAGCTCTTACGTCGATTGCGCTTGGGTTGACCATATTTTATCCCGCTCATTATTTGAATTAACAATTCTTCCCATTGTGATTTGATTGCGTGGAGGGTAAGGTTGTCAATTCAGATAGTGGGGGCCTTTTAGGTCCATACCCTGTCTCTCCTTCTTTTATTTTCTAGAGTCCACTCCTCACTTGAGTCATGCGCATGACTATGTGATTTGCATTTCTCCAAGGTAAAAGTAAGTTCTCTAATTTTATCCTGTATTTATTTTCGGTCGGTCCATGCTATGTGTTAGTCAGTTTTTGAGCTTGATATTACGACCATTCTTTTAAAAGAAAATAAAAATTAAATTTGTCCCTCATTTCTTTTAAAAAAAATTTGAAAAAATGATGTGAAAAAATCCATTCATGGGAATTTTATTAACCAATAAGGGATTTTTGTCATGTTTTTATTGCTTCAATAAAAATGAAATTTTCCTGAAAAAATTTTCCTCTGAAAATTTATTTCAATAAAAAGAAAAATTCCTTCAAAAAAAAACTCTAGTAGACATCAAGTGATTTTATCACATTCTTTCAAATTATAAAAACTTGCAACAAAAATTCTTTTCGAGAGATTCGCTCATGTTTTTCTAAGAAAATTTTCTCTAAATAAAATTAGACTAATGTCTCGGGGGAATTTTGTTAACCAATAAAGGATTTCTGCCATGTCTTTCCTGCTTCAATAAAAATAAAATTTTCCTGACAAATTTACCTCTGAAAATTTATTTTGATAAAAAGGAAATTCCTTCAAAAATTTTAGTAAATGTCAAGAGATTTTGTCACATTCCTTTAAAAAAATAATAAAAAAAAGAGTAATAAATCTGCAAAAAAATTCTGTATCAGAAATTAACCCATTTCTTCCTAAGGAATTTTTTTTTTCTGATTTCTCTATAAAATAGAAAAAATCAAATTGGACTAATATAGGAGTCATGGACCGACATTCCTTGTGTCGCATACTAATTATATCCTTTTCTTTTGCAGAGAGATCCTAGATACCCCAGACGGGTGTAAAAATTAAGTTCAATAATATATCAAGAATCATCTTCAGAAATACCGAAAGACGAAAAACACCGAAACTTCAACCGTTAATTCAGGGGGGCAAACGAACGCTGTTCATCTTTGACAGACAGAGTTGTGTCAATCCGTAAACTTGTATGGGCAGTGTATTCTGATATGACGGTGGATTTATACTGATTAAACACGGGGGCATATTTAATGTATTGCAGAGGATCCCGCGTCTTTTGAAAGACAATATGGATTATATAATCAGAAACCATGAAATAAGTACCTTAACCTGATTAAATCAACCAGAGACCGGTCTTAAAATTTCTTCGGATCCGAAACACGTGGAGGGTTTTAGAGGACCGAGGTTCTATTAATGAACGTGGCCCACGGACACTCCCCCAATACTACAGGTGCCCGAAAGCAACAAAACACGGTTGAAGTGGAGGACGCAACAAATGGCCGAATTTATTGGCACACTGATCGAGTGGTGGTAGCTTTATTAATTTACATGATTGAACCCGGGTCTCTAGGCGGCTGGTGGAAAGCCACACTAAATGCCTCTCTAATGTTCTTGATATCATCGTCTACCACAACCCGCGAGAGCATCATGAAAAAGATTAAGTCTCAATATCCTCAGCACCCTAAATCGTTCCCCAAGAGAAGAGATGATAGGAAAACAAAAGTATAGACATGCAAAACATTCCTTTTATTCCATACATCAACAGGTTTTACAATAGCTCACTGGGAAGGAAAAGTAAAGCCAAACTGAGCCCTGATAACCATTACGAAGGAGCTCAACTGACTCTCCAAACAGTTGATGCTCCGGATGCACCGGACGTTCTCGGGATCAAGCTCCGCGAGCCTAAAGAAGAGACGATCGCGCTTCTCCTTAGACTGGGCCATACTGGCCTCGTAATGCTCGACGACAAACTCCAAGTCCAAAATCGCCGCCCTCTTGAAAGCAATGTCTGCCGTAATGTCATCAAGTCTCTCCTGCAGCCAACCGCATTTGCACCTCATCATAATATTACCCGGCTCCTGTTCGGCGTAAGTTCGGACCAAGGCCAGACGGTCCACCAACTTTCCCCTCTCACGAACCAGCCACGAAAGCTGATCATTGGCAAACTTGAAGGCTTTCTTGTGATTATCAACCACAAATGTGACTGTTTCCAGATGCTCGTGCCGTTCTTGGTAACGAGCTTTCACGACGGCAGTCACAAGGACCGTCTCATAAGCACGGTTATAGGCGGCCAGAAAATTAATGAAGAGGGTCGGGAAGTTCCGATACTCCCTCCCCAGTTGGGTACTCTCAACAGAAGCAGCGTCCACGGTCCTGAATAAATCGAGGATTTCAGCCTCAATGGTAGAGTTTTTGGCTATATGAGCGTAACCTCTACCAAGAAGATTGTAGAGTTGTCGCGACCCTCTAAAAAAAATTTTATTATTAAAGGGGGTTAACGGATTATTAGGTTAATTAGATTTAACTAACCTAACGCGGACCCTCCCAAGCCCTACCGAATCGCAACTTTGGTTTTTGTTTAAATGATTTTTAAATTTGGAGTCGCCACTAATTGTTCTTGGTAGCTCGATTAGAAACCTAAATAAATTAGCGGAAGAACTAATTTATTCCTGCGAACCAGAGATTATGAGCTCGGGGACTTGGTTACACTAGTTAATTAAAACTAATGCCCTTTCGGTACCTTAATTTCATGGATATCCTAATTCGGCAACTCAGGCTTGGTTTATTCCTAAGGCTCTAGTAGGGTATTCTCTTTTGTGTTTTCACTTTTTAAATAGGATGCATGGATGGTATATATTTTTATTTGTTATATTTTTTAAGTGTTAAAGATTCTCTAAAGCCGAAAGAGGGAGTGTGTTAACGACTTCTGTGCAGTATTACGACCTACTCATCTTTTGGGTCTGATGATTCAAAAATAAATTATAGGAAGTACATGACAGTGAATAAACACCCCAATGGGAGGCCTAACATTGGCTTGGCTCTTCCCTTTGAGATTTAAGGTACATGTATTTAAGTTGCAAGTATTTAAACTACTGTAAGTAAAAACCTCCAATGGGAGGCTAAGCCTTGGCTTAGCTCTTCCCTTTGGGATTTAAGGTATAGGTATTTAAGTTGCAGGTATTTAACTACTATAAGTAAAAACCTCCAATGGGAGGCTAAGCATTGACTTGGCTCTTCCCTTTGGGATTTAAGGTACATGTATTTAAGTTGCAGGTATTTAACTACTGTAAGTAAAAACCTCCAATGGGAGGCTAAGCATTGGCTTGGCTCTTCCTTTTGGGATTTATGGTGCAGATATTTAAATTGCGGATGGACTTTGTCCTCTCCATTTTGAGGTATGAATTTTTTAAAACGAAATATAACGAATTGATTCAACAATTTGAAATTTGTGCGCGCTTGATGACTCCTCCAAGCCGATTTTATGCTTCCATAGGGTTGACCATTGATATAGAGCTGCGGCTTCCTGACATAAAATAGAGTGAAGTGTCAGTATACAAGATATGTGCTAATCTGCACCTAAAACCAGAAAAGTGGAAGGAGCACTTATCTCCCATTTTCTGGGAGGGGATTTCTATAATTGATTTTCGCTCTCTATATTCCCAATATAGAGAGTCGCTTTTGAATTAAGAGGGACTTTTAGTCACAGATCAGCTGAGAAATCGGTGGACAGCTTAGGAGCTTGTCTGGGCCGATTTTGCACCTCCGTGGAACTCGTCGTTGATGTGAAATCTTCCTTTTACCTGACATAAAAATTTAGAAAAATAGGGGAAAATGGGAGAGTGAGAAATCTATGCTCATTTATTAATAATCACAATGATGATAATAATAATAATAATAATAATAATAATAATAATAATAATAATAATGCTAACAAATAAATCGATAAAAAAAATAAAAAAATAAATAAATAAAGAAGCGAGAAAACACTTAGTTTCTTTTGCTTGAAATAAAGTCAGTTTACGAAACCAATTTGCTGCTTTTCAAGACGAAGCTCAGTGAATGACAAAAAAAAATCTTTATGGTTCCGTGCATGCTCCAGAGCTATGGTTTTGCCGATCGGGAGAAAAATCCCGCAAAGATTTGCACGTCTGGCCTTGCTGGGTAGCCAAAATGAACATCCTTAAGCTCAATGTCGCTCCTTCATCGGTAAAAAGCTTCAATTTTCATAGTTGCATCTTCATTACGTCCATGGTTCGGGGCCCTCCAACTAACCAGATTTCCCAGACTCAGATACGTATTAGAGCCAATCTGATTTTTTTTTGCCGTTTTTACATCGAATTAATTCGGGAAATTGGACTATCAAGGTCAATTCTCTGACTAAACTCGCCCTCTTGGAGGCGTAAAAACCAGTTTCTCATAAACCTATATGCAAATGCTTGGGGTTTCGATTTGACCCAACAAATTAAAAAAAATACTTACAAATACGAATGCCATCTCCTGTCTTCCCTGCGTAACAGTAGAAAGTGAACACATAATAATAACTATATAAATAAATCAGCACTTTCGGTAGCATTAGAATAATTCCATTAACTAGATAAAGTGTCCACGAAAATATAAAGAAGATTTTTGCAAGCGAAACATGTTGCTCAAAAGTTGATCCATCCTTGCATAAATAGGAATTTGGACCAGCATCTGCGTACAAGACAAACTAATAATAATAAAAAAAAACTATCTGAACATAGCCATCAAATCACAAGGCACTCACAAGAAACATGAGAACACTATTTCTTACTATTAGAGTAAATATTATATTATCGTTCTACGTGGAGGTTTTTCTTTTAGTGCATAGAGCTTCCCAGGCGTGCCGATTCATAGAAAATAAAAAAATAAATAAAAAGTAAAGAAATTAATCACACTTGATATCTGCCAGCTGATTAGGGTTAACATAGAAGATATGTGTTTTCGCAAAACTAATCCCTTCCCATGTTCACGCACTAAGTATGCCAATGCACTCCTGCCGCTATATCATCAATGGCTCTCTTCTTGCATAAAAAGAAAGTCAAACCAGAGGGAGGAGAGGACAACCGTCTCAAAGCTTGATCCATGATATCAAAGGCAGTAATCACGTGTAGAGATATAGTTGTAGTCAAAAGGACGTTAAGTTATTCTAATAAAGCCCAACTTTTATTTTTGACATTTTGCTTTCTGAATTCAGATTTCACCTATACATGTTTCGATGAATTTAAAATTCAATTGGCATTAGCAGAAGTTAATTTACCGGAACACTGCCCAGAACTTTAACGAATTTTACATTGAATAAGAATACAAATGTCAAAACCGTGTTCTATAGTTTCTAGTTCTCCAATTTAGCCGTAGGTTCCAGGTCTCCAACAAAAACTACTTAAAAGAGAAGGTTTACCTGAGCGACCTCGACAATGAACGACTTACTGAGGTAACTAAGTCGGGTCAAAGCGGGATCGATGCCGATGGCGTCATTTGGTTGGTGACCAGTATTTTTCGATGGGTTTCACGGTTCATTGTCTCGCGGCCGTCGCCTCCTCCGACGAATGGAAGAAGATTCTCCAGCAATTCTTTTTCAGGCCCCCCCATTGCAGGAGTTCTTCATCATTTTATTGGATTCCTCGGAGCTAACCACCTTTCCTCTCCTAGGGACATCCACTAGTCCTCTCTCTCTTTAATCTACCCCCTATGAAAAAGCTATCCGCTGCGTTTTTTTTTTTAACCTCTCTCCATCTTTCCCAAGATTGCCTTGCTTTAGGCTTGCAAGCATCACGTGTCCGCCTTCCACTAAGGGTCCTCTTGTGATTTTTTTTTATATTACCTCTTCCCCACTCCCCTTTTTTATTCTTTCCTTGCTCTCTTTATTTTGTGCGGCCTCTCCATGCCTTGACCACCGAATGTGTCGGTTTGACCATCAATTCGTGTCACCCCTTTGCGCCATCTGAGTTTCTTGAGCCAATGACCATCAGGTATTAGGGAACGCAGAATTTTCTATGAGTACCCGTAAATTCCGCGATGGACGATTGTCATCTAGTAAGTTGTCCAGTCAAAGTAGATGTTGCAGCAACTCTAGCTCGTTTCCCTTGGACCAAAGACGAACTTGTCCCGTGAGGCATGTCATACTAAGATGGGATAACCTTCAATGACCCAGTTCGTGATCTCCTATCGCCGTCAGCCACCGTCAAATCTTCATTTGCCGGCCATCTCGAACTCATTGCAGCCAGAACAAAGCACAACCGAGCATACACACGAATATCCCGAAGGAATCCTCTCTCGAGAATTTTTGAAGTCCAATCGTCGATAATCCTTCTCCATCGCTATCTAGAAGTTGTCGCAAAACCGTCGATTGCCATCGTCCCTTGCTTTCAAGTTTCGCTGGTCGTGCTTCTCCTCTCCTCTGTTTTTACGATCCAATTCTTCGAATTTTCTCGCGCTCGCTCGATCTTCTTCGTCGGTCCCGATCATCAGCGCTTCCTGTTTTTGCTTTAAACAACAACTGCTTCCCACCTAAGGTAACCAAGAGCAAGGCTACCCTTCAAACTACCACCTCCTTGCTTCCAAAAATTGTCCAACCAGGCTTGAGAGAGAGAGAGATATTCAATTGCTTGAGAGCGACCTCCCACCATTATCTTCTTTGGTCAAACTTAGCTCTAACTAGATGCCACCGTCACTGCCTTTTCTCTGTTTTGGATTCTCACCTTTTATTATTATTGTTATTATTTTTTTTACCGAATGTACAACTGGTAGTCTCCTAGTGCGCTTTGAAAATTTCTTATGTTTAATAATTGCAGCACAATTGTTGGACCGTAGCAATAAATTTTTTTATTCTACTGCGTATCATCCTTAATGAGTTCGTGTACTTACGCAGTTGGATATCCTTGAATAGGTAACATAATTATATGATACCCATTATAATTTGTAGCATTAGGGACTAGAAAACCATGCTCTTTTCATAACAACTTTTTCGGGCCGAAAGCGTGAGAGATCCTAATTGTTTCACCATTTCAATCGGTCATAGCGTGACCAAGAACACCCAAGAGGAAGCTGGCGATATGGAAGAGAGACTCGTCAAATGATAAATTGAATTCGAAAAAATCGAACGCAATGCTGAAATGTGCACCGCCAGGCCATTGAAAAGATTTGGACCATTAGAAGACGACGTCACAACTCCAGAGACGCAAAAAATGAAAATTAAAGAGCTAAAATGAATTTCCTAATTTTCCTAATTTTAATTTTTTTTATTAACATGAAAATGAGATTAACAAAGTAATTCTCAACTTCAAATTAATTTTTTTTTGTAGATTTTCTTTGGCCAAAATGAAGAGAAAATTAAAATAAAAATATTGACTATTTTTCACAATTTTATGGCCTCAAATGCTATTTTTATTAATTTTCAAACATTTTTTATTTTCCAAAAATAAATAAAAAATGCGAAAAATATGAAAAATTATTTTTTGGTCAAAATTGGTTCCCTAGGCTTGGGCAAGATCCCCAAAGTTGATTTTCTAATTTTATGAATTTTTATGGATTTTATATTAATTTTCGAAAAATACTGAAAATATGAAAAATTATTTTTTAATCAAAATTGGTTCCCTAGGCTTGGCCAAGGTCCCCAAAGTTGATTTTTTTTATTTTATGAATTTTTATGGGTTTTCTATTAATTTTTGAAAATTAATAAATAAAAAATACCGAAAAATACTGAAAATATTAATTTTGAAAGAGAACAGATAATTAAAAATCAGGTGTCAACAAGAGTCTCTCCCACCCAGCCAGGACTTCGGCGGATAAGGTATGGTTAAGAGAATTGGCCATTTTTGAAAGCAGAATACGAAAGAAAGGGGGAGAGAGGTGAGGCAGATGAGCGGAATGCGAAGATGGTAATCTGCTTTGAAGTAAATATTGATTTCATAGTGACGGTATCAACCAGTCAAGATTTCTCTTATCTACCATTCTCTATTGGCACCACCCTCGTTGGCTCGAATTCCCATCAGATGGCGACCTCGAGCCAAGCGAGTCCGAAATCTCCGCAAAAATTTTGAAGAGGCACCACCACTTTGAAAAAGAAGACGGAAAGATGAGCTGAGTGGAAGACACGGCAAACGTTAGCGAAAAGGAGATACGACTTGTCTTCATTGGAGGACCCGCCAGTAAATCGACGATGGAGATCTTGACAGGGGCCCTTTATCACGAAAAGAAAGAAGAAGACAAACTAAGCGAGAAACAAGGATTTCTCCTTTGATCAAAAGCTGAATATCATATTTTCTCCCTCAAAAAATCTAATAGCGCTGCCCGTGAAGAGGGAAGTCGTTGCTATTGCCAGAGAGAGAACTTGTCCTCATTTGATAGTGAGAGTGAGAGTTTATCTGCAAGAACTCGCAGGAGAAAGATAGAGAGGAAGGAGTTCTCGTGGGAGAGAAATTCAAAACCTTCACCATCAAAGCATCGGCTTTCAAAGCCTGTTATGAGAAGCCATCGACGATCCCGTGATCCCTCAAGTCCAAGAAGACATCCTGAGGCGGTCTCGAGTCAGCAGTCCTAGATCCAGAAATATGTCGAGCATTAGGGAAACGGGCGCATGTTCAACCCTGGTCGAAGCTGATGAAGTTCCTTACCCTGAGGGTCTACTGGTCATGGCCATTGATGGTAATCCAGTCTATCTGTCAATCCTTGTTACCGTATTGAGAAAATGTCAGTATAAGGTTTTAGCTCAAGCAAAAGCGACAGAGGCCTTAGAAGTATTAAGGAGGAGTAGTGACCAGTTTGATAACATCCTCACCGCCATGGTAGGGATTAACATGGATGTTTTCACTCTCTTGAAATTCATCAATTCTGAATTAAACATGCCAGTCGTCGTAATATCGGCAAGCGATGATCAGCAAGCCATAATGAAGGCTGTTTTACACGGGGCCCAAGACGTCGTAACGAAACTAGTTAGGGTTCAGATTCTTCAAAACATATGGCAGCACGTGGTGAGGAAGCAATTACACGACCAAGAGAACGATCATCAAGCCTTCAATATTGTTCCAAGCAACTGGAAAAAGAAGATGAGTTGGTCTCCCGAGCTGCATCGTATGTTTGTTAATGCAGTTCAGCAGCTAGGAATCGATTCGACACGGCCGCAACATATACTGGAAATTATGAAGGTAGAGGGACTCACTAAAGGAAATGTTTCGAGTCATCTTCAGAAGTACAGAAAAAGGGTGAGAGAACACAATGCAGCTCAGAATCAAGAAAACCAAGGCGAGACTGATCCAAGCCTGAACGTCAAGTCTCCTCGCCACCATAAGTTCCGCAGGTTAGCATGGGGCGAGCCACTTCCCATCATCAACCAAGCCAGTAGCCGTGCCATCAATCCCCCAGGCGTTAATCAAAGTATCCCCCAGAATCACCCTAATGCTCTTCAAGAGTATAGACCGCAGGGGCAGTGTATTCAGATTCCTTGGTTTGAGCACCAACCTGTGGCTAGAATTCATCCCATGATCAGTGCGCCTGCGCAGCCAGAGAATCAGACAAGAAGTTATCCTGAGCACTTCCACTTCTCTAATCCTCGAATGGAAGGAGTTTTTAGTAGCAGGACAGTTGGTGATCCCCACACTTTCTCGAGTAATGATGAAGGCTCCAGCACGAGAAGTCAAATTGCTCATGGCGAGGACAGAATGAGAAATCTACCGCCAGCATTTGCCAACAACAATGCCCAATTCGAATATCAGTTGCTGGAAGGTTCAAGAGATTACCCAGATGATGAGCTTACTGCCCTGGTCAACCAGTTTAGGGTTGACAGACGTCCCAAGCCGCGATCAGGAGCCAGTGAGTAGGGACTCTTAAACATCGGTCATCCACACCCGAACCAACACGAGACTAGCTGATTATCGAAGAGCCACAGGAAAGGCAGAACTGACCTTGAATAAGTGCACCTTTCATTTCATGCTTAATTCCCCTGCGTATGATATTTCCAGCTTTCTAGGTGTCTAGATTTAATTCAGAGGCAAGGGGGTAGTTTGTTTTTTTTATCCCGTCGAATGCGTGAATCCATTTTTATGCTAGACTCAGGGCGGATCAATTTGTGGCAATGTCGCTGACTGCCATAATGAGAAATGTTGAATGGCCTCACGTAGGGAAATTTCAAGTGAAAAGCCCAAGCGAGCTCGAAGACGGATAACTGTGTGTCGTTCCAATTTACCCTCAATCGTTGCAAAATGCTAAATTGGATTTGTTCCATTCTCACCCAGGGGATTGTAAAGTGCCTCAAGAGTGTCGCAAAATGAAATGACCCAATGGAATGCGATAGGACTCATTCGCCTTGAAGGTAACCTTCAAATTAAAGGAGCCCTCCGGTCCACGGACCCGATGGCATGGAAAATGATGATGGTCCAAGGCAACTCGAAAGAAAACAAGGCCCAACTAAGCAAAGCACTTATGTGGCAAGCTCAAAGTGAATGGCAACTCGGGACATACAATTCAATCCAGTCCAAATGAAGGAACTTCCTCAATTCAAATTCAATGAAAGTACACACAAGGGTAAAACAGTATCGTTCCAATTTTTCTAGAATATAAAGAACGTATACTACCGCATTCTCTTCCATTTTTGCAGGGGAAGTTTCTACTGGCCAGATTTTCCTGTCTACCATTCCCTATCAGTATCACCTCCGCTACTCGTCTCCAATCTTGAGCCAAGCAAATCCGACGTCTCTACGGAAAAGCTGGACGGGACGCCACTACTTTGAAAAAGAAAGGAAAAAAAATAAGCTGAGTGGGAGACAAAGACATTTTCGGCAGAAAAGAGATACGACTCGTCTTTATTGAAGAACTCGCCAGCAAATTGACGGTGGAGACAGCAATAAGGGGCCCTCTTCCACGGAAAGATGGAAGGAGACGAGCTGGGTGAGAGATACGATGAAAAGAAAATCGAGAAAGCCAGAACACTCGAGAGAGGCAATACAGTTGCTAAACCGACGTCTAATTTTAAAGGAGGCATCTTCTTGATAATTCTCATTCGTGCTCGAAAGAGAGACTCTTAAAGCATACGCAGTCTCCCAGAAAAATCCAGAGAGTGAAAATACAAGAAGAGATATCAAACTTTGAGAAATCGTTAACCAAATCGAAGATGTCTCAACCCAACACACTTGAAATTTTTCGTTACTTGCTGAATATGGGAGAGGAAGAGTTCGAAGCCGTGTTTGGGATTGAGCCCTGTCGCGACCCTCTAAAAATTTTTATTATTTCTAAAGGGTTAACGGATTATTAGGTTTATTTGACTAACCTAACGCGGACCCTCCCAAGCCCTACCGAATCGCAACTTTGGTTTTTGTTTAAATGATTTTGAAATTTGGAGTCGCCACTAATCGTTCTTGGTAGGTCGATTAGAAACCTAAATAAATTAGCGGGAGAACTAATTTATTCCTGCGAACAAGAGATTATGAGCTCGGGGACTTGGTTACACTAGTTAATTAAAACTAATGCCCTTTCGGTACCTTAATTTCATGGATATCCTAATCCGGCAACTCAGGCTTGGTTTATTCCTAAAGCTCTAGTAGGGTATTCTCTTTTGTGTTTTCACTTTTTAAATAGGATGCATGGATGGTATATATTTTTATTTGTTATATTTTTTTAAGTGTTAAAGATTCCCTGAAGCCGAAAGAGGGAGTGTGTTAACGACTTCTGTGCAGTATTACGACCTACTCATCTTTTGGGTCTAATGATTCAAAAATTAAATTATAGGAAGTACATGACAGTGAATAAACACCTCCAATGGGAGGCCTAGCATTGGCTTGGCTCTTCCCTTTGGGATTTAAGGTACAGGTATTTAAGTTGCAAGTATTTAAACTACTGTAAGTAAAAACCTCCAATGGGAGGCTAAGCATTGGCTTGGCTCTTCCCCTTGGGATTTAAGGTACAGGTATTTAAGTTGCAGGTATTTAACTACTGTAAGTAAAAACCTCCAATGGGAGGCTAAGCATTGGCTTGGCTCTTCCCTTTGGGATTTAAGGTGCAGGTATTTAAGTTGCAGGTATTTAACTACTATAAGTAAAAACCTCCAATGGGAGGCTAAGCATTGGCTTGGCTCTTCCCTTTGGGATTTATGGTGCAGGTATTTAGATTGCGGATGGACTTTGTCCTCTCCATTTTAGGGTATGAATTTTTTAAAATGAAATACAACGAATTGATTCAACAATTTGAAATTTGTGCGCGCTTGAGGACTCCTCCAAGCCGATTTTGTGCTTCCGTAGGATTGACCATTGATATAGAGCTGCGGCTTCCTGACATAAAATAGAGTGAAGTGTTAGTATACAAAATATGTGCTAATCTGCACCTAAAACCAGAAGAGTAGAAAGAGTACTTATCTCCCATTTTTTTGGGAGGGATATCTATAATTGATTTTCGCTCTCTATGTTCCCAATATAGAGAGTTTCTTTTGAATTAAGAGGGACTTTTAGTCACAGATCAGTTGAGAAATCGGTGGACAGCTTAGGAGCTTGTCTAGGCCGATTTTTGCATCTCGACGAGATTTTTGCTGTTGACGTAGAGATATCCTTCTCCTGACATAAAATATGGAAGAAAAAGGAGATGGAGAAAGTGTATACAATTTGTGCTAATTTGCGAGTAAAACCATAAATAAATGAATAAATAAAAACACTTAGCTTGAATTTGTTTGCTCGTTGACGAGGATGAACTCTTGATTTATATTGATCGATGAAGGAATTTGTGATGATAACCCCTAGCTTTAAACTCCCATCATCTTCAAAATTCTCTCTCTTTTGGTATTTTCTTTCTCTCAAAATTTTCTTCAATCTCCCAAAACTCTCTCAAACATCCAAAATTTTCTCTCCAAAAAATTCTCCCAAACACTTCAAATTTTCTCCCTCCCAAGAATCCTTTCTCAAGCTCACTTCTTCCTCCTTTTATAACCTACTCATCTATCTCCCATTCTAATTTTTCCACTAACTCTATCTCCCATTCTAATTTCTCCACTAACTCTTCTTCATTTTCATCTTCCATTCTCCATCTCTATCTCACATTCTAATCTCTCCACTAACTCTTCTTCATCTTCATCTTCCCTTCTCCATATTTATCTCCCATTCTAATTTCTCCACTAACTCTTCTTAATCTCCATCTTCCCTTCTCTATTCTTATCTTCCATTCTAATTTCTCTACTAACTCTTCTTCATCTCCATCTTCCCTTCTCTATTCTTATCTTATTTTCTCCATCCATTCTTCTCCAACTTCTCTTCTTCATCTCCTCTTCTTCATCTTCCCTTCTCTATTCTAATTTATCCACTAACTCTTCTTTTTATTATTTGTAAAATAATCCTTCAAGAGTTAGGTATTTGCACTCTAGTCCTTGAATTTTAAGTATTTACAATTCAGTCCCTGAAAAAAATATATTTCTTTAAGTCCAAATCTCCTCACAATTTTTGACACACCAAAATTTACCACATGTCAAATTTAAGCTCATTTCTTGTCGCTGAAAATAATGCATAATTTAATTAAAGCCCTTTTGCAAAATTAAGTCATTCTGAGTATAATTGGGCCAAGATGAAAATTTAAAATATTAGAAGACAATGTCACAACTCATAAAAAGTGAAAGTTAAAAATAAGTTGACTCAAATTAAATTTTTTTAGGCCCGATTCGAGATTATACTCGTGAAGGAACACGTGACTCGAATTGGATTTTTCTGAATTTGCGATGGCCAATATGAAAATAGATTTAAAATAAAAATATTAACTATCTTTGTGTATTTTTTGGCCTCAAATGTTATTTTTCCAAAATTTTCAAATATTTTTGTATTTTTTTTTTAAAAAATTAAAATATATATAATATGAAAAATTATTTTTTGGTCAAAATTCGTTCCCTAGGCTTGGCTAAGGTTCCCAAAGTTGATTTTTCAATTTTATGAATTTTTATGGATTTTCTATTAATTTTCGAAAATAAATAAATAAAAAATACGTAAAAATACTGAAAATATGAAAAATCGTTTTTTGGTCAAAATTGGTTCCCTAGGCTTGGCTAAGGTCCCCAAAGTTGATTTTTCAATTTTATGAATTTTTATGGATTTTTTATTACTTTAGCAATAGAAAAAATGATTAAAAATCAGGTGTCAACAAGCCCATGGAGCCTGGCCCTTCCACCGACGATGTCCAAGAGCTCGGTAAGGACAAGGACAACAACGGTAAGGGTCAAAAGAAGCGTTACCGTCGCCATACTAAAGAGCAGGTACAAAGGCTTGAGGATTTCTTTAGAACATGCCCTATGCCAGACGGCAAACAGAAAATGGAACTGAGTCAAGAGTTAGGACTTGAACCTTTGCAAATCAAGTTCTGGTTTCAAAATAGGCGAACCCGAATGAAGGCTCGTCATGAGCACAACGAAGCCAAGTTTCTAAGAGTTGAAAATGAAAACCTCCGAGCGGAAAACAAGATGTATAAAGAGACTTTTGACTCCGCCACCTTCCCCAACTGCAATAACCTCCTCCTCACCCTCGATGAAATGTATCATCTGAGGATCGAAAATGCACGTTTAAGAGGTGAGTTAGACCAGTTTATAACAGGATCAAGTTCTGTTGGAGCAGGGTACAAAAGGACCAATGATACTGGGTCAGCATCAATACCTCCCGAGGAAGAAGGGACAGATCACCACCAAGCGGACATTGACGATGATCTTTTCGCCATAATCAACCAGTTTGATATCGGTAAAGCATCGGGACTGTGATGCACTTGTTCAGCCAGTGACCACCAGACCTTCAATATGGCCGATGCATACCTAATCCGGGATGAAGCCAGCTGATCATGGGAGAGCCTGCAGAGGAAGCAGAACTGATCCTGAATGAGTGAATGTGTTTTATTTTCTTGCGTAATGTGTTTTTCTGCTTTTGTGAATGTGTAAAAGCAAGGAGTAATAATCCGACTTCCCCTATTAAATGCTCGAATCCGCCACCTCACCAACCTCACGACGAATTGATGGCGAGTAAAAATCTGCATAAACCTGAAGGGTAACTCCGTATCGTTTCAATTTACCCTCAGTTGCTCCAAGTTTTAAAATTAAGCCCCTCCTATTTTCAGGAATTTGCAAAAAGACCCAAAAATGAAATTCCTTGGTTGGACTAAATTGGGGCAAATCAACTCGTGGACATTACCACGGAATGAACAGCTTTAGACAAAGGAAAGTGCGAACGAGAGACCCGAACAAATCTCAGACATGGGTAATTCTGTATCGTTCTAATTTGTTCATAATCATCATAAGTCCTGAATTGTTTTATTCCATTCTTAACAGGGATTGCAAATTACCTCGAGAAATACCGTAACAAGGCCCAAGGTGATACAACAGGGCCGCGTTATCCCCAAGGATTAACCTTTGAAAAGAAAGCCCCATGGACACCTACGGTCCAATGGACCGAATGGTATGGGGGATGACAATAGGTCCGAAATATCCCGAGTTCGATCCCCAAGGAATACTCGACGAGTAATACCGAAGTCAATATTTTACCACATTCTCGGCTTAATGGTGAAGCATCCAACAAAAGTCGAAGAAAACTCAATCCGACAAAATTGGTAAAAGACTTGTCCAAGGTATTCAAGATGAAGGGTAAATCAGTATCGTTTCCAATTTATCCCTTTTAATACTGGTTGATATGTCTCCTTTTCTTTTTACAGGAAATATTTATACTAACATGTAACATGTTAAAGGAGACAAATCCAAAAGAAAATGATGATCATCTGACAAGATCTATTCTGGTGAAAAATGGGGCAAGTTGATCGCAAGCTCTAAAGCGAAAAAGCAAATATGTCTTCCTTATCTTGAATAATTTCTTTGCTTTTTGCAGGGGCATTTAACAGCTAAATGATGGCGGTCGCTGTCACTAAACAAACCAAAATACTCCCTCACCCATATGCCTCATCGTGCAGGGGCAAAACTTGAGACAAACCGCTCCTCGACATAAGGAGTGGGCTTCCCAATTTGTTCGATCCACCCACACACCAGGGGCAATTCAAATCCGCCCATGTTTGCACATTATATAAACACACATGATGCTAAAAAATTGTCACATCGGCATTGTGTTTACACATTTTATGAATTATGTATGACCATTCCGCATGTTTAATTTACCATCTCCAACTTAGAACATAAACTGTATAGGAGACATCAAATGTGCAAAATGGGGCATAACAGGATGAGGAAAGGCAAACCATTTCCACACAGGTCTAACATTTTAATCTACAGATAAACAGCCTTTCTCCAGAGTGAGAGAAAACCCTTTCGAAATGAAGTCCCCCATTCAGATTACATTCGAGGTGTTCATACTATAAGAACCTCTTTAAACAGAAGTGGTAATGCAATATATGATCCATATGTTAATCGATTGCATCATGAGTTATTACACAGACTGCCTTTAATCATGGCAAACTTAGCTGAACAATTTTGTATGAACCAATGAAAGCATTGATGAAAATGCTTGCACATGTTAGCTCTGACATTACCTGACAGGCAACACATTCCCGGTGTTTGAGTTACCTTCCAAAGTCTTGAAATTCATTCGGCGATTATTGAATGAACAAGCCTGGTTGTCGAGAAGCCACTAAGCATTTCTTCCAAATTCTCACGTAAGTATATCTTCAACCTGAACCTTTCAAGAGAATGAATTCTGACGGTTGTTGGGATACTCGAATCCATTGCGGTATATACAGGTATCCACCTTCTTCAATAAAGCATGATTTGTCTCAAGGACAGAAATGTTCGAGACCTTTTGATCTCTGCCTCTTTGGTTTTAATCCTAAAGCGACAGGAGAATATAATTTGGGTTTGAGCTTCTGCAGGATTCCTGGTCTCCCCAGATTTCAAAATGGCACCCTTTGAGATACACCAAGCCCTTCTTACAGGCAAACTAAGTCCTTCTTACAGGCAAACCAAGTCCTTCTTACAGGCACAAAGTCCTTCTTACAGGCAAACCAAGTCCTTCTTACAGGCAAATCAAGTCCTGCTTACAGGCAAACAAAGTCCTTTCTACAAGCAAAGCAAGTCCTTCTTACAGGCAAATCAAGTCCTTCTTACAGGCACAAAGTCCTTCTTATAGGCACAAAGTCCTTCTTACAGGCAAATCAAGTCCTTCTTACAGGCAAATCAAGTCCTTCTTACAGGCAAATCAAGTCCTTCTTATAGGCATAAAGTCCTTCTTACAGGCACAAAGTCCTTCTTACAGGCAAATCAAGTCCTTCTTACAGGCACAAAGTCCTTCTTACAGGCAAATCAAGTCCTTCTTACAGGCATAAAGTCCTTCTTACAGGCAAATCAAGTCCTTCTTACAGGCAAACAAAGTCCTTCTTACAGGCAAATCAAGTCCTTCTTACAGGCAAAACAAGTCCTTCTTACAGGCACAAAGTCCTTCTTACAGGCAAAGTAAGTCCTTCTTACAGGCAAATCAAGTCCTTCTTACAGGCAAATTAAGTCCTTTTTACAGGCAAATCAAGTCCTTCTTACAGGCAAATTAAGTCCTTTTTACAGGCATTAAGTCCTTTTTACAGGCACCAAGTCCTTTTTACAGGCACCAAGTCCTTTCTACAGGCACCAAGTCCTTCTTACAGGTATCTCCATGGGGTGACCTACCATACGGGTCAAATCTCAATCAAAATTTAATCAGTAGAATCCTTTTATTAGGAATCTACCATGGTACGACCCACCATACGGGTCAAATGGTATGACCCACCATACGGGTCAAATTTTAGTTCAATTTTTAATCAATAGAATCCTTTTATTAGGAATCTACCATGGGTTGATCTACCATACGGGTTCAAGTTCAACCACCCTAAAGTTTTTTTATATAACGAATCCTTAGGTTCTTATTTCATTTTCAGTGGAACATTCATGTCACGACTCTTTTTAATTCCTTGTATTGAGTCGATTAGAATTCAGGTGTCATCTCGTCTTTGAAATGAACCTCTACCGACCTTCCTTTCAAAGAGGGGCAGCTGTTGACACCTTATTTTTAATCACAGGCCCAGAGTTAGTCCAGCAGTCAGTAGAAGCAGTCAGGGTAATCAGAGATAGGCTGAGGACAGCGCAGAGCAGACAGAAGAGCTATGCAGATAAGAGACGCCGACCGTTAGAGTTTCAGGTTAGAGACCATGTATTCCTAAAGGTTTCACCGATGAGAGGATTGTCTCGGTTTGGCAAGAAAGGGAAGCTGAGTCCGAGATTCGTAGGGCCATTTGAGATTTTAGAGAAAGTTGGAACACTGGCCTACCGTCTAGCGCTGCCGCCAAACCTGTCCCAGATCCACAACGTGTTCCATGTGTCAATGCTGAGGAAGTATGAGCCGGATCATGGCCATATACTCGATCATGAAGTCATCGAAGTGGATGACCGCGTCTCGTACGTGGAGAGGCCAGTCAGAATTGAGGATCGAAAGGAGCAAGTCCTGAGGAACAAGACTATACCTCTGGTCAAGGTCATCTGGGAACACCATGGAACTGAAGGAGCGACATGGGAAAATGAAGATGAAATGAAGAAGAAGTACCCTTATTTGTTTGAGTAGCTGAGTGTAATTTTGTGTTGGAAGTGAGGACTTGTGTACTGTAAATTTCGAGGACGAAATTTTTATAAGGAGGGAAGAATTGTGACAGTCTGAAAATTCGACCCATTTTATTGGAATTCCTAAATGAATGGAAACACTTCATTAGTGCATTCTGATCGATACTCACTCAGGATTAGCTACCCTGGGATGACCGACCAAAAGGGAAAGGCTACCTAGGAAAATTTCCAAACAGCCGCCCGTGGGTCTGAGATATTGACAGAGTCTGTATTTAATGAAATTGACCACGAAGTGGAATCCGACGTTGGACAATCGAATTAGTAGGATAAACACAATGGAGAAATGAAATTTGTTTCAGAAATGTCGCCAGAAGGGCAGACAGCCGGTGTACTTCGTGAAGCAAGAAGTGAATGGAAAATTACCGAACTGCCCCCGGTAAATGCTCAGTCCTTAGAATTAGATGAATTAGAATTTTTGAGAGTGAATTCGATAGATCGAAATCAATTCCAGTCCGAAATTAGTTCGTGCTCGGGACCCGACCGGTGCATTTGGCACGCAAATCGAGGCAAGTCAAATCAGTTGTCACATCAATCAATCATGGTTCAATTTCCAATGCATGTCAATCAATCAATCACTCACATCTTGTCAAGTACAAGTCAAGTCCATCAAAGGTCAAATAACCCTTTACCTAATCCCACTCACATTTTAGTTTGACTTTTGAATTTGAGAAGCTCTCCCTCCTCCTCCACGCAAGTTTCAGCCGGCTGCTCCCCCATCTCCCTCTCATTTCTTCCTCAAGCTCTTCTTCCCATTTCTCTCTCAAATGGCAGAGTTAATCCCTACCGGTGCTTCCTATTGTGCCGCCCATTTCGCTGCCCAAACGTTGTCCTTTTGAGGCGCCGTTTTCGCCCACGTCTTCATCATCCTCTCTAGTAGTTCTCCACAAAAATTCAGCTCTAGATCAGCTCGGATCGACCCTCAAACAGGAGCAAAACCGGACTCTGTGCAGGCTGTTTTCCAGTTTACTGTTCCGGCAGTTTTTGGCCATTTTCACAGCCTTCGTCCCGTCGGTTGAAGTCCAGACCAACTGTGAGTTTCTTCGTCTTTCTTTCCCTGACGTTTTGGCGCAAGAATCAGCCCTAGATGAGTTCTAAATCATCGGGAAATCCTTTCTGAATCAGCCTCGCGCGTGCTGGTTTTCTGCTGCCTTTGTGAAGCCGCCTCCACCGTTGATCTCAGCCCTCATTTAGTAAGCCACACTCCTAATCTTAGCTTAGGAATGGAGTATGCTAGGCCTAGATGCTGATTTGTGTGTTATTCCAAGTGGATTGGTTGATAAATTAGTGTATTAGCTTAATCTAATCAATAATTATTGGACTATTAGCAAGATGGGTTGAGTCCTTGGGCTTGGTATTCTGAATAGGGTTTTAATGGGCTGCATTGGGGCTGGAAATGAAGTCTATGGGCGCCTAAAGGATGGGCCCAATGATAGAAATGGGCTTGGGGACCCATTTTTGGCTAAAATGAGCAAAAATGGACCTTTGGGCTTAACCTACCTTAATGGGCCTTACTTTGGGCGAAAATTCTGATGTATATGTGCTTCAAAAAGGTTGTTAGGGGCTGTAAATTACGGGCCCAAGTGTGTAGAAGACGGGCCTTAAGAATGCTATTGGGTTTGGGGTTAAATTTTAAGCAAATTGGGCCAAAACAAAGTAAATTGGGCCTAGTTTGGATGGTGGGCCACTAATGGACGAAAATTGGAATAATTGGGCCTAAATTATGTTCTTGGATATTAAAATATGAAGCCCAATTATGTGCATGGGCTTAGGTTATTAAATTGGGCCTTAATTAATGAATATGGGCCTTATAAGCCCACCTAAACTAATGGGCTTGGGCCTTACCCGAATTTACTTTTAATAATGGGCCTAATTCATAATTTTAACCCAAGATTTAAATTATGGGCCTTGAACCTTAGAATGGGCCTCTGACCCAAATTGATCTTAGCCCGAATACATGGGCTTTAGTCCGGGCTAACCTTAATTAATGAAATCCAAGGGCATTCAAGATGTCAATCATGGGTTCTAATGCTAGTATTACCTCAATGGGAAATTACTTGGGAATTGACTATGGGAGATTAAATATTTACTGGGGTTTACTGGTAGCTTGTTCTGGCAGGCACGAGATGGCCCACTTGAATTCTTGACATGCTTTGCTCTTGTGCATACGTACTTACATGAATGCATGCTCTGTGATTGATTCCCTGTTGAATTTATCTGGGTCCCATACGCCCTGAGTTGGCCTGAGTCACCAGGAGTTGTGACATGTTGGATGAGCCCGAATTGGGAAGTGGAGGGATAAGCAGGCAAGATCCATTGGGATCAGTCGAGGCTGGCTAAAGCATGCATCTGATTGAATCGTGAATTTCTGTCATTAATTGTTGATAGCCTGTCTGCAGTTTATGGTTGTTTTCCATGTATAGTTCAATTGTTTAATCGTTAGGGTCGGGTGTCTATGTCAATTGAGGGTACTTGAACCGTTAACCTGACACCCTAGTTTACTGGATAGGACCGACCCCACTAGTATACTTTATCCTACGCTTGGATTAGTGGTGAGCTTGATGAGTCTTCGACTCACTGGCGTTGGTTGCCAATCTTTCAGACCCCAAACCCCAGTGATGGCTGCACCGCCCCCGACCTTTTTTGGACTTCCAGTGGACATCATCGTGGAGGTCACACACCATTTGGACGATGACGCTAGACTCTGGCACCGTCACCTGACGACTGTCTGGGTAGATGTGGGTAGACCGCAGTTTGTTCCCTATCGATTCGAGGCATGGAGGGTCGAGGGAGATTTTGGCATGATGGGACCCGTTCGTGATTTTGACGTCCCGATTCCAGAGGAGGACGACCCAGGGCTTCTCCATCCAGTCACTTACCCAGGAGAGGTCGTAGACCCTGAGCCGATGGAGGAGCTGCCTTCACCAGGACGGTTAGTCGTAGATGCACACGTGGATGATGATCCTATGGATGCCGACCCCGACGCTGAGTACGACCCCTATGCAGACTATGATCCAGAGGAGCCAGATGACCCTGAGGAGTGATTCTGTTTAGGGTACAGATCCGGGTCCTGAACCTGGCTAATGGAGCGTCACTTTTGGGGGACTGTAGTTGTTTCTTTTTGGCAGTCTGTATATAACGCTCCAGTGGTATATATATATGGTTGTGTTTGTTGTTCTTGTCCCCCCTCTTCTGATGTACACTACCCCATCTTTGCATGTTTGTATGTTTGGTTAGAAGGCACGTTTCCGCAAACTGAGCTTCGCGTTATATGCCGTCTGGTCACGATGAGGTTACCCTGGAACATCGCATCAGAGAACCAGGCGAGCGAGGTTTGTTCGTTAGGAACAGGATGCCGCGTGCCCGAGGTGGATCCGGGGCATGACATCACCGTTCGAGTGGTATCAGAACCAGGTTAGCTCGATACGAGACCGTTCGAGGATTTGGAGTGATAAGGCTGTTGATTTTGGGGTAGTTAGATAGACAGACCCTAGACCTAAGTTTAGGAAGGGTAGAATGCTTGAATTGATTGGCGCATGTGTCTGCCTAGCTAAGTCGGTTGCCTAGAGTAGCCTTAATCTATGGCATGTTTATGAGCTAATATGCAGATGCGTCAAGACCTGAGGTAAGGTTCTAAGGCATAACCCCGTGAGTAGGGTGTTTGAGTGCTGATCGCTAAATTGTTAATTGCTGGTTGCTGTTTGTGTTTGTATTCCTAGTCGGCTGTTGCGCGCTGCTTGACCATCATGCATGGCATGGATTTCTTCATTAAAAGAAAATTGATTTGAGAAACGAAAATCGACTTTAAATAGAAAGGCAAATTTGGAAAAATGCATGCATCACGATTTATTGGATTGGGTACCGTCAGCTTGGTATGGGACAAGTATGACGGGACACCTACAAACTGTAATGAAGCATGGTATGGGACATGTGGAATGGGATTCGCTTTGGCAATGAGTAATTTAGGACAACTGTTCGCACCAAGAAATGATGAGGGCGGGGAGTGGTCGCCCGGGCATAGACCTGATCAAGGAGCGGCTTCCGGCAGGCTTCTAGTTGAGGTGGCGAGCAGAGTGTCCTGGGTTATACATTGTCAGGGTTGGGTCTAGGTGTCAACCGAGTCCAATTGCATTAAAGCTGCAGCAAATTTTTCATGCATACTCATGTCAGTGGACGCGACAGTAGGCGAAAGCTTGGATGGTAGTTTAGAGTTTAAGTTCCTGAAAAGAATTTATATCTGGTTAGGTGTGAGGGAGATCTAGAGGGATGAGCAACAGGGGCAGAAGACCGGGTGCAGCTGCGTCAAGCTCGGGGGCTCCAGTACCTAGAGCACGTAGAGGCGACCCCAGAATTGAGGAAATGATGAGGGTCCTGGCTGAGGTCAGTAATCTAATGGGGAGGCAGGCTGCAGAAAGAGCTGCCGCTGAAGCCCAAGCAGCTGAGGCCGCTGTGGCTGGTGCCAATGGAGGTAATGGGCAAGGCAATGGAGGACGCCAGACCCATCATATTGTAGAGCAATTCTTGAAGCTGCAGCCATCCAAGTTTGATGGCAGAGGAGGACCTGAGGCAGCCGCCCTCTGGATTGAACAGTTGGAGAAGGCATTCACTGTGCTAGGGTGCACGGATGAAGAAAAGGTTTCACTGGCAACCTATCAGCCTAGAGTACAGCTGATGATTGGTGGAAGGCTGTTCAGGGACGAGTCTTCCCAGAAGGAGTAAGGCCGAATTGGAATGCCTTCTGTGCAGTATTCAATGGGAAGTACTTTTCTGAAGCTGCTCAGGAAAGGAAGATGGAAGAGTTCATAAGGCTTCGTCAAAGGCCGATGACCGTGGATCAGTATGAGGGCGAGTTCGCCAGATTGTCCAAGTTTGCCAGGAGGCTGATAGAGGACCCTTAGGACAAGGCCAGGAGATTCAGAGAAGGACTAAGGCCAGAATTGAAAAGTATGCTGATTGCCACTAGACTGAGGGACTACAATGAGATGTATGAGAGGGCTCTGGCGATAGAGCGAGACCTGCAAGAGAAGGCTGCCGCATCTGGATCGTGGTTTATGTCAGGGAGGAACTTTAGAGACTTCGGCAAGGGACCGATGAGAGACAATCGGAAGTTTCTTCCGCCAGCTAGAAGGACCTTGGGGAAACCGTCATCGTCAGTGGGTCCGAACTGTCGCCACTGTGGCAGAAGACATGGAAATAACCCTTGCCCGAAGAAGACAGGATGATGTTTTGGTTGTGGACAGCTGGGACATCAGTTGAGGAACTGCCCGAGAAGAGGTCCGAGACCTCCGTTCCAGCCGCAGCAGCAGCCGCCGATGGTGAATGCTCCTCAGGGAAATTAGAACCGTCCACCTGTTCAGGGACGAGTCTATGCAGTGGCGCGAAAGGACGCTGAGAACGCGCCAGGGGTGATCACAGGTACCGTTTCTCTCTGTGGTCATACTGCTTATGCCTTGTTTGATCCGGGAGCGTCATAATCCTTCGTATCTGCACGTTTTGCTGAGTTATCTGGGATGAGCGTTAAGCCGTTGAATGTGACCTTGCATGTAACCACCCCGTTAAAGGATAGAGTGATTGTTGCGCTAGGATGTAAGGGGTGTAAGTTAGTTCTGGGCGATAGGCAGGAAGAAATCGACTTAGCTGTTCTGCCCATGTTTGATTTTGACGTGATCATTGGTATGGATTGGTTGGTTAGACATGGGGCAGTAATAGACTGTGGTAGGAGTATGGTATAGCTAAACCCAGTAGGCCACCCTGGGTATGAATTTAGGGGAAATCGAGGAGGAACGTCGATTCCTTGGATCTCGTCGTTAGAAGCGACCAAACTGATGAACGAGGGTTGTCTGGGATTTTTAGCGTCAGTGTCATATTCGATTGCTCAAGAAGTGAAGTTGGAGGAAGTGCCTGTAGTTGGAGAGTACCCGGATGTATTTCCTCAAGAATTGCCTGGCTTGCCACCAGAGCGTGACGTAGAGTTTGTGATTGAGTTGGCACCTGGAACAGAGCCGATCTCAAAAGCACCGTATAGAATGTCGTTATCTGAGTTAAAAGAGTTGAAGGTACAGATGCAAGAGCTTTTGGATAAAGGATTTATACGCCCCAGTGCTTCGCCATGGGGAGCTCCGGTGCTGTTTGTTAAGAAGAAGGATGGATCGCTAAGACTGTGCATCAACTACAGACAGCTGAACCAAGTGACGATCAAGAACAAGTATCCCCTGCCGAGGATTGATGACCTATTCGACCAACTTCAAGGCGCACGTGTGTTCTCCAAGATAGACCTAAGGACAGGCTACCACCAATTGAGGATTAAGAAGGAATACGTGCCTAAGACTGCCTTTAGGACGAGGTATGGGCACTACGAGTTCACAGTTATGCCGTTTGGGTTGACGAACGCCCCAGCAGCATTTATGGATATGATGAATCGAGTGTTCAAGGAGTTTCTGGATCAGTTCGTGATAGTCTTCATCGATGACATATTGGTGTATTCGAAGAGTTCTGAGGACCACGAGGAACACTTGAGGATCGTCCTGCAGACATTAAGGGAACACTCGCTGTATGCGAAGTTTAGTAAGTGTGAGTTCTGGTTGAGCAGGGTGGCGTTTCTTGGACATATAGTATCTGGAGAAGGAATATCAGTGGATCCAGCAAAGATAGAGGCTGTGGAGAAGTGGCCGAGGCCAACAACTGTGACTGAAGTACGAAGTTTTCTTGGATTGGCTGGTTACTACAGACGCTTTGTGGAGAGGTTCTCGGTGTTAGCGTCTCCTCTGACTCATTTGTTGAAGAAGGAAACGAGGTTTGAATGGACCGAGAAGTGCGAGGAAAGTTTTCAGGAGCTGAAGGATCGATTGACGTCCGCACCAGTGCTAACTATTCCGTTTGGACCTGGAGGATTCGAAATTTATAGCGATGCGTCATTAAGAGGATTGGGATGTGTCTTGATGCAGCATGGACGAGTGGTAGCTTATGCATCTCGGCAGCTGAGGCCGCATGAGACGAATTATCCGACGCACGACTTGGAGTTAGCTGCCATAGTATTTGCATTGAAGATTTGGAGGCATTATTTAGTGGGAGAGAAATTTCAGATCTACACGGACCATCAGAGTTTGAAGTATTTGTTTTCGCAGAAAGAGCTGAATATGAGACAGCGTCGTTGGATGGAGCTGTTGAAGGATTACGACTGTGATATTCTATACCATCCAGGAAAGGCGAATAAGGTAGCGGATGCTCTGAGTAGGAAGTCGAGCATTGCGCATATGATAGTCAAGGAGTGGACATTACTGGAGGAGATCAGAGATTCTGAGTTTAAGGTTGAGGTAGGAACCCTCTCCAGTTTGATGGCTACGTTGCAGATTGAACCTGAGATTCAGCTAAGGATCAAAGAGTTGCAGTCTACGGATCCGGATATTCAGAAGATTATGTCGATGAATGCAGATGAGAGGAAGGCTGAGTTTCAAGTAACTGCTGATGGAATATTGAAATTTAGAGGACGTCTATGCGTGCCAAACAATGAAGAGCTGAAGGAAAGGATTTTGGCTGAGGCGCACCGAAGTAACTACAGCATTCATCCAGGAAGTACGAAGATGTATCAGAATTTGCGTCAGCACTATTGGTGGAACGGAATGAAGGTGGATGTGGCTAAGCATGTAGCTAAGTGTCTGACGTGTCAACAGGTAAAGGCACAACATTGCAAGCCTGGAGGATTATTGCAACCATTGGAAATCCCAGAGTGGAAATGGGAGCATGTCACTATGGATTTTGTGACAGGATTGCCAAGAAGTTAGAGAGGCAATGATTCGATATGGGTAATAGTGGACAGACTGACGAAATCAGCTCATTTCATTGCAGTACGAAAGGACTCGACCTCAGAGAAGCTGGCTGAATTGTACGTGAGGCAGATCGTGAGATTGCATGGGGTACCAGTAAGTATTGTATCAGACAGAGATCCTCGTTTCACAGCCACTTTTTGGAAAAGTCTGCAGGGTGCCTTAGGAACAGAGCTGAGGTTTAGCACAGCTTACCACCCTCAGACTGATGGTCAGTCGGAGAGGACCATACAGACATTAGAGGATATGTTAAGAGCATGTGTAATAGATTTTAAAGGAGGCTGGGAGGAACAACTTCACTTAGTGGAATTTGCCTACAACAACAGTTACCAGCAAAGCATAAAAATGGCACCGTTTGAGGCACTGTATGGCAGAGCTTGTAGGACGCCGGTCTGTTGGGACGAAGTTGGTGAGAAGAGCATCACAGGCCCAGAGTTAGTCCAGCAGTCAGTAGAAGCAGTCAAGGTAATCAGAGATAGGCTGAGGATAGTGCAGAGCAGACAGAAGAGCTATGCAGATAAGAGACGCAGACCGTTAGAGTTTCAGGTTGGAGACCATGTATTCCTGAAGGTTTCACCAATGAGAGGATTGTCCCGGTTTGGCAAGAAAGGAAAACTGAGTCCAAGATTTGTGGGGCCATTCGAGATTTTGGAAAAAGTTGGAACACTAGCCTACCGTCTAGTGTTGCCGCCAAACCTGTCCCAGATCCACAACGTGTTCCATGTGTCAATGCTGAGGAAGTATGAGCCGGATCATGGCCATATACTCGATCATGAAGTCATCGAAGTAGATGACCGCGTCTCGTACGTGGAGAGGCCAGTCAGAATCAAGGATCGAAAGGAGCAGGTCCTGAGGAACAAGATTATACATCTGGTCAAGGTCATTTGGGAACACCATGGAACTGAAGGGGCGACATGGGAAAGTGAAGACGAGATGAAGAGGAAATATCCGTATTTGTTTGAGTAATTGAGTGTAATTTTGTGTTGGAAGCAAGGACTTGTATGCTGTAAATTTCGAGGACGAAATTTTTTTTAAGGAGGGAAGAATTGTGACAGCCTGAAAATCCGACCCATTTTATTGGAATTCCTAAATGAATGGAAACACTTCATTAGTGCATTCTGATCGATACTCACTCAGGATTAGCTACCCTGGGATGACCGACCAAAAGGGAAAGGCTACCTAGGAAAATTTCCAAACAGCCGCCCGTGGGTCTGAGATATTGACAGAGTCTGTATTTAATGAAATTGACCACGAAGTGGAATCCGACGTTGGACAATCGAATTAGTAGGATAAACACAATGGAGAAATGGAATTTGTTTCAGAAATGTCGCCAGAAGGGCAGACAGCCGGTGTACTTCGTGAAGCAAGAAGTGAATGGAAAATTACCGAACTGCCCCCGGTAAATGCTCAGTCCTTAGAATTAGATGAATTAGAATTTTTGAGAGTGAATTCGATAAATCGAAATCAATTCCAGTCTGAAATTAGTTCGTGCTCGGGACCCGACCGGTGCATTTGGCACGCAAATCGAGGCAAGTCAAATCAGTTGTCACATCAATCAATCATGGTTCAATTTCCAATGCATGTCAATCAATCAATCACTCACATCTTGTCAAGTACAAGTCAAGTCCATCAAAGGTCAAATAACCCTTTACCTAATCCCACTCACATTTTAGTTTGACTTTTGAATTTGAGAAGCTCTCCCTCCTCCTCCACGCAAGTTTCAGCCGGCTGCTCCCCCATCTCCCTCTCATTTCTTCCTCAAGCTCTTCTTCCCATTTCTCTCTCAAATGGCAGAGTTAATCCCTACCGGTGCTTCCTATTGTGCCGCCCATTTCGCTGCCCAAACGTTGTCCTTTTGAGGCGCCGTTTTCGCCCACATCTTCATCATCCTCTCTAGTAGTTCTCCACAAAAATTCAGCTCTAGATCAGCTCGGATCGACCCTCAAACAGGAGCAAAACCGGACTCTGTGCAGGCTGTTTTCCAGTTTACTGTTCCGGCAGTTTTTGGCCATTTTCACAGCCTTCGTCCCGTCGGTTGAAGTCCAGACCAACTGTGAGTTTCTTCGTCTTTCTTTCCCTGACGTTTTGGCGCAAGAATCAGCCCTAGATGAGTTCTAAATCATCGGGAAATCCTTTCTGAATCAGCCTCGCGCGTGCTGGTTTTCTGCTGCCTTTGTGAAGCCGCCTCCACCGTTGATCTCAGCCCTCATTTAGTAAGCCACACTCCTAATCTTAGCTTAGGAATGGAGTATGCTAGGCCTAGATGCTGATTTGTGTGTTATTCCAAGTGGATTGGTTGATAAATTAGTGTATTAGCTTAATCTAATCAATAATTATTGGACTATTAGCAAGATGGGTTGAGTCCTTGGGCTTGGTATTCTGAATAGGGTTTTAATGGGCTGCATTGGGGCTGGAAATGAAGTCTATGGGCGCCTAAAGGATGGGCCCAATGATAGAAATGGGCTTGGGGACCCATTTTTGGCTAAAATGAGCAAAAATGGACCTTTGGGCTTAACCTACCTTAATGGGCCTTACTTTGGGCGAAAATTCTGATGTATATGTGCTTCAAAAAGGTTGTTAGGGGCTGTAAATTACGGGCCCAAGTGTGTAGAAGACGGGCCTTAAGAATGCTATTGGGTTTGGGGTTAAATTTTAAGCAAATTGGGCCAAAACAAAGTAAATTGGGCCTAGTTTGGATGGTGGGCCACTAATGGACGAAAATTGGAATAATTGGGCCTAAATTATGTTCTTGGATATTAAAATATGAAGCCCAATTATGTGCATGGGCTTAGGTTATTAAATTGGGCCTTAATTAATGAATATGGGCCTTATAAGCCCACCTAAACTAATGGGCTTGGGCCTTACCCGAATTTACTTTTAATAATGGGCCTAATTCATAATTTTAACCCAAGATTTAAATTATGGGCCTTGAACCTTAGAATGGGCCTCTGACCCAAATTGATCTTAGCCCGAATAAATGGGCCTTAGTCCGGGCTAACCTTAATTAATGAAATCCAAGGGCATTCAAGATGTCAATCATGGGTTCTAATGCTAGTATTACCTCAATGGGAAATTACTTGGGAATTGACTATGGGAGATTAAATATTTACTGGGGTTTACTGGTAGCTTGTTCTGGCAGGCACGAGATGGCCCACTTGAATTCTTGACATGCTTTGCTCTTGTGCATACGTACTTACATGAATGCATGCTCTGTGATTGATTCCCTGTTGAATTTATCTGGGTCCCATACGCCCTGAGTTGGCCTGAGTCACCAGGAGTTGTGACATGTTGGATGAGCCCGAATTGGGAAGTGGAGGGATAAGCAGGCAAGATCCATTGGGATTAGTCGAGGCTGGCTAAAGCATGCATCTGATTGAATCGTGAATTTCTGTCATTAATTGTTGATAGCCTGTCTGCAGTTTATGGTTGTTTTCCATGTATAGTTCAATTGTTTAATCGTTAGGGTCGGGTGTCTATGTCAATTGAGGGTACTTGAACCGTTAACCTGACACCCTAGTTTACTGGATAGGACCGACCCCACTAGTATACTTTATCCTACGCTTGGATTAGTGGTGAGCTTGCTGAGTCTTCGACTCACTGGCGTTGGTTGCCAATCTTTCAGACCCCAAACCCCAGTGATGGCTGCACCGCCCCCGACCTTTTTTGGACTTCCAGTGGACATCATCGTGGAGGTCACACACCATTTGGACGATGACGCTAGACTCTGGCACCGTCACCTGACGACTGTCTGGGTAGATGTGGGTAGACCGCAGTTTGTTCCCTATCGATTCGAGGCATGGAGGGTCGAGGGAGATTTTGGCATGATGGGACCCGTTCGTGATTTTGACGTCCCGATTCCAGAGGAGGACGACCCAGGGCTTCTCCGTCCAGTCACTTACCCAGGAGAGGTCGTAGACCCTGAGCCGATGGAGGAGCCGCCTTCACCAGGACGGTTAGTCGTAGATGCACACGTGGATGATGATCCTATGGATGCCGACCCCGACGCTGAGTACGACCCCTATGCAGACTATGATCCAGAGGAGCCAGATGACCCTGAGGAGTGATTCTGTTTAGGGTACAGATCCGGGTCCTGAACTTGGCTAGTGGAGCGTCACTTTTGGGGGACTGTAGTTGTTTCTTTTTGGCAGTCTGTATATAACGCTCCAGTGGTATATATATATGGTTGTGTTTGTTGTTCTTGTCCCCCTTCTTCTGATGTACACTACCCCATCTTTGCATGTTTGTATGTTTGGTTAGAAGGCACGTTTCCGCAAATTGAGCTTCGCGTTATACGCCGTCTGGTCGCGATGAGGTTACCCTGGAACATCGCATCAGAAAACCAGGCGAGCGAGGTTTGTTCGTTAGGAACAGGATGCCGCGTGCCTGAGGTGGATCCGGGGCATGACAACTCCATTTTCACCCATGTACCCCCATCAAATGTCCCAAAATATACGTTAGTGAGTATTGATCCGCACACGAGCCAAAGAGATGTTGACAAGAGTGGATTGAGCTGAGCTGATCCGAAATAGAGCAATCGTGATCGCTCCACAATTCCACACTTAACATAGGGTGTGAGGGTGCCTTTGATGGAGTAGTGAATTTTGCGAACCTTAAATGTTTTGAAAGCAGATGTATTGGAATCGAGATTATAAGGTCGCAATGCATGTAATTGAAATGAAAGAAGTTACGAGGAGCTAAAAATGGGCAAAGAAATGAAAATACAGCGAAGATGACAGATTATTTTCCTTGGATAGAGTTTGTGTGCATGTTTTTCTCTTCAGCTTGAGATTCGCTTCTATTCTCTCCAACGAATCTTTCGCTACCATCCAATAGACATCTTCAAACAGATGCATTTTTATGAAGTTCTTATAGGATACTAATCAGAAGAATCTAGGAAACCCATTTCCTTCAATTTTCCAATAGACGGGGGGAAATCAGAGCATGTGGTCTATGCTTTCATTCATCCTAGTATCTTTGCAATACAAAGACTACAATCCAAATAGATTTATTTATTTACGCTCTCCAAACATTCTTAGTTGAACTTAACTGAAATTGGACTCCTAACACTGTGGTTCAAGGAGTCCCACCTCAAATATCCTTGGGAGAAATTGGCAGCTATGTCAGTGGAATTTGTTGAAATAGCAAGCAGCAAGAATGGCTCAATAACCTCTATAGGGAGTAAACCAATGAAAGAGAAAGTGCTATCAACAATTCGATCTATAGATCAATTCCAAAGCAGATTTTTTATTGAACTCAAAAAACTGCAGAGCGTTCTACATATAAAAAAAAAGAAACAGCTTATAGGAGATACAATTTCTAATAAGCTTGGAAGCTACACACGTTCTCCACCCCTACACCAACAAACCACTAACCCATAATTCTTAAAGACTAGGTCAACGTAACAAACACTAAAGACTCGATAACAAACTAACAAATAAACAGCAATTCCTAAATATTAGGATCAGCAAAATAAACGCTAAGGACTTGGTCACAAGTTAATCCAGTGCTGGTGTTTTTTTATTCAATAGAATTGGCTCGGCTGAAGGTGATTGAATACGTAGCTTTTTGGTGTAATTCCATAAATTTAAGTGTGGCGGGATTCACGCGGACCTGGATGCCTTGAAGGGTAACAATGGTGACAACATAGGACAAGTGGACGGCGCCAACATTAGTCACAGTCCTGGTAAATTTCTGCGCAGGTCCAAGGGTGACTGAAAATGAAGGGTAGTTCAGCTCTCCCTCAGGAATGCAAGATGAGCAGTTTACTCTTTTTCGAGCAATTACAGCCACCTGCTTGTCCGTGTATCTGAGACCACATAGATAAGAAATGTAATCGTCAGGCTGAATATCATAGACCAATCCAGGATCAACTACCTTTCCAGGATCTACATGGTCTGAGCCAATGGCGAAGACATCTGCAAGTTGCAGCCTTTTGTCTAGGATCGGGTTTTGCACGACGTTCAGCTGTTTAGCTGAAGTCATGATGGCAGATTTGATCACCGCAGGTGACCAGTCCGGATGAATGCTCTTTATCAAAGCTGCGATGCCGCTGAGGTGAGGGCCAGACATGGAAGTGCCGGCAAGGATGTCGAAGTAATACTTGGCTTCCGTATCATTTCTGACAGGAAACGGCCACGCTGCTAATATGTTCAAACCATGACCAATAATGTCTGGCTTCAGAATTCCCAGGCTAACCAAGCTTGGGCCTCTCGAAGAGGAGGCAGCAAGCACGGGAGCAGTCGGGTTTCCGTACATGCTTCCTTTGAAAACGATGGTAGCGGTAGGAATTTTTGTTGAATTAATATAGGCTTTGATCTCCTCACCCGCGAAGTAGCTGACATGAGACGCGGGAAGGATATAAACATCGGCCAAGGTAGTGAATCTATCGGATTTTGGATTCATCAAAATCATAGGGGCCCCGCCAGCTCTTTTAACCTCAATAGCTTGTTCAAACCGGTCGCCTCCTAGTTCACACAAGACAACCTTCCCTTCACTTGTCTGCTTCTCAATGCTGCCGTAACACGATATTTGGACTGTCCTATGCCGTCAATCCCAAGATACACCAGAAGCAATAAAGTTGAAGGGAATGAGGGTTGATATACCGCCTCACCTTCATATTCCGCTCCGTTTCCGAGTTTTACGTTAGAGACAATGTTCCTATCAATTTTGCTCGCTCCGACAGTGAGCATCCATAGAGCTGCGTTGGAAAATGTGCCCAAGGCAGGGCCGGAATTCCCAGCAGAGCAGCTGATAAAGATCCCTATTTGTGTAGCCGCAAAAACAGCTACAGCGATGTCGTCCATATAGAATGGATAGGAGGGACCGCCAATCGACATGGAGATCACGTCGACACCATCGGCGACAGCAGCATCAAGTCCAGCCAGTATGTCAGCCGAATCACAAAAGTCTGTAAAGCACATTTGGTAGATTGCGAGGTGAGCATATGGAGCCATGCCCACAGCTGTTCCTTGGGCCATCCCAAGCGTGTTGGCTTGCTCCACAGAAGCACCGGCTGTAGTGCTTGCCGTGTGAGTGCCATGCCCAACATCATCAACAGGTGGCATGGTCACAATTTTCTTAGATGAGCTGTTGAAGGTCCTAGCGTCGATCAATTTGTTATTGCATTGGGAAGGCTCGAAATCGCACCTCTCCTTCCATTTGACCGGCGAAGGCGGCATTCTGGAATCCTGGAATGAAGGGTGGTCAGGAGTTATTCCCGTATCCATCATGCCAATAATGACACCCTTTCCCATAGTTGAACGCTTGAAAGATCCTTGATGCAGTGGTAAGCCCAAGAACTGGGGGCTGCGCGTTGTTTGGAGGCAATATATTTGTGCTGGGTGAGTCGCCAGAAATCCCGGCTTGTCCTGCATTGCAGCGACTTCATCCGCAGTCAGCCTCACGGCAAAATCGATCATCACATTTTGATAACTGTAAATCACTCGGCTCTGTTTCTCCAAGGCAGTAGAGTTTTTCGGCAAGAACTGAGTGGTACCAGGTGTCGGTTGGGTCTCCCTCATGTGGGGGGGACCCACCAACTTTTCTTTCTATTTATTTAAGTAAAAGAAAATGAATGATGGGAGACAAGAGAATAAAAAAAAAAAAAAAGGAGAGTGTGTACGTGTGTTAGTGTGGTCTTCGGAAGAAAGGGATTAGCAAGAAGAGAGAGAGAGGGACTTACAGAGAGTACACACCGAGAGCTGCGAAGGAGAAGGAGAAAGAAGGAAAATCTTTGTAGTCCAGATTTGAAGGCCAAACGTTGACGGAATTGGCTCAAATTTGGATATGTTGTTCGTGAGGCCGAGACCTACGTGGTGATGGTTCTCGTTCGTTGAGACTCTCCTCCAATTCTCCAATTGCGGTTAGGGTTTCTTGCCCCCTTGTGTAGTATTTCACCTTTTGTGGTGATGAAGTATTGTTGTATTGTTGATGTATAGCCTCTAGTGTGTGACTAGAGTGAAGACCCTTTGTATACCTGCTATTTCTTGGTGATTAGTGGAAGGTTTTGGGTGGTCCGTGGTTTTTCCCGTTTTGGGTTTTCCACGTAAATCTTGGTGTGTTGTTTTATCATTCCGCATTAGAATATTTGTCTGGATATAATGCTGGTTGTTGCTGGATTAAATCTGTGAAATTAGGGGAATATTTTTGATCCTGGATTGGTCTAGTTAGAGGCGAAGTGCTGCCCGATTTTCCCCAACAGAGTGGTATCAGAGCTTGTGTTGATATTTCAGTATTAGATGGATCAATCAAGTAGCACCATGTTTAAGTTGAATGCCTCTAATTATTCTATATGGAAGCCTCGGATGGAAGACATGTTATATTGTAAAGACTTATTTGATCCTATCGACGGTGACGAAGCTCAAGGAGACAAGGAAGACAAAGACTGGGAGCGAATGAATCGGAAGACGGTTGGGTTTATTCGGCAATGGATTGATGATAGTGTATTTCATCATGTTGCGCAAGAAACCAAAGCGGATGCCTTGTGGAAGAAACTACAAGATCTCTATGAGAGGAGAACCCCGCAAAATAAAGCTTTTCTAGTCAAGCGACTTGTGAACTTGAGATATAAGGAGGGAAGTAGTATGTCGGAACACTTGAGTGAATTTCAAGATGTTGTAAATCAATTGACAAATCTTGAGATTGACTTAGGTGATGAATTGCAATCATGTTTGTTGCTTGGTACTCTTCCTGATAGTTGGGATACACTGGTTGTGGCGTTAAATAATTCAGCTCCTGGTGGTGTGCTTTCTATGAGCATGGTTAAAGAAAGCTTGTTCAATGAAGAAACAAGAAGAAAAGGCTTGAATTATGCTTCTAGATCGGAGGCACTTGTCATAGAAAACAGGTCCAGAAGTCAATCAAGGAAGTTTCAAAGTAATGACAGGGGCAAGTCAAGAGGAAGATCGAAGTCCAGGCCGAGGAGAAATGTGAAATGTTACAACTGTGGCAAGATGGGACATTATGCTAAAGAGTGCTGGCAACCAAAGAGAGATAAATCCCATGATAGAAATGGAGATAAAAAGAAAGAAGAAAATCAGGCTACAACAGCAGCTGCATCTGACGGTGATATTATCTTCATTTGTGATGATGGTTATGTAAACCTTACATGTCAAGACTCTAGCTGGGTTGTTGATTCTGCAGCTTCTTTTCATGTCACTTCACGGCGTGATTATTTTACATCTTATCGCGCCGGTGATTTCGGTTGTGTTAGGATGGGAAACAGTGGTGTTTCTAAGGTTGTTGGCATGGGAGATGTTCATTTGGAGACTGATGTGGGATGCAATTTGCTTCTGAAAAATGTGAGACATGTTCCGGATATTCGACTGCAGTTGATCTCTACAGGTGCCTTAGATGATGATGGCTATGGCAGTTTCTTTTATGATGGTAAATGGAAATTGACTAAAGGCTCTATGGTAGTGGCAAAAGGCAAAAAGACATGCACTCTCTACACCATGGAAGCAAAGTTGATCAAAGAAGAGGTAAATGCAGTGGAAGATTCCTCAGTTGATTTATGGCACATGAGACTTGGTCATCTTAGCGAGAAAGGGCTTGAGACTCTTGCTAGAAAGAATTTTCTACCATTGAAGGAGAAAAATCTGACAAAATGTACTCATTGTATAATGGGTAAGCAACATCGATTCTCATTTCAGAGTTCCTCTCCACACACAAAATCTAATGTACTTGATCTAGTTCACACTGATGTTTGTTGCATGGATGCTAGAACACTTGGTGGTGCATTGTATTTTGTGACATTTATCGATGATTGCTCTAGAAAAGTTTGGGCTTTTGCTTTGAAATCTAAAGACCAGGTACTTGCGGCTTTCAAATAATTTCATGTCAACGTGGAAAGAGAAACCGGAAAGAAGTTGAAATGTGTTCGAGCTGACAACGGTGGAGAATATAGAGGCCCGTTTGAGTATTATTGCAGGGATTATGGCATCAAGCTTGAGAAGACTGTTCCGAAAACACCACAGCAAATGGAGTGGCAGAGAGAATGAACCGGACGATTAATGATCGGATTCGGTGTATGCTATCTCATGCGAAGTTGCCTAAGTCATTCTGGGGTGAAGCAATGAGAACGGCTGTAGATTTGATAAATCTTTCTCCATCAGTTCCTCTTAAAGGGGATGTTCCACAGAGAGTTTGGAGTGGGAAAGATGTTTCCTACAATTATCTGAAAGTGTTCGGCTGCCGGGCATTTGTACATATTCCAAAAGATGAGAGATCCAAGCTTGATGACAGGTCTAAACAGTGTATCTTCTTGGGTTATGGACATGAAGAATTTGGTTACAGATTGTGGGATCCAGCTACAAAGAAAGTCATCAGAAGCCGAGATGTGGTATTCTTTGAGCATCAAACCATTGAAGACATCGACAAGCCAGAGAAGCCAAAGAATGTAGCTCAACACAGGGTTAATTTCAGCCCAAATCCTCCGACCATACTGGGTGAAAATCAAGGGGGAGAAATGCATGGAAATCATGAAGATGATGAATCCTCACAGAATGTTGATTCTTCAGTGGAGCCAGATGAATCAATTGAGCAAGAGCAACCAGTTGAACCAGTTGAGCAAGAAGAACCGGTCCTACCTCAAGTTAGAAGATCAGAAAGAGAGCGTAGACCATCACAAAGATATCAACCACGTGAGTATGTATTACTCACCGATGCAGGAGAGCCAGAAACTTATGAAGAGGCTGTCTCGTGTGATAAAAAGAACAAGTGGCATAAAGCTATGCAAGATGAGCTCAAATCTTTGCATGAGAACCACACATTTGAATTGGTGAAGTTGCCTAAGGGTAAGAGAACACTCACAAACAAATGGGTGTACAAGTTGAAGACGGAAGAAAATAGTTCACAACCACGATACAAGGCTAGGCTTGTTGTGAAAGGCTTTCGTCAGAAGAAAGGAATTGATTTTGAAGAGATCTTTTCACCAGTTGTAAAAATGCCTTCTATTCGAGTTGTTCTTGGGTTAGCCGCGAGTTTGGATTTAGAAATTGAACAGCTTGATGTAAAAACAGCTTTTCTTCATGGAGACTTAGAAGAAGAGATATACATGGAGCAACCGGAGGGTTTTAAAGTTGAAGGCAAAGAGCATTTTGTATGCAGGTTGAAAAAGAGTTTATACGGTCTCAAGCAAGCGCCAAGACAGTGGTACTTGAAGTTTGATTCATTCATGGAAGATCATGGATATGGTAAGACCAACTCTGACTCTTGTGTCTTTGTGAAAAGATTCTCAGATGATGATTTTATTATCCTCCTACTCTATGTGGATGATATGTTGATAGTTGGGCATGATGCTAATAAAATCAAGAGCTTGAAAAATGAGTTGAGTAAAGCTTTTGCGATGAAGGATCTTGGATCGGCTAAACAAATCCTTGGTATGCAAATTACTCGTGATAGGAAGAACAAGAAACTCTGGCTATCTCAGGAGAAGTATATTGAGAAGGTGCTTGAAAGATTCAACATGAGCACATGTAAACCGGTAAGTACTCCACTTGCTGGTCACTTCAAGTTGAGTAGTAATGAGTGTCCTACGAGTAAGAAAGATAAGGAAGAGATGATGAAAATTCCTTATGCATCTGCCGTGGGTAGTTTGATGTATGCCATGGTTTGTACAAGACCGGATATTGCTCATGCAGTTGGTGTTGTGAGTAGATTTCTCTCAAATCCAGGTAAAGAACATTGGAACGGTGTAAAATGGATTTTGAGGTATCTCAGAGGTACTTCCAGATTATGCTTATGTTATGGAAATGGAAAGCTTGAGTTGAATGGTTATTCAGACTCTGATTATGCCGGTGATAGTGATTCCCGAAAGTCTACATCAGGTTATATGATGATCTTTGCAGGGGGAGCAGTTTCATGGCAATCAAGATTGCAAAAATGTATTACTCTGTCTACAACTGAAGCGGAGTATATTGCTATTACCGAGGGAGGCAAGGAACTCTTGTGGATGCAGAAATTCCTACGAGAGTTAGGCTTGAAGCAACAGAAGTTTGTTTTATATTGTGATAGCATGAGTGCTATTTATCTTAGCAAGAATCCAGTGTTGCATTCAAGATCGAAACATATTGATGTGAAGTATCATTGGGTCCGAGAAAAGTTAGAAGAAAAGCTCTTTCTACTTGAGAAAGTTCATACCGACGACAACGGATCTGATATGATGACTAAGGCCTTGCCGGTGATGAAACTTGACTCCTGTCGAAGCAAAGCGGGCATGATGAAACTCCCCACATGAGGTAGAGGGGGAGATTTGTCGGTTGGGTCTCCCTCATATGGGGGGGACCCACCAACTTTTCTTTCTATTTATTTAAGTAAAAGAAAATGAATGATGGGAGACAAGAGAATAAAAAAAAAAAAGGAGAGTGTGTACGTGTGTTAGTGTGGTCTTCGGAAGAAAGGGATTAGCAAGAAGAGAGAGAGAGGGACTTACAGAGAGTACACACCGAGAGCTGCGAAGGAGAAGGAGAAAGAAGGAAAATCTTTGTAGTCCAGATTTGAAGGCCAAACGTTGACGGAATTGGCTCAAATTTGGATATGTTGTTCGTGAGGCCGAGACCTACGTGGTGATGGTTCTCGTTCGTTGAGACTCTCCTCCAATTCTCCAATTGCGGTTAGGGTTTCTTGCCCCCTTGTGTAGTATTTCACCTTTTGTGGTGATGAAGTATTGTTGTATTGTTGATGTATAGCCTCTAGTGTGTGACTAGAGTGAAGACCCTTTGTATACCTGCTATTTCTTGGTGATTAGTGGAAGGTTTTGGGTGGTCCGTGGTTTTTCCCGTTTTGGGTTTTCCACGTAAATCTTGGTGTGTTGTTTTATCATTCCGCATTAGAATATTTGTCTGGATATAATGCTGGTTGTTGCTGGATTAAATCTGTGAAATTAGGGGAATATTTTTGATCCTGGATTGGTCTAGTTAGAGGCGAAGTGCTGCCCGATTTTCCCCAACACCAGGACTCAAGGTCTTCGGATTCGGGAGAGTCCTGGCTGTCAGGAGGGGTCACGTGGACAATGTAGGTGTGCAGGTCACTACTTGCTGATTCAGTCGCTGTCATTGGCAAGAGAGAACTGACATTGGAAAGGAAAACAATAAGGCAGAGGAGATGAATAAAGGCCATAGTTGGTCTTGCAGATTCAAGTGTCGACGTTGTGGTCTGTGTTCAGCGACTAACCAAAGCATCTATTTATACATAAGGCATGATGAAGATGCGGCCAGCTTGTGCGTGTCAGGTCAATTGCAGGTCACTTCGGAATCTCAGTGGAGCCCATAGAATGTTTTGTTGCAAGCGCGCATGATATGACTTAATCACAGAAGCATCAAATGGTCTTGTTTTTGGGAGGGAGAATGAATGAAACTCGCACCCAAAATGGACATTATCCTATATGTAACTCGAGGCTTAATGAATAAGAAGACTCGGAAATGAATGGCCAGTACGACATTAAACGCGATATCAAACGAGTCAAAAGCGCACTAAGATCAATGGGAATTGTGGAACATTAATTGCCCAGTTTAAGTTCACAAGTCATTGATGTCTTATTGAAACTATTGAATTAGTGGAGGTTGTTAGATTAATGAGTATGTTGGAAGTAGAATCACGGTATTGCTTGCGGTTTTTTGAACCTGTTCTTGTCGGTATTTCGCCATCGATCATCCCTTCTAAATCAAGGTTTTCAACAGAGAGGCCAGAAAGGCCGACAAATATTGATCGAAGTTAAGGTCATTACTTCTCGCCCGTTGTTAGCTAATCCCTGTTCTAGTTACAGCTCTTGCTTTTCTTTTCTCTAACGAGACCGCAAAGCACATTTTCAATATGAGTTTGTAAAATCTGCAGGGTGAAAAAAATTACCAAAGTAAATTAACCCCTGTCTAATCGACGAAGGAATGTCAAGCTGACGCCATCATCTGTCTCATGAAGTTAAATATGATCATCGTGTGCCAATTCACTTAAATCTAGTATTAGTAACATGCAGTTTTTAAGAAGTATGTGTACAGTGCACTGCGTAGGCAGAATCATCTGTTGTTACCAATCAGTATACTGAGTACATTCATTTTCGAGTCAGGAAGACATCAGTTGATGTTTAAATGCTTAAGCCCAGTCATATGAACATCCTAGTCTTGTTTGGGGAAGGAAAAATGAATAAAACTCACCCTACAATGGACTACGTAGGTCTTGTTCGACGGTGCGGCATGTGCTCAGCAACTCTCCGGAGCATCTATTTATACAGAAGGGATGATGGAGATACCGTCAGCTTCCGCAGATCAGCTCAGTTGCTGGTCAGTTCAAAATCTCAATGGGCCCATTGAATGATTTGTTGCCAGCGCACTATGTTTTGACTTGATCACAGAAGCAGCAAAGTTTCTTGTTCGTCGAAGGAAGGACGAATGAAACTCGTACCCAAAATGGACATTGTCCTGTATAAGTCAAGGCTTAATCAAGAAGATGACTCGGAAAAGAAGAAGATTATTCAAGTCAAGCACTTGAAGATAAGCAAATATCTAAACCGTTCTGATACCGAGCTAGTCTCAAAACAAGAACGGCACAAGCGCTTTCTAGATCAAGATACATTCACCTTTTGATGAAAGGACAATCGAGAGGATTTATACTAGGTCTACTATATCGCGCGGTCAATTCGGTAACAAATACAATCAATAGAGCAAATTACCAAAACACGAATTAAAGATCCTAAAACCTATTTCGATGCTTAAATCCTAACCGGAAAAATTGGCATATGTATTCTTTTCTGATTATGTAACGTAATGTTTTTACACTGCATTTAATGCGAATTCAATTGGAAAGAAGATACACATATGTGCTCCAATTAGGGGTGTGCAAAAGAATCGGACCGGCCAGTTCCCACGAGTACCAATCTGCTTCCCAGATCCTAGGGTGGAATCGCCCACCCAAACCATCCAGATCGGACCGATCTAAAATTTGTATGCTTTCTAAACCCAATTTTAGCCTTCACGGCTCACGTTCCTCAGTCAGCTTCGCTCGCCCCAGGCAAGGTTGAGCCTAGCCCAACAGCTCACACAAGCCCTCATCCATCCACTATGTCCCCCTTGGACTCAATCATTCTCTACTAACGTCCAATTCATCACCGCCGATGATTCGTGCATGATTTGGGTAATCTCATTATGGAAGCTAGCCATGCACGCACTGTGCATTATTGGAGTGTATGGTTTGAGAGAGTATTTGGGTGCTTGAAGTATTACACCAAGAGACATCAAGTTTGGAATGCTCTTTAGTGTTACCCCCAGCTTAGGAAACCCTAGAGTTTATATGCAAACTATTGGGCTCCAGCCCATATGGACCCAAACAAGCATGCTTTCACCTATTGGGCTTATATGTGAACATATTATTTGGACTATATTAACAATATGTCCAACAATCTCCTCCTATGTTCACCATATAGCACAATCCAATACGGTGACAGTGTAATGTTCAAACAAACATGAATCATCCACATTCAGTCCAAGACAATCAACTCAGATCAAAAACTCAATCATCATTTGCAATCCAAATGAGTGAGTCATCGTTATCATGAATCTGTTTTGAGATCAGCATTCCCAAAATAAATCTCAAAATCAGTTCACAACCAACATATGCATAACAGTCAAGTATAAGTAGGTCAGTCAAAATAGTCCAAGGCTTTACAAATACAAGAAACAAGCATAATAATATTCCCAAGATAGAGATAGCAAAAGGCAAGTCTCAAATAAATTGACTCCATCAGAAATGTGCAACAGCAGGTGAACTGTCAAGTCCCCCACACACTCTAAATGATATATATTCATTCATCAAGTAGATCATCATGGTCAGGATCCCACTCATCAAGCTCTCCTCCATCTCTGCCATCCTCTGTAGAATATCAAATATGAATTTCGTATTATCATGAATTCAATCATCTGAATAATCTACTAAAAGTGTCTAGTTCTACTAAAAGAACTTAGCACCATAACATCAGGCAGAGAAGAACATATATTGATGTCATAAAACATCATAATATCATGTTCATAAGCATCAAGCCAATTTCATAAATTATGAACAAGGCCTAAACAGTTTGATTTACAAAGAGCCATCAACCAAGGTTTATTTGTAAGAGAATAACCATTATCTAGTTTCAAGGAACATGATCAATAGTCAAGTCACTTACAATAACCTAATAAGACCAATAGGCTTCTTATGCAAGCAACTATTTCTATGTTTCAATTTGGAATGTCACAATTACTAATTCTTTAAAGTCAAATAATCTAGCATCAAGTTTGGAATGAGATCATTTAACCAAAAGGATAGTCCAGCCTAGTTGGATTGTATCATCAAGTTTGGAATGACACAAGCTTTCAAGTAGAACTTTTGAATTAGGTCAAAGTCATCTTCATCAAGTTTGAAATGAGACAACTCACCCTTTTCAAATTAGTCAGCAACCATAAACATCGATGAAACATATAAACTGTGCTTATCGTTTTTGGCCAACAAAGGAAGATTCGATAAGTCAAAACATACAATCAGAAGGTAGGTAAATGGTAATTAAGACTAGTCTACGTAGTTTTTAACCACATTTCTCCCACTGTTTTGAATAATCAATCTTTAGCACCTTTTGTGAGAGTATCCGCCATGTTATCCTTTGATCTCACATCGATCAAGGTGATAACTCCTTGTTCTTTAAGATAATTCAACAACGTATGTCTCAGTCTCACATGTCTTCTCTTTGAATTAAAGAGAGCATTTTTGACGACTTGGACAGCTGCTTGATTATCACTAAACAAGCTTAAAGAATTAATCTGTAGCCGAGTCAAAGGAATATCCAAAATCAAATTCTTTATCCATTCTGCTTCTTCGCCAGCGGAAGCTAAGGCAAAAAGTTCCGATTCCATAGACGACAAGGCAATACAAGTTTGTCTTTTGGATTTCCGAGTAATAGCAGCTCCACCTAAAGTGAATATATATCAACTTGTCAACTTACTATTTCCAATTTCTGAGCACCACGAGGCATTAGAATATCCATCCAGAGTTGGAGGGTAACTAGAATAGCATAGAACATAATCTTTCATACCTTTAAGGTACCTCATCAGCCTACTAAGGGCATCCCAATGCTCTTTACTGGGATTACTAGTGAAACGACTCAGCATGCCAACTGTAAAGGCGATGTCGGGTCTAGTGCAACTCATAGCATACATAAGACTACCGATCAATTTCGAGTAATTTAATTGATTCACACTGGTCCCTTCATTGGGACTCAATCTTTTATTATAATCACATGGTGTCTCACTCGGTTTACACTTACTGTATCCCCAAGTAGAAAGTAGCTACTCAATATAATGAGTCTGGCTAAGGGAGATAACTTGCCATTCAAAGCTTAATTTCATACCAAGAATGGTATTAGCAATACTAAGATCTTTCATGTCAAATTCTTTAGCTAGAGTAGCTTTCACGTCACTCACTATAGAATGATCGGAGCCAAGAATTAACATGTCATCAACATACAAGCAAATAATGACTATTTTATTTAACATAGAACGATGGTAAAGGCATTTATCTGAATAACTAGACTGAAAGCCATAACTCTTTACCACTTTGTCAAATTTAAGATGCCACATCTTAGGTGCTTATTTAAGACCATACAAAGATTTATTCAATTTACAAACTTTGTCCTCAAGACTTTTCATAACATACCCTTCTGGTTGTACCATGTAAATTTCCTCATTTAACTCTCCATTTAGGAAAGCTGTTTTTACATCCATTTGATGCACTACAAAGTGTTCAATAGATGCCAAAGCAAGAAGAATTATTATAGTTGATAGATGACACACAAGTGAATAAACATCAAAATAGTCTATTCCAATCTGCTGTTTATAGCCTTTAGCTACTAAATGTGCTTTGTATCTAGCTATTGATCCATCACTATTCAGTTTCTTTTTCAATACCCACTTACAACCTATAGCCTTAGCCCTTTTTGGTAAATTGACTAGCTGCCAAGTGTGGTTCTGCAACAGAGAGCTTATTTCATCATCTATGGCTTCTACCCATAATAAGGATTCCCTAGATCTCATTGCTTCTTGATAAGAAAATGGATCATCCTCTAGATGGTAAGTAACAAAGTTCTCACCAAAAATTTTGGGAACTCTTTCTCTTGTAAATACTCTGACTGGAACTGATTCAACAGCCAGCTTTATGGGATTAGTGTCAGAAGGGCCTGCTTCAGATTCTACATGAGATTCTGAAATCATATCTGTAGATCCAAAAACATTCAAGCCATGATCTCTGAGAAACTTTTTCTCAAAGAATTCTGCATCTCTAGATTCTATCACTATGTTAGTAGATAGATCCAAAAACCTATCTGCAGCACTATCTTCTACACTATCTAGATATACACAAATAATGGTTCTAGGTCCCACCTTAGGTCTCTTAGGATCTTGTATTCTTACATAAGTAATACAAGCCCAAGTCTTGAGAGTATCATAACTACAAGGACGCTTATGCCATATCTCATAAGGTGTCATGGACAACTTAGAGTGTGGCAACCTGTTCAGGATGTGATTAGCAGTTAAAACCGCTTCTCCCCAATAGGAGGAAGGCATGCCAGCTGTAAGTAACATAGAATTTAACATTTCAGTTAACGTTCTATTCTTACGTTCAGCAACACCATTTGATTGGGGTGAGTAAGGAGCAGTGGTTTCAAGTATTATGCCCTCTGAAGCACAAAATTCTTTGAACCTTGTCATTATATATTCTCTTCCTCTATCACTCCTAAACCTCTTAATTTTCAAGTTGAGTTGATTTTCTACTCTAGACTTGAAAATCTTAAACTTTTCAAAAGTTTCATCTTTCGATTTCAACAAATAGACATAACAATATCTTAAAAAATCATCTATGAATGTTATCAGATACTTCTGACCTCCTCTAGTGACGTAATTTCTAAAATCACAAAGGTCATAATGTATCAGCTCAAGAAATTGTGTGCTTTTAGAAACCGACTTAAAAGGTTTTCTAGTGATCTTAGCCTGTGCACACACTTCACATTTGTCAAATCGAATAGAAGTATCTAATGAAATGTTGTGAGTTTTAGCTAGATGTTGCATTTTCCTGTAGTTCACATGTCCAAGTCTATTGTGCAGTAACTTTGGATCAATCAGAGTAGAACTCACATGGTTTATGCTATCAGTATCTAAACTCAACCTATACATACCATTAATCATGAATGCACAACCGAAATAACATGAGTTAACAGATAAAGTTACTCTACCATTCATAGTTGAAAAGGACATACCAGCTTTATCAAGTAAAGTCATAGATATCAAATTTTTCTTAAGTAAAGGTACTACTCTAACATGTTTCAAAGTTAGTAATTTACCTGAAGAAAGCACCAAATTTGCAGTTCCAGTATAAGTCACTTCTGCCTCACCACCATTGCAATTTTCCACGGTGTCTTTCAATTCTGTGACTTCAGTGAGTAGGTTCTTGTCATTTGCAACATGATAAGTAGCACCACTATCCAACCACCACTCAGAAGAGATACTAACCTTTCCATTTTTCATCATTCCAATGAAGGCTTAAGGCTTAGACTCACTAGTTAGCATATTAGCCTCATTTTGTGATGTGTTGTTCTTTGGCTTCTTTGGTAGTTTACACTCTGCTGCCCAGTGACCCCACTTTCCACAATTATGGCACTTTCCTTTCTTCTTCCTTTTGAAGATAGTCTTTTTGGCCTCTAACTGTGAAGATGATTCACCTTTTGGTGACTTAGACATTTTTTTAGGTTTATTGGAATGTGAAACTAAGTTGGCAACCGACTTTTGTTGTCCAACTTGTTCCAAACTCTTCCTAGGACTGTTTTGATCCTCAATGTGAATATACCTCTTTAATTCATCCAGTCCCATCTGTTCTTTCAATCTGTGCATTTCAGTCTTGAAAGAACTCCATTCAGCAGGTAACTTACTCAAAACAAGACCGACAAAGAGATTATCAGACATATCAGATTTATCATTTTTCAACTTGTTCCTCATGTTCTCAAGTTCAATTAACTGAGAAGTAACACTTGAATTCATGTTGAACTTAAAGTCAAAGAATTCCTCTGCTAAGAGGGTTTTAGAGAGCCCCTCTTGTTTTTGGAACTAAGCATTCAAGTGATCCCATATCTCTTTCACCGTCTTATACTCACTATAAGGCATAACTAGACGAGGATTCAGAGAGTTCAACAAGTAATCTCTACAAAAATCTTCATCTTTGTTCCATTGATATTCATCGACATCTTCAACGGTAGATGCAAAGTCACTCAAAACAATGTAGAATATTTCATGTTCTTTCATACCAAATTGAACATGTAATTTCTAACCATGAAACTCAGTGACATCAAACGATTGCAGCTTTATAATATCATAGGAACTACGCTTTGCCATTTTAATCAAAGCAAAGTGTTAGAAAGAGTGCACCTTGAAGTCCTTAAAGCTTTGTAGAGGTGGAATTTGGCAAAACAGACCCCAAAATTGGATCCACAGCGCCCAAAAACCTTAAGATGAACTTCCCTCTTCACCGAAGCTCACCGGAAAAAATCCGGTCACCGGAAAATTCCCGTCACCGGAGCAATCCCGTCGCCAAAACGCGTCAGAAACTTCCGATCGCCGTATCTCCATCGTCCGACCTCTGTTTGAGACGAGTGACCACTCAAAACGTTCGTCTTGACGAATAGAACAAAACCCAAGTGGTTTCTCCCTCTGAAATCAGCTGTAAATTTTGATCTTTTGTATCAAAGATTCTGGAGAAATCCCGTCGCCAAGAAAGCGCCAGAAACTTCTGCTTATTGTATCTCCGTCGTCCGACCTCCGTTTGATACGAATGACCACTCAAAACGTTCGTCTTGACGAGTAGAACAAAGCCCAAGTGGTATCAACCTCTGAAATTGGCTATAATTTCTAGGCTTTTGAATCAAAGATTCTGCAGAAATCCCGTCACCAGAAACCCGCTGAAACTTCCGATTGCCGTATCTCTGTCGTCCGACCTCCGTTTGACGCGAATGACCACTCGAAACGTTCGTATCGATAAGTAGAACAAAACCCAAGTGGTCTCAGCCTCTGAAATTGGCTATAATTTCTGGGCTTTTGACTCAAAGATTTCGACCATCGAAACTTCAAACTCAGATCCCAGTCAATCCGACCGTTGAAATCGAAAATAAATTATACCTGCGAGTTCGTCTTGACGAGATCTTCGAGTAGACACTTTACTCGCTCAAATTCGACATACTGATATAATACTTCAAGATTGTTGAAGTGTATGATTTGAGAGATTATTTGGGTACTTGAAGTATTACACTAACAGATATCAAGTTTGGAATGCTCTTTAGTGTTACCTCCAACTTAGAAAACCCTAGAGTTTATATGCAAACTATTGGGCTCCATTCCATATGGACCCAAACAAGCATGCTTTCACCTATTGGGCTTGTATGTGAACATATTATTTGGACTATATTAACAATATGTCCAACGTGCATTAATCTTCTCTTTAACATCCTTTTGGCTTTCAATTAGGATGTGATGTTTTGAATTCATGAATTCATCTGAGATCTCCATATTGGGAGAGGTTCGGTCATGCCACACGATCGGGCATGGATTCATGTTCACCCCTAATAAGACCTTGACCAATAAGATTATTTTGTCTTTGTATGATACCATAATGGGCAGTTTCTAAAATACTGTGACTGGACGAGAATTTATGTTTGTTTTTGTATATTCCACGCTTTGGACCGTAATTATGATTATGATGTCTTTAGACGAATCTAGATTAGACGATACATCACTTAAATGAGGATCCGATCATTCTAAAGACAAACAGTTAGCGAATGCGTGTTCTTATTTGTATTCATGTAAGCGTTATGCAACGAAGCTCTACAACATACGTCTGTTTTTTCTTTTTTCCCCTCGTCTCGAATTGGAACCCAAACTCTAAAAGACAGTACAAAATACAAGGGGAGAATAAAAGAAAACATATGATTAATCATTGCTGAGCATGTATATGCTTTGCTCGAGTACTGTTTTTCCAGAAAAGGTCTGCGATGAAAGATCTTTCGCCGAAAAGTATAGAGCTTTCGGATTTATTGTTTAAATGGGCTGGTAATGATTATTGTAAAGCAAGGACAAGTATTTGATTGTTGATTGATCGGTCCTAACGAAGAGCCATCTCCGACTATATATAGCCTAACACAAGGAGGAACCGTTGCTTGTGGTTGCTTCACATGCCTTTTATTCCTAAATTCTCGGATCAACCTTTGGTAATTGCTCCCATTATCTTTTAGATTGTTTTAAAGCACATACTTAATTGCCATGCACGACTGTCAACGAGAGATACCGACTTTATAATGCCACCGACACCTCTTTCTAGCCGAGCATCGGTTTGCCATATTTCAGTTAACGAATACCCATATTTAAGTGGGCCTTGTGACATCCCATGGGCTCTATGACCATTTAAGGCCCAAGCCGATTTTCAATGCGAACAAGCACAATCCAACAACATCTCATAGGCAACATAAGAGATTTCCAATAAGAGAAGGGAAAAAATGTGAACAAGGGAGAATTGAGCCACGAGAAGAGGTCGGAGTGACAAAGCAAAGTAACCGATCCCCATCAAATGGGAACATTCGCGTCAAATACAAAAGTACACCAGAAAGACACAGTTGCACAATAACACCAACATTTTAAACAATGGAGGCTCGTCGAGATCTGGAGCGGCCAAGTGGCCGAAGGAGAGGCTAAGCTCAATGAAATATAGAGGCTTAGCCCATGGCCGTCGAGCCGAGATCTCGACGGGCACAAGCTCAATAAGCATGGGGGGAGTTTCGAGCCAGCCGAGCTCGAAGAGGCTGAGTGGAGAGAGGAAGTAGAAAGACACGGGTTTGCCAATTCCAATGCGAAAAGGAAGAACAAGGTGTCCGATCTAGCTGACGAAGGAAGGGAAAAGAAAGGAAAAAAAAAAGAGGGGGGAGAGAGAGGCTGCCAAATTTGGAGATTTTTGTGGCTTCATGGGTGTTTTTGTTAGATTCAAAGAGACGGCACCATCCACATTAGATCACTATGTAAAATGGTTATAGATGACTAAACCATCACATCAACAATTTTCAAATAGTCTTCGCTAGAAGGACTTGATTTGAATTTCACTTAAATTTTTAGGTCTATATTTAAACAATTGAAAAGTTTAGATTCGAATTGAAATTTAATTAATAAAATTATGACTGCAATAGCTATTCCTTTAGAATTGGGCGTATACACCATTAAATCACATGCATCATTAAAACTGGTGAATTCAATTGAATTTAATGATTATGAGGACCTGGGATACATATGGTAACATGTCATTAAGCATTGATTGTCTTTCTTCATAATAAAATCATCATAATCCTCCTGTCTTAAGGAGATTCATTAAAGCTTAGATTACTTGCTCTGCTTAGTTAATTTTAAGGTATTTTCTTAATCTCATATGGTCGAAGCATTTACTGCCTATAGCGCCCGAAAATGAATATATGAAGGATTGTGCTTACAGCAGAATATCATAAAATTTACCTATTACTTTACTACAAAGAAGATCGGAAGCATGTCGAATATAACCAAAATGCCTTACCCACCTTGTGATCATAAGCATTGCTTCTATCTAGAATGTTGTGGTAATATGCCCCGAAAAGGCTTATGTTCCTCTCTTTTTTTTTTTTTCATTTCTAGGTTACAGTGTTGTTAATTTACATCATCCTTTTCCAAATACGGGCCATTAATCATTTGGATTTGCGAGCATACAAAATTTAGTAGCATGGATAATGAGACGTGCAATTATAGTCGAGTGTGACAACATAATTTGAGATCGATGAATGATTGACTGCAGCCGCATCGAGTCTGAAGGCCTGAGCTGGTGGGATACAACGGAGAGAAAGCAAAGGCAGTGATCGAGAAGGATAATCCATCCATGATGGCCTTTCTTTTCCTGTTGAAAACAGCAGCTAGATTATTTGATTTTTGTCATAACCGAGTATGTGTTTGGACCGATGAAAAGGGAATATCTATCAAACACCTGTAGTTGAATAAATGGAGAACACCTGATCCTAAATAAAGTAGCTCACAAAGTTATATGGTATAATAAATGAAACAAATAAACAGCTCGATGTTGCCTTGTTCTGCATACTGAGTCTGAATTTGAGGAGAGAGTGATTTTACTTTGTAAATTTGAACGGTATGCATGATTCTTCTATCAAAATCCTATCTCGTATGAACCAGCATACTAGGCACAAGAACCCCTAACGCTTATTCTCAAACCCTTAACAAAGAGGCCAAGTCCCTAGTGCTTGGGCTCGGGACGGGCCTAGCCTAGGTCTATCTAGGCCGCGTTCATGGACCCTAACATGGTGGTTGGGATCCATCGAGGCTGGTCCCCAAACATCGATTTTCGTTCCCAGGATGCCAAACATGGTAATATCGAGGTTGAGCCCCAAGTGGACAGCGTTCATATCCAGATCCACCAAGGCAAAAATCATACCGAAAAAATTCAAATTTTTTAGTTTTTTTTATTTCAATTTCAAATTTATATTTTCTTTTTTTTATTTTTATTTTTCCTTCTTCCTCTCCTGGTGAGCTCAAGGACGACCCAATCCCACAAGACACCCTCCAATACGAGTGTGATTTGGGGACAAATCACTCGAAAGCTAGTGAGCATGTAACAATGTGATCATATGAGGGCAAAAAGTGATCGCGGAGCCCAAAGAGCCCTGACAAGGAGTGGTATTTCAGAGCTCCCATGTATATTTTTTTTTCTTTTTTGGTGTACTTGAAAATGTTCTTGTACCTAAATTGGTTGTAGTATATTCTAAGTATAGATCCACTGTATGAGTCAATAGGGAGTTTGTTGGACCATTTAGAGATTTTGAAAGTCCCCTTGAATATAACGATGAAGGGTATGACATGATGTAGAAGGCCATCAACCTCTGAGATGGATTGTAGTTTGGTTAAGGTGTAAACTCATCGTGGGGTTAACATGGGTGTAGGGGTGCTAGTTGGTCCGACCTCCTTCCTAGGTCGTACGTAGTATATTGTATTTGTTTGAATATTATATCCAGTTGGCAACTGGTGGTGAGTTAATGCAAAGAAGCATACATACGAAGATCAAACTCATGCGATTTATTGTATGGGATGTTGTAAAGGTATTGTTGAGCTTCCACATGCTAAACAAGAAGATAATATTAGAAAGGACGCATCTCGCGTGATGTCTGAGGCGTCACATTTAGTCTTCGTCAACCACGCGAAATTGAATGAACTATCCTCTTTTTGTAGGTGAGTGGACACAAGACAACAAATGTACCTGACGGAACATAACAAACGTACCTCACGAAACAAGCTTCTCAAACAAAAAAGGGATGAGACCTGGGGTTGATTGATGAACGAAGAGGTGGTCCGAGTTGGTGTTTGGGGTCAGGCAGGAGGAGGCAGGATCTTTGTCGCGAAGCATGCATATACATCATCGTACGGTGCAAGATTATGCAATGTTCGATGGTGCTTCTTTGGCCACTGTATCGGAAGAAGGCACCGTTGATGCGATACAAACTGATGTTAACAGCTATCTCAACTAGATTTTGACGGAGGCAAACGGAGTTCACTTGAGGCACAAGACTGAAGGAGGCATTGCAGGGTGGGAGACTCCTTATCTTGGACGATGTTTGGAAATATTACTCTTTGGAGAAGTGGGTATAGTCTCACGAGCTGGTCCATGTATAAGCTCTTCCCGTCCTCGCACACCTTTGCTCTCCAACGTATGTGTGCTCGATACAACTCTTCAAGAACTACAACTCCAATGGTTATTCCAAAATAAACTGAAAGAAGAGGGAGTTTTGCACATAATCTACAAGAGCTAATGTACACATCCTCTAAAGAAAACGAGCCGAAAGTGGTCCGACTGCTGCTCAATTGCAATCGACAATAATGGGGAGTAAATAACTCTGTATTTTGTAGATCACCCGGACGAATAAATAACACAACATTACCTAGCACCACACAAAATCAGTGGTCCGTGTTTCGCAAATTCTCTCACCCTCAAGCTGAACAAGGCCAACTACCCTTGAGCAAGACCAAGTTTGACATCTGTAACTTACAAGTACGTATCAACCAAAGAATAAAGAGCAAGAAAATCACACCTACCTAGGACAAGTTCCTTTCCCGCATAAATGATTCTATTTTCCCAACATCTTCTGGAGTATCAACGCCGTGAGCCTCATGATCAACCTTTATCACCTGTTTAAGTGAGGGAAAAAAAAAAGCAAAAAAGAGCTGCTCAATCAGAATGCCAGAAAAAGATACCGCTTGCTTTGTGTTCTACTAACAGTGACCCATCTGAGAGTCGGTATATAGATTCTTTTGTTAGACAAAGGCATCCTGATAGAGTCAAGACGAGAGGTGATTGAAACATCAGCAAGAAAAGTACTTATCTTGAAGATGAAGATTTCCCCCTCATTTTTGCCTCAAATTACATGGGGAAATCCAAAAATTGTGCAATTGCACCAAAAACCCTTCACTAATAAGATGACATTGAATATTGTTCGCTGATAATTTATTATTTGGCCAAGAAAAAAACCACCAATTTGTTTAATCCTCTTCATAACTGCCAAAACTTTGCTTCCTTGTATTCTCCAAGCAGCTCGGGTATTTACTCATGAAACAAGAAAGGAAAAAGTCCAGTATACCTTCATTTTATAACCATTCTCAAGAACTTTAAGCTGTTCTAGATCCTCCTCAAGCTGGAGCGGGGTAGGCTGAAGCTCTGGATATATCTTTAGAAATTCTGAATCATAGCTCTGTGAGAGATCAGCAACAAAGATATATTAAAATCCACGTGTAACACTTGTCCTCACCAAACCTCAAGAAGCAAACTGAAAATCTACCTGAATTCCAAGATGAAGTAAATAGGGAAAATGTGGATTGACCCTTCCAGACCTGTTTCATTCAGGAAGATAGGTGCTATTGTGACAAACAACTACATACACTGATAATTCTGCGAAACAGAGAGATGAGTGCAGAATCTATTCACACAATCATAGTAAATCATAAGGGTGAAATGAGGATAAAATGAAACTTACTTGTTATGTGGAATTAGTCCCCTGCAGAAGTAAATAGCATAGCCACGATTATCCACAACACATTTAACACGGTTCGTATCAAATGCATCTTCAGGTTTTAAAGAGGTAGCTGCAGTGCTAAATACTGCATCTGGGGCACCCTGCAAACACCATAAGGGTAAATGACTGCAGACGCATAGAAGAAGGTACTATATCTAGTAAAGTGACCCTAGAAGAAGTACTGCATCTTCAAGAGATCAGAAATTTTAATATCCAATTCCAGTGACATCAGAAGAGTTAAGAAAAGGAGAATTTCCGTTATGAACAACAAATCAATTTAAGCAGGTGGCAGTAGCCTTCAATAAGAAATAGCAACAGTATGAGAAGTCAATTTACCTGGAGAGCTTTAACAACCCCATCAATTATCTCGGGTTCGATAAGAGGCTCGTCCCCCTGGATGTTGACAACTATGTCATACTTTTTGTCAAGCTTTTGTAGAGCTTCATTGCAGCGTTCAGTGCCTATAGATAATTATAATAACATAATTGCTCTTCGAGCAGGTCAACACCAGAACAACAATAACCACCAAAAAGCTCACCATTCCGACATGATTCCGATGTCATTATCACATCTGCACCAAATCCTCGACAGCATTCTGCTATCTTTTCATCATCCGTGGCCACAACTACACCCAAAGGAGCTAAAAATGAGGAAGAAACAAGTGCATGCATGCGCAAAAGATAACAAATGAAAGATTCTACAAAAATACCACACAGAGATGTTGAATTCCAAAACAGTCGCATGTTAAAAGAAATCACAATTTCACCAATTCTGTAAATCGATAATTGGATTGACTTAATCTATAGTTACCTCAATGCAAGGTCTCATTTTACTAGTTTCTCAAGGTCATACATGGCAAAGAAAAATATAGTTGTTTAGCCAAAACAAAGAAACGAAAAACACAGAGAGAGAGAGAGATTTCAAATTTGAAAGAAAGGTGCATTGGATAGGAAAATAAATGTTTTAAGGGAAAATAGATTGGTGTCCTAGGTGTACCATAGGGATTTCAAGAAAAATGCTGCATCTGTTTGAAAGAAAGGTGAAAAGCCATCAGAACACAAACTTGATGGTTTGTGAAACTTTATGCGCGATAAAATTGCATTAAACGAACCTCAAATCAGATCATACTAATGTACAGGGACCAGACATACCCACACGATCCAAAGAAGCAGCTAGTTTAGCTCTCTCCCACGTTCTCTGCCATGCCAACAAAAGGCAACTCAATGAGCCATATGGAAAAATGAGAAATTACCATCCAACTTTGTTAAATGAGCAAATCCATTTCACAGCAAAATCATCCAATCACAACAGCCTCAGAGAATTGTCTTTTTCCAATTCAAATTGGAAGTCTCATGCAATTGACATGAATGCAAATTGGCCTTATACATCTAAAAGCCATATCCATCTACCTTTTCACCCCCAATGTAGAGGATATTTCTATCTACTGATTTTGTTAGAAACCTTTTTACATTTTTACCATGAGATTACTTACTTCGCAAGAGATTTCACAACTATAAACGATGATGCAGGCCAATTAATCCATTCAGTCTTATGTCGACATAATTTGAGATAGCTCTTCTTGATTCATCCTTTTTTTTCCTTTCTTGAGCCTGCAAGACTTTTGGAACCAAGCCGCCACTACATATTTCTTCCTAGTGGTCCGTTGCTTCCACAAGCACCAAAAACTTGGCGACTTTCAATCATATCCAAGCTAGTCTTTTATTCATGGATATAAAGGACAACTATTCTCCCCACAAATATTTGGAACTGATAACTTACCAAAGGCAAGGAGCCCGTTTGTATTCCTGCCTGCTTTCCTAAATTTTAAACAGGAAACTGGAAAAGGATTCACAATTTAATTTATTTGAAGGTATTTTGGAAATTCACAAGTTTCTACATTCTGCCAATGTCCTGTAGATCAATTGAGAAAATATGCACGAAACTTGGCCGTCACTGGCCATTCGCATCATCATGTACCCTGATCCCTATACCAGTCATTCCCAAACAATTTCAAACTCTTTGCTTGCGTGCAAATTGGTTAGACTCGTAATAAAAAAAGCTGGACAGCTCCATCAAATGAAGATCGATGAAAGAGGCCACATAAAGCTTTGCACTTCAGCCAGCATCATCAAAATTTCTTTCGAGTTACGTTACTGAAACCAAGGAAGGAAGGAAGCACAACGGAAATGGGACAAATCAAACAAGAGAACAGATAGGATAACGTACGACTGGGTGCACAGAGAATTATCCCCAAAGCATAGGATTTCGGACAATTTACAAGATATATAAACTATCTTTACAGGCTAAGAATCCATTTTTTCAGTTGAAACAAATATGTACTTAGTTCTACAAAGATCGTCAGCTTATCCATTGAAATTCTAAGCATGACCAACAAAAAATTACGTTACAGCTTTCTCTGACAAGCAACAACAATTTTACAAAGAGGCTTCCTCTTGCTCTGGAGCATTTACGGCTGTCCATTGAGACTGCAATTATATAGCACGGCTTGAAATGCGGTCAAAAGCTATGAGATAAATTCGATCGACAACTCAAATGAACTAGATAAAACCTGGATCATGGGCTTGCCCAGAATGTGAACCAGAGGCTTGCCCTGAAACCGAGACGAAGCGAATCTGGCGGGTATAATACCGACGACCCGGTTCCGGAACTTCGTGGATCTGCCGAGGTAAGCCCGAGCGCCAATTGCCGCCGCGACTGCTGCTCCGACGACGATCCCGTGCACGATCCACGCTTTGGTGGTGGAATACGAAGAAGACGAAGACTCGGAGGATGAGGGGGTACAGATCGACATTGGGTTCATGTCTTACCAGGCGAGAGCGCGAACACGACGCTCGAGGGACTGTTCGTGTCGGTTTGAGAGCTCGGAGGCGGAGGGGGTGAGCTACTGTTGCTGTCGACGTTGCTGCCGTCTATGCACTGGCGTGGTCTTCCTTCGATTTGAGATTTTTGCATTTTGCTACGGCTAATTTGAAAATATTTTTTTAAAGACGATCATTTATATGTTAAAAATAATTAATTAATTTTTATTATTGATAATAATTTATGTCTAAATATAATTCGCTATTTATTTTTATAAGCATACAAGCACATTTTGTAAAATAGTATTTCTCATATCACTTATTTGTTGTAAAATAAACGAAACCTTTTTTTTTCTCTTTTTCGTTTCCGTCGTTTTCTCGCTCTGGCAAAATGGGATCGAGCAGATTGCTTCTATCAGGGTAAGATGGGAATGAGTTCTCTCTTTGTGCTGAGAAATGGAGATGAGAATGAGCGGGAATGAAGGTGAAGGCACCAACAAAAGAGAGAGATCATCAACTGAGGTTAGAATTTGGTAATTTCAGCGTGTATAAATTTGACTAATTGGCTTATGCATAGGGAGAGTAGTATGATGCCATGATGCTCTCGTATGGAGTCTTGTGTTCTCTTGGATGGAATGAACTGGCATACAAATACACTGGCACAAGGAGGGAAAGCTAGGGTAAAAAACACATCGCAAAAACTATTAAGGGAAATTTTTGCGCAGTGGGCAAGAAGAGCGGCCCTATAAGCAACTTGGCGGCAACTTGGAAGGACCACGTACTGGTCGCACCGTTAATAGTTCTAACATCCCTCTCGGAAAGTTTCTGCCCGCTGCATACACAGAAGAGCGGCACAGAAACTTTATAGTTCTGTCGTCTTGTTCTAACCTTGTCTGTCCCCCTGAAAGTCCAGGGCCACGACATACGACAAAACAGCGTAACAAGATCAGAAAACGGAACTGGAGTTCAAAAAGATGCATTTTTTTTTTCTGGGAAGACACGTAAGAGAATAAATTACAACAGCTAAGAGGATTAATCATACACCGAGAAGATTGCTAAACATCTTGTGGTCACAAATTACCAATTCATGCCGATCGCGCCTAGTGTAATCCCTAGGACTGAAATCGGCTGTCCTAAGAAAAAATTTTGCGTATCTTTGGCTCCAATAGGCTTTGTCTCAGTATGGGCAACCGCAAAAAACTTGACCCTCAAAGCCCTTGAGGATGATTAATGACACTTCCACAGAGAACCTGCTTCCAGAGCGCGACTCCCTCTCAATCCATCGAAACCCTTGGTAAATCTTATGCAGGAATCACCTAAAGATCATATTATCTCTTCCAATAAGAACCACCGCCTTGATGATGGCTGTAACCATTGGCCTTATACTGACCATTACTAAAATATTTCTTCTTAGCACTCCTCTCTTTCCTAGAGCCGTTCTCTTCGCGCCCTGGTGTCTCCACTCCTCTGCCTTCTTTAACCTTCTTCTTACCGGACTTCCCCTCCGAAACAGATTTTCTCTTCTTGGAAGGTTTGGTAACAGATGCAGAAACTCCACCTCCCCGTGGCAATGGCTCTTCCTCGTCATCTAACTGCCAATTGCAAAACATCTCCGGTGCATCTACAAGGTCCAGTTGTACTGATTCCCCTGCCCCAGGAAGCAAGCTACTAAAAGTGACATCTCCTCTCGACCCGCCTTTGCGCTCAATCAGTACAGGGTCCGGTCGGATTAACAGACCAAGAATGCTCCTGTTGGGGCCAAGGCCCATGATGGCTTTGGAATTCGTCAAAGTAGTGAAGGCCATTGCAAAAGCAGATCTAATCTGTAATTACAAAACGCATCAGCAAAGATAAACTCTCTTCCTTTCAAGTCCACAAAGCCAAAAGATTATCCCCAGAGTCGGACAAGCATAACTTTGAAAAGCCAAGAAAAGCATGAATATGAAGCCCCGACAAACAAAGAGAGTGGAGAGCAGAGACCATAGCTTACAATTAGTTAAAATCAATAAAACCATTTAGCGACAAGTAACAATCTTACACACCCACATGCTAGATGGTACACAACCTACCGTGAGTGGGGTGAGCAGCAGTGAGGGTCCTTCTGTTTTGTCCATATGCAAAAGTGGACAACAAACTCACTCGACAAAATTTACATTTATTTTATGTGTACAAAGACTGAACTACATGGACGCATTACAATCTTCAAGATGTAACAATTTGTAATATACACTCTGGGCTTCTTATAGAGATAAAGAGAATATGCAAAGATCATGCTTAAAAGTGTTACTTTGGTTTGATACCCACAAACTTATGGCCCCAATATAATATTGGGAGGGTTGGTAGTTCATACAAACAACAAACAAAGCAACACAAACAACTGCTAGCATAGCTACGAGTATAATTCTCAATTGTAGTGCTTAAAACACCTATGAGTACAGACTACATTCAACCCTCTCACACAGGAAAGGTCGTACACGTATTTATGTGAACACGACTTATGGGACGCCTAAATCCAAGAAGTAATCACACAGAAATCAGATGATTCAGGGACAGACCTGGAAATAATTGAAAGAGTTCTTTCCAATGTCATTATCTGGAGTCTGGATCACACATTTAAAAAAAAAGTCAATACCATGGCAAATCCATTAATAAGAATCTTTTGCAGAACAAAGATCACTACTTATTAATAGCGAGACACCACTTATTATTTGTAGAACAGATTTTTGATACGATGAAGACACCAAAACTGGCCATGTACATCACCCACTCAAAGATGACACTCAAGGCTCTCTTAACTCCATGAGTTAATTTTGGAGACACAAAAAAAGGAGAGGAAAGGATCTGCCTCAGTCAACCAAAGGAAAAAATGAAAGAAACAGAAAAGAAGTACCGGACACGGCAGAGCAGATCAGTGTTCCCCACCACATGTAGCATCACTAAACCCACTCCCCATCACCAAACCACGCCCCATGCAAGGTGAACTTCCCCCTCCCCCATCACAAACTTGTACTTTATTATGTGGGGTGCCCGGACACAACTAAATTTTCTATATTAACAGAACATACTTAAAGGTCTCAATAGGGATATCTGGAAATGAATGGTTTAGTAATATCAGGAATATGCAATATTGAATCCATGTAAATGATTATTTTGGCAAAATATTTCTCAATTGGACAGACTTTTAGAAGATAAAAAGACATTTCTCAAATCATTGACATATGATTATAGTCACAAGAGCATAACATACAAAGAGAAAACTTGTTTAAAACTAGCAAAAAAAAAGTGAAATTGAAAATATATATGCAGGGTAGGTTGAGGATGTCCCTGTCACAGAGCAAGGACTCTGTCCCTATCACCACTCCACACCCACATCCCACAGTGAACGGGTACCAATTGCCACATTTGGGACAGATCCTCATGGGACTCCCCCAATGGGGAATTTTTGCCATGTCTCAAAAAGATTCTGTTCATCTATACTTCTGTAATCAAGCAAAAGCAGGCGGAGCAACCAAGCATTGTTTGTCCTGCTTGGGATTAACATCTGCCACTGAGGCTCACTCGAGAATGAGACCATTTCCAAATTACGGCATAATTATTAATATGGATCTCCAAGTAGTCCCCTGTGTATTTAAACTGAGAAATATCAATCCGTATGAACCAACCTGTGGATCCTCAATGGATATTAAGGATGGCCGACCTTTGTTTAGAAACCTGATGGGGAAGCGAAGATTAGGGTATAATAAATTACATAGAATAATTTCAAGACAACACCAACGAGGAAAAAGTAGTTCATCAATTCAGTTACCCTTTGTCCCTCTTCAAATAAAATGTTCCTGTCCCTCTGCAAGATACACCAACATCCGATGTGTTTAGTTTCCGTCCATAGAAATCAAAGAATCGCACCTAGTTTAGGATGGACAGAAACCAAGTTTGAGAATCACTTAAGGTCAAATAGAAAGTTATGTATACCAATCCAAAAAACCTAAACTAAGAAAATTGTCTTGTGCAGGTGGTTGGAGACTGAAAGCTGAATAAATTTACTTCTCTGTACTTGTTAGATAGTACATACCAATAGCACTCCCAAATTATGTTCATGAAAAGCTTGATGCTCATGAATACTCTGTAGCATAAATGAAAAACATAGAGAGGGTTAAATATAAGGAAAAAAGTAATATCACAAGGCTAAAGCACTGAGCCAATCATTTGTACTGAAGGTCCTGTAGAACACAGATGAATCCATAAGCAGAACGACTGATTATACACAACCAACCGATAGAGCTTCTGGCCATGGCAATACAAATATTAAATAGCAGGATACAATTGTTTTAACTCGGTATAAATGACTACAACCCCAAGAAGGTACTCATAGAAACAAATAGAAAAAACAAATTCCTTCCAAATTCTTCCAGTCCTGCCTATTGACTTAGTTATTCATTTGAAAGTATTCAAAAAATAAAACAGGGGACATCATTGCTATTTGAGAGACAATGTTTGAGTGAGCAACATTTAAGCATTACCTAACACAGCACCTTAATCCACTGGGCTCTGAATGGACACAGAGAAATGGAAGTTCAATGTGACAGAGGAACTGTCTAGACGACATTTTTCCAGACTTGATGGCAGAACATATCTCAATGACTTCCTGATGTCTCTGTTAGACCTCTCCAGACAGTTTGACATTCGTAGATTACATTTTTTTTAAACCTCAACAAGATGACAATGCAATTGCTTACATTTCAAACGGTAGAAAGCTATCTCTCCCAAATTACATTGCCACTCTGACAGAATGGTCAAGTTACCATTAGCAGCGTAAACATAGAATTCACATGGTAACATACTCTTTTAGGGCTTCTAAGAAAATTTAAATGATTATTTTCTGTAGTAAATGAAAGGCAGTTTTTGCGAGTTAAGACAAGCAGAAAGGCATCAATCCACTACGTCTATTGGAAATGCCAGATATTCAATGTTGTCCCTGATGTTACCACGCAAAGAGTAAGTTCCCAGAAGACAACATAAAATTGTTTATTGATAATGAAAAGGAAAACTTATATTGAATATTATTATTCAAGTAGCCATGACCAAATTTTGTATTGGAAATTTTTATCTTGGATAATTCCCACTTTCTGTTGTATTTTATGATCAAAATCCATCATTTAGGAATCCAATTTCTTAACTCAGCAACTGGTGTTGGACAGAAGAAGATATGGAGGCACCAGATACGAATCTAAACTTCTCCTCAAGATTAAATCATGGACTCAAAATTGCTTACCCGCAACATTGCCATCAGCATGGTGAGGAGGGCATAAGATCCTATACCCCCAGAATAAACCTGCATACTTCAAGCAACACATGGATTAAACGGTGATCAAAGGCATGAAAATAGCAAAAACATTTCTCGAGCAAGACATGGTCAACTGGCACCTCATTCAGTTCTCTCTGCTGCAAAAACACTTTCAAGATCAGACATAGAGGTCGCAGTGGAGGCCACTTAGATATAGCATCCTGACAGAAAACACATTAAATATTTCAAATCCAGAAACATGAAAGTCATCGAACAAATAAATTCATGCTATCATGCATGTAGGGAGTAAAAATGTCTATACAAACTGACACGGGACAATCATGCATCAACAACAACTCATGAATTCAGATCCTCGACTTGATTCATGGGTGGCAATTCCAGATCTAGATCATACCATGATGGAAGACATTTAGGAGCACCAGACTATTCGAGACCATTCCCAATGCTTCCATCATGGTCAAGAAGCTTATCTTAAACAGGCTTGCCTCTCTCTAAGCCACGATGGAAAAATATGGAAGAGAAAATAAGGGACGAACCTTAATGAACTCTGCAGCTTTGGGTCCGTTGTCCACATCAAAACTGTAAGGCATATAATGTAACAAACACATCAACAGAAAGAGATCATCCAAAAACAAGCCTTAATGTAAAATTTTATGAAGAAAAACTGCATAAGAACAAAGGCCCGACCCCACGAAGTAGAACTATGAAATCTAAAGCAAATCGGAAAACAAATTACAATATCAACTAAAAGAAAGCAAAAAATAAAAATAAAAAAATCATGTCACATACTTAGGACCCGCAAAATTCAGAAAGAAAGTGATTGGAAACAATAAAGAAAAAAAAAAGGCATCCTAAAAGCTCAACTCTACAAAGATTTATCTCAATGCCACAGCTTTTTAGCTCTCACTATCTTGCATTAACATAACCATGCACTCATCCACATGGAGCACAAGAAGATGCCTTTTTGCTTCTTTCTACCTTGGTTGAAGTTTTGAGATTTTCACTAGAAAAAATGAATAACTGAACAGACTCTTCTCATATTTGGCGTACAGGACTTTCTATATCCATGTTTCCAATGCCCATACGCCTTTCAAGTAGTTTGGTACCATAGATCATCAATTGGTATTGGTAGGTTATTAAAATAAAAATAAAAAACCCTTCCATATGACAACATTTTAAAAATTCGAAATGTGATTATGGTAAAGAGAAAAAAAAAAAGAGAGATATGCTAAATTGAACTAGAAAAGGGATGGGAGTGACTGAACAAAAAGAATATAGTACCACTAGGCACTACCAAACACCCGGATCAAAGAAGTAAACATGTCATATTTGGCATGCATGTTACATGCCACCAAGAGGTCCTAAAAGTACAAATGATGCAAATTAACATACAAACGAAAGATCAAAGAAGAAAATAATTACTTCACCTTATATCAAATGCAACACCACTTCTCTTCTCCACGAATTTAACAATCGGGACACGTGCCTTTGCTATCACCTGCAAAATTTCAAACCACTTCGGCAAATAGGGCCTATACTACCAAACACATATAGAAGAATACGTCATTGAAATGACCAAAATGTCACATAGAGTTCCTGACCTGTATATTTTTCGCAATACCCTTTTGCGACAATGCCCTGGATAGGGCCTGTAATCCTAATTGTGGAGTTCTGATACCTGAATCAAGGATCACAACCTAAAAATAGAACACTTTTAGCTTCCAACAGTCCCTAATAACAAAACCTCTTCTGGAAAAAGAACAAAATAAAATTATAAATATGACCCACATAGCAATGGATGGTATCAGCAGACTAGAACAACTTAAGTACAGCTTCCAGAGCAACATCAATCCAACAGGGGAAAATATTGTGCATAGAAAACACTTACATCAATATCACTGGTTGGAAGATAAAGTCCAGTCCGGAAAGACCCAAAAACCTCTACCTAATAAGTATGAAGGTGAATATAATACACTTAGTTACATTAGTATCAATACGCATGAAGCATGACCACGTGTGTACACACGCACACGTGCATGTGCGATTGCGTACTTCTGGGGGTGTGTGTGGGTGTGGGTTGAGAGACAGAGAGGGAGGGAGGGAGGGAATGTATACACTGCAATTAGGCCATATATATTTAATGACGCCAAAGACAGATTTAACAGCTTCACTTCTCGAGGCTTCTTCTTCTGGAGTTGGTGATAGGAAGTCACAGAAATCCAATATCTCTGCAGTGCCAACACCACAGCACACAGTTCAGGTAGCAATTCAGATTCATTCGCCAATAAGCACTCTAGCATGACAAGTGTTTTATAGCCAAAATACGAACACGTTTAACACAACCGCAACTGAGCATGATTGCAACACACCAACGGACTAACTAAATCAAAGTTTAACTGAAAACGTGGAAGAAACAGTTTTTTTTCCCCTCTTAGAACATTAATTGATTGTACTATAGCAGATGATGGACAATTTCCTAATTAATGTACTATGTGCGGAGACATCCTTACATAAGAGAGGAGTTAACATGCGTTAGAATTTAGTCATGCCATTAACTTAAACAAAGATGCCATCCATTCGTCCGCGCTCGCTTTACAGGGTCAGTGAACCTCATAAGTTCCATCTACACCAACATTAACTTGCAGCCAGGGAGATGAAGATGTACTGCAAATCAATCTGAAACTGCAGAAGACTACCTTTGTGTAATTGGAGCATGGGGCTCTCGAACCTGCTATTCCCCCGGAACCACCCACTCTCGAGCCTCGTCTTCGGCTCCCTAGCCGGCGTCTTCGGCTCCGCCAACTCCGCCGCCGAAGGGACCGGAGCAACCAAAGCCTCGAGCTGCTCGGGCTCGGCGCCGACATCGAGGGAGAAGTAATCCGGCACGGCGGCGTCGGAGGAAGCGGAGGGGAGAGGCCAGAGGGAGATCTCGCTCCTGAACACCGAGTAAGGCTCGTAGTCAGAGGGTGGCGAAGGCGAGCGGTCGGCCACCGTGGCGGCGGACAGAGAGAGAGGGCTCAGGGTTTCATAGAGGTAGCTCTGGGGCGCGATACCTTCCTCCATCGTCGGCACGACAAGTTGCGAGGATGTCGAAGGTCTTCTTCTTCTTTATCTTTCTGGTCCGTTAGTTCAGGCCTTCGGCTGTCGCCGCTTCCGCAGCGGATTGCGATTTTGCTTCTTTTGGGAAGGAAGAGGTCTTTGGGCTTTTTGGTGTTGACAAGGAGATGTCAATGGGCTTGGGATTTTGAAATCAGAAAAAATTGGGCCCACGAAGATCGTGCAATTTACATTCCAATATTTTCTGAAAATTCGATAATGCCATTAATTCGAATTTTCAATTTTTCATGACTTTGGTTGCTCAAAAATATAGAAATCTCTAGTACACATAAAAACCAAATCCAAAGAGACATATGATCCACTTACAGATTTTATGTTGTATTTCTTCTACCTTAAACGCGAAAAGAAACAAGACCAAGGACATATATCATAATCGTTTCCTCACGTGGAAACTGATGAAGAGGGTTACAACTTAGAAATTATTAAGAGCTCGAAGATTCTCATGTCTGCGCATCGCCGGTCATGGGTACCTTCTGATAAGCTACGGAGGTTCGGAATCTCTTGGGCACGATACAAGCGCCGCAGAACCGCTGCTGCAGGAAGATGATCGCTGCGAAAACAAGTCCTCCCAAAGGAATGATCACATCCCAAGCAGTCGAGTAGAAGTCTCCCCCTGGGGTTCCATAAATGTACGACCCGTAGATTTGTGGCGAGTAGCTTTGAGCCCTGTAGAGATCGTAACCGTGCGGTAGCAACCGAAGCAAGGTGGTTCCGAAGTAAAAAGAACCTGAAAGGGCCATCTCGGATGAGTTCCTGAAGGCATTGAGCAGAATCTGAGGCAAGAGGAAACCATCCAAGATCAGTCCCGCATAACGTTTCAAATCTCCCCAAATGGAGAAGCCCTGTCCGTCGCTTGTAAAACCTGCAAGATCAGGATCAATAGCCGCGTTATCAGGACGGCCTCTCCAGGTGAAGGTGATAGCCGCAAGCGCTCCGACGGCGTATAGCAGCAGAGAGACAACCAAAGCCTTCTTTTCTTGGAACCACAAGCCCGCCCCAACCCCATCCCCCTTTCTTGCAGCCCAAGTCAGCTGGAGAAGACGGAATTGCATCAAGAAAGCTATCATGGTGGCTACCCTCACCAACACCTCGTTTATTTCGAGCGATTGGCCACTTCCGAGAGATATGCTCTGCCTCTTCCGATTGTCTAGGAACAAGGCTTCGAAGTTGAGCACGAGCGGGATGGCATGGCCTAAAGTGAGAATAACAAGCATGGCAATAGAAAGGTAGGGAAGCACCTCGGGGCGCCTTTTCACGTGAAGGATCTGCAGGCCGATGAAGATGCACAAGAATGTATTAGAAGCAAGGACGAGAGAGAGCTCGAGGTCCAACCTCCAAATGGACCGCCTCGCTTCCTCGACATATGGAGCAACAGCAGTCAGGTTCAGCCTCTCGAAATGAAGCGGATGGGATCTGTCCCTCATGCTCTCGATAGTTCCCGCAATACGATCTTGCCTCCTCTTCGAATTCAAGGGAGGAAACTGCACTCTGATTAGAATTTCACAGTCCTGAGATACGTTGGCTGGCTTCGCCGTGGTCGGGACGACACTTCTACATCCCACCATACACAGGTCACCGGTTTCGGCATCATAAACCCCTTCCGCAGAAATCTCCACTCGGTCATTTGAACTCCAAGGCTGACTCAAGATATCATTCCGGCTCTTGCCCTTCGCATGTTGCAGTCCCGTGAAGCCGATACCGTACGAGATGTTGAATCGGGCGTTGCTGCTTGAGGTCGAGTGACTGTCGACAGTGGAATTCTTCTGACTAGTTGCAAAAGTCACTGTATTTGATCTGGATTCGGGCATGTCGTAACCATAGGGTTCATAAATTTGGTTGTCGACAAAGAGAGGGTAAGAATACCCTGCCCCTATTTTCACTTCGGCATTCTTAACCAGCATGCCGAACCCCATATCCCGAGAGTACGGATTCGGATATCTTTCCCTCCCACTTGTCGGATCCTTCTTTCCTGGGCACAGCTTCCTTACCCTCTCGGTTTCAGTGTACTTATACTTCACGTCTGGAAACTCCCAAAGACTGCTTTCAGTGCTTCGGAGCATAATGTCTGCGAAATAACCCGATTCATTCCGGCTCTTATCACTCCGAATGTGACCCAAAATGCCGTATCTTTCCCCGATTGACCACACTCCAGGGACCATCAACTCAACGCGTACCAAACAATCCTCGACACGAGCAGTCGAGAAAGATCCAGCAACGTTGATTTGACAGGCTTGGATCTTCAGTATGCTCTTCTTCCCGTCCCACATCGCCTCGCCAACCAACGTCGAGTTCGGATCAAACTGTCCATAATACCAAGAGTTGCTTTTGTTTGAAAACTGCAGCAACACCCGCATCTTCAGTTCACCTTCAGAACAACCGATTCCCTGGAGGGACATGACAGGAGGCAAATATCCTGAAGGACCCCTGATGGGCGTGCAGTTTTTGAGAGGACTACAATCAGGTGCATATTTAAGATTCAGTTCTCTGCCTCGGTTCGCAAAAACCGAACAAAAGATTCCTCTCCGGGGTGCTAAACCCGGAGGAAGATCACTCTTCCCGTTATCGAGTTTCCCAGAAACCAAACTGTACTTGTAATTTCTCTGAGGAAACATCAATATTGACAGGGCATTGAAATAATTCTTTTCATCGGAAGCACTCAAACTCTCCAACATGCCGGTAAATAAGCTAGTGACATTAGCAGAATTGCCTACGTTACCGAGCTTAAGCACAACATCAAGATCGAGAGAGTCACCTCGTGAGGACCCAACCATACAGAGCTTCCCTGAAGATTCTGACCAGAAACCTTCTAACCGGAAAATGATGAAACTCCTAGTCCGGCCCGAACCATTGGCCCCACTTAAGGAAGTGGCCCCTAAGTATGTCTGACCATACATGGAGTCTCCTTCACCAAAGTAGACGAAACCCAAGTTTCCGAATTGCAAGTCCGCTTCGACCTTGAGCACCCCGTCATGATTGGTCTTCCAGCCACCACGAACACGAAACGAGAAGGAATTGGACGCCGAAGAAGAGGAGGGTCCAAGGAGTTCTCGGCCACCGGTGTAGTAACCAGTCTGATATCTGGACAGCGGCAAGGTGGGTCGTGAATACACGTTGGGAGTGGCTTCAGGGACGAAAGAAGCACAGTGGTCGGAGTACGAGACTTGTTTTGCAGTTGCATGCCAAGATGGGCTCGTGTTCATGGACACAGAGATGCACAGCAGAGTGAAAACCCATGTTGGCCCGAGAGATCCCAGCTTAGTGGCCATTTGGTGAGGAGGAGGAGGAGGAGATTGTGAGAAAGATGAAGTGATCAGCGCCAATTTATGTGATAAAAAGATATGAGCTAGACCCTACTTGATGAACTGATGGGCTTGGCTTCTAAACTGGCGAAGACTTCCCCAAAGTGACTCTTCATCTAGATCAACATAAGGTAAGATTCACCACCATAAGGAGCACGAACTCCTAAACATCTTTAAATTTTTTCCCCCTTCTTTTGCACAAATAACTCAAGGACTTCTAGTTGATGTTTTGGTTGAACAAGGAATCCATTCACCTAAATGACTAATAATCGTGAGAATGCCTCCGTTTAATAGTTTGATCTCCGTCCCCATTTGTTTTTGCAGAAAATGGTCGATTTGGAAAACATTTTCCAAAAACCGATTGCTTATATTAACTATAAAAATGAATGAACGAAAAAAAAAATTCATCTTTCATGAGAATATTTAGACATAAATTATTATCGATAATGAAAAAAAATCACAACAACTAATTATTTCAAGCGATGCGAATAATTATTTTTAGAAAAATAATCATTTATTTTTCGCGAAATAAACTAATCCTTAGATTGCCCTTTTGTTTCTCCTTATCTCATTTATCTTTCAACAAAGATGGTGAAGCCCTAGACCAGGCCCCATAAAACCTCGGATGCGATGAAGTCTCACGGACACCACAAGTTTACTTTTGTTGATAAACCGCGTCTTCGAGTTAAAAATGATTGGTCCACGTTCAACCAACAATCATCTAAACATCTCTTTGGACTCGCCGTACCCACGTTCAAAAACCATGATGAGTAGAGACGTTCCGTCAATTCGTTCATATTTAGATAACCATGTCGCATCATGTAGACAATTAAAAAATTATCGAAAAAATTCTAAACCTACTGCACTTTTGTCAATTCAATGATAAACCTTATAATTTTACCAATTCAGTTTTAAATATTTTCAAGTTCTATCAATTGAGTCTATCCAACCAATTTTGCTCGGAAATTGCTAATATTGATGTCGGGACTGACGTGAATAATTTTTAATAATATATTAATATTTTTCGTTTTTTATTTTCTCTTTCCTTTTATATTCTTTAGCTCCTCACTCTACTTTGCGATGGCCAGTGAGAGTCCCCCGGCCTCGCCGACCACATTGAAGAAAAAGTGAAGGAGGAAAAAAAAAAGAAAAATAATAAAATAATAATAAGAAATCGAAAATATATTAAGGTATTATTAAAAAGTTCTCCACGTTAGCACCAATCATGCCACATAAAATGACTGCATCCATGTCAGCGATTTCCATTCAAAATTAATCAAATAGATTGAATTGGCAAAACGTGAAAAAATTTAATACTAAATAGGCAAAACGTAGAACAATTTAGAATTGAATTGATAAAGATACAATATATTTAAGACTTTTTGGATAATTTTTCTCATGTAGGGCTGAGTGAGTGATGACTAAAGAGATTCCAGAGTCTTTTGCCCCTTCACTTAGGCAAAGCGAAAGGGACTTGCATGGACAATACCCCGAGGAGTAGACTGAACGGTTCAACGGGCCATAGACGGTGTAAACTAGTTAGTGCTCCTTGGATAAAACACAGAATGTCGTTGTCCCCTTCTGTCACGAAAGTGGTAGGAACGTAGCGACGAAGTTAATGTGCATGTCGCTGTGTGCGAAGGCTTCAGAAGTCGAGCTTCAAGTCAGCGTCAACGAAGAAGACTGAGGACTTTTTCTCCTCCGAACCAAACGAGACGTTAAGAAGGACGCCAAAGTTTCAAAGCGACTTTTCCAAAGTCGTTTCGGAGGGGAGGCCTTTCTACCTTCTCTATTTGAGAGAGACCCAGATAGGCATTAGGAACTGAAGAATCCCATTTTAGCTTTTTCCATACACCAACACATTAAGGACAACAAAAAGTCAGATTATGAAACTGCTAATCTCGCCGAGACGGATTAGTCCAATTCTCTAAAGCCAGACAGTGCCTCCAAAAGAATGGCGTCGCAGACGAGTCCATAGGGAACACGGTTAGATTAGTCGATTCCCCAAAGAAACCTAAACACCCTACATGTGAAACATGGAAATCGGAGTCTGAAAACTCGGAATTCTGCGTTGGAGGTGAAACTAGTTAATAAAGGCAATAAACTACCAAGTACAAAGAAAGCAAATGGAACATTGCTAATCCCATAATTGATTTTCAAAGAAAAGGGGAGCAGAAAGTTCGATATATCATAACATCTCGATCAATTTAATAACGAGGGGCACAATAATCAAATGGCAAGCTGAACAAAACACCTCGAGTTGATTTATACAGTGAGGGCGCGCATGACAACGTTTCTGTTTCGCTATTTCTGTTCCAAACCTATTCCAGAAATAGATTTGAAACAGAAACTCGTTTGGCAACGCAAATCTATTTTACTATTTCTGGAACAAAAAACTGTTCCAGAAATAAATTTTGACCCAAAACCAGAAACAAAAAAATTTTGTTTTTGACAGAAATAGAAAAATCTATTTCTGTTCCACAAATTCTTTCTGGAACAGAATGGTTGTCATGCGCGCCCGAAACATCTCAAACAGCATGCCAAACACAACGCCAGAGTGATCAGAGTGACTGACCAATCAAGAGACACCACACCGTCACATTTTGAAAGGATTTATCGTGCGGTCCAAACTCGTTTGCCGCTAATACGACAGTAACATAAGAAACATACGGGAAGAACGCTTCGCAAGCTCAGTCCAGGGAAATAAATAGGCTGGGGAAACCTATCAAAACAGCACAAGAATTTGGAAGCACGATAGGAAGGATTAATGAGCAGCATACCAGCAATCAGCGGAACAGAACATCTTCTATATATATGTTATCAGCGAAGGTGAATTCTATAACACAGTCCATATCTACACCTATGTACATTATCCAAAATCATCCGCAAAAAACATCCAGCAGGTTACTGATCCCTAGTCAATAAGAACCTTAATCTGTGTTGCTACCGAAAAAAGTTGGTCTCAATCAAGAAGGTATGTGGATATTCACTTCATCACCGGAGCCGGAGCCGAAGCAGGAGCCGGGGCTGGAGCTGGAGGCATAAATTTCTCCAAGTCCTTGACCCCGAGTCTCCCGAAATCTTTCACCAGAAGGCGAATATACGAAGACACGGTTTCCTTAAAGGTAGGGGAGCTGGTGCGAGAGCTGCTCCTATGATCTGCATCAACATCTTGTACACCACCTTTAAGAAGGCATCCAACCTGAGCACCTTCTACGTATGCTTTACAAGCCATCAGAATGTCTGGAGCGCACTTAAAGAAATGACCCACAATAAGGTCCTCGAAATGCTGCAGCCAGAAATGAGAATCATAATGCAGCTAGATTTAAGAGGGTCGCACGCATCTCATAGTTAGCGAAAAGAATGTCTAGAATCCTAACACAAACTCCAAAGACCCACTTAATGATATTGCATTTCAACGCAAAAAATAAGAAAAAGCAACAGGGAATAAATGCAGAGCATCGAAATAACATGAGATGAACTTAAACATGCAAAAGATTTCAGGGTTATCCAACTCCAGAATTTCTTCCAAAATTTTGTAAACTTCAGAGAAGAAATTGTGGAAGGGACTCGCAGCATTGTTTGACCAAATAAATAGCTTGCCTACTTTGGAAGTTAGTGGGGTTAAAAACCAAATTACCCGTGGCCTTTATTGCAAACTAACACCAATAGCTGTAGAACCGCAAAAAAAAAACCAGCAAACATCCACAATATCACTCCCCAGTCATCTTCAGCTTGACCTTTTCTTAGTTTGTTAAAACACTGGAGTAAGAGATATTTCAGAAAAAGCAAGACCTGCTGCATCTCTAGATTAAACTTCCTATGAGAAAATAGAATCAAGACTCCACAGCAAGATGCCCGTTGCAGCCAAGACAGGAAAAACTAGTCTACAACCCTTAACAGATATTGCTAAATGAAACATGACAACTAACTTGAATAAAGCATGAAGCACCTAACCATAATTGAAAAAAGAACCAATGTTACATTGCTGAAGGCACTTCAATTAGTCTGCTATTAGAGGAAAATATGGTGCAGTTTTCGATAAATTCAAATATACACCAAAAGGTTTGTCCAAGAACATTTTAACCTATTGTTCTTCTTTAAAGGGGGGCCAAAAAAGAACTCCCCATACTCATCAAGAAATCGATTTCTAAACCGCAGATGTTGAGGATCACTCCCAACAGTCCATAACCACAAAACTATGCAACTATAACGAGTTGTTTCCGACACTTGCAGGAATCTTACCATGTCATCTGTCTGATTAAGTTGGCGCCCAAAAAAAAAAAAAAGCTTCGCCACTGCAAAATCGCCGGCTTCAGCCTCTAATGGTGACAAAACCAATAAAGACAATGTAACTACTGTTATCAGGCAGATATGCCTTCCCACATCAAAGGTCTAACGCAATCATATCATTAGAAAAGCACACCAAAACAATATGGCGCCAAATAAGCTCGAGGACTCAAATGCAGACTTCCTCACCATATACAACTTGGAATTTCATAGAACTAGAAGTCAAGGAATTTGAACAAACACCATGTTACAGAAATATTAACATGAAACTTTGGCAAATCCCAACGTCATATTTGGAAATCCACAAAGATATTTATAAACAAGTACCATATTGGGGCCCTGTAGTTATACACAAATCTGCGGGATATGCAAATAAACAAGTATTACCTTAGGAGGCTTCTTCAATGTATAAGTCATTGTTCTCAGTGAAAGTATGAATGTATCTTCATTATATCTCATGGATGTCGTTTCTCCCTGCTCTGTGTTCATTGTCCTCTCATATCCGGGCTCATTAAAATAGGGTTTTGAGTTTAATATAAGCCCCTGTATGGATACCAGAACTTGCAGCGCAGTTGAAACGCCAGGAAGCCACCTCTCGTTCTTGTGATGACCAGACCAAGTGCCCAGGAGGCTGAGGCACACCTTCCCACAGTTATACAGATTTGGATTGATGCGAAGCCCACCAGAATGATAGTAAACTTTCTGAAATTGAGATCCTTAGAATCAGTGCACAATAGACACGAAACGATTGAATAAATATATAACGCTTCTTTCAAACACATACTGGAGGTACATTAGGATAACCGGAAGGAAAGGAAACATCGAAGAAGAAAAGACCGTCATGGTAAGGGGTGCCTTCAGCTCCAATGATGACAGCCCTCAAGAGATCCATTCGTGTTTCATAAACCCTTACAAAAATGGTATCTGTGAAGGTAATAACACGCAAGGAAAAGAGTCAGAACATGGTCTCCACTGCTGCTAAGGCAGCAAGAAGCCAATAAGTCCCATATAGTTAGCCAGCTTCATTCTTTTTTCCTTTGTTTGATAAGTAACACAGAGAACTTTGTTAAAACAACTAATCAGGTATATCAGTTCCCCACTTACAATTTACATTTTTATCATAGGCTTTGCCTTTGCCAAAAGTAAATATAGAAGATGCTAATTGATATCATGCTCGATCATGAAATAAATATGAGCAACAAGAACATTGAAGATATTTATTTTAAAGAGTCTTCTCCCTCAAAGAGACAACCGCAAAGATCCCAACAAATAGACAATCACAAAAGTGAGAGACACAAACCCAAACCTGGCAAATCCTTCTCAAGAATCTTCCACTCCTCCTGTATTCTCTTTGCCCAGTTCTTCGAAGGCTGTGAGGCTGACGGAGTTAGAGAACAGCATGACTAACAAAATTTCATCAAAATAGGTACTTAAAATATTTTTTAGAATACTCACTTGCTTCGCTCCACAACTATCGCTTTTATAATGATGATCAGAAAAATCTTGAACAGTGTCGAATTGTTTAAAAAGCTTTAACTTTCTCATAACATCCTCTTCGACACCATTGCCTTGAACTTCTGTCAAATTATGAGGCCACTTGCCGTCTTCCTCTTCGACGGGAAGCACATGTACAGTGGGTTGAAAAGGTGACACATAACTAGAATAAGGAGAATGAGGTTTATACGATTGACCCTTTGTACCCTTAGGATGGCCCAACACCCATGAGCTAAATGCTTCTGATGCAGGAGGAGGGGTGTGCGTGCCTGTTTGAGCAGGAAATGGAGGGACAAAAGAAAAGCCACCGCCAGGATTGTTTCCGCTGTTGTTGATAACTTCACCCCATAGAGGAGGCGCAACTCCAGACGAAGGCTTTGTAAGATCAAATTTATTTACAGCACTGGATTTAGAAGAACTGCCAGATGCATCTGGTGTTTTCTTATTTCGAAAAGGCTCAAAAAGGCGCCGAGCTTTAAACGATTCCAATCCAAATGCAAAGGTCTTGGAATTGCCACTACGTTGTGAAGAAGCACGATTCTTTTTACTTTGGCCAGCCTGTGTGAATAAATAAGGGGTTGCTGTATCCATCAAAGTAGGATGACTTGCTGCGTCAACTTGGCCTGGGAGACCATTGCTACTAACTGAAGTATGGTTTGGCTGAGTTTGCACAGGCTCCGTCAAGCCAATATGTTCCATCCCCTGGAGGTTCAATGGGGCCTCTGTATGTATCACAGAGCTTGAACCATTCACACTACTTCCACCACCAGACTGATTTTTATACTTGGGGAGATCCGGCAACCAAGGTATAGGTGCTTCCACACCTGGAGGTATATCCATGTTATCAAAATGAGCTTGTAGTGTATCGTATTCATCAACATCCAGTACATCTTCAAAAATGTCCATGTAGTCATCGTCATAAGAAGATGGATCATAAATTTGGCCATCCAGATTTACAAAGGCATGTGAATCCTGCGATAAACCGGCAAGTGGAATGCCCCCGTTAATTGATCCATCAGCACTACCATTGACACCATGAACAAGAGGGGTGCCAGCATCCTGTTGAATCAGATATTAAATGAAACAGAGACACAAGCCGAAGAATTTTTACAGACATCAAGCTTTCAGAAGGGTCATTTTCACAATTGACTGAATGAAATTATCACTTAGGATCCCCCAGTCACTAAGCTTTAAGATATTCGGAGAATATCACTCAAGTTCATTATTTCATTCTAATCATTCCATCCAGCTTTATTGAGTTTCAAATGATGGTCACCAGGCATAATATTGGACTGAACAAGGCATTCATGCGTTGATGTGGCAAACTTAAGCCCTAAGAACAAAAAGTACGTCACAGCCACCCAAATCCACCTGCCAACTGTAGATCAGCCTTGGGGTACTGTCAAAGGAGATCAAGTCTGATTAACAACCAGATTTAGGGAAGATTTGGTCCAAACCTTTTTCCATTTGGCATAGAAATGAAATATGAAGTTCGTGGACTAATAGGATCAAATTAAAATTCAGCAATCTAAGTGAGAACTGAACAGTTCAATAACCCAAAGTGCAATTTGACAGAGGCAGATAGAAAAAAAGGTCATATTATATCATATAAAGAGTTAGGAACTAAATGACAAGAATCACGTACCCCTACATGACCATTGCAGTAATCATCAACATCAATCACCGCTTTGCCTTTCCTCATGGCATCAACTTTTTTATCAATGACCATAAGGTCAGCACAATCATCATCATTGTCAATATCAATTACTTCATGGAAAACAACCTGCACAGCGGTTTATGCAAGTGTAATATGTCCATGCTTAAAGATAAGAGCAGCATAAAATAGCAGTAAAAATAAAAAACAGCCATAACTACTGTGTTACTAGAAAGACAAGCAACTTGATGTTGTTTTAAAATCAGTAACCAAGTAGTCCCAATAAGTTTCTTCGAGCAGCTTTAACATAGAAAGATAACTGGATAGATGCAACTTCATTTACATAAAGGATTTAAGGTGAAGCACTTCAATACTTTGATAAAATGAGGCAGCCATGTTACAGAAGCTAGAGCCTAATGCGCATTGTTAAATGACAAAATCTTGGTTGTAAATCCTTTGTGACAAGCTTCACAGTTTTCTTACAAACGTATATATCAATAGTGCCATGGGAGTGTCGCATGTTGGAAAGATGATGCTTCCTGCATTTGGCCCTATGTTGGAAAACATAAAAAAGAAGTTCCCTTTGCCTAGAGTCACACGAAACCTCACTTTGGTTTAAAAGGATAAACTATTCGTTTCGATGGAAACTTAAATGACAAGTATTTAGGTCTATGCTTTCACCGACAGGCTGCTTATAGACCCATAGATATTAATCAACAATTAGATAAACCCTTCCCATTCCCAGGCTAAGTGTAAGACATTGGTACTCAAAGATATTCAACATCTCGATCCAATTTCAAAGAACAAAGGAAATCATATGATAAAAGGAAAACAAACTTCAAGTAGTCCAGCAGACAAAATAATGGCCAGAGTATCCCGAAAAATCTGAAGCAGGAAAAGCTCAATAGAAGTTTTCTTGAAGAGCTCTTGATGGGCTCGACAGTTCCACGTCCCTGTTTATCTTATCTGGACAATAATCTGGTCACCACAAAGTGCTTCACACTGAGAACTTTCCATTACCACAGCCTAGCATTTGATTAGACCCATTTCATTCAGTTCCACAACAAAGACAAACACTGAAAAGGGTGGTTCCAAAGTTTAGACCCGACAACATCGTCTCACTAACATCCATTCTACATTGGAAGACCGAAAATTACCATCTAGTATCCCTCAAAATATTGCTAGCTCAAATTTTACTCAACAGGACATACAGGGAACAAAGATGGACGCAAATTTCAAACAACGTCCAATATATGCTTAGGCCACAAACCAAGAAACTGAAGAGAAAAACAAGGTTTTATCCAATGAACCACTCAATACCGCTAATATAAGACTCCACAGCAACCGAAGCCAAAACAATCGGCATTGAAAAAGACAACCAAGTCAATCTCGATGATTAAAGTGATTCTCTACCAGTTAATTCGATGATTAAGGTGAATTCACACTTTACAGAATGGAAGAAAGAGTGAATTGGCTTCTTTACTTTTTAACAGCATTTTATGAATCTCCTCTTTCTAAGGTGATGACTGATATCTTCCAGTGACAAAACCCAAAATTCCCACCTTGCAACGTTGCTGACCCATATTTCAACCAACCAGGCATAAACGAAATACAGACTGACGCAAATTTCGATCATTGTACAGCATCTAGTTCGTCCAGCAGCTGAAAAAAAAAACTAGAGGGGAAAAACGAGGTTCCACTCAATCGTTGCGACCCAACCCAATCGATACAGGTCACACAACACTCTCGGAGTGATCGAAGCGACCAAAATCGAGTAAAAGAATGACGATCAAGTGAATAATCTCGCCGATCGAAGCAAATTCACACTGTAACGAACAGAAAGGAAGAGACTTTCTCTCAATTTCAATCAAACCTCTTTTTGCTTAGGCTCCCTGGAGGGCCGACGGACGGGAGGCGCGATTTCGACAACGTCGGAGTCCATGAACGCACCTGGCCTCGAGAACGCTCGCTTCCTGTTCAGGCGCGCGCGCGCGCGCACACACACGCAGAGACACGAAATTGATCAGACACTGAAGCGAACGAGAGTGACTGTGGGTGTGTGCGGGCGCGCTTGCGGGCAGGTGTTGGATTTTAGCGGGGAGAGAGAGAGAGAGACTTGGAATTGTGGGGAGCGAGGGCATCAAGCGGCGGCGGCTGCATGAACGGCTCGGCAATCGGCGGCCCGACTGGGCGAAGTGGGGCGGCGCCGCGGAGGGAGCTGCTCGGCTCGGCTCGGCTCGGCTCGCCCACGAAGCGTCTTCCCGGAAATTTGATTCGGGGGATAATTCTGTTCCAGAGTCTGGAGAGAGAGAGAGAGAGAGAGAGAGTGGCCTTTCGGCTTCGTGCGGATTTGGGTCGTTTGGGCTTTCGGAGAGGAGCGAAGAGAAGAGAGGAGAAGAGAGACAGATCAAAGGTAAAGAAAGACTCCCCAGTGCAGAGAGGCTCCCGATTTTGCTGAAACCCACTGCGTCTCTCTCTCTCTCTCTATTTCGCTCTGCTGCTCATGGTTTTGTGCGGTCCCGATCGCCTGCGGTCGCGCCTACGCGAGTGGCTCCTTCTCGAGCGGTCAGATCGGAGCACGTAGGGTCCCGCCCGAGCCGTCGATTTGGCGGGGCCCGGACGTTCTCGCTGTTGAATGATCCGGTATAAAAAAAAAAATTTCGGGTTCTTTTTTTCTCAAAATTTTAACGGGATGAGGTGATCTTTTCCTGTGCCAGTGTTGCCCCTTTTTTTCTAAAGGCACGTTGATTTATTTGGATGGGCATCTTATTGCAGAACTATCCCTCTTCTTTTTTTTCTTTTTTTTTGGTCCTTGTCGCTTATAATTATGTGGTTATTTATATAAAAAAAAATTAGAAAGCAAAATTGTCGAGACATGAGTGTTCTAATTGTAAGAGTTTTTTTTTTGTAATTTAATGTTTAAGATATGATTACTAGAGGTGAGCAAATCCGACCAATCAGATCAGGACTCTCTTGATCGGACCCCAATCGATGGTCTGGTTCTTGATTTTGAAAGGCGGCGGCCTAGTTCGCGATTTTTAAAATTTGAAATTGTTAGCTGGGCGATCCGGTCCTCTGTTTCAAGAGCTTAGGACAGGACCAAATCGGATTACCTTGGTTGGACGGATTGGATCGAACGAGTCGAAATTTATGTAACCAGAGGCATTTAATGTTTGGAGATTCGGAAGGCCTCCTCTTTGAGCAATGGGGTTGACAGGTTTAGTATGTCTCCGAGTAATTTTGTAGCACAGGATCGAACCATTCATTAATGACTAAATGCAAGTTGGCTTAGCTTGGTAGCTTGCGATTGTACGACATCGAATGCGTGAGTTAACAAATTTACCTATTTTAGTCATCCCTTCCCTGAGCTTATTACTTGAGAAAACACGGCACCTCATTTTGCCTGTTTCCAGTCCAATTGAACCATCCTAGGAACCGAACCTGACCAATCAATCTGTCCTGTCCAATTTCAGGTTTCGAAAAATTGGACACCAAGAACACCAGCCTTAATAAAAAAAATATCCCAAAAATTTTCCTTTTTCGTTAAAAATTCCCTTTCGATATTTTGCCCTCGGAAATCTCAAGCATGATCGGCTGCTTAATTAAAAAAAAAGATAATTAAAGAAAGGAAACAGGAGGGTTGCAGTTGCGCTCAGCTGCAGGTGAATGTAGTGGAGCAAGCCCCAGACTTGGCAGCCAAGCTTGTGATAATCCTAAGATAATATAAATATTACCGATTTTCCCCTTCTTCTTGTTTTCTTTTATTTTTTTCCTCTACGGAAAATAAACTGCCATGTATATCTCGCTTTGCCAACCGTCGGATGCGCTCGGCACCCTCGCGCACGGCAATCCCATCGACGGACGGAATCGCAAAGGAGGTGGGCCCCGCCGAGGGCTGATCAAAATGGCGAGTGGGGGGGGGGGGGAAAAAAAATCATTGACCGAGTTTTTTACCCCCCCCCAAAAGAAAGGACCGTGGTGGGACCCGCCGAGGTTTCTCGGAATACTATGAATCATTTTCCCGAAATATACCCGGTTTTTCCTCCGGCAAAGGGATTTTGATCCCGATTTTCGAAAATCCGAAACGATGCTGGGGAGGAAACGCTCGCATAATTTCCCTTCAAATCTTCCCCGGTTGACCAGCATCGAGTCAATTTCACAAGGAAATATTGGCGTGATTTCTAATAAATTGACGATAATTTTGGTTCAAATCTTTTTATTTTGACGATCCAACTGTTGAATATCGATTCAGGATCCTCTGAGAAGAGATCAGAAAGTTCCGTCAGCAATTCTAAAATAGATGTTAACAACTCACGTTCAATTCGATTTCTTTCGGCAGAATCTTGAAGAGGACTCGGAGCATCAATCTGTCTTCATTCTAGGGGAGGGAAGTGGAAGAAGAATTGTTTTGAATGTGAAGGGGGAATGTGGCGATTGTGATTTGGGGGGGTTTTGGATTTTTTCGACAGAGCCCACGTCGTTTTTATTATTGGCACGTGGGATTTGTTCTTCCAAAACCCTCTCTCAATGCAAAATTTGGTGGGCTGGCATTGGAGTGACTCTAAGCCCATTAGTCCAGCTAAACCTTAGGGCCAAAAAAGTGATTGGACAACATGAAGTCTTTGGCCCATTAAATTTAAAGTCGAGATAAATTTTTAGAAATCTGGGGTCCAGATTCATGGACATGAAAGCCAACCCAAGCCCAATCACCAGATTTGCTAGAGACTTTGCCCAGAGTTGAAATTTAAAAAAAAAAAAAGGGTCCATTTTTCAATATCATTATATGGAGGTAGCAGCCAATGCTTCAAGTTGACCATGAGATCAGTAAGTATATTGATCTCGTTCATGCGCATAAACTCACTCGCATCATCATCAGTGACGAATATACACCAATGAATCTCTTACTAATAATTACGATTTTGCCAAAAGACAGTGCACGTTTAAATACGGCATCTTCAGCCTCCTCATTGTGCAAAAATAATAATAACCTCAACAGGTCGAAAGAGCACAAAAAATGCCTCACAAATCTCATGTCTATCTCTAGATCCGAATAGAAGAGCAGAGCAACTGTAAAAGGATACCTGTTAATCACAAAATCACTTTTAGATAAACTGATTGACAAAGAAAAAGTTTCGAGAATTTACAGAGCGTTTGATAATCTAGAGCAAACACTTGGAGTTGGAGCGAACAAATTATTTCGAGGCACTCACGCTTCGATCTTCGGAGAGCTTAGATATCGATCACTCGTCCAAGAAATTAACAAAGAAATTTATAAAAAGGAAGAACAATGGAGAAATCCGAAGAAATATAGAAAATATGGAGATGGAGAGGCTCTCCCTGGGGAACGCTTTGCAGGTAAAAGAAGGGAGGCGGCGGCGGTGGAAACCCCAGGGGAGAAAGTAGGGCCCGAGAGAGACAGATTTACTGACGTGTTAAACAGCCAGCCAATTCCTAATCTTTCGGTTTAAAGGGACGTGATTGAACAGTTTGTGCTATTTACAAGGAAGTCCAATGCCTTCATCTCTTGTTTCAAGCAATATCCTTACATTTCAAACCCGACCCAAACCTAGAAAGACCTATTTACCGTCATGCAAACCCGAAATCTGCATTCATAAAGTGAAATCCAACGATGAGTGAAGGCGGTAGTTATAAATTTGTCAAACAGGGAAGAGGATATTCAATACGGAGAGAGGTAGTTGAATTCGTAAGTTACCCTTCAAATCGCATCTAGCATGTTCATAGTCAACTCTCTGCTGGTGTCACTGCATAGAGCGAGGGTGATGGAAGACCAGAGAGAAGCAAGACACTGTTCAAACCACCGGACATGGGAGATCTTATCTGGACTTACCGATCCCACCTGGCCATGATTGCCGTGCTTAGTCTCCAGTCTATGGTCTCCATTGTCAAATGAATCACGTCACAGGAAAGAGAAAAACCTGGCCTCTCATTGCTTTTTAGAATCAATCGCCATCGAAAATAAAGCTTTTCCCATTTCGGGGCTGAGTTTTCATGGAGGAAGAAAGTGATCCCCCAGGCTCAGACCACCTTCTATTACCAGTAAATCTTGAGGATGCGTTTTGAACTGTTCAATCTTCCGATAGAGGGAATTCTGGGTGATTAAACTCAACTGCGGTGATGATTTTGTAAGTGGGGGGCGGTCACTGACCGGTCGAGCATTTTCGGGCCGTATGCCGAAATGGGGTATCCTCAAAACGCAGCAATACGAAAAGACAGTATAGTGGAAAGATGGTGGCACGAAGATAAGAGCGGAAGATGCTCAAATGCCTGGGAATATCTATGCTTTCTCGGCAGGCAACAGTCTTTCTCAGGAACAAATGGATTGAGACATACATGTGTGTATGCACAACATCTGTCTTTCTCAGATTCCCTTGGTTTGTCACTCAGACATCCTTTCATGCTGTAGAAGAGCAAAAAGTGGTATCGATGCCACAGTTGGATGGATAGAACAGAGCTCAAATAGAATTTATGCTTCGCACCACACCATGTGGAACCCATGGAATCTGTGGTGATTGATTTAGGCTTGATTTCAAGAGGACAAATGAGGGGGGGAAAAAAACACTTGTCCCCACTTGAACGGCCCGTAGATGCCGAGACAATGATATTTCATCGCACCGTAACCTATCCTCCAGTCGACGAACTTTAGAGGTCATTGGCGTGCACAACAAGTTTGTTCTATGACAGATGTGCCCGACACGAAACCTTTGTAAAACTTCTTTCTTTTCATGAGGTAGGTAGCACCACGAATTCATACGTTGGGTTTAACCTTTCAGGATGATCTTGTTCCACGAAGCTATGTAATACAAAATCGATCCGAGTCGATCCATATTCACGACAGTTCTACGGTATGTGGAGAGGGAATGAGTCCTCCTCCATGGAAAAATCCAAACCAAGCAAAACTCAAGCTGGCTATGCTGGTTTTGACATGGTGCCCAGCCAAATAAGAAAAAAGATGTTCTAAAAGATCAATGAAGACCAATAGTCCAAGTCGGATCTCTTAACCGCAAAAGAATTGTGTAGTGGACATGAGAGGAGGAAATGGGGCCAAGCCCTCCATTATTAAGATTCCTTTGGATGGGTCTTCAGTGGCGTGTGCTGCTCTCATGCCTATTTTGGGTCCCACACGGGCCATTCCCGTGGCCCCGCATTGACATGAACCTCCACTGGCGCCTCTTGATCTCTCATCTATAAATACCGAGGCATAGCAGAGCTTGGAGGTATAGCAAGTCACATAGCAAACCAGAAACCTTCACGCACAAGTTTCTAAGCTCATCTCCTGTGTTCAAACTCGATCACCATGTCGGACAAGTGCAGCAACTGCGACTGCTCTGACAGTAGCCAGTGCACGTAAGTGTTCGCTATACCATTTCCAAAGCATTCCAATCTCTCAAAAAGCTGAAATCAGCAGGCATGCTCGTCCTATAGCCAACTTGGTGCACTCGGCTTTGACAATCCACGAAGCAAATGAAATATGTGTTTTCGTCTGAAGCTGTGACATACATGGTTCTGCTTTCCAAGTGTCTGTACTTTGTGTTTCTGCAGTATAGAATTGGTTATTAAGGTGGAAATAGGAAGCATGTTAATGGTACTTAGTATGTTTTGTGCTTCTACTTGCAATAAAAACATTGTGTTTCTTGATTACAGGAAGAAGGGAAGCAGCTATGCTGCTGATTTCGTGGAGACTGAGAAGAGGTAATTGTTCTGCTTTGAGGAGAAAAGTTTTTAAGGGGTTATTTCAAATGCAATCTCCGATACCTAGACTCAGTTACTCAAGTCCTCATCGAAATTCCTAGCCAGTAAGAACTTGCTCTTGTCAGGACATGAGGAGTAATCCAATGTGTAAACGGATTGAATTTGTGATTTCTAGCTCCCAAATTGACACGATCAATCTTTTCGAGGAGTCGGTAAGATGTATCTAGTACTGTTGCGGATGGAGAACTGTAATTATGAGAACGAACCCTTGCAAAACATGGTAACGACAATAAAGGAGCAATATGAATGAGAGCAGAACTTCACTGGAGAATCATTCATGTGAAACATCTCCTCCTACACAGCTCTGAAGAAGAAAACCTGAGATTTCAGACTTGATGACGAAGAAAGGATTCGAACTTCTTCAATTTTTTTCCTACTGAAAGTCGATTTCTTACCTGGTATAAGTGCCCTGCAAATGATGACTTTCCTCTTTACCTTATGAGGTATCGAGATAAGTCGTCATCAGTTGTGTTCAGTTTTTGATGGTTGCCTTACTGATGCAGCTATGTGGAGACTGTTTTGATGGATGCTCCAGCAGCTGAGCATGACGGCAACTGCAAGTGCGGCAGCAGCTGCGCCTGCACCAATTGCACCTGTGGTCAGTGAGCACAGAGACCCCATATTATAAGCAAGCTGTATGGAAGTTACTAATAATGTGGTTGTGGTGTGATTTCAATACTGTCTTATACTTTCCCTTGGCGGCTGCTGTGGCATCTGCATCACGGTGCAGATGCTTCACTTATAATGTCGTGTAAGACCATCTTTATGGATCAATACTGAATGAATTTAAATTAGTATAATCTCGAGTTCTGCCATTAACTGATTATTCAGCATGATGACCTCTCGATTTGTCAATGCAATATTTATGCCTGCATGACGAGTGAGCATCTACGGTGATGTGAAAGGTGCTTAAACTCAAACCGCAAAGGAGTTTCACAAACAGAAGCTAAAATCATCTAGATCATACTATCGAATATTATTACCAAAGCATAAGTTGTCAGTGATCGATGAGCAAGAATCGGGAGCAACAGATGATAGTTTCGAAGACTTTGATGCCTCATCTTAAGCTTTTCATGGCCCGCATGAAGAATACTGAATAATCTGGAAAGCAACTAGACATTTTGTGGCTGCAAAAAGCTTGAATTCAACAGAGAGAGGAAACAGAAACAAAAGAAAGAAAAGGAAAGAGACATTTGTTAGCATATCCTCATCACAGGTTAAACAGGTCAGACATGTCAATAGCAAAGACAGAGGACACATTGTTGTTATTAGCGAATCAAAATCCCGTCGATTGCGATGCAAGGTGAAACAGGCATCAGTTTCCCGTTTAACGGTGCCTCATCTCGCATTAGAAGTAAATCCACCCACAAAATTCGTGGGAACATGTGAAGTCAGCCACGGTAACTGAATCCGCAACACAACGAGCGGATAACAATCAAAAGCAAAGCAATGGTTCTCATGGAAAAAGCAGAAGGCAAATTTATACATGAGAGAAAATAGCCTGGATCTGAAACTAATAAATGACAGAATGATATCCCTATGAAACTAATAAATGCTTAAACCTGCATAGAAAATGCATTTGCACTCCATCAATATATTTTAAATAACATCAGCTCGTTCCGTCCATCTTCAGCTTAGCCGCTTTAAGACATGAAAGCCCTCCATTCGAAAGCATTTGCGATGAGACTCAAAATACTCTCGGCGTCTTCTTCACCGTGCTGCAAAGTGCATTCGTCTCGTAGCTTTTTAAGTGCCAGGACAAGAACAGAATCTCTTTCTTCGCTAGATGCTGCTGGCTGATGAAACTTGGTCATGTTTTGACCCTGCAAGGCTGAGGTTGACGAAGCATGCCATGAGGGAACTCCATCCATCATTGAACTCGAGAAACCGAAAAGCAATGACGGAAACCGTATGTAGATTTCAATGTTAACAACAAAAAAGAGAGTAAATATGGGCTGGCTATACTAGCTTACAGTTTACAATTCCCGACAAAAAGCAGGATATATCAGAAATTGAAGCAACTGACTTAAGAAAGGGGTCCGCTTGTCCTTGAGAGATTAGGACTATTTAAGCAAACTTTCCCAATATATGATGTCTCGCCCCATAAAAGAGACTATGTTACTCGGAAAAATTTTGTTGCTGAGCAACTGTTAGCATCAGAATTAACATCTTCTACACCCAGAAAGCAGTCAAAGCTTTAGCTGCCAATAGAACAGTTGATGAAAGACTGCATAATCGAGGTAAATGGAACTTAATGATCATCCAAGGTGAATACAGGGTTAGTCCTTTTCCTGCCTTGAGCCATAGATATTCAACTGATACATGCCAAGGCCAAAAGCTCTCTCTCTCTCTCTCTCTCTCTCTCTCTCTCTCTCTCTCTTGCTGAGCAAACATGTAGGATGATGCGTAGCTTCGAGGAAGGAAGGAACCGTGCTTTGCATTGAGCTATGAATAGGTTACATAAGTGAGTTATGACGATCAATTGGCCATCACGGACCCTGATTTCTCTAGTAATTTGCTACTCAAAGGAGTCCTGCACTTGTATGAGTACTTCTTTGTTAAATCACTTATGTTGGATGACATAATGAAACTATGTTAAGAGTGACATAAGGAATCTGGACAGTCCAATTCAAAAATAGACGGCCCAGATTGATAATAAGTGAATTACGACGATCTATCGAAAATTTTCCCCCTTTTGAAAAAGCTGATGTAGATCAATTCGAACCGTCCATTTTGAATTGAACAGTCCGAATTGGATAATGTCACCTTTAACATTATGTCAGGGGATCCATTCACGATTGAATTGGTAGTAGTCTGGATATAGCAAAAGGAAAGTGGAGGAATGCTCCCTCGGATGGATAAATCCAATGATAAAGTCTTTTTTTCGTTCTTAGCATTCTTTCCCTCGTTACTAAGTACGAGGATGCTACATTAGCAACTGACATTCAGCATCCCCAACCAGTATATTCTTACATGTATGATAAATATATTTCGAACAGGACAGCATAATTTAATCGGTCCTATGAAGCAAAAGAGTACCACTTAGTATGATACAACAAAGTCTAAGAAAAAGCCTGAAGAACAAAATTGGATAGCAAAAGGTGCAATGCTTCTTAAGACACAAAGTGTAGCTTCAAGAGACCATTAAAAATTAGCAAAATAGATCAGTGCATGTATAAGACTTTTGCCTGATGTAATGATATGGCGCAGCCTCCTCTTCTTCATATGAGTTAATACCACAAAAAACTCCAAATCGATGCAACTATGATAAATTTATCTCAAACTAATTTTTGATCGTAAAAAATCATAAATTGATACACTTGTAACAAATTCATCCCAAAATATTTTTTTATCATGAAAAATTACAAACTGATACACAAGTGACAAATTTACCCCAAACTATTTTTTTTTTTACAATCAAAAGTCCTAAACTGATAAATTTACCCCAAACTAAATTTTTCTAACACCACAAATCTTAAAGTGGTACACATGTGACAAATTTACCCTTTGTTAGTTCCCCTTAAATCGGGTTAACGCCACAAAAAGCCCTAAACTAATGCATCCGTAACAAATAGAGGGTAAAAATTTCAAATTGGTATACTCGTCATCTATCACTTGTCATTCAACTTAATAATTTGATGGTAAAATGCAATGAAAAACTAACATATGGTAAATTTATTACGAGTGTGATAGTTTTTGATAAATTTTTTATATGTGTACCAATTTAAGATTTTTAGTAGTAAAAAAAATAGTTTTTGGTAAATTTATCACAGATGTACCGAAGTAGGGTTTTTGCTAGTCAAAAAAATAATTTAGGATAAATTTGTCATAGGTATACCTATTTAGGGTTTTTTGTGATATTAACCCTTTAGATGACACCGGTGGTATGGCTATCTTGTTCAGGCAAACCCTAGTTCAAGTAGCAAGCTGTTTGCAAATAAGCATAACGTGCAAGCAGTTTCTCAGACGACATTTCCAAGTTGATAAGTCATGCCAAAAAGGAAGAAAGGAAATTGATCCCTCTTTTCGAGAAAGAAACAAGCAAGATAAATCCTTACTACTATAATCTTCTTTGCACAGGACACCACCCCACTATATCATTAACAACTAAGAAATGGTCACATGTAAAGTAAAAAGACGACCGGAACTAGTGGCTTCACAAGAAGTCTCTCCACGGGTTCAAATGTAATAGCTGACAGAAGTATGTCCAGCGAATGGAAAATAACAAGAACGAAGGCCACTAACAGCGGACAAGCTGCCGGTAGTTCATACCACTAACAAGTTTATACAGAGATCCAACAAAGATGATACAAGTTCTTACAGGTAATACACCCAATTAAGCCATCTAAGCACCTCGGTTAAAAAGATTTGAGAAAGAGAGAGACGGAATCTAAGCTGTTATTATAATTCCTTGTTACTTCTTCTTTGGAAGTTATGGATCAAAACAGCTGAAGAACGTCCATGATGAGCCTAACTTTCTTCGCCTGATGAAGACAAAGGGCTTAAAGGAGACAACACGTTCGTTGGTTTGTCCTCCACAAGCAACAAATGTAAGCATAACCTGTCATCCCCACATCTGCAATACTTCTCCCGGACATGAGGGGGTCAGTTCGACTGTGACTGCTCTACACTGAGAAGCAGCAAACGAAGGCCAAAGAAAATTATGCAAGTATTTGCAGCCACAATAATCTGTTCCCAAGATGTCCAAAGCGAGGTTTAAAGTGTCTATATGCAATAGGAAGCATTTCCATGCGATGGTCAATCATAGCACTCAGTACTTTGGAACTGTGTTAACGGATTAATGAGCTTCACCTTCCTGAGTGAAGAAGCTAAATTCCTAGTTCCCGACCGCTTCATCCACCCCGTTGAGTTAAAGAAAGAGCATTTAGCAGTACCAAAACACATGGAAAACACAAGCATTGCAAGTAATTGGCTAATTTTGTATTGAGGTCGACAAAGGTGACACAGATTGTTCTAACAAAGAAGTCAATCTGAATGTACAAGAACTTCCATTGAGGAAAAGAGCTTCATCCTCTTGGATGACTTAAAAAGCAAACAGGCAGAACTGCACAGATTACCCTTATCTCTACTTGTAAGATTCGAGCAATATCTGCTAAAACATGAGTTCACCAACAGCTGGCGAGTCACGACAACATCCACTCATTGCTATTACCTGTAAATAAATCTACAAAACAATTTCTCAACGTGAAGCAAATGATGGCAGCACTCCAAACTCCGACCTGTGACCCATCCTCGAGATAGCGAAAATTAATCGATCCCTGGGATTTTCAAAACACCTGTGAACAAGATGAAAACATGCGCATCCTCCAGCTTGTGCAGAATTCCAGTAGAAATAACTGCCTCGATGAAAATTACATAACCAAACTATCGAGGAATTACACGCGCATCATATCCTACTTTTTGTTCTTTTGTCTGCAGCTCCACCACCCAAGACCAGGGACACCAGATTGACAAACCTACAGCACACCAGATTGACAAACCTACAGCCCATACTTTTCCAGCTCCAACGTGTTGTTTCATGCCAAAAGAAGCATAACTGGGCGATTGCATAAGCATTTAGCAATCGCAGTCAATGCCTACCAGGGAAATTTTCAGAGTCCCTATCATCGCGGCACAGACAATCCAGTTTTCCAAGCTAATCATACTTTTCCCTCCATGAGTACACCAAAAAGAGGATCCAGGAAACTGCTAATGCGATATCGCCAACAACCTTCCTCGGCCACTCATCGGCAAGTTCATCCACCTTCCTCTCAAAGTAAACCCTCCAAATGGCGGTCGCGATGTGGAGGAGCACACACCCTTTTGCGAAGAAGCTCTGGAACACCCTGTCCTTAACAAATCCCACCATGATTAGCAGGAAGCCGACAGCCACAAGCAGCAAACCCGAAAAGGAATCTGAGGTTCTGATTAAGAGTTGATCGTGGGGCGTAGATCCTTGAAGCTTCATTGCTGAAACCTCAGAGGAGTAGAACATCATGAGGCCTCCACAAGCTATGGCTACCAGAGAATGGAGTGCACAGATCAAGAAAAAACCAGGAGAACCCATCACTGGATAAACACTCACAAGTCACGCGTCACAAAAAACCCCGTATCCCCTTAGACACCAACACAAACTAATGGAAGCGGCAAGAGAAACCAACAAACCACACAAACCCTATTCATCCAAAACAAGAAAGGCCATAGAGATCCCAACTTTCAGTCCAGAATTTAAGCAACAGCCGTCCACTGCCTCAATCTCCACACGGCCAATGTTCCTGTAACAAGAATAACAAGCTCAAACAACGAACAAACATCGTATGAACATCGACCTCGCTAGCATCGTTCAACAACCTACAATGACATAGAGGTGAAAAAAAATCCACAAATTTCATGAAAACAGATGGGCGACTCCATATACCGGAGCTGAAACAACGACCCTTAGATACGGACCATGATCATCACCTCAAAGCCGAATCTTTAAGAGGAGAGAGCAAAGAATGATCGAACTTTCTTTTGAAATTCAGACTCCAATTGGCAAGCCGTTCTGAACTCACGATGATTACAGAGAGAGAGAGGAGAGGAGAGAGAATACCCAGATGATTATATCCTAACGTCTTGCCTCCCTAACCGGAACCTGAATTCTCTTTTCTAGTAGCAACTAAAGCTTGACCATTAAGAAAAATACAAATGCCTTCTCGATGACAAGGAGATTGCTTTTTTCCTTCTTGATGCCTTTCTTTACCCGGTCATTTCCTTGCTTGTCCTGCTAAGGAAGTTCTGGGCTGCTGCATCATGCCAGACCAATAAAATAAGAGCTAGAATAAAAAAAACCTTTGGCTAAATAAAGAGAGTCGCGATTGCATAAACCAAGGGAAGCCGCTGAGAAATTACAATAATTTGCCAACTCAGGAAGGATTATCAACAGCCAAAGCGAAAAAAGTAAACTTTTATATTTTATGAGAGACGTGAAGTTGATTGGTGGGGCTCAGGTCTTTCTGATCTGTTCAGTTGATAAACCAGTGTTCATCAATGGAGTATCGAAGCATAGGGAGCATGTGGGCCACCAGTCATCGTCTGTTTTTAGCTCTGTTGGTGAATATTTTGAGTGTAATAATGATTCTGCGACGTAAAATTATGAAAAAAATTATCCAAAAAATCTTAAATATGTTACATTTTTGTCAATTCAATCATAAATCTTTTAAATCCTAAATATTTTTAGGTTTTGCCAATTAAAACCATCTAGCCATTTGTAGTCAGAAATCACAAACGTTGACATTGACCATTCTACATAACGGGGATCGACACTAACTTGGACAAATTTCTAATTTATTAATGTTTGTTAAATTATTTATTATTTTTTTCTTGTGGCTAGAGAGGGCAATGAAGGTCATCAATCATCATCAAGCCTCATCAATAGCCTGCAAAGGTCGTATGCTCCAAGCAAGGGTCGCCCTCGCAAACCCCAGGCGAGGGCCGCACTCACCTAAGGCCGATTGAGGGAAAAAGGAGAAAAAGAAAATAAGCAAAAAGGAAAAATAAGAAATTAAAAAAAATAATTTTAAAATTTGTTCACATTGGCAATGGGAGGATAAATTTAATTTGCAAAACGTGAAAAATATTTAAAATTTAATTGGCACAATTAAAAGATTTAAAAATTAATAAAAATATAATTAATTTAAGACTTTTTGATAATTTTATTAGCCGACAATAACCAATACAAAGTCCCTCGGGGACGTCAACAGCTTAGGGTTGGGCGTTTCATTGGTCATTGATAATTTCATTCTTAATCCTCAGCTGAAGCCTGGAGGAACTTTGATTTTTCTGATAAACAACAAATTATGCAGATCCAGAGAGGCCCACTTGTTTCTGGCTTTCCCTTCCCATGCACGGCCGTTTTGCCAACAAAATATCGAATTAAGTAATTCTGGAATTATCTGTCAAATTCGTCACTTGAATGGTTACCGGCGGTACCGATTGAGCAGAACCACTTCTTCACAGTGACAATCCTATCACGAGAATGAGAACAGCACTAGGCAGAAGATGGTATAATTATTTGGAATCAAGTGTATGTACAAAAAAAATGTGAACAAATATCAACACTTTCAAAAATTTTGAGCTTTTTTTCCTAGCTCCGCAATCAGCCTATGCCCTCTTAAACAAATCCTCCTCTCCTGGAATATATAAATGAACGAATGAATCAGAATATACATGAAGTTCAAAAGTAACTTCTGTCCCTAGTGCCTGCAGCGACTTTCCGGTGCCGCCTTGAGCCTGACTTTCTATCGCTCCTCGGACGCTTGCTGCTAATACCCTTTTTCACAGGAGCTCTTCTTCCAGATGTATTGATGGTGGTGGAAGCCGGTCGAGCTCGTATCGCGGGACTTGCTGGAGGCGGCATGTGCTCCAGCAGATCTCTGTGGTATGCCTGCGAAAGAAAGTTGACGTGTTAAGATGTTGGGACAGGAGAAGTTACTACAAAGAACATAAAGATTCCAAATGTGTAGATCCAACAGACAGGGATAGCGTGACTGTCTTTATCATCTATGCAGTTATTGTTAGCCCACTTATCGACTAGAACTTCCAATGAACCAAAAACGCAGTCAGAAGAGCTTCAAAATCATCAGAGACAACTGGAGTACCACTGTTTGAAGGTGCTCGTTGGAGAGGAGAATAGTGACTCTGGAAGTGAAACATAGTTTGTGAGGAAGATTGGGCTCTTTCGACTTTGGCCAACCCTTGGCCTCCTTTCAGTGCAAATTCTTCATACAGATGTAAACCCTCACCAGCAAAATACAGAGAGCAGAAAGAGATGGGCAAAGAAAACTATTTCCGCGAAGCTATTGAGTTCATTTAAAAAATGTGCAGCTAATTATATTCAACTATATATACCCCATCATTGCTCATTAATGAAAGCTGCCATGCCAAAATTAATTGGATTAACCCGTAGAAAGCCCTGAACCATCAAAGATTAACCGAGCTATGAGCACTCTTATCCTAATTACATAACAACGAGAGCATAAATGGAGGTACCTGAATCACAAAGTTACGCCTCTCGCAATCCATAAACATGTTGATGGACCAATTAGCTTTTGCCATTATCTTGTCCCTCACTGTGGAAAAACTTAATTGATCCCTGGCAGTAAATCTATCAACTTCATTGAACCATAGACAGGTGAACAGATTCGTAATAGGAATATGTTCCTTTATGATCACACAGCCCTCAGGAACATCTGCACCAACCCCACCATCCATCAAATCATAAATATGTTGATACAAAATCTTACCAAAACCATGGTAAAAAAAAACCAGGCATTCATTCCAACAGATAAAACGCAACAACACGCACCACTAGTTATAGGGAGCTTGGCCAAAGAATATGGAGTTAAGCCCTCGCTTTTATAAAATTCTATCTGAGAATCAATAGAGGCATTGTCATACTTTCCAGCAGCTTTATTCGCCTCAGCCTCTTCAAAGACATCAAAGCGCCTATAATGTCTAGAAATTGCAAAACTAGCATTTTCGCGCCATAGGAACCTGAAAAAGGGAAACTTCTACGAATCACAATAATAATGAAGAAACAGAATAACTTTGACTTCACAAAACCTAACCAAGTCATACATGAAAGTAATTGAATCCTCTCCATCCCATACCTACATGCACACTAAGTGAGACTGTCTGCCATTCCCTCAATTACTTTCATTATAAACAGAATGGAAAGTAACCAAAAGATTCACAGGTCACTCCAAGTATATATTCAACAAAAATGATGCAAATCATCCCTAAAGAATCAAGCAGCTTTGCACCCACTTCAACACAATTTAGAAAATAATTGTCAGCTTCTGTTTGGCTAAAGAAAGAGGGTAGTTTCTAATTTACCCCAAAAAAAAAAGTAAATAAATGGAAGAAATACTTGTATTATCATCTTTTCCAGAAGTCCAGATATTCAGCGAACAGAACAATACTCCAATGTTTTCAAATGAACTAGAGGAGCTTGCTACTCCAATGCAAATTGTAGCTGACTCATTTGCCAGCTCATGACCAAATTGACCAGCATGGGCTACCTGATCCCATGATTCTCCAAAGGTCCCACTGAAGATGAGATTATCCATTTTTTTCATTTTTGGTTAAGAACGAATATTAATGAGATGAAGATATTACGGTTCTGATTTAATGAACATAAAAAAAAAAATTACGATCACTTGCCAAGGAAGGTACTTAAAAAGGAAAAGGAGGGATTAAGGGACTAAAAACAAATGGAAACAGCCTTAAGATTCTATCCTGACATCCGGTGTTTCATGCCTTTGTCACTTTGGGATTGAAACTTACATCCCTCAGGTATAAATCAATTGATTCTTGCCTTGCTAGCTGCACGAAGAGGCAATTTCCAGCATGACCATCATTTCCAGATATTTTCTTGAATTCATTTAAAATATATATATAGCACGTTAGCTCGACAAACCAATATCAATGAAACTTAATAGTGTAATCTACTGCAACGGCATAATTTTATCTTTCCCTAATTCAACTGTTACTAGCAGCAAAGATTTTGAAAGCAAGAGCGGATAATTCCTATGTTCCTACCATCTCAATACTTCTCTTGGAACAGCAACCATTGATGGTATTTGGAGGAAAGGAACAGAATGAAAAGGAGAAAAATAGAGTTCTCCAACACGTTGAAGCTGAAAATTCCAAACTTCCATTACAACTGAAAATACAGACCGATAGATTCTATCAAAGGAAAATGACGCAAATAGTCCCTAAACTTTAACTCGATGTGCAACGTCTTATCCTCCCTAATTCTTGTGTTACTAGCAACAAAGATGGTTGAAAGCAAGAACAGGTGATTCCTATGTTCATATCACCTTAAAACTTCTTTGAAACAGCAACCATCATCGGTAGTTGGAGTAAAGGAATGGAACGAAAAGGAAAAACAATAGATTTCTCCGACATGTTGAAGCTAAGAATTTCCAACTTATATTTCTACAGAAATACAAACCAAAACATTCTATGAAGGGAAAACGACACAAATAGTCCCTGAAATTTATCCCAATGCCCAATGTCGTCCTTGAACTTTTAATTCGTTCAATGTGATCCCCAAACTATTAGTAAATGAAGATTACAAAGAAACGTTCAATGTCATCCTTCCATTAATTGAAGGTTATGGAATCCCCTCATGTAGCTCTCAATTTGTTTAATTTGAATGGTGCACAAAAAAAGGTTGCATATGGATTATTTGAGTAAGATATTCATCTTAAATTAGGACATAATAATCCACGTCATCAAATAACGATGAATATGTTAAAACGCTACTTTATTTTCCCTTTCTTAAAGTAGATGGATAAAAAGATAGATATGTTGATTCATCAATCAAACTCAGCATATAATAATCCAAGTCAACAAATAACATCTGATTTGATGTTTAAGCAAACAGAAAGACAACATTGAACATTTACCGATAGTTTAGGAACCACATTGAACAAATTAAAAGTGCAAGAACAACATTGCATATTGAGCTAAAATTGGGGTAGCGGAAATGAGGATGTTAAGGTGGATGTGTGGTCATACAAGGATGGATAAGATAAGAAATGATGATATTCGACGAAAAGTTAGAATAGCACCAGTGGCAGAGAAGATGAGAGAACATAGATTGAGATAGTTTGGACATATTCTCTGTAGACCCCTAGATGCTCCAATAAAAATAAAAGTGTGTTATTGAGAACATAATATGAAGAAAGGACGAGGTCGGCCAAAACTTACTTGAGGGAAGGTAGTAAAACAAGATTTAATGGAGTGGGAAATAGATTGGCATACGATCTATCTTAGGACGGAGTGGAGAAAAGCTATCCGCATTATAGAGGGGGAGATTTCCTATATTCCAGAGTGCCCTGTTTAGTCGGTTATATTTATATTTATATTTATATTTATTTTTTATTTATTTTTTATTTTATTTTTCATTATTACTATTATTATTATTTTCTTTTTGGTACCCATATTTTTGCTTTTTTAGTATATTTTAAGCTTTTCACTTTGGGTTCATCGACCGCCGACCCCAACTAGTTTGGGATAAAGGTGATGTTGATGTTGATCTGAGTAATTTTCCCTACTACGAAATTCTAGCGTCAAACCTACGGTCATATGAGCTCTAAGGTTTGGACTTACCTAAGCTAGCAATTACATTTGCTATAAACAGTTTCGGTAACGTTTTGTATAGGAGTGGTACCCCCTGGGTAACTTCTTAATGAAATCTTACTTACTGTTCCCAAAAAAAAAATCCTTTGATCCAAACAGGTACAAAGAACCTCATTTCCAACAAATCAGAAAAATCCTATAGGGAGGAAATTTATGGGAATTTACTGATTAAACTAGAAAACTTAAAAATTATGCCATGACCTGAATTGTCCTTTACTGCTTTAAATGTCACAAATATGCATCAAGCACTAGCGCTGATGAAAACCAAAGCCATATTGGTTCATGGAATTGGACCAGAATAGAATCGCAACTCCGACCCCGTCCCCCTTCCCTAGTTGGGAAGAAACTTTCAATACAAATGGACAGCCCAATGGAAATGCCAACTCTAGTCTTGAGTTAAAAGCACATGCACAATGTATACCCATCTCCCAAACGAATGCTCGATTTATATGTTCCTTACACATATTTAAAGACACCTCTGACATTTGTCTCTGATAACTTTTCTCTTCCATGTTATATCTCTAGCACAACCAAGCATAGGAAGCGGAATATCAATTCCATTCCAGTCCACTTTAACTTCTTGCTCCATCATGTTTGCCCCCAGTTCCATTTGTTTACAACTAGACGAGTTAAACTTAATTCATGAGGTTCGTAGCATGTGGAGTCCAAAGAAGTTCAGTAGATGTATGATATAGATTAAAAAGTGGTGCTGTTATAAGATCTTTATTCGCGCCATCCAGACACAAATTAGCAACCATACAACCGGCAGTAAAAAATAGCACCATTTATACCCCTGAGGCCCTCGATATTAAAAAATAACGGGAAAAAATAAAAGATAAGCAGTGATTACCTCTCAAGAATTTGATAGGGATCCACAACAAGCTGGAGCTTTCCATCAACCCAAATGGAATAGCGAACGTTAGGGAAGATCCTGTGCAATAGAAGCTTTGGGACCTGCCAACTTACATGCCAGTTCAAATTTAGCATCCTGAATTTTAGTACATTCAATGTAAGCAGCAAAAAGCATCCCAAAAAATTACTTCTCTCGAGCAGATCGCTTATTTCCAATTAGAAGACCATGTCACACTAGATAGCATGACAAGCCCCAAGATCAAATCCAGCTCATCCATGACATTAACCACTGCTTTGAACGATGATATCAGGGGAGTTTTAAATGAACGATGATGCTTTCAAGATTGACAAGAGAACTAACCTAGAAAGAGAGACTTCGTAACAGACTAAAGCAAATAGTCGAGCTGATAGAATAGCACTCTGACCTTTCCGTTACGCCTTGCATCAGCATAAGGGATGTTGTGAACCACTATGATTTTCCACAATCCAACCTTCATGGTACTGTTGAGCACACTAGAATTTTGCATGAATGCCTCCGTTTCTTCATCAATGAACATAAAGAAAGGAATATTTTCCTTTGCAGCTTTGCTAATGTTTCGAGGTTGTTGGATTATGTCATAATTTCCTAGGACAAGGTAAAAGAGCCAAGAATATGAGATGGTGGACGTATAAAGTAAGGAAGCTTCAATGACTAGTGCGCAGGACAATACCAAATATAGCTGATGCAACAATGACATCATGATATTGCTCCATCTCCTCCAAGTCGGCTTCATCAATATCAAATCCGGTTTGACGACCGGGCTTATGTCCTTTGACGAATCTAAACATCAGTGAGATCACTTTAGTGACAAAATGCCCCCATGATGATGATAATTTAAAGGAAAGTACTAGTTGAAGTCCTATAAAACTTTTACAGATATTCAGTGCAGCAAACATGAAGAGCAGTAAAACAACCTACCCACAATGCACTCTCATGGACTCCTTTATATCGAAGGAATCATCCCTTTCCGTTAGAGATGGATATCCTCCAAAATCTGAACCTCCGTATTGTTCAGAACGGACTGGATTTTCGTCATGAACATACGTAAGTTTTTGAAGTACCGGAGATATTGCGGGGGAACTTGGCATGCTAGCTATTGCCTGCTCCACGGGGAGATAACATACTGGACATGCTGAAATTATTGAGCAAGAAAAATGACTTCGGATTAGTTAAAACATGTACTAAAGTGAGAGTCTATTGCTTCAAAAAAGAAACATAAAAAAGATACAGTAGCTGCAATATTCTAAAGGAGGTCCACTCCAATTCATAAAAACCAGGAGGAACAGGAAAAGGGATTACGACTTACGCCGGGGTCCAATACGTCTTGCACCAGCAGGAGGTGGCGGAGGAAAAGCAAAGTTTTTGCAATGGTGGCCCACAGCGACAGCACCAGCGAAGCCAATATTAGATGAAGTCAAATCAGAGTGAGAAAGAGGATAAGGTCGAGCACGCTGACGAAGTGAATGAGCAGGTACGGGAGGAGGTCGACCTCTACTTCGCCCACTTCTGGGTACGGTCTTCCGTCCAACGGAACCTCTGGGCTTTGGTCTATCTTCTACCCCGGGGTAATGCATTACAACAGCATGGCCGGATGCCTTCTCCGTGAAAGGTATCATGCTCTCCGTATGAGGAACTATTATAGGACCGTTGCCTTCTGTACTTCAAAAAGTAAACAGCGAACCGCGTGAAAACAAATGTACATTAAAGGTGTGAAGATATCGAGTGAAGAGGAGTCGAGTGATGGAAATAGCAAAGAGAAGGCAAAAGCCCAACAGAATAGGCAGGATCATGGCATATTCAAGGAACTATAAAGAACAAAGTCCCTTTTTGGGAAGAATTGGGATGCACCACGAGAACTGGCCAAACCATTATCAAGCACGTCGAGTCTCAGGAAGACCCATAAGCACCCTCCACGCGATGTAGAAAAGAAAGACAGCCATCAATTAAAAACAACAATCGCAGAACAAGAGTCAACTCACTGAACCCTCCTCATGGAATAGCAAGAGTAACTAAACACCGGACATGGATTAAGAAATTCATGCTCAAATTGAAGACGCAAGCCGTGATCTCTGAAAAAGCGGGCGAGAAGCGAACCTTTATTGACCGTAAAGGAACCGAAGACAAAAACAAAAAGGGCGAGAGCGACCAGAAGCATCATCGCGACCCTCTTCCGACCTAAGTACCGGCAGATGAAAGGGAGAAACTTTTCCTTCTCCCGGGAACCAGACAAGCCCAGCTTCGAAGGCTTTCGCAGGAGGACTGGTGCAGCCTGGTTCTGCAATGCGCCATTGTATAACTGCTGCAGCGATCCATAACTCCCGGTGCGAAGACCAAATGGCACTCCAGTCATTTTACCTCTGGATCCACGTATCCGCGATTCATCTCCCTCTTCGCTTCGAGTGTACCAGCCAATTCAGGGTTGCCCAAAATCGCTCGTTGGCCTGCGATTTGCTGTCTGGAACGCCCGTTCCTGCGGCGATCTGCAGCCGACAGAGGCGAAGCAAGAGATTGGGCGAAACAGATTCGAATCGAAACCCTAGGCTGAAAGCGAAAAGGAAGACTACCTCGCGCTTTCGGGCTCTCCCCCTTTTTCTGTTGACGTAAATTGCTTGTTTTGTTTGAAAAGCCGATTTCTGTTTTTTTCTGAGGATTAGTAAATTTGATCCATAAATCTTTTATTTAACTTTACCTTATATTAATCAACAAAGCAGACCAAAAAAAATTAAACTATTAATATTATTATTCGGTCGACCAGAAAAACAAGAACAATATATCTTACTTACATTTCTCAATCTTTTTCTTAACATTCGTGGTTTGTGATTATCTCGTGCTCCTTCAAATTAATATGTCTTTTTTTTTACACCAAAAAATGATCAATTTTAATCTCGATCAATGAGTGACAGATCTAGTTGATGAGAACTTTGTGAAAACAAAAATCAATGAATAGAATAATCGACAATACAAACTAGGTTTACGATGGCCACTTCAGTCCTATTTATTTCTATTATATCAAGTTAGTTATAATCATCTTAACAATTTGTCGATATAGTCTTAAATATTATTACGATTTTTCAATTATGGTACTTTCTGCTAATTTTGGCCAAAAATCACTAATACCACGGATGGTTCGATAATTAGCCATCCTACTTGATATGATTGGTGCTAACGTCAATAATTTTTTAAATTTTTCTAAATTTTTTGTCGAATAAAATTTTTTTATTTATTTGTTATCTTATTGTTCTTTTCTTTCTTCGGTTCTTTCTTTTCTTTTATTTTCTTTACTTTTCTTTACTTTTCTTTTTACAATATTTTGCAATCGGGGTAAACTACAGGCAAGAACATCACAACCCTAGGTCGCCATAGGTAGGGCATCGAGCCCTCGCCAAGATCTAGGTAATAGCATCATTGCCCTTGCCAACCCAAAAGTTCGGGAAAACAAAGAAAATTAAAAGTAAAAAATGACAGCAATTAGCTTCACCCATGTGACACGGTCCGGACGAAGAGCCAAATCTGAGGAGGTTTTCTGAGCGAAGAAAGGACCGAGTCTTGCGAAAGAATCTCCTGGGGAATTCTAGAAGGATCCTAGGGGCGGGTAAACTTGTAATTGTGCATTATTGTATTAAATACGGGTAGGTGGTAGTTAGGGAGATGCGATCTCCACCGTTAGATCAAGGGGAGATCTACGGATATCATTGCACGAGAACTTGTATATAAGGGGTTCTCCTCCCCTCATTTGTATCATCTCATTCTCACGAGAAATAGAAATCCAGAGCTTCTCTCTCTAGTTTCTCTCTCTAGAGTTGTGAGGCGGGTGAGGTGAGCGAGGGAAAGGCTGACTTGGGAAGGTTTTCCTAAGGCCGCACGAGCGATCAATCGGTGATTTCGATCGGCCCGTGACACATGCCTCAAAGGATGGTCAGTATTAACTAGATTGCCACGTCAGTAAATTCTGACCAAAATTGATCGAAAAGAACTAAATTAACAAATCGTAAAAATGCTTTATATTATATCGCCAAATCGATTAAAGGTTTAGCACTAAATTTTTAAATCGTAAAGATGTTTAAGATTAACTAGCGCAATCGAAAGATTCGTGATTGAATTGATCGCCTCTCAATTGATTTATGAGTTTTTTTTATAATGTTCCTCCAATAAAGTAATAAGACTTCCCAAAGTCTACTCACCAATAAAGTGATAAGACATCGCAAATTTGTTAAGTCGAATTTAATACCAACTAATAAGTTACCATCGATTACGGATTATGGATACCTACATCATATATTTTTAAAGCTCCCGAACAATCAATAAAAGTACTTCACGTACTGTACAATTTATCTTTCAACAAAATTACTTTTTCCAGCAATTTTTCTATTGCGGGTAACAAATGTTTTCAGTATTTGTACTTTGATTTTTTTGTCACGTGCTTTTTACTCCAAAATTAACAACAAGAAAAAAAACTATTCATAACTTTTGTTAATTCATATACATCCATCTATGTTCTAAAAAATATTTCATCATTTTGGATGAAACATTCTCGTCTCTTTCACGTCAGTAATTTTCATTTTGTCAAACGCAAAAATGCATGTTTTGCCATAACACACTCATCCATGGGACATGCATTGAAGCCCACAAAATATCTAGTAAATAGATTGGTAAAATGGGACATATGGAGTGATCGTAAGCATAAAAGAACTTAAGTTGCATCCATTAAACTTTTGGAAAATAATATGAATTTTTTCAAAAATTTATAGCTTTGAGGTTCACAGGCCACCATGGCCAAATCTGATTTTGAGGCTTGTGAGTGCCATGGCCGCTCAAACTTGAGGTGAAGCTCGTTGTCATGGCTGTGTCATCTCAAAGTTCGCGATCGCTATGGCTAAATTTAGTGTCGAAACTCACGACTATACCCGTTAGCCGCTTCAACTCAAAATTTGCAACCATGGTTGTTAGCCATTTGAGCTCAAAGCTTACGGTCGATGACCAAATTTGGCTTTGAAGTTTGCGATCGTATTAGAGCTCGACTTCAAGCTAGAAGGAAGAAGAAAATATAGTATACCAAGAAAAAGAAGATATCACATCCGCATCTCTCCCTCTCTCATAATGAAAGAATAATAAAAGCTACGTCACCGTCACATGCTTTAAAATGATAATAAGAAAAGGTAACGATTGCATTTTTTGGTAACCAAATTAGACGAAATTAATAAAAATACTTAATTGTACGTATTTGAAAAGTTTTAAAACTTGATTATCATTATCGGAAGTTTTATGGTTTAATTACACTTTATCAAAAAATTTAGAATCCTTAGTGTATTTATCCTCGATTAAAATTGTGTCTTAGGATCACCCGACAAAAAAAGACAGCAAGTTGGGCAATCCACAAGGGCCGCAATCGCACCAAATAGAATAAACAATCACTGATTTTGTGATGGCCTAGACCCGGTAAGTATGGAAGGATGGGCTAATGCCACGCCTTGGCAATATGCGAGCGAGGCTAGGCACGTGTATTATGTTCCACATCGCATAGGGGAGTCTGGGGCTAGTTAATAAAAGCTTAAGATTCTCTACTATATGCAATGCATTTTATAGCCGTAAGGGTCAGTGTGCCCAAAGCATACAATATCACACGATAATAGCCCTCGAGTCCTTACAGGTGGTATTGGAGTCGAGGACTAGTTGATAAGGTTTGAGATTCTTTACTCCGCGTGACGTATTTTAAAGCAGTGAGGGTCAGTAGCCCAAGTAGACAATATTACACAGTAGTAGACTCTAGGGGTTTTGGACAAGTTTTTATCGAATAAATTTACATAAGATTCCTCGTGGGAGATATGTTGCCGAAGTCATTCTTCACTACTAGCCGAAACTTCACGTGCATATATTTACTTATAATTGTAATGGGAGTAATTATACCTTTCCTTACCCTACATTGACATCTTTACTTATAATCGACTTTCTTCAATTACTTCAAAGATTGACTTTAGTACGATGATGTACCTATATATATTTCGATGTTACTATGTTTTTGATTTGATGACACATTCCAAACTTGATCAATGAAAAGATCGATTGACTCCGACCACATACAACAATTGACCTATGTCATTCCACGCCGACATTGACATCACATGTTTGGAAATGTACCGCGAGATACAACCGACAGCCACACGATGCGTAAGAATCTAGTAAACACCACAGGATGCTTCACCGGCCACAGAACCGCGGGGGGACACGTGCTCTAGATGGGCCTCGATGGGCCCAATAACTTGTTCTCGTCTCGGGAGCTCTGGATGGGCGTTGCATCGGAACTGCTATCCAAAAGTTCGAACTTTCTTTGATATGGATTTGATATCGCTAATTTCATTTCCATGGCACATCAAATACTAGAAAGAGCAAATAAGGGATGAAATCTCTCTATTAATTATGGTAAATTAATGGGAGAAAAATCCCCTTATCTTATGTCCTTTTTTTTTTTTCACTTACCTAGAAAAGGTCAAATTTTCCAAACCCTTCTTAGTTTAGTTAGGTGTAAGTCTGACGAGAGCAAGATTTTACGACTAGCAATTCATTTTGTTTTCAAATTGATACATTTATCATCAGTTATTTGATTGACTAATCCTTTGCATTGAAATGGGTGAAGAGTCAAATGTTTTGGCATTTCCTCACGAGGGATGAATCAAGAAAAATTTGAATCATAATCATTTATTTTGCATAAAAATCAGGGGTTAAATTTTAATTCCTACCAAAAAATTAAATTAAACATTCATATTTAATTTTTGCATATCATTCATTGCATTTTTTCGAATCGACAGTAGATGACTCTGGGCTTAAATAAATGGATTGAGCCCGTAAAGAGGGAGATGAAATTCGATCAAGGCGTCACATCAGCTTAGCCCAATACCTTTCCCTTTTCACTACTATTTGTGGCCGATGAGCTCTAGCAAGGGTCGTCGAAGCTCGTCGGCTACTCACGGTCGCAACTCACAAAAACCTCGCAAAGATGGAAAACATGAAACCCTCGTGAAACCTTCATTCGGGACCGTTGAGGCCATGCAAGGTTGCCTCGCCCGGCCTTGTAAGGCCAATCGAGGGCCGCAAAGCCCTTGCCTAGTGGTTGGCGAGCTCGGGCCACAATAGCAATAGAAAGAGAACAAAAATAAAGAGAAACAAGAAAAAAAATGAAGAAAAATTAGAAAGTATTATTAAAAGTCACACACGTCGGCTGGCAACATGGACCGAATCACCGAGTTAGATACCAATCCTCCTACGTAGCATAATTGCTACGATAGCCAGCGCAATCATTGATGATTTATGCGTCGATCGACCTTTATCAATACAACCCAACGTCGACCCTACGTGTCTGAAAAGCGTCCCACGAGATAAATCCAAAACCACGCGGCCGTTGGAAATCTAGCGAAGCACCAACATGCAATCTCAATGATGTAGCCACAAACTAGCAAAAGGGGGACAAGAAAAAATCTGACCTAAGGCTAAGATGGAGGCTCCGTTTGTTTCACGGAAAATATTTTTCCGGAAAATATTTTCCTCAATTTCCGGTGTTTGGGGGGCGGAAAATGAATGGTCAACGGAAAATGTTTTCCGGTCAACAAAAAAAACCTTCTAAAACTAAGGAAAATGATTTCCTCTTTTTGAGAAACGGAAATCATTTTCCTCCTTTGCTTCTTCCCTTCCTCTTTTCGTTTGTCGCTCGCACTCAACGACCTTGTCCATCGCCATTTCAATTTCAGCCAAACACCGGAAAATGAAGTCATTTTCCTGGAAAATGATTTCTTGGAAAATATTTTCTAGAAACACTTTATTTTCCGTGAAACAAACGGAGCCGGAGTCTCGGAGCGTACGGATCTAGCGAGCACCACGGGAAGCTTCAGCCGCTTCGCCGGCCACGGAAATGCGTGGAGACACGAACGCTACATGGGCCTTTCTGGGGCCCAATAACCCGTTCTCTTGTCTCGTGGAGAGAAGACAGCCCCCATGAAACTTCATGCACGGACGATCGCGTGGATAATTTGTTCCCAATCTTGAATTGATTTTTTTTTTTTGGGGTCGGAATCTCGAATTGATTTGGACAGCTGCCGATTGGTCATAGGTCGTTGTTGGATCCCCCACCCCCCCCCCCCCACCACAAAAAAAAAAGAAAATAAATTCTCTCTAGGTCCTATAGGCACAATTAAATCTTTGGAATTTTTACTAGCAAGATAGTCGAACTTTCGCTTGATTAGTCAATGGAAAAACGGTTTCGGTAATAATAAAAAAAAGCCCATACTTAGAATCAGGAAAATGAATTCCCAGCTCTAAGCAGCGGAATCATTTGAAGCATATCATCGAATAAAAGAAAATTGTGCTAATTCAAGGGAATCACCAAAAGAATCGCAAATCTATTGCAATTATATCAATTCAATTCTAAATCTTATTTTTGTCAATTCGATCCTGAAAATTTTGCAATTGCCCCGATTCAATCCATCCGGTCCATTTTGATAGGCCGGCGTTGACGTGGCATTGTCGATGCTGACGGCGAATTTTTTTTTAAATAGTATTTTTCGAACATGCCCCAAAGTCCAGCAAAAAACTGAAAAACTAAAGAAAATAAAAGAAAATCATAAAAAAAATTCCAAAATATTATTGAAAAAATGAACGTCAGTGTCTACAGCCATGTGAGCGTCGATCGGCCAAAATTGATTAAATAAACTGAATTGACACAAACACAAGAGATTTATAATTAAATTGACATAATTATAATAAATTCAAGATTTTTTAAAGTAAATTTCCCCTCCCCCTTTCTTTTTCCTCGAGTAGTCTCCGCAGAGTCAAAAAGGGACTGAAATCCGAGTCACTTGCCCATCATCGACGGCGCATTTTGAAAACGAAAGCGCTGGGTTCGTGGGAAGACGCGTATTATAACGTGAGATTACATCCGAGGATGACGACCGGCCATCAAACCATCGACCGCATGTTTTGCTAATCCTCTTCTTTATGTGACGGGAGTTGACAATTTGTAACTCAAAATCATCCCCGGGAGAATCCAAAGGATAAGCCACTCGAGGCGCATCGTCTTCGTCCGATGGCGACAATCTTCCATTTTTAGAAATTTCTAATGAGATAAAGGCTTTTTCTCCCCCGACAGCATTAGTGGGAAAAACTAATAAAGAAAAAGTCTGAAATCGTACGGATGCCAATCGATCGTCAACCTTTCAGCTCAAAGCTAATCGAGATAAAAGGCTTTTTCTCCTGTCCGCTAAGAATTGGTTTCGCAAAATACGAAATCGTGAACCGCTTTCTCGTTCCATGGATTTATCTGAGAATCGAAACCACCGATTCGATCCGGTTTTCAATTGAATTTTAGATACGATTCTACCGAGTACCAACATCAATTGAAAAAGGAAATGGAACTAATTCCTAGCGATTGAAGGATGAGGGCACAACTCGGAAACTTTGGCAATGTATTTTCCACGTTTGCATTTAATATTCTTATCACATGAAAAACTTCGAGATAATGTATTTGCAGACATAAGTATTATTGTCAGCAATTGAGTCAAACATTGCGATAAATGCAATAGCGCGTCCATAGTATACAACACATATCACATGTGAAATTAAATTGGATCTGGACTCTTTTTTTTTTTTTTTACGGATGGGTTTGGACTCCGAACCTTTAAGGGAGATAGTTTCAATTAAACGAATACACATTTGTATTGTATAAAGAGACCGATTCGATTGGACTAGTTGAATGGTTTTCACTCCGAAAATCACAGACCAAATTGGTATTCACTGATTTTAGAAAATTGAAATTGGGAATTAAACCGGTACTCGTCGGTTCTATCCAGGGCACGATCCGATCCCATCCAAGGTACGGTCCGATTTGATTTGGGTGGATCGTGGATTTTTTGCTCCTCTCTACCTCCTATGTAGCACAGTAGATAGGAAGATCGACATTGATTTTGACAATTTTCGCGATTTTTAAAAAGAAGTTTATGAATTTTCATTATATTTTTTCATCTCAGATGACGATAATAGTCGCACGGGGTGTTTCCTTAAATCAACATGGGCACGAAGGCTTTGAAGGTGGCTCCAACCGGGAGCGGTACCTCCGACGCCGCCGACACCGGTGCTTCCACGATCCCTCGGAGGATGGCTTTTTTTTTTTTTTTTTTGAGAGAGTGAGTCGATGATTTTTATCCCGCTAATTTGATTTTCCTTTCGCACGAGAGACTCATGAGAAACTAATCAAGTCTTGCACAGTTTCAGTGCAAATCCGCCTTTGGAAATTGCCATTAATGATGAGCTTTGATGACCGCCCGATCCCACCGGTGCAGTTAATGATCGGGGGCCCATCGTGAGGCCCCATCCTCACCGTCCGATCGGATTGGATAATTTTGTTGGGCCGGGTAAATTTTTCACCCACCTAACTCCATTTACTTAGCGAGCTGCCGAAAAAGATTAAAAAAAAGGAATTGGGGGTTAAAAGTGAAAAAAGGTGCGAAAAAGTTCAGCAAGCAGAAGAAACGCCAACGACCTTCGTTTTATATTGAGTCTTTAGGAGGCCCTGGCGGCTCACGCGCCTTGCAAGTTCGTGAACTCCACGCGCTGGATCTGCGATCCTCCGCAGCTGCATGCCCGTCATACGTGCGAAGAAATAATACATTGCAGAAGAGTACTCCGAAACTTATAATGCAAAATTGGTCATGACGCGAATCCCCCGGGAATACATAACATGTTGGGCATTTTTGTGATTACGAATATGGGGTACGCTTTGGAGGGGAATGTCGATTTTTGGTGATATATCGCTGTTATGCATCTTTGAGTTAAGTTTTTTGCAAGAATTTGAGTTGTTCGTTGACGAGAAAAGTTTGATAATTGAGGTGAGGATCCCAAGTCGAACCGGCCAAAAGAAGATTCAGATTGTTGAGCCACGCAAACATAACGATTGGTCCATGCCGCAAGAAAGTTACCAAATACCCTCTCTATGCTAAGAAGGATAGTTGCACAGGCCCGAAAGATGAGAGCATCTTGGTTCTACCCCCCTCGAGCCCGTCTAGACTGAGCCGTGCCGGTTTGACGAGCGAGACGCAACATCGTGCAAATCACGGACCGGCCCCGCGCGAGGATTCGGATGCCGAATAACTGTAGCCGACTGGCGAGACGTATCGAGATCGGTTAACGTGAAATGCTGTCGAGGGATATGCAACGAAGGTTTGGGGGGGAATGATGGCCAGTCTCGGGTAACCGCGCGTGGCGGTGGTGAGTGGCGGAAGGAGAATGTCATGCGAGGGAGACATCGGGGGCTTCCCACTTTATTACACTAACTCTCCTCTCTCTCTCTCTCTCTCTCTGTCTCTCCGTGGGTCCGCTGAGAAAGCTGCTGCCTCTCAGTCACTCCCCTAAGCTTTGGCCGTGTAATTATTAATCGCCGGGACATTATTGTATTTGTAATGTTTGGTTTTTCGTAGTTACATGCATCGGTCGGACGTTCAACCTCTTAGAAAATCTATTCTCATTCCCGATTTTGTTTTTTTTTTTTGCAGATTTGTTCAACTCCATCACCTTCTCTATTACAAAAAGTACACTTACTCGTCAGTTACTCTTCACCAACGTGTCTGTCTGTCTGTCTGTCTCTCTCTCTCTGTCTCTCACTCTCCACGCCTAGATCCATGCCTTCTCCTACCAATCCTCAAAACCCTAGGGCACTACCTCTCCTGGGCTTCGCTCAAAATCCGGTCTTTCCATCGCACGCGCCCTCTCTCCGTTTGGCGAGTTGATGGGTTGGACGGACAGCTAGCGCTGGAATGCGAAGAGCCACTGTCGAGGTGCGGGTTTTGTTTTGCGCTCGTTTCTTGCGATTTTTTTTTTGTAACCCTCTGGAGATTCTGAGAATTTCTGTTTTCTTTTCGTCTGGTTGTGATTTGGATGGATGGAGCAGTCGCGGTTCTACTGCTCTGGAACGTCTGTTTCCAGCTGAGGCGTTCATTTAGTCGTCACAGTGATTGTTTTCGGATTTAGGGTTGGGCGCTTCATAGTTCGATTCGGGCGATATTGCAAGTCTTGTAGCAAAGTGCGGTTCGTTTTACTGGATATGCATTGGTCATTTTACGTGGCTCTCCAGCAATTCAGGCGAATTCTGTAAACTGGTAGCACAGATTTAAGGGTTTGGGTTCCGATACTTCGATTTGGAGGTCTTGATTTGCGGCATTATCATGTCCGTTTGGCGACGGATGGTCCTGAAATGCGACGAGGTAGATAATTGGTTATAGCTGGTGCATTCACTTCGCCAGCTCTTGTACAATTTTACTTGAGTGAAATTTTGGTTGTAACAGAAGATGATTTAAATTGCCACTTCGGGGCTAACGTTTGATTGGGAAGAAGGGTGTTGTTGGGGGTGGTTTTGGTGCGTAATGGGTTGCCTTTGCTGCAAGCCATCTTCCATTGACGATAGTAAAGAGAGCCCTCGGGAACGGTTAACCAGCAAAACATCCTCGGACTTGCGGTTGTCGAGGACAGTTTTGCCAAGGAGGGAGGAAGGTTATCATCGCGTAAAGGACAGATACAATAGTGGTGATGATGGGAGAGCAATATCAATTGACAAGCAAATAAATGGGTCTTTGAGGCTGCAGGCTCATAATCTTGAGAGAAGCAGGGAGAAGATGGAGCACACTGTTGTTCAACATCCTTCTACAGGCAGCATTCCAAAGGCTAATGAAGGAGAGCAAGTTGCGGCAGGGTGGCCCCCTTGGCTCGCCACGGTAGCTGGAGAGGCTATCAGGGGCTGGGTGCCACGAAGGGCTGATTCTTTTGAGAAGCTGGATAAAGTATGCTTCTATCTCTATTTTCTGGTTATGTTTGCTTCGTGATCTGTGTGTTTTTTTGTCTTTGGTCAGGACTGCATGTTCTATGTTTGCAATGGCATATTTCAGCTGCTTTAATTATTATCCTTTGTAGTGCTTTCTCTTTCTTTGTAAAGCGAGATCACCTTGAATTAGCTGCCTTTTCTTGACACATGTTACTGTAGATCGGACAAGGAACGTACAGTAACGTTTATCGAGCTCGTGATCTTGATCAGAGGAAAATTGTGGCACTGAAGAAAGTGAGATTTGATAATCTGGAGCCAGAAAGTGTCCGCTTTATGGCAAGAGAAATCCATATTCTCCGCAGGCTTGATCATCCGAATGTGATCAAACTGGAAGGTTTAGTTACGTCAAGGATGTCCTGTAGCTTATACCTTGTCTTTGAGTATATGGAGCATGATTTGGCAGGTTTGGCTGCCCATCCTGGTCTGAAATTTACAGAAGCACAGGTACACCTGCGAGCAATTTACACTATGAACTTACTAGTTTAGTAATTCGTTTTTCTTAGTATACACTGAAAAGTTGATTTTCTTTTACTGATGTTATGACGATGCTGTACTAGACCGTGACACATTAATTTTTCTTTCTTAGTGACATTTTTCTGTCCGTTACCTGTGCACAGGTCAAATGTTACATGCAGCAACTGTTACATGGACTTGATCATTGTCATAATCGTGGAGTTTTACACCGAGACATTAAAGGGTCGAACCTTCTTATCGATAACAATGGGATTTTGAAGATTGCAGACTTTGGCCTAGCTAGTTTTTATGATCCTCATCAGAATCAGCCCCTGACGAGCCGTGTGGTGACACTTTGGTATCGGCCGCCTGAGCTTCTGCTTGGAGCCACCTACTATGGGACTGCTGTTGATCTCTGGAGTGCTGGCTGCATTCTTGCTGAGTTATATGCTGGCAAGCCTATCATGCCTGGAAGAACAGAGGTACTTGTCTCTATTTTGTTCCTAGGATTATTGACCTTGTCTCTATTTTTCTTTATCTGATTTATGATATCGGTGAGAGTTCCTATATGCCATCTACCCTCAGTCGTTAAGCATTTTAGTACCTCCTGCATGACGAAAGTCTACATGAGCTTCATGCTTTTTATAGGGTTTTGGTTACATCTAAAATGGAATATGTACTGGTAAAAATCAAGAGGATGCCCCTCTTCGATACTTTCTTGTCTTGATAACTTAGTATTTTTGTGATTGACTTTTGTTGGGAAGAGATTGCTTCAACATGCCTTAATGTTTTTACCTTTCCATGCTTGTGTGCTACATGTTCATTTTTAGTTGTTTTGCTCATAGGTGGAGCAGCTGCATAAAATTTTCAAATTGTGTGGCTCACCTTCTGAGGACTATTGGAGAAAATCTAAGTTGCCTCATGCAACTATCTTTAAGCCTCAGCAACCTTATAGACGTTGTGTGGCAGAAACATTTAAGGACTTTCCTGAATCAGCTCTCAACCTTGTGGAGAAACTACTTTCAATAGATCCTGCTGACCGAGGAAGTGCAGCTTCTGCACTCAAGAATGAGGTAATAGAGTTTCAATGGTTCATGTCAGATGGATTAACATAATCTCACCACGTCATGATTAACAGGTCTTAATGGTTCGTTAGGAATGGTTTTGAGCTTACTGTTTGCTGCTCCATATTTTCTTTTCTTTAGCTTCTCTGTATTTGTTGCTTTCCCGTACGTTAATGCTTTCCAGACTGATTTAAATCAAGAACAAATGCTTGGCTCCATGGAATCCCAATATTAAGTACTTTTCATGCATACAGTATCTTTTCTATGTACTCATTCTTTCTTTTTCTCAGTTCTTTACTACGAAACCACTACCCTGCGATCCTTCCAGTTTGCCGAAGTATCCTCCCAGCAAAGAATTTGACGCGAAAATTCGGGATGAGGAAGCGAGAAGGTGACCCTTCTTTTGTTATTGTTGCAGTTTGTGTGGTCATTGTAGTGTGCTCTGCTCTGTGTTACTGATGGATCGTTTGTGTCTGTTAATCCATCTGAGATGCTATTGTTGTTTTATGGTTTCTTCCATATTTATCCTCGAATGTAGGTCTGTTGTTGGAATTATTAATCTGTGTTTTGATTGGCTAGTTAATTTTCTCTGAAGGATTAGGATGAAGAAGCAAATCAATTAGCGGTACTTCTATTTTTTATGGTACTTTAGTGTATGTGGCTGGAGTAAATTTGAGGACGGTCGATATGGGCAGAACATTTGTCTCTAAAGCTGCTTTTTGGTCTTCTGATGAGGGGCTTGGGCTTTCCAAGCAGTTAACTTTGGTCTGACGTGGGACAGCTAGTAAAGTCTCCACTGATGGGTTTGTAGCTTTCTTCAATTTGTGTTAGCATTCGTCGTGGAGGCTCCATAGAGATCTATTTTCTCTGTAACAAAGTTTCTCATTTTATCCAAAACAATCTGGGCTTGCTGAATTTGGACTCACATGCTTATGCTAGTTTGCGGGATGATGGTTAGTTGTTCTTGTTTATGCTTCTAACTATTTGATTTACGTGTTTTATGGTTGACCTACTCTGCATGGAACAACTACTTATCATCCCAATAATTGACTGGATGGAGTTCGGTGGCCATAATTTTTTATATTTGGATTTTAAATTGAAATATCTTGACCGGTGGCTTTGAGATTTCCTTTTTATCGTGGGCAATAATCATCTATTTGAGTTAGTACCACAGTTTTTTGGTTCTCATCATTGCTTGTGCGCTTCTTGCTCCTTCTCTAAGCAACAGAAGAAGTTGCTGATTTTCCAGCTTCCCTTTGTGTTGCCAGACAAGGAGCAGCAGGAAATAAGGGCCAAAGGCTTGATCACGAAAGAAGGGGAGGAAGGGCTGTCCCAGCACCTGATGCGAATGCTGAGTTAGCAGCATCGATGCAGGTCACTCCTCTGAAATTTGTCAGCACTTCCATCTATAGTTGATATGTAATGAAGATGATTCCATCTAACGCATGTGCAAACTGAAGGGACAAAACTGGCATAAGGTTCTGAAATTTTAGGGACAAAGCTAGATCTTAAATATGACTATTAAAAGATGATATATTATTTGAAAATACCAAAACAGGGGATGTTCATGATGTTTTGACTTATGATAAACTGAAAATAGGTTTTCCAGAATCTTACTATGTAAGAATGACGTTGTAAGCGGGTGAATTTGGTCATAATGTGAGCTGTTTTTGTTAATTTGGCATGTACCTTTCTTTCCGGTCCGTGAGAAATTCTAATACATCAGAGTAATGAACAAAAACAGGCCTCTAATCTTTCATTAAAATGAATTTGCATCTGAATCTGTGAGAGTAAAATATCATGCCATCACAGCGGCAACTGCTACTGTATGGATAGCATGGTCTGTGAACAATAAAAGCTATGCCTATTAATGGGCTGCCAGTTCAAAGTAACTTTTTTTGTTCTTGCTTTTTTTTTTGGGGGGGGGGGGGGTTGGGATTGGTTAGGGGTGACTATTAAATGTACTGCGTTCACCCGATGACAATATATCCAGTTATTTTGATGTCTTCCACACCATCTTATGCTTTCTACAATGACTTCACATCATATGAGATGGTTTTATTTGCAGAAGAGGCAAGTCCAATCCAATTCTAAGAGCCGAAGTGAGAAGTTCAACCCCCATCCTGAAGAAGTTGCTTCTGGCTTCCCTATCGATCCGCCAAGACTATCACAAGCAGCAGAAAGTGGCATTGATTCTCAAGGACATCTTCACAAGAGGGCCTCTCATTCTGGGCCATTGTCTCAGAGGGCTGCATGGGCAAAGGAGGGAAAAAGACATGATGATTCTTCAAAAAGTTTTGCTGGTGCTGACCACCAAGTTGTTGCTGGTATATCAACTGCAAGAAGGAGCTTGCTATCGGATGATCGAAGAGAAAGGTCTGGCCCTTCACGTTCTGAAGTTCCCAAATTGATTGGGAGGTTTCCTGGATCCTTCAAGGAGGCCACAGAGTCCTTGATCCAGCAGGATCAGAAGAATCACATCCCAGGTTCACGCCATAAAGAAGATGGAAGAACCAGCGACAAAGATCCCATTATTGTGAGTAGTTGAACTGCTGTCATGTTCTCTCTTGTCATTCTGGTCTATGATGATTTTGGTCTTCATAGCTTCATAGTCAAGAAATCCAAAAGTTTTGAACTGATTTTTTGTTATGTATATATTTCAATGTCTAAAAGTGGTTTTTGTCGTATCTGAAAGTATAATAATTAGATTGCTCGATGTTTGAAAGGTCAGTTGCCTGCGTTCTTATGCAACATTGGCAATTAGGTCTAACTTCTTTTTTTCCCATGTTGATGATAGCTCGGCTATGGGTCGAAGGGCCACAAAATTCACTACTCTGGGCCATTGCTAGTACCATCGGGCAATATGGACCAGATGCTGAGAGATCACGATCGCCACATCCAAGAGGCTTCCAGAAGAGCACGTATAGACAAGGCAAAGGCCAGAAAGATTCAAGTCGATGGGAATCAGATATTGGCCAGTTCGTTATTTGTTTCTGGTCGTTAATTTGGACAGGCTTTAGCAGTCAATAACGAGAGGCATTATCTTAGGTTGCTGAAGTATCAAATTAGGAGTTTTTTGTAAATGCGTTCGTGCAAATACATTCTCGGGCTATTTTTGGTTCGAATAGTAGCCGAGAAATCTGTATTGCTGCTTAACACGTGTAATCTCATTCTACTCCGTGATTGTAACATCCTCCAGAAAATTCATTCTTGTAGAGAGATTGGTAGCCATAAGCTGGGTAGCTTTGTATCTATATGGTTCGCAGAACTGGTCCCTCATGTGCTGTCTAGGCACTGCATGTTTCTAGTGCTAGCACAAGAGCTGAAAGCAGAAATCAGGCAGGTGATTTTCTCTACTTCTGTTTAGAACATGATATAAGACTACACCGACTCTAACTAATGTAATGAGGTTCTGTAGCAATAAATGGTTACCGTTAGGGTTAGAACAATCCTCACGTTAAGCAATGAGAGCAATCAAAACTCTGCATTTGGCAACTGACATTTAGCATTACTCTATTCCTAATATGATCATTCCTATCATTGCACCGGAACTCAACAGGAGCTCAAGCTGCCATCCTATGATACTGCTTAATTTTTTTTAACAGGAGATTGAGATCACTATTTTCTTTCAGATACCGTCATATCATGCGCTCAGTGCAAGTCTTGAAATAAAAATTTATGCTTTTCATGGAATTACGTGCTCAGGAATGCTTCAGCAATACTATGTTCGCCACTTTTCATGGAATTGAATGCTCAGGAATGCTTCAGCAACACTATGTTCTCCCCAAAATTGGAATCGGAAAAAATTGTATCCCCCTCCCGGGCCATCAATTTCAATATCATTAGCTAGCAGTAAAATAATACAGTTTCAAAATCCTCTGCAGGCTAAGGCTGCATTATCCCTAGAACCTTGTAGGAATCATTACACATAAATCTTATAGAATCTGTATAGCTCTATCGAATTGTGACCTACAAAAACAGGTGTTTACGAGGCACATGTGTAATAGTAGCGGAAGCTACGAGCCTAGTTAAGATAGGATGACACTGGTAGGGACTTTGGTTCTAGCCAAAGTTCCAAAACACTGCCCTTCCAGCAAAGTCGTTCCAAGAACTCAGCTTCGCATTTTTCAGTCTCCTCTGTTATCATGACACCATAGGAAACCAATAATTGTTTCTGATATCTATTTACACTGATCTTGACCAAGCTTAGCTGCCATGATTAGCTTCGCAATCAGAACGCGGAGCCTTCGAGCTCCAGGACCGGGTTTAAGCTTTGTGGGATTCCCAACCTCCGAACACTTTGGTTTGCCAGAGCACCAACCACCAGGGGTGAATCCACCCTTCTTTCGGCCAAGTAATTCCTTATCGATCCTATCAAGGACGGGGTCATCTTGCTTAAACTTCCGTGCAAATGCAGCCCCACTTGAAATCATTTTGTTTGTATCGTTACTAGTGAGTGTGTGTGGATGCTGCTTCGGAGGATTGTCCCAGGAAATGTAATGCAGATCATGGTTGACAGCAGTCTGAACAAACTCGGGAACGTTGCAAATGACAGTCTGGAAGTACCCTTCAGGAGAAGAGACAAAATTTGTGTAGTACATGAGCATGGTCCTTGGCAGATTATCCCAACCCCAGATGCAGTACTCCACGAATGATCGCGAGAGGACCATCCATGCTGAACCTGCAATCAAACTTGGAGGGTGAAATGGTACCACAAATACAAAGCTTGGTTATATGAGCTTGTAACGAAATGGTACTGCAAATCTGAAACCAATGACAGACCTGAATTTGATGTTTCAAAATGCCAAAACACTTTTAAAGCTTCACTCACATGGTTTTGAAAAAAAGGAAACTAGTTTGTTTATTTGCCATGTTAAGAAAGTTTAGCACACTCACTGATTGGCACAAGATGCAACTAAGTCCATTAGCTGTCACAGGATAAGACAAGGTAGAACTTACTTGTTTGGCTTATACGATCAACCAAATCATTATAGCATGGGTGAACTGCGAACTAGACCGAAGCAAGTTCAGGAGACCACATCTTAGTTAAGCTTGGGGACATCATGCAACTTGGGAGGAGGATAAGATGCAATATTTGCTATTGAAGACCATAAGGAACATTACGAATTCCACAATGTTCCATCAGGGCACTCCATTTTGGTTGGCAACTATGAAATTCTCACTTTCAACATCCTCCCGAGAAGGATAGGAGAGAAAACATATCTGACGGATTATAGGCTAACTTCCTGAGAAACAAGAATGAGTTTTGACCCCCACCCCCAACAGCAAAGGAAAACGAGAGAGAGAGAGAGAGAGAGAGAGAGAGAGAGAGAGAGAGAGAGAGAGAGAGAGAGAGAGAGAGAGAGAGAGAGAGAGAGAGAGAGCACAAGCTGATTATGTTGTCACTAACCAGTAAACAGTTTAAATGCTGTTGGCAAAGTTCTTCTAGGCGTGACCCAAAATATATCTGATTTTGTCGACTTGTATAAACCAGGGTCTACCATCAAAGGCATGGCACGTTTATCCCTGGTTTGAAACAACCAAATACAATATCAGACCATTACTTCCAAGTATTTGCATCCACAAGTGTGCCACTCACGCACGCACGCACAAGGAGGGAGAGAGGGGGAGAGAGAGAGCTCACTCCTTCCAACCTAGCTGGCTTGTGTGCTCGATGAAATTCAGGTCCCGGTTCAAATTGGAAAATGCATACAGCAAATCTGCAAATCACAAATGAATCAAACAGTCAATCAGCTGTTCTAAGACATCTCATTATCCACTATGACCCTCAAATAAGCAGTAGATGCATGACAAAGACTAACCATCTTGAGTCACAAGAGGATAATCCGAAGCACTGAGGTTGATGAACCAATCCCAGTCCTTACTCCTCTTCAGAAGAATAGCACAGGCATGAAGGGTATTAGCAACCATGGTTGGTCCTCTGTAGGTAACGATGTTCGCTTTGGTTGTCATGTGAACATTCCCAACTTTGGAAAATAGCGGATCCTTTTCTACCCTCGAAGCAAGCTCCAGTCTCTCCTCTGCCGGTGACTCAAGGTCCAAATGGACTACATACTGGTTCAATGGATGATAAAGCGCATGAAGAGTTCTCCAGAGTTTATTCAGATCGCCTCTCGAACCAGAAATCAGATATGCAAAACGGGGAACTCCAGGAGCAGCAGGAGGAGGTGGCGATTGTGAAACCTTGCTCTCGGCAAATACGGGGTTCGTTTGGTTTGTGGATATACGGGACGGGAAAATCGAGAAGATTGAATTGATTGTATGGAGTGAAGAAACAAGACCCATGTTCAAGGAAGTGGCGAGAAGAAAGATGCATAATACAGAGCTTATAACAAGCGGGAAGACCCATTTCTTCTCCATATTTAACGAACCCATCAAGGGCGAAACTTTCATTGATTCACACCGTGTTCATCACATCCCAGTTTCTGTCAGAGAACACATCTAATCGGTGGAAGTCGGATCAAAGAGCAAACAGCTACTAACATAGAGCTAAACCAGCAAATTTAAGGCACAAACCTTCCCCAGAAAGATCTCCAGATTTCGGACACAGGAGTTAAATTTATCCCCAATCGGCACGGCACCTGTCAAAAATAACATTCCATATCTCAATCTTGTTGAGAAAGAAGGTTTCACGAGAAAACTAACGTAAGCATCAGAATAACTTCAAATTGCCCATCACGATGCTCAACATCATTATATTAGGGGGGCACGTCAATTAATATTATCATTAAGGACAAATTAAGGATCAGGAAAATCGACGACTTGCCTGCACAAGGAATCAAAGTAGATATATTATAAAAGCGTAAAAAAAAAAAAAACAGAACAAGATTAATTGAATCCTTGCCATCGGTTATTTAATTAGTTTTTGACGTCTAAACAAGCCCCCATTGAAAGTGACAAAATTAATGCCAATCCAATGCCGTATCTTTAACAATCTTGAAAAGGGAACAACACAGTTTGTCAATCTGGCTCCCCGCAAATTCCTTCCTTTAATAATTCCCACGTCTGGAGATGACGGAAACAAAGTCCTCGTCCGGAATTAACCAGAACCCGTGTTCACCAAAACGTTAAATAACAGCAGATCCACCAGAAAGAGGAAAAAGAAACGCAGCCCAGATCCCAAATACGAATCTTTACATCGCCCGAATAGAAAACTAGAGAGACCCATCCAGTGACGAGCTGGAGCAAAAGGGCAGAGCCGTCGATGAACAGAGCTCAGCTAGAGCTCGAAACGCGTCGGAGGAGAGGAAAGGGGACAGAAACGCGAAAGAGATGAATGGGGACTTACGGTTTCAGACGCAAGTGACCAAGTGAACGAGAGCATGCAGATCAGTTCCCCCCCAAAAAAAAAAAACAAGTAAAACGAGATCAAGGAAATGGGATTAAAGAAACAGAGCTTGGGATGTGGGAACAGATACCTGTTTTACGCCGAAAGCCGTGTGTGCACGTCCACAGAGAGAGAGAGAGAGAGAGAGAGAGAGAGAGAGAGAGAGAATAAAATATCCGAAAAACAAGATTCAGAGATACAGAGAAGAGAAGCGAGGGAGAGAGGAAAAGTGGCAGAGCAAAGGAGAAAGAACGTATTTTGCAAACGAAATGCAAGAATTCGGTGAGACCAACCAATCAAAAGCGAGCTAATGACCCATCTCGGTCAAATTTTTCCCTTTGTAACTCACTAATTTCTCGACCCGATTACATTTCATCCGTGAAATATTTCAAAGTCGAACATCACGCTTTAACAGTTGCCAAAAAAAAAAGGATAAAAAGAAGCCAAAAATTGAAAAAAAGGTGGAATAAAATGAGGGACGTGTGGAACGAGATGCTTGGTCAGTTGTAAAGAATTCCCTCCGTTGTGCGATTATTATAACAAGCAATTGATCCTCGGGTCGGTCGACCGTTACTGTTGTCATTCAATTCCATGACGCGAAACTCCGTTTTCTTGCGGCCAGCTTCGTTACTCCAAAGTGTGAACTAACGGAAACATGTTGGAAAAACCAGACAACCCGGACCGGCCTAGTTCTCGCCCCAAAAAAAAGGAGGAGAGAGAGAGAGGAAAAAAAAAACATTCTAGACATTCTATAATTTAATGCATGAGATGCAGTTCTAAACAAGAGCGATGTCAAGTCCGAGTTTAGAATTGCATCTAGTGGTTTTCCAAATTTGACCGAAAGTATTGAGCATGGGGCCATGCCATAGGCTTGGTGTTGGTGTGAAGGGAACGTTAGATTTTATACCAAAACATGGACGGTAAAAAATAGAAACCAGGAAGCGATTGGATAACATGTTAGCAATTCCTTGAGAATCCATCTTACAGTACGTTAAAAACGATTCTTGACGGGTCAGGACTCGAAGGATTTGTCCACGTGACCGTGATAGCTCTCAGCTCTACAAATCCCTTTTTTTTTTCCTCCATAAGGATCTTATCGTCGCCTCGAATTTTGATTCTTTAAATAAAACAAATTCAAGATATTATAGGGTTTTTTAAAAGAAAAAAAAAAGGTCACGAGAAGGATCTAATATGGAAGATCAATAGATTGTATGGCAGTTTGACAATTAACGATGCTGAATTATATATAACATTGTATTTAAGCCACCTACCTAAATTTTGCTCTCGGCTAAAAATGGGCTCAAAGGTGATATATCACAGTTCACGATGAAAGTAAATCTTTTTAGAAGAGTCTCGCTCACCATAATAACAACATGTGAATAGCATTTGTAAGCGTAGTATTTAGCCTCTCTTGGGGCCGTTAATTTCTAATATCATTTTTCTATAACTTGCAGTGTCTTTAGAGTGAATTAAGATCATATAAATGTCGGCACATAATCAAAGACATTTGGATATTTATTATAGTGTTTAAAGGTTAACGTAATTTTTCTCTATGGAACAAAACAAAAAGGCGAATTTTTAAGAAGTTTTTAAGTACAGTTGATCCGTTCCTGATTCGATGTGGTCGCACTATGCAATCGGTGGAATTATAATAAGGGTGAGCAACGATGACTTTAATTTTAATAAATAAATTAAATTATATTTTCATTTAAGAAATAATAAATGAATAAGAATTAATCGGTCTAGTCCAGACGGTTCGATTCCCCTCGAATTAGGAACCATACGGAAAATCACCGGTTCTAGTGGAACCGAGAATTAGACCGAACATGGCGATTTCCCCCATTAGGCCGGCCCATCAGTCTTGCTCAACCCTAGTTTCAAAGCACCTCAAACGACAGAGATTTAGCAGATCGATCGGACGTACGCCCGTCAAGCCCATCCCTACCGTTAAAGTAGGGGATCTTGCGTAAAAGCTAAGGGCACACACGCAATATAATGTTGCAACTAGGACTAGGATGTATGCGCGCCAACCTAAATTAGACAACGACATCGTCAGGGCAGCGAGGGGCCGAATGTATGTCCAGAAGCTAATGAAACCTCCATTGCATAACTGAATTAGAACACACACATAATTAAAATAGAACTTCCTTCTTTAATCAATGTAATGCCGTTTATGGTAATGGCGGGGCCTGCACGTCCTCTCACCTATCATTCTATGACCAAACAACATGGGGTTTGACGAATCTACCCTTCAATTTTCTTTTCCTTTTTGTTTAGAAAAATTGGGCTTCACAAATTATTATTATCGTCGTCGTCAGACATACATATATACCTTCATGAATTGTCGAGAGCGTTGAAATTTGACTAGTAGGAACGAATAGGAATTGAGGCCGCCACCGGAAAATTTTGTCGGCTGGAGCCCCATTAATTCCATGTGGAAAATGCCATCTTTCTTTCTTTGTCTACGCGTTCTTCGAGGACTCCGGAATTCGCCATTTAAAAACACCCTCTTTTTTTTTAATACGAGAAAAGTCCACGTCCGCATAATTTAAGTGGGAAAAAGCTTAATTTATATGAATTTCTTTAACAATCGTAAAGTTCATTGACAATAATTTGGCAAACAATACTCCTAGCACGACTTCAGCATACATGTTCATACATACCCATGTGTGTGTGTGTGTTATATTCCATATTCAATTATAACATCGAGCCAATTTGCCTTTGCGATGTGAATGGGGAAGACCACAACGTGCACACGTCCAAGTCCCGACGGCGACTTGGTGAGAGACGTCTCTTTTCGCCCTCAATCAATAGGAAAGTCTAAAATGGCGAATACATGCTGAGTTAACCTCCTCCTCAAGATAAGTAGAGAACTCATCAATTTGATTCTAGAAGAACAATTAAATACCATGTCAGCATTTTCAGCGGCACATATATTCTAGAAAATTTAGATAAAAGAATCGTCAATGAGGATCACTAATCCATGCTAGTCATGATGACAGGGGTAGCAACCCTCGACAAACTCAGTCAAGTTATGCAATTTTCATGGCACTTGCCTCAATTGTTTAGCAAGAGTCAGCCCTTATCGCCGGTGAGGAAAGGTGGCCCTACACAAGACAGCAAGGGCTGTTGGACCCTCCTCGATGGTTGAGGAGGGCACTCATCTTGTGGCCTCCACTGTCTAGCCTTCCTCTCATCTCAGGGAATTCATTGGTCGCGAGTTGAAAGTAAATTGTCACATCGGCATTTTCCTCAAAATATATTTGTGAGGAAAACTAACAAAAATAAATAAATATATCGAGTCTTTATTTTCAATCCCTTTATTGCTAAAATCATCGTAAATAATCGGTCAAATATCTTTTAGATTAAAAAAAGATGGGGACTTAGTAAGAAACCATTGGAAGGAAGTGTGCCATTTTCCATATACTATTATTATTTAACTAATACTTTGGAAATCAACGTATTAAATATCGTATATAGTTAACAATCAATCCTTCCTGCCAACTAAAGATGGCGAAAGATACCCCTAGTGTTCTGCATAATTACAAAATTACCAATCAGAGAGAGCTCGTCGCCGCCCCAGTTCTCTCCCAGCCGCAGTTCGCGATTTCGTCGGAGTCCAGAGCTCGTCGCCGGCTGCCAGTTCGCCATTTCACCACCAACCTCGTCCATCACTCCGTCCTAGCTCGCCAAGAGCTCTCTCTCTCTCTCTCTCTCTCTCTCTCTCTCTCTCTCTCTCTCCCTCTCTCTCAGCGCGCTGTTCAGGTGATTTTCGTCCAGCGACTTGGACCTTTTCCAAGCTTCGTTTCTTACGCCCTGGCCCAGCTGAGATTTTATTGTGAAATTTGTGCAATTTGTTTGTGTACTCGTGGACCCTGGAAATGCTGAGATTTGAATATAATGTGGGTAATCGTTGGCAATCAACTTATAAATCTAAACCCAGCTGATTTTGCTGCGTATGATTAAACTCATTGCTGAACATGGGTTTTCTTTTGGGCTTATACAGTTATCTGCTCTTAGTATTTGCCCAGAATTTGCTGGTAAAAATGTGTTGGTTGCCCAATGCTTCAGGTGCCAGGTAATGGGTGGGCTGCCACCCCTGTGTAATTCGAACTTACTGGGTTACTGTGTGATGATCATCTTGGTAAAGAGTACTGAGGATTTCATCGTTTCTTTGGTCTCTAGACTAGAATCAGCGCTTCGAAGACATCATTTTCTTCTCGGAGGAATTTGGGTTTCGAATCTATGAAACTCTGTATTTGAGAGTAGCAACTGAAGAGTCTTGCTCGCCCAGGGAGTTGCCGACACTGATTGCCCCGTCTCACCCTTGTAACCGAATGAAAGTGAAAAATGAGCTCTTGTGCTTTTTAGTTTCAGCGTCCTTACCTCCATTATCTCTGGAAGGATTGTTCTGTCCTGAAGATAAATGATTGGATTGTTGGAATTAGTTGTCCTGTCATTTTTCACTGGTTGGCCGTGATGGCTTAGTATGCATCCTTTAGCTTTGGAGTAATAAGTCCTCCAAAAGAAAAAAAATGCAACACGAACCTGGAAACATTAATCATCTGAGATGAGTTGTCAATTGACACGGTATCTGTTTCGAAGGATCAGTTAGAATAGGTCATTCTCCTGCTTAGCATCGGCCACCTTACCTAGGGGCTTTGAACCCAAGTCATTGTAAACAATGCTGCTAAACATGTTTCTTTTTTCTTTTTTTTCCTCTTTCCTCCAGTGAACTTTATCAGGTTTTCTTTCTGCAGGCTTTTCTTTATAATCTTTCACATTAAGTACAAGCAATTGCTTGGCTTGGGTTTGGGGAATTGATCCTCTAGCAAAATAGTAGTTGGGAATGGGAACTGAAGAACCGAAAGATCCTTTGACGGGGATAGACTGAAAAGCCACCGGCAGTGACCTACAAAAGGATCCTTCTGCTAAACCAATTGTAAAGAAGCGATTGCCAAGGAAGATTAGGCAAATAGCAGACTACTTTTTTCTTCCTCGAAGATCTTTGTCCCCAACTCTTGCCTTTTATGGGGCATGCCTTGCTGGTGGGATTGGTGCTGGAATGCTGCTGGAGACCTGGATAAATAAGAAAGTCAAAGGTGAGTGATATTTCATTTAATTTCTTCCGTTGTATCACAGATGCTCAGATCAGACAATCTTGATCCTAATTTCCATAATTTCATTGGAAACAATAATTCTGCAGACTAAGGAACATCCTGCCACAATGTGGAATCTAGTCTGGAGCCTCTTTCTGTCGAATGACCTCATCTCTTTGCACTTGATGTATGGAACTTAGCTTGTTTGCTCTTGAATGCCTTTAGTCTTAAACAAGAAGAATACAGGAGAGGCAAAGCTGAAAATTGGGCAGTGATAAAAGGACTTGCTTTCTTTGTGATGTATTGCACAAGAACATGTATCACTAGAGTTGAGAGTTTCCAAGACTTTGTGGTCCTTTTAGACTACATAGCTGTCGAGACGATTCTCATGGGGCCGATGTCCTGCTTTCACATGCTTGAAGTGGTCTCATTCGTCAGATGGTAACAACTTTCTATGGACATGTACTTGTGTATTTCATATTATGTTTTTGTCCATCCGGCAAATTTGTCATGCCTTCTGCACTACGGAATAATTGCTGTATCACTTTGACATTGCAGAGGATGGAGGCTTGATTTGGGAGTTCGACAAGTAGAGGCAGTGTGGCATGCTTTCTTGGCGAATTAATCAACACGGTCGAGACCATGAATGAAGTGCAAAGTGGTTTTGCCTCACGTGAAGCTGATCGTGTGGAGTGTACATGATTCATGGGTTTCTTCTGACTAATGGAGTTCAATAGCAGGATTCCGAGATCTGTCTGGCAGAGAAGTTGGTCTTTCATGCACACCAAGTTATTATGGACTGTGGCTGTTATCGGTCAGTATTTTTTTACCATAATGGTAACACCTCAAGTAGGACAGTATGGAGGGGATTGCGAACATAATACCCAAGTCGAAACGCGGCGCAAAGAATCTCCACTTGAGTAAGTACACTCGTTCTAGGAGTTTTGACCCTCGTGCTTACGCCTGAGTATTTACTAACATGGCTGTGATGGTGTGGTGCCTGGTGATTGCTGAACCATATATAACAGCCATGTTAAATATGACTGCTGCCATATGAATGTACGCTTGTCTGTTTCTTAAGAAGAACATGTCCTGTGGGTCCTCCGGATTAATGGGGCTCACATAAATCTACCTGCACTCATCTTCCAACGTCCGTCGCCGAGACATTAATGAGTCGGAGGTTTGGTGCAATCTTCACCTCCTAGCCGTCCCTCCCATTATGATGCAGTTGTCCAGTCTCATCTCATGCGCTCTGTTTCTCAACCAGAACTACCTCTTTTCTCAATGGACTTCACATGAATAAGCGAGTTTCCTTTCTTGGGAAAAGAAGGTTGCTACCATTATTACAGTTGATTTTCAGCTTTAGTTACAAATAGAATGTTAGAATTGCTGGGTTCGATCTGTAATGAGTGTAGGGCAAAAAAACGTGATCGAGCTTTCGCATCTAGTTGGAAGGCTTTAATTGAATGATGAGAGGAGATTTTAGTTCCTAATTGGGTTTTGACGTGAGCTTTTCATCTAATCGAAAGAGATCCACTGATCCAGTACCTAATCGGATTGCAATTGATTTTCAACTATAGATATGGATAGTGGAAATTCTCGAGTCCTGTCAGGTGTGTTCGTGTACAGATGCCAGAGCTCGATAAGTTGGGTGAACGAGGAAGGAAATTGGTCGAGATTGCTCATCTGGTCACAAGGCTCAATGGATTAATCAAATAACAAGATTGGACCATGAAGTGTTTGTGGTCTGGATTAGACAACTTTGAGAATAGACGTTACCTTGCTCGAGGACTTCTGATTGGGAATGAGATTTTGGGCCTTTTGAGGAAGACCTCTTAGCGGACGATAACGTAGTCCACATCTACTTATAAAGTATGGAACTTATGGTCCATCTGGCTATGTTCTTGGGTCCAATATTAGCTTTTCATAGGGCTTTTTTCCAATTTAGGTTTTAAAAAAAGTTATTTACTAAATTAGTGTACAAAAAAAAAATTATTTACAAGAATGGGGCCGGCCCGTGCGGCACTACGGGCCAGTGAGGCAGCCAGGCCCATGCGCCGGCCTGGCTGCCTCACTGCCCCACGGGCCTGATCTTAACATTTTTTTTAATTTGTTTATGTGATTTTAATTATATTTATAATATTTATATTTATATAAATTTTTAAATAAAAATTTATTACTTTGAAGCTTATTTTTATAACATAATTATCAATAATAAATTTAAAAATTCATTGAGATATATGTAAGTAATTTATTTATTATGTAAAAAATTAATACAAATATTGATGGAATCAATGCAAAACAATTTTTTAATTTCATTTTTGTACTTTTTATATATTTATTTTATATTAATAACATTTATATTTATATAATTTTGTAAATATAATTTTTTTAAGCTTATTTTTAGAACATAATTATCAATAATTGATTAAAAAATATATTAAGATAACACAATACAAAATTAAAAAATAAGTTGCCCCACTGGCCTCATGAATATTAATTGATTATTTATTAACATAACACATAAAAAATAGGAAATTAAAAAATAAGCTACCGCCCGGCCTCATGAATATTTTTTTATTAATTATTTACATAGTAAATAAATTAATTATATATATTAATATTTTTTTAAGTAATTATTGATTTTTATGTTATAAAAATAAGCTTCAAAACAAAAAAAATATTATATTTACAAATTTATATAAATATAAAATTATTAAAATAGGTAAAAAAATATGAAATGAAAAAAAAGTTGCCGCACCGGTCCCATTAATATATTTTATTAATTATTTACATAGTATATACATTAATTATATATATCTTAATAAATTTTTCAATTAATTATTAATAATTGTGTTCTAAAAATAAGCTTCAAAACAAAAAAATTATATAATATATAAATTTTATTAATATAAAATAAATATATAAAAATTAAAAAAATTATTGCTGCATCGATCCCATCAATATTTTTATTAATTTTTTACATAATAAATAAATAAATTACATATATCTTAATGAATTTTTAAATTTATTATTGATAATTATGTTATAAAATAAACTTCAAAGTAATAAAAATTTATTTAAAAAGTTATATAAGTATAAATATTATAAATATAATTAAAATCACATAAAAAATAAAAAAAAATGTTAATATTATGCCCGTGTGGGCCTGTAGGCCCCCGGGGGCCTGGCCCATGTGATACGAATCCTCATATTGTCAACGAGATAAATCAACCCCATTTGCCATCTCCATCTGAAAATCTTGAATGTTTAGATGAATCAACTAGTCCATCAGATACCGATATTAGCCAATGGTAATCTTTCTAACTTAGACTTTTTAAATAATCTTTTACATGGTACAATCCCCCTTTTTTTTTCCCCCTAGATTCCTAGCTCTTGACTTTTTAGGATCACTAGCACATTAGACTTCCTTTCTTGAGAATCTCTTGTGATAAGTCAGTAATGCGTGTTAGAATTCTTTTGCGGTCCAACGTTGGCTTTCATACTTGCACAGTTGGTGCGAAATCTGGTCAATGACGACCCAAATGGAGGGATAGACTGATGATTAACACGCGTTTTTAATCTAATGTGAAAAACTTGAATCAAATAGTCCACCGGATGCTGATATTTTCGATGGTAATCTTCAAACTTTGATGTTTTTAATAAAGGCACGATCCTCTTTTTATCTCTTTTTTCCCTCCTCCACTCCTAGCTCGTGGCTTTTTAGGACCGCTAGCGCATTAGATAAAAGGATCTCTTGTAATAAGTCAATTTCGAATGTTGGAATTCAACCCTATGTTTGATGTTGTCAAAATAGAAATAAATATAGAAGCCATATTCAATCATTCTACTTACATCGGAATCGAGTTATTTATCGAGTTGCAATATAATTTACTCACTTTCCTCATATTTCACAATCGAGACACCGTTATTACGAGATATTGCTCTTAAATGCGAAGCTTTTGTCAAAAGTTCCTAACAATACACGTCGAGAAATTTAAAACTTTTGGTGGAACCGTGATTTAGGGATGAATATGTTTTCTTTTTGGGCAAGATTGGGGCCAAAGCATAATTTCAAAAAGTTGGGTGGCCGGGGCCCCTCCCGCCAACGTCATCAGCACGATTCAACTAATGATAATAAAATTAATCATCATACTTATCACTGGAATTTATGACGAATACACATTAGCAATACTTATTGTCTATTTCACCAGAAAGAGATCAAACTTGTGTTCTAGCGAGAAAAAAAAAGAGAGCATTCATTTGTGTTGAGAGAGAGAAAAATAAAATAAAAAATCAAATTAGTTTAGGCAATGAATTTGAATGATTATAAAGCGAATGAGTTTCATATTAATTTTGGGGGCTTTGCTAGCATAATAGTAAGGGTGAACATGGCTCTAGAGTAAAACTTGATACCTAAAATCGCATAAGTGGAGAACCTCTTCGGTTTCAAGTTCTAAGGAATGGAAGTAGGGTCTTGGTTTCAAAAATTGCGAAACTTGTTCCGACCTATAGGTTTTAGGTTCCATGTAGGTGGAACATGTAATAAGTTTTTGTGTTTTATGTAATCTAAAACCGTTAGTCAAATTTTTCATTTTCGATAATATTTATGATTGAGACTTTTACCTCGTTAATATTTCATATTTATTGGTGTGTGAAAGTTGAAACCGTTCACCCCTATACAATAGTCGATCAATGATTGTCAATGCAACAACGAGCTAGGATAATCACATAATCATTTCTTTAATTTTGGAAAGTAAATTTTTGTGAGAAGCTTATTTTTGGATAGCAAAGATTAAAACTAGAAAGATTCATATTCATGGAAGATGAATAAAATTAGTGATTGGCTCATTTATCAATAAACATAATATGTTGTAAGTGAGTAATTGAGAATATTTAGGAGGAAGAAAATATAATCAGGTTCCTTGATAGTAATAGGTGCTCCTTGCTTTATATAACATGATGGATATATAAAGGATGCATTTCTTCACGTATTTCGCGAGAAAATTTAGACGGACCGTGCGCTTACAATAATTTCTACACGTAAAATCGAATGAATCGCTATATATATATTTTTTACCGAATAATAAATGCTTGTGATTGAGGAATCACTCGCAATCTTTGCCTTGCGTTTTAATAGGAAACTGTCAAAAAATTCACTTGTCAAGCTGATTCAAAGCGTCGTTTCCAAATGGAAATCCCTCAGGATAAGATTTGTGTCGGAAAAGGGCAAATTTTTGCTTGAAAAGGAAGTTAATTGGGACAGGATAAGATTTCAATTCCATTCTTTCCCGTTCGCGCGGTGTTCAAAAATGGGAAAAAGGTCAAAGCCTCGGGGTATTCTAGGGAAATAAAATAACTTCCGAGGGCATTATAGTAATTAGACTAAAAGCGACCCCCTAGATTCACCCACGAGGACAAGATTCACGTCCACGTCTGAACGGGATTTGCCCGAAACTCCGCATCGAAAGTCAAAAGGGGACAAGACCCAGAAACATTTTAAAAATTCAAAATACAAAAATTCAAAAATCCACGTGGCGTGAGCTCGCGCGCTCCTTCTTAAAAATTTGCATTATCCCATTTTTTCTATACCATTTTCGTGTTATTGATGAGGTGAGATTTTCTTACTGGAAAGTCTAAATTGCAAATCCACATGACCCATCACGTAAGGACTTTGAATTAGAGTAATTCATTGTGGGCGATTGCAATTACTTCACATTGCAAATGGGTCAGATTGAGTCATTAATTAGAAATATCCATTTTATCGCATGCCATTTAGGCTGAAAATTCGAATCGACTCCATTTTACAACCTTGACTGTTTATCGGTACCTGAAATCCGGTCGGACTTTATCGAGGGAAAAGTACATAAAAAAAATCTTAGACCTATATACAAATTGTGATTACATCCTATATAGTTTCGCCTTATGCAATCGAATCTCAAATTTCTTTGAATTATACAATCAAGTTGGGACCAATATCAAGAAATTGTAAGCTAAAGAATGTTACGCTGGTAATTTCCAATGTCATGAAAACACTTTCAAATTGTTTGCAGGATTGAATTTTTTCAAGGATTCTTAGAATTGGTGGTATCAATGGGAAAATTCAAAACTTGCTTTTGTCCACGCAAAGTTTAGGACTTTCTATGAAATTTTGTTTACTTTATTGATTCCATGCCAGTAGCGCCATCTATTTAAATTTGCTTAAGGGTCAAATATGTTGCGAAATGGGCTTAGACGAAATAAAATACGAGACTTTGTTTCAATTCATTCCCCGTTACCGAGATAAAGTGCAGTAATCTCCTTCACAACGTAATCAATGAAGCCATTGATTAGCGTCGCTATTTGATTGGTGACGTCAACAGACATATTGAATCCTATTTGAGGAGAAAAAGGATCCATAATCAATGATGCCGCCAAAAATCACGATATTTTAATGACTATTCCATATTGAAAGGATGATTCCCCACAACAAGGAAGATATAAAATAGAAACAACCAAAATATCACCGATACTTTGTTATACTTAGAAAGTTAGATAGTCTCGAACTATGTAGAAGTATTAGTATAAAACAGAAATATCTTTCTTTAGAGTTTTGTCGATTGAGTTCCAAAAGGTGTATGAGCTTTTCGAAGGTGATTGGCTCTGATGTCTCTTCTTAATTTTTTATTTTTGAAGTGCTTGGTTGATTCTAATGAGAGTTCCTAAAGATATATTGAGATTGGAATAATCCAATATGGAGGTTCGAAAAAAATCATAAGTGGCTTGGAGGGGGTGGATGGAAAAAGAAAGAAAAATCTATGTCCTTGCATGCAAAATGCGTCATCTTTCAGTTCCCGAAATTGCCCCCCGCTCCGCGACTGCCTATAAAGACGGTAGTCCTCCCGAGTCCAAAGTGTTCTCTTTCACTGGTCCAAGATCTTTAAGAGGAGCAGAAACCATCTCCTCTCTCTGTCCCTCCTTCTCTCTCTCTCTCTCTCTCTCTCTCTCTCTCTCTCTCTCTCTCCCGAATTTAGGAGCAACGGCAGAGTCGTTGATTCAGAGACTCGTTAGATAGCGAGAAAAAGACCGAGATCCGGCCCGGTCGCAGTTGTCTAGATTTCTTTTGTCGGCGAAAGGCCGGGTTTGGTTGCTTCATTTCTTGAGGATTCTCTCCTCTATTCCTGGTAATCCGTCTTGCTTCGACCCATTTTAGATAGTGTTGCTGCGATCGTCTTTCTGTTTTTATTTTTCTGGGTGTCCAGTGGCATCAATCTTGATCGGCCAAAGCGGAGGTTCCCGTCGTTCTGGTGATTGATCTTTCGTTTGATCTCTTGCATGCATGTTTCATTTGATAATTCGAAACGACGTGATGGAATGCCTGTTTGGCTTCTTGTTCTCTCTCTCTCTCTCTCTCTCTCTCTCTCTCTCTTTCCGATCATGGTTTTGTGGGCGATTGTCTTGATAGAAGATGAAGCTGCCCAGATTTTTTTATTCTTTTTCTCTTTGGGTTCAGATATCAGAATGCAGAGTATATCACATTCATTTCAATGGAGCTCATTTTGCGCTTTGTTTCTTCCCGTGATCGTGCTTAAATTTTAGGAGTCTTTGTGCATTGATCTTGCAAATGTGCAAATGATCCTCGAAGCGGGTACTTGATCAGGCGCTGTCGAGAATTGCCCTTAGGAGGTTCATTTCTTGGGTCTTTTTCATCAAAAGATCTGGTTCTAATATTCGTTTTTCCTCCTTTTTTTTAATTCTCAAGAATAATGGCCGTCAAAATGAATTCTCAAGTCTGACATTTTAGATGGCTGACGCCAGAATGAAAAGAGGAGTTTTGTGGTGGAAAGTGGCTTGATGTCTGTGTAATTGATTTTTGTCTTTGGCTCTGCACACAGATTTTTTAACTGGTGCAGTAGCAAACATGGTTATCGAAGTCAATGGATTTGAGATGGCACCGCCACCCACAGAGGCGTTAGCTGAGGCGGACAGGTCTTTGCTGTGTAAGAGTGAGAATGGGGAGGGGGAATGTGGATTGATCCCTAATGCAGAGATAAAGTTCGGTTCTCACGGAGATGGATCGGCGAACAGTGAAGCAAATAAAGTTTCTAATGCCAACTTCCCCAATGCTGCTGCTGATGAATGGCCGGCACCGAATAAGATTCACTCCTTTTATATTGCCAAGTGTAGATCGCACGATGATCCTCAGATAAAAGTCAAAATTGACCTGGCTGATAGAGAGATCCAACAGATGAATCAAGCCAGGTTCCAGATCACTAACAAACTGAGAACAAAGAGGGTAAGTTTAAGCACTCACAGTTTTTTAAGTACCAATGATTTGGATTAGAATGGTATCCTTTCATTGATCAGGATTCTTCATGTTGTTATGATTACGGTAGACAAGATAGCCAAACCTCAGGGTTGAGGGCTTGATGGCTTGCCATTCTTATCTAGTGCCTGGATATGAAAGGCCAACAACAATCTACGGGGGTGTTCCTGTTGGTTGGCATGAATGTATGAGATCCAATATGTTACGATTGGAAGAAAATTTCGATCACTTTTGAGGTCACTAGAGTTTTATGGACAAAACATGTTCGACTTACATTTCTAAGAAAAATGACAATTTACTTTGCTAGGATTGAGTACATTAGTTGAATAGACTTCATGCATTTATCATTGGCTTTCCAATAAGCATATTAGAATGTGACGTGCTGAAGGGTACGTACGGGTTAAGTACGGATGTTGACATCTTTCATTATTTGTCAATTGTGAAAAAAGGTTATATCACTATGCAAAAGTTGCTTATTCACGATAAGCTTTGACCATGAATGTTGAGTAATCTAAATAAGCATCGCTAGCACGTAGTTACTAGCCAATTGAGTATTGTGCTGCTTGCTCGGAAAGGCTTGCTTTGGTGGTGGGTGACATTCAAGTTTCGAAGCAAAATCATTGCTCTAATGCCATATGTGGGAGAGTTCTTGAATCAAGATATGCCATGCACTTGAAATCAGTCTTGTGCCAATGTAGTCCACATCAACTTCACTGGTTGCTTCAAAACTTTAGTTTGGTTAAGCATACCTTTCAGTAAGATTAGTTTGCTTAGGGAAAAATAGAAGAATATTTAACATGGTGATTGTTGCTTTGACCACCGTGAAAGGGTCATTTTGTGGATTTAGCTCAATAAGGCGTTGAAAACTTGTTTAGATGCTTGAGGCTTTTGCGCACGCGTTCTTGGTTTCTGGGGGTGATTGTCACAAACTTTCGTGCAAAACTCTTAAGTTTGACTTTTACTAGAGCAAATCGTATTAAGTTGTACATCTGTTTGTCACAAATTCATCGATACATTGCCAGCATTTAGATCTATTTTCGCTCGGAAAATGCACAAGCTCATAAATTTTGGGGGAGCGGTTTCTCCTTACGGCTAACTGATCTTTGACTGGGCTTTTGATGCCAAACATCAAATTAAATAGAAAATGCGAAGTCGCATCACCCTATCGGTCCCCTAATCCTGCCCACTTCTCTCCACCAACACACTTAGTGCAATCAATTTTGTAGCATTTTTCGATTGTCAATTTTCGTCTTATGCAGTCGGAGCGAGCAGACATAATCACTCAGCTGAAAGCTTTGGGCAATGAGAACAAGCAGTTTAATATGATTGCTGACGAAAAGAGGAAGGAGATGGAACCATTGCATGATGCTCTAGGCAAGCTACGTAATGGGAACAGTGCTGGTCGTGGTAGTGGCATATGCTCATCAGAAGAAGAACTTAATGAGCTTGTAAGTTGGTAGTTTAAGCATATAGACCACCTTCTATAACATTCTTACTTATTTTAATACCATATTAGCCTTTCGGTTGATTTACAATTTGTTGGTTGCTACTGGTTGTTGCAGATCCGGAGCTTGAACTACTGCATACAGCATGAGAGCATCCCATTGGCAGAAGAGAAGCAACTTCTACGGGAAATAAAACAGCTTGAGGGTACACGGGAGAAGGTTATTGCAAATGCTGCGCTGAGGGCTGATGTACAGGGTAAATATGGTCAGCGAGAAGAGATTCAGGGCCAGGTTAAAGTAAGAAGTGTGCACTTTCAAAATCCAGCTTGACACACCCTTTTTCTTTATGATTTGATACATGCAGGTAATACTGATTTTATCTGATCATAGTAACATTATTATGTTGTAGCTTATGGGAGTTGGCTTGGATGGAGTGAGGAAGGATCAGCAGGCAGTTAAGGGAAAAATTAAGAATCTCAGGGAAGAATTGGAGGGTATAGAGAATGATATAAGATCTTTGCAAGATGAGTTGTCACTTACCATTCAGAAGAGGGACAAAGCATATGAAAACATGCAGGAGCTGAGGAAACGGCGTGATGAGGCGGTATGTTCTTGGATACACACATAGCGCAGGCCTTTCTTAGATTGCTTCCACATGGATTGCCAACTTAGGAGCTTAGTTTTCGAGTCATCCGTGCGTGAATAAAGCTAATGTGTGGTCAGTCTTGGACGTTTTCTGTATAGCTCCATATGTTTTAGTATGGTACGTTGAAGAAGATACAATAATTGCACGTAGACTAGCAGCAACTGGTACCTTTCTGCCGGTAAGTATTTGTAGGTGGTCTTCTTATCCTTCACCTCTTTTTTATGCTTAATGCCCTAATAGGGACATTTGTTTTCCATTTGTGACTAAAAATGTGATTTATGAAGAATTGATGTATACTTTTTGCCAATTAGGAAAAATTTGATTTACTGGGTTTTATTTTATTTAGCAGGTTTCTCAGTCTGCGATTGGCATACTTAGAAATAGTTTGCTAGAAACTAAAAAAATTTCTAGCATTTAAAATTCGCTTCTGGATGCTGCGTTGTCATTTTGCGCTTAGAATTAATGCCTAGCTACTTCATATTTGATGCCTGAACAAATATACGCTCTTTCTTTGACGACTTTCTAACCAAATTGTAAATTCATTCAACGAGACCTCCTCTACGAAGCCATTCATCCCTGACATTGTAGCATGATTTTTTTACTGTTCCTTAATATAGCCACGACTCCATACACCTTTCCTTCAAAAATACTTATTTAAAACCAGCTCAATTTTTAGTGTCCGCATCAGCCAGGATAGACGAACAAGTGAAAGTTAACGAGTTGGGTCGATCGTAAATTGCTACTACACATTTCCAACCACAATCTCGATAAGCTCCACAGTTTCTATAGATTGAATGTAATTGTGATCTTTCATGGTTGATTGAGAAACTGACCTGGTAATTTTTTCTGCTGCTTAAAGGAAATGGACTTAGACATATGCTTCACTGAAGGAGCATTAAGTTGAGAGATATGATACTTTCTAGATGATGGTTGTGACATTTTACTTTCCATTCTGTTTCAGAATGCCCCCTTCTACCAAAATCGTGCAATTTTGAACGTTGCAAAAGACCTTGCTGCAAAGAAGGATATTTGTGCTCTCCAGGAGCTTGCATTGAATGAGGTTTGTGATCCTTAATTCTTAAATAAATATAGATTGCATGTCAGACTGTCATCCTTTGCTTTAACCTTTCACTTCCTTATCAGGTTGAGAAGTTTTTCTCCCTCTGGAACGAAAACAAGAGTTTCAGATACGATTACCTCAAAAGAGTATTGCCATCACTGGATGCCAGACAGTTGAGCAGAGATGGAAGAATTAAGCATCCCAATGAGAAGCCATCAGCAGTTGCCGAGGAACCACTGACTATATCCAGAAAAGAGACGATGACGAAACCTGAAGTGAAACAGCCAAAAGAAGATTCCAAACCACCTCCGAAAAACAATGTCGCTGTCGCCAAGAATAACCAGAAAGCAGCTGTTCAGAATGTGAGCGACTCTGCTGCCACATTGGAGCTTAAGGACTTGAAGTCCAAAGAGGATGCTGAGGACTTTGTTGTGGTGAAACTGGAGGAGGAGGCTCCGAAAGTTACTGAAGTTGATGAAGAGAAGCTGAAGGAGATGAAGAGACGGGAGCAAATCGAAAAGCAGAAGCAGGCTCTAGAAAGGAAGAAAAAGATGGCAGAGAAAAATGCAGTGAAAGCGGCAATTAAAGCTCAAAAGGAGGCTGAGAAGAAACTCAAGGTAATCATCTAATATTTCCCTTTTCTAGAAATTTCCACTTTCATTAAATGCCTTAGTATATATTTTATGCATTATAAGAAAGTTAGACACAAGAAAACTACCTTTTCCCACTTTGCAGCAGATGTTGAAGCTTAACATGTTATCCTTGGATCTCTAATAAATTTTCAAATTCTTTACAAACTTGATTCTAGCTTCCATACTGACAGAAGCTCCTTTTTTATGATGAAAAATTATTTCTTCAGGATCGTGAAAAGAAGGAAAAGAAGAAAGTGACGGAATGGCATCCCGATGCAGAGGAACTGATTGAGGAGGCCGCCGAAGCGGAGAAGGTTGGGAAAGCTCCTGAGGCTCTGTCATCTGCAAAGGAGAAGGTTCAAAAGAGAAGTACCTACAGAGTGAAAACTCGAACGAAAGGAGTCGAATCAGTTCCAAAGGCCATCCTGAGGCGGAGGAGGACACAGGCCTACTGGATGTGGGCCATTCCTGCCGCCGTTTTGGGAGCTCTGGTGGCCCTAGCTTATGCTTTTTACTCTCTTCCATGAGGAAGAAGAGGAGGTAGAACCGCTGGACGACGAGGCCTAGCAAAGCAAACGGGTAGTTTTGCCTATAGAAGCTTTTTTTTTCAGTCCCAACGAGGAATGGGGCTTGAAACTCATAATACTTTTAGAAACTCAGTTTGGTGTAGGACCTCTAGAAAGCGGGCAGAGGATTTGCGGGTTATATAGTTGCTCGGATTTTGACTGGTCGGATATTTTGGAATTTTGTCTTAATACAGTGCTCTTGCTCTCATATTTCCTGAGTTCTCTTTCCGTGGGATGTGTGCGTGGCTGGGTGATTGATATTTTGATTGCTCATCTTTGAAAGTTGCTGTGGTTCCTATCAACTAGTGCATGTCGGCTAAGCACGGTCGAGGTACCTAAATGGATAACGGATTTTTCATTGTAGTGTACCTCTAGGAGCCAGATTATTTTCGTTTAAGACTCTTATGGCGGTCTCTCGGCCTCAGATAGCTCATCAGCATCTGAATTTGAGAACTTGTCTGAGAGTTTTGACATTTCTAGGTGATATATAACGCACCAAACACTCTCTTTTCTCCACTATTGGTTATGCAAGGTGTTTTGTCAAGTTCCTTCTATCATCTTATCTAGGCTGAGAAGCTTTTAGTTTTGCATGACAGTCTCCGTCCGGTTCATTTAAGTCGAATGGTCGCACCGCCCTCGGATCGACCTCCGCGAGCATGCACAATAATCTGGTGCTGCCGTTTTCAATCCAAATTGACAGCCAACAGCCTGAGAAAGCTATGGACAGCTCGAAATTGAGTGTCAAGAAGATGATTATCACACCAGCGCACATTTTGCTAAATGGAGCATATATTTCCCCTAAACAATAAAAGAAGATTTTGCCCTCTTGAATTATAGTCTCATATTACTTGACAACAGGATCATCATATATGTTTTTTATATTTATGCCATGTTTATTTATTTATTATTATCTATTTTTGGATTGGACTTTCTAATATGATATTAGAACGTGTTATCCCATTTGTAAATGTGCATCTAGCTCCATTAAATAAAATTTGTCGAACTCCACATGCAAGTCGGCTGGATTACGAGCATTGCCATTTTGGATGAGACTTTTTAACATATCAAACATACCCCCTCATCATATACAATATAAAGATATATCTATTTATTTTACAAAAGTTTCTCTTTTAATTAATATTTCGATCTTTATTTGCTCGGGAAAAAAGAAACTAATCTCACATGCGGGGCGGATGCATCAAGATATAAATGAAATAATAAATATGTTGTCTGAGTTTTGTAAATAATGTTAAAAATGAATCGACCCGACTTATGTAAATAATCTCCCTTACAAGGTGAAATGCTTGGGATACGGCAAACCAGATATTTTATTTTCGTTTGTTTGTTTTTTGGTGGGGGGAAAGGCTAAAAGCAGGGGTAGAATATAATGCGGATTTCGCCAAACTTGTTCGAAGTCATGGCTTTCGCCGGCTGCAAAGCGCATTGGATTGCGCGAAGAGCAATCCAAACCTTGTCGCATCCTCACTCTCCTCCTCAACCTCGCGTAATCGGTTTCCAGCGTGTCTCTCATCCTTCGACTCCTCGCTTCTCGCCTCTCCTTTCGCCTTATGGCCATACAGGTACTTCTGGCTCTGCCAAACCATTTATTCGTCTTTGGTTCTCCACACATTTTGGCCTATCTCGTCAGCGAATGTCCGTGAAAGATGCGATTTTTAAGGAAATGGGCGATGGAAATTACCCGAGTTCGTTGTGGGTGATGAGATGATACTAGTAAATTAAAACTTTAACTGAAGCTTCGGGAAGTGAATTTACTTGTGGCAACAGAAGAGAATGTTGTTAAATTATCCAAAGAAACGTGGGATTTTTCTGTAGGGAGGATTCTGTTGGTTTCTTGACTACGGACATGGTGGTAACTGGATGGAAAAATTTGGTTGATGATTCTGGTTAATCTAAATGGAGCAGGGAAATTGTTTGATGGAAAGAACACTTGAAGTTGTGTTAAACGTGTATGCCCACCGCAGTGAAAGAAATTGAATGAGTGGTCAAAGTAGTTGTGCGACATCATTTGTGTGTTTCTTTGCAATGAAAGAATCAGATGCTGAATATGGTCTCCACTCATTCTTGGGCTCCTCTGACACTGCCTGAATGAACCTCACTTGCTTGGTTGGTTAATATTGGCTTGCCATCACTTTTGAGGAAGTTTCTTGAATACCATTAACATGTTGAAAAAGAAACAATCTAGCAATGAGTACTTTAGAGTTTAGAGGCATCTATAGAAGAAAGAAGTTAAAAGATAATAGCTTGATGTTCTATCCTTTGCTGCTGGTTGGTTTAAAAGGTTTTCACTTGCCAATCACAGCGTAGATATAAAGATTTGCGTTTGCCACTTCACGATTAGAAAACTTGTTCTTTGAGATTTCCTTGATGGTACTGTTATTGGCCGGCAGCATCTACCTGTGGCAATTCGAGCTTATTTATCAGTTCCCCTTAGAGGAATTTTCCTGACAGATCATCACCACATAACTAGGGAAAAGGTAGTTGGGTTTTCTTTCTTGCAATGGCAATTTGGGACATAAGCCAACAGATGTCCCTTTTAACTTCGGTAACTCTGACTTTGAGTATGTAGGCATTTGATCAGTCATGGATGCTATCCTTTTGGCAATAATAATATGGGACAACAATAAAGTTTTAGTGCATCAACTGTGACTCCTATTTCTTATCTTCATTATTATTTTTTTGGGCATGTTTGTTTACAGTTAAGCAAAAGCAAGAAATACCACTCGCTTTTGCTTTCCCGCTAAAGTTATAAAATTTCGGATTTCAAAAAAAGTCCAAGTGTGTGAACTGCAAGACACACACACACACACACACACACACACACACACACATTTTCGGTACAACCAAAAGATTCAGATTAAGCCAAAAAAAAAAAAGTCATTCCATACACGTCTTTAATATTTTGCTATTGCAATGCCCTGGTGGCAATATACTGCTTTCTATACTATTTGATCAAGGTTTATATTATTGCATTAAAGCTTCGCAAATGTGTCACCTGGCCCAAGCTGTTAAGAGAAATGAGGATGATTTACTTAAAGGACTGGGGGACAAGAATGTCATCGAAGAAGTGAAGCACGTTCTTGAAATGGTACGTCTCAGACATGATTCAAATATGTTCCCTCTCTTCACATTCCTCGCTACTTTCATGATGTTAAGATCTTCAATTTTTATTGTCAAGAATGTTCTTCGTTGCAAAAAAGGTTCCGAATTGTCCTTCATGTAGGCGAAAAGGGCATCATCAAGAAAAATAGTTTTGCACACCGATTTTCTCACCCCTCCAGTGCAGAAGGAGTCTGTGCTTCTCTTGGAAAAGCTAGCTGACATCAAAGCCATAGCTCAAGGAGGATATCCACAGGTTAATCACTTTAATATGCATATAGCTTTTGTTTTTATTAAGGTCTCTATCTAAAAATTGATTTACTCTCCTTTAGTGAGCTTCATTCTGCATCTTTTCTTCATGGACTTTGTGACCCAATAACTTTGTATACTTTACAAGGCGCCCAGGCAGAGCGATGCAGGATTTCTATCGGGCATATTGAAACTTTGACCAGTGAACCTGACATAGTTGCAGCCGTAAGGTAGGAAGTGTAGACAAGTATATCACTCCCTATTTTCACCTTTATCTGATTTTTAATTGTATTTCAAACCCTTTTTTTTTGTCATTTCTGAATGAGTACTTCTCCAGTATCACAGGGAATTTTTCATTTGACTCGTGTTCTCATGGAGACTTCCTTGGTGCAATTCTTGGGACAGGAATTGCAAGGGATAAACTTGGAGATATTCTCTTGCAGGTAAATAGGTTTTAATAAACAAGGATACCGTTGATTCTGGAATATACTATTTAAACCTGTTTAAATACATCAGGCTGTCTCTACTTCTACATGTGCTTTCTTATATGTCTGGAAGTTCGGTTAGTAGTTATCCCATTGCTGCCAATGACTTCCTATGAATATACCATTGTCATCACTCTTCATTTGTGGTCGTGAAGATAGGTGATTTATTATTGTATCCAAGGTGTCTCAGAAGTGGCTTATTTTGTAGCCTCTCTACTGGAAGATCTTGTTAAAATTGCATCTTCTTTTCATGCCATGTATTCATCCTTTGCTAAAATTGTGGATTGAAGGGAGAAAGGGGGGCTCAAATGCTCATTGTTCCTGAACTTGTAGACTTTTTCACGGCAACTCTGGATAAGGTATTTTTTCACACAGAGCAGTTTCCATTGCCATTTCACCTTTTCTCCCCTGGCATAACTTCAACATGTTGACATTCATGCTATATCTGAGTTATGATGAGTATCAACTCGATAATTTTCTGTTGTTTTACTTTAGCTGATGTAACTTGGTATCATCCTCTTTTTTTAGAGATTCCTCTGTTGAGCTACTTAAAATAGACATCCATCGACTCTTACATCCTTTTCTGGTTGTTCCAAGGCAAATTGTTTTTAATATTAGTGTAATCAGGATTAATTTACACCATATCAGAAGTAACTGAAAGATGATTTTATCCAATGTGCAGCACTTTGGAGTTGAGATTCTTTGAGATTTATGAATTGCATAGGAAGATGTTATGTACACCATGACATTCCAACTGATCCAGTGGATAGAGACATTACTCATACTAACTTATTGCAGGTTGGAAATGTTCCAGTCTCTTGCACAAGGATACCCCTGCTTGCCCTTGAATTTGAACCCCCAAGGTTGATTCTCTCTGTCTTTGTGTCTGGGCACACACCACATGCTGTTTTGATGCTTGTGGATGTCGTATTTGCAAAGCTGCTCATAGCCTGAATGTTTGTTTGCAGGACCAAGTCATTCAGATCTGTGGAAGCATCGTTAAGGGTTGATGCTCTGGCTAGTGCAGGATTTAGGATATCTCGGTCAAAGCTAGCTGCTTTAATCAGGTATAATTTTCAGATTCATTCTGTTAGGCAGACTACCCATTTTTTCATCATTATTCAGAGAGTGAAATTGCAATTTAACCTTCCTGTTTTATCTTTTCCTCTCAGAGTCATACCTCAAAATTGAGTGTTTCTAAGTGGCAAATGCATCTTGCATTCCGTTTATTCTCTCTGGCTCTTAAGGACACCCGCCTTCTCTCTCTCTCTCTCTCTCTCTCTCTCTCTCATGCTATTTCGAACAGATTTGGGGGAAACTTTTGGCCTTCACATGGCCTTCTTGAGCTGATATGACTTTATGTTGTCCTAAAGTTGTTACCAGCCATCATCATCTATATTGAATTAGTTTCAGCTAACTATGTTGCTTCACCTATTTGATGTTGGTTGAAGATGAACTGTAGAATGTTAAAAGCTATGTGGTTAAAATCATTTGGTTTCATCAGTATGTAGGAAGTTACATGGCTGGTTTGAAGAAATAGTGTAACCAGTCACAAACTTAGCTTTGTTTTGGTTATCTAGTTGCCTACATGACATTTGGAGCCAAGAAATGGCTAGTTTTTATACTGTCTGATAGAGATGAGGATTGCCTTTAACTAATCGGCCAGCAGTAGGGTGCAGTAACGCTTTTGGTCTATGCAGTAATGGTGATGTGCGTGTTAATTGGACAACCATCATGAAAAATGGAACCACACTCAAGAGTGGGGATATTGTCTCTGTTAGTGGTCAAGGGAGATTAAAGGTATGCGAAGTAGATGACCCGAGTTCAGTGAATCCTATTATATTCCTTCACGGGACATTTTGGTATTCTAAATTTTTCACGTGCAGATAGGGGAAATCATCACAACAAGAAAAGGCAAATTTGCAGTGGAGCTCATACGATACCTGTAAGCTTCAGCAACAACGATGGTATCATTGTCGGCAAATGGTCTATCAGAGAAGTACATCCTTTTGCTCGTATCTTTACATCGTCTTTGCCTGGAAGTCGAAGTTGTTCTCGCAGAGGATCCAAAATATATTTCCTCGAGCTCACCTGAGATTTCGAGTTTCGGGTATCCGGCGAGTGTTGATGGAGTAACATCGGTTGATGGTATAGGTTAGATATTTGGAAAAGCTTCATTTTTTACGATTGTAATTTTCGATGAGTACTTTTCCAATTCACTTCAGACGCTTTTCATATATTTAGAGGCAATTGTTGCTCATTGTTAGGAGCTTATGGTATTGCCTAAATTTTCCTTTCCATCGTCTTATCTGTTAGTATCTCTTGGCATATGCTTCTCATATGCTTATCAGTTTAACGTTGGTGTCAGGTGTTTGAGAGTCACTAGGCTGACAGGCCTAGTAGTTACCATGTTCCAAGCAATATTTTCAAAGCCATGCGGAAGATTGTCGAACCGGATTCTTAAGTCGGTACAGGATCGAATCAGCTGAAACTCATCGAAACTTTGGTTCGATACTTTGTTCATCTGGCTAGGGGGCTATGCCCAGTCCGTGGGCTAGGCGGGGGGTTCCACACGAGCTGTAAAAAAATATTAAAAGAATTTTGAGAAATAGACCACGAAACCGGCGACAAGATTTCCAATGTGTACGCGTAATCTACGTGACCCGTAAGCAATTTCTCGAGGAGTAGATGGTTCTCTCCGTACCCCATGTGCAATCCAAAACGCTGCGTCAAACTACGAGGCTCTCTCACTCTTGGTAAAGACAATCGGGGCCTAACTGGAAGGAAAATGAATCAGGAGGAGCAGCATACTCTACTTTGATCAAATGCAAATCCCAGAGCGGGGGATTCACAATTTCTTTTATTATTATTTGTTTTGTTTTCGTTTCTTGTTATGCTCCTGAACTAGTGGAGAAGAAACACTGCCCAAAACGATCGAAACAGCCCATGAGTACTCTCTTGCATCTGATAGTCAAGAGCTTTTTATGTGTCCCACATCGGCAGCGACGCCAGGGGGGGACTAGTGGGTTGCTAGTATAATTGGTGAGGGATGCGCCGGCCCAAGTCATACCTTTCTCGGCCTTTTGGCTAAGATCAAGTGTAGTATCTGTTCTTATCAGTTTAATATCTGATACGTGGGCCATCGGTCCACATGATATTAAATTAATTTTTCTAGGGGGAGGGCCCGCCACAGTAGCTTGCTACTGGGGCCTCTCAAGCGTCGCCTTGGCGTTGCACTGCTGCCTAGGCCAGGCGCACCCCGCCAATTTTAGTCTAAAGCTTCTGTGACTGTGAGATTAAGGGCCCAAGCCCGTTTTGGTTTGTGGGGTTTTTATTGCTCGGTCAAGGTGGGCCGCAACGTCCAGTGGTGTAGCCAGCTAGTGGATTTTTTGTTGTTTGATGTTTGCACTTTACAGGTCAGGTTCTCTACGTTGCACTTTATTGGAACATTTTCGCCTCGTAAAAGATAGCTTAAAGTTCAATTTGAGTACTCGATAATTCGATTTGTTCCAATTTTGGCGCCACCCTTCATCAGTAAACTAGCAGCTAGCCGTTGGAAAATTTATGGGATTTGTCGGGACGATAATCAAACTCACAAAATAAGGTTCCTGAGCCGATAACATGGGAACGCCTTGCACTTGCTAAGATTTTTACTCGGCCTTTACTTGCCCCATTGTTGTATTGAATTGGTTATGTTCAACCTTATACGTACTGTAAAATCAGTTCTTGCACACGCAAAGAAGAAACAGATGAAGATCCTTTTATTATCTGGAAGCACTGGGCATGAATGTTACATGCAGAATGTGTTACTTTGACCTAAACATCTCCTTGACCCCCAAAATGAAATTACAGAGAAATTGGATGTTGGGTTCTTCGTAAATGTCAATAGAAATTTTCTCTGAATATGATTTATAAATTTCAAATTAAGTTTCGCACGAATTGAACTTTGGAATCTGAGCACCACACTGGCACACGACGTACGTACCTTTTGCGGAACTCATTATTATTACAATGTAAAGCCTCTTGACTTCCTCTGGGGAATGTAATGGAATTCTTGACAATGTATGAAACGCCCACAAACTCGGGACCTTGGTTACCAATGCAGACTTCAGTACTTAATCAATCTCTCTCATTCATACCTACGCCTACACTTTCCATGCTCAATTATCTCCAGAAAACTTCGGCCTCGGTCGCGTCCCGTCGGCTAAAGCTCTAGGGCCTGGTTAGGCGTAGCCGCACGTCCCGTATTGGCATTTCAGCCCCGGCGAGCACTTGTTGTTGCACTTGCCGCAGTTGTCTGCACTGTAAGCGATGTTGATGCACTCCCCGTTGCAGCACAGTTCGCCGAGCTTGCACTTCTGGCCGCAGGCGCCGCAGTTGTTCCGGTCCCCAAGGACGTTGCGGCAATGGGTTTTGCAGCAACGCAGGAGGCTCGTCCCGTTGTTTGCCGAGATCCCGTCACAGACGTTGTTGTTGACGAGGTCGCAGTGCGTGCCTTTCTTGATGACGCTCGCCAAGAACCGGCTTCTAGAACGAAGGTTCGGTGGCGGCTCGTCGAGCACGTAGAAGCCGTCCTCGTCCTCGGTACCGCCGGTCGAGAGTGCGACATGAGGTTGGGAGAAGATGAGGAGTAGAGGGATCGCTAGAGAGAGAATGGCGGTGAGGTTGACGAGAACTGAAGCCATTTCTCTCTCGCTTCTGTGCGCTGTAAGAGTGCGAGCTGAGGAGTTCACGAATGCTTTAAAGCGTGAGCTTCCCTCATAAAATATTAGGTGATGCATGAGAAGGGAATGTGATCAACAGTTCCTTGCCGATTAATTAACTGAGATTTAGCTAAGTCGAACTGAGTTTAGAGAAGATCTATTGGGTTGTAGAGCTCTATATTCTCGGCACATTACATATAATATACGCCTGACACTTTGCATGAAGTATGCAGCAATTCAATGTACCCAATGAACACCGCCACGACCTGTCGGTGTCAAATAAAAAAATCCAGAGGTTAAAGAACTTTTCGTCTTCTTTCAAATGAAAGCCAACTATTGGATACTTACTTCAGGTCAGTTTACTGCTGCAATGTTAATGAAAAGCGTCGTGTGGTATCTACTACATTTACATTTGAAAACACAAACCGAGTAGTTTTTACCCGGGCATGAAGTAAATACAAGTCAACTGTACAGTTCTGCCGAGAATGAGATGAACTGTCCTCGAATTCAAAGTTGTGAAGATCGCGGTTTAGGGAAGTGCACTGTTTGTGATTCCAAATCCGATCCTCCCGAGTTCGTAGTGCCTGCTCTCCTCCACTGGGTTAAAAAAACTCGAAACGAACATGTCAAAAAAACACTTTCTTGAGGACATTAAATATGGGTCGAACGTAACCAAATATAGCAAACATGAATGGCCGGCCATTCATCACACCAAAGAACAGGTAACATCAGCAAAAGGTCCCAAAGGAAGCAAGTGCATGTGGAAAAATAAATTAGTGCCCCTCAATAAAGAGCTCCCCGAGAACGGTATATGACTAATAAGCATCTCATTCGTCTAAGATCAAAGGTCAATCCAGCAGCTAAATGTTCTTCTCAAAATAGGTAATTCTCTGTGAATTCCCCACTTTTATAATGGTATTAGACTTGACAGTCGAGTTGAGTTCGATCTAAAAATAAAAAATATTTGCTATACCTGCATTTTGAATCTCATATACCTATTTATCTTGTACATACCTTCTCAATTCACCAGAACAATATATGGAGGGGGAAAAATGGTCAAACAGATCTTATTCAAATCAAGAATATGCCAGTAGTTCTTGAGTCTTGCATGCGATTGGCACTATTTTTCTTGCTTGACCTTGAAGCGGCGGCCGCCGGCGACACGTATCGGGAATCTTCTTTCCCGTTTCTTTTCCATTTGTACTTATTCTTTGGCTTAAATTCTACATGTATTATATGATGAATAAAATCAATTAAACCCTAAGTAGCATTGACTGAATCCACATGGGTCTCAGCTCCTTCGATGGATCCAAGGTTTTGAAAAAATGGATTTAACAATTTTGGACCGCACAGATCTTGATAGAATTAAGCGAGTTGACTCAGATCCAAGGCCTTAATTTCATTAATTTTCCGATCCTTCGTTAAACGTGTCGACTCAATATATATATATATATATATATATATAGATCTGTGTGTGTTGCTGGTATCGTGTAAGCAATGCTGTATGATTCACTACATGTGCCATGAATGCCCTAATTTTGTGGGTTCACACAAAAAGAGCAAAGTCAGAGATCCAACTGTCTTTGGATCCAATTTGTTCTTTGCTTGTGAAATTCTAGCCTTGGTTTATCAAGGCATCAAACAAAAACCAGGAAGAAGAAGAGGTTCTCTTAAAAATGTCGAATAATGCAGTTCTAAATCACTTTTTTTTTGTCTATACAATTTAGGTTTAGTTTGGTTTTATTGCCACGAAGAAAGGGTTTCATTCAAATTTATGAGAAATGAAATAGTATGGTATTAAAATATTAAAAGAAAGAAGAGAAACCAATTTTTTGGTCTATGAGGAAGTCATCATTAATCTTTGCCAGGTCCTAACATTTTGCATGCATGTACGCGTGCTTTGGTACCATATGATCGAGAAAAATGGAGTCGAAAAAAGAATTAAAGCTCCGGAATTTCAAAAGAAAATTATTTTTTTTAAAAAAATTCTATAACCCAAGTATCTAAATATGTAAAATATCTGTAAGGAATAAACTTGTCATACGTGCTTGATTGTCATTGATGCTAAATTGCTAATCCACGATGTCGTAGCATAGATGGGGAAAGCAGCTTTTGCATTGTCTCTCCTCTGAGTGTGTTCGGAGTGGTTTTTATTTATTTTCTTTTTTTTTTCCCAAATCTCGAGGCGAAAGCATTCTGATCTTTTTAAATAATTCTAAGCGCTTTAAACTTTCACAATATGTATATGTCGACATGTAGACTCGCATATAATTTTCATCATCTTTTGAAAAAAACTTGGACAAATGTTTAGATTCCAGAGGAAAATAATTGAAAGCATTATTTATTGTATTTCATCGGTCGAAACAAACATAATAGTCTCTAACCAAATGATCAACTCTTGCCTAAGAAATCACGAGCAGAAACGTAGATATACACACACTGGTCTTCAAGTTTACATAAGGAACACGTGCGATGTATCGATGTCTGCATGTCTAAGCGACCGCTGGACGTGCAAAACCTTGCTTAGGGTTCGGACCTTTTCCTGCGTTTAGAAGGGGAAAAAAGAAAGAAAGAAGGACATTGGCGAATAGAAACTGAAGATAAAATCAACCGAGAGATGTGCACGACTTGTGAACGTAGGTCTATAAAGTTAGGTCCGAGGAAAACAAGGCCTTTGGCTGCTTATACACAACCTAAACAGACTCGTTTCCTAGTACCCAAAAAAAAAAAAAAACGGACTTGTTTCCTGGTGTGCGCATGATAATTATTCTATTTCTCAATTTCCATTCCAAACCTGTTTTTGCATTACCAAACGAATTTTTGTTCCAAACTAGAAACAACTGGGTTGGAACAGAAATTCATTTAGTAATGCAATTCTATTTTTCTATTTTTTGGAACAAAATTTTGTTCCATAAATATATTTGAAAGAAAAATGAGAAGCTAAAAATTGTAGTGTCTCTGTTCCAGAAACAGAAATAGGAAATAATAACCTATCAAAAACCTTCGTTTTTTTTTTCCCAAGTCCTCGTCGTACTCTCTCTATCGCCCTTCTTTTGTCGATCGCCACCTATCGCCGCCCTCCACCAACCTCTGCTGGCCACCCTTGCCCATCGTTGACCATCGTTGACTCTCGTCGCTAGCCACAACAACCACTGTTAGTCGCTGCACCCACTACTGGCCGCTGGCAATCGCTAACCCTATCGTCGCCTGCTGCTACCCACCCCCGACCTCCGCTGCTACAACCATCGCCACTGCCGGAGTAACAAATAAATAATAATTTTTATTTTGAATAGTAAATAATATTTTTAATAATAAAATTATTTTTTAAAACAAAATTAAAAACGAAGTAAAAAATTTTCATAGAATATTTTGTGTTAATATTATTCCAGAAGTAGAAATTTTCAACAGTTATCAAACGAACTTCTGTTTATGGAGCAGAAATTTTATGTCGTTATCAAACGCGATTTTTCGTTCAAAAACTCATCCAGAAACTAAAAATAGAAAATTTTATTTTTAGCTGAAAATTGATTCCGAAAATAGAATGGTTATCATGCGCTCACGTGTTGGAATCGCCCTAGAGTGATGGCCAATTTTCCTTAGGAACGCCGGACGATGCTTCTCTACGTACGGTCAGGTCGTCAAAAGAGTCTGGCTTAAGTTCAGGGCTAGCAAACGCAATAAATGGACAAACCCGAAAGTTGCTTGGCTTGCACGTGAACTTGGTTGGGGGGAGGCGGGGGAGGTGAGGGACACTCGCCAGACAAAGACGTGCACGAGGAGTTAAGTCTTTGATTGGATCCATTACATGTCCAAAGGGAAATTGATTAAGCAATACGAGATCCAATGCTCATTTTTGTGATGGAGTGTTGTTCAGCTTGATTGAGTCCGACAGTTTCAAGCTGTCTACTCTTAGCGATAAATTATCCAAAAAAATCCTAAATCTATTGAACGATAGCCAATTCGATTATAAACCTTTAAATTGTATCAATTAAGTCCTAAAATTTTTTACGGTTTGCCAATATAGTCCTAAACTCTTTTGTGTGTGTGTATGTCAATTTAGTCATAAATCTTTTAAAGATTTGTCAACTTAGTCATTCCTTCCAAATATTCAAATTAAAAGTTTAATACTAAAGTAGCAAATCATCAAGATATCTATGACTAAACTAGCACAATTGAAAAATTTAAGATTAAATCGATAAATTATCAAAAAGTTTAGGACTACATTATCGAAAAAATTTTGGGCAATTTTTCCCCTAATCTTAGCACAGGTGATTAAACTAAAAACAAGTAGAGACTTGAGAAGATTATCATTTGTGCAAAATTTCTCATCTATGTCGAAAATTCTAAGAATCCATGAGGTCTAAGAATCATATATCTCAAAGACAAGAAAAATAGTAATTTTCACGAGGCTAGAGTAAGTAAGGTAGTTCGAGCACAGAAAGTAGCCGATGGAGTCCGGCACGCCAGTATTGAGAACACCTACCTCGTGAACGTTGGAATCATGATTAAACGTCACTCAACCCATCCATGCGAGCTCGATGTGGGACTTTTAATCGGTCATTCAAGTAAAATTAGAAGAAATCGGACATACTCAAAACATAATTAATTGTGCTATAACCACATTTAAAATTACGTTTAGCTTATCAATTTACAAGACCCAAGAATTTCCTTTAACTCGAGTCAATTTCGAGTGTAAGTCCCTACAAATACAAGAGACGGCCCTTGAGAAATGGGAGGCCTGGCCCATTTCTGGCCTCTCCCGGTTTGTGCAAATGTAATATTGGGCCGAACTGGGCTTACGCCCTTTTACTCCGCCAAGCCATTTTCTCTTACTTTCTCCTTTCCTCCTTGATATTTGGGGAAGAAATAGATAACTTTCCCCACTAAATAAGACAAAGGTCTTGTGCCCGTTTTGTGTCTCCTTTGGATGCCCCGTTTAGCCCCACCATTAATCCATACGAATAATGATAATTTTTAAAATTCTCAATACTATATAATGCATATGAATAAAGGAAATTATGAAATTTTTAAATGATACATTAACAACTGAGATTTGTTGAGACATCGATAGAGATACCGAGCCATATAAAAGATTCATGCCTCTATCGTGGAAATCACTTTTTTCCTTCGTTAAACCCGAGATTCTTCAAATATTTGACCTCTCCCCTTCCTTGGAAATGTCACCTAAATGATTGATTCTTGACAAAAGAGAGACAGCAAAACAAAACCCTTACCAACTAAACTTGAGATGGCAAATTTATTTTCTCTAGTCCAAATGTACACAATGCTCATGTCAATTATAGACTCTTGTTGTATAAGTACATTCATTTTCAATCCGACCAATTTATGTGATATTCATTGATTTAGTTTGAACAAGGCGTTTTTACAATGGAGACAGAATTTCTTTTTATGGCTGCACTCATCTGAGTCACCTCAGCTGCATTATTTGCATGGCTTTTTTGCTCGAGATAGAAACCCTCGTTGCTTCTTATTCAAGGAACTCAATAAACACAGTCAAATCGTCTCTGACTTGCTTCCCAACCTTCTTTTTCGAAAAGAGAGAGAGAGAGAGAGAGAGAGAGAGAAGAAAAAGGGTCATTAACTCAAGATATGCAGAAAGGTTAAAAAGTTATCATTAATCACTAGAGTAAGAAAAGAAAAGAGGAACCCTAATCAAGAATCACTCGATATTTCCTCAGATGTTACTCAGGAAAAAAAAAAGAAAGAAATACTATCATATGACCTTCCCGACTTTATTATATGCCAACAAAAAAACGAAAAGGGACACAGTAAGACATAAAGTAGGACAGCTGTAGTATGTCATCAACATATCTGGACAAACCATTCATGAACCTTGGAACATGGTTGTAACTTTTGAGTGGTCCCAATTCACGTTATCTTATTATTAGTTCTTCGTACTCGAGTTCAATTTCCCTCAATCCCAGGGACCTCTAGTCAACTGAATTGGGGTTCTTTTCTTTTTTAAAGAAAATGAATTGGCACGCCATCTAGAAGTGTTCAAAGATGTTTTTCAACTTTTGCTGCGTCCTGAGCAGGTGGGAACTCTTCAGTGCCTACTTAATTTTCCCTCCCTTTGATCATGGCCATGGCCCATAGCCCTAGCGTGCACATCTGAATACACACTAATGAAAAAGCTTGACCTGAAAGTTTTTCATGCCCCGGTTTATAAGTAAGTGCATATCCGCTCTATCTTAATGGGGGCATCCAAGACTTTTAGAAAACAGGCGTAATTCATCTACGGCTCGCTTGAAAATCTATGCCGATGCATTTTTTTTTTGCGATCTCTGACACGAATTTAGTTTCGGTTTCTCTTGACACGAAACTCAACAAGCGGATAACATTCATTAACTTGAAGTGTGCCTTTAGGTGGAGTATCCATTGACTAAGAATTTTGCTGCTATTTCCCTGTCTCATCTGCAGATGAAGTTGCTCGAATTAGGTACGCGGAACTGTTGTGATTTTCTGAAAGAAACAGCCTCCTACCAGTAGCTGGTCAAAGAAGACAAATTTGCAGTCTATATAGTTACGAAGTTTTACTAAACACCTGCCCACTACTCACTACCAACTTCAATTTAATACTTGCGTGCTGCTCATTGCGCAATAAGGTTGGGGTTCTATAGCTAGTTATTAAGAGATAAAACGAAAAGAAAATGATGGGTTCCACCTCAAAATAAAAACTAAAATAAAAATGATGAGATAGGTGCAAAACGGGAGGATCGATGCTCAAAAACGACATCCGACAAAGCCATTTATGAGGGGGGTACTACCGTACCCATTAGTCAGCGTTTACGTTTCTTATATTCTGAATCTTTAGGCTATTTCCAGGGCTGGTTTTCTTAACAGTGGACACCTGTCGCCTGTATCAAATTAAGCTAAAACTATCGCGATTTTGGAAATATTGCGTACACATAACTGGGAAAAGAAACCTGCAACTTCAGATTCTGTTCCGCACCACTTGAGTCATGTATATCCTCTTATCTAAGTTCAAGAAAGTCTCTAGTGTAGGGCCATGCAGCTTTGACTGCTAATAAATCTTCACATGCATTTGTATATGGGGTGGATGATCGGTGTAAGCAAGTTCAGGTCAAAGGTCCTCCTTGTTCTCTCTCCCCTCAACCAGATTAGTTCCAAAAGTCCAACCAAAGCACTTACTGATCTAGAAAATGCACTACTGGTGGACGTCTCTTCAAACCAACCAACGTGAAATTGCTTTTGATTTCCACGCAAGGATCACTAATAATGATAAAATTTATTATTATAATGTAGTTGGGGAGATTTTTTCTTTGAATAAGCCACTTCAATTTCACAGCAGAGATCATATAACACTGACATGGAAAGACCCCTCCATTCTTTCTGTACTTATCTTCCAATGAAACGTACACGTCCTTAGATTATAATTAGTGTGCATGAGTTACTTAGAATCCAATGCATATGTAAACAAGCCACTCGATCAACATGCAAGGAAGATTAGTGAAGTTAATAATGTTTACATACGCCGGTAAATCAGCCCGATTTATTTACTTTTTGAATGAAATCAAGAGGATCTATACCTCCAAGAAACGGATGCATGCATGTACTTGGCAATGCTCGGCAGCTTCTAAACGAAAGCACCCTAATTGACTTTTCACAATTCAATGACTAAGAGAGATGCGGGTGATAACGGTCCACGTCAAAGAGTCGTGTAGCCTAGTATCATCGTACTTATGTGCATAATTAACTATTTGGACTGGATATTGATGCCTTTCAAGTAAAAGATCCGAGTGATAAAGTCATGGGTAAAAACAGTACTTGACGTAGTTATTACGTTAATAATTTGAGATCGGAGTGCGGACCCTACAAAGTACCGAGTCAGCAATTGAGAAGTTGCGAAGTAAGGAATCATCCTCGAAACAACGTTGGTGGCCAAAACCGTTCGTCACAACAAGAATTAACCTAAGAGCACGTTCTCAGTCAAGCCGGCCAAAGACACAATACCCATGAAGACCACGAGTTTTTCTTTCTCTCTTTCTTTCCTTTCCTTTTCGATTTTAACTTTACGTTTCATTGTTCATGACGAAAGAAGGAAATTTCTCTCTACCTTCTCATTCTCAAAGTCAACCAAAGTTGAAATATCTTATTATTATCTCCTCTTCGTCGTGACCCAATTGCCACACAAGTCGCCGCCTATTAATTAAGGTTGAAGTCGAGGCGTGCATAATAGTCGATAATGGCAAGATGAACGTCTACCCATGCAATGTATTTCGTCCTATAAATACAAAGTTGGACGACTTCTTTAGTTAGTTAATTTAGCTTTGACCATTCTGATGATGAAGGAAATTAGAACTTGGGGGCGTCCGTAGCTGGATAGTCAATAATGGCAAGAGATCAACAATGTCATCTTGTGCTCTATGCAAAGACATATAAACTGCATTATTTTATTAAAAATTACAGCCACAGATGAAAGAATATTAATTGGAGATTTCGATTATTTCTAAAGATTTCTCATAAGCGTGAGGGTGAGCGAGAAAACGTCAATGTTAACGAACCTACTCATTCGTAAAATTAAGGCAGCAATGCATGCATACTCACCATCACCGGAGCTAATGGCTCGTCAGGTGATACCGCCCTTCCCATCGACACATAGAAGTTGTGCTGAGTCTATCTTTATGCATGGCATGTGTCAGCAGAAAGTGTGTAAGAGGAGAGGCATGTTAGGACTTGGCATACAACACAACGAAATAGAGAGTTAACACGAAAAACAAAAATCGAGACTCGAGGTTTGTCTTGATTTATCCTTAAACTAGGGTTATATCTTGGTTACAACTCTCAATTATAAGAGAAAGATGTTATTCATGGGGTCCAAGCCCCAACTATCAATAAAATGTAAGCTAAAACTGTAAATATCCCCCGCATCCTAAGGGCGTTGTCCCCTATAACCTCCAGAGGGGCATATGGACCACATTCCAATGGGATATGGCAAGTGAAGAGAACTCAATGGAGATAAGTGTATTGAAAGTCCTAATATTTATCAAGAAAGCGAAATTAAGTTATCAAACTCTCAAAAAGTGCAATTAATTTGTCCAAAAGTGCAATTGAGTCATAAAATTTTTAAAAAGTGAAATCAAATCCTAAAACTTGTCAAATTGGTAAAATCAAGTACTTCCATTAATTGTACTTTTTGAAAATTTTAGGATTCGATTGCACATTCATAATAAGTTTTAGGACTTGGTTGTACGCTTTGAAAGTTTTAGGATTCAATTTCACTTTCTTGACAAGTTTTAGGACTATTTGCATTTTTGAAAGTTTTATGACTTAATTACATTTTCGTGACAAATTCTAGGACTTTCAGTGCACTTATTTCGAACTCAATGCATCAAAAATGGGGTTTGAAGGAGAGAGAAAAAAAGGGGGGGGGGGAAGGAATGAAGAAAGGGAAAAAAGTCAAAAAGTGAAAAAAGAAGAGAAGAGAGAAAAGAGAGACATCGATGAGCCTTTAGACCGTGAAGGCATTAAAGTCTAAAGAGCAACTGATGACAGGCCAACTCATCGTTTTCATGCAGTAACATGGAAGGAGAGGACAATGCTGCAATGTGTGTCATGTGGTTATTGATGGCTATTTAGACCGAGCAATCTCTCATTTTCCCCTTCTCTTCTTCCTCTCCCGTCCCTTTCCCCCCCTTAATCAAATTCTTCATCAACAATTTATGAGGTCCCTTTTCGCTTCACATCAGTTTTGGTCTCTGCAATCATGTAATTCGATTGGTGTTTTCGTGTGTATGGAGTATTTTTGCAGCGACTTTGAAGCACTTCTGAAATGCAGAGACATCAATCATTGCGCTCATGAAGCTTTTTTGGGAGCAGCATTGGCGTTCGAATGGGTCCTTGGTCCCCTGCACACTTCCTCAGTGTATTCTATCTTTCCTTTATTAATTTTATTCTTATTTCACGAGAGAACTCGATTCTATTTTCCCCCTTTTCTTCTTCTTTCTTTTCTCTTGTTTTCAGGGAAAAAAATTACGATAAAAATGGCATCAACAACCTAATTATGTATGTAGAATAATGTTCTAAAAGAAGCATATATTCGACAAGATAGTTGCTAAAATATCAATTACTACCGCTAGTTCATCACAACCCCCCCCCCCCACCCACCACAAACCCCCCCCCCCCTTCTCTCTCTCTCTCTGTACAACGAGATGATTTTTCATAAGATGCTTTTTCAAATTAAAAGATGTTGAAATGACACCGTCCGAATTGTAATATTCTATGACGAGGGTTCCAATAATCGACAGCTTTATTCTTTATTCTTGGACGAGGGCTTTAGCAACATATTAGCGTGCACATCGCGAGACTTCTGCTTCAAAAATCAACTTATGGCCAAAAGATTCTACTTGTACTCGGAGGTAAAAGTTGATTTTTCTACTTATATTAGAGAAGTTGATTTCTGATTAGAGAAATACTATAAACATAAAATCTTCCATGAAAAATAATTGTCGGCGGTTGTCGCGACCCTCTAAAAAAAATTTTAAATTTTAAAAGGGGTTAACGGATTATTAGGTTAATTAGATTTGACTAACCTAATGCGGACCCTCCCAAGCCCTACCGAATCGCAACTTTGGTTTTTGTTTAAATGATTTTGAAATTTGGAGTCGCCACTAATCGTTCTTGGTAGGTCGATTAGAAACCTAAATAAATTAGCGGGAGAACTAATTTATTCCTGCGAACCAGAGATTATGAGCTCGGGGACTTGGTTACACTAGTTAATTAAAACTAATGCCCTTTCGGTACCTTAATTTCATGGATATCCTAATCCGGCAACTCAGGCTTGGTTTATTCCTAAAGCTCTAGTAGGGTATTCTCTTTTGTGTTTTCACTTTTTAAATAGGATGCATGGATGGTATATATTTTTATTTGTTATATTTTTTTAAGTGTTAAAGATTCCCTGAAGCCGAAAGAGGGAGTGTGTTAACGACTTCTGTGCAGTATTACGACCTACTCATCTTTTGGGTCTGATGATTCAAAAATTAAATTATAGGAAGTACATGACAGTGAATAAACACCTCCAATGAGAGGCCTAGCATTGGCTTGGCTCTTCCCTTTGGGATTTAAGGTACAGGTATTTAAGTTGCAAGTATTTAAACTACTGTAAGTAAAAACCTCCAATGGGAGGCTAAGCATTGGCTTGGCTCTTCCCTTTGGGATTTAAGGTACAGGTATTTAAGTTGCAGGTATTTAACTACTGTAAGTAAAAACCTCCAATGGGAGGCTAAGTATTGGCTTGGCTCTTCCCTTTGGGATTTAAGGTACATGTATTTAAGTTGCAGATATTTAACTACTGTAAGTAAAAACCTCCAATGGGAGGCTAAGCATTGGCTTGGCTCTTCCCTTTGGGATTTAAGGTGCAGGTATTTAACTACTGTAAGTAAAAACCTCCAATGGGAGGCTAAGCATTGGCTTGGCTCTTCCCTTTGGGATTTAAGGTGCAGGTATTTAAGTTGCAGGTATTTAACTACTATAAGTAAAAACCTCCAATGGGAGGCTAAGCATTGGCTTGGCTCTTCCCTTTGGGATTTATGGTGCAGGTATTTAAATTGCGGATGGACTTTGTCCTCTCCATTTTGGGGTATGAATTTTTTAAAATGAAATACAACGAATTGATTCAACAATTTGAAATTTGTGCGCGCTTGAGGACTCCTCCAAGCCGATTTTGTGCTTCCATAGGATTGACCATTGATATAGAGCTGCGGCTTCCTGACATAAAATAGAGTGAAGTGTCAGTATACAAAATATGTGCTAATTTGCACCTAAAACCAGAAGAGTGGAAAGAGTACTTATCTCCCATTTTTTTGGGAGGGATTTCTATAATTGATTTTCGCTCTCTATGTTCCCAATATAGAGAGTTTCTTTTGAATTAAGAGGGACTTTTAGTCACAGATCAGTTGAGAAATCGGTGGACAGCTTAGAAGCTTGTCTGGGCCGATTTTTGCATCTCTACGAGATTTTTGCTGTTGACGTAGAGATATCCTTCTCCTGACATAAAATATGAAAAAAAAAAGAGGAGATGGAGAAAGTGTATACAATTCATGCTAATTTGCAAGTAAAACCATAAACAAATGAATAAATAAAAACACTTAGCTCGAATTTGCTTGCTCGTTGACGAAGATGAACTCTTGATTTATATTGATCGATGAAGGAATTTGTGATGATAATCCCTAGCTTTGAACTCCCATCATCTTCAAAATTCTCTCTCTTTTGGTATTTTCTTTCTCTCAAATTTTTCTTCAATCTCCCAAAACTCTCTCAAACATCCAAAATTTTCTCTCCAAAAAAATCCTCCCAAACACTTCAAATTTTCTCTCTCAAGAATCCTTTCTCAAGCTCACTTCTTCCTCCTTTTATAACCTACTCATCTATCTCCCATTCTAATTTTTCCACTAACTCTATCTCCCATTCTAATTTCTCCACTAACTTTTCTTCATTTTCATCTTCCATTCTCCATCTCTATCTCACATTCTAATCTCTCCACTAACTCTTCTTCATCTTCATCTTCCCTTCTCCATATTTATCTCCCATTCTAATTTCTCCACTAACTCTTCTTAATCTCCATCTTCCCTTCTCTATTCTTATCTTCCATTCTAATTTCTCTACTAACTCTTCTTCATCTCCATCTTCCCTTCTCTATTCTTATCTTATTTTCTCCATCCATTCTTCTCCAACTTCTCTTCTTCATCTCCTCTTCTTCATCTTCCCTTCTCTATTCTAATTTATCCACTAACTTTTCTTTTTATTATTTGTAAAATAATCCTTCAAGAGTTAGGTATTTGCACTTTAGTCCTTGAATTTTAAGTATTTACAATTCAGTCCCTGAAAAAATATATTTCTTTAAGTCCAAATCTCCTCACAATTTTTGACACACCAAAATTTACCACATGTCAAATTTAAGCTCATTTCTTGTCGCTGAAAATAATGCATAATTTAATTAAAGCCCTTTTGCAAAATTAAGTCATCTGGGTATAATTGGGCCAAGATGAAAATTTAAAATATTAGAAGACAATGTCACAACTCATAAAAAGTGAAAGTTAAAAATAAGTTGACTCAAATTAAATTTTTTTAGGCCCGATTCGAGATTATACTCGTGAAGGAACACGTGACTCGAATTGGATTTTTCTGAATTTACGATGGCCAATATGAAAACAGATTTAAAATAAAAATATTAACTATCTTTGTGTATTTTTTGGCCTCAAATGTTATTTTTTCAAAATTTTCAAATATTTTTGTATTTTTTTTAAAAAAATTAAAATATATATAATATGAAAAATTATTTTTTGGTCAAAATTCGTTCCCTAGGCTTGGCTAAGGTTCCCAAAGTTGATTTTTCAATTTTATGAATTTTTATGGATTTTGTATTAATTTTTGAAAATAAATAAATAAAAAAATACGTAAAAATACTGAAAATATGAAAAATCGTTTTTTGGTCAAAATTGGTTCCCTAGGCTTGGCTAAAGTCCCCAAAGTTGATTTTTCAATTTTATGAATTTTTATGGATTTTTTATTACTTTAGCAATAGAAAAAATGATTAAAGATCAGGTGTCAACAGCTGCCCCTCTTTGAAAGGAAGCTCGGTAGAGGTTCATTTCAAAGACGAGATGACACCTGGATTCTTATCGACTCAATACAAGGAAATAAAAAGAGTCGTGACATGATTGTTCCACTGAAAATGAAATGAGAACCTAAGGATTCGTTATATAAAAAAACTTTAGGGTGGTTGAACTTGAACCCGTATGGTGGATCAACCCATGGTAGATTCCTAATAAAAGGATTCTACTGATTAAAAATTGAATTAAAATTTGACCCGTATGGTGGGTCATACCATTTGACCCGTATGGTGGGTCGTACCATGGTAGATTCCTAATAAAAGGATTCTACTGATTAAATTTTGATTGAGATTTGACCCGTATGGTAGGTCACCACATGGAGATACCTGTAAGAAGGACTTGGTGCCTGTAGAAAGGACTTGGTGCCAGTAAAAAGGACTTGGTGCTTTGCCTGTAAGAAGAACTTTGTGCCTGTAAGAAGGACTTGCTTTGCCTGTAAGAAGGACTTGATTTGCCTGTAAGAAGGACTTTGTTTGCCTGTAAGAAGGACTTTGTTTTGCCTGTAAGAAGGACTTACTTTGCCTGTAAGAAGGACTTGATTTGCCTGTAAGAAGGACTTTGTTTGCCTGCAAGAAGGACTTTATGCCTGTAAGAAGGACTTGATTTGCCTGTAAGAAGGACTTTATGCCTGTAAGAAGGACTTTGTGCCTGTAAGAAGGACTTGATTTGCCTGTAAGAAGGACTTTGTGCCTGTAAGAAGGACTTGATTTGCCTGTAAGAAGGACTTTGTGCCTGTAAGAAGGACTTGGTTTGCCTGTAAGAAGGACTTAGTTTGCCTATAAGAAGGACTTGGTGCCTATGAGAAGGACTTGGTTTGCCTGTAAGAAGGACTTGGTTTGCCTGTAAGAAGGACTTTATGCCTGTAAGAAGGACTTGATTTGCCTGTAAGAAGGACTTGTTTTGCCTGTAAGAAGGACTTGTTTTGCCTGTAAGAAGGACTTGATTTGCCTGTAAGAAGGACTTTGTGCCTGTAAGAAGGACTTGTTTTGCCTGTAAGAAGGACTTGATTTGCCTGTAAGAAGGACTTTGTGCCTGTAAGAAGGACTTGTTTTGCCTGTAAGAAGGACTTGATTTGCCTGTAAGAAGGACTTGGTTTGCCTGTAAGAAGGACTTATTTTGCCTGTAAGAAGGACTTGGTGTACCTCAAAGGGTGCCATTCTGGAATCTGGAAAGATCAGGAATCCTGCAGAAGCTCAAACCCAAATTATATTATCCTGTCGCTTTAGGAATAAACCAAAGAGGCAGAGATCAAAAGGTCCCGAACATTTCTGTCCTTGAGACAAATCATGCTTTATTGAAGAAGGTGGATACCTGTATGTACCGCAATGGATTCGAGTACCCCAACAACCGTCAGAATTCATTCTCTTGAAAGGTTCAGGTTGAAGATATACTTACCTGAGAATTTGGAAGAAATGCTTGGTGGCTTCTCGACAACCAGGCTTGTTCATTCAATAATCGCTGAATGAATTTCAAGACTTTGGAAGGTAGTTTGAACATTGGGAATGTGTTGCCTGTCAGGCAGTATCAGAGGTAACATGTGCAAGCATTTTCATCAATGAGTTGATCGGTTCATGTAAAACTATTCAACCAAGTCGACAATGATTAGAAGTAGTCTGTGTGATAACTCATGATGCAATCAATCCAAATATGGATCATGCAAAACTATTCTGTCAAGCTTGCATTACCAATTCTGTTTAAGGAGGTCCTCATAGTATGAACGCCTCGAATGTAATCTGAATGGGGGACTTCAATCCGAAAGGGCCTTCTCTCACTCTGGGGAAAGGCTGTTTATCTGTAAATTAAATTGTTAGACTTGCGTGGAAATGGTTTGCCTTTCCTCATCCTGTCATGCCCCATTCTGCACATTTGATGTCTCATGTGCAGTTTATGCTCTAAGTTGGAGTTGGTAAGTTAAACACACGGAATAGTCATACATAATTCATGAACTGTGTAAGCACAATGCAGATGTGACAATTTTTTAGCATTACGTGTGTTTATATAATGTGCAAATATGGGCGGATTTAAATTGCCCCTGGTATGTGGGCGGACCGAACAAATTGGGAAGCCTACTCCTTATGTCGAGGGGTGGTTCGTCTCAAACTTTGTCTCTACGTGATGAAGCATATGGGTGAGGGAGCATTTCGGTTTGTTTAATGACAGCGACCGCCACGGTTTAGCGGTTGAATGCCCCTGTAAAAAGCAGAGAAATTATTCTCGAAATCAAACGAGATAAGGAAGACATATTTGCTTTTTCGCTTCAGAGCTTGTGATCAATTTGCCCCATTTTTCACCAGAATAGATCTTGTCAGATGATCATAATTTTCTTTTGGATTTGTCTCCTTCAACATGTTAAATGTTAGTGTAAATATTTTCTGTAAAAAGAAAAAGAGACATATCAGCCAGTATTAAAAGGGATAAATTGAAAACGATACTGATTTACCCTTCATCTTGAATGTCTTGCACGAGTCTTTTACCAGTTTTGTTGGATTGAATTTTCCTCGACTTTTGTTGGGCGCCTCACCATTATGGGAAGACTATGGTAAAATACTGACTTTGATATTACTCGTCGAGTATTCCTGTTTGTAAAAAAAGAAATGCACAAAAAGTTGTTTTATTTATTTATAATACATACAACATTCCCCACCCTTGGGGATCGAACTCAGAATATTTCGGACCTACTGTCATCCCCCATACCATTCGGTCCATTGGACCGTAGGTGTCCATGGGGCTTTCTTTTCAAGGGTTAATCCTTGGGGATAACACAGCCCTGTTGTATCACCTTGGGCCATGTTACGGTATTTCTCGAGGTAATTTGCAATCCCTGTTAAGAATGGAATAAGACAATTCAAGACTTGAGATGATTATGTGCACATTAGAACGATACAGAATTACCCATTTCTGAGATTGTTCGCGTCTTTTGCTTGTACTTTTCTTTGTCCGAAACTGTCTATCCCGTGGTAATGTCCATGAGTTGATTTGCCCCCAATTTAGCCCGACCAGGAAATTTGGTTTTTGAATACGACTGTATTCTCGAGTCGCTTTTGCAAATTCCTGAAAATAGAAGGGATCAAATTTAAAACCAGAGCAATTTAAGGGTAAATTGGAACGATACGGATTTACCCTTCAAATTTACGCAGATTTCGTCTTGATATTAATTTTTTCGAGTTTGGTGCGGTTAACGGCTCCGAGCATTTAATAGGGGGGAAAGGGAAATGATTAATTATAGTTTGTGCATTAATTTTGGACATCGACAAAAGGCGAGAACGTGCGATGAAACTAAGTAGACGTATTCGTCTAGGTTTAATCTTCTTCATGATGCTCTCGCGGGTTGCGGTAGACGATGATATCAAGAACATTAGAGAGGCATTCAGTTTGGCTTTCCGCCAGCCGCCTAGAGACCTGCGTTCAATCATGTAAAGCTACCACCATTTAATTAGTGTGCCAATAAATTCGGCCATTTGTTGCGTGCCCCACTTCAACCGTGTTTTGTTTCTTTCGGTGCCCACTTGCTCTTGTCGGGCGCCTGTAGCATTGGGAGAAATACTTGTGGGTCACATTCATTAATAGAACCTCGGTCCTCTAAAACCCTCTGCGTGTTTCGGATCCGAGGAAATTTTAAGACCGGTCTCTGGTTGATTTAATCAGGTTAAGGTACTTATTTCATGGTTTCTGATTATATAATCCATATTGTCTTTCAAAAGACGCGGGATCCTCTGTAATACATTAAATATGCCCCCGTGTTTAATCAGTATAAGTCCACCATCATATCACAATACACTGCCCATACAAGTTTACGGATTGACACAACTCTATCTGTTAAAGATGGACAATGTTCGTTTGCCCCCCTGAATTAACGGTTGAAGCCTTGGTGTTTTTCGTCTTTTGGTATTTCTGAAGATGATTCTTGATATATTATTGAACTTAATTTTTACACCCGTCTGGGGTATCTAGGATCTCCCTGCAAAAGAAAAGGATATAATTAGTATGCGACACAAGGAATGTCGGTCCATGACTCCTATATTAGTCCAATTTTATTTTTTCTATTTTATAGAGAAATCAGAAAAAAAAAATTTCTTTAGGAAGAAATGGGTTAATTTCTAATACAGAATTTTTTTTGCAGATTTATTACTCTTTTTTTATTATTTTTTAAAGGAATGTGACAAAATCTCTTGATGTTTACTAAAATTTTTGAAGGAATTTCCTTTTTATCAAAATACATTTTCAGAGGTAAATTTATCAAGAAAATTTTATTTTTATTGAAGGAGGAAAGACATAACAGAAATCCTTTATTGGTTAACAAAATTCCCCCGAGACATTAGTCTAATTTTATTTAGAGAAAATTTTCTTAGAAAAACATGAGCGAATTTCTCGAAAAGAATTTTGTTGCAAGTTTTTATAATTTGAAAGAATGTGATAAAATCACTTGATGTTTACCAAAGTTTTTTTTTGAAGGAATTTTTCTTTTTATCGAAATAAATTTTCAGAGGAAAATTTGTCAGGAAAATTTCATTTTTATTGAAGCAAGAAAAACATGAAAAAAATCTCTTATTGGTCAATACAATTCCCCCGAGACATTAGTCTAATTTTATGTAGAGAAACTTTTCTTAGAAAAACATGAGCGAATTTCTCGAGAAGAATTTTCTTGCAAGTTTTTATAATTTGAAAAATGTGATAAAATCACTTGATGTCTACTAGAGTTTTTTTTAAGGAATTTTTCTTTTTATTGAAATAAATTTTCAGAGGAAAATTTTTTCAGGAAAATTTCATTTTTATTGAAGCAATAAAAACATGACAAAAATCCCTTATTGGTTAATAAAATTCCCATGAAGGGATTTTTTTACATCATTTTTTCAAAAAAAAAAAAATTTAAAAAGAAATGAGGGACAAATTTAATTTTTATTTTCTTTTAAAAGAATGGTCGTAATATCAAGCTCAAAAACTAACTAACACCTAGCATGGACCGACCGAAAATAAATACAAGATAAAATTAGAGAACTTACTTTTACCTTGGAGAAATGCAAATCACATAGTCATGCGCATGACTCAAGTGAGGAGTGAACTCTAGAAAATAAAAGAAGGAGAGACAGGGTATGGACCTAAAAGGCCCCCACTATCTGAATTGACAACCTTACCCTCCGCGCAATCAAATCACAATGGGAAGAATTGTCAATTCAGATAATGAGCGGGATAAAATATGGTCAACCCAAGCGCAATCGACGCAGGAGCTTTGCATATTCGATCCCTATCTATGGTTACCTAGGAAAAATTTCGCGACTTGGGTTTAGACGCTTGTGTGTGCAGGTGTTGTGATCCTCAGAATATGCAAGACATGCACGACAATTGATATCAAAACAGCGCTTCTAAAAATGTGTGAAATTAAACATAATCCCAACACCAAGCCTGCAAAACAAATGGGTTAGCCAAACACTCCGCCCCTTATAACTCCCATCCTGCAAAAACATATAACACCTATAGAATGAGTCCCAAGCAAAATCGCCAGAAGCGAGATATCCATGAAATTTTCATTGGCCTAAGTCCACTAAGACTTTTAAAATTTCGAAAAATATTCAAGTATTCCAATTGTTATCTTTTTTCGAAAATTTAAAAATCCCGTCCCCAGTGGAGTCGCCAGTCTGTCGCGACCCTCTAAAAAAAATTTTAAATTTTAAAAGGGGTTAACGGATTATTAGGTTAATTAGATTTGACTAACCTAATGCGGACCCTCCCAAGCCCTACCGAATCGCAACTTTGGTTTTTGTTTAAATGATTTTGAAATTTGGAGTCGCCACTAATCGTTCTTGGTAGGTCGATTAGAAACCTAAATAAATTAGCGGGAGAACTAATTTATTCCTGCGAACCAGAGATTATGAGCTCGGGGACTTGGTTACACTAGTTAATTAAAACTAATGCCCTTTCGGTACCTTAATTTCATGGATATCCTAATCCGGCAACTCAGGCTTGGTTTATTCCTAAAGCTCTAGTAGGGTATTCTCTTTTGTGTTTTCACTTTTTAAATAGGATGCATGGATGGTATATATTTTTATTTGTTATATTTTTTTAAGTGTTAAAGATTCCCTGAAGCCGAAAGAGGGAGTGTGTTAACGACTTCTGTGCAGTATTACGACCTACTCATCTTTTGGGTCTGATGATTCAAAAATTAAATTATAGGAAGTACATGACAGTGAATAAACACCTCCAATGAGAGGCCTAGCATTGGCTTGGCTCTTCCCTTTGGGATTTAAGGTACAGGTATTTAAGTTGCAAGTATTTAAACTACTGTAAGTAAAAACCTCCAATGGGAGGCTAAGCATTGGCTTGGCTCTTCCCTTTGGGATTTAAGGTACAGGTATTTAAGTTGCAGGTATTTAACTACTGTAAGTAAAAACCTCCAATGGGAGGCTAAGTATTGGCTTGGCTCTTCCCTTTGGGATTTAAGGTACATGTATTTAAGTTGCAGATATTTAACTACTGTAAGTAAAAACCTCCAATGGGAGGCTAAGCATTGGCTTGGCTCTTCCCTTTGGGATTTAAGGTGCAGGTATTTAACTACTGTAAGTAAAAACCTCCAATGGGAGGCTAAGCATTGGCTTGGCTCTTCCCTTTGGGATTTAAGGTGCAGGTATTTAAGTTGCAGGTATTTAACTACTATAAGTAAAAACCTCCAATGGGAGGCTAAGCATTGGCTTGGCTCTTCCCTTTGGGATTTATGGTGCAGGTATTTAAATTGCGGATGGACTTTGTCCTCTCCATTTTGGGGTATGAATTTTTTAAAATGAAATACAACGAATTGATTCAACAATTTGAAATTTGTGCGCGCTTGAGGACTCCTCCAAGCCGATTTTGTGCTTCCATAGGATTGACCATTGATATAGAGCTGCGGCTTCCTGACATAAAATAGAGTGAAGTGTCAGTATACAAAATATGTGCTAATTTGCACCTAAAACCAGAAGAGTGGAAAGAGTACTTATCTCCCATTTTTTTGGGAGGGATTTCTATAATTGATTTTCGCTCTCTATGTTCCCAATATAGAGAGTTTCTTTTGAATTAAGAGGGACTTTTAGTCACAGATCAGTTGAGAAATCGGTGGACAGCTTAGAAGCTTGTCTGGGCCGATTTTTGCATCTCTACGAGATTTTTGCTGTTGACGTAGAGATATCCTTCTCCTGACATAAAATATGAAAAAAAAAAGAGGAGATGGAGAAAGTGTATACAATTCATGCTAATTTGCAAGTAAAACCATAAACAAATGAATAAATAAAAACACTTAGCTCGAATTTGCTTGCTCGTTGACGAAGATGAACTCTTGATTTATATTGATCGATGAAGGAATTTGTGATGATAATCCCTAGCTTTGAACTCCCATCATCTTCAAAATTCTCTCTCTTTTGGTATTTTCTTTCTCTCAAATTTTTCTTCAATCTCCCAAAACTCTCTCAAACATCCAAAATTTTCTCTCCAAAAAAATCCTCCCAAACACTTCAAATTTTCTCTCTCAAGAATCCTTTCTCAAGCTCACTTCTTCCTCCTTTTATAACCTACTCATCTATCTCCCATTCTAATTTTTCCACTAACTCTATCTCCCATTCTAATTTCTCCACTAACTTTTCTTCATTTTCATCTTCCATTCTCCATCTCTATCTCACATTCTAATCTCTCCACTAACTCTTCTTCATCTTCATCTTCCCTTCTCCATATTTATCTCCCATTCTAATTTCTCCACTAACTCTTCTTAATCTCCATCTTCCCTTCTCTATTCTTATCTTCCATTCTAATTTCTCTACTAACTCTTCTTCATCTCCATCTTCCCTTCTCTATTCTTATCTTATTTTCTCCATCCATTCTTCTCCAACTTCTCTTCTTCATCTCCTCTTCTTCATCTTCCCTTCTCTATTCTAATTTATCCACTAACTTTTCTTTTTATTATTTGTAAAATAATCCTTCAAGAGTTAGGTATTTGCACTTTAGTCCTTGAATTTTAAGTATTTACAATTCAGTCCCTGAAAAAATATATTTCTTTAAGTCCAAATCTCCTCACAATTTTTGACACACCAAAATTTACCACATGTCAAATTTAAGCTCATTTCTTGTCGCTGAAAATAATGCATAATTTAATTAAAGCCCTTTTGCAAAATTAAGTCATCTGGGTATAATTGGGCCAAGATGAAAATTTAAAATATTAGAAGACAATGTCACAACTCATAAAAAGTGAAAGTTAAAAATAAGTTGACTCAAATTAAATTTTTTTAGGCCCGATTCGAGATTATACTCGTGAAGGAACACGTGACTCGAATTGGATTTTTCTGAATTTACGATGGCCAATATGAAAACAGATTTAAAATAAAAATATTAACTATCTTTGTGTATTTTTTGGCCTCAAATGTTATTTTTTCAAAATTTTCAAATATTTTTGTATTTTTTTTAAAAAAATTAAAATATATATAATATGAAAAATTATTTTTTGGTCAAAATTCGTTCCCTAGGCTTGGCTAAGGTTCCCAAAGTTGATTTTTCAATTTTATGAATTTTTATGGATTTTGTATTAATTTTTGAAAATAAATAAATAAAAAAATACGTAAAAATACTGAAAATATGAAAAATCGTTTTTTGGTCAAAATTGGTTCCCTAGGCTTGGCTAAAGTCCCCAAAGTTGATTTTTCAATTTTATGAATTTTTATGGATTTTTTATTACTTTAGCAATAGAAAAAATGATTAAAGATCAGGTGTCAACAGCGGTCAAAAAATTTATACTTCATTTCAAAGCTTTTTAAATTTATCTAAAAATAATTTTATTATTAAAAATATTATTGACATTTTAAAAATAAAAAATTATTATTTATTTTTTATCTGGTGACTCGGCAGCAATGGCTGACAAAGGTCAATGGTAGACTGCGGCGATGGTTGGCATGGCAGTCAGCGAATGATCATCTGCAGCAGCAGTTGCCAGTGATCGTGGCTAACGAATGTCGATAGTTGGTGACGAATGACAGAGGTTGGTGGTGGTCAATGGTTGGTGCCCGGTGGTGGCGGTTGGTGATCAGTAGAGGTCTACGATGGCTGTCGGGGGTCATGAGCAACAATGGATAGTGGCGGGTGGAGTTGGCGAGTGGTGGCAGCCGACAGCGGTCGATGGTTGGCAGCAGAAGCCGGTGGAGGCTGGCGTGGTTGAAAAGAGGGTGAAGGTGTAATAAAAAGAGAGTAAGGTGAGAAGTACGTATTGAGTTGAGAAGCAATTTTTTTGACTTCTCAAATTAAGCGAAAAACCACTTCAAAAGTGAAAATTCACTTCATAAGTAAAATTTTTTTATCAAATAGATTTCTATTTTAGAAGTTACATTAGTAAACGGATCTGCTCCGGAAGAAGCACTTAAGGAGCAGAAATCCAGTTCTAGAAATTTTATCATCTGCACCCTTATTGTTTGGCTGGATAGGGGGGGTTAAATTAATGTAAACACGTCACTTTTGAGATTCTTATTTTTGTAATTAACTCCACATAGACAAAGTAGTCTCTTTAGCGCTCGAAATTATGGATGGACGGCCTTAGGTTTTTGCATAGAATATAAGCCACTTGGGCTGCAGACTCTTTGCACATCTCAAACCGGGCGTCGATGAATTGCGAAGATAAGCATGTCACGTAATCACGAGTAAAATAGAGATTCGAAACAAAGCATCAAGATGCAAGCAATGTTCCGCAAGTCCATTTTCTTAATGACAGGTCGGCCTCCGTGCTTCGGAGTACAAGTTTGCGGCATCTTATGTTGTCTTTCCAAAAGAAAGTTGTGGGTTTTTCCTCTACTACTTTAATGATCCTTTTTTGGAAGAGTGAAGACGTGGCACCAGGAATTATCAAGGCTATGTATAATCAACGACCCTGGTTAGGTGCAGTCTACCGACGTAAGCGAGCATTCAAACTGTTGAACAATTGAATCTAGCGGTAATTCGATCGTCTATTGGCTCGCGATCTTCGTCCGTTGACCCTCCCGGAGATGAGGGGAACACCTGAATACCTAACAGGCAGATGACCGCACTGAAACCCACACAAATCCTGCATTTCAGAAACACGAATGCCAGAATACCCGGCAGGGAAAACTTTCAGTCTGGTGTGGTTCAACTTCAAGACCAGACATTTTCCCTAAAAGAATCTCAAAACTCGAAGAGTTTCCCTAGATGAACGCCACATCACCCCGGAGAAACAACACCGGATCATCAGCAAAGTACAGATGATCTAGTTGAATCTTGGAGCAGTAAGGATAACCCTTGATTGTCCCAGCCTGAGCAGCTGCATTCCAACATCCTGGACAGCACCTCCATTGCAGTTACAGAAAGCATTGGGAGACGCAGGGCATAAAAACCCTCCCGAGGATCCATCAATATCGACAAGGAAAGCTAGGCACAGTGATGCAAAGCCTCACCCAATTGACTAAACATGCAGGAAGACCCCAATGGATTGCAAGATTTCCAAGAGGAAAAATTCCCAGTCTAGCGAGTCAAAACCCTTCCTCCCTCGAGTCAGCTTTGGTAAAGCAACTCGGAGACACGTCAGCCCTAATGGTGATTCTTGACTAACTCATGAGCTACCAAAATGCTATCTACTCGACGGCTGCTTCCACCTCCCGCTAGTGCAGGTCCATTCACGTCACGTAGCTCATCAGCCAAGATTTTCGTCCTCCTCTTAATTTTATTATTATTATTATTATTTTTTGCACAGAACTGCAGTGACCAATTTTACTTTTATTTTGTTGAATTCCCGGTCCTTTTTGAAAGAAACTCGAAAATTCACAAAAAAAAAAGAAAAAAAAAATCTTTTCAAAAGAAGTCGCCCTATAATAACGGGCGATGCCGTCAAATGATTGAGGACCTGGGACGCACGCGCCAAGGGAGACAGAACCGACGGCGCAGTTCTGATCAAACGTTGCGATCATCATCATGGCCACCCCCTCCAATCCCATCGTGCGTACAGGAATCCATCAGGATCTGGGTGATCGAGTCAATGACTCCCAATCAAACCCAACATAGAATAATTTCCTCCTCCTCCCCCCTCTTCTTCTTCTTTATTTTTAATAATTGCTTTCTACCCCACTGAATATTAATAATAAAAAGAAGGGCTTTTTTTTTTCTATAATGGAGGAGGCACATATGCTCTTGAGCCTAAATTCGTAACACAACCAATGCTCTTTCATCTTTTCAACCCCCCCAGAACACCATCCTTCATTGTCACACTTCCCCGTCAATTCCTACCCCACACCCACGAGAAAATTCAATAGATAGATGGGGAGAGAGAGAGGGGGGGGGGGGGGGGGGGGGAGGGGAGACGCAAGATTGAAGGAATTATCGAATGTGAAAGACAAGATTAAGGCTGGAGAATTAAAGTGATTTACCGAGTGATGTGAAACCGTAGACTTTTTTTCTTTTTTCTTTGTAAGAGTTGGATTAGGAATCTGTTGTTAAATTATTTGACTGGTGAATTCGTTTTAATTTTCTCTCTCGCATTATTTAAGAGAAAAAGGTCTTTTTGGGGATAGAAAAAGGTGGGTGGGGAACAAAACAAAACAATGCAAACTAAGCGACTCCTCTTCTCTCTTCTCACCTCATCATCAACAAAGCATCAAAAAGCCTCCTTGTTTTCACTCATCCCACCTCATCTTCTCCACCCAAACTCAAATTCTCTCTCTCTCTCTCTCTCTCTCTCTCTCTCTCTACCCCCATCAATGGAGGCTACCATTAAACAGCAGGAGAGAGAGAGCCCACACCAGCCTATGAGCTCCTCCTCAGGCTGCTGCATCATCAATGGCAACAAGAACGGCGTTAGCAGCGATCATCGCATGAGCAACAATGGAGGCGCGGCGGAGGTTCCGACAACGCCCCACGCGCTCACCCCGAAAACCGTCACCAGATCTGAGTCCAACCCTTACCCGACCACCTTTGTCCAGGCGGACACCACCAACTTCAAGCAGGTGGTCCAAATGCTCACCGGCTCATCCGAGACCGTGAACAAGCAGGCGTCAAAGCCGCCGAACGCGAGCACTTCTCCCCAAGATCCACCGTCGCTCCTGCCTAATAATTCCAAGAGCGCAATTCCACCCAAGAAACAAGGGTTCAAGCTCTATGAGAGGAGGAACAGCCTTAAGAACAGCCTCATGATCAACACTCTCATCCCGGGCTTCGCTCCCAATTCTGGGTTCTCACCAAGAAAGCCGGAGATCTTGTCGCCGAGCATGCTCGACTTCCCTCGGCTCGCGCTCAGCCCGGTCACTCCACTCAATGAAGACCCTTTCAACAGGTCCTCGCCGTCTCTAGGGAATTCTTCTTCCGAGGAGGACAGGGCCATAGCCGAGAAGGGCTTTTACTTGCATCCGTCGCCCATCAACACGCCGAGGGACGCCGAGCCTCAGCTCTTGCCGCTGTTCCCGGTGACCTCGCCCCGCGTCTCTGGTGCCTCCTCGTGAAGAGGGAGGGAGGGAGAGGGGTCGTCTGTGTGTATTATATGTCCTAATTGCAGGTACCATTTGACGATCTCTCTTCTATAAGCTATTCAGGAAAAAGAAGAAAAAGAGAGGAGGATCTCTTATTTATTGAGAGTCAGCTTCTTTTGCTTCAAAACTTCATTAGCCCCTGACTCCAAAACAAGTCAAGTTCCCCGGCAAAAATGGCAAAAAGAAGGAAGGCTCTCTTTCACTATTCATAGACACCCTCAAATTTTTGTTGTCTGATGTTCCACTACTTCATCTTTTTGCTTAATTTGCACGCTGAGTTTTGTCTGTTAGATCCACTTCTTTTAAGAGTAGGTTAAAGAACACCAACAAAATTCAACATCCAGCTCTCTCTCTCTCTCTCTGAGGTAAGAAATTTTCTCTTGCAGAGTCTTGTTTCCTCAATGAACAGGGAAGTCAAGTGGAGTCTTTGATAGATAGAGAGAACGTGACTGGTGCTTGAATGGCACCAGGCATAATGTTTGGAAGAATGTGTGAGTTGTCAGACGGACACAGTACTTTGAAGAACCAAAAAAGCATCCTTGGGGGGTGACCGGTGAGATCTACAGGACTTCCTGTTTACTCTCTTTCTCTCTCCCCCTCTGTCTCTGTGATCATCAGATTCCAACTAAAAACCAGTGGAGACGAAAAGCGTGCTCTCTCTCTCTCTCTCCCTCTCTCTCTCTCTCTCTCAAGCTTTTACTGCGTGTCAGAGAAAAGTCAACCGGATAAAGAGGTTTTTGTCTGGAGACATGTTTGAAAATTCAATTCAAACATGATGAATCATGATAAGGTGATAATGTCATATCTCTGAACTGTGAGTCTGTGGGTGAACGAGTGAGTACATGGGCATCGGATTCGGTGGTCCAGACCCAGAAGGGCTGATCGCGATGATGGGTCGGGTCAGCTTCCAAGTTCAGTACAATGGAGGCTTGGCAGAGAAGGTTCCCGGACAGGACTTGGCCCACCTTCTCGGTGTAAACACATGGGACATTTCATAGAGCAGTCGAGCGCCACAGCACAGAAAGGGGAAAATTTGTTGCAAATTCAGCAACAGACAGCCGGAATCAATGCGATGAAGGCGCCAACACTGTTCACGGGGTAGACAGAAAATGCCGGGACCTTGTTTTGGGGCATAGATCGGAGGGCAAATTGATTGTGTTTGGCGAGCGCCTCCTCGCTGCCCCATTGTCCAGGATATGAATCTGTTGTTCGGGACAGGCGTCGCTCCTGTTTTCCCAGTAATCCAACGATGACAATTGTATGTATGTACGTGACCTGCCACAACTGTACTGCGGAAATGAATTCTGAGATCTGTATATAAATGGATGGAGTTTGGACCTGATGTTGTTTTCTTTCCAAGAGATGTGGCTAATGCAAGTAGGAAACAGTTCTTGAAGTTAATCACATTTGATCAGTCTCTCTTAGTTTTACTTTGATTAGTTTCTTTCTGTATTTCCACAGAGCTAAAATGCTTCTTTTGCTATTGGCACATGCATCGGATCTGTCCGCGTTTGCTTCATTTTGCATTATTTTGGAGGTTATGAGCATCTTCTCTCAAGGGACCTGTCCAGGGTCCATGTTGAAACAATCAGATAATTAGAGCAAATCTACAACAGAACTAATAGTGTGAGCGCGCATGTCGATACATATGTATATCTTCCTCTGTTGAAAAACGGCCTCCTATACATACTGATGAACAAAAATGACACTGGCAAAGAAAAATAATTAATCATCTAATTGGATATTTGCACTCACAATCGCCAGTAATTCATGTAACATGTGATATAGTTACAACTCATGTGCTATCAGATTTCCAGGAATGAACTTATTGTCTTGAAACCGTGATTTTCCGGAAGAGGTCCATTTCCTGGTCGGACTGAGATCAGCACCTCCAAACCTATAGCAGCATTTACAGTTGATGAATCACCAATGGAGAAAGAACATGCCAACACTAACAGGAAAGATTTCATCATGGTGATTTAATAAACCCAAAACAAATGCAAAGATATCAAAGCAAAGTCCGAGAGCATATTTGGGAGGATAATACAGTGAGTGCCTAAAGGAAACCAGACTGCACATACAGCTAATCATGGACCAGAATGCTGTAGAATGTTAAAGTTTTACTAGGTTATGCTCTAAATCTCAGAAACAGGTTGATAGTTTTAACAAGTGCAACGGTGCATACCTCAATTTTTCAAAATCATATGACATCTGACAGTGAAAACCGATTGAAGCCTCAAAAGGACAAGGTAACATGTACTTTTGAGTGTTGGCAACGAATAAAAGCAGAGAGTAAGATCTTTTTCACAACCTATAAGTTCAAAGCTAGATCTTCCACAGAACAAGAACGTAAGGAGCAAAAATCACTTTGAAATGAGACGTTCTTTCATGTTTCTCCTAAAGGTAATTAACAGCTTCTTCAGGTGATTTTGACTGGACTCCTCCTTTAATTCGGAAATCGCTTGTCATCACAAGGGTTTCAAAAGACAAAACATACAACCCTGATTGCTTGAGTCTGTTCTAGTAATTGGAAAGTAGGACTTGAAGGATTGATTTAATTTCATTGACTAAGTTCACCTTTCGGACATCTTACAAACTCTTGCGAATCAAGGGAGGGAGAGAAAATTGGGGGGTGGGGGGCGTATGGAAATTGGCCAAGATTTTAATGTCCCACCCACCCTCCCCCCTCTTAAAAATATTCTTCTAAAAATCTCAGAATTTGTCCAACTTTACACACCCGCTTTCATTCCTCTTATTTTCCTCCTTTTTCCAAACAGGGCCTTAATGGAAGATCAAGGATAGATTCCTAAGCACTAAAGGCAAAAGATGACAATCGGAGGCAAATGCAACATGGTGTTGCCCGACATTGCAGGAAAGTGGGATACTAAATGCAGCTAATTACCTGCATCCTTGGCAGCAACAGCTTCTTGATAGACATCTGTAAGAAACAATACATCCGAAGGCTTATCAACTCCCAATGACTCTGAGATCTCAACGTAACTTTGTGTTTCCTTCTTATTCCTGTACACACACGTACACAGAGAATCCGGTTTGTATATAGAATACTTGAAAGAAGTTAAAGAGAGCAATGGTTGAGCTACAAGATTACCCGACATTGGTGTCAAAAAATCCACACAAGTACTTTCTTAAATCACCATAATTTGTTTTGCCAAATATAAGCCTTTGTGCCAACCTGCTGCCACTGGAATATATATAAACCTGTTGCACAATAAATTACATACCTAATGAAGCTCACAAGCTGACAAATCTGTGCGTGCATGCGTGGGTGTGTGTGTGTGTGTGTGTCACAGAGAGAGAGAGAGAGAAAAGGGCAGCCCGGTGCACGAAGCATCCCCGCAAGGTGGGGGTCCGGGGAAGGGCCCCACCACAAGGGTGAAAGGAGGCAAGCCTTACAAAAAGTACTACCAATTTGATTCCATTCTACATATGCACCGAGTTGTGCCCGAGACCTCACTGGCTATAGACAGGTTATAGCATCTATAACAGAATTTCTTCTTTGACACCCTTGCCTCACAGTAAAACATATAAATCAGAAAACAAGTTCATACGTAACAGCCTGCAGATGAAACTATATGGTAGAATCCTCTAACAAAGTAATGTCACAGGAAAATAAAGCAAAAGCATTTCTTGACATCAATGACGACATCAATACGATCTATGGATCTGAAGTAACTTTATCCATTTAACTTAACAAACATAGCCACACTACAAATTAACATGTTCTATTTTTTACACTCGTTATCTTTCTAAATACCATCCTGTAAACTAAGGGTGTCCACGAAAGTAAGACAAATAAAACATGAGCATCTTCTAAGGAATAGCGCTGATTTTCTTTCTTGGAAGGGCTTTGCAAGAAAGAGATGGAAACAGAGATTTGACTTGTCAATAAAAAAGAAACCTTTATGCCCAAACTGGTCCAATTCGCGAGAGCATTTGGTACGTCCTCGAAAACCACTCCCTCCAATTCATTGTTCTCAAAGCCTGTCTGCCAAATGTGACCCTGCATGGAAAAGTGTTAGCTATGTAGGGCCAGTTAGGCTTGCCTCCACTTTAGCACATGTCCAGAAGTTTGTCATGCCTACTTGCAATTGCTTTAAGGCAGTGATCTTGCGATCAGCTTTTATCATAGCTTCCACGTTAGCAACTAAAGCAGCTATGACTTGTTCCTTCCCTGCCTCATCAGCTGGGATAGGCACAGCACCTTGAACACCTTGTTTTAAGTCATCTTCGACCTACAAGGTAAATAGAATAATCTGGGAATAAAGAGAGAAATATTGAGGCTCCAATTGACTAGGCAAAAGCAGAACAGAATTCCTCTCTTGGTTTTGGATGACAAGAATTAATCATTTATTCCAGAGGAAGGCCAACGCGTAAGATCATTTCACAAGGGTGAGTAATCTTCTCCTTGTGATCTCAGGTTCCACTTCTGTACTTCTACCACAAGCTTGTAAAACCCTATAATTTTACCAGCCAAATAATATGATACTTGTTTGAGCTCCACTTAAGTCTGATTTTGCATGAAGCAAAAGCATCTGTCGAAATAGACATGCTTGCCAAATTGCTGTTAGAGTGGTTAATTGACATTTGTGTAGTAACATCATCAATTCCTATGTATGCAAAACTTCAAGTAGCCTTTTCTGTTTTTTCTTTTTACGACGTTAAAGGATACCCTCTGTGAAAGTGGCATAGTTTTCTCATTGTAGGTATAGTCATTCATTATCTAAGGAGCACAGGATTATGATCTCCAGCACATCTACACAGATGCCTCTGACCGTCTACCAAAAGCAAAGTTCATGCTGTTGTTCATTGCACCTATAAAGATGTAAAGTGTATATCAAGCCAGTCTCTAACTGTTTCAGACTTGTATAGCAAAAGTTGCACAATCAACTTCAACGTGAGTCAAAGCCAGAGACTTGAGTTCAATATTTTATGATCTCCGCATGAGGGGGTGTTAAACTGTAAATATGTGCTGAGCCATTCTATAACAATATAAACTTTCAGAACAAACAGTCGCACACTTGAGGTTATAAATGGTTCCTTCATGTCCACTTTCGGCATAGAGAGTTTTTCCTTGGCTTTCCTTTCTTTTCTCTGTGTTCTTTACTGTCAGTTGATGAATGTTTATTCTCATCTGTGCAATTATGAGAAAAGGATCAAGGTGCTTCCACGGGCACAGAGGCCATTGTAAGATAGCCAGAGGCAAATTGCATTACCCTGTCTAGTGGGGGATCGAAGCAAGATATAAACAAGGATTACAGAAGCACATATAATCCAAGTGAAGAACATCCTAAAAGATTGTAGCAGAAACTGGGAGAAAAGCCCAATTGCCAAAGCAACTCAAACAATATTTAATATCTGAACCATTCATGCCAATTTTAATCCCTCTAGTGCTTTTATCAACTGTTCTTTAAAGTTGTCCCCCATCATCTAGACCCTTGAGAATGGTTGGAAACTATCCACTGCTGAATAATCCACAGGATTCATCATTTCAAAATGTGAGAGAAAATTCCCCTCAGCGGCAGAAAAGGTAAAGCATCGACTAAAGTTGAAACTGTCTTGCAGATAAGTAATGCAAGCAAACCAAAAATTCTGAAATGAGCATCTTACCTGGGAACGAAGTAACTTAATGTCATCGTGGGTCTCTGGAGTTTCAAATGTCGCAGACAAATGTCTCCCAACATTATCCCGAGCATATGGGAAGAGAACATCAGTGACAAATGATATCGGTGTAGTGGTTCCCTCAATGTCTAGAACAACGCAGCGCTGCAAGCAAAGAGAGTTGTTAACCTTATTTCTACAATTTTCTCAATCAAGGGATATTAGCAGAAACAAAACCACATACAAAGTCAAGCCAATTCCCTCCTTAAAATAGGTCTACAAGGATATGTTGTGAGTGATGCAATTTTAAAATTCAGAAAAGGAAATGATTATTATCTTTACTGAAAGAAGTTACAACTTGATGCCAAATCCAACAAATCAATAAAAGAGAAGACAGACATACTGGCAATGGTTCGGTGGGGTTATTTGAATTAAGAGCCCCAGCCTTCACATACTTGCTTATGTTTGCATAATCTGCGACTCCTTTGCCAGTCTGCTGTGGACCATGGTTTGGAACCAAATTATTCGGGCCCAGGCAATGAAGTTCAAGAGCATCATCCAGAAAGATATTAGCTATGGAATCAAAGTACGAAAAACTTTCACTAGCATTACAGGCAGGTCAATGGATGAGAGAACACAACAACTGGAGGACCGCATAAAATCTTCCCCCATGCTCACCAATTAATCAATGTTTTCCATTCATTTCATGTGTGACACTAGTGCAAAGATATGCACAAAAAAACAACACAAAAGAGAGGTAGCAGAACTAACTCAGCAGGCATGATAGGAAGCAGGCAATTATCCTGCAGACAGTACAATGATTGTATAGCATGCAAGCATTAGACTTTATTGTTGGATCCCGGCTAAATGCCAAGAGAAAATAACAAAGGCCTTCATTCACTACACATCAAAGCAAGAAATTGAGAAAGCTCTTCGCTTCCGTCAATGCTAGAGATGCACAAACATTTCAAGAGAAAACTACGATCTTTCAGATGCCAGTGAACATCTGTGAGATAATACTTGAGTGCTGACTTGACAAAAGTCCCGAAGCATTCCTAGTTTCTCCTAAGTGAGGATAATCACCTTGAGATGTGAAAGAACAAAGTCTCAGCTACAAATTATGATTCTGGTGCCGGAAATTTCGCATGATAACTACCTTCGTGGAAAAAGGAAGGCAACTTGTACACCTGGTAGGTTCACTAGAGTACGGTTTAGGAGACGGCAAAGGCAGGACTGATCCATTAGCAGATAATCCATACATGTACTCTGGCACTACTCTCTCCTTCCGAACACCTAAGGAAATACGCATTAGCAAACTTAACTGTTAAGCAAGATTGCTTAAAACCATATCTCATTCATTGTAAGCCAAGCATAAAGACCAAATTAAGCCTCAATAGTTACAGCAAACACTCCAACCATTAACAAAGAATAACCGTACGCCCAACTTCTAACATGTTTCCAAACCAAAAGTCCCGATTTCGATTCACCAGACATCCTTCTTTATACGTTTAGGATTGTAACCATTCCTTCACTTGGACGTATTCTGTTCACTTGCTTCAAGCTTCCATCAAATCATCCTCCTAACCTTCCTTGGTCACATTTGGTATACTACGCTCCCCACTTCAACGACAATCATTAGTCGCCAAACTTAATCAGCTGCGACAATGAAACAACTACAAGCGCGTACGGAGCAAAATACTAGAAGGAAGTAATCTGAACGAGCGGATTAGAGAAAATACCAGAATGACGTCCCATGGCAACGAGGCGGCTCGACCTCGGAACGGAGTCGCGGTGAACCTCAGCGGCGATGCTTCCACCCGCGCTCGACGCCCATCCAAGGGTGCAGAATCGGCGGCAGAGATTCAACGTCAGAATCCTAGTCTTCATCGGTGCTTTAGTCTCCATGTACCCCAGAGACGCTCGTCCAGCCATCGCTCCGTTCAGCGCCACCACCGGTGAACTCGCCATTGCCGTTCTCTAGAGAGAGAGAGAGAGAGAGAGAGGAGGAGGAGGAGGAGGAGGAGGAGGAGTGTGTGTGTGTGTTAGGACGAAACTGAGGATGTTTCGAACCTTCCGCGGTGCTTTTATCAACACGCCATTGGCGTGCGCTTGTGCTGTGAGTCTGTGACCGAAGCTCGGAAGTCTAGTGGAGGAAGAGTGCCGAGGAAGATGAACCCGAGCCATCGTGCCCGGTTTGGTTGGGCCAAGTGGACCGGTTCATTTATCGATTCAGAAAATAGAAAATATCTATGGGAACGAAAGATTGGACCCAAAAAGCCAAAAGGCCCAAAACACTCTCGAAAATAGGGGTGTGGATAGTCCGAGCCAGTCCGTTCCCAATATGAAACCGAGGACCAAACTGGTGTTCTTGATCTCCAAATTTTTTGGACCAAGGACTAAACTGAACCTGGATAGGCTGTCCAATTTGATCCTAGTAGAACTGTTAACACTAACTGTTTATAGAAATCTAATTCTTTGATCTAAATTAACAACTTCCAATTCTAGCCATCCAACCTAATAAAACATACACATGACCATCGTACAACCATTACATTAGTACTTGTAATCCTAAAATAATGAAAAAGAACTAAATTAAGATGGAGACGAGAAGAAGAAGCGGCAAGAAAGGAGACGAGAAGAAGAAGCGGCGAAAAAGGAGACGAGTCAACGACACGAGTGGCCGCGGTAGGTTTCACCAGTGGCTACAAGACGCGAGGAGAGCAACAATGCCAACGAGCGAGAGGCAAGATCGTGAGAGGAGCAAGTGGAGAGGCAAAAGTGAGAGGAGCAAGCACCGAATAGAGCTGCGTTGTGAAGACGATATGCGAGTGTCGAGCAAAAGGAGAATATTAAGTGTCAAGCACGAGATGAGAAAATTAGGTTAATTAGTTTTTCAAAAAATTTTAATTTTTTTTCTAATTATATATATTTTGGGCAATTTGATTCAATCTCATCCACCATGGAACTGAGGACTTGACCGCTAAGTCACTGATCTCGATTATTGGAATTGGAAACCGGATCGCCCTCCTCAAGGATTGAACCAATCCAGTCAATCTAGTCCAATTTGCTCACTCCTGTTCAGAAAGTCAACGAAATACGTTTTAAAATATGGATGGATGGACATGAATAGACAACGGTTGCAAATGGTTTTTTTAATTGATTTTGAAGGGAAAAGTAAATAACCATGAATTTAAAGGTATCAATGCCGAGAAAAGTCATTGCCAGCAATGTAAATTATAAGCAGTACTTATAAAGATGAATTTGTTAAAAAGAAAAAGAAAGAAAGACGTTAAATTATGTACAATCAATTCAACATGAGTGTTTATAACTCAAAAATGATGGTTATATCGACCTTGCTCTCTTTTCTTAACGGTCATTTGCCGGTTATATCAATTCAATTACCTTGACAGTTACATGCTAGTACTGATGACCTCATCGACTAGTTAAACATCTCGTTGATAATTCGTGATGCCTTATCGATGAGTTCATTAATTAGTTGTCAATTCCCTTCAAATTGTTAATTGTTCTGTTTATCGATAACTCGTTTTTATTTTTATTTTTAATCAAACTCGAGTCTACTACTAATGATCTGCGCAGACATCAGACATTATGGTTCTGTCTGTCATGAGCCTCAAACTAAGACCAACTACTTAAAAGTCCATCCTCCTCGTACGAAAGTTAGCCGTTGATCACGCGAAAAATATCTTCATGACGCAAGATGCATCTTACAATTGTCTATTTTCAGCTCGGCCACCTCGAGAGCAATTCATGCACTTTCGTCGAACATAAATATAATTTACATCTCTTAAGAATCAGATATAGACCTAATTTATGAAATTGTGATTTTCCCATTTTCTCGCCCATGTTCGGAGGGTAAAATAATCAAAATAGTTTTAAACTTATTGCAATTGTACTAAGTCCGTTCTAAATCTTTTTTTGCCAATTCAGTTTATTTGGCCAACCATTGCTGACATGACAAATTTTAAAATGATATTTTTATGTTTACATTTTGCATGATTTTGTTCTTTTTTATTTTTATGTTATTTTTAATTTTTTCCCCCAAACTAAATGCCCTCGCCCGATCTTGGTGAGGGCTGTGACGCCCTCGCTTGATTTGGGCAAGCAAGGCCATTGCAGGCCTCTCCCAACCCCAGGTGAGGGCCCCGGTGCCCTTGCTCAGTGTCGGCGAGGGTTGGCTGGGCAAGGGTTGGGTAAAAACAAAAGTGAAGAAATAAAGAAAAATAAAAAAATTATTAAAATATTATTTTCAAAAGTGCATGTCAGCGCAAGCATGCCGCATCAGTCTCGACCGGCCAAACAGACTGAATTGCCATTGATGTAAAAGATTTAGAACTGAACCGGTAAAAATAAAAGGTTTAGAATTAAATTTGCACAATTATAATAGGTTTAGGGCTTTCGATAATCCTCCCATTTTCCGGAGAAATCTTGTAAGTACTCTGAAGGCAAGGAGATATTCCCATTTATCTACAATAACCACATTATAAGACCTGTGGTCAACTTGTCAAAGAAATAAAATGTTCATATGCTTGGCACCGTAATGTTATTTCCGTTTATTTCACGAAAAATAAATGATTTAAAAAATATATTTTGATAATTGATTGCTCTAAATAATTAGCTAATAAGAAAATGATGTTTAAATATTTTTCATAAATGATGAAAATATTTTTCATTCATACATTTTTACAAGCGATACAACCCGTCATTTTCAGTAAAACAGTTTAAAAATTATTTATTTTTCGCAAAAATAAATAAAACCTTAATTATGATTTATGTCTATGCATGATCGGGTCCCAAAGTTGTCGTGTCTTCTTTGTGCTCGAATCAAATTGATTATATTACGTCACCTCTTGCAATAGTTGTGGATCAAAACAATAACATGTGGGTTTTATTCCGCCACGTATGCAGTGGATGGTGATTGCGAATTTGTGATGGCCCCCGATAGGAACATGCGACCGAAAAGGGAGCGATAAAACGACAGCGTATGGGCTTGCGGAGGTTCCATGGGCATATCTAACCCAGCCCGAGAATCACGAAATGGAGATCTATCGTTGGTGGGGAGTCGATTCATGTGTATGGTCAAACAATGTTGTCCACGAAGGCAAGCATTGGGGGCAATGGTGTGCATTGAGAGTGTATTTGTGGAGTGATGGCACGGGAAGAGAGATATCGTATCGATTTTATTTATCGAATTAACAGAAAATATCAAGGTTATTTTTTTAAATTTCACAACTTTACCGCTTCCAATAACATAATATTAATCTCCCGAAAATTTTATCTCGAATCCTTAACTTAGCCCCCACAATACTTTGGCAGTCCAACGAGATATTATTAATCCCGAAATTTTAACTATAATTATTTACTTAGCCTCCACAATACTTCGAAACCCCCCCCCTCTTGTCATGGCCCTCGAGCCACTTGCCCCTGCCGCTAAGGATGGATCAAATTCCAGTGAGGAGCCACATCTTGTAAGGCCTTGACATGAGGTCATCTTTGTCGATGGTTAGAGGTGGTGGGTCAACGAGGACTATTTTTTTTTTTATATCGAAAGCGTTCGGGCTAGCGTCAGTACGAATCGTGCACCTCGACTAATCCTCCGGGAGGGCTAGCGCAGCATCCCACCGCCACGACCCTCCGCTTAAATCACCGGTACCCAGCGAGGTTCGAACCCAGTACCTCTCGTGAAAGGACCAGAGCGCAAACCAACTGGGCAACCGATGGGTGGGTAGGACTATTAATTTCTACTATTTTCTGGAAAATTGTTAACAACTCTTAAGAAAAAACATTAGTCAATTAGTCCTATATACCAGTGGATAATGGACTCAAACTTAAAGTCGGAAGCGCTTGGTAGCCCCTCGAGCCTAACATTGGTCCATATACATTGAAATAAAATCATTAATCAAACAACAAGATATCTATCATATGCATACCTAGTACACAACATTCCCAGGATCACTTCATCGACCGTCTTACTTAGATCCTCATCCTCTTCTTCTCGGCCAACTGGTCCCCTCCAGCACATTATGTGGTCCACAAAGGAACTGGCCTTTAGGCCTGTGGATGCCCTGGGAGGACACAACTCTTTGTCAAGAACCCCACAATGTCTCACGTGCTGTGGTCATCGTCCCTGCTGTGTTCGACTCTTTCCTGAACACAAAAGTTTACGCGATCAAGCAAGGTGGACGATACAGCAAATGAAGTCCAGCAAACACGCATTGCTAGGAGCGAACTCAGCCGACTCACGCGATACACCCGAACTTGGACGACATTGAGTGGCACACCCGTACATTATTGTTCAGCATGCTCCCCAAAAAAGAGTTGATCTTTGAACGCCAAATCCGAAGACAGTAGACATGATTAAAACACGCCAAAATGACCTGAATCCCTGAAAACAAGAACACAAATTCATACGAGGCAGACAATGAAAAGTCTGAACTACGAGGTCTGTATAGAAAGTCTGTTTGGGCAAAGAGCAGCGTGCTTCTTCACTATGGAATCACAGGCTAATGACTCCATAAGCATGTCCTTCTATGGTTCAATTTCCCAATACAAGGACAAGGACTGAAGCAGGGTAATAAAGTTTCACGATTCCAGATCCCGACTTATGCAGGCCATCTTTTAAGATGGTAATTAAGTGTTAAAGCTGCAAAAAGGATCGTCTCCATGTAGCTCTAATAAAAGAGAACTCACGGAATACGTTCTACAAATAAAATTGAGTCGCTGAAGAAGCAAAAGCACAACGGAAAGAAACATGTGCACTGTAATTGAACTGATCAATTGGTTGGCATAGTCGCTATTGACCAGCTTTGACCAAACTATATGGGCTCCGATGTTTACTAGGTCAAAGCGAGAGGAACCTAAGCAGTTAGCAGAGGACCCATCAGCTCTCTGCAGGTCGGAAAATCGTGAGCAAGGACAGGAAGAGGTTGATTATATCCAAATACAGCGACCCGCAGGCCCATGTGTATTTGCACTAGGAGAGGCACCTGATAAGGTCGTCCATGTCGTGGATGATGTACCTGCAGAATCCAATATACCATGACCGAAATCCTACCGATAGGGAACAGTAACTGCGTCCAATCCGAAATGCCTTGAATTAAAGCGAGATGTCTTTATCAAAGACGGATATGAAGCAGTACATACATGATAAATTGGGGGTTATGGAGTGAAAAATGTTTTTGGAAAACTTAAAATTGCAACTGGTGAGTACACGACGTTAATAAACTGCTAAAAACTCCGGCGACTCTGGAATACTAAAAGAAAAAATTGAAGCTGATCTTATCGAGATGCCAGCATACGATAAAAAATTTTGTCATCAAAATAGCAGTGACAATCATCATCCATGCCTTTTGTTAGAGTAATTAAATATTAAATCACGCTTTCATCCAATAGCTTAAGTTTTTGGAACAGTTGGCAGTGATCCCATAAAATCTTACATGATATCAAAGCTCCTGAATTCAAATCTTTCCAAGCCCTTATTTGCTTCTTCAATGATATATTTTCACGCTTAGTACTAAACAAAAAGATCAGACTAAGCATGAAGGGGAGTATTAGAGTAATTAATCCAAAGCAATTAAATGCGCCTTTCTATGTATAGTCATGTTGGGATTTGTGAGGAAAAATCCCATAAAATATGAATGAGAGTTGTAGGAGAAATAGTCCCTAAAAGATAGAGGAGTATTGGATTTAAATAGTGAAGCCTTGCCAATGGATTTGGGCCCCAAGTGGCACCCCACTTTTGTGGAGGAGAGAGGTCTTGGACAAAGTCGGACTGGTCCACGCGCGCGCGCCGCCGCCGCCGCCGCCATCCGACCGGCCGGGATTAAGCCCATCGATTTTTTTTAATTGACATATCCGTTGAAATTTTTTATTTCCTAAATTAATTTTCGGATGATGTCTGTTGGTAATCCATCTTCAAGCCACCGGTTCGTGTTCGTTAATTACCGAACAAATGCATTGTTTCGGCATTAACCGAACACCCAACAAAGGTGTTGATTCGGCAATAACCGAATATCGAACAATCATGACTTCATGACTTTTCGTTTGGACTGTTTTAATATATTTATTTTCAAACAGAACGCACATTTATTCATTCATTCTGTTTTCGAAAAAACTCATCCCATTCGCTCTCATTTTGTGCGATAATTCCCGAAATTGAGTTCGAAGGATTTTCGTCGACGAAGTACCATTTCGACGAAACTGTGATCCGTTCTATCCTGAAAGGCGATTGTCCACGCAACCTTGGTACCAGTGGAGGGGACAAATTCGTCTTAAAGACACGACGTGAATTCGTCGGGCTTGGATCAATCATCCAATCAACCATTCGTCAACACTTGATTCAGGTTTGTCTAATTTCTTCGTCTTGATTTATGCGAACACACATAGGATCGACTACAAGTCATACCTGTGTAACAGCAAAGAACAAAAGCACAAGGATGGCACAGAACAAGAAGGGCTCGAGGAAGCTGAAGTCGTGGTCTATCCTCAGCCCAGAAAGTGTAAAGGGTGAGACTGACGACCACCGTGGTTGTCAAGATAATAGATTCAGGGATAATCTTCCCTGCTCCCACATTTGGAAAAAGAAATTGGACTACGATTGGTGACTACTATGTACCTGATATTGACTTACAGGACCCTCGATCCAGTAAAATTAATCAAGTACAGCTTGAAACATCAAGATCCAGAGACGAACTCCAACAGGACACAGAATAATTATCTGAAATACATCCCAGCTGTAACCTGCAAGTCATGTCAGCCCCAGTAAACTTTGAAGCCCCCCCCCCCCCCCCCCCAAAAAAAAACCATTAAGGATTTGTCAATTTAAATAAGTGAAGTTATGCTACAGCTAGATCATTTGAATCTGCTTCGGTCATCATGTACTCAAGGGTATTCATGTAACAGCGACAGGACAACCCCTGAAACCGATTGAAAGCTTTGCATTTCATGCCTAAATCTAGAAAAGCAGGAGAATAATAGATGAGAAGTTGATGGCCACTAAACTGATAGCTGAAGCAAGCAAACAATCCTGATTGATGGCTTATTTCCTGGAAACTTTCCAAATGAGGGTCAGTGGCCCGCGGAACTGACAATTTTTACAAGCCCAATCCAAATGACAATGCCGGACCATTTTTGCTCCCTCCAACACAAACAGGCTAATGCTCGCGTTGCAGAGCACATCCAACACCGCAAGGCCCCAACCTAGTCCCTCTTTACGGAAGGGAACTGGCTGTCAGCGGTCGTGTTCAGGTACAGTTAAAAATGTGCAGCTTGTTTTCAGGGCTTGTGCTAATCAAAGTGCACGCATCAAATTTGTTCCAGAAACAACGTATGAAATGCATCCATGACAGGATGTCAGATTGTCGGCAGTGCTGTTGTACCCACATGATAAATAGACAGGTTCGTTTTAGAGCCAATCCTCCCCTAAACAACTTCTCCACCGGAGCAAAATCCGATTTCTAAGTAAATTTCTCTGACTATGGAAGGCATCAGATACCTCTAAGCATCTTCCTTATGATGCAACGCTTAACATCCTTACGTCTGAAGCACCCACAAAACAGGTTTCAAATCAATACACTAGATACACAGCTCTAATAAGACCTGAGTCCTCCTACCTTGGTTTAGTGCTAGTCACATTGGGATTCTAGTGCCTGGTTTTAATCTCTGACTCAGGGGTTATTTTCCCATAAGCCATAAGCCTCGAGCTTGATAATTTGACCTCAGCTCGGCGTTGCCTTCTCCTTGCTTTCTCAGACATTTTATGTGGATCCTCATGTAATTCAACTTGCAGCGACCTTCCATCTTTCAAGCTACCCTTTTCAGCAGCTGATGCATTGGAATAATCTTTACGCCTCTTTTTTCTTATCGGACCTCCGTTTTCCTTCTTCAAGAAGCTCCTTCGTTTTCAGTTTTAACTGGTGCCTCTGATTGTTGGGTACTCTCCATTCCTTCTCCCTCAAAGGAGCAAAGCTTATTCAAGGTAACATACTGATTCAGTTCTTTGCCATCCATCACCAGAATGTCCGGAGTGCTCAATCCACATCTGTTCGGTTTGATCTTTGCATCCTTAAACCTTGTCTTTAAATCACCAACTGTATCCTCATAATCTAACTTATAATACTCCCCCATCGTTGCCTCTTTTGCAACGATACTTTCCGTTTCCTTTTATGTGCAATTGATGAGGTGTGCCAATTTAGATTTTACCTTCCGTTTGTCACAGATATACTAATTTGATATTTTTCGTATTATTAACTAAATTTAACGAAGACTAATAGAATGTAAATTTATCATATGTGTATTAGTTGATGATTTTTCGTGATCAAAAAATTAGTTTATAGCAAATTTATCATAAGTTTATCAGTTTGAGTGGTAAAAAAATTAATTTTGAGATAATTTTATTATATATGTACTAGCGTGAGATTTTTCATAAATCAATATTGAGTTCTCCATCACCGAGAAACATTCGATATCAAAAGCATGCTAGTACACGAGTACTTACCAAAATTATAATGTCTTTCTCCAAAGTTTGGAAATTTAAAAATGAGTTTACCGCTTCGCTTCAAGGCTGATTTATCACAGGACACTTGGAAATGATCTAATATTAACGTAAAAAATTAAGGGTTTATCGGAAACCAACTGGTATTTCAAACTTTGATGTGGAAACTCGTTCGGTCGCAAGAAAGGGTTTACGAGCAAATTGAGGATAAACCTGTTTTATCTTCTTCCCTCCTCTCCTCGCAAAACTCACCACCAGCATCCCCTGAGCTCAGACCTGCCTCTCTCTCTCTCTCTCTCTCTCTCTCTCTCTCTCTCTCTCTCAATCCCCTGTTCTCTTCAAAATGTCGAGAGGGACCGACCGCCTGATCAACAGCGTGAAGCAGTTTGCGGGCGCTCAGTATAAGACCTTCACCGCTCGCTATGGCCAGCAGCTGATGGACATCGCCGAGCTCCCAATCAAGGTCGTCCTCTCTCCCATCACTCTCGCCTTCGACATCGCCGGCTCCGCTCCTCGCGGCTTCGGCGTCCCCGAGTTCATCACCAAGCTATCCTACGCCTCCATTTTCGTGAGTCTCTCCCTTTCGTAATCGAACTGGTTACGCTTGTCTTGTTCAAGTTCTTTCCATAGTTTTTGACTGATTGTCTTGAGGGGCCGGCTTCTGGGTTCTTCCGAGTTCTGGAGCGTTAGTTGTGTCGCAGGTGATGAGATGAGAGTATAGGCAAAGCAATTTTGAGGAATTTCGCTTGTTTTCCTTGGTGTATTCGTAAGATAATTCTTCTTTTTTGTTGTGTTTTCTCCCCTGCTGAACTCGTGTCGGATTACTGTAAAGGTTAATTCACTCGTGAAGTAGGTTGGCAATGTACGGTGCGTGGACATTTGCCGATGGAACAGGAGTGGATTTGAGTTTAGTGCCTGAATTATTTGTTGCTTAATGGGATGTTCTAATGTTTGTTCATGAGAGCTCTTTATGCTTTGTTCTATGATTCTCAGGTTGGTCTTGCGGAACCTAGTTATTGTAATCCTTGTGTGTTTGGAAGTGGGGCTCCGCATAATTATGTCTAGTTTTTCGGTTTTCGTGCTATTGAGTGGGATCCTATATTCTTTCTAAGTAATTGAATTAGTCAGCAATGTGATCAATCGCTTGCTCGTTGCATGAGACTTTAGCATGCACCATTTGAACCTCACATGTCAATGCTGTTGTTTATACACGGGCAGGCTGTTGCCACTCTTGGGACGTATGATATTGCGTTGGAGCTTGGAAAGAAGGTGATATGTCAGAGGTGCTCCCTGATTTCTTGTGATGGCTTTTCTTGATTTTGCGTTCTTTCTTACCTCCGTATCATACTGGGTTCTGGAGATTCTTCCTTCCTCCCTGGGTTAATATTAGTTTGAAAATTCAATCAAAAATTTTACCGGTGGTGGCTTGCCACTAAGATGTTCCCTTGCAGGTTTTGAAAAGGTAAGACTGAAACCTTTGCTCGGTATAGGAATTAAACATTGTTTGAGCATGAAGAGAGATGTTTGGCATGGAGAGCATGTAATATGTACTCTTATTTCTTATGAGCTGTAAACAAGGACGAATTTTTCCTTACTCTCTCGGTACAAATGCCGATTGGCTAATCTGCTATATGAAGTGGCTTCTTTTCCTCATATCTTAAATTATCATTCTGGGTAACTTCTGATATTGTTGTCTTCTTTGGTAGCTAACTGCAATTGCTGCTCGTGGACTGGATTTCTGATGCATGCAGGAATTGCAAAACCTGCAATGGATGGCAGGCACTGAGGTGTACCATGTGCAAAGGATCAGGAAAAGTGCACTATCAAGTGAATAACTATAGCTTAAAGAGGTATGTATGGGCTTAATGTCACTCTCTAAGCGGCAACCGTTATGTCCCTTGACAATTGATCGCATTTCTTTCCATCACAGTGAAACGATGATGCCGTTATTACTAGCTAAAAGATTGCCAAATTGACCGGAAATTACTAAGCTTTCATGACTGTGCCATGTGTTGCACTTTTTACTTTTTGTTCACCAAAAATTTTTGGAGAAATTTTGTTGCATTCCTGCCCATTTTTCTTTAGCATTAAAGTTTATTACTGAGAGTCTCTTAGTGGCATTTTGTGTGATATTGTGCCTGGCTGATGCGGTCACTTTGATAACAAGTTCTAGTATCATGATAGTGTGCGCACTTAGAATAACGTTTCATATGCTTTATACTTCAACTGAGGACCACTTCTAGAATCTAACAATCTTCTGAAACCTGAAATATATGGAGAGAGTATTTAGTTATCTCCAGAAAATATGCTGCATCTAACCGCTCTGCGATATATTGGTCGGGCTTGGAGCTTGCAAATTTGTGCTTAGAAGTTGGTAGTGCCGCTCTGCGTTATATGAGCATGTTGCTCCTAGTATGATCAAGACTCATCTCTGAACATTGGTTAGTCATAATAATTGATTGGCACTTCGGATGCTCAAACTCTTTCTTTCTTCCCCTTTTAACTATTAGCATAAACTTTCATGCAGTGGAGAGAAAGCAACAGCTGAATGCATTGCTGATGCCATTGTCGATAATCGTGCTGAACTAGTGCACCTTCCTTCATCTGTTGATCTTCATTCGCCTTTGCCATCTAAAGATTGTCCAACTTGTGATGGAACGGTGGGTGTTATTTACCAACTACTTATGGTTTAAAAGCAAAGAACTCTTGAAATTCCATGGGTGGTCGCTTTTACATGTATACAAGGGTAATTATCTCCTACATCTAGACGTACTTGTCTCTGGGCATGATACTCTTTGATCAGCCATTCTCAATTAGAGAACCAAGTTGCACGAGCTATAGGTCGTAAATTTGAAGGAAACTGTACCCATGCCTCAAAATTTCCTTTCAGCAATGCCAGCAAGGAAATGGTGGCATACGGATATGTCAACCTTGAGCACATATTGACTGAAACCACTCTAGCAAAGCATCATATCTTTGTTTCCACATGTGGCAGGGAGTCATGGGCTGTCCAGAATGCAAACACAAACTACAAGTCAGAATTTCTGCCGATGATGTAAGTTGCATTTCGAATCGGTTAATCTCTTGCAAATCTGCAGAGGAAGTTGTTATGTAGCGCTTACATTCACAATCTTCTGTTTTTGTAGATTATGGAGCCTCCATGGAATGCGTATAATGTCATGAGGAAAATGGACTACCCCTATGAGGCTAGTTTACAACTATTGTCTTCTTGCCCTTTCAGATTCTTCACTCTCATTGAATGATATCTGTCCTCATTGCACGAGATTTTGTATGCAAACTCTTATGCTTTATGCACTGCGCATGTGTTTGTTAAAAAGGAACCTTTCTTGTAGTATGATCTAGGTTCAAATAGGAAAATGCTGAGCTTATTTATTTACTTCAAGCTACAGTTCTTACTCACTTCTCACTTGCTTGTAGTATAATTAGGTGAAAAAACGTGCATATTCTGATAGGAATGTTTGTTATAGACCATCTCTTTTGTTTGACAGACTTTTGTCGTAGTTCCTTTTTAAGGTGCTACCGTGGCGATTTTGTCACGGTGCTTTTTGGGGCAATAATCATCTGGTTTTGATACGTATGTCTTTCCTCTAACGAAGAGAAAGGTCCTATCTGGATAAGGTTATCTCTGCTAGCAGGGACCCCATTATGAATGAGAGCGGAGGTTTCTGCAGGATGAATGTGCTAAATTAATGTTATCAAATGTTAGCTTTTGTCACCTTTCAGTTCTCTCTCAAATAGCTAGTTTCTGGGTGGTCCTCTATGGTTGCAGCCTAATTGTAACTTTCGGGATTAATGTTGGTTAATTTGTGTAAACTATGAATTGAACTGCAACCTGCTTGCTGCTTTAGGTTATATGATCTCTTTGATAGACACACATCTACTGGATGGACTTAGCCTGAAGGGAGTGAATTCCAGGAGAGGAAAGATTAGAAAAGAACTAATCGGCACTTTGATCTTGAAAGTAGTTAGTCATGGCCTTTTACGTGTATGTAATTGTAGAATGGCATGTTCTGTTTTGAGTTCCCTTTTACAGTTCCGCCTCCTCCTCTGCAGCACATTGTCCACAGCATGAAAGACCCGAGCATTGCTGCATTCTGGTTGATTACCTTCCCTCAAATTGTTGGTGGATTTGAATATGATGATGAAGTCAAACAGAAAATATGGTGGCAATACAAGGTTCTTATTCTGTTTGATTTGCTTAAGTTATTCCTGGTTCTGAAATCCAATTACCCACTGCCATCTGAGGATTTCTATGGACTATGGATTAACATAACTGTTAGCCAATTGCTTGTTCTTTTTTATTTAGGAATCCATGAGGTATGATCAAATCCGAGATGTGGTAGCTAATCGTAAACCTGGCTGGGAGCATATGCAGGAGGTAAGATGACCACATTATATATGAGAAACACTTCAACTTAAAACTGATTACACTTGATAGTTCATACTCTTACTTTTCTCTATGATGCTCATGATCACCTAGTTGATTTTAACTGGATTCTATATTGTGATTGTTGGCTAGTTGTATGCTTTACTTGCCGCTGTATGTGGCTTTAGTATCAAACTGTGAAGTCTGACTGTCAAAAGGTTTGTTATAGAGCACCAAAGCCTTTTTGTCTGACAGTAGTGTATACCAATAAGAATATAGGGCTCCCTTTAAGCATAGAACTTTCCTTTTTTGTGTTCAACGAGGAGATGATTTGTGGATAATTTGTTGGACAATATATGCAAAACCCCAAAAACTCTTGGTGACGTTACTGAAAACAAAATGAGAATCATAATTAACTCGTAAAAGTTTGGAAGAACGATGTTGTATGACGTATTTTCCTGAAATCATTGTTCTGCTTTATTGCAGGCTTTAATTTCTATAGATCCAGTCCGTGCACGGAATGATCCCGTTATTGTGAAGAATATTCCTTACTACAAAGCCAAGAAGGCTCTTGAAGTAGAAGTGACAAAACTCGATCCTCCTCCAAGACCTCAAAATTGGGGCGTGAGTATCTCTTATTTTCTAGTGGTTCTTTTCATAATTTTGAAGGAATTTCCCGATTTGTCAGATTGCGTACTTCTTCCATCTGGTGTATTACTCTTTGTTGGATTGCAGCCCTCTTCTTGTAGTATAAATTAACTGATCCAATATCATTCAGTTAATCGACTTCTGCATGGTGTAATTTGTTTGCTTTGATGGTAGAACTAATTTCAGATAATGGCAGGAGCTAGAACTTCCACTCAATTCATCATCTTGGAATGAAGAGGATCTAAGAAATCCAGATAAATTATATGAGATGACTGTACTACTTAATGCCCAAAGAGAGATTGCCGATAGAATCTTGGATGCACAATGGCAAGCTAAATGGCGTCAGGAAAAGGTTTGTTGACTCTTTAACAATTATTTCTGGGTCTTTCAATTGTTTGGTAACTTCGTGGGTTTCAGTTCAAGGTGACGGCAAGATGCTATTAATTTCTTGTATTGGATTTGCCACAAGCTCATCCATTCCTGAGTCACGCTTTCAGTGAATGCTTTATTCTCAATTTGAAAAAAAAATTTACATGATATTGTCACGGGCTGATGCTTCGGATCGAGACCGTGTGGCGACTTAGATGCCTTTAGATCGTGAGTCGCCCAAGCCAAGAGAAGCTCTAGGAGAGAATTTTTCTATTGCAAATGTTGGGTGAGATAAATGAGGGGGAGAGCTCCCCTATTTATACAAGAGTTCTTCTCAGTGACTACCATTGATTACCCTTAGATCTAATGATGGAGATTCCATCTCCCCATCTACCAACTACCAACATTCATTTAAGACAAGAATGCTCTAGAGCATGGTGTACTTAGAGCATCGCCTGTCTCTTGAGGATATTCAAGATGATTCACGCCCTAGAGGTTAAGACACTTCTAGTCTGATTGATCATCTGGGCTACATCATTGGTCAGTTGGGTTACGGAACCTCCGGTCCATGACACTATACTCTTACCACCACGCCGTCCATTGCGTTCACACAGAATGATTTATTTGATTTGTAGCTGAATGAGCTGTTGGAAGAGAAGGTGCGCCCTTACATTCAGGACATTGACAATAGTGTCCTTTCTCGGCCAATCGTCTTACAATCAAAAGCACAGGATCAGAAGGTTATCTCTCTCGACATATTTTTTTACACGTTTTTTGCATGGGTGCTGTCTTATTGACTTGTGTTTGAATATTTGTTGCAGAGGAAGCCACGGCAACGGAGATGGTGGTTCTTTTAAAGAAGAACACTGTTTAAGCTACTTGGCATTTCGGGGAATTTCATTCTTGATGGGCGTTTGGTTGGGCTGATGGCCTTCTATAAGAGCAATTTTCCTTCTTCAACTTCTGCATGGTTCTCTTGCAGCTTAGTTTATTCTTTCTTTCTTTTTAATTGCTTACAAAGTTAGGATGGATGACAGTCGAATATGCTCAATTTATGTATCGCGTTCTAAGTCGCAGCTTTGGAATGTGACCTAGCTAATCAAAATCTTGTCCAAATTTTGGTCCGTGTTCGATTCTCTTCTAGGATGGTTTTGGTGCACGACAGTAGAGTGATGAAAAAGAGATCCACCGTTGGTTTCATAGTGTCCCATTTAATTAAACCCGTGGTCAGATTGTTATTTGAAGGGTGAAGGTCAGGCGTAATGGTTTTGCTTGAACCGAATGTTCATATCTTCAATCTCTGTCCTCTACATAAACTTAAAATAGGGAAGAACGCGATGGCTAGAGCCAAAATGTCTTATGCTTCTCAGAGAGAGCTGCACTAAAGAGTTGCACCACGATTCCCCTTCGAACACTGCAACCCATGAACTTCCATCGTCTTTAACTTCTTTCGCTGGTTGATGATGCGGCATCCACATTTGGTATGGATGAACCATTGGATTGTCTGTTATCATGATGTTCAGAAACAAGCTGGAGAGCACAGGTTAATGAACTGAATTACTTTACTGTCTTCGAATGATTGACTAATGCAAGTTAGCATATGATGGTTGTTTCTCGGTAGAGGTCGGATTCTCTTTTGCTGCGGTTAGACAAGCTTCGCGTGGTGATACATAACGGGTTTACTCCGTTGCTTCTCCGTCAAGTATCAAACGTCGACTTTATAGAGAATGACATCTTCGGCTTAGAAAACCGCACTAAATTTGGGGTTTCGTCTTACAGCATTAATCAATCGTTGCTTGAATCCTGCTGCACCAGAAAAATCATTACCTTTTAGTTTTTCCAGGGGCCCCCCACCCCCAAAAAGAAGCATTGATCAGGGATAATTGTCTTGGCAGTCCGGCTAGCTCCAACATCTATCAACTTTGGACATCTGTAAACCCATCAACTTCATGTTTCCTCTACCGACAGGCAGCGATTTGATTGGGGAAGCCCCACCCCGCCTGAACCGCGACTATCAGCCAGCCACGTCCCAACGTCACATAAAAGCGAAAGGACGACGAAGAAATTCAGCCAAAAATTGTACAAAATCCACCGACATAGAAAGCGAAAATTATATAGACAGAAAAAAAAAGAATAATTGATTACTTCTTCTCATCTAAATATTTTTTATATAAAATTATAAATAAACTTTTTAACTTATTATAGATTTAATTTTATTATAAATTTTTTAATTTTTAATATTTTAACAATTTGTTAATAAAACGTTTCGTTCGATTTCGATTGGAAATTGTTTAAGTTGACTTAAACGTCAGACGTTTCACGTGATACGACTGAAACGACTGACCTCGACACGTGAGCAAATCTTTTTATTATAATCCCGCGGTGACGTGGCTACACGACTGAAGTTAACACTTTGGCCCCCATCATCAATGAATGTAGCAAGCGACGTGGCAACTCGCGAGTCGTGACAAGGGCAGACAAGTCATGTCACTGTCTTATCTGATCCGGTGGGTGGCGCACGTACGTACATATCCACACGACACATGGCTTCTCGTGTGAATCGAAAAACCCTAATAAAGCTTCGGCCCTTCTCGAACTTACATTGCTCCGAGAGGGATTGGACTAGTCAAAGCAAAGATGCTAAGATCATCTCGATAATGACGCCAACGAACAAAGCGCTCGTGATTATGACCATGCGACATGGGCATGGACCATCATGGGCAATTTTTAGCGCGACCGAGGCTGTAATGATTACAGGTGTGCGCCTCTTTTTTTTGGAACATGGAGTTTTAAGTTGAAGGGACGAGGAGTTTGTGGGAAAGAAAAAATCTTAATTTTGGCGAAGGATAATGTTAATTTTTACACGAAAATCCCACAGAACTTTGCAAACCGTGATGAACAAAAAGTCAAAACGAAAAAAAATAAGGCTAACGAGTAAAAAAAAAATTATTTTATCATCGGAATTTAATAGATTATGCAATTAAGGTTCTTGAACTTTGATTCCAATCGCCTTTCGCAATTAGTGCACTATTCGAAGCTCTGTGTGTCCACGGGAGACTCGCGTGGTACCCGCGTGTCGACTAGAAAATTCGTGGCCTGCCCGTCACGTCAAAAGTTCATCCAAAAACATGCTTCTGAAAAAATTGCAATGAAAGTTAGGTATTAATTGAAATGCAGATTCGACATTAGTTTGATTGTAAAACCATGAAATGGTATGGATATTTTTTTTTTGGGTTTTTTTTGGGGGGGGGTTGTACATATAATCTATGAATTTAAGCATCACTTTTTTACGTAATTTAAGGCGTGTCCATTTTATTTAATTTATATTTTAGTTAGGAGGGGTTGGGGTTGGTGTTCCTTTAAAGCAACTTTTAAAAGGCAGCCTCACAAGATGCGCTTGCGGTCTTTTTTTTTTTTTTCTTTCACGCCCCTAAAAGCGGCATGCATTCGTAAATGAATTGTTGTTAGATCTTTGGGAGTTGATAATAAACAGGGGAATTGATAATATAACGGTCTTTGTGATTGTTATATTAATAGTCTTTTTAGATCATAAAAAATAAAAATAATTAAAAATTATTGTGAATTTTATTCTTTCAAAAAAGTTTGTGATTGCCAATTAATCGGACCATATCTATGCATAAAAATTATATCTAATTTATCGGTTTTGAACAGAAATTAATGATTAAATTAGTTCATTTGGCTAATATTTTGATTATCGGATGAGTTTTACGGAGAGATCGAGCTTGGAATATTCTTTAGCTGCACCATTTTGGCGAAACTTGATATTTCCTAAAATCCATAGATCCTTGATTAATTTTGCAAAATCTTATCTTTGGTAGGCTTGGATTTTAATGAATATGTTGAAATCAAACACAATAACAAGGAGATCCCTTGCTACAAAAGAGGATGCTACTGCAGATTTGGGTGGGGAGGCGACAAACGAGAGAAAAAGGAGGTAGGAAGGAAGTAATGAAAGGAACGTGCAGAGAATTCACTTCGGCCATAGATTCTTCTTCGATTTCTTCTCCATCATTCATCTCCGTCGTATTTGAGTGTTAGACGACACGATGCTTCTTATTTGTTTCTAAATTTTTCATTTTGTTTTTGGTATTATAATTGATTGTTTGGGAAAGAATACATTTTCATCTATTTCATTCAAGAATTTTATTGTTAAATTAAATTTATGATTTTAGTTTGTGATTCAATTTCATACTCAAAACAATAATTTTAATTGTAATTTATGATCAAAGTCAACAATAATCTATGTGTGATTAAATCGTGCATATGCTAAGCTTAGAAAGTGAATGATGATAGTAGTCAACAAGATATGTTATAATTAGGATAGGCTATAAATTATCTTAGCGACTATAGCAAACAAAGAAATCAAATCAAATAAGAAAGCACCGTGAATTCGAAACTTAAAAGGTGATAACTTTCTCATAATTATTTAAACCTTATTTTAATTAACCAAATTTCAACATTAAATTAAATTACTTGGTAAAAACACACTCAAATTCGTCCTTAATTTTCCCTGCAGTTCGACCCATTCTCATCACTATCTATAATTAGTCATTTGAGTTTATTTTTTATCACCATGACACGATCACTAATGTAATGTTATTTTCACAATCACAAAAAAATGATTACGCTAGCAAAATCCATAAAATAACTAGACATTAAAAAAAAAACACAGTAGATTATTATTCCTGAGCTAACAATCAACTTAGGTAAGTGCTGAATGGAAGTGAATTTTTTTTTAATGCATTGAGAAGTTAAAATTACATGTAAGAATAGTCCTAAATTAAATGAAAGTTGATGCTTTCGTTAATAGAATAGCTGTCTAAAACTTGGCATAAACTTGGATAAAAACGTTTACTTATTTCTTGTCTGGTCGAAGTAAACTTCCTGAAATCTTACCCATGATAAATTACCATAGGCAGTCTCATGCATAATTAGTGCATAACAATTTACTGGTATAACGACAGTTCTTTATAACAAATATTTTATGAACTACAAATTCGTGAAAAATTAAATCTCAAAATGATTTTTAATTAATTATGTTTTATTTTTTGTGACAAAAAAAAACTATTACATGATCAATTCCTTTATTAAAACATAAAAATTAGAAAAAAGAATAAAACGATAAAGGGTCCCTTTCCTTTATTTCCTATTTTACATATACATCCATCTAAACGGATCACCTATGAAAAATTTTATAAACACGATCAAATTCCATCACGGTTTTTTTTTTTTTTTGGGTTCTGAAGATCAATATCTATATTCGAACACTGCACTGTACTCCATCCCAGAATCTCCATTAAATTTGCCCCAAAACCATCATCAGCAATGCCGTTGTCCACATACCGAGAGGATTCACCACTTGTGCGCCTGAGTTGCCCGGCGGAGGCGAGGTCATGTTAGCTGGGAGACCGCCTGGCGTCCCTGCTGGTGGAGACGACTGAGCTGACCCTCCTGGAGATGGTGAGGTGGTGGATGGCGCCGGCGGCGATGCTCCTGACGCCCCGGGCGCGGTCGCACCTGATGCTGGAGCTGTTCCTGTTGGAGCAGATGACGGCGGTCCGCCGCTCGGAGACGGTCCCGTCGCAGGCGCATGTGTTGGAGTCGTAGCTGGCGATGTCGACGGTGACGGAGACGAAGCCGGAGTACTCGACCCTGGCGCCGCTGTCGGAGACGGCGAGAGAGACGACGGTCCCATTGCCGGACCATGTGTTGGAGTTGCAGGTGGCGATGTGGACGGGGACGGAGACTTCGCCGGGGTACTCGACCCTGGAGCCGCAGTCGGAGTCGGCGACCGAGACGACGGTCCCATCGCTGGCGCATGATGCGTTGGAGTTGCAGCTGGCGATGTGGAGGACGCCGGAGACGTCGCCGGAGTACTCGACCCTGGCGGTTTCGAACCCGGAGCCGCCCCGGGAGCCGTCGCCGGAGTCGGCGAAGGCCTCTGAGGAGGCAGAGCTTTAGGCGGGGGCAGAGGAAGAGGGCGAGGCCTGAAGACGAGGACGACGACGGTCAGCTTCTGTCCGTTCCGACAGTTGCCGTCATGGCCGCTGATGAAGTAGAAAGGGCCGGCCCGGTCGAGCTGGAAGACGGTGTTGCCATCGTCCCATTTCTTGATGGGGTCGTGGGCGTCACACTTGTCGTAGCCGTCTTTGTTCACCAGCAGCACCGAGTTCTCTCCTTTCTTGTACTTGAAAACTGAGGCAGACAGAAATCAAGAAAAAGGGTAAGATCGTGAACACAAGACGTGATTCACCTTTCGTCCGTCGAGACTAATCGAAGCCGAAATCCTGGGGACTTACGGAGAGTGTCGTTGATCAAGAACCGGTTCCGACCAGCCCAGTGGGCGTAGTCCTCCTTGGGATGAACCACCCAGCCATCTCTGCCACCGATGTAGAACTGGCGAGCTTGGACTTGAACCAGTGACGACAGGGAACAGATGATGATGAAGACGCAGACGACGGAGAAAGAGGCGAGAGACTCGGGGACGAGAAAATTCATGGAGGAGATGGCTGTAGGGATTAGGGAGAGAACGATGCAATCGAGCTCGTACAAGTGATGACAGCGGGGCGAAGGACTTATATGATGGTCGGAGAGATATTAGCCACATTGATGTTTGTACTCGTGTAGCCATTAACGCCGTCGTTTGATGTCCTCTGCCTCAATTGACGATACCCAAGTGGCAGAATTAACTGAAGCTCCAGGGAGACAAAAGAAAAAAATTTAGCATTTTTTGGGGGGGGGGGGGGAGAGTCAATTCTTAATTTGTCATGCTATAATTAACTGAATTTGTCGAAGTTAACTTAGGAGGAAGCAATCGTTAAATGGTCGAATAAACGTGAGAGTGAGAGATCTTTTTGTTTTTTGGATGAAAAGAAAAATTTTCATTTCGCTTTAAATAGATGTATCAATAGCTCTCCCTAACTCTTCCGTAGGGTCTCTCTTGTATCTGCTACTGTCAATCCTCACCGTCCACCCACACCAGCTCGTGTTTAAACCCCCTCTATCTCCTGTTTTCTTTATATTCGTTTCTTTTTTCTTTATTTTTTTTAGTGCTTGCTCTAGATAGGCAAGCGCTTCACAAGTATTTTCAAGATTCATTTGCGGTTAGTTTGTCTGAAAACGATTTTGTAATCAACTGCTATCTATTTTATAGCTTTTATCTTCTGATCTAGAGTTAAATCTAGATTTTGGTTCTCTTCTGCTCCAATCTAGAGGTAGATTTGGAAGTGTTGCTTTAACTTTTTGGTGTTGTTATGTGTGTCTATAAGATGATAGTGCTAGGGATATCGAACTTGGGTGCGCAGCACTTTTTAGCAAAACCATAGTCAATGGATAAGAATTTCTCATCATATGTCTATCATTAATGATGATGCTAGATTTGATGATTGATCGTCGTATTAGTCTTGTAGCAATGAACTTTAATGCTACAACAGATCTGTTTTTTCGGAATAGGCTAGTCTTTGCAAGCAATAATAAATTGATTTACATTTTAGATTTTCTTGTTTTACTTGCTTTGTTGGATTCACTTATTTATCTTGAAGTCAAGTACTTCTCTTGTCATGTGAAATGAAGATATTCGTTCGGACCACAAAAAAAAAAAGGAAAGAGAAAGAGGTACATTACTTCAACATAAAAATAAAAATCAAATAAATCAAGTAAATCTAAAAAATAAATCAACATTGTACAACTAAGGGTGAGCATGGGCCGAGTAGATCAGGTTCAGACCTAGACCCTAAACTCAAACATGTTATAATCAGTTCTCAATTCTTGAAATCAAGACCCAATTCTATTTATCTTGGAACCTATTTTGGAACCGATCTTATTTTTTGATCCGGTTACAGGGTCTACTCAGTTTCCTTATATGTGAGAATAAAAACAAAATCTTACGGTTACATGAATCTTTCACAATTTAGTTGTAAAAGCTCAATAAAAGAGGAATGAAAGAGAAAAGAAGGGGCATAAATCAAAATGAGGACAGAGAGTTTCCTCATAAATTACAACTTCGACAATGCGTAACTAAATTTGACAGAGAAAGATACGTATTACTCAATTAATCAACTCTGCATATTTAGAAAAAAAAAGAATCTGTATTTACATATGTAAATACTCCCCAATGCTAAATTGAGCTTAGATATCAAATCACATAACATCAAAAGGAAGAAATAATCTTAAGATTATTTGTTCTCCGAAGTGAGCATGTTACAAAAAGCAAGACTATGACTGTAAAACTAACTTAACGAAGATTTAGTCACTTATATATATATATATATTTCAAATAGCATATAAAAATCGATTCTATAAATTGGTCCGAGTGGGTCTTTACAGAGAACCGAGAATCGGATCGATTTCAACCGGTTCCCAAAAATTGAAATCAATTCCTAAACCGGTTTGAACAAGAATCAATTCTCGATCCTGTTTTTTGGATGATTCGATCCAAGTATCGGGCAAACCCGGTCTGATTGCACATCCCTATGTACGACTTGCACAGATTCGCTTATTCCACAAAGATGTATCAAAGTGCAATTGACGACTTTGCGAATCTCATATCAACCGATGTGCGAATCTCATATCAACATCGCTTATGCCGAGATTTTTTTATCCAATGACTACGGCTTTGGCAAAAGATGACATGTACATAGAATTAGTATCCCCAACACCATCACCGTATGGAGATAACAACAACCTCAATAAGTTGGAAAACAACAGATGACGCCTTGTAAATTCCAGATCAATTTATAGATTGGAATAGAAGAATATCCAAATCTAAATATAACTTTAACTCTAGATCGAGAAGGAAGTTTTGCAAATAAGATACTAGCTGACCATGAAATTATTTTCGGATAAGTCAACCATCGAGGTAGTAAGGAAACTGCCACTCGACTATAGGAGCAAGCACCAGAGCCGAGGTGAGCGAGCGGATTTGAAGTAACGGATTTTTTTGAGATGCTCAGAGTTTGAACTCTAAGCTATCCGAAAAAGCCCATCACGTGGAAGAAGAAGTTGATAGGACGTTTGCAAAATCAACGAAGAAGTCTTCGAGTAAAAGTTGAGGATATAGAGAAAAAAAAAAGCTAAAAAAAAAAAAAAAGGAGAGGACGGGCGAGAGGGAGAGAGAGAGATCTCTCTCTCTAGAAAGTTGCCGCTTTCTGGAGAGCTTGGGCGGTGGTTTGGGCAGGGAGAGAAAACCCTAGGAGAGAGCCGATTTCGGGAGAATGAGAGATCGCATATTCTAAACTGGTCGAAAAGCAATAAAAAAATCAGATTATCACCCATATTTGTGATATCTGTGAATACTAGATAGTAAAATTATTCGAGAAAAGAAGGTAAGAGAAAAAAAAAAAAAAGACTCGTCGCAATTTGAGGGCTGCCTGTGATATAGTGATTATCACAAGTGCTAAACTTAGAGTGAATCTTACTCACTCTGCGTATTGGAATTCATTTCCTGAAAAAAAAAAAACCAGAATCAACCGTTCGGATAGATAAGAAACCCATTTAAAATATTTACTTTTTTTTTTTACCACTTCTTATAGACTTGTACAATGTGTTAGCCTCCTTTCGGGCCGGCAAAGTGCAAAAAACTTGGGCCCTCTCGCATGCAATTACGAGCGTGGGCCTCTAAATTCAGTAAAACATACATGCCAAGAAAAACACAATCGAGTAGTTTTTACACTCCCTTTTTTTTTTTTTTTGGGCCCCTGTTTCACGCTGGAATGATCATCACGCGCACCACCTTCATGTGAAAATGCAAGTAGAGATTCATGCCGCTACATGCAACACCGCAAGCCTCGCATCGAATGGGAGACGGTTCATGAAGCCCCGTGTTGTTATAAAATCTCGTATCGGATTGCAAGGCTCTATTAAGTGAACAGCTCCCGATCGCCGCCTTGTGGGGCCATTCAGATCGCTCCTTTCGAGGCTTATTTATAGATGGTATCGTGACGAGGTTTCCTCTCAGTCAATTAGTGGTTTTATGCAAAACCGTGACGAAAGTATTGTGAGAAAAATATTTCCCATTCTCTCATCGTGCTGGTTTCCACGAGATATTGTCTGATATTCATGTGATCTGATTTCCCTTTTACTTTGGCACCATGTAAACGTGGCCCGAAAAGCTAGTAAAGGATGGAAACGAACCTTCATAATGGTAGGACGGTTGAATCTCAAGCCCAGCCCAAGCCCAAAAAAAAAGCCTTTGACAATTTCCACGAAGCATTGGCGAGCCCAAGCCCAGCCTGGTTGATTCGGGGGGGAACATGCGCACGGAAATGGAACAGGCTTCTTTTTATGGCCGAAAGATGGGCCGGGCTTCATGACTAGATTTCACTGTGCAAGTGTCGTCCGAGCATAATGGTAGGACGGTTGAATCTCACAAAACCAGACTTGCATACTTAGCTCCTTTGTTTCACGAAAAACCATTGATTTAGGGAAAAAAAAAATCCTAACTTTAATCGTTAGTATCTCTTGAGAAAACGGGCAATGGAAAATATTCTTATTATCAACCCAACATTTAAGAATGGGTAGTCAATTATAATAGAAATACCCCTTATTGAATCACTTTTTTTAAGCGATAACGAGGATTAAAATTAAGAATAAAAATTTCAAGTTGTTACTTTTCGGCGAAATAAAGAGAGCTTTAGATCATTTCTGTATGGTGTTGCAACACAAAATTGTGTGCATCACGTGTTATTCATTGACTGTTACTGAATCTTGGAAGGATGAGCCTCTTTTCACTCCCAATTGTACTAAAATACACACCGTTCTAAGTTGACTCACAGAATTACTCGCTGAATATTAAATTGATCGTGCATTTACTATCTCTCTCTCTCTCACACACACAGAGTGAATGTATGTGTTGGATACATTTTTCTTTTTTGGAAAAAAATTTCAAATAAAAATTTAAAGTGCTTTTATTTTCTCAAATAAAGCTCTGAAGTGCTTTTATTTTCTCAAATAAAAAGACTGAAGTGGACCTTATTTTAAATAAAGTCTCAAGTGACTATCTCAATATTAAAAAAGTGCTTAACCTTCTAGCTAGTCAAGAGCCTTTTTGTCTTTTGTCTTTTTGTTTTTTGATATATTTTTTTCCTTTGTCTATTCTTTTCTTTTCTTTTCACTGGTAGCCAGTCTACCAGCCAGGTTATCTACGGGCAATGCTTGGAGAGGGCTAGGCAAGGGCCATCCTAGAAGGGCACAAATGATCCCTAAGCGAGATCGCCTTGCTCGCGACCGACGAGGGATGGCCTCAAAATGCCATGTAATTTGCTATGAAATTTGCGCTAAATAACCATGTCCATGTTATTTAGGCTCTTTCTAAATCAAATTAAGATCACAACACTCTCAATGCTGTAAATTACGATATTATAGGATGACAATCGGTGAGGACATTCTCTAGTTATAAAGTGCAATGGGATTCATCTTGCGAATTTAAGAGATTTCAAACCATCTAAATTGGCTTTTGTGTTAATTTTAACAATCGGAGAACTTCGCGAATTATAATCTTTCTTAGGCTGGTAAATCGCTTCTAGCGACGATCCTCGTAATGAATGGTGCGCACCTTCGCAGTAGTAACATCTCTTCAGACAAAGTAAATCCACCTTTGAAGTAGCAATTTCTCTTGTAATCAGCAAATCAAGATCCATCTCGTTTATACTCACTCTTAGCCAATCGCTACCAAAATCTAATCGTAACAACAATATACCTTATGGCGTCGTAAATGCAAAGCGATGCTTGTTAATTATATCATGTGTCCTTTAAATATGTTTCGGCTTAAAAAAAAATACCAATAAGTGTGTAAACATCTATAAATAAAAATCATCTCCCAGGTTGCGAATTATCTCACATGTTATGGTCTGGTTTTGCCCAGAGACAGCATGGGACGAATTAAGAATGGTTGTCGATGGGCGGCTGCCGACCAGAAGTCTCTCGCGGCAGACGCCGGACAGGAACTTGAGACGGACCTATCTCTTTCCAAGTAAATGCCAAACCAAAACGAGAGGAGTTGGTGACCGGCGCTGGTCTACTTGAAGTCACTTCAGACATCCTTAAAGGTCACCGTAATGTGGAATTTGGGAGTAGAGCTGTGGACAAATACTGACAACATGGCATCACTGGTTTGACTCGTGTAAAGGGAAAATTATCTGATCACTTGTAAATTAATTATATCAATAATAAAGTTTGTAATTTTATCAATTTAATCCTAAATTTTTGCGCAAATTTTTTTAATGTAATAATTCTGACCAGCTTTTACCCAACGTGGTGGTGTGCCGCGTAGAACGGCTGACAATGACCAGATCGTCATGTACGCGATTTCGATAGGAATTGACCGAGATGGCTCTATTGGAGTTTTGCGCAAACGCTTAGAATTAAATTGGAAAAATTAAAAAGTTCATGATCGAATTGATATCCGTATTATAATTTTAAAATTGATTGGGTAATTTTTTCCCCCAAACTACCATCCCCAGCTCCAATCTTTTATAGGGATCTAAAACTTTCTTTCGTGATACTATTTAGAGTATTGGCGATATGAAAAACAAGTTTGATAGATTAGAACATGCATGACAACATTTCTAGAGTATAATTTCTATACCATAAGTGCTTATAGAGCAAAAATCTATTTAACAATGTAACTTCTAAAGTAAAAATTTATTTGATTATACGGCTTCATTTTTATACTTTTGAAGCAATTTTTTTTTTTGCTCTAAAAGCAATTTTAAAGCCACTTGAAAAAATTAAAAAAAATTACTTCTCTCTATATGTTGATTTTCAGAGCAAAAAGTGTTGCCGTGTGCGCCCCCTAGTGTCACTCCGGATGAAGAGTTCGAAATCTATCATGGGATTTTTTTTTTGTTGATATTAATTAATACGTAAGTGAGGAATTGCTCTTAATTTAGAAGGGGGCCAAGTTTTATTTTGTCTTTTTTCGGTTCTTTGGGCCAGGGCAAGGGGGACGATGGGGACAACTCCGATGTTTTATTTTTTTCTTGATTTTTTTTTTTACAATGTAGCCTTCTATGTACGATGTGGACAACACCGATCGTACCACCTCAATCCCAAAGTCAGCTTGCCCGAGCATCGATTGATCAGTATTTAATTTTTATTCTTAAAATTGACTTGATTTTGTAAAAATACCGTTAATTACTTTAAAAATCTTAATTTATTATATTTAAGTGTAATCATTATTCAAATATTTCAGTAAAAATTTAGAGGAATTAAGGGATTAGATTTGTTTCCTCTTATTACTTCTCCTTGCCTGACGATCACTACATCACAGCATATCGCAATAAAAAAAAAATCCGCAATATTAATATAGTCTTGGCGGTCAATCTTGTCATCCTCAACGAGACAATAGTAGCGATTCGCACATCCCAACAACTGGCCGGCGGCATTGAATTTAGGGCCGTTCGTCCGAAAAACAAAATAAAAAAAGAAATTAAGGTTGCGCTAGGGGAACGGCACGGTGACTTCCTACAGCTGACGGTGTAATTTGGAACAGTCATTTTGCTTTGTGAAGTGCAGACCGCAAAATCATATATACACATCGCATTTTGCATTGTGGGGGGTGCAGGCTGATGTTTGATATGGCTCTTTCGTCGATTCAAATTTGCTGACGTGGCTTCCATCGCATTAAGATTGAACATGAAGAGTTACATTATCCGAGCAATTTTTTTTTCCTCAAATCAGGATGTAATAATCAGAGTCGTCAAGTAATGATAAACATGTTAACGCCTTAATTTTTCTTTTCCTTTTTTAAAATAGACGGATAAAAAAAGATAGACACGTTGACAAAGCCATGTTAATAAGTAATGTCTAATTTGTTTTTTGAGCAAATAAAAGAACCGCGTTATCGTATTGAATAAATTAAAATTTTAAAAGTAAAATTGTATATTTAGTTGAAGTTTAGGATTAATTGTGGGAAATTTTCTTTTTTCTTTTTCCAGCACCTCAGGATGACCGGGTGCACGGTATCCACCCCATATAGAAAGATCTCACGAGAAAGTTTCATATAATTTCTACTGTTGCCACCTTCTTTGGACTTATTACCCAGGAGAGTACAAAAGCAACGGAGAAACGACCAGGAGATCAGTAGTTGATACACCGCCAGAAACAAAAAGCTGGTGGTGGTGGTGGACCCCGTGGTGGTGGTGGTGGTGGTGAATAAGAGAAGATAAGTACGTCCAATTAGCCATCATCGAAACGGAACGATGAGTTCATATCATTCCTTGCCTCTGCTTCAACCTGCTCATCATGAAGAGGAGGAAGAAGAAGAAGAAGAAGAAGAAGAAGATCACTCCATCACAAGGAGACTCAAATGGTGGCAAAGGGTGTTGGACGTGGAAGAAGCCAAGAAGCAAGTGCTGTTCTCCATGCCCATGATCCTGACCAACCTCTTCTACTACGGGATCCCCTTGGCATCCGTCATGTTCGCCGGCCACCTCGGCGAGCTCGATCTTGCCGGCGCCACCCTTGCCAACTCCTGGGCCACCGTCACCGGCTTCGCCTTCATGGTAACCGCTCAATATGGCAATTTCTCCTCTCTTTGTTCTCTTGAATATCCACACATGGTAGCTAACATTAATTACTTCTTCTTCTTTTTTTTCTGGTATAAGAAAAGAAATGAAGTGAATTCATCTTGAAATATTTAACAAGAGTTGAATATAAACGGGACGAAGGAAAACTATTGGAGGACGAGGAATTAGTCAGACGCGTGATTGTTGCCTGTTGGGCGTACCTACCCAGCTTTTGATTTCTTTTTCCACTTATTACAATCTTTGATTATTATATTATTCCTCGGCAGCCTGATGAATGCGTATCCAAACTGTTCTTTGCTTCTGTTTAGAAATCTTTCCAGAAAGAACAAGTTGGGTCTCGTGTGACGCTCACCCAAGACAGCAAAGTGTACCATCCACACTTCACCAGAATGTGTTCTAACAGATATTAATGTTAGCACTAATGTTTTGATCAATTATTTTTCACATAAACATCGCAGTGGCCCCATCGTCGGCTTTGATTCCTCCGATTAAGGGTAACCATTACACGGTATATACTCTCTTTCCGTCGCTCACAATCCGAGAGTTCAACTTCACGCCGAGTAATTGTTAAGGCTCAACTCGTAACAGTAATCACATAGGGAAGATCACCCCGACTTGACATTTTGAACTCCGAAACTATGATATCAGTATGGAAAAGTAGATTTCGTAGATGGGTAGCTGCAGATTAGATTATTAGAAGACTGCATGGACTGCGCAGTGACATGGAAGTTTTATGACTCTCATTTGTCGATGGACATACGAAGAATCGATCTGAGTTTTACTCTGACATGATTATTCTACATAGCATGATTGCTCGTTTCATGCATTTTGTTTGTACTTGGTTTTTTTCATTCTCTTGTGTTCTTAGACCGGCTTGAGCGGAGCACTTGAAACTCTGTGCGGGCAAGGATTTGGCGCAAAATTATATCGGACGTTGGGAATTCATCTGCAAGCTTCCTGCATTGTATCCTTGTTCTTCTCCATCCTAATCTCCATACTTTGGTTCTTCACCGAGCCTGTATTGATCCTGCTTCAGCAAGATTCGCAAATTTCGAAAACGGCGGCTCTCTACATGAAATTCCTCATCCCGGGGATTTTCGCGTACGGGATTCTGCAGAATATCCTGAGGTTCCTGCAGACGCAAAGTATTGTATTACCACTGGTGTTGTTCTCGGTCGTTCCGTTTGTCATGCACATGGGCATTGCATATGCCTTGGTCCACTGGACAGTGCTTGGTTTCGAGGGAGCTCCATTGGCGGCTTCAATTTCTTTGTGGCTGTCAGTTCTTGTGTTGGCCATTTACGTCACTTGTTCAAAGCGGTGCGAGAATTCTTGGGACGGAATTTCGTTTGAGTCATTCAGCTACATCTTCACTAATTTGAGATTGGCCTTGCCTTCGGCCGCAATGGTTTGGTACGTGAGCTCCCTGAATTGTTATCTGTCATTTATCATGTTGAACTCATCATCGTTGCTTAACAATTCTACTGACTTAACTGCCTATAGTTATTTGAAGTCAAAGCATGAATCTTTTCTCTCATAGCTAATCTTCTGAGGGTTTATGTCAATTGAGTTCTAATTTCAAGTTTATATTCTGCTGAAGGAGCATGTGTAACGAATAGTCCGACTGTTCATTTCGTCATCCTAATGTGGTCTAAACATATTGGACAAGTTGATAATATTCTGGTCAAAATGTTTAATAAGCACAGTGATGTTCTCCCTTGATCTACTGTCGTCGTCAGCTTGGAATATTGGGCCTTCGAGATTCTGGTTTTCCTAGCAGGACTAATGAAGAACTCTGAAACAACTACTTCCTTGATCGCAATGTGGTAGGTATCGCTGTTGCGTATCTTGTAATGCTTCTGCATTTCTCGTCGCAGAAGGATGGAACTATCATTCTCAGTTCTCATGTCTGTTCTTTGCTTTGAAATTTTTAGCGTGAACACGGAAACTATCGCTTACATGATTACATATGGACTCAGTGCTGCGGCCAGGTTTGTGCGCACACTTGTCGCCATTCTTGTTGTCTTACATCCTCCGATGGCTTCGGCTTGTGAGTTTCGTTTTCATTAATCTGCTAAAAGAGAAGGGTTGTGCAGCACAAGGGTGTCCAATGAATTGGGAGCGGGCAATGGCGACCGAGCAAGGAACGCAATGGCCGTGACACTTAAGCTCTCTATCTTGCTAGCGGTAGCCTTTGTACTGGCTTTAGCCTTTGGACACAACATTTGGGCTGGTCTGTTCAGCGACAGCAGCTCGATCATAACCGAATTCGGCTCGATGACGCCCCTGCTTGCCATCTCCATCACAGTTGATTCTGTCCAAGGGGTCTTATCAGGTACAAATATTGCACAATTTGAATGAAGGGCATGTCACAAGCTCGTCACAATTCGTTTCCGTTCCTCTTCTAATAGCTGACAAGGAGCGAACTTTTTTGCTGAGTCAGGGGTGGCTCGGGGATGCGGGTGGCAGCATCTGGCCATGTACGTCAACTTGGCGACGTTCTACTGCATCGGGGTTCCGATCGCAGTCCTTCTCGGGTTCAAGCTGGGGCTACAAGTCAAGGTGAGAGCAACCTTTCAATGAGCCCTCCTCTGGATGGTGACTGCTCTGCTTTGATACTTCAGCATTTCCTAACTTAAAACTGTGTCTCCTGTTTCTTGCGCAGGGTTTGTGGATAGGCCTAATCTGCGGTCTCTCCTCGCAATCTGCCACACTTCTGGTGATCACCCTCCGGACAAAGTGGAACAGATTGGATCTCTCGGTCGACATGGATAAGGAAGATCCTAGTACACCACGTAGTCAAACATATGTAACCTAGCAAATTTCCAAAACAGTTCATTTGTCTTCTTCCCGCACATGATTTAGAGCATCATGGCCTAGCAAGCGACATTTTCACTTGACCCGAAACGCGTATCTTAAAAGTAGAGAAGCCATTGGAAATCCATGCCCTATGGCTATGGGTATTGGCATCTGGTTATGCAAAATGTATTGGTCAAGTTGACAGATTTTAGTGGATTAGTGACAATAGCATGCCAAAAAAAAAAAAATGGGTCTTTGTGAGCAAATTTTGCCAACCAAACTCCCACTTGGGCCTGGTGTCGGGCCCGGGCGTGAAAGACGGGTCCCTACTAGGCCCAATGATGGGGTAGAGAATGAGAAAAGGTAACATTATGCGTGGCCCATGGCCCACGACAAGCACGGCTTTAAGGACACTAGTTAACGACCATCATCAAATATTGACATCGACATAAGATGATACATTTAAAAGTGCATGCATACACATAGCTGTCTGTACACACACCTATACAGATGGACAGATAATCATCGGAAGTTTGCGAGCTAATGTAATGCGATTTCCTAGAATTAGATGTCAAACCGACACATGTTCAGTCAGACTATGGTCATAATGTCTTTAGATACATTAGTGCGGGCTGCCAAGAGAGAAAAGCTCGAGCTGCTATTGGGATTCGCCATGTGTTGGGTGGCGATCGTTCCTTCGACTAACACTCATTTATCTCGGCCTAAATCAAGCCGATCATCGCTCGATACATTTTTCCAACTGGATTTACCGATCCGTGAATGAACTATCATTCAATTTGGCGTGCAACACGTGAGTCCACGGGTCATTGAAGTCATGTCATATTACTTCGTCGATCCGTAATGTTGCTTTGGCCGCATCAGGTCTATTCGGCCACGTTTATCTATGTTGCTACCCAAAACTCTAGGGAGAAAAGATTGATTTGAACTTCAAAAAGAATTGAACGAAGTTAGAGGGTCAAAGTGCTGGAGAGAGAGAGAGAGAGAGAGAGAGAGAGAGAGAGAGCATGTCTAAGCATGTCCCTCGAAAGCGAGGACTGATTAGAACAAAGGTTAGAAAATCCACTCATACTTCATCCCCATAATCCACCATGCATGATAACAAACGTGTTGGAGGAGATGAAGTATACCATCTTCTCTTTTCCATCAAAAGCTGACTTATGAGAGAGAGAGAGAGAGAGAGAGAGAGAGAGAGAGAGAGAGGTTGCAACTTTGGACGAAACCCTAAAAAGCTAAAGGCAAGAAAAAAAAGCAAGAGAAGTCTTATCATTCATGGTGGCTTTACGTGAAGGAACTCCACAATCCCCATCAAGGTTGGAGGGTGAAGTCTCCATGGAACCTTAGTGCACAAGTTTGGTTTTGAATCATGAGTCCTTTTTCAACAAAGGTGGCTAAAGTGGAACCATCGCGTGGTGAATGCCATGCCATTGCCAAATTACCATCATTCCACCCTTTGTCAAATCTTCCACCCCTCCTGTCATTCGCTTTTCACCACAGCCATACGAGTCACAAGCCATAATAAAAGGGGGGAGACACCTCAATCATAATTCCTTTGCGAGGGAAAAAAATATATACATATCTTTTGGGTACATAATCATATCTTCAGTGGTGACATGATCCGATAGATCAAAGGGACGCGATGTTAGGAAATCATGACGTAATATCGTAATTTGGCGCGCATGGAATCAAAGTCGCGTCTCATGGTTTATTTATTTTCTTATTCAGCTTAGATTCGCAACATCACATCGTAATATCATGATGTGTAATGCATAAAATCAAAGTCGCGTCTCATGGTTTATTTACTTTGTTATTCGACTTAGATCCGCACGAACCGGCCCGTTTCACGTTAATTGAATCTCCGAAATAGTATTCCGACTAACCGTACAAAGTATGACCATTTAAGGATGGACCTTACTCATGGATGACGTCGCAAGTTTTCGTCCATCCGATGTGGATCTCGGGATGTTGTGCAGATACTGATAGGTATTGATAAAATTCAAAAATGTCAAAGGGAGGAAGAGAGGAAAGAGGAGGAGGTCGCCTCCGTCAGCGACACCACCATCCGTACGGCGGCGACGGATGTCCCATCGTTTGAGTAATAGGATTTTAGTAGACCTCCGACGCATTTCCTCTCCACTACCAATGCGATTTTGGGGATTCAAAATCCCACGAGGTGGAAATGATGCAGGTCGAGAAATTTTTTTCCCACGTACTAGGGCGGCGGATATAATTCTCTAATATCCACCGATGGGATCTGCGCCTAGAAAGTCGTACGGGTTGGTCCGGTGGCTGCTAGCTAAATTGACGATTCCGAAGCCCGATCTTCAAACTTCAACAGATTAGGTACTTCGCACAATCTTAGTTGCAACTAATCGTGATTGCCGCCGGGGATTCAACGCATGCGTCGCCCAAGTCTATGATCGATGTTTGTGTGTCTCCGGGGAAAAAATTGAAACAAAAAGGCAAGGGTAAAGGGTTCCGTTGACATTGCGTCACTTAATCGTCAATGATATAGACGAATTGGGACGCTCGGCCCCGGAGAAATGAACGTCATTTCGGCATATATATATATATATATATATATCGCATGATTTATTTTTCTCAAAAGTCATGTTAATGAATGCCTCGGATGCACTTTCCAAGCATAGTTAATTGGGGGGACAATTACCCCAAAAAAAATTTTATAAACATATTGCGTATTTGTCAATTCAAGTCATAAACTTTTTAATTTGATCAAATTAGTCCAAACATTTTGAAACATTTGTCGATGTAGTTATTCCATCCAATTTTGGGTAGAAATTATTTTTGTGATGGTCAAGTCAATGCTGACTATATCTATGCTGACATGGACGATTTTTGCATTTTTTTTTTACAAATATTTTTTCCCTTTCTTCCCCCGTTAGTCATTGGGCCTTTAGCAAAGGTTGCCCACACCTAGTCTGGCAAGAGTCAACCTTATTGGCCCTTGCTCGTGACTGATTACGGGTAGAGGAAGAAGGAGGAAAAAAATTAGAAATTAGAAATTTTAAAAAATCGTCCACATAAGCGATCTTACCACGTAAGAATCCCCGAGTAGGAAGGTTTGCATCGGCATATTGTCAAAAAAATTTAGAACTAAATTGATCGAATTGAAAAAAAAAACATAACCGAATTGGGAACTAGTCAATTTTCAAAAATTAATGTCGCACAACACAAAAACAATTCGTACATTAAAAAATACAAAGAAAAGGAATAATGTGATTCTTCACAAAACCCTTTTCTTCCCGACCTTCAATTTCATTAATTTATGCACGCAAATCTACGGATGAACTAGACCCATAGGAGAACTGAACCGGATGAAATCAGTCCAGTTCCAAATTCTAAGATATATATGATAGATTACAAGTTTCAAAATTTGGCGAATGGTTTTCATGGGTAAGTTTCAAATTCTATGGACAATTTTTTTTAGTGTTTTCTTATTCTTTATTCTCATGTAATCCCGCAGCATTTCATAACTTTGATAATGAGTGTGTAATATGAAACTATTAGTCTGAACTTTCATTTTCAGTGATGTCCACAACTGAGATTTTTACATTGTTAGCATTTTACATTTTACATGTGTATAATAGCAATTGTGATCATTATAGATGGTGATTCAATACGGTCATTCAATTAAGAATTCATATGCAACTTTGATAGACCCTATAATCAATCATTAAATGTGTGACAAGGTAGATTTTAGATTCTAGAGCATGCACGAGAGATTTCAAGTTTTCAAAATTAAAAAATCGATTCGAATAGGTCACCTCAAATGTGGGCCGACCCTTGGATTCACATACTCTGTTTGAGATTTGTCTTTTTTCTCCTTTGTTTTTTTTCCCTGCTTCCTGAAAGTATGGTAAGCAGTGAAAGAATGAGAGGTGGGTTCGGTGAGAGGTCACGTGAAAGTAGGTAACGAGTGGTTGACCCGACAATGGAGTGGCTGGGAACTGTCAGACACATTTGCTTGGATCACGGCCGCCGAAACCCCCCGTGACGTCCGCTCACCGTCGTCCGTTCTCTTTCCACCGGCTGCTCCCGGTCAACAAATCTCCCGTCACCTCTTTGACTCGACAACCCCCCGCCATCGCTTCCACCCTTGTTTTCGCCCACTCCCCTCGGTCCCCGTTCCACCACTTTCAGCTCGGGCGCGTGCACGGACACGCGCCGCTCGGGCAAAGTACCTCGGCACATGCACGCATTGCGCACCTGCATGATGGGGTGCGCATGGAAGTACTCATTTGCTCCACATCCGCGGTCGAGGCGTGGTCTTATATCTGTGGATCGATTTCGTGTGCGTTTCATCATGAGAAATTGCCAGAGCTGCTTTTGGACAATGGAGTCGGTCTCGATTTCTCCACGTGGCCTATTGAGTGATATTTACATTGCGCATATGGTCGCGAACAGGCGGACGGCGATCTTCTAAAACTAATAGTTGACCGGCTCTTCTCCAGCCCGAGCTATCTTTACAAGTCTCATCAGATCATTCTCTCGGCATTGATTGAATTACCAAAGCTAATTAATCAAGATTAGACATGGGCACCGGCTAAGGCCGTGCATGATAACGTAGATTTGTCGGGCGTTGTCAAATTGTTTTCACCGAAATCCACGTCATTGTCATAAACACTCGTCGCCGTAAGAAGTTCATCGGCTCTCGAAAAGTTTTGATGACAAAGCACTTCTATCTCACAAAATGCATTGTAACTCGCAATCATTGTTAAACTCATATACTACGTTTCATGTACCCATGGATAATAAGTTTTGAAGCGACGTGGCTTGAACCTCTACGGATTTAATGAAATCGATCAATTTAATCCCATTGTAATGACGATACTTTTGTTGTTATACATGCATTGCATTAGGAAATATCGAATTTCTACATTCATGCGTGCCTCCATTTTTGTTTAGATTCGGATAGATTAAAGGATGAAATCACAACTATTGCACTTTTTTAAGACCCATATACTATTCATGATAATAAATGATCTGCCATTAATCCGATCTTTTGGGACCCATATTCAAATAAGATTGGTTGGTTAAGAAGACCAAGTAAAGCCTTCTTTACACATGGGTATTACCTTAAAAAAAAACCCCAATCCTTAGATTAAGTCCCCATTATACTTCAAATTTTTTTCGTCTAAAAAGTCTAAACTTTAGGTATAATTTCAATTTTATCTTGAACTCTCTTTTGTGTATAAGATAAAATACCCATTTTACGTCTAGTCCCAATTCCATCCTGATTTTTTTTTTGTTTAAAAAAAATCGGCAAATTTCACTTGAGTCCTAAATCCCCCATCCCCCTCAACCTCGCCGTTAATATATTGCCCAAGTAGCCGTTGGTTATTCGAGGTGGCATCCATGTGTCCTTACCGATATGAAATTTAGGCGTTATGTTAGAATTTTTTTAGGAAAATAAATGTTGAAGGTAAAATTGAGATTGGACCTAAAATAAACGGTTTTTTTAAGATAAAAAAATTTTACATAATTTTGGAACGGAGCTCAAAGTTGAGTTTTTTTTTTTCCTTTAGGCAATAGACTTTTTACACACGGCGACCATGCAGTGAATTCATGGGCTATAAACCCCCTCCTTGATTTTGTCTCCACACGCGCATGATGGAAACGTGGACGAGCCAGGCCACTGCTCTGCTCTATTGGGAGAGAGCGCTAGTTAGACCCGCACCAGCCAAAAACATGTCCCAAAAGCTCTCTATGATCTCCCTCAAAACCCCACCACTTTCTCCCCTAATCAATCACATTACTCACTCCCCCCACAAAGCGACATCCACGAAAAGGGACAAATGTAGGCATTGACAATCAGACCAAAACCTGGGTTCGGCCGTGTGAAGCCAAAGAAGGAAAAATGGGAATTTGGGCAAAAGAAATTAGCAGGAAAACGGGTCCAAGGAAAAGTCAGCTTTTGGGTCCCCATTTCAAACGTCGTCACTTGGAATCTCAGTGCTAATTTGTAGTTTCAATTCGTAGGGGAAACGAAAGAATTCGAGGGCGGTTCTCGTTCCGCAGGAACCGGATAAGCATCGAGCGTTTTCATATGCTGTCGAAGGCGACTTAAAGAGATATGCCAACGCGATGATTCGAGTTGGAAAAAGAAGAAGGACGAGCTTATAAACTTTTAGTCTTGTAATTTAATCCGATCAAATATTCGATTTTTAACTGGAATTTTTCCTTTTCCGTGTTGCACTTGAGACCAACCCCATTTCCGTTGTTTGTCGTCGCTCTGATTTTGAAATATCGGCTTTGCTTTCCCTTTTTCTTTCCTTTACACCTCCATCCCCTCCCTTCTTTTTCGCAATGTTCGTTTGACAAAAGGGAAATGCAGCGAGGGCGACGTCTTTGTTTGAATTCGCGAGCAGGGAATTAGGACCCACGAATAAAAACAAAGAAAGGGTGAAAGAGAGAGAGAGAAAAAAGTGAAGAAGAGAATTCACCCACTGTCGTTGTTGGGTTCTCAGGAAACTCTTGCTTCACTTGCAAGTGACGGTAGCTGCGCGGTAGCAAATCTCAAGGTCTCTGCTGGCGGTGCCTCTTCGCCGGTAAAAATTTCATTTCTTTATCGTGTTTCTCAACCCTCTCTCTCGCTCTCCTACTCTCTCACGCTCTCTTTTGGTTTTGCTGCTTCAAGATGCGATTCTTTTTGAACCACTGAACTGATCTTGGGATCTGATATTGAGTGGAGCGCCATTTGATCGTTGTTGCTGGCTTGTTGCTTCGCTTGCAAGCGCCGTATTCTTGGCGGGGGTCTTTTTTTGTCTCGTGGGTCATTGTGTTTTGGGCTGCGCGAGTTGAGGCAAGCTTCTTTCCGAGGGTTTATTATTTTAACTGTGCTCCGAAGAGAGGCTTTAGCTGCTTCTGGTGCTAATTTGCATTCAGTGCTATTTGCTTCTGTGGTTCCTAGGCACTTGCTGAGCACCCAAAAAAGAGGAAGAGCAAGTCCAGTGTGCTGTTTCTTCATGGAGTGACATTTGAGCTCTTCACATGCACAGTTGAGCTCAGTTGCCTTTTGCTTCTTTCCTTGGTCCATGGTCTGAGGATTTGTTTTCGGATGAGCATTGGCGGAAGCAGGTGATGCTCTCGCTGTTTCAATTTGTCTGTGAGATGCAATTCGGCATGTGGATGTGCAAGTTTCTCCATAAGAGTTGATGGGAGTGTTGGCCTTGATTTGAGCTGAAGATCAGACTTGGATAATAATAATGCTGCTGCAGCTTTTTCCGGGGATTCTCCAGAAATGGGTCTTCCTGGCCTTCACTTTGAGTTCATTTCTATGTCTGAAAGCCCCAGCACAATCTTGTGATCCAAATGATCATTTGGCATTGAAGGAATTCGCCGGTAACCTCACCGATGGGTTAAGTATTGCTGCTTGGTCCGATAATCTTGTTTGCTGTGAGTGGGATGGTGTTTCCTGCGAGTATTTAAGTAACTCATCAACTTCCTTCAGAGTTACTAAGTTGATTCTGTCGGACCGAAGCCTCAAAGGCTTTGTTTCTCAATCCTTGGGCCGTTTGAGTGAGCTGAAATTGCTTGATCTCTCACACAACTATCTCAAAGGTGATTTGCCTGCTGAACTTTCACTCTTGAAGAAGTTGAAGTTCGTTGATTTGAGCCATAATATGTTGTCAGGACGAGCTTGGGGAGCATTATCTGGTATTACATCCATCCAATCTTTGAATATTTCCAGCAATCAGTTCACTGGGGATTTGCTTGAGCTTAGGAATTATCCTAATCTTCTTGTGTTCAATATTAGCAACAATTCTTTCTCAGGAAGCTTCAATTATCGTGTCTGCGGTTCATCTAATAGAATTCGTGCCCTTGATTTATCAATGAACCATTTGGTGGGGGGTCTTGATGGCTTGGAGAAGTGTGGTCCGTCTCTTCAACAACTACATCTGGATACTAATTCCCTTTCTGGCCATCTCCCAGAATCTTTGTATAGTATGTTGTCTCTGGAGCAACTCTCCATTTCTGGGAACAACTTCTCTGGCTCATTGAGTGCAAACTTAAGTAATCTTTCTAGCCTCAAAGACTTAATTGTATTCGGGAATCGGTTTTCAGGCCCTTTTCCTGACGTTTTTGGAAACCTTGAGCAGTTAGAACATTTAATTGCGCATTCAAATTCATTCTCAGGGCCACTTCCCTCCAGCCTGTCTCTCTGTCCAAACCTTCGAGTTCTTGACCTCCGGAACAATTCTCTTACTGGCCAAATTGATCTAAACTTCACCAGGTTGCCCCATCTCTGTACGGTTGACCTAGCCTCCAATCATTTCTTTGGTCCTCTTCCAGATTCCTTGTCCAGTTGCCGTGAGCTGAAAATTTTAAGCCTTGCCAAGAATAGTTTCAGTGGAGACATCCCTGTAAGTTACGGGAAGCTCACATCCCTCTTGTTCCTCTCATTGTCAAACAACAGTCTTGTTGACTTATCCGGTGCTTTGTCCGTGCTTCAGCAGTGCAAAAATCTGAGCACTCTTATCCTCACAAGGAACTTCCATGGGGAGGAAATTCCTGGAAATGTGACTGGTTTCAATAGTCTGATGGTTTTAGCCCTTGGAAATTGTGCTCTCAGAGGTCAAGTCCCTGTGTGGCTATTGAGTTGCCCAAAGTTACAAGTTCTTGATTTGTCGTGGAATTATTTGGATGGAAGCGTCCCTTTTTGGATGGGGAAGATGGAGAACTTGTTTTATTTGGATTTGTCGAACAACTCTCTCTCTGGGGAGATCCCCAAGAGTTTAACACAGTTAAAGTACCTCGCTTCTTCGAACCTTGTCTCGCCAAATGTGACTGCTTCTGCCGGAATCCCTCTGTATGTCAAGAGAAACAAGAGTGCAAATGGCTTACAATACAACCAGGTCTCGAACTTTCCTCCCTCAATATATCTGAGCAATAACAGACTGAATGGGACTATATGGCCTGAAATTGGTCAGCTGAAGCAGCTTCATGTCTTGGATTTGAGCAGGAATAACATGACCGGAACGATTCCTTCTTCCATCTCAGGTATGGAGAATTTAGAAGTACTGGACTTATCTGATAACAATCTCTATGGATCTATCCCGGATTCACTCGAGAAGCTCACCTTCCTCTCGAAGTTTAGTGTGGCCAACAATCACTTAACAGGTCGAGTTCCTACTGGGGGACAATTTGGGAGCTTTCCAAGCTCTAGTTTTGAAGGGAACCCTGGGCTTTGTGATGTAATAGATTCTACGTGTGGTGTGACTGATAATATGGGGAGGATGCCTAATATTACAGTGGGGGCCCAGAATAAATTCGGCCATAGAAGCAGCATTCTTGTCATAACAATCAGTGTCGGGATAGGGGTTTCGCTACTGCTGGTTGCCATTTTGCTAAAGATCTTGAGGAGGGACATTAGCGATCACATAGATGACTTACATGAGGAATTAGGCAGGCCTCGTAGGTTATCTGAAGCTCTTGAATCTTCCAAATTGGTGCTTTTTCCAAATTCAGACTGCAAAGACCTTACAGTTACGGACTTATTAAAGTCAACAAGCAATTTTAGCCAAGCGAACATTATTGGTTGTGGTGGATTCGGTTTAGTTTACAAAGCGAACCTCCCGAATGGCACAAAAGCTGCAATCAAGAGGCTTTCTGGGGATTGTGGTCAGGTCGAACGCGAATTTCAGGCTGAAGTGGAGGCTCTGTCAAGAGCTCAGCACAAGAATCTTGTTTCTCTCCAAGGTTATTGTCGCCATGGTAATGATAGGTTGCTGATCTATTCATACATGGAGAATGGAAGTCTAGATTACTGGCTGCACGAGTGTAATGATGGAGGCTCTGTTCTTGCATGGGATATCAGGCTCAAGATAGCTCAAGGAGCTGCGCGGGGATTGGCATACCTGCACAAGGTTTGCGAACCAAATATTGTACATCGAGATGTGAAATCCAGCAACATACTATTGGATGAGAAGTTCGAGGCTCATTTAGCTGATTTTGGCCTCTCGCGGCTGCTTCGACCCTACGATACTCATGTGACTACGGATTTGGTCGGAACTCTAGGGTATATTCCTCCAGAGTATAGCCAGACATTGACAGCCACCTTCAGAGGCGACGTTTATAGTTTTGGCGTCGTTCTTCTCGAGCTTCTCACCAGTAGAAGGCCTGTGGAAGTTATCAAAGGCAAGAATTGCAGGGATCTGGTTTCTTGGGTGTTTCAGATGAAGTCCGAGAAGAGGGAGGAAGAGATCATCGACCCGTCGATCTGGATCAAGGATCACCAGAAGCAGGTACTGGAAGTGCTCAGTGTGGCGTGTAATTGCACTGACCGGGATCCCAGGAGGAGACCCTCTATTGAGCAGGTCTTGTCGTGGCTCGACAGGGTCGGTTTTGAGGGCTCTCCAGGATCCTGACTCAATCGCCTCTCTTTGCAAACTGAAGAGGGTGATCCTTGGGGACTGTACATGTAAAGCTACAAAAGTGTTCTTAGCTCCTGCAACGCTGGGATAGTGTCGAGAGACCATGTCATCACAGCAGTTATAGGAAAACATCGTTGGCTATGCATACTGAAATATCAAATCTTTTGTATCTTTAGGCCGTTTCGCCGTTTATATTGTATAAGTAAGATGTTTCTCCCAATATTCTTTTGCATCAGCATATGTTCCTGCATATCTGTGTATAGGTTATTCAGATTAATTGCACCTAAATTCAACATGGCGGTCTGCGTCGCATCGTGTCAATATTATCCATTCTCCGTAACTTGAATAAGTAAAGGGTCTCATGACATTCCTCCGAATCACTGCCAGAACTGTTGGACTGAGAATACATAGAACATTATGATTTATGAAGAAAATGAGCCTGTCCCTCATGATCTGGGGATTTTTATACAGCTAAAAGGGAAGGTACACTTACCGGTTCAGAAGCGGAATCGAGGACACACCTCGTTTTCAGAGTGTCCCTTCAGCTGAGTAAATATTCAGACGCTTGTTGGTGATTGGAACCGTGAGACTAACGCAAAACTTGAAAAGGAAACCTTTCTGGAAGGTGCTACTGAAGTTACCTTTGGCATGTTGTCATTTTTCACTTCCCCTTGGAAGGAGAGAAATGCTGCTTTGCATGAAGGCTTTGCTCCTCCGGTTGACAGGAGTCATCGAGAATGTCTTTGATTTGCAGATATGGCGCAAACGTCTCCCTTCATTAAGGATAGACAGTCAATGTCATCAGCAGCTACTGTAGATTCAAGTGGGGAATAGAATTGAATAAGTTCAAATCTTGTAAAATTGCATAAAGAAAAGGTATACTCGCATATATTCTTAGTGGTGTAGCCCCTTTTTTTTTTTTAGGGGGGGTGGTTTCAGATTAATGGTGTAGCTTATTTAAAACTAGTGAAATTGACGAGATTCATTTATTCTAAGATTCATCTGTAGTCAAAAGTAAAAGTTAAACTTGTATTATATCTCACTTACAAATATGCCACTTTTATTGAAGTATAGATTATTCATTACGAGATTGAATTTCACATGATATGAATAACTTCGCATTCGTTTCTTATGGCATAAAAATTCACAAAAGAAATTAAAAATACCCATCTTATTGCCATAATGCATAAGTATAATTTATTGCGTTGGTTGAGTACATTTCACTTAGAAAAGTTTTTTTTGGAGGAACACAATAAAGATACTAATGAAAAATACTTAAAAGATATGTCTTGTCAAAAATGAAAAAAGGGAAAGTTGAAAAAATGAAAAGGACGTATAGTAAAACTAGAACTATTATTGTGTGAATAAAATACACTTTACAAGTACTTTTTGCTCTAATTTAACAAAAAAAAAATCAAATTAATACATAAATATTACAAAGATATTCTAGCAACCGACTCAACTCAAGTGCCCTTTGGGAAATTATTGCTCGATAAGGGGGAGGAGAAAGTCTTGAGCCTATCGATCTTGATAAGACCATCTTATGCTACTTCAAAGATTTCATCTAATGAGTATTCACCCGAGACGGCAAACGACTTATCTCAAGACGTTATAATTTATAGCTTACTTAAATGATTTATTTATAGATAACTAAAATCAAGAAATATGACATTGAGAAAAATGAAGTCATGGAAAAAAGGAAGGGGATTCTTTTTTGGGCAAAAAAGGAAACATTTGGTTATGTACTCCCCGTGTCGTGGAGAAAAAAAAGATACAGAGAGGAAACTTATTAGGCTACTACCGTAATTAAGCAGATATTTGAGGACCATCTTAGTAAGAGCACAAAGTTCAGGGCAAAATCAAAAGTTCACTCCAGTTTCTGAGTGCTCTTCTCCAAGTCGATCAAGAGGGCACAGCGAAAGCGGTCGTGAAACCCCTTGAACATCGCTCAGGTACAATTATCTCTTCGCAAAGATGTCTTGCGTTTTCCTCTATTCCTTCGTCGTTGTTTTGTTAGGTTCGAGAAGCGAACAACTCTTCGTTGTACCTCGCTCTCTGCGGAACGTAAACGAACTGCGTGCGCTGTTGCTTGTTGTTACGGATGAGGCACAGGCAGTTGACATTGCGGTTTAAGTCTTCCTCTATCTTAGACATAACTGGCGGACGAGTGACTGCAATCTTTTTCCCGTGCAATTTGGTCATTACATTCATATTGTTGCACAGATGGGTTTGAGCTGGGAATGGAGTCATGAGCAGTGATCTGTAAGTGCTGGTAATCGTTTGTTTATTGAGGGTGACTTTGAAATGTGATAAGTGTGACCTGGGGATGCGTGCTTCTTGATACGAATGGTAAGTGCTAGAAAATTGAGGGTGCCCAGCAAGTGTTTGGTTTAATGTCTGATAGAAACTCGGTTAGACAGGCTATCAATGTGATTGTAAACGGATAAACTGCGAGGTAATATAGTTTCTCTACCAACGTACTTCCCTAACGAAGTATGACCTTCGTACCAGATCATGTAGGAATTTCATTTAGGACCCACCCATTTGCCACCTTTACTTGTACCCATTTGGTATTGAGGGTTCGGAGATGGCAGGTAAGGTTCAGACGTTGTCTAAATGTTGGCTGGGAGGTTGATATCACATATATTAGATTTCTGTTGCTAACATAAGCACGTGGGGTTAGTCATGCCCTCCATGAAGATGGTGTTCTAACATGCCATGTAAGGATATGTCATTCTTCTGTCAATGCTGCTCATTGGCCGTGCTGGAGAAAGCCTCGTGCTGGTCAATTGTGCATATACTATTTGATGCATTTAGCATGGTAACCAACACCTATGACATTTCGTAAGAGATCAAATCAAGAGTCGGAAGAATACCGATCACGAGTGCTGATGGTTTACTCCAGTGCTTCCCATTGTCGGAGGTAGCAGAAGCTCAGTTATGTGAAACTGTGCATGCCAATTGTTCTTTCGCTATTTTTTTTGCCATGCTGTTCTCTCTACTTTGTTTTGAGGGTAGGCTGTATAATTCTTTTCTTTGCACAAGGCACAGATACAATGGTTTGTTCTTGAACAACTTATCAAGCAAATATGAACCCCATTCACCCCATTCTAAGTTTTGCTGCCACCATGTTATAAGTCTTCTTCAAGTTAGTGAAACTTCTCTACTAAAGCATTGGCAAAGCATTCATTCATAGAATGCATGAGATGAGACCATGATACTTGGTTGCCGATTTTTCTTTTAGTAGCTAGGCTCTAAATGGATATGACAGTTTGCACTTTTCTTGTTGGAATATTCAGTAAAAGTCTTCGAAAGGGCTCAACCTCTCTGTAGGACCTGACAGCAGGAGCTTCGTCGAGATTGGTAAAGTCAAAATGTACTAATGCAAGTGGCCACTAAGCAGCTGATTCAATAGCAGTAGTGGATGACTACTAGGAGGTCAGAAGGGGCCATCACCCTGTCTATATTCTAGTTTTGTTGAGAGATTTTCCTACATTTCCAGCTTCGAGCTCTGATATTCTCCAATCCTGGACAGTGTGAGGTCTTTCGTTGTATTATCACAGTGACCTGAGGTTAATTGGGGTGAAATCTAAAATAAAGAGACTGAAGCGATTTGAAGATTGAACATACTAAGTTATTCTTCCATAGATTAATGATCTTTATTGGAGATATTTTACTCATACCGACCAGGAGTGGTAATTTGGCATCAGTCGTAGACAGAATAACATTTTTTTTTTGGTTAGAACAGAATAACATTTAAGCGTCCTAATGGGATAGCATTCACTTTCTTGAACTGCTTTCTTAATGCGAACCATGTGTAAATGATTGTGGCACTGCTTTGGTATGGCACATTCACATTGTGGCACGATCATATCAATCCGATAATTCTAGAACCCTAAAAGGGGTTCAGGCAGTTCTTTCATCTCAAATTTCTCAATTGTTTCCTTTAATTATCGAAGTTATGTTGGAAAAGCTATGATTTTATACTCTTTCTGCGCATAGTTTGATACTTCAGTTCACTTGAAAGGCTAATTCACGGTGTTTGAGGAAAAAAAAAATTAATTAATTTTTTTTATGGTCCATAGAGAAGCTCAGGACTCAGACTGATGGCTGGTAAAGCTGCCCAATCTGTGGTGAAGACGATTGCAGAGTACCAATACCCGTGGCGCGAGAAGTTGGTGAAATACAAGAGTGAGCTATCCAAGGGCGTGTGGGGGTACTGGGAGTTGGGAGCATGGAAGCCACTGGGAATCAGTGCCCGCCGCCGAGCTAGGCTTCGCAAGGAAGTCCTACATGCTGGCGAAGATTGGCCATATGACCCTGAGAGGAAAGAAATGAGAAGCAAGAGGAAAGGGCACAAGTGCGACAGGATAGCGGCTGAGAGACGGGAAAACACTGCGAGACTGATGGAGAAAATGCCGGAGATGTTGCTGGCATACAAGAAGCGGAGATGGGAGAAGAAGATGAAGGAAGAAGACAAGAAATAGTGACAATTTCGTCTCCTCTTCTTTCGTCCCGGCTCTTGTGATGTTAATTGTATGCAGCGATCTTTGATGATAATACTCCTGGCTCACTCGAACTCAATTTTGGCCTTTTCTTTTGTGTTTGCAGTTCCATAGTTCAATTGAATGGATCAGGGTTAGGCTTCTACTCATTTACGAGCGAAATGTTCAGCGGTTTTTCTTGGTCAAAAAGAGATTTTTAACTTGGATTTGTGATTCTACTTGATTTTGTGATTTTGTATTCTACAACTGCACGTATGCCGAGTATTCTGCTGCAAGCTCGCTATGTGATGTTTAACCCTAAGCTTTGTCCTGATAGTGCTCCCAAAACGCACGAGGCATTGGATCCAAGTTCTTGCCTCGGCCTAAGGCTTTTTATAGCGAGACTGCCGAAAGGATGTAACCATAGTCCTATCTCTCAGGTTTTCAGCTTATTCTCAGCGAGAAACGGGTGTCGAGCACATGAAAATCCACCAACGGGGACATTAAACAGTCCCAAGAGATGCACTACACGTGTCCGATTCTTGCCACTGTCCGTTCACTAGACTTTGCCACTTTTCAATCTCTGGGCATCCTGTGGGCGGTGGCTACTGGCTGTGCTTATGTCCCAGGAGATAGAATGAACCAAGTGGGAAGGCAAAGGGAAAGAGGACAGACAAGAATTGACGAGAAATGGCCAATATGTTCAGGGCAAATAGAGCTCTCCTCGACAACACCTTCAGGACTTCGTCCGCAGGCCCATCTTTCTCTGTCCAACGCACCGTCGGCCCGACCGGGGTTTGCTTCCTCTCCACTGCTTTTGACCGTGCAGAAGTACGTCTTTTCATCTCTCTCTCTATCCTCCAACTTGTTAGCATAGGATTCTGTTTCGCTTAAGTTTTCTAAGCCATGAGGTGGGTTTGTCCTTGGAACTTCAGGGCAGCAACGCCGCCGCCAAGACGAGCGCGGGCGACCGCGGGACAGGGAACCCTGAAACGGGGTCCAACCCGGCGAGGGACGGGATGTGTGACGCCAAGCAAGAGGCCCTCGGCCCTGACGAGGGCCGAACGAGCGTCTCGATGGGATATGTGGCCGACAGAGCGAGGGACGGGTCAGAGAAGGTGAAGGAGATGTCCCAGAGGGTGGGCCAGACGGCTAGGAAGACGATGGAGGGCGCCTGGAAGGCAGCCAGGGAGACCACCAAGGAGATTAGGGAGGCGCCGGCGGCGGGCCTCAGCGAGGAGGAGAGGAGAGGGCCGAATCATGAGAATTTGGAGGGTGACAGGAACGTGGAAGATTTGAGGAGGCGTGCAGGAGGATATGATAAAGCAGAGTGATGGTATAAAGGAAGCTCTTAACGTAGAATCTCTGGATCCATCTTAGTCTAAATCAAATGCTTGTTTCGAAATATGTAATCCAACTTTTGTCATTTTGAGCCTTGAATGAAACGTAAAGAAAGAGGACACCCCCGTGATTAATGACGATGCCCATTAAGAACTTGAAGTTTCAAGACAGGCCCGGCCCGGCCCGAACATTGACTGGGCCTCAGGATTCGGTTCAAGCCCCGCCAATGAGCTGGTCCTCACTTCAGTAATTTAACTGATTTATTTATTAAGGGAGAAAATATGAAAATTGTCGAGGATCGTGACAATAATCAGTTTTGTTCTCGTCTGATGCTTTTAAGAAAACAAAACTTTTCCGGTTAATGGTTCGGCCAACACGTATTTTCAATAAACACGGTATTATTGGATAAGACAGGACTTGATATTGGAAAAAGATGAAGGTGGCGCTGATATATCAAGAGAGAAATGATGGGAAAAAGAACAGTTAGATAGAAATGATCATTATTGGCCAATACATATTATTCACAATTGAGAAAATTCCAAAAAAATCAGAAATCCTTTCATTTTTTTCAAATAAGAACTCTAAGTAAATTTTGTTTCAAATAAGAGTATGGAACGTCTTCATTTCCTAGAACAAGGATCTAAAGCAAATGTTATTTTAAATAAGGACCTGAAATAGCCATGAAATACCAAAAAAGGGGTCTTATTTCAAGGGAATTTTCGTCTTTTTCCTCATTTGATTTTTTTTCTTTTTATTAGACTTTTTTTTATAGTACTAGTAGCAGAAAAGATGAGAGAACGTGGATTAAAATGGTTTGGACATATTCTCTGTACTCCTCTAAATGCCCCGATAAGAATAGAAGTTTGTTACGGATAACATAACATAAAGAAAAGAAGAGATCAATTGAAACTTACTTGGGGGAAGATAGTAAAACAAGATTTAATAGAGTGAAAAATAGATCAGTGTACAATTTGTCTTAAAACGGAGTGAATGAAAGCTATTAACATTGTATATAGGGGATTTCTTATATTTCAGATTGTTCTGTTTAGTTATTTTTCCTTTTTCCTTTTGTATTTGTTTTTATTTTTATTTTAGTATATTATATATTTTTCTATTCGGGTTCATCGACCATTAACCCTAATTAATTTGGGATAAAGATGATGTTGATTAAACTTTTTTTTTATGTTTTTTGAAATTAACAAAAAATAATTAAAAAAAGTCACACAAGCAAGGGTCTCACCTAGATTCGGGAGAAGGCCTGACCCTCTCTTGATTTTTGCGAGGGCCACAGGTCCTCACCTCTAGTCGACGAAGTCATTGGCCCTTACCAAGGTCTCGACGACCCCGTAAACCTTTGCCGCCCTTGTCAACCTCCCAACAGTGGTGGGCTGGTAGCCCCTCATGCCTTTGTGGTTGTTTTTTTTTTACATAGAAAAATAAAAATAGAGAAAAAATAAATAAATAATCAAAATGAAAAAATGACGAGAATACCCTTTGGGTGAGGCTCTTATTTGAAACTTTATTGTCATATTAGGCCTTTATTTAAAATAAAATTCATTTGAGGTCCTTATTTAAAAAAATGAGAGGATTTCGGGCTATTATTTAGAATTTTTCCTTGAAAATTAGATGTTTATTAATCTTAAATGCAAAGCTGTAAAGATTATTGAATTAATTACCTCCAGCTTACTTTCCTTATTTTATTCTTCATCAGAATTTCAGACAATTTAAGATTTTTATTTTTATTTTTTTTTGTAATTTTAGATTAAATGTGGTGTGTTTTTTTCAGAAAAATTTCGTATTTGTACCGAACTTGTATCTAATTCCAAGAAATTAACCAAAATTAACCACGACAATTAGTTTGTCCTTGCGAGAAAATTGATTTCTTTAAGGGACCAAAAGAAAGCAGAAAACGCAAAAACGCCATTAACATAGCAACTCTCTCTCTCTCTCTCTCTCTTCCTCGATCCATTGAACCGTCCGAAGTTCCTATAGGCGAAGACTTCCAATGGCGGGCGAGAAGCAGCAAACGAGATCCATGTCTTGAGCCTTCAGGCGCATCTCCTACGATAGGTAGAACTTCTCCTGAAATCTCCTCTGTTCACGACACGAATGGCGAAACAGACGAGTCGAATCGTTAGGTTTCGCGCACTGGTGAAGAAGCCTCAGTTCGAAGACACGTGCAAGCTGCTCTCTCGCTTTCGCTGGCAATTGAACTTTTGTTTTGCGCTGAATCTCTAATTCTTTCGTTTTTCGGTTGAGCCGTCATTTTTTGCACTGTTCCACTTCACCTAACGTAATCTACCCGGGGGGGGGGGGGGATTTGTGTGCGACAGCTATTATCCTTTGCTTCCAAGTGCTTCTCCGCATGCGGACAAATATAAAATCAGTCTTGCCAGAATTTTTAATTTTTCTCTAGATCCTTTGATTACGGTTGATCTGCATATATGTTGTGTCGCTCCTTGGGAATGTTTCTGGGTTTGATGGCGAGAGTGGTTGAAGAGCTTGTGTTATGATATATATATATATCAAGATCGTCGTTTGGGTTTTTTGTGAGTTTATGTAATGTTTGGGGGTAGTTTCACAAAAAAATGTAGAACATTGATGTCGCTGCGAGTTTAAGAACTTAGTTTTGCTCAGCCTCTTGGTTTTTTATGGCAGAACAGTGAGTGTGGAAATGGCTGATATAGCGGGTCTGACAGAAGCCGCGGGGGCTAGATTCAGTTCGCTTGAGTTGATTGGAAGAGGATCTTTTGGAGATGTCTATAAAGCGTAAGTGTCTTTTCGGATTCTGTTTTTACATGTTCTGCTCTATGCCGAAGATGCTCTTCTTACCCCATTTGATTGTGCATGGTGCTATAGCAGTGCTAGAGACCACTGGATAGATATACCACCTTTAGAAATAATCTCTTGGGACATTCCTAATGGTTGGGTGGCATTTGTTCTGAGCGGATATTGTTTAGTCCTTACTCTTAGACTTAACATTTTATTTTGTAATATTTCAGTGGGTTGTAATTGATAACTACTGCAGGATATGGGGGATCGGTCACCCCATGACATCCTTATCTTAACACGATCAGTTGATCTGAAATCATGAAAAGAGGATCATAATCTATTAACTCTTTCTTTAACTTTTAGGCAGATCCTAACGTGAACAGAAGGCATTTGCCAAGCCTTCTAGGTGTCCATCTGTTGTTTAACTTTTGAACACTAACTGTCTGTATTAACTGGTTTGGGAGCGGGACTTCAATGTTTTCTATACACTAGAAGAAGTTAACTTTGAATATATCGTGAATATTGATGGAAGATTACATCAGAAACTTAAAATGAGCATTACTTAATCTAATCGACATTATTAAGTCCAGAAGGAACAAGGTGAGAATGGAAGGAAGGAATGAAGAAAAGTTGAGGACAGAGAAAACTTTTGTTCGGTTATTTTCGTACACACCAGCTATGTACCAGCTTTTGAGAAAAGACTAGCAAGCAGAATATTAATGACTATTTAGGCCTTATTAGATTCAAGAATTCTCACAATTTTCTATCTTCATTTCCCTTTGAGACTGAAAACAGTCTAGCAAATGCCTCTGTCAACTGTTTGAGACATTTTGAAAAATAAGTGGAACTATTTTCAATATTGAAGCTATAAATGAAAATAGCTATTTTGGTGTTTTCGGCTTTAAGAGTAGAAGAGAGAGATACCAATATAAGGCCTATTTTGTTCTTCTGATTGATGCAAGCATAATCTCGCAATTTTTTAATCCTCTGACAATTCAGATTACCCAAATGTGTTTCCAAGGAATGAAAATAGAAAACTCTTTCTTTTCATTTTCGATGACAGTGAAAATCGATTGTTTTTTCAAATCAAATGGCCTCTTAGTTTTTCCTATAACCTGTGGTCATTTAATACCTCAAAGTAGACCTGCTTCACTAATAATTTTGTCTGAGATGATTCATTTAGTTGCATTATGAGTGGACCACGTGATTTACTTTATTGAAACTTTTAGTGGTATGATACAGTTGGAGAATGATTACAGTTGCTATGAAGCAAAAAATTGCCCCTTGGTTGCCTTTCCTGCCCTTACATTGTGACCGCACTGGCAGAAAATGTTTCTTTTCTGTGTGAACCGTCTGCAACTTACCATTGTGAAAAGTTTGTCATGAAGCTTGTTGTAGCTTTATCTGAATTTTCTGCCATTCAGTGGTCAAGTCTTATGGGTAAGGCAGGGGGATCCTTCCTCTGATCTACAGATGCCATCTGTCGGTCCATGTATATTTGCCTTAATAATTTCCTCAGTTTCCCTGGATGATGGTGTGTTTACGAGTCTCAGAAAAATAGCGTAGGACAAGAAAGACAGCCTCAGAACTGCAGAAGTATTCTTACTCTTCAAGCTGTTTTGACATTCACTTTGTGGTGATGTGAGATGGATTGCATTCGTGTACACTTGGAATTTAAGAGAATATTGACATTGTTGTGATGTCTCTCTGGTTTCTGCAGGTTTGATAAGGAGCTCAGCAAAGAAGTTGCTATTAAAGTTATTGATCTGGAAGAATCGTAAGCTTCTCTCTCATATTGGCCCCATTCGTTGATATTTAGATTCTTCTATCAGTATTGTCATTATCATTGTTTTTCTTTTTCATTTCCTGTTGGGGGAGGATGCTGGAATCATTTTTTCTATATGCACCTCTTAAAGGAGTTGCTATCTTCTCTACTGTAGGGTACCTTCAGTTGAACAATTAGAGTTAATCATGTTTTGGCGTTTTTGCTTTTTGGCCCACTTTTGGACATGAAGTTTGCCTGCAGATAGTCTATATATATCTGTTTGGTTGATGATTTTTACAATGCACAGGGTGCTCGTGTTGATTTTCCTACTCCCTCTGTCTTGCATGTTTAGTGTTACTGTTTGTTTGTGGACCCTCATCAATTTCCCTTTGTTTTGCATTACATCACTCAGGGGAGGCTTAGAGCAGACATTAGTAGGATGAGCTTGCACTATTTACTTCCTCGGGGGCTAATATTGTGCTGTCTAAGAAAATTTTTGCTTAGTTCCTGAAGAGAGCCATTCTTCTTTCTACCACTCGAGCTGTCAGCAGTGTTTGCTTAGAGTTGCTTACCTAAAGCTGGCAAATTGGTGATAGATAGGCAAATAACATGTCCATCTTATTCTTTTAAGATCAGATATGACGATCAATATGACTCCCGTGTTGGCTAAGTAATTCACAAAACGGCCTTATGCATGAAGTTTACATGCATGGCACGAGTTTGATAGTTACACCACCAACTGCGAACAGATTTGATTAGGTCATCTACCCAGGCTTAAGCTTGAGTCTAACCTAGTCCATGAACATAGTAGGTTTCTCGCTGGCCTAGATCTTGTTCCCCACTTTTGGTGTTTTGTCATTAATAGAAAGTACAGTAATTGTTGGTTTTTGGAGTGATCTCCAATTACTTGAAGCAAATATGGCTTTGGAGTCCATGTAAGGAGCTTTTACACTTCATCGGAAACTTCTGATCATGCATATCTACACGTAATGTGGACATGGTCTCCTCCCTTATTCACCGTTCTGTAGTGCTTGTACAATTCATTTGAAACTTCTCAGCATGCATCTCTACATGTAATGCAAATAGGCCCAAATTCATGGATTTTAAATTTGAAACTTGTGTACCTTTTCCTTCTACAGAGAGGATGAAATCGAAGACATTCAGAAGGTACTGTTTCTGTTAACTAGTACCAAAGGTGCTATGCAGATTGGCTTTTCATAACTCTCATTCTTTTCCAGGAAATTTCTGTTCTATCACAATGTCGATCTCCGTATATTACGGAATATTATGGTTCCTATCTCCACCAGACCAAGCTGTGGATAATTATGGAGTACATGGCCGGTGGCTCCGTTGCAGATCTAGTAGGTTACCATAATGCTTTTTATGTCACTTTACTCCTGACCTAGTCCTGTTAGCAGTATTGCAGTGCATTAGCCTTTGCTTGGGCGTGCGTTGATGGTCATTGTCCATTTTGATTGTTAAGTTTAATCATGGAACTTTCATCTAGAGAAGCTAACGAAATTCCTGCAGCTTCAATCAGGTCAACCTCTCGATGAGATGTCCATAGCCTGTATTTTACGTGACTTGCTGCATGCAATTGAATATTTGCACGCTGAAGGGAAAATTCACAGAGATATTAAAGGTAAGGTTTCTCTCCTTGTGCACCTACTTTTTTTTTTTTTTTTTTTTTGTGGTCAGGCGATCTTCAATGGGCTGTGGGGTCATAACTCTCATTGCTGTTCAGATTGCCTTGTTGAGCAATACACGTTTTGGCTTCACATTCATCTGAAATTGAACGTTACATAGGATATTGGTGCAGTAACTTACTTTCTGTTGCGCTTTGTGCAGCGGCCAACATTTTATTGAGTGAGAATGGCGATGTTAAGGTGAGTTCATGCCCTCTATTAAGTTTTATTGATAGGTTATGTTGGTCATTTGGGTTGCTTTATGATATATTATGACTGTATGACACAATTAATTCCTTATATTTTCCGCTTTGGGTGACATTGTGCAGGTTGCAGATTTTGGTGTTTCAGCTCAGTTAACGAGAACTATATCAAGGAGAAAGGTAACCTTGATTGTGGCTTGTAAAGCTGTCTTATGTCATCTGAGTGTATTTAAACCCCTCAATGACTTAATTTTTTTTGGTCGAAGTCAATGACTTACTTAAGCTTGCACAATTCTTTGAAGTAGAAAGAGGACATCGCATGGGAGTAAAATTATTTTAGGTGATGGCTTTGTTTTATATTACGGGAAAATGAATGTGGTTGTGGCTTTTTATTTATTGACTCTGTGTGCTTGTATTGAGCATGTTCATCCACTTTGCCATTGGACTTACACTGTTTTTTCGTTTCCTGGCTTAGACGCTACTTCGTTTTTTAATGCATTTGATAGATTGTTCTTAGCTTGACGTGGCTTTCTGTGATATACAAATTTAAAAGTTTTGCTTAGCTCGCTTTAGCTCTTGTGCAACCCTTGTCATTTGGTAGGGGAACTTGAAGCTCAGCAGTTAGCACTGTAGACAAATAACATCAAGACAATGAAATTGTGATGCTTGATCATTAAGACCATGTTCTAGGTCATCAGGGTAAAAACATGCTAATACTATTTTGATGACAGACATTTGTTGGAACCCCCTTCTGGATGGCGCCAGAGGTAATTCAGAACTCGGATGGGTACAATGAGAAGGTACTTTTTGTTGAAGCTATCTGTTACTTTTTCCATGTTTCTATTTTCTGCTGATGCAGATTCCTCACCTTCTGGTCATGATTCTCTTGATCTCATGGTCTTGCCTGGAGCAGGCAGATATCTGGTCTCTGGGGATCACTGCAATTGAGATGGCTAAAGGTGAACCTCCGCTTGCAGATCTTCACCCAATGAGAGTTCTTTTTATCATACCTCGAGAAAATCCCCCACAGGTTTTATCAGAATCTCTCGGTCACTGTGATTGAATCAACTATGATATTCTATACACATTGAACAGTGTCTACTCTGAGGCTCTGTATCTTACAGTCGATAAGAGTTTTCTCCCTGTATTCTGCACAGCTGGATGAGCATTTTTCTCGTGCCATTAAAGAATTTGTTTCTTTGTGCCTGAAGAAAGTACCGGCGGAGGTAAATTGTCTGTCCCACACAAGCTGCTACTAATTTTTATCTGCTTTTCTCTAGAAGTAGAGTGCAGAGCTTTTGTAATGCTATCACAATATGGGCGCACAAGCATGCTCATATAGTTGCTAAAATACCTTTCTAATGAAAGAGAGTGTCTCTTCTGTGATTGCCATGCCTATGTTGAAGATCGCCTGATTGTATGCATTAAATGCAGTCAATTCAGATTTACTCTCCATCCTATAAGAAAGAAATCTCATTGGGGCCTGCCAGCCACTTAGGAAATTCAGCAGAGGGATCTTCAAAACTTACGAAAAATTAGCAAATGTATCGGTTTATAGGATAAGCAATTTAATGCCTCCTCATATTTATTCAAAAGTTCTGTTCTGTTGATAATAGTTTGAGTTAGCCAAGAAAGGCATCTTTTGTAGAAAAGCCGATGAAAAATTAATTCATCATGGTGTTTTAGGAGACCCAGTTTTGTTTTTTATTGTTATCTCTACTATAAATTTTGCATCCTGCCTCTGGACCTTACGAGAACTGTTTTGAGCTTTTGTAAAGCCAATTAGGAATATAAGAAAGTTAACATGTGCATAAGAATCATGCTATTTGCAAGGGTCAGTATTTGCTTTCCATCTTTGTAAAGAAAAGGTGAAGAGCGGATCTCCTACTGTATCTGCAATTTGTCTTGAGATTTCACTTCTTCATAAATGTGTTAGGTTCTTGGTTCTGTTTGCTTGCTTTTGTTAAGTTGGTGAGATCAAGCCATAGATCTTCAACCCTTAATTGAGTGGTGTATATTCTTTCTGAGTTTGTGGTAGTGATTTTACTACAAGATTGAATAATTTTCTGTCATTACTTTACTGGCTCAATTACAGCGGCCCAGTGCCAAGGAACTTTTGAAGCACCGTTTTATAAGAAATGTCAGGAAGAGTCCAAGGCTTCTGGAGCGAATAAGGTGTAATTTCTTGCTAATGCCATCTCATGCAAATTTTTTTGTTTCATGTTTCTGCGAATCACTTGCATGTCAGCAGTGTAGGGATGCTATTGTATCTACAAAGTAATAATTTAAGGGCATTTATGAGTTAGTTAGCCAACTACAGGACTTGAACTGCGAAAGGTAGTGATTGAAGTCATTTTGTCTATGCCTCTCTTTCCCATTGTAAGAGAACTTTGGTATAAGAGCGTCTTTCATGGTGTCTATGCCTTAATGCTTTCTTGACAGAGAGCGTCCAAAATATATGATAGTGGAAGATGGAGAAACACCCAGGATTGGTAAAGGTGAGGTGGAGGGATCAGACACTGTGAAGGTGAGAAGAGACGTAAAAGGAGAGGAAACAGTAACAGCCAGGTGAGTATATTGCTTTTGTCTTCTTTGTGATGCAATTGAATTCTGATTCTCTCTAATCTATCTGCAGTAATCAAGGGCGAGGAGTGAAGAGTGCTGGATGGGATTTCAGCATTGGTGGAGTGCAGGGAACAGGGACTGTTAGAACCAATCTATTGCCACCTCAAGTCAGAGAGAGGAAATCAGAGAATTCCCACAATCAGACTACCCTTAGAAGAGTGGGAGACGGTGGTAACACATGGTTGTCTGCATCTGGGAATGCACCTCAGTCTCCAGAAATATCACTCCGGAACAATGCTAGAGACTTGCATTATAATAATCACTACGATGACGTGAATCTCTCTCTCTCTCTCTCTCTCTCTCATGTGCATATGTGCAAGTAAATTTTTGGTCTCCATGAAGGTTTTATGCTTGAATTCATAATGTTACCCTGGGATTACTTTGCATGTGTTCTTGTCAGTACAAGAATAAAATTTGAGAACCTGGTAATGCTGAAACTGGGTCGTGGAATTGAATTATGTAAGGTGTCAAAATATTGGGAAAATTGAGAATCTGGTTGGATATATGTCCAGCCAACTGATGATCTTAGACTGGCTTTGCATGTTATTTAATTTGAAAACTAACTAAAAGTCAAATCAATTTTTCCAAACAAATGTGGTGCCAACTTATGTGAATACGGTGAGATAATTGTTTCTTTTACCTTTAAGCAATGAACCTTTACCTTTTAAAATTAATAATAGACAGATGCATTCATCATTGGGCAAGTAACGCAGCAGGAGGGAGGGAGGGGGTGGGGATGGGAGATTAGGGTTTTTCAAAAGAATCTTAAAATGAATTGGAAGACTAAGAAAGAAAGAGATAAACTTCTTAACCTTGGACTGAAAGAATGATCGTTTTTCAATCCACAGAGTCCTTATTTTGTTTGTTTTTCCATACTATTTTTATACTGTACTGGGAGTTCTATGAGATTTTCTTTCCCTTATGTACCAAAATGCTTGGTTATAGGAAGATTCGTCTTTGAGTGGATCGGGTACTGTCGTGGTACGAACTCCTAGAGAATCTCAACCATCACCCTTGCTTCGCGATCAAAGCACTCTTGTAAGTCTTCAAGTATGATAGCATCATAGGTTGATAAACTCTCTTCATTGTAGTGCTGTGTTGGGCATTTGTCTGATGGATCTTTATGCAACATGTAGTCTAGCAGCTCGTACGCTTCTATTGAAGATGCTTCTACGACAGGAACTGTAGTTTTGCGCGGTCAACACGATGAGTCTGATTCTCCTCGGACACCAAAATCAAGACTTGGGATTCAGGAGAGAAGTTACAGTGCTTCACTGGAAGACAGTGCAGCAAACCTTGCAGAGGTTATTTTGGTTCCTTCTTCTACCCATCTCATTTTCAATACGATTTAACATATAGCATAGAGTCCACCGTTATAATCACTGTCCAAGGACTCGAGAAAAATTAGTATTGAAATTTCAGGAACGTTTGCAATTTATTACCTGATCTTTTGATTCATGAAGTTCCCATTTCCTAGTTGAAACTTGGTCTTTATCGAGGGGTTATAAGATCAACGGTTGATTTTGAAGTTCAGCTCGGAACAAGTTAAGTGATCTGTCAACGGAAGATTGATTTTTTCACTCGAGTCGTCTTTTGTTGGTTCTGTTATGCAGGCTAAGGCAGCTATGCAAGGGGCTTTTAGAAGAGGAAATGCAAGAGAAAAGAGGTCTGTCCTAGGTAAGTTCAACGACGGGCAGGAAAATGGAAATAGAGAACAACTATCAAAAAGCTCTGATTCGTCAAGGTAAAAAATTTTGTTAGATATTTGGGAAACCTTCTACTGAGAGAAAGCATGGTGTATAATCTTGGAGCCATTTTTCAGGAATTCATATGAGTATTTTGATGCTCATAAAGTTCTCCCGAGGTCCCGCCAACCAAGCGATGATGAGGAGATTGCAAAAATATTATCTTCATCTGTCCCGTTGTCGGTTCTGCTCATCCCTTCCTTGAAAGAGGTGGGCACTCTTGCCAGGTGACATGCGGGCTACACTTGATAAATGTGACACATTAGAAAGTTCGTAGATGTTTCTACTGTAGCTATTGTCATGTGAGCTGGGAATTCTATTAAAAAGTCTCCCATATAAGGGGTTGAGAAACTGTAGAGGCCAGGTCCGTTTCATACTCTTATATTGCTAAAATCGTGCGTAGAGCCAGGGGTGAATTAGTCAATTTGCATGGAGTTGACTTGCTGACAATTCCAGACCATTACCTCTTGCGCATATTTGTAAACTTTAAAAGTGGACTTTGTTTCTTTTATTTAATCAAGAATACGTATGCTGATGCTTAGATCTATCTTTGTTTGAGGTTGGTGACACGATACCTTTGTTTTCGATGCTTCGAGATGTGGACTGTCTTATGTAGATATGGTTACTTTGCTGCCTTCTATTAGGCAACTGGCGATGATTCTGAGGGACCGGTTGCCCATGCTGTTTCAAACTCACTCACAAACTTGGAGCGTATGAAGCCAGGATCATGTGAGGTTCTTATCAGCAAGTTGCTACAGAGATTGGCAAGGTTTTTGATCTCTTCATCCTCTTATTACTTCAACCTTATTAGAGCTAGTTTCATCATAAGGAGCTCACATGCAAGTACTGCATGTGCAGTTCAAAAGAATCCTCGTTGAAAGACTTGCAGGATCTGGCGACTCACACCTTTTCAAAGGGCAAGATATCCCCAGAAAAATCCGGAAATGCAAATACCGAAGTGGATAACCGCAAGAAACAACAGAGCAAAGAATTCAATTCTAATGCCAATTTAAGCCCACTAGCAAGATTTTTGCTCTCAAGGTTTGTCCTTCAACTTCGCTATGGGCTACATTAGAAGTTTTGATTATTTGCGCCCATTTTTTTTCCCCATAATAAGCGTTTGAGAGGGTTTTATATGATTATGAACTTGAAAAGGGTTTATTTGGACGCTTCTTGTGCAGATGGCAAGGCCAAGTATCCCGAGATCTTAACCCAACTTGAGAGAGAAGACATGAATAGTATCTATTTATTTGTATTGTGCTTCGCATCGATGCATTTATTCTGATTCAATGTACATAGAAATGATAGTGTATTTGTCAGCATCCAACCTTTGTCTGGGTAAATTTGCCTCTAATGGAAGAGTTGCTGCGTGACTAGGGAGTTTGTTCTTGATGCACTAACAGTGTAAAAAAAGAAAGGACCATCATTCTTATTCATCGATGGTTGATTTTTGGCTTTGATTGTCTCATCGGTACTTTCCCCACTGATTTCGATCGAAACGAGAGCAGTACCATAGATTCAACAGGGGAGGTCTCTCAACTCTCCCTCGCTCTGTTGTTTTTGCGCTTGCCTGTACTCAGAGGGCATGAGTTCCTGTGTTCATACAGCGGGCTTCTCGGCCTCCTGTCATCCACGACTAAAGCTACCGTCGGTAGTGCATCCATCGCCTCTCTTTGGATTGACATGGACCCGATCTGGCTGACGACGCTTTCCTTCGAAATTGGACTAAATATGTTCAGGCCCCCTCGAGCGCTTTTTCTCCTTGTGAAAGACTTTCCAATTACCAGACATAGGTGTTCACACACACACACACACTCCCTCCACTCCAAATAACAAATTTAAAGCTATTTGAACAATGGAGATGACCCCTCCCTTGACACTGAGAATTTTAAATGGCTTTCGCGACCTTCGCTTGCTCACGTGACAAATATCAAGCTGATGAATCCATACGCAAACTGCTCACTGGCGCCTAATAGAATATCGATTGCCTCAGCTAAAAAACAATTTACAGCCGATACAAAAGTGTCATACAAAATTGTCCAAGCAAAGCTCAAACAATAATTCGCTCGACACGATTACCCTATAAAACTATCGGACAAATTAGCAAAGCAAAATTCCACATTTCGAAACTTTCTGCGAGGGAATAATTATTATCGCCGTCTTCATTGTGGAATATGACATGCACCACGCAAAGGAGCACTAAGTTCTATCACGTCTTCACCTTCAGCACTACTGCAGTCAGGGGGGTGCGAGCATGAGTTTGTATAGAAGATCACATTAATCCTGGCAAATCTGCACCCTGTCAGACAGCAAGTTTCTCCTCGTTTGGCTCAGGGTTTCTACTTCCTCTTTTTGTGAGGAGGTTTTGATGGCGTCAGTTTCCGGAATGCAGCATGCAACATCAAGGCTACAGAGGTGTTCAGAGTTATTAGAAGGCTCACAGCTAAGGAATAGAAATGATCGAGAGGAAGTAAGTCTACTCACCAGCATAACCGACAGAGAGTGCACAGAAAAGTGCCATTTGGACGTTGCACCATATCAAAATAAGAGCAGTTACTGCAAAATTTCAGATAGTGCTATTATGATTTGTAGATGTAAACACAAAGAGGTTAGCTATAATAAAGCTGGTGTGTGAGAAGCAAACACCGGAACAACTGAGAAGCAAACATCAAGAACACGTGAGAAGCAAACCTCAAGAACCACAGAAGCAAGGTACATCTGTCGAGACACTCAATCCATGGAACCACAGGTATGAAGAGAATGTATGGCAAACATGGAGGAAGGACTGCATATACATACAGGGTAAAAAGGGTGGAGGTCTAATATTAATTCAAAGGCATGAAAAACAGCCCTACGGAAAAGGAGGGTGCATTGAACCAGTCACTAGACAGCAAGGAGTACATTAGAAAATTGAGGATGAATATAAACATCACTAGGGGCTTCAGTGTAATTAAACCTATGGAAAGACAATTTTTCCTTTTAATTCATTATCGTAATAAGAGAATAAAAGCAGCAGCGCATAACACAAAGAAGCCCAGGGATTCAAGCCGGATCTGAGGCCAATTCAAAATAAGCGTGTGGATATGAACAAAACACCTGAAATTCTAGAAAGATAGACCCAATTTTTTCAAGTGTCGGATAAAAACTTAAACTGGCAAATGTGATGATCAAGGTACGTAGTCATTTACTCCAAATATCAGCAAATTCCCACTTAAAAACATAACATATCCAACCAGCCTGGGTCAGTAGCCAATTACTCTATGACAGTAGAACGCTGATGCTTAAACAACACCAAAAGGTATCCGTCTGAAACAACTATAATAAACAGAAAAATGAATTGAGATCTAAAAAACATTTAAGACTAGTTCTCCTGCAGATTGTACCAGAAAAAGATGTCCAAATAAGGAATTGCAAAGTAAAATACTCATTCCAAAGCAAACATCTTAAAGCTCAAGATGGTAAAATTATATTGCTATGCAAGTTTAGATCAATCTGACAGTCAGTAGTCCAAAAGTCTTTTAATATTACTAACACGTCATACTCCTATAGGACCAATACAGCTCATCCTTTTTATCATCTCAACAATTTCAATCCTAGCAGCACGACAAAGTAACCACATGCAACAGGAGAGGGCTTAATGTTCTGAAAATCAGGTATCTTATTAATTGCTCAAAACACATAGAATTAACTTTCTTAGTCTAAAAGTCAATCAATCAGGCAAGCAAGTCCACAGCCCTCAAGATTTATCATATATCATAATCCCTAAGATCCAAGACTTTATTGTTTTTATACTCTAGAGGCTTACTTTCGGCACTTCCAATCCTAGAAGCACAGAGGAGTAATCCTATGTAACTAGAGAAGAGACTGGAAATTTCAAGCATCACCTTTCAAGATATTTGCATTTTATTATTATTTTTTTTTTTTGTCAAAAGATATTTGCATATTTTGAATCCCTCAAAATGCGAAGATATTGGACATGAATCCATGCAGATGATAAGGCCATATGTGCATATCTGCATCTGTCCCATCACTATGATCCTTCACCAATACTACCTAGGAAGCACCGACACTCTCCGAGAGCCCACGTTTCGTTTCGTGTTGTGTCCGACACTCTTTGACATGCGACAAACACGTGATCAGTGCTCCATACATGCCAGCGACACACAAGTCTAGAATCCCGACATGCCATTTCAACATGCACAGGATCAATTTTAAGTATTTTCAATAAATTATGGGTTAAAATGAAAATTTATCAAATATATATACTTAAGTCACATATCCAGTCATCACAAAATTAATGTATCCAACCATTCCAAAAAAAAAAATCGTGAATTCCTAAAAGAAGAAAAAGAAGAAACCCACCACTGGTATTTTTATATATACATGATAATTTATCATGTATATATAAAAATAGACATTTAATATCCAACGTGTCTCAACGTGTCGGGATTTTCTATTTTTTTAGAAATAGCGTGTCGGCGTGTCATGTCATGTCGTGTGTCGCTTGTCGGTGTCCGTGCTACTCAGACTACCACAACTCCTACTCAAATCCAATCGTTGCCTCTTGGAGATGAACGCTATGGTGGAGATGGGAGCCAACGTCTAATCCTAGTGGCATTGATTGCAGATCAGATCTCACTGCTAGGATTGAAAAAACACTAATTACCTTCAGCAAGATCCTAAGCCTTTAGCCATTCAAATCCAAGTTGGACTTTCAACCCCAACATAAAAGTCCTAATCAATTGATGGCATTTCCTTGTAAATCCAAGTCCAACATGAAGCAGGCTTGCCCTCTAAATCTCATAGCCCATCACCTTAACAATTTATCATACTTCTTATGTCAGGATATGGATCAAATAATAAATATTCTTTTTTAGGTGGTCTACGAGCCTAAATTTATCGTTCACAAGCAACATTGATAGCACATGAAAAGCCACTTTTCATTCAATCATTTTACCAAAAATAGGCCCACAACTTTTTCTCTCTCCAAGATAGCCTCATCGCCAAGTCCAATAGCATGGGAGGCATGAGGTACATGATTGTTAAGCATTCTCGCAGTATCATGAATGTGAGGCTGGCCAAGTTTTAGTACTAAAAATCTCACAAAAAACTAGGCAAAAACAAAGCATATGAAACTAGATCATGCGTAACAAGACCGATAGGTTGTGACCAGTGAGAGATGAAGCTTCTGAAACCCAGCTTCAGAAAGGGTTATACCACATAGAGTGACAGCCAAAGAGTGAAGCATAAAGTGCCTATTTATCTATTCCCATATGATAATGAAAGACATGGTTCAAAAAGAAGAGAACTAAATCACCTTTTTTCGCTAAATGTTAACTGAAGGGAGCCAACAACATACCAATCTGTGCTGTGCGAACCAAACATTGACGGATTACAGGCTTTTGATCCAATCCCCACTTATCACTACTGAACTTAAGAAAATCCCAGAGCGCCAAACTTGACAGGAGTCCGATAAGAGCAAATGGCATCTGGTACCTACAAGCCCCAAAATTTGATAGAAACAAGCAACACATCAGATTTCAGAACATCTTATCTGCATAGTCGTGGGAGAAATAGTGTGCTTGGAATATGTGACTGAAAAATCTCGATCCAGTATGAAGCATTCAAACATATAGAATGAGTTCAATCATCTTTCCTTTCAACAAGAAAATTCCATCTGCTGTCCGTACCAGAACTGTACTGAAATCGCTAGACAGGACAAGATAGCTGAGGCTGTTCTAGATGTTAAGAGCAAAAGTCATGCCATCAAATTGATATCTCCACTAAAATATTAATCAAGTTGTTTAATTGTCCTAATGAACTAGTAGTGATTTGCCACATTTCCACAGTAATCTTCCCCAGCTTCTTTTCGGGCACAGCAAGGTCAAGAGAGAAACAAAAATGTTCATTTTTGCATAATAGACCCAACAAGATGAAGAAATAACGTGCTCCACTGAAGCGTGTTACCTAGAAATAGTGATCCAAAATGAAGCATTCAAGCTAAAACGAGTTCACTCATCTTTCCATTCAAAAAAAAAAAAAGAATCATCTGTAATCTGTACAGAACCACAATGAAATGACCCAACAGGAGAGTATAGGTGGCTGAGGCTGTTCTATATGTCAAGAGTAACAGTCACAACATCAACCTGACATCTCCACTGCCATATAAATCCAATCCTTTCGTCGGTAGTATAAATATTGATTCATTATCCTTATGGATCGATGATTTGCCATATTTCATCAGTATTCTCCTAAAAAAAATAGTTCTGACATGATAATTTTCCTAGTTTCTTTGTGACTCATACCGATACACAGAAAGGCTCAACAGTCAAAACAGGCACAAACTATCACCATGGACACTCATATCGCACGAGCATGCGATCAAAAAGGGGGGGGTGTGTGGAGGGAGAGAGAGAGATGCATTACAGAGCACAAGCGAAGAAGAGGATGAACAGAGTGGCGTAGTTGCGAGCGAAACGCTTGACATTCTCGTGAACCCTAAGCCGAGCCTGCGTGGGCGAGGACGGGAACGAATACGAGTCGCAGGAACCGATGAAGCCGTGGGTCCAGGACGGGGTCTCGCTGGAGAAATCGTCGGTGGTGAGCTTCGACAGGGGGTTAAGAGCCACGAGAGACAGCAGGGTTCCCAAACTAGAGAAAAAGGAGGCGAAGAACTGGGGGCCGTAAGGGTCGGAGGCTGCGTCGTTGCCGGACGAGGAGGCGGCGGTGGCGGCGTTGGCTGCCGAGGAGGAGGAGGAGGATCGCTGGTCGAGCAGCTCGAGGTAGCCGGAGTCACGGAGCCAGGACTCGAAGGCGGGTTCGGGCACGGTTAGAGATAAGGGATTCGATTTGAATGACATCGTCGGACAATCTTTTGGGTCGGTCGTGGTCCGTCGCGGTATTTGGCGCGAGAGACAGGATCGGAGGGCTATGCCGATACGCACTGCGTTTAGGTTTCGGCATGAACTGTGCTGATTGTTTGACTTTAGTGGAATAATAGATTATAGGAGATTTCTAATGTCTTTTATGTAATATTGCAACTTTTTTCAGATAAATACACGAGTGTTTTGAAATATCTTTTCATATTCAAGATTCTATTTCACTTTTTCGGACGGTACTAACTAATGATCATGGTTCAAATTATCTCTCGAATTTATATCCAACACGATTAATCATAAAAATAAAAGAGATCGATTATGATATTTCGGTTCTATTTTACTTTTCGAATCGACTTTAAAATAAGAGATATCGTGAAGAAAATCAATGCGAACAGGTCTGCTCATGAATCGAATTATCTCTAAAATTTTATGTTCGGCATCATCAGTCATACAAATAAAAGAGATCGATAGGGATGCCCCAGTTCATAATGTTTACTTTCTGTTCAAGTAAGCATTTATTCATTTTTAAAGATACGTGTTAGTTGATAAGTCTGTTTATTAGGCCCCTTTTCCATTTAATGACCAGACAAAATGGGTCATTGAGCCGTGATAAAGGATAGTTCAAAGTGGATTCAATGAACAACTCATGACGGAATGGGTCATGACAACGTTTCTATTTCTCTGTTTATATTCCAAACTTATTCCAGAAATAGGTTTGGAACAGAAACTCGTTTGGCAATGCAAATCTGTTTTTTTTATTTTTGGAACAAAAATCTATTTCAAAAATAGATTTTGGCCCAAAACCAGAAATAAAAATTTTTTGTTTCTAGCAAAAATAGAAAAATCTATTTATGTTCCAAAAATTATTTTTGGAACAGAATGGTTGTCATGCGCGCCCTAGGGCGCACATGACAACGTTTCTATTTCTCTGTTTCTGTTCCAAACCTATTTCAGAAATAGGTTTGGAACAGAAACTCATTTAGCATCGTAAATCTGTTTTTCTATTTCTGAATTTTTGCCCAAAACCAAAAACAAATTTTTTTTTGGCAGAAATAGAAAAATCTATTTCTATTCCAGAAATTATTTCTGGAGTAGAATAGTTGTCATGCGCGCCCTTACTTGCTATTTCGTATGGGTGTGCATGAGAATCGGTTTAATTGGAATTGAATTGAAACGTCCGATATTGGGCGACATGTGTTTTTTTTTGTCCCTTTTCCTTTAAAGAGCAAAGAAAAGAAAATTGTCATAACCCTAAATTAAATCAATCCAACCCGAGAATTGAATCGAAATCTACATATCAGATCTCTATTCTGAGGTGGGATCAATTCAACTCAATAATGAATCACCTCTAACTGTATGATTGTTCCTAGTCAAAAGTGTCATCTACCTCAAAATTTCAAAAGTAGGCTTTGGTTTGCATGAAGCATGTCGATTGGATGCTTCGTATTTGGACTATTGCATCATTTTACAATCGTCATTGATTATCTCTATCAGTTTTCCCTTTTGAGATTCAAATGGATTTTATTTATTTCACAAAAAATAAATAATTTAAAAAATATATTTTCCTAAAGTTAATCACTTATATTATTGAAAGAAATAAGTCGACGAGAATTATTTTTATTATCGATAATAACCTATGTCTAAACATTATATTTTCATTCGCTCATTTTTATAAAGAAAACAATAGACCGTTTTTAAGAAAATAATTTTAAGTTATTCATTTTTCGCGAAAACAAAGGCTCTAAACTTTACAAGACGGTCATCTTTTCACAAAAATCTTTTTTTTTTTGGGTAAAATCTTTATGTCTCTCCACCAGAAAAAAGGGAGGGGGGCGGAGAGGGCGTGGTAGTTATTGAAATTGTGGACTTTCTCTGTGAGCGAAAAGTCTTAAGACATTTATTAAAATCGATAATTACGTTATTTCAACATTATTTATTAGAAAATTATTTTGAGACATTTAGAAGAAGGATATCAACGAGGGTCTAAAGACATTCATGAAAAATAGATTAAAAAAAAGTCTAATATTGTTTTATCAGGTTGCGGGAAATTATTTTGAGAACAGCAGGTGCTGCCCGCCACACAACGAAGATGGCTGCCTCCGCCACCACTCCAGACTAGAGACCGTGGTTCAGCTCACGAGGATGTCGGTGAGTCGATTCGTCAAACATCTGGTGAGCTCCGGCCCTCGGCTTCTCCTCCGACCACCTCCATCTCCATCGCCGCCATTGTACTGCCCCTCGGCTCTCCCCGTGACCCAAACCACACGCATGCCCGATCTCGTCGCCACCACCTTCTCATTCTCCACAGCTTCTTCCCGTCCTTCGCTTTCCTCGTCGGACGGTCCCGCGGTGGAGCCCTCCTCGCCTTCTTATCTCTCCGTCCGTATTCGGTGCCCGAAGCACGTCGCAGTGAGTTTCACCTCTCTCGGAACTCTAGACTTCTCTGAAGATCGAAAAAGACGAAACTTTCAAGTTGCATCTTGCCGCGCCCTATTCGTATCTCTGTTTTTCGTCTCATTTTCTCGTTCTTGCTTTGTCACGGAAAAGCAACAGTCTGACGTTTCTCGCTCCTAAACTGGGCCAGGATGTGCTTTCAGAAGCTCTTTTATGCTTTGGTGCGAGTTCGGCAAGTATGGACGAGGAAGATGGCTCTGAAAGTCCCGACGAGGTAGCACCACCACAAGTATTAAGAAACAAGTATCATTTGCTTGTCGAATCGAGTCAAATAAATCCTCTGAATAGTACAAGATTCCGTTCCAGTTTGCTGCATTGGGTTTCTAATTGTACAGACTCTATTTGGTGATATTGTGCCTAGCGAGATTGTTTTTTTTTTTTTTTTTTTATGATAAAGATAGTGAGATTGTTTTTGTTAGTAGTTGGCTGTCTAATTGAAAAGAAACAATCTATTATTTGGACTTCTTGCACATTATCACAAGGGTACAGTCTATGCGAATTCTGAAACTTCGATATTTCTAATCTGCATAAAACATCCTGCGCCTGCCAAAAGAAGCGCCTCAAGACCGCTTGAAGAATAAAAGATTAAGGAAATGGAGCACCTAAAAGTACCAACCTCATTGTTTTGAAGTTAAGAACCGCTTGGTCGTTGCAGATTTCCATCAATTCCATATTTCTTCCGAGTGAAGATGTGGATGCATCTGTTTCAAATGCTGCTGATTCGATAGGCTTGAAGGACGTACCTGAGTACGATATTGAAGTGTGTGAGCAAGAAGATTGGGTAAAGAAAACTCAGGTTTGGCTACTTCTCTGCAAAACTTCCTGCTGAACTTCTGCGTAAACCGATTTTTGGCTTCTATGAGACCATGACAAGGTGACAAATACAAATTTAGAGCCTTCTAGATATTTTTTTTTTCAGCAGTTTTCCAGTGTTGTTCATCATGCACAAGCTACTATTTGATTTAGTCTGGAAAAATCTCCAGTTTCCAAGCGCTTGCAAAGTGACCCACTGTGATCGTGCTCTCTTTTCTTTTCTTTTCTTTTCTTTTTTGCCTTTTGGACCGGTATACTCATGCTCAACGATGTGCTTTCTTGAACTTTTTTTCTCTGTTGCAGGAATCATTTCTTCCTGTCGAAGTGACCGAAGGACTTTGGATTATCCCTGAGTGGAAAACTCCTCCGGTATGAGTTCCTCAACAATGTATACAGAAAGTACAGATACTACAGCATCTAATAAACCTGTTTGTATCCAAGGCTGAGCATCCTACTCCTTTTCGAAATTATACTTGAAGTCGATAATAAACTAAGATGGGAAGATCCACAATATTCAACACTGCTATTTGAGTTGGAATAACTACAATATTAAATGGCATCTTTATTCACCGCCCAACTAATCATTCTGTTGCTTCCATAGATTGTTGAAGCTACAAATATAATTCTGAATCCTGGATTGGCATTTGGAACTGGGGAACACCCCTCTACAAGATTATGTCTATTGCTGCTTCATGGCCTGATAAAGGGAGGAGAGCACTTGTTGGATTATGGAACTGGTTCTGGCATCCTTGCAATAGCAGCGCTTAAGGTACCTAAAATTGCAATTGATGTCGCGGCTTTATTTTCAGACTGATATGACGTTTGGGATAACAAATCTAAAGCAATAGAAAAGTTTGGTAAGGACTGATTTACGCGTCTCCAGCTACCCAATCTTTACTTGTTATACAAGTATTTAAAGACAGATTTTTTTACACTCGTGGTCTATTTTTTGCAATATAACAAGTCTCTATGAGATGGGTCATATAGCCTGATAAATTTGATCCTGCAAAACCGACGCTGCTTCTCGTTCAGTCAAATTTGCAGCATTTTATAGAATTCTTGTTAGTAACATAAAGCCAGGAAAAGCCAATGTTCATTTCAAAGTTTCGATGCTTATTGTGCACATAGTTAGGTGCTGCAGCTGCAGTGGGATTCGATGTAGATCCTCAAGCGATATCCTCTGCCCGTCACAATGCTGCTCTAAACAACATCGGATCAGACAAGATGCAGCTAGAGCTGGTTCCTAGCAAATTGTGCCCTCAAACAACCAATGAAGGGATAGACAAAGATCCAGGACAAACATTGGATAAACAGGGACTCATTTCGGAAACAGAGAAATATGATGTGGTGGTTGCAAATGTTCTCTTGAATCCTCTACTAGAGTTGGCAGATCATATAGTATCTTACGCCAAGCCAGGAGCAACCGTTGCTGTCTCCGGGATCCTGTCTGACCAGGTATTCTCTGAATTCCGAATACAGTTCGTCTTGCTTAAACAACCGTAAGGTAATCCAAGTACGAATAGGGGAGTGCTCATTGCAGCCTAGATTTATTCCAATGTGGAAAGAGTCCTTAGTTTCTGAATGAAATCATCGGTTCTCATTTAATAGCGTCTTCGTTCCTTTTCTTTTCTTTTTTTGGGTTGCCGAAGTTGTTCAAAAAACTTAAACAAGTTATAGTATAAGAACCTCTAATGGTTTACGTCCAACTTCAGCATTAAGAAGGTTTTAGAATCCTATGCTGCTTTGATGATTTCCTTAAGGCCAGATTAAGAAACATGAGCCGTGATTCGACTCTTACCGGTGTCTTTACGCAGCTCCCATTGATCAGAAGCCGATATTCTCGTTTCTTGGAAGAGGTATTAGTCTCGGAGCTGGATGATTGGGCGTGCTTGAGCGGCAGGAAGAAGATGAACTTAAACATAGATCGGAGAACATAGTACCCAGCAGCTGATTCGAGTGCTCGTCCCGTCCGAAACATAGTTTTATTTTTATCCCGTTTGTAATGCGCAATATTGTACAGGTATCACAGTGACTTATGGATGTGACTCGACCAACTTGCCCTTAGGGCTTCAAAGAAAATGAGATCGGGACGAATCTTTTCCACTGGGCCGGCTCCATCAGGCAAACATATGACAAATTTATCAAGTAAAGGTTTAGTCCTTGTACATTGCAACAATAACCTAAATTTGTCGTAAAAATCAGGCATACAGCCTTTTTTTACCTTCAATGTTGGTCAACTGACAAAGAAAAACCAAAAGCGGCAGGCTTACGGAGCGAAAAGCAAACATCCGGGTATCATCGCTTAAGTTGCCTCCTCGACAGAGCAGGGACTCTCTTGGGGATATAAACCTGGTAGTTCACCTGTGCACAAATCAATGACATTGGATTATTTAATACATGGAACATCCATAATCTTATAAACTAGTTGCTCCATTCTGATTTTCACAGCACACGGACTTGAGGTTAAATAAGTAGAACAACATTTCACATTTGCTCCTCACCTGTATCGTTTCACCACCCCGAGTAACAGACATTGTCTTTTGTTGGTATTGGGGACCATCCTTAGCATCATCATTCCCATCTTTGTCTGAGCTCACAGCTCCAGACGTGGACTCGGAACGAGAAGGCAGCACCGGAGCTGGAGATGCATGCTTCTCTTGAACTTCATTATTGTCAACTTTGTTCTCAGTTCTGACAGTTTCACTGGCAGTTTTGTCACCACTACCCTTTGTCACCATAGGCTTTGCCTGAGGAGGTCCTGAGGAAGGACGCAATTCCTTGGACGGTGCTTGAACCTTTACCGATTCTCGCCTCCATGTATATTTAGTCACTGTTGGATTACTAGTATTGGAAGAAAAGGTTGGTATGACCCCTTGCTTAACATTAGCAACACTAGTCCCCTCGTGCAATAGTTTCAACATGGATTGCCTAGTAGATTCACTTTCAGTGAAACCACTATGCCCATGATCTGGCCTGACCTCAGAGGACTGCCTCCTAATGGCAGGCACAATTTCACCGGCTTTATCACCTAGACTGGCATCATTCAAATTTACATTAATAAAATCTCTCTTCACAGAAGAATCAGAATTGGCACCATTGCCTTCAACTGCAGGTGCATTGGCTACATTGTCTTCAGGAAACTTATGGTGAGATGATTCTGAACTAGCAATTAAAGATTGCCTCTTGTTACCATCCACATTTTCTATCTGAGCCGACAAAGCTGCTGTGTTTTTACGAACACCTTGGAACTTTTTGAGATTATCCAGTGCCCTCTGTCTCAACAATGACTCCAAATCATTACCATCTGAGCCACCAGAAACATTACTTTCATTGTCCCTTATGGCATCGATGGTTCCAACGATAACAGAGCCTATATTGTTTCCATTCTTCTGACCATCTTCAGTTATTGCACTAGTATTCATACCTGAAACAACAGCCTCTTCATCTTTTTCGCTATCTACCTGCCTCTTCACCTCAGATTCAATGATCGGATGATGGGTCAATTCCCGCTTGCCCCCAGAATCATTACTATCGTTACTTTTGCAAGAAGGATAATCATCATTTTCATAAGAAATTTCTTCGTTATGTCCATAAGCATGCAATTCTCTGTCCTCATTGTTAACCATTATAACAGACCTTAATCGCATTGAATTGTTTCTGCTTCTGATTTTCTCATCACCACTGCTTATGCTGTGATGATTAATGGGAGAATAACTCCTTGGACTATATCCACACTCTTTTAATTCAGTTTTACCCTTCTCTGCTGTCCACCTATCCTTATCTTTTCTCTCAGAACTGGCCCTATAACTTTGAGATTCACTCTGTCCACTGTCACTACTCGATTCTGCACAGGTTGAGCAGTATGAACCACTGCTCGTGGAACTTACACTCACTCGTCCCTTAGATTTCTTTCTAGTTCTCTTCATCCTTGGACTGAGCTTGCCATCTCTTTTGGACCCTTTTCTTTTCTTACGAGAAGGCAAGTCTTCACTGCTTTCAGTACCATATGACTGTCCTCGAGACCTCTTCTTGCTTCGTCGACTACTCTTCTTAGAAGAGGATCTTGCCCGTCTTTTACTTTTTTTCCTGTAATCCTCCTCAGAACTAGCGGTCAATGGACTCAGAGAATCATAATCACTGGAATAAGAATCTGAATCACGACGGTGGCGAGAACTCTTCTTCAACTTACTTCTCTTTTTTGTCTTACCTGTCTTCTTGATTCGAACCTGAACAATCAAACCTTATAGAGCATTAAAACCACATTGAATGTTTAACAAAAGTTTCGACATTTTCGAATCGAAAATTCATCTCAATCAATTTGAAGACAAAGAGCAATTCATATCCTAACCCATCCCACCATTAACTAATCAAATTGCCTAACAAAGTCCAGTACTTCTAAATGTCTAGCGACGGATTTTCTCCCTCCCGGGCACCGAAACTCGAGCATCAATAACGTGACTATCGGTGCCGTGTCGTGTCAAATTGTGTTGAAACAACTAAGCTAACTCAGTCAGCTAGAGATTCCAGTGAGAAGATCGCAGCGAAAGCACTAATGCTAGAAATTAACGCCGATTACAAGTCCTAGTTAGTTCTAGGCACTGAGAATGGCAGACCAGCGACCAGTAAAGCCGCCGGAGAAGTTCACCCGTTGTACTCATACAATAAATCACGAAACTTCCGGTTACCCACTTCTTCTCAAACCGTGCGTTTGCGGGAAAAAGGCAAGACCGACTCGATATCGCACCATTGTGAAAACAACATTCATTCGAATCGTAACGGATCAAGAACTTCGGGATTAACCAAACAATTGCAGAATTACAGCAAACCCTAAACGCACGCACAAGCCGCCCCCCCCCCCCCCAAAACCACCCAGAAAAAAAAGTGACGATACCTTAGACGAAGCCTTGGACCGCTTTTTCTTCAGAGAAGTAGAAGAAGAAGGTTTTCCCATCTCCAAGCACCAAATCGCGACCTGCAATTATCAATCAACGCTAGAGAGAGAGGAGATTGTGAGATGACAACGGAGAACGAGAAGAAAAAACCAATCGCAGAGGAACTCAAAAATCTCGAATCGGAGCAGGGAAGTGCAGAACGCCGCAGATTGCCGAATTTAAAAGGAGCGACTTTGTTTGTGGGGCCCTCTCTATTTCTGAAGGGGCCCACGTTGGCGAATCTTGTGATGGGAGGGCGAGACACCCAACACATTTACGCTTCTTCACACCTTCCTCCGCTTTTTCTTTTTTCTTTTTTTTTTGAAACACAGAAATTACCATAGATTTTTTGTCCTTAATCTTTTCGACCAATGCCAGATTATCACTCGAAAGATCAGTTTCGTCGAAGTCACTCCACAGCTCCTTAATTATCTTGGCGATTCTTAAGGCCATACATCGTGCCAATTTAACCCATCCAATTACTTTTGACCTGATAAAAGTATAAAAAGAAAAAGAATCCCAAATTTATTGTGTTTGTTTCAATTCAGTTCGACTGTACAAATTTAGTCATAAATATCCTTATATTTATATCAAGTTAGTTTATCTGGTTAATTTTGACTGAAAATTACTGACATATACACCATCCATATTTTATATTTCGTAACCGGTGCTGACATGAATATTTTATAATTTTTTTGGAAAATTCAAAAGCGATCGCATCTACCTAATCTCACTTGACCACAGACTGACCCAAGCACTTCATCTGTTGATACGGACAGGGGACCACTTGCTTTCAAGCCCAAGCCTACTTTTGCTTAATCTGGTTGCTTGAGTTGCCCTACGTCACCTTAAAAAAAAAAAAAAAAAAAGAGGCCGAAACCTGCTTTTTGACTTGCTTAAGGGACAAGGAAATTCCTCTCTTTCGGTCGGCATCTAGTATATCATTCCTCTTGAAAGATAAAGAGGAGCGAAATAATCAAACATCACACCTAGAGCCAGCCCAACCACGAAAGCCAATGGCTGCAAACAAATCTCGTGATAATGATCAAACAACATTAACCACGTCTCCTTCACGTTGTGCCGGTAGATGGACGACTTAGGGATTGGGAGTTTCAAAGGCAATGCTTGCTTTTTCGCTTGTAAACAGTAACAACAAGAGGCCGCGATGGCCTCGCCCATGGCCATAGAGGCCTCACCGACCACGAATGACATCACGAAGACCCTCGCCTAGATCTAGCGAGGGTGCCTACCAAAATGAAAGCCACAAAAAAAAAGATAAAAAAAAATAAAAATAAGTTACAAATAAGATAAATTAACTTCGTAAAAAATTATCAAACAAATATATGCTTTAGCGCCAATCATGCCAAGGAGGACAGACGACGTTCACACCATCGATTTCCAGCCAAAATTGTTCGCATTGACTCATTTGGCACAAATGCAAAAAGCTTGAGACTAAATTAATACAACCGAAAAGTTTAGGACTAAATCGGTATCAATATAATAGATTTAAAACATTCTTTTTTTGAAATGTTTCACATGCTGCCCGGATAAACGAAGAATTGGGAAAGGATAACTCTTTCCCATTGCCGATCTACTACTTAGCATTACAGATGTTGATTCCGGTATTGAGGAATGCGGGGGGAAAAATCGGATTTTTTTTTGGGATGAGCAATGTTTGAATCTAGTTTCTAAGACCATTATCGCAAGAATAAAGAGCATGCTTTGCATTTGCCAATCGACTCGATTCCTATACCTTTCAAGCCAACAAAACAATCTCACCTCTACAGCTTTCCTTTATTGAAAGAGAGCAAGTGACTGAGCAGTCTTTCCATCTTTGCCCTACCTCCGCCTTTTCTTCACCTCGGACTAAAAATCTCCTACATAAGCTTTACCCTCGGAATGCACACGAGTAATTCAGGATCAAGTGTGAACATGATCGTGCCAGCTCAAGGGGGAAATCCTCGGCGATGGCCGTTCAATTGGTCCATGTGGTCAGACAACTCCGAAACTGTTATTACCGTCATTCCTCCGGCCATGTCGTGAATAGGACATTTTGGGAGGTTCAATTCTCGCCTCCGATGGGTTTGGGGAACGAGACAAAAATGGTTTTGCCAGGACAAGAAGAAAAGAACCAAGAGGGTGATCAGAATATGTCATCCATCCGCTGCGACCTAGTCAAGCCGCGGCGAGGCACATCAAGAAAAATGAACCTTCTTGTCGCCCCTTTCAAAAAGCTAGGCAGGTATAAATCTATACTAACAAGAAATCCAGCAAATGCATGACGTCCGGGTTTTCCTTGTAAGGTACGACATTAAAAGCTTTCCTAATACAAAAAAGGAAGTTTATGAGTGCTCTAGTGACAATAAAGCGCGAACTTCACATTAATATATACATCTACGGTTGTTCTTGATGATACTGAGTAGTATATACTGAAGAAGTATCCGATATTTCCGATGACGTCAACTCCGATGCCACTAAATGCATAGACGGAAACCAGTCTACACATCTTCACCGTCACTAACATTGGGACACGTGTCGATGTAGAACTCAGAGCAGAAGTCAGATTCTTCTACAATACATCCCCTGTTTTGCATGGACAGGTCTTGTTTTTAAGAACGACGAGCAAAAAATAGATACAGAAACAAAGACTTGATGCCAAACAAAGGGATGGTACCTCTCAAGCACGCACTTTCCTTCTTTGTACTTTTGGCTCTTCTCATTTGCTGCCTCCTGCAAAGAAATGAAATGCCCGGGAAAGCAGACGACCATATAAATAATAACTCTGCCAAAAATGTCTGTTCACCATATTAATATTACTATCATCGTATGTGTGGTGCGCCCATACGCATATGTGCAAAGCTATGCATCTGAAAATGCAGTAAGAGATCAGACAATCTTAGCCATACCACCGGATACTGTGTCTACTGAAGGTGGGCGGAGAAGAGGACACCATAGTGCTAAGAGCTATCTTGGAGTTTTAGCCTGTGCTAGTCCGTGCTTGAACCAATGTCAGATTTCAGGCGATAGGCAACCAATTAGTACCAATTTGATCCAATTTCATGGAAATTTATATCTGATATACACCATAGGTACTATCCTCATCTTTCATCAGGAAGGTTCATTATAAGAGTGAGCAAATCGGACAGACCGGACTGGGACCACCCGGACCGGACCGGTACCGGTGGTCCGGTTCTTAATTCTAGGGGGTCCGGTCTGGTTCTCGGTTCTAAAGACATAGGACCGGACCAGTCAAATTTTTTTAAAATTTTTTAAAAGTAACCTAATGTTTACTTGTTAAAAAAGTCTCACGGTGCAATGTCTATCACTCAATGAAGCTATAAAAGGTCCTAACCTAAGTCCTAATTGTCTTGATGCAATGCAAAGGAAATATTTTCTCTAAGAAAACGATCGATGAGCAAGTAATTATAGTACATTTTTTTTTGTACATGTTACCGGTCCAATGGAACAGCCCGGGAACCGGACCTGATTGACGGTCCGGTTCCGGCAAATTGGGAACCGAGACCACCGGTTCGGTTCCGACAAATTAAGGGGAACTAAATCAAACCAAGAACCGATCACCCCTAGTTCATCATATAGATCTTCTTTGCATGACTCCTGAAACCACGAGCCTCCTCAGAATTGGCGTGGGAGTGTGTGTGTGTGTGTGTGTCTGTGTGGTGAGAGAGAGAGGGAGGGGGGGGAGGGAGAGAGATTATACATATTTCCACCCAACAATTTGGCCACAGCAGCAACAGAATATGTCTCCCACGGTGTGCAGTCCTGAAAGCATCACCCTCTCTTCTAGAGTTCCCAATGTGATATTCACCCTAAAGCACAAATCGATAGACAAATGGGAAAAATTCATGACTCATCATGCAAACATTTTGCAGATGGGAAAGAACAAAAGTAATTGAAATTGCAGTTTCGATAAACGCAGCCTTCGTGACCCTAAAAACTTGGTATGAGGACATCTATTTCCAGATTTCCCTTCCGCAGAGAAATAGTGGTCTTCCCTTTCTCTGGACAAATGAACCTCCGTACGCTTGCATTAACAACCAATGAATACTAAGATCCAAGATTCCTTATAAGGTCGACTAAAACCAAGGGCCTACTTACCATGGTAAGTGAGAAGTTAAATGAGATTCTTTTTAAGCTTTGCATCTTCAGATGAAAAACCTTATCATACTTGCGAGCATAAGAGACCTAAGAGAAGTCGCTTTTGAAGTCATTAGGCGATGCAATCTGTGTTGAGATTCTCCTACATGTAATCTCATTCTTCTCATCCTCCATAAACAATGACTTCTGCAACTAGATTCTCCTACTAAAATGCTCCAACAAGCATCAGTTGAACCTGTAATATTATCCACTTCCTGACTCTCGCTACTATCGCTAGAAAACAAAAGAAAGGGAAAGAAGTCAAGTAGTGTAAAGACCTAAGAGCGCATAATGTGTACTGTAATTTGCCTAGATCTCAATTCTCAGCTCATCTGAAAGACATCCTAATGCAGAAACTCCAGAAAGTTTGGCGAGGACAATTAGAGCCGTGTCAATATCATAACACAAAAGCGGTACAGCGAGATCATAGGGGCAGCAATCGGTTGGCATAAATCTTATAACCAGCATGCAATCACGCAATCTTGGTCCGGCGGGGTTCCGAAAACCATGAACACTGCCACCATTATTAGGAAGCAAAATCCTAAACTGCAAATACAGTTGAGAAGAACGTACGCCTTGTTGAAGAGGTACGCTTTTCCTCGGCGGGAATGAAACGCCTGACCAAATTACAGAGGAGAGATTATATCAGGGTTCAGCATCCTTGAGACAGCACCTCGACATAACAAGCTGTTCTACTCAAATCAGTACTCGTAGAAACAACTATCGCACGCGATAAAGTTCTTTGCTTTCCCTTCAGCTCCCACTCCCAAGAAACAATTCAGCAATAAAGCAATCCACCCGAAACTAGTCTCGCTAAAAACAAAGCAATTATATCCAGTCCAATTTATCAAAACCAAGCATCCTAAGTTCACCCAGATGAGGCTCAAACAAAGAGCCAACTTTTATCCAATCAACAACGCACGGAACAAATCCCGCTTCACTGAGCAAGAAATTAGAGAGAGTAGATTTACCTGAGAGATGACATCCTCGGCGAGGGCCAAGTGGGTCTTGCAGTACTTGCACCTGTAAGATCGCCCTTCTAGCTCCACCACAAATATCCTCCCCATGATGGTTCCACCTCCTCTTTCTTCAATTCCACTCGCCACCACCCGAGTTTTTGTAGCTATCGCGCATTGGCGTTGGATAAGAACGAGGAACAAACCCGGCGTCGTAACGGGGTGTTTCTGTCGAAGCTCGGAAACAGATGCAACCAACTGCGAACAGCGACGACCGCAAGCCCACACCGCTAGCTGGGAAGTGGTAACAACAGCACGTGAGTTGAACATGAGTGGACAGAGTCCGGCCATTTGGGCCACAATTAGCTGGACTTCTTTCGCATATGGGCTCAATCGTGCTGGCCCAAATGGAATGTCGTGTGCTCGACTTTCCCTTCAGACTTTCTTTTTCAGGCATAAGGGCTTTAACCTAGGGTTGACACTTGACACTAACTAAATCCTCAAACCGGTCCATTTATGCCAATTTACCCCAAACTATTTTTTATGTCACAAAGCTCATGATCTAGTACACTCGTGCCACTTTTTTTTTTTTTTGCAAATTGATGCACTTGTGCCATATTTACCCAACTAATTTTTATGTCATGCAAAAATCTAAACTTGTACACACGAGCCACGTTTACCATAAGCCGGTGTACCCATGTTACATTTTTCCCTAAAAGATCTCAAATTTACTAATTAGTTAGGGAGCATGTGGTAGAAACCTTATACTTTCACCTAAAAAGATTGCCAAAATGGAGCCCAAATTCAAACTCGTAGCTAGATTTACATTCATTGCTCTACATCATACTTATTATCTGTCGTAGAATTTCTCTAACGCAATTCACACATACGTCATCATAATATCCTCTCACATGTGAGTTTAGTTTTAAGTTTGTTTCTCCTTAATTCGAGTATCTTTCTACATCAAGATATGAAGTCCACCACTCCGCTTGCATCGTTACACCACAATGCCAATTACTCAGGAAATTACACACGAATTCATCCACCAAAATATCCAAACAGATTTGGAGCCCCCACTTAATTGACTATCCACTTTGATATTGATTTATTAAGGAGCATGCAACAAAAAACAGAGACTTTCACCACAAATGCCGATTGCTCGGAAGAACTCTTTATTTTTTGCCACTCTGCGTCACGCTTTTTCAAATCAAATTCATCTGCTTTTCTATTTTTTTTATTAATCAAATCATTATATTTTTGCAGAATTTCTAGTAAGTCCATCTAGGTTCAGATGACATGACCATCAAAATATCCGAAAGCATATATCGTGGACACTGGACATGGACATTCGCAGAAAAATTTAGCCATTTTAAATATGCTTGAGTATGATGTGGAAAAGCATTTATACGGGGAACGTCCAAATTGAAGAAGAAGAAGAAGAATTTAAAAAAAAAAAAATCCGCCCGCGATAGGAGGTCATCCAAAGGTTACGTCAGTTTGGATTTAGCCAATGTTGATATCGAAGGCACTTTATAAGAAAAAGGAAGTATTATAACTCGATTATAAAAATTAAATGTATGAAGATTTGATTAAAAAAAAGGATTAATATTATGAAAAATTTCAAACTGATATACGCATGAAAAATTTACCCCAAATTTTTTTTAACCATAAAAAAAACTAAAGTGGTACACATTTGATAAATTTATCCCCAAATTGATATAACATGTGACAAATTTGTTCACCGTTAGTCTTCATTAAATTACTAATTTGGATGACACATGATAATTGCCGAATGTATAAATTTGAAATTTTTATCATCTATTTGTCATATGAGCATCAATTTGAATTTTTGTGTGGAATTAATCAAACTTAATAAAAATTAGCGGAGGGTAAATTTGTCATATGTATACAAGTTCAAGATTTTTAGTGGTCAAAATAATTAATTTAGAGTAAATTTATCATATATATATACTAATTTATAAATTTTTTCTGCTCTAAAAAATAGTTTAGAGTAAATTTATCGCAAGTGTGCCGATTTGGAGAATTGTTGTGATTAAAAAATTAATTTGAGATAAATTTGTCATGGGTATATCGGTTTAAGATTTTTTGTGGTACTAACTCTAGGAAAAAAGGATGAAAGTATGTAAACAGGTATTGGGGAATTATGTACTTTAAATCTTAGCATAAAAAAGAACATAATTTTTTTTTTCACTTTCCAGCACTTTGCTCCAATTTTTTTAGAACGGATTTTAATATTCATCGAGGCTCCCTTGTTTCGTGAAAAATAAATTATTTAAAAACTATTTTCCTAAAAATAGCTGCTTATAAATATATAATTTTTAAATTATTTATTTTTTGCGGACCGGAATACGCGGTCAAACCCGGACCCCAGGAAAAGAAGAGCCGATTCGACCGGGTCCATGACACCTGAGAGCCCGACAAGCCGTTACGCAGCCAAGCCGCCCCACCCCCACCTCTTCAAAACACCGAGCCACGTACGCCGAGAAACCTACAGCAAAAGCGACTTTTCCCCACCGGGGCGCTTTGAGTTACGTCTCATCCGCGCGTAGGGCCGCCACGTGTCGTCACATCCCTCAACTGCCACCGTGGGGCCCCCCGTTCCAAAAAAGAGCCGACGCGCCGGCTTTTAAAATCGCACGTCCTCTTCGCACCACGACCCCCACCACCCACCCACCCCGCCCCCACGCCGCCCGCCGCTACGCGCCAAAAGAAAGAGGGACGGGGTCCCGGCGCGTCCCGTCCCGTACGAGATCACGTGGGCGCCCTTACGTGGCGCGACATGAATGGGCGGCGCTTCGCTTCCCGCAGTACACGTGCACGTGGCATGGCGTGACCTCGCCTCGCCCCTCCCCTCCCCACAAAGGACGAAGGGAAGGGGGGGGGGGGGGCAGAAAATATGTGCGGTGGATTCCTGGCGAAATGATGACGCTGGGGCCCACCTAAAAAGCGGCCGCCGCTAACAATACTGCTTGTTCACACGTGGACCCACTCGCGTTCCGTCGTCGTCCCCCGATAAGATTCTAGAAAGCGGAAGTGTAGAACCGGAAGAAACGCAAAAACGCCATCATTGAACTAACGGCGTTAAGTAATCTTCGTAAGTTAGAACTTTTTTCGCGACCTGTAATAATTCTTTTTCTCCGTGCAATAATCCAACTCCATTTCTCTTTTTTATCATTATTTTTTTTTTGGGCACACGTATATATCATTCTTTCCCTTTTTTTTTTTTTTGCTGTATTGTGGAATCTGATGGTATAGTTAGTAGGTAGGTATGGTAAGTTCCAATTGGCGGGCAGTCAAATTAAGTAACGCCGCCGCGTTAGAGGGGAGGGCTTGTTCGGTGCAGTGACTTCTTCTTTGCTTTGCCATTGACCATTGCAAGTCATTCTTTTGGCGAGACGTGTAAGCCTGTCGGTCGGACTCCTCTTCTGCTGTGGTTTTTCTCTGAAACAGCTGGTTGTTAAAATATTAGTTTGCCGCCTTTAGACGAAATTTGTGTTTTTAAAGGACCAAAACCGCCCTTCCTCTTCTTTTTTTGGGGGGGCCTGCTCGCCCGGACTCTAGAGCAAATGCGGCATGCCGGGGCTAGATCTCGAGCGTCCGTCCATGGTCACTTGACGCTAGATCCAACGTGGCCACGGGGCTGGCTCGAAGACATATAATAAGCCTACCATTTAACCTAGTGTTATTTGGATATGGTCAACTAGTATCTCTAGGAGATCGATTATGCATAATTAATTCAGAATGATTCAATCTACAAAGTATCGACTCCGCATAAATCGGCGGGACAACCGCTGTATTCAAAGAATTTGCAATATTTGCTAAACAATTTTTATGCAACAAGTACTCCGAGATACCCATTACCAAAATTCATATTATTTTGAGATGACCGGATTAGCTCCGACAAAGGAATGGGGAAAAAGTTCACATGGACATATTAAAAGGGTAATTAATACATTTAGAGCGAGTCACGAAACCAAACTTTCTCACACTTTGTCGCTTACGCCCCCCATCTAATGCTAAAATACATCATCTTCCCATCCGATGCCACCGAGCACATATTGTCCTTTTCTTTATTCCCTTTTTGGTGGTATGGTATGTTGCGATTTTCGACCCCGCTGACTAAGCATCATCGGTTTCTCTCTGGCCTTGGGGGCAAAAAGGGAAACCGCGGTGGTTATGGTTGGAAAAAATTTCTTCTCTTTATTTTTCATCTACGTATAGGGGTAAGCAAGACGGACCGACCTAATCGGAAACCGCCTAGAACGGCGGTTTGATTCAGAATTTCGTATAATTGAAACCGATAATTTTTGCTCCGATTCTCAGTTTTAGAGAGAATCGGACCATACTGATTATTTATTATTTTATTTCTTAAATACAAACCTAATAATTTATTGATAAATTAGATATAAAAAATGATATTTATTCATCGCGGGTTGTGCTGCACGGTTCCTCTTGTATTTGTACGCTTTTGATTAGTCAATATATTCTTTAACCTTACAAAAAAAAAAGATTTTTATCACCACATTGGCGCTGAAAAATTGGACCCTCGAAATTAAGAATGCTGGGCGTGGGAAGAAAAAATATATATTGAAAGTTGGATTTCTCATTAATTCGAGGGCGCTTTTCTTTTGGATCGTCCTTTTCCGCCTTAAAAAGGGCGGACGGAGGAGACGAGGGCCGCATTGAATTTGCAATGGAAATTTTCCCTTTTGCAAGTTTGGCCCTTGTATTTATCATATTTCCAATTCCGTCAATTAAGTTAAATAAATGTGTTTTCCATTTTCGCCCCTTTTTATGCTTGTTCTCCTTTCACATTTTCGTAGCAATGCCATGGTCAATTGCGTGCCGGGGAATAATTCCATGATCCAACGACATCAAACCGATACGAAAACTCGAAATCCATCTTCAACGTGTCACGTAATTAGACGTGATATTCGTCACCATTTAAATCGACGGGAAGGCATGGGATCTTGGCTTAACAAAGCAAACCGTTGGAAACGTTTTCGTGAAGACAGTGCATATTTCAACAAACTGCCGTAAAGCAATCGAAAATCCATCGCATCATCTCGAGCGAGTTTCAATACCTAAACTAGTTTACAAGATCAATTTAAAATGCGGTGCCATAATCTAGTTCCAACTGAGCGAGGTAAGCCATCTTCAGTATTAAATGAATGCCCGGGATGTCACTTCATAAATCGATTTTCGCAATGAGTTGTCTGTCTTGCACGTGCATTTTTCCCATAAAATTATCTAAAAAGTTTTTTACTTTTTTTTTTGTCAATTCAATTTTATACTTTATAATTTTGCTAATTAAGTTATAAATATCCTCGCATTTTATCAATTGATGGCATTCAAAAATTACAGATGTAGAAGTGTCCATCTTATGTTGCATGATCGGCACCAACATGGATAATATTTGATAGTATTTTAATATTTTAAATATCTTTTTATTAATTTTTCTATTATAGGTTTGTCTTCTTTGCTTTTTTTCCCCCATTTTCCCTTCGCTAGCCACCACCAGGTCTCGTCAATGGTCGATGGAGGTTGCCGGCCTCAAGCGAGGGACCCCCTAGCCTAGGCTAGCGAGGCAGCTCTTCGTTAGATCAATGGGGGGGGCCCTCACCTGAGGCCGGCAAACGGAAAAAAAGATAAAAATATATAAAAAGTCTAGATGGAAAGCATGAAATATTAAATATATTACTAAAAATTGAATATGTCCGATCCGGCCATCCACGTCAACAACTTCCGGCCAAAATTGATCCGGTGTATGCAGTTGACGAAAATGTGAACATATTCAGGACTTGATTGGCAAGATTAGGTGTAATGATTGAATTGATAAATGCGCAATAAGTTCAAGATCTCCCGATCTATTTTCTTCGATTTTTCTTAGAAACTCCCTTGTTCACGAGGGTGTTCGAGAATTTGACTTCACCCTCGGCATATTTGGCTGTGTTGACTCGTTTTTCCTCGGTCTATATTTGTCGAACTCCGGTTAAGACGTGTTGAGGTACGGCTTCGAGTAAAATTGAAACGGTGATTGGGCAAATCCCGATTGATCAAAGACCCGACGGTGCGTGCGCCGTAAAGTCTCGTTGGAAAACAATTTCGCAATTTTGACTTGAGGATTTATCGTTATCATCGTTTCTTAAATTTACCGTGGTTAGTAAAACTAATGAAGATTCTATTTAGGAACCGCAGCTACATACGGCGACGAATTCCGGCCGGAATAGCTTAATGCGCTTCTTCGCAATGATCGCAAATTGAATTTCGCAATTTCTTCATCCTTGGGTCCACGGGGGTCTACGGACTGAACACCTCATCAGCGGCCAATCGCTGACGGCCGGCGTCATGCCGGAGGATTTTGTTTTACGTATAATTACGTTGATCGATTTGAAGATACTAATTAATATAATAGAAAAATATTCCGCGAAGATAATTGTCGCGGGGCGAATCGGAGAGAAGCGCGGTGCTAATCGAAAACATATTCAGGAGGAAAAGGCTTTGAGTACAACCGAGCCGGACGCAAGGGTCTATCGGAGACCCGACCCGAGGGTGCCGATCTGTGTCGCGGGTCATGGCACCGGGGGACGCCCGGTTTTGCCCTACGGGGACTCGGGTCTGACCTCGGGGATGGGGGAGCCGTTTTCAATCTGGAAAGTGTGGTTTTTTTTTTTTTTTTTCTAAACCCCCTTCTCTCTTTTGCGTTCTGCTAACCAGTGTCGCGGGGGGGAAGTAGTTAAAAGCGCCCGTCGGTCTCCCACTTCGACAGGCGATCAATGGACTAATGAAACCGAAAGCATCGTGCGTGGCTTAACGAGCGCCCGCCACGCACGTGAATCACGACCGTTCCGTCAAATTTCCGGGGAAATAAAAAAAAATTGGGGCCTCCAAAAGCTCAGTTGTCGTGAAACATAGGAAAGCTGAAAAAGATGGGGGGGGGGAGGATTTTAAGACCATCTTTTTTTTTTTTCATTTCCTTTTTCTTTTTTGATAAAAGGCGGAAGAAGGCGGGTAGGGGCGGGGGATGCCCGCGTGACGCGACAACCCCGAAACCCGACACGGAAGCCGTCAACGCGGAACTTACTCCTCGTGGGCCCCCCACGTCGGCCGCCTCATTATACGCGGCTCCTCCTGATTCGGTCTTCTCCTCTCTCGCTCGATCTCGAACTGGAATTGCGGTTTCGCCGTCGGTGCCGCCTCCCAGTTGGAAAAATGCCCAAAAAAATGACTGGCTTTAGATTAGATTAGATTAATTCCGATGCGGGCGTCCCCACGGGTGCAGGCTTTTATCCCCCCTCGTGCCGCGTCCCACCGTCGGATCGGTGAAAAGCATTTGATGCGTAATGGAAAGATTCCCCGCCACAGCGAACAAACAACGCCGCGAATCACGAGGGACCCTCCCCCACCCTTCTCTTGGATTTTTTGCTTTTCAATTAATTTTTTTTTTGCTTGATTTTAGTTCTTGCGGCTCTCTACCCCCAATTCGTCCCAATTGTTTTTTTTATCCGAAATTGCCAGGCAATTTTCCCTTCGTTTTTTTTGTCAACTTTACCCTTCTCTTTTTTTTTTTGCCCCCCTCGTGATTTAGATTTAGAAAGGGTAAATTTTACGCAGTTTCCCACGAACGAGATAAATTGTGATTTTTTTGACCGTTTTCATCATGACAGTCAAAGACAGAAAGCGCAACCCCCCATGTTTCTCATCATGAAGCCGCGCCCATCGGCTCCCCTCCCTCCCTCCCTCCCCCCGCTTTTAAGCGGCAAAGCAACGAACCAAACGCGAGTAATATTCTAATCAGACGCTAGTGCGTCCTCCGTACGAGTACGGGACCGACACGTGTCGCGCTCTTCCGTGATCTCCCTACCTTGCTGCCCCTTAGCGCTTCCCCTTACCTCCCACGACAGGGCTTATCGAAGCAGCAGCTGCCCAGCCGGCGACTTGTCCTTTGTGCGCTTAACCCGATAAAAATAATCCAGATAATTCTTTTTTTTTAATGGCGTCTTAATTGATCTGGTAACGATTTTGCGGGTGAGATTTGAAGGACACGTCAAGATCGGTCGATGATCCGTCGTTGTGATATAAACGATCCTCTCCTTTTTTTTTTCTTTTTCTTTTGCGCTCGATCTCGAATCAGAAGATCCAAAGGAGCAGAAGAAAGAATGGAACAAGAGACATTTCAGGAACTTCTGTAAACTGACGGAAACTGTAAATGACAACGCCGATTTCATTTATGGCGGAGGAAGAAGATTAAACAACATCGAGAAACCCTAATCTTTCTTTTCTCAGTTGCAAAAAGATAAAAAAAAAAAAAAAGGAACAGTCGGAGGTTAATCATCATCGTCATCATCTTTCTATGTACACGATTTATCGTCCGCCGCCGCCGCCGTAGTCGGCGCACGGATCTCGCGTCAGGCTGAGAGTAAGTTCTCAACAAACCGATGAAACCAAAAAACGATCCAAAAATTCGTCGCGTCCCGATCCACCGACCTAAGCGGGAAAGTCAAGCCACCTCGGGTGGGGGGAGGTTGAGATCGAGGAGAGATTTGCCGCGCGCCGGCCTGTCGTACTCCGCCACCGCGGGCGCCGAAGAGCCGGGCTCGCTCTTGACCCCGACTCCGATCACCGGGCGAAAGTCGGCCACCACGGGACGGTCGAACCTGCACGCCTCCAGGCGAGCGCCGCCACCCTGCTCCACGCGCGCGAAGGCGTCGAAGAAGAACACCGGCCGCGGCGCGGCGGGCGCCGCCGGGAAGCACATTGCGGCCGCGCCGGGGAAGTAAGCACCAGGCCCGGCGGCGACGGGGTGGCGGCCGAGGCTGAGGTCGAGGGGCGGGGCGAGGGCCGCGGCGGTCGGCGTCGGAGGGGAGGGCTCATCGAGAGAGCTGCTGTGGCTGGGGCTGCGGGAGGAGGAGATCAGCTCGGCGGAGGTGGGGAAGTTGGTCTTGGCCTTGGAGCCGCGGAACTCGCGGGCGGCGGCGTCGTAGGCGCGCGCGGCCTCCTCGGCGGTGTCGAAGGTGCCGAGCCACACCCGGGTCTTCTTGCCGGGGTCCCGGATCTCGGCGGCGTAGCGGCCCCAGGGCCGCTTCCGGACGCCCCGGTAGCGGATTTCCTTGAGGCCGTTGGGGTTTGGGATGGCGGCGGCTGCGGCGCTGGTCTTTTCTCTCGGAGCCATGGTTTTTCCTTCTTCCTTGTTTTTTTTCCCTGGTGGTTTCTTCGGCGTCGGGAGGTAAGAGAGAGAGAAACAGATAAAGGAGGAGAGGGAGAGAGAGAGAAGCGCGCTGGCTTGAAGGAGGAGGGCGGCCTGGCGCTTTAAATAGAAGGGGAGGTGAGGAGAGAGAAAATCGTCCGGGTGTGTAAAAGATACGCTCCTTTTGGGGCGCTTGTTGTGTACAGACCAAGCAGGTTGTTCGCTTCTCGGGCAAGAACCCCACTCCCCCCCTTCCCCTTCTTTTTATTTATTTATTTATTTTTTTGGGGGGGATCTTTTTCGCGTTTTCAAGTTATTGCGTGATGTAAAATTTCTCTAGCGAACCAGAACCCGGGGATGGAGAAAGAGAATTGGGCCTCACGTCATAACGTGTCGGCTCATCAACCGCGATGGAGCGAAATTACCGAAAGAACCCCCCCCTATGCGCATTCAAACACACTGCGCCGCGGTCATTTTAGTGGGAGCTGCCATCATTTTCCAGGGCAGCGATAAATGAGGAATTGCTCGGTTACTCTTTAGTCTTTACCACACGGGCATAACCCTTTCTCTGCTAAATTGATTACGTTGGTCTCGCGCCCTTAGCTATTCTCCGCCACTCCGCGTATGTCCGCTTCGGGCATAGATGCCCTTCCTTGAGAGGCCATTCGAGATTTTTTTTTTCTTTTTAAGTATGTCATGAGTTATTACAGCGTTGCGACGCCAAGTACTCGAATAGTGAAAATGAAATTACGTCCGAGGTCGGCCTTCAACTTCGTGTGTCCTCGTCAATTTTGTTTTAACCGCACTTGAAACCGGAGGTTCCTTTCCAAGCTCGACCGATTCTTATTATTCATTGCATTCGAAGGATCTTGGTTTTTTTTTTTTCGAATTTGAGGTAGTTAGCTGAATTTCCATCGAAAAAGAATTCGAAAGAGTTGGCAACCATAAGGGGTCCCATTTCGCTTGGGCTTGAAGTCAGTAACTTCGAATAGCACACATAAATATTTTCACGGATCTTACGAATGGATGCTCTTGTTTTTCGGGAATGCATATGAACGAAGCATTTCATTTCGCATCCAATTAAGGAAGTATCGTACTAAATGCAGGAAACATTTGCGACACATCGATGACGTCCACCTCTAAATTCAGATATAAAAAAGTTTCTTTTTAAATTGGAGAATAGTTTTATATTCACAAAAAAAAAATTGCGTTTTGAAAGGTCAAAAATAAGCAGATCATCGGTCGGTGGGAAGTATCTCAAAACCAACGCCCGCGCCACGTGTGACGGACGATGTTATGCTTCCCGACCATCAGTGACGAGGAGGCCCAATCATCACGCGCGTCACGTGCTGCGGGGAGGCCGCCTACGCCTACTCCCTGCCTCGGCCCAGTCAACGAGGACATTGACCGTACTCCCTCGCCGCCCCTGCTTTTAACTCTCTCTTTTTATTAAATAATTTGTTTTTGACGGACGGCTTTTAAAAGGCAGAAAGAGAGAAACCGCAAAAGCCCTCCCTCCCCCCCCCCCAAGCCCCTACGTAAACACCCTCCCTGCCACGTGGCACGCGGCAAATCGCCAGACCACCGCCGCTGGAGGCGGCGTCTCTCAACGGCGCTGAACGCGGGGCCCACTTTCGGCGTGCTGTCCTCACGATTCCCGTAAACGACGTCGCCCCCGCCGACGGCAGTTTTTGTTAGTATGTCAGCCTCCCCCCCCCCCCCTTTTTTTTCCGTAGCTTTTCCCCTTTTTATTTTGTTTTATTTTATTACGCGTATTATGCGGCACAGATTGATTTCGTGGTATTTACTGATTAGATGCTATTAATTCTAGATTAATCCATATAGACACCATCGCCAATTATCGCGGTCGTGAAACGGCCGAAGCTTTAATCACACGAGCATGGCCCAAAAGCTTATTTAAAAGATGAGATGTTATGGTTCGACAGCATCATTAATCACATCATCGAGTTTCAAAATAAGTGCTTGACCAATCAAGCTAAGCGTGAACTTTTATCATTACGAGGGGAGGAGTTTTCAATTGTTTTTTTTTTCTTCTAATTCGTTGTTTGGAGCGCGTCGTGTGGATTCCAACACATTAAACATTGCCGGCGCTTTGCCGCCGCCCCCCCTACGCGGCTCCTCGCGTGGAAGATCGAGCGCCGAGCGGGCGATGTGCGTAAGAGTGTAAAGCGGCCACGTCGTCCTTTTTAAGGTAACGAAAGCAGACGGCCTTTCGAATCGGTCGTAATGGATCGGACGGCTCGCGTGGCTCGGTAAAGCTTCGCATCGGTGCGGGCATGCCTGCGGGTTTCGATCAAACGGCACATTAAAGAAAGAGACAATTGGGAAAAAAAAAAAAAACGCAAGCTTTGGTATCGGAAATCGTTACCTAGATTCGATACTTAAGATATCAGATTCCTCGCGATCATTGATTAAACAAAACATGCGCGCAAGCAAATATAATACGATCGTTTATTACATACGCGTATCGTAATTTGAGCAACTATTCATCATCTCGATTTCTCGGACCAGCTTCTCTCGCACTGGCATATATGTGGGCACGCAAGATTGATTATCGCGATGAAATGCGTCTCGGCTCGAACCGGTGAAGTCGCGATGTCGATTATTCAAATTTGTCAGCAAACAAGCAGAATCTTGCGCTGCCGGCGATCCACCGGCAGGAATGATCCCCGCTTGAAAGCATTAAAAAGTGATTTGAATTCCGGCGACCGCGCGTGTCGCCCAAGATATGAGGATGAAAATGTTTCTAAGCCGTTTCTTTCGAAGGTGGGTGGTGCGGGCAGACAATTACGTGTGTGAATGTCGCTCGTGATGCAATTTTGATGGCGATGCTAATATCAGCTTAGAAAAATGGAACGACAGCGGACGCTTCCGCTTTTAATTCGCTTCCAATCCAATCAAAATGGTAGAGCCGTATTGACGTGGCGACATTTTCACGTGCCTTGAGCCGCGAGAAGAATCGGCGCAAGTGTGACAATTTTCGTGTGGCGCTCGCTTGAATATCATAATTTTTTTTTTCTTTTATGAGGAAGTACGTTTCATGTTCCTGTGTCAAAGTTCGTGAAATATCGAGGAGAAACGAGCAAAGTATCCATCGTCTCGATTCTTGCTCGATCACATAATTGCTTGGGCAATTTTACCCTCTTTCCCTCACTCCTACTTGACGAACTGTTTAAAACTCGTGCCTCGCTTTAGTGAAACAAATTGGAAACGTCTATTATTTAAGTGCCATCTTCATTTTGCATATTTGGAAATTCGACGTGGACACCCAAAATCTGATGTTGCACCACATGCACAATTTTTAATTTGTTTTTAAAATTTTTAATTTTATTTTGAATACTTTTATTTTTAAAATCTTTTTTGTTTCTTTTTCTCATTGGTCGATGAGGATCACCATCGTTGTCCCATGGGCCAAGGGTGACGGTCGTTGCTCCCTTGCCCATGGTTGAAGGCTTTGCGGTCCCACTGGCTGCAGGCGAGGGCGTAATGGCCCTTGCTAGTTTTGGGCAAGGCGCACCTCGCCCATGGCTGTCGTGACCCCACCGGCCGAGGGGTAGGGTTTTAGCGACCGGCGAGGGTCATTGGTAACCCTTGCAGGTCAAGGAAAAAAAAAGAATTAAAAGAATTAAAATATTAACATCCACGCGTGACTAAAAAATTCAATAAAAAAGCCACATATGATGATTTGCTAGAAATGGCACTTAAATGATCAATTTTACTTTAATATGACACTTAAATGAACGAAGAAAGGTTATCGCCTCAAGTGAGCGCCATACGAAAGTCATCTCGCTTTTGCTGTTCTTCTCCCGCCTCGAGCGCATGTGAGCCCACCAAAGATTAAATGGGCTCAATAGAGGTTCAATTCTACATGCTTTGATGGTTTTATAAATGCTGAAAAAGCTCATTGGCTGGTTGATTGACATTATTGGCATTTAGCAATGGTGTGGAATGCGAGAGACGTATGAATAGCGGCGGTCGTTTGGTGAGTCCACGCGAAAACTGGCCAAATGTTGATCCCCACCGCATTCGACATTGATTGGGAAGGAGGAACCGCGGCATCTCTGACGTTGACCACGGCGGGACCACCTCCGAACCCGAATCGATTGACACCGAAAACAAATGCCCGGATTATGATCCACGACGAACCCACCACTTGTCGGCCAACCAAAAGATCATGGGCTTGGTAAAGGCGTAAGAGGGGCCGCTGGGGCCGACCCAGCATAAAGGGGCATGGCTGATTCGTACTGAGATTGCGCGTCCTTTCACGTCGTTGGCTCGCAGAAGCTGAGCCCTCGCCAAGTGCTCGACCAGATGCCGATGAGAAAACTGTCTTGTACGTGGAACTCTTACCCATCCCGCCGAGCGCTCGCCAAGTGCTCGACCAGATGCCGATGAGAAAGCTGTCTCGTCCCGTGTGACTCTTATCCATCGGCTGCTTTGCTGAAGACCCGAATCATTGACACGATGGCTTCGCCTCCTTTTTGGCCTCGTCTGCTTTCCTTCGTCAACTCGTCGAAGTGCACTGTAAATGCTAATCTATCCACCGCTTTGTTTTTGGGCGTCACGAGACGCGAGTGTAGATGTGCCCTCCGTTTGGCTCATGCTGTGGCAGATACTCACGATTGTGAGGGATTTAAGGAATACCCAGGTGGACGTTCGGCTACGTTTATCCAGAACGTGCTAAGAAATCTCAGGGGCAGCTCAAGCGACGAAACCGAGAAAGCGCTTGATCAATGCGGTTTTACTTTGACTGATGATTTAGTCACGGCTGTCTTAAGCCGGCACGCTTCGGATTGGAGACCTGCTTACATGTTCTTCAACTGGGTCTCTAGAAAGAGTGGCTATGTACCGGGATCTGCCGTTTATAACGAGATTCTGGATGTTTTGGGCAAGATGAATCGATTCGGAGAAGTGGCGCAGGTACTCGAGGAAATGTCAAAGAGGAAGGGTCTTTTTGATGAGAGAACATATGGGGTCTTACTGAATAGATATGCAGCTGCACATAAGGTTGATGAAGCAATCAACATCTTCTATGGCAGGAGAGATTTCGGACTCGAGACCGACTTGATGGCGTTTCAGGCTCTTTTGCTGTGGTTATGCCGTTATAAGCATGTGGAGTCAGCAGAAACTTTGTTCTACTCTATGAAAAGAGAGTTTGGCACTGATATAAGGACGATGAACATCATCCTCAACGGATGGTGCGTGTTAGGGGATGTTCGCGAGGCCAAGAGGCTTTGGAAGGACATAATTGCATCCAAATGCACCCCGGACAGGTTCACTTATGGAATATTCATCAAGGCGCTGACCAAGAAGGGAAAGTTGGGCTCCGCCATGAGGTTGTTTCGAGGAATGTGGCAAAAGGGATTGGGTCCTGATGTGGTGATCTGCAACTGTGTCATCGATGCACTTTGTTTCAAGAAGAGGATTCCTCAAGCGTTGGAAGTTTTTCACGAAATGAAGGAACGGGGGTGTCTTCCTAATGCCGCGACTTACAACTCACTTATCAAGCATATGTGCAAGATTGGGAGGATGGGCAAGGTGAAGGAGCTCGTGAGCGAGATGGGATCGATTGGGGGAGATTGTTTGCCTAATGCCATCACTTTCAGTTACTTGCTCAAGAGCCTAAAGAAACCAGAAGAAGTCCCTGAGCTATTGGAGCAGATGGAGAAAAATGAGTGCAAAATGACTAGCGATTCGTACAATTTGGTTCTGAGGCTCTATTTGGGCTGGGATAGTCAGGAAAAAGTTAAAAGTACATGGAATGATATGGAGAGAAGCGGAATGGGACCTGACCAACGATCATACACCATAATGATTCATGCACTTTACGAACGAGGGAGATTGAAGGAAGCTCTGCATTATTTCGAGGAGATGGTTTCCAAAGGAATGAAGCCTGAACCAAGGACTGAAATACTGGTCAATGACATGAACTCTAACCTCGAGGAGAAGCTGATCACAGGAGACAAGAGAACCCTCAAAAAACCGATGAATCAACGCAGCAGCGTCCACGGAGGAGGGAGGAAAAGATTACTCAAGGACTGCCTTAAGAGAAGTCTGTCATAGCTGCACCTTTGTCGCATGTAAATGCCATAGCTGCATCTTTTTCAGGAAAAATACAGGTACTTCGATGAACTGTCATTGCTGCAAGCAAGAAAAATAACCACATCCAACACTCTCCAATTGGCAAATTTCTCGATGTTCTTGTATCATTCAATCATACCTCTACATTTGCTTTCCTAGAAGTTGGTTTCCTGACACCTGTCAAACCTCCATTTCCGAAATACAACAAGCAGGTACATACATAGGCATCTCAAATTGCCACATCTTCTTTTTATCCATCACCGTTTCCTAGCAAGGAAGCATACCAGTCATCGGGCCGCCAAATTCTCGGAGCAAATGCGTGCCCTCTGATTCAGCGAAAGGTTTTAGATTGTAGATCAAAACTTCTTTGAGTCAGGATGGTTCCTTCTTTTATTCTTCAAACAAGACATGCTGATGCAGGACAGGGTCGTATTTCCGACACTTCAATTTGTCTTTGGATTGAACACTCTTCGTCTTCGCGTAAGAAAATCCAGTTCTGGCAGTCGAGACGAGGTTGATCACTTTGACACTCTTCTTGCTCCTCTTACTCTTCCTCTTAGCCTTCCTCTTCTTCCCTGGATCACCACCTCTCTTCCTTGCCTTCTTCTGTTTGTCCCAAATTAAGAAACACCCCAAAACCAGATCGTCTCGACTCAGTGATTGAACCATTTGCAAACATCAGGAACAAAGAATTGAGTGCGTTCATGTCCACACGAAATGAAATGAGAACTCCTCATCTTCTTAAAATGCAAACCTTTCTCAAGGTCGAATCAGGGGCATATCTGTATGACATGCAGACAAGGGAACGACATAGTGGCTTCTTCTCATCCCTCGCCGATAAAGAAATGCGCCCTGGACAAACAAAAAGAATTGGAAAAAGCAGAGAAAAAGAGTGAAAAATCGATCTTTCTTACGCAGCTTTTCAGGTCAGGTGACTGGTAAAGCAATGGAATAAAGAAACAACAAATTTCTACTCCGGAAACTCTAAAGCAAACACCTGATCATGAGCGATCGTACGCCGAATCGCGGACCCTGAATTTTCTCAGCCAACTGCGAGGGAAACTCTAAAAAGTTTTCGGAAGTTTCCGAACTTTGACGATCAAACACAACATGAGATGGATGCAGGACATCACCTGGAGAGAAGGTGCTGAGCGAGAGGTTTCTGGAGAAACAGAGGGACTTCGGAGACCGATGGCTTGAAATATGGGAAGCTATGGAAGGAAAATACAGCCGACATAGACAAGCAGCCATCTGTTTCTCGGACGTCGATGGAATGTTACGCGCAGGGAAGCACAGACGGAGGCGGAGGCGATTTCCTTTTCAAGCTCGATCGCTTTTGACCTCCCCACAAAAAAAAAACAAAAAAACAAAAAATTCGATCGCTAGGCTTGCGTCAACCTGGTTTAGCTCTTTCTTTATTCTTTGGTTTCTTTCGACAAAGGGGCAAAAAACTGTTATGAATATTTTCCTCTTTTTTTCGACCAAATTTCGTTAGTTTGGAACCGGAGAATTCATGTAATCTTTTTTCGGGTTTGTTCGGTGGAATTCAACATAAAATTCACGATATGTGATTGATTAATCTCATAGAGCTGGTGGGGAGGGGATATATTCATACAAGAAATGGCAAAGAAGGCATGAAAAATTATAATATTATGAGATAACTTGGCCGCTTAACGTTTTCCCTTTTTTTTTTTTGATAACCGAGGTGTCCGCGCGGCCGGCGAGCTCGTACTCAAACCAGCGGTGAAGCACGACTAGTTCTCGGGAGAACGTTTTCTCTTTTTTTTCATTTTCAGTAAAAACCAAAAAGAAAAAGCTTTTAACCTTTAGTTTTATGATTTTTTTTTAAAAGCGACCTTAGATTATCAAATAAAAAATTTTCAACATAAAAACAAATTACAAAAGCATTTTTTTTTGTATGAAAAAAATGTAAGAGGGATGTTACATCGTGCTATGGCCACGGCATATGATAAACCTTAAGATTGCGTTTGGTCATCAGGATATGATATGTTTTATCTTGTGCTGTGTTTGGTATCTATTTAGAATAGGACAAAGGGAATACAGCCAGAATAAAAACTATTACAAAAGGAAGGATGAGATAGATCAAGATAAGATTTCTCAAGAAAGCAGACATGAAGATTACAATCACTGCCTCTCTTCTATTTTGGGGCGCCTTCGCCATTCCAGGCCCCCTCTCCACCACATCGGGCTGCCTCTCCAGCAATGGTGACCATCAAGTGCGATCGCCTCTCCCGCAACGCCAGACTAGGGTCTTCGGCCATAAAGCCAGGTATCTTCACGACTGTATTATTTATTGGATTGTTTGGTATGATATGAGATCATGTTCTTCTTTCTTTAACCGCTCAAACCTTTTCAATGTTTGAAAGGAGTCTCGACATATTATGAAGAACTCAAGATTAATCGTCGACCTTCGAGGAATCTCTCTTGAATGACGTGCACGAGCGCATCTCTAACTTGTGGAAAAGAAGCCTAATAATTAGATTGTGCAATACTTATTTACACACTTGACAAGACAATGAATAATGCTAACGAGTCATTCTCAAAGGATTCGACTTCAAATCAAGACCACTGCTGCTACGAAGTCTGCTCCATTGATGTTGTGCCCGAATTTAGATGGCAAAAACCCATGCTCAATAATAACTCACTTATAAGAACTTGTTATTGAATAATTTCTGAAATATTTTAATATTTTAGTAAAATAAAGTCGATCTCATTTACGTCTTGCCTCTACTTATTAGAATTTAAATCCAGAGTTTATCAAATAATAAATAGAATATGATAAAAGCATTGAATTTCTTATCCTATTCGATCCTATCCTGATTAGAAATCCGGACGACCAAACACAACCTAAGGAGACTACCGATAGGAAGTCCAATCTGGGCATGTTGTGCGGAGAGCTTGAATCTTACCTGCTAAGCCAACTAATTTCGGCTTCAAGTATCGAGAATTAATGTTTTGACGGATTTCCATGATTTCACTTTTTCACGCGACGGACCTTGGCCGATAGTCTCTCGTTTCCATATGCTTCTCGTGAGCCCGTTAAGACAACAGGACACCCTCGTTTGCGAATTAGAGAGTACTTAAAAATAAGGATTAATACTATGAAAAATTTCAAATCGATATATCTGTTACAAATTTATCTAAAATTATTTTTTTACCATAAAAAACCTCAAACTGGTATACTTGTAATAAATTTACTCCAAACTATCACACTCCATTAGTTTTCGTTAAATTTAACGTCAAATTATTAAGTTGAATGGCACATGAGAGTTCACGGATATACCAATTTGAGATTTTCTATCTTTGTTTATCATAAGTGTGTCAATTTTAGATTTTTTGTGGTATTAACCCAATTCAATGGAGAGTAAATTTGTCACAGGTACAATATTTTTTTCCTAGTATTTTACGTAAACCTCTCTGACATAAATAACATTTTCTGTGCAATTCCAAATGGGAAGTAAGTCTTCGTATCTTCGTATAGGATAAATATCTCACAGATATATTAATTTGAAATTTTTGGTGGTCAAAAAAATATTTTATGGTAGTATATCGATTTAAAATTTTTCATGCTTAAAAAAATAGTTTGAGATAACTTTATCATAGGTGTACTAATTTAAGGTTTTTCACGGTATTAACCTTAAAAATAATAAAGAAGATTCTGATTTGGTTCGACGGACGAATATTCTTAGCATAAGCATGAAAATTATTGAGATACAGCACCATTTGTGTTTTCCTCCTGCGTAGAATCGTCTCACCAACTTAATTTCACGAGACTCGACCCAGAAAAATTGGGAGTTCGGATAGAATTTCGGAAAAGATGAAGACAGTGAAACCATAATTCCTTTCTAGTCCATCACTTTGGGGGTGGGCGGGATAATGAACATGCTCCCAGACAGAAATACATAGATTTCGATTTGACACGAGCGGGAATTCTCGTGTCCCATGACACGCATGTACTCTTCAAATCCATACCCACTGAAACATCAAAGAATGTCGGTCCAATTTGATTCAACATGGGGCAAATGAGAAAATCAGTCTCAATCAATCAGCCAAAGGATACGAGATGGGCAATGGATACGGTACAATACTGACGACGCAAAACCTTTCCATAACCTCATTCTAGACTTAAAGAGAAGTATTGTCAAGCAGTTTCAGCCGGTGCAGGGGTATACCAGCCATGGTGGATTTCTACAGCCTTCTTCCTCCTGGCAAGCCGAGACTTTCTGCGCGCCCCGGTGTTCCTGTGCAACGTTCCCACCTTCACTGCCTTGTCGATGACAGAGTAAGCCTCCGCAATCAACTTTTCAATTAGCAGGATATCCTCAGCTTGCGCATCAGATTTCTTCCTAAGCCCATCCAGCTCTTCCAAAACCTGGGAAAGAGAAAAATGAACGTTAGAGAAAGTAACAAACTATCACAAAGGATGTTTCATTCTTCTTCAAAAAGCTTCTGGTATAGTTGGCATGACACATTGGCAAAACTTCAGTTTTCTGCAGTGATTAATACCAACACCCATCTCACTGCATCAGCCAATGCAAGAACAATACCAGCAGAGAAGTTGTCATCTTATCAATGTCCCCAAGTTTAATGCAGATCATCACAACAGTGAGACTCACAATCAATCCGAGAATGAGTATATTGCACGCGATTCTCTTGATTTTACACGATGAAGTTCAACAAACGCTTACAACATCTATATGCTTGATGATCTGTTATACTTCCAGAAATCTTAAGAAGTCTTTGTTTTGTGCCTGTACTTGGTAAATTACATTAGAGAGCAATCTAATAACACTTGTCAAGTTGATTGTTAGTAGATGTTAATAGATCAGACCGATGCCATCAAATTACTCATTAATTTACGTACTCAATGCTCCTATTTAGTTGACAAAACGAAGCTTCCTATTGCGTGGCAAAATGAAATTCATAAAATGAAATAGTTTTGAGCTAACTCGAGACTGCTATGTTAATGCTCCTTCATTTATGATTTATCCATACTCATGCCAACAACCTTTGTATGGTTAACAGAACCCGGCACGAGAATACTTTCTGTCCGGAAGGATACCAAAACCACAACCACATCCAGCCTTCAGACATATGTGAAAGTCCTCTACCAAGCTGAACAGCCAAATATGATGACCAAACATGCCTGATATTAATTGTGTCTAATGGCTCCACCAAAACACAATTTACTTTGCTGAATCATAGAGAACATCATGCATAATCCGCCGCACCCTACTTATGTATCTTTCAGTTCACTGTTACGCAGCCATCACACGGCACATCTTCTTGCAATACTATTAACCACTTTTCTCCGATCCATCTGCATTGAACCTACAAAGAGTTTCTCACCATTCTACTTCTGATTCTTGACGCATTCAGATCTATCTCATTTCACCCTAACTTTCTCAGATGCTCGATGACTACACCGAGTCTCCCCAGATGAGTGAAAATCAAAGAGCACACTTCTATTCATTCAGAGAAGAGCTCCGGCATTCAACATAATCAATATCCGAGAACACACACAAACGTGCTTCTCTCAATGAAAGAGCAAGGCATTATATCAAGCACAAGAGCTACCCAACACAGACCACTGCATAAATCATTTCGACAGAATCCGAAGCGGCAGGACCAACACCCCGAGGATATACAGCAAAAATCATTTCGACGACTTCACCGAAGACCGGTGACTAGCCAATAGCTCGCATCACGGAATACTTCGCACAATAATCAGATTAACTGAAACAAACGCCAATACCTTCTTCATCCGCGTCCTAATCTCAGATTTACGAGCTTTGTTGTAAACGCGCCTCTTCTCGGCCTGGCGAACCCTCTTGGCGGCGGAGTCGGCCCTCTTCTGCGGAGCGGCCTCGCACACGACAGAGAAACGGGGCGGGTTCTTCTCGCCATTGCTGAACGACAAGCGACCTGAGAAAACGAAGAGAGAACGATGAGACTGAGACTCGAGCAGAGCCGAGGAGGGGAATCGGAAAGGTTCCCGTCGAGGTTACCTCCGGAGAAAACGTCGCACGAGAGGCTGCCAGAGAATCCGAGGCAATTGGCAGCGACACGACTGTGAGAAGAGGAAGGAGAAGAAGAAGAGGCATGGAGGGAGAGGGTTTTGAATTTGCAGGGAAGAGCAAAGCAAGAAGGTAAGCTCGTCATCTCTCTCTCTCTGTCTGTCGCCGGGTGAGCTCTCCCGCTGTTCGTTATCTTGTACGAGCTCCGTCGCTACAAGCAGCCAGCGAAAACGAGCGAATTCCCTCATTTGCCCCTCCTGGTGGCAACCTAAAAGTTAATTGCGATTTTTTTTTTAATTTCGTTATCCAAATCTTACTCAAGTCCTCTACTTTTATAATGATATTTAATTTTCTGTATGAATGTTGTGGCTTCTAAATTCTGCTAAATCGAAAGCTACGTTTCCTAACAATTACTAACCATTTTAAGAAATTACAGGCCGAATAAATTTTTTAATTATAATAATTAGTGATATATTTACCCAAAACTTTTTTACACTTGTGTTAACACTCAAAATAATTCGCCTGCTGAAGCATGTGCCGCACAACGTGAGAGGTCGGTGCACATCTGGATTACATGAAGGATTAACACACATGCAAAATACGCGAAGAGTCGACACTCGAGTAGGATACATGAATAGTTGATACATGTGATAGACACGTGAGAAATAGGAGTTTCGATAGAGAATGAAGAAACTTATGCAAAACATGTGATAGTACTGATAAGCATTGATGGATAAGGTTATTAAACTGTTTAGTAATTTGAACGCCAATGAGAGGCAATCCCACCAAGTTTTAAATCTTTTCAAGGAGCGTCGAGAAATGTGAAGATTATCCTCTTGAATTTTATGGTAGGAGGATAGTTTTGAGGCAAATAAAATCAAAATGATTCATGAGAACAAGTGAAAGGTCTTGTGGAATACAGAGAACATGGGCAATCGATGAATATCGTATCCGTAGTTACTGGGCTTTTGAACTTTAAGGCCCCAAGAAACTAAGAACGTGGGCATGATCAACCTTAGTAGAAGGATTAGACGAAAGCACCAACACCACCAGTTATTTAGAGTTAAATAATTGCTCGAAGAACAAGTTAGAAAGATTTGAAGAAAATTAAGAGCGCGGCAACTTTCGGCGCGTAAAAGATGCAATCGCTGAAGAACAGTTATTATTTCAACCATTACAAATTTCACTAGGCAACTAGAGAGGAAGTCCTATTGATCAAATTAATAAATTTATCTTATTTTTATTTATCGCACTGCATTTGCTTTTCTTAAAATAGCTTTTAGATTATCGTCGTCGAGTCAAACATCGACCTTTATCTTTATCCCAAATATTGTACCATCAAGTCAAATTCTAGGGCATTATCGAAGCATATTCAAGGTATTATTATTGAGTCAAACTCTGATGCTATTTTAAGTGCGTTGATTCGTTATCCTTGAAGAGAATTGTGCTTGCCAAGCTGTACCATTGAGTTAAACTTTGGATTGGTCTATGTTTGCGCATTTCTTTCAATTTCATTTATATTGATTCCTTTGGATTTGTGCTTATAGTCTTTTTATCGAGTTTTTTGTTTTTGGTAAAAAGAGTCTTTTTATCGAGTTAAACTTTGGTAGAGGCAATATTAATGTAATTCTATTGGATTCTTTGCAAACTTCGTGTGTTGATTTTATGATTATTTGAAGCTCGCGTCTTTAAAATCATCACAAGATCCTTTATTCACATTTAAAAATCGAAGGATGAATTTCGGTGAATGATATTTTATCGTGAAGCAATTTCGATGAAACATCATGATATAAAAAACCCTAAACTTGTGTCCATGTCACACATTCACTCTAAAATTGTATTCGCATGATGCATTTACCTCTGTTAATATTCTATTAACAAATGTCGCTAAAAGTTTTATTGGCTACTTACATGGAGGACAAAAAGCAAATAATATTGACACACACATATATATATTTTTAAATATATTCCTCCTTCGTTTTCTTCCTTGATTTGACAGTGGTTCGGACTACGGCGAATAGTGATGGTAAGTGCAGCGGTGGTGGCGAGAACGGCTACGAAGAGAAAGGAGAAAAAAATGAAAAAAAAAAATCTTAAAGGAGGATATGCTTGTATACAATATATAATGCATTTCTATACAATATATAAGCTTAGGGTTTTTGATATAAAAAAAATTTAAGTTAAATACATCACAATTAGTATAATTTAAAATTTTTATGGCTTCTACTCAACGGGTAAATTCATAGTTTTACGCCACAAACGATGTTGGCAAGAAGCGGTTTTGTACTTGGGGTTATATTAAAGTTCGATTTGTTTAAGGAAGTTAAGTTGTAGCCACACGTGGCGGTTACTATATGAGGCCCCGTTACTTTTCGTTATCGAAACTTACTGAATCTCTTGGAAAGAACTCGCTAAGCGCAGTGAAAAAGTCGCCAATCATCAAAAACACCGAAACTTGTTTATTCGTGAATAGAAAGTTATGCTAGTGATTTATGATATTGTAAAATCTGCCTTTCGTAATAAAAATCTTGTTAATAGCCACGAGATATTCTGCTAACCGGTGTCGAGTGACTTACTGATAATGAGACAGTTCCTAATTGCAATAATTGATAATGTGCTAATCACAATGCAAGTTGCTAATCAATCTCAGTTATTTCTTAATTAGCTCAATGCTTAATGTAATCTTTTAATTTTTAATTTGTTTGATATAATCTTCGAAATTTAACTTTATGTACATTGTCGATCATGAAATTTAAATTTGTTTCTATTAAGAGACACCCCCATCATGCGAACGCACTTCCTCGCACGAGCCCACACCTAGCACCACCCCGATTCCATCGTACGGCTCGGAGCCCTCGCCCATCATCGAACCGACGGCCTAGATCAGGTCCTTACAAAGAACCACGCCAATCGCTGATGTGGTGTGTAATTTTTTTTACTCATGACCAATAAATAATCGGCACGTGTCAACTGGGTGGTGTGGAATGAAAATTAAAGATCTGTTTCCTGACTTTTTTTTGCTCCTAGACAGACTAGATGACATCAAATCTCGTCATTTATATTTTGAAGCTTCTCTCGAATTCTTTTCCCTTTTCGTTTGGGTCAAGAAATAGTTTGTAGGAACGGGAAGCACAACTCAGGCTCATCATCGGAGTGGGTTGCTGACGTAGGCCTCTCCACTGCAGCATGCAGCAGCAGCAGCAGCTGTAACGTGCATCAGCTCCTCTCTTCCTCCTCCTCTCCCAAACCCAAGTTCCTCTCTGCCTCCCCATGGCTCCTCGAATCCGACAGTCTCGAGTCCGTCGCCGCCGCAGTGAACCGGGTTAAGCACCGCCCCGACCTCGCCTTCTCCCTCTTTCGTCACTTGGATTCCCGTCACTTGCTTTTCGACCATTTCTTCCCTCCCACTTATGCCTCCCTCATCTCTATCCTCTCCCGTTCCGCCTCCCGCTCCCGCCTCCGTTTTGTCTTCTCCCGTCTCATGCTCTCCGTGCGTGAGCGCTCTGCTATTCGTTCCTTTGCTTCATTGTCTTGCTCGGCAGGGCGGGTCCTCTCTCCTCCTTCCGTGTGTCGATTCAAGAACTATGTTGGGGCTGGTCGCTCCGACGATGCTGTCAATATCTTGTTAGCCTTCAAGAGGGACGCCGGCGTCTCCACTGGTAATTTCCTCCTCGACCGCTTGATCGAGAACGGCGATCCCCCCGCCGCCATTACTCTGTACGAGCTGCTGCATTTTGGTCCCAATGACTACACCTATGCCATCTTGATCAAGGCCGTCTGCAACACGGAGGGTCGCCCCTCGTTCCACCACATGGCCTGTACTGGAACTCAAAGGCCTCTGCACCAAGGGCCGCTCTTGCTTGGCTTATGAGGCTCTCGTCTATTGCCGGGATCTCAGGATGATCTCCTTGAGTCAACACGCCTACGCTGCAGAGCTCTGCGGTTTATGCGCCGAAATGAAGCTGGATGAGGCAGAGAAAGTCCTCTCAGTTTGGAATATCGTGCTATGGTCCCCGATGTTGCCTGCTATGCTGCCTTGATTCGTGGCGCCTGCAAGAGTTCCAATTTGTATACGAACATCTTTGAGAATCAAGCAATGCGCCTTCCTAAATTTAACATATTCCTTGTTCCGTTTATTTCACAAAAAATATGATATTTCTAAAAAATAATTTTCAATAAGTCATTTTTCAGGACAATAATAATAGTATTTTTCAATGTCCAGCTAAAATCTGAAAATGAACTAAAAAATATATTCCGTCATTTGGTATGGAAAATTGAATTTGGTTTTTCCCGGTGCACTCATTTTAATGATTTTTATTTTTATTTTTTTTTATTTTTCTCTTATATTATATTATATTTTTATTTTCCCTTCTTATTTGGCCAATCACCAACCATAGGCAAGCTCAAGCCTCGAGCCCATTGCTTGGCCGAGAAAGAAGGAAAAAGGAAAAAAAGAAAAAGAGAAAAGTAAAAAATAATTAAAAAGTAAAGTAAAAATTATAAAAAAAAATATTTTTTTAATAATTAAAAAGAAAATGAATGTGACGTAGTGGATGGAGGAAAGATGAATGAAAATGCTTTCCTCTCTTCAAAAAGATCAAATCATTTTCTCCACTTTGGAAAATGTTTTTTTCATTGATGGAAAATATTTTCCTTAACTCATTTATTTTTCTTGAATCAAACACCAAAAAATTCAAAAAATATTTGTGTGAAAGTTATTTTTCGTGAAGGAATGAGGCCTTGATATTTGGAAAATTTTCAAATAAGGGCATGAAATACTCTCATTTTCTCAAATAAGAGTTTGGGTGGATCTTCAAATAAAAATCTAAAGTGCCCTCATTATTTCAAAAAGAGCCTGACCAAGTCTATTTTCATCATTTTTTAAATTATTTTTCTTTTCTCTTTCCTTTTTTCCATTTTTATTTTTCTTTTTCCTTTCTTTTTGCCCGAACTTCTCACCGATGACTAGCCAAGAAGATCAAGCATTGGCGAGGGCCTCACTTGAACAAGGCAAGGGCCAACGAGGGCTAGGGCAAGCCTTGCCTTGCCTCGCTTGGCAGGGCTGGTGAGAAGCTAGGGAAAATGAAAAAAAGAAAGGGAAAAAAGGAAAAGAAAAAAAAAGAAGGAAAAAAGGAAAAAACAAGGAAAAGGAAATGACAAAAATGGCCTTGGTCATGGCTTTTTTGGAATAATGAGAGTATTTCATAGTCTTATTTAAAATAAAGTTCACTTCAAGCCCTTATTTAAGAAAATGAGAACACTTCATGTTTTTATTTGGAATTTTTCTTTATGTATTAACCGTTAGTTCTTGACAAGGAGAGAAGTGGTGATTATCTCGGAAAGACGGACCAGGTCTGTTTGGCAATTTGATCTTGTAAAAGTTGGAGCTTTGCAACTATTACTGCTCTCATTCAACTTAGCATTGTCCGCGGCGTACTTTTACGTTCACTTTTCAGGTTTTTGTTAGTGCTGGGTTCAGCATAGTTTTCATCAGATTTTGCTGTTTCCTAGGTGGTTCCTGCATTACGGACGTCGCCAGTCAAGAGCATGGGATAAAACGAGCGGCCATGATACCGGTGGACCGGTCAAGAAGTCCGAGCAGATCGTTTGCGTCATTGAACGCGGTGGAACTACAGGTAAATAGCCATCGCTAGTGGATATCTTTTTCCTGCATCTGGGTGGACTAAAATCATATCAATGCAGGGGGAAAAAGAATCCAAGCCAATTCGATGAGGCGCTCGGTTGATTCTCTTACCGTTTAGCTTAGGTTACACCATGTTCGATGATAGTAAGATTCGCTCGAGAGTTTTCAGGAAAACATCATTGTTTACCCACCTAGATGTTCTTGCAGGAGCTGGTGATTTCTGCTCGATTCATATCAGCATTGTTCCTATAGTTAAAACGTTGTTGGTAAACAGGTATCTTTATTGCCAATAGGCATGTGATCTTGCTGGTAAAAAAGATTGGAGAGTGGGGAAGTTGGTATCACAGGTATTCAACTCCCGTGCTTTGCAAAATAAGTAGAGCAAGGTGGGACAAAATTCAGAAAGAGAGAGAGGAGATTTAAGCGATATGACAGACAAAATTTTAAGGTGAATCGATTCACTTTTTATACCCCCATTGCTCCCCTAGGGTTTCCTGTTAGAGTTTTTCCGTATGTGGGCTCGCATTAATTGTAATTGTAATTGATTGTATACGGTATTAATTTACCGTATACGGTATTGGTTTAATAAAGGTAAGGATATAAGGATTCTTGACGGGCCGAATATGGGCCTGGTTGGTGTGGGCCAAATTCCGGCTCGGCCCGTGATGGAAGGGCCCAGCTGGAAGTTAATATAAGGCTAGGACCCCCCCTTTAGCCTCCTTAATGCCATTTTCTCCTCCTCTCCTCCATAAGGCAAACGTGAGAGAGACCGACGAGATTGAGGTTGTTCCATCGACGCTAGGCGGCCGGAGGGCATAAAGGGGAAGTTCCGAGCTTGTCTCGCCGAAGTTCCGAAGCCCGTTCGTCGTTTTGAGGAGCCGATCGACGATGGATGCGAAATCAGGTATGCCGTCTCGAAATCTTGGCTAATTAGTTGTTAGAACATGACTACGGAGGTCCTAGGGTGTCGGATTCGCCGGCTAACAGTTGGTATCAGAGCTGCCGTAGGTCGGTTTTAGTACATACAGGTTCTGCCTTGATTCCGTGATTTTTGGCATGCTGAAACCTGATTTTGATGGCATATTTGGGTTCATCTCGTCGAGACGAGCGTTTTGATGGGTCGCGAGCCGCTGGAGGACGCCGTACGCGCCCACACGCTCCGCTTGAAGTTTCGCCGGCGGCGGCGCGTGGGTTCGTTGACCATTAGCTGGCGCGTTGACCGTTAGATGCTGACCGGTAGTTGATAGTTGACCGGCTGTTAGCGGTTGACCATTAGACGTTGACCGGTTAGTTATTGACCGTTGGACGTTGACCGGTTAGTTGTTGACTATTGGACGTTGATCGGCTGTTAGAGGTTGACCATTAGAAGTTGACCGGGGGTTAGCCGTTGACTATTAAACGTTGACCGGTCGATTGACTATTGGTCCAATTGGGGTGATTTACCGTTGTGCTCGTATGGAAATTCTCTACACTGTGGTATGCTCAAATTAATTTTTTGAGCCCTCTAAGGTCTTGGAAAATGCGAAAAACCCTTGCTCCAGTATGTAATTCAGGGGTATTTTGTCATTTTCATTTTGTGAAATTTTTCCATACGGTTTTTTGAGAAAAAATAAGGTTGGCTCATTTATGGAATACCACATAAGGATTGTGTAGAGCATTAATTGAGCAATGACACGTGTGGGACTCACACATACAGAAAGCAATATTATTGGCACTTGTTGACACCTGATTTTTAATTATTTTTTCTATTGCTAAAGTAATAAAAAATCCATAAAAATTCATAAAATTGAAAAATCAACTTTGGGGACTTTAGCCAAGCCTAGGCAACCATTTTTGAACAAAAAAAAATTCATATTATATATTTTTAATTTTTTTTAAAAAAATACAAAAATACTTGAAAATTTTGGAAAAATAACATTTGAGGCAAAAAAAAATACACAAAGATAGTTAATATTTTTATTTTAAATCTATTTTCATATTGGCCATCGCAAATTCAGAAAAATCCAATTCGAGTCACGTGTTCCTTCACGAGTATAATCTTGAATCGGGCCTAAAAAAATTTAATTTGAGTCAACTTATTTTTAATTTTCACTTTTTATGAGTTGTGACATTGTCTTCTAATATTTTAAATTTTCATCTTGGCCCAATTATACCCAGAATGACTTAATTTTGCAAAAGGGCTTTAATTAAATTCTGCATTATTTTCAACGGCAAGAAATGAGCTTAAATTTGACATGTGGTAAATTTTGGTGTGTCAAAAATTGTGAGGAGATTTGGACTTAAAGAAATATATTTTTTCAGGGACTAAATTGTAAATACTTAAAATTCAAGGACTAGAGTGCAAATACTTAACTCTTGAAGGATTATTTTACAAATAACAAAAAGAAGAGTTAGTGGATAAATTAGAATAGAGAAGGGAAGATGGAGAAGAGGAGATGAAGAAGAGAAGTTGGAGAAGAATGGATGGAGAAAATAAGATAAGAATAGAGAATGGAAGATGGAGAAGAGTTAGAATGGAAGATAAGAATAGAGAAGGGAAGATGGAGATGAAGAAGAGTTAGTGGAGAAATTAGAATGGGAGATAAATATGGAGAAGGGAATATGAAGATGAAGAAGAGTTAGTGGAGAGATTAGAATGTGAGATAGAGATGGAGAATGGAAGATGAAAATGAAGAAGAGTTAGTGGAGAAATTAGAATGGGAGATAGAGTTAGTGGAAAAATTAGAATGGGAGATAGATGAGTAGATTATAAAAGTAGGAAGAAGTGAGCTTGGGGATGGAGATTTTTGAGAGAGAAAATTTGAAGTGTTTGAGAGGAATTTTTTTGGAGAGAAAATTTTGGATGTTTGAGAGAGTTTTGGGAGATTGAAGAAAAATTCGAGAGAAAGAAAATACCAAAAGAGAGAGAATTTTGAAGATGATGGGAGTTTAAAGCTAGGGGTTATCATCACAAATTCCTTCATCGATTAATATAAATCAAGAGTTCATCCTCGTCAACGAGCAAGCAAATTCGAGCTAAGTGTTTTTATTTATTCATTTATTTATGGTTTTACTCGCAAATTAGCACAAATTGTATGCATTTTCTCCATCTCTTTTTTTTTCTCCATATTTTATGTCAGGAGAAGGATATCTCTACGTCAACAGCAAAAATCTCGTAGAGATGCAAAAATCGGCCCAGACAAACTCCTAAGCTGTCCACCGATTTCTCAACTGATCTGTGACTAAAAGTCCCTCTTAATTCAAAAGAAACTCTCTATATTGGGAACATAGAGAGCGAAAATCAATTATAGAAATCCCTCCCAAAAAACGGGAGATAAGTACTCTTTCCACTCTTCTGGTTTTAGGTGCAGATTAGCACATATTTTGTATACTGACACTTCACTCTATTTTATGTCAGGAAGCCGCAACTCGATATCAATGGTCAACCCTATGGAAGCACAAAATCGGCTTGGAGAAGTCCTCAAGCGCATACAAATTTCAAATTGTTAAATCAATTCGTTGTATTTTATTTTAAAGAATTCATACCCCAGAATGGAGAGGACAAAGTCCATCCGCAACTTAAGTACATGCACCATAAATCACAAAGGGAAGAGCCAAGCCAATGCTTAGCCTCCCATTGGAGGTTTTTACTTACAGTAGTCAAATACCTGCAACTTAAATACCTGTACCTTAAATCCCAAAGGGAAGAGCCAAGCCAATGCTTAGCCTCCCATTGGAGGTTTTTACTTACAGTAGTTAAATACCTGCAACTTAAATACCAGTACCTTAAATCCCAAAGGGAAGAGCCAAGCCAATGCTTAGCCTCCCATTGGAGGTTTTTACTTACAGTAGTTAAATACCTGCAACTTAAATACCTGTATCTTAAATCCCAAAGGGAAGAGCCAAGCCAATGCTTAGCCTCCCATTGGAGGTTTTTTACTTACAGTAGTTTAAATACTTGCAACTTAAATACCTGTACCTTAAATCCCAAAGGGAAGAGCCAAACCAATGCTAGGCCTCCCATTGGAGGTGTTTATTCACTGTCATGTACTTCCTATAATTTAATTTTTGAATCATCAAACCCAAAAAATGAGTAGGTCGTAATACTGCACAGAAGTTGTTAACACACTCCCTCTTACGGCTTCAGGGAATCTTCAACACTTAAAAAAATATAACAAATAAAAATATATACCATCCATGCATCCTATTTAAAAAGTGAAAACACAAAAGAGAATACCCTATTAAAGCCTTAGGAATAGACCAAGCCTGAGTTGCCGAATTAGGATATCCATGAAATTAAGGTACCGAAAGGGCATTAGTTTTAATTAACTAGTGTAACCAAGTCTCCGAGCTCATAATCTCTGGTTCGCAGGAATAAATTAGTTCTCCCGCTAATTTATTTAGGTTTCTAATCGACCTACCAAGAACGATTAGTGGCGACTCCAAATTTCAAAATCATTTAAACAAAAATCAAAGTTGCGATTCGGTAGGGCTTGGGAGGGTCCGCGTTAGGTTAGTCAAATCTAATTAACCTAATAATCCGTTAACCCCCTTTAAAATTTAAATTTTTTTAGAGGGTCGCGACAGCTTGGCGACTCCACTGGGGACTAGAGATTTTTAAATTTTCGAAAAAAGATACCAATTGGAATACTTAAATTTTTTCGAAATTTTAAAAGTCTTAGTGGACTTAGGCCAATGAAAATTTCATGGATATCCCGCTTCTAGCGATCTTGCTTGGGACTCATTCTATAGGTGTTATATGTTTTTGCAGGATGGGAGTTATAAGGGGCGGAGTGTTTGGCTAGCCCATTTGTTTTGCAGGCTCGGTGTTGGGATTATGTTTAATTTCACACATTTTTAGAAGCGCTGTTTTGATATCAATTGTTGTGCATGTCTTGCATATTCTGAGGATCACAACACCTGCATACACAAGCGTCTAAACCCAAGTCGCGTTTCCTAGGTAACCATAGATAGGGATCGAATATGCAACGCTCTTGCGTCGATTGCGCTTGGGTTGACCATATTTTATCCCGCTCATTATCTGAATTGACAATTCTTCCCATTGTGATTTGATTGCGCGGAGGGTAAGGTTGTCAATTCAGATAGTGGGGGCCTTTTAAGTCCATACCCTGTCTCTCCTTCTTTTATTTTCTAGAGTCCACTCCTCACTTGAGTCATACGCATGACTATGTGATTTGCATTTCTCCAAGGTAAAAGTAAGTTCTCTAATTTTATCTTGTATTTATTTTCGGTCGGTCCATGCTAGGTGTTAGTAAGTTTTTGAGCTTGATATTACGACCATTCTTTTAAAAGAAAATAAAAATTAAATTTGTCCGTCATTTCTTTTTTTAAATTTTTTTTTGAAAAAATGATGTGAAAAAATCCATTCATGGGAATTTTATTAACCAATAAGGGATTTTTGTCATGTTTTTATTGCTTCAATAAAAATGAAATTTTCCTGAAAAAAATTTTCCTCTGAAAATTTATTTCAATAAAAAGAAAATTTCCTTAAAAAAAAACTCTAGTAGACATCAAGTGATTTTATCACATTTTTCAAATTATAAAAACTTGCAAGAAAATTCTTCTCGAGAAATTCGCTCATGTTTTTCTAAGAAAATTTTCTCTAAATAAAATTAGACTAATGTCTCGGGGGAATTGTATTGACCAATAAGAGATTTTTGTCATGTTTTTCTTGCTTCAATAAAAATGAAATTTTCCTGACAAATTTTCCTCTGAAAATTTATTTCGATAAAAAGAAAAATTCCTTCAAAAAAAAACTTTGGTAAACATCAAGTGATTTTATCACATTCTTTCAAATTATAAAAACTTGCAACAAAAATTCTTTTCGAGAAATTCGCTCATGTTTTTCTAAGAAAATTTTCTCTAAATAAAATTAGACTAATGTCTCGGGGGAATTTTGTTAACCAATAAAGGATTTCTGTTATGTCTTTCCTGCTTCAATAAAAATAAAATTTTCCTGATAAATTTACCTCTGAAAATTTATTTTGATAAAAAGGAAATTCCTTAAAAAATTTTAGCAAACATCAAGAGATTTTGTCACATTCCTTTAAAAAAATAATAAAAAAAGAGTAATAAATCTGCAAAAAAAAAATTCTGTATCAGAAATTAACCCATTTCTTCCTAAAGAAATTTTTTTTTTCTGATTTCTCTATAAAATAGAAAAAATAAAATTGGACTAATATAGGAGTCATGGACCGACATTCCTTGTGTCGCATACTAATTATATCTTTTTCTTTTGCAGGGAGATCCTAGATACCCCAGACGGGTGTAAAAATTAAGTTCAATAATATATCAAGAATCATCTTCAGAAATACCAAAAGACGAAAAACACCAAGGCTTCAACCGTTAATTCAGGAGGGCAAACGAACACTGTCCATCTTTGACAGATAGAGTTGTGTCAATCCGTAAACTTGTATGGGCAGTGTATTGTGATATGACGGTGGACTTATACTAATTAAACACGGGGGCATATTTAATGTATTACAGAGGATCCCGCGTCTTTTGAAAGACAATATGGATTATATAATCAGAAACCATGAAATAAGTACCTTAACCTGATTAAATCAACCAGAGACCGGTTGTTGACACCTGATTTTTAATCATTTTTTCTATTGCTAAAGTAATAAAAAATCCATAAAAATTCATAAAATTGAAAAATCAACTTTGGGGACCTTAGCCAAGCCTAGGGAACCAATTTTGACCAAAAAACGATTTTTCATATTTTCAGTATTTTTACGTATTTTTTATTTATTTTCGAAAATTAATAGAAAATCCATAAAAATTCATAAAATTGAAAAATCAACTTTGGGAACCTTAGCCAAGCCTAGGGAACGAATTTTGACCAAAAAATAATTTTTCATATTATATATATTTTAATTTTTTTTAAAAAAAATACAAAAATATTTGAAAATTTTGGAAAAATAACATTTGAGGCCAAAAAAATACACAAAGATAGTTAATATTTTTATTTTAAATCTATTTTCATATTGGCCATCGCAAATTCAGAAAAATCCAATTCGAGTCACGTGTTCCTTCACGAGTATAATCTCGAATCGGGCCTAAAAAAATTTAATTTGAGTCAACTTATTTTTAACTTTCACTTTTTATGAGTTGTGACATTGTCTTCTAATATTTTAAATTTTCATCTTGGCCCAATTATACCCAGAATGACTTAATTTTGCAAAAGGGCTTTAATTAAATTATGCATTATTTTCAGCGACAAGAAATGAGCTTAAATTTGACATGTGGTAAATTTTGGTGTGTCAAAAATTGTGAGGAGATTTGGACTTAAAGAAATATATTTTTTCAAGGACTGAATTGTAAATACTTAAAATTCAAGGACTAGAGTGCAAATACCTAACTCTTGAAGGATTATTTTACAAATAATAAAAAGAAGAGTTAGTGGATAAATTAGAATAGAGAAGGGAAGATGAAGAAGAGGAGATGAAGAAGAGAAGTTGGAGAAGAATGGATGGAGAAAATAAGATAAGAATAGAGAAGGGAAGATGGAGATGAAGAAGAGTTAGTAGAGAAATTAGAATGGAAGATAAGAATAGAGAAGGGAAGATGGAGATTAAGAAGAGTTAGTGGAGAAATTAGAATGGGAGATAAATATGGAGAAGGGAAGATGAAGATGAAGAAGAGTTAGTGGAGAGATTAGAATGTGAGATAGAGATGGAGAATGGAAGATGAAAATGAAGAAGAGTTAGTGGAGAAATTAGAATGGGAGATAAAGTTAGTGGAAAAATTAGAATGGGAGATAGATGAGTAGGTTATAAAAGGAGGAAGAAGTGAGCTTGAGAAAGGATTCTTGGGAGGGAGAAAATTTGAAGTGTTTGGGAGAATTTTTTGGAGAGAAAATTTTGGATGTTTGAGAGAGTTTTGGGAGATTGAAGAAAAATTCGAGAGAAAGAAAATACCAAAAGAGAGAGAATTTTGAAGATGATGGGAGTTTAAAGCTAGGGGTTATCATCACAAATTCCTTCATCGATTAATATAAATCAAGAGTTCATCCTCGTCAACGAGCAAGCAAATTCAAGCTAAGTGTTTTTATTTATTCATTTATTTATGGTTTTACTCGCAAATTAGCACAAATTGTATGCACTTTCTCCATCTCTTTTTTTTCTCTCCATATTTTATGTCAGGAGAAGGATATCTCTACGTCAACAGCAAAAATCTCGTAGAGATGCAAAAATCGGCCCAGACAAGCTCCTAAGCTGTCCACCGATTTCTCAACTGATCTGTGACTAAAAGTCCCTCTTAATTCAAAAGAAACTCTCTATATTGGGAACATAGAGAGCGAAAATCAATTATAGAAATCCCTCCTAAAAAACGGGAGATAAATACTCTTTCCACTCTTCTGGTTTTAGGTGCAGATTAGCACATATTTTGTATACTGACACTTCACTCTATTTTATGTCAGGAAGCCGCAACTCTATATCAATGGTCAACCCTATGGAAGCACAAAATCGGCTTGGAGGAGTCCTCAAGCGCGCACAAATTTCAAATTGTTGAATCAATTCGTTGTATTTCATTTTAAAAAATTCATACCCCAAAATGGAGAGGACAAAGTCCATCCGCAATCTAAATACCTGCACCATAAATCCCAAAGGGAAGAGCCAAGCCAATGCTTAGCCTCCCATTGGAGGTTTTTACTTATAGTAGTTAAATACCTGCAACTTAAATACCTGCACCTTAAATCCCAAAGGGAAGAGTCAAGCCAATGCTTAGCCTCCCATTGGAGGTTTTTACTTACAGTAGTTAAATACCTGCACCTTAAATCCCAAAGGGAAGAGCCAAGCCAATGCTTAGCCTCCCATTGGAGGTTTTTACTTACAGTAGTTAAATACCTGCAACTTAAATACCTGTACCTTAAATCCCAAAGGGAAGAGCCAAGCCAATGCTTAGCCTCCCATTGGAGGTTTTTACTTACAGTAGTTAAATACCTGCAACTTAAATACCTGTACCTTAAATCCCAAGGGGAAGAGCCAAGCCAATGCTTAGCCTCCCATTGGAGGTTTTTTACTTACAGTAGTTTAAATACTTGCAACTTAAATACCTGTACCTTAAATCCCAAAGGGAAGAGCCAAGCCAATGCTAGGCCTCCCATTGGAGGTGTTTATTCACTGTCATGTACTTCCTATAATTTAATTTTTGAATCATCAGACCCAAAAGATGAGTAGGTCGTAATACTGCACAGAAGTCGTTAACACACTCCCTCTTTCGGCTTCAGGGAATCTTGAACACTTAAAAAAATATAACAAATAAAAATATATACCATCCATGCATCCTATTTAAAAAGTGAAAACACAAAAGAGAATACCCTACTAGAGTTTTAGGAATAAACCAAGCCTGAGTTGCCGGATTAGGATATCCATGAAATTAAGGTACCGAAAGGGCATTAGTTTTAATTAACTAGTGTAACCAAGTCCCCGAGCTCCTAATCTCTGGTTCGCAGGAATAAATTAGTTCTCCCGCTAATTTATTTAGGTTTCTAATCGACCTACCAAGAACGATTAGTGGCGACTCCAAATTTCAAAATCATTTAAACAAAAACCAAAGTTGCGATTCGGTAGGGCTTGGGAGGGTCCGCGTTAGGTTAGTCAAATCTAATTAACCTAATAATCCGTTAACCCCCTTTAAAATTTAAAAATATTTTTAGAGGGTCGCGACAGACTGGCGACTCCGCTGGGGACTAGAGATTTTTAATTTTCGAAAAAAGATACCAATTGGAATACTTAAATTTTTTCGAAATTTTAAAAGTCTTAGTGGACTTAGGCCAATGAAAATTTCATGGATATCTCGCTTCTGGCGATCTTGCTTGGGACTCATTCTATAGGTGTTATATGTTTTTGCAGGATGGGAGTTATAAGGGGCGGAGTGTTTAGCTAACCCATTTGTTTTGCAGGCTCGGTGTTGGGATTATGTTTAATTTCACACATTTTTAGAAGCGCTGTTTTGATATCAATTGTTGTGCATGTCTTGCATATTTTGAGGATCACAACACCTGCACACACAAGCGTCTAAACCCAAGTCGCGAAATTTTTCCTAGGTAACCATAGATAGTGATCGAATATGCAAAGCTCTTGCGTCGATTACGCTTGGGTTGACCATATTTTGTCCCGCTCATTATCTGAATTGACAATCCTTCCCATTGTGATTTGATTGCGCGGAGGGTAAGGTTGTCAATTCAGATAGTGGGGGCCTTTTAGGTCCATACCCTGTCTCTCCTTCTTTTATTTTCTAGAGTCCACTCCTCACTTGAGTCATGCGCATGACTATGTGATTTGCATTTCTCCAAGGTAAAAGTAAGTTCTCTAATTTTATCTTGTATCAAGTGATTTTATCACATTCTTTCAAATTATAAAAACTTGCAACAAAAATTCTTTTCGAGAAATTCGCTCATGTTTTTCTAAGAAAATTTTCTCTAAATAAAATTAGACTAATGTCTCGGGGGAATTTTGTTAACCAATAAAGGATTTCTGTTATGTCTTTCCTGCTTCAATAAAAATAAAATTTTCCTGATAAATTTACCTCTGAAAATTTATTTTGATAAAAAGGAAATTCCTTCAAAGATTTTAGTAAACATCAAGAGATTTTGTCACATTCCTTTAAAAAAAATAATAAAAAAAGAGTAATAAATATGCAAAAAAAAATTCTGTATCAGAAATTAACCCATTTCTTCCTAAAGAAATTTTTTTTTTCTGATTTCTCTATAAAATAGAAAAAATAAAATTGGACTAATATAGGAGTCATGGACCGACATTCCTTGTGTCGCATACTAATTATATCATTTTCTTTTGCAGGGAGATCCTAGATACCCCAGACGGGTGTAAAAATTAAGTTCAATAATATATCAAGAATCATCTTCAGAAATACCAAAAGATGAAAAACAGCAAGGCTTCAACCGTTAATTCAGGGGGGCAAACGAACACTGTCCATCTTTGACAGATAGAGTTGTGTCAATCCGTAAACTTGTATGGGCAGTGTATTGTGATATGACGGTGGACTTATACTGATTAAACACGGGGGCATATTTAATGTATTACAGAGGATCCCGCGTCTTTTGAAAGACAATATGGATTATATAATCAGAAACCATGAAATAAGTACCTTAACCTGATTAAATCAACCAGAGACCGGTCTTAAAATTTCCTCGGATCCGAAACACGCGGAGGGTTTTAGAGGACCGAGGTTCTATTAATGAATGTGACCCACAAGTATTTCTCCCAATGCTACAGGCGCCCGACAAGAGCAAGTGGGCACCGAAAGAAACAAAACACGGTTGAAGTGGGGCACGCAACAAATGACCGAATTTATTGGCACACTAATTAAGTGGTGGTAGCTTTATTAATTTACATGATTGAACGCGGGTCTCTAGGCGGCTGGTGGAAAGCCACACTGAATGCCTCTCTAATGTTCTTGATATCATCGTCTACCGCAACCCGCGAGAGCATCATGAAGAAGATTAAACCTAGACGAATACGTCTACTTAGTTTCATCGCATGTTCTCGCCTTTTGTCGATGTCCAAAATTAATGCACAAGCTAGAAGTAATCATTTCCCTTTCCCCCTATTAAATGCTCGGTGCCGTTAACCGCACCAAACTCGAAAAAATTAATATCGAGACGAAATCTGCGTAAATTTGAAGGGTAAATCCATATCGTTCCAATTTACCCTTAAATTACTCCGGTTTTAAATTTGATCCCTTCTATTTTCAGGAATTTGCAAAAGCGACTCGAGAATACAGTTGTATCCAAAAACCAAATTTCCTGGTCGGGCTAAATTGGGGGCAAATCAACTCATGGACATTACCACGGGATGGACAGCTTCGGTTAAAGAAAAATACAAGCAAAAGATCCGAACAATCTCAGACATGGGTAATTCTGTATCGTTCTAATTTGCACATAATCATCTCGAGTCCTGAATTTTTTTATTCCATTCTTAACAGGGATTGCAAATTACCTCGAGAAATATCGTAACAAGGCCCAAGGTGATACAACAGGGCCGCGTTATCCCCAAGGATTAACCTTTGAAAAGAAAACCCCATGGACACCTATGGTCCAATGGACCAAATGCAGGAATACTCGACGAGTAATACCGAAGTCAATATTTTGCCACATTCTCGGCTTAATGGTGAAGCATCCAACAAAAGTCGAAGAAAACTCAACCCAGCAAAATTGGTAAAAGACTTGTCCAAGGCATTCAAGATGAAGGGTAAATCAGTATCGTTTCCAATTTATCCCTTTTAATACCGGTTGACATGTCTCCTTTTCTTGCTACAGGAAATATTTATACTAACATGTAACATGTTGGAGGAGACAAATCCAAAAGAAAATGATGATCATTTGACAAGATCTATTCTGGTGAAAAATGGGGGGCATTTAACTGCTAAACCATGGCGGTCGCTGTCACTAAACAAACCAAAATGCTCCCTCACCCATATGCCTCATCGTGCAGGGGCAAAACTTGAGACAAACCGCTCCTCGACATAAGGAGTGGGCTTCCCAATTTGTTCAATTCACCCACATACCAGGGGCAATTCAAATCCGCCCATGTTTGCACATTATATAAATACACATGATGCTAAAAATTGTCACATCGGCATTGTGTTTACACATTTCACGAATTATGTATGATTATTCCGCATGTTTAATTTACCAACTCCAACTTAGAGCATAAACTGCATAGGAGATATCAAATGTGCAAAATGGGGCATAACAGAATGAGGAAAGTTAAACCATTTCTACACACGGGTCTAACATTTTAATCTACAGATAAACAGCCTTTCTCTAGAGTGAGAGAAAACCCCTTCGGACTAAAGTCCCCCATTCAGATTACATTCGAGGCGTTCATATTATGAGAACCTCCTTAAATAGAATTGGTAATGCAAACTTGACAGAATAGTTTTGCATGATCCACATTTTGATTGATTGCATCATGAGTTATCACACAGACTACTTCTAATCATTGCCAACTTAGCTGAACAATTTTGTATGAACCAATGAACGCATTGATGAAAATGCTTGCACATGTTAGCTCTGACATTGCCTGACAGGCAACACATTCCCGGTGTTTGAGTTACCTTCCAAAGTCTTGAAATTCATTTGGCGATTATTGAATGAACAAGCCTGGTTGTCGAGAAGCCACCAAGCATTTCTTCCAAATTCTCAGGTAAGTATATCTTCAACCTGAACCTTTCAAGAGAATGAATTCTGACGGTTGTTGGGGTACTCGAATCCATTGCGGTATATATAGGTATCCACCTTCTTCAATAAAGCATGATTTGTCTTAAGGACAGAAATGTTCGAGACCTTTTAATCTCTGCCTCTTTGGTTTATTCCTAAAGCGACAGGAGAATATAATTTGGGTTTGAGCTTCCGTAGGATTCCTGGTCTCCCCAGATTTCAGAATGGCACCCTTTGAGGTACACCAAGCCCTTCTTACAGGCAAACTAAGTCCTTCTTACAGGCAAACCAAGTCCTTCTTACAGGCAAACCAAGTCCTTCTTACAGGCATAAAGTCCTTCTTACTGGCAAACTAAGTCCTTCTTACAGGCAAACCAAGTCCTTTTTACAGGCACAAAGTCCTTCTTACAGGCAAATCAAGTCCTTCTTACAGGCAAACAAAGTCCTTCTTACAGGCAAATCAAGACCTTCTTACAGGTACAAAGTCCTTTTTACAGGCACAAAGTCCTTCTTACAGGCAAATCAAGTCCTTCTTACACGCATAAAGTCCTTCTTATAGGCAAATCAAGTCCTTCTTACAGGCAAACTAAGTCCTTCTTACAGGCAAACCAAGTCCTTCTTACAGGTACAAAGTCCTTCTTATAGGCAAATCAAGTCCTTCTTACAGGCAAACTAAGTCCTTCTTACAGGCAAACCAAGTCCTTCTTATAGGCAAATCAAGTCCTTCTTACAGGCACAAAGTCCTTCTTACAGGCATAAAGTCCTTCTTACAGGCAAATCAAGTCCTTCTTACAGGCATAAAGTCCTTCTTACAGGCAAATCAAGTCTTTCTTACAGGCAAACAAAGTCATTCTTACAGGTAAACAAAGTCCTTCTTACAGGCAAACAAAGTCCTTCTTACAAGCAACGCAAGTCCTTCTTACAGGCACAAAGTCCTTCTTACAGGCAAAGTAAGTCCTTCTTACAGGCAAATCAAGTCCTTCTTACAGGCAAATCAAGTCCTTCTTACAGGCACAAGTCCTTTTTACAGACACCAAGTCCTTTCTACAGGCACCAAGTCCTTCTTACAGGTATCTCCATGGGGTGACCTACCATACGGGTCAAATCTCAATCAAAATTTAATCAGTAGAATCCTTTTATTAGGAATCTACCATGGTACGACCCACCATACGGGTCAAATGGTATGACCCACCATACGGGTCAAATTTTAATTCAATTTTTAATCAGTAGAATCATTTTATTAGGAATCTACCATGGGTTGATCCACCATACGGGTTCAAGTTCAACCACCCTAAAGTTTTTTTATATAACGAATCCTTAGGTTCTCATTTCATTTTCAGTGGAACAATCATGTCACGACTCTTTTTATTTCCTTGTATTGAGTCGATAAGAATCCAGGTGTCATCTCGTCTTTGAAATGAACCTCTACCGAGCTTCCTTTCAAAGAGGGGCAGCTGTTGACACCTGATTTTTAATCATTTTTTCTATTGCTAAAGTAATAAAAAATCCATAAAAATTCATAAAATTGAAAAATCAACTTTGGGGACCTTAGCCAAGCCTAGGGAACCAATTTTGACCAAAAAACGATTTTTCATATTTTCAGTATTTTTACGTATTTTTTATTTATTTTCGAAAATTAATAGAAAATCCATAAAAATTCATAAAATTGGAAAATCAACTTTGGGAACCTTAGCCAAGCCTAGGGAACGAATTTTGACCAAAAAATAATTTTTCATATTATATATATTTTAATTTTTTTAAAAAAAAATACAAAAATATTTGAAAATTTTGGAAAAATAACATTTGAGGCCAAAAAAATACACAAAGATAGTTAATATTTTTATTTTAAATCTATTTTCATATTGGCCATCGCAAGTTCAGAAAAATCCAATTCGAGTCACGTGTTCCTTCACGAGTATAATCTCGAATCGGGCCTAAAAAAATTTAATTTGAGTCAACTTATTTTTAACTTTCACTTTTTATGAGTTGTGACATTGTCTTCTAATATTTTAAATTTTCATCTTGGCCCAATTATACCCAGAATGACTTAATTTTGCAAAAGGGCTTTAATTAAATTATGCATTATTTTCAGCGACAAGAAATGAGCTTAAATTTGACATGTGGTAAATTTTGGTGTGTCAAAAATTGTGAGGAGATTTGGACTTAAAGAAATATATTTTTTCAAGGACTGAATTGTAAATACTTAAAATTCAAGGACTAGAGTGCAAATACCTAACTCTTGAAGGATTATTTTACAAATAATAAAAAGAAGAGTTAGTGGATAAATTAGAATAGAGAAGGGAAGATGAAGAAGAGGAGATGAAGAAGAGAAGTTGGAGAAGAATGGATGGAGAAAATAAGATAAGAATAGAGAAGGGAAGATGGAGATGAAGAAGAGTTAGTAGAGAAATTAGAATGGAAGATAAGAATAGAGAAGGGAAGATGGAGATTAAGAAGAGTTAGTGGAGAAATTAGAATGGGAGATAAATATGGAGAAGGGAATATGAAGATGAAGAAGAGTTAGTGGAGAGATTAGAATGTGAGATAGAGATGGAGAATGGAAGATGAAAATGAAGAAGAGTTAGTGGAGAAATTAGAATGGGAGATAGAGTTAGTGGAAAAATTAGAATGGGAGATAGATGAGTAGGTTATAAAAGGAGGAAGAAGTGAGCTTGAGAAAGGATTCTTGGGAGGGAGAAAATTTGAAGTGTTTGGGAGAATTTTTTGGAGAGAAAATTTTGGATGTTTGAGAGAGTTTTGGGAGATTGAAGAAAAATTCGAGAGAAAGAAAATACCAAAAGAGAGAGAATTTTGAAGATGATGGGAGTTTAAAGCTAGGGGTTATCATCACAAATTCCTTCATCGATTAATATAAATCAAGAGTTCATCCTCGTCAACGAGCAAGCAAATTCGAGCTAAGTGTTTTTATTTATTCATTTATTTATGGTTTTACTCGCAAATTAGCACAAATTGTATGCATTTTCTCCATCTCTTTTTTTTTCTCCATATTTTATGTCAGGAGAAGGATATCTCTACGTCAACAGCAAAAATCTCGTAGAGATGCAAAAATCGGCCCAGACAAGCTCCTAAGCTGTCCACCGATTTCTCAACTGATCTGTGACTAAAAGTCCCTCTTAATTCAAAAGAAACTCTCTATATTGGGAACATAGAGAGCGAAAATCAATTATAGAAATCCCTCCCAAAAAACGGGAGATAAGTACTCTTTCCACTCTTCTGGTTTTAGGTGCAGATTAGCACATATTTTGTATACTGACACTTCACTCTATTTTATGTCAGGAAGCCGCAACTCGATATCAATGGTCAACCCTATGGAAGCACAAAATCGGCTTGGAGGAGTCCTCAAGCGCGCACAAATTTCAAATTGTTGAATCAATTCGTTGTATTTCATTTTAAAAAATTCATACCCCAAAATGGAGAGGACAAAGTCCATCCGCAATCTAAATACCTGCACCATAAATCCCAAAGGGAAGAGCCAAGCCAATGCTTAGCCTCCCATTGGAGGTTTTTACTTATAGTAGTTAAATACCTGCAACTTAAATACCTGCACCTTAAATCCCAAAGGGAAGAGTCAAGCCAATGCTTAGCCTCCCATTGGAGGTTTTTACTTACAGTAGTTAAATACCTGCACCTTAAATCCCAAAGGGAAGAGCCAAGCCAATGCTTAGCCTCCCATTGGAGGTTTTTACTTACAGTAGTTAAATACCTACAACTTAAATACATGTACCTTAAATCCCAAAGGGAAGAGCCAAGCCAATACTTAGCCTCCCATTGGAGGTTTTTACTTACAGTAGTTAAAATACCTGCAACTTAAATACCTGTACCTTAAATCCCAAGGGAAAGAGCCAAGCCAATGCTTAGCCTTCCATTGGAGGTTTTTACTTACAGTAGTTTAAATACTTGCAATTTAAATACCTGTACCTTAAATCCCAAAGGGAAGAGCCAAGCCAATGCTAGGCCTCCCATTGGAGGTGTTTATTCACTGTTATGTACTTCCTATAATTTAATTTTTGAATCATCAGACCCAAAAGATGAATAGGTCGTAATACTGCACAGAAGTCGTTAACACACTCTCTCTTTCGGCTTCAGAGAATCTTTAACACTTAAAAAAATATAACAAATAAAAATATATACCATCCATGCATACTATTTAAAAAGTGAAAACACAAAAGAGAATACCCTACTAGTTTCTTAGGAATAAACCAAGCCTGAGTTGCCGGATTAGGATATCCATGAAATTAAGGTACCGAAAGGGCATTAGTTTTAATTAACTAGTGTAACCAAGTCCCCGAGCTCATAATCTCTTGTTCGCAGGAATAAATTAGTTCTCCCGCTAATTTATTTAGGTTTCTAATCGACCTACCAAGAACGATTAGTGGCGACTCCAAATTTCAAAATCATTTAAACAAAAACCAAAGTTGCGATTCGGTAGGGCTTGGGAGGGTCCGCATTAGGTTAGTCAAATCTAATTAACCTAATAATTCGTTAACCCCTAGAATTAATTAAAATTTTTTTAGAGGGTCGCGACACCGGTCTTAAAATTTCCTCGGATCCGAAACACGCGGAGGGTTTTAGAGGACCGGGGTTCTATTAATGAATGTGACCCACAAGTATTTCTCCCAATGCTACAGGCGCCCGACAAGAGCAAGTGGGCACCGAAAGAAACAAAACACGGTTGAAGTGGAGCACGCAACAAATGGCCGAATTTATTGGCACACTAATTAAGTGGTGGTAGCTTTATTAATTTACATGATTGAACGCGGGTCTCTAGGCGGCTAGTGGAAAGCCACACTGAATGCCTCTCTAATGTTCTTGATATCATCGTCTACCGCAACCCGCGAGAGCATCATGAAGAAGTTTAAACCTAGACGAATACGTCTACTTAGTTTCATCGCATGTTCTCGCCTTTTGTCGATGTCCAAAATTAATACACAAGCTAGAAGTAATCATTTCCCTTTCCCCCCTATTAAATGCTCGGAGCCGTTAACCGCACCAAACTCGAAAAAATTAATATCGAGACGAAATCTGCGTAAATTTAAAGGGTAAATCCGTATCGTTCCAATTTACCCTTAAATTGCTCCGGTTTTAAATTTGATCCCTTCTATTTTCAGGAATTTGCAAAAGCGACTCGAGAATACAATTGTATCCAAAAACCAAATTTCCTGGTCGGGCTAAATTGGGGGCAAATCAACTCATGGACATTACCACGGGATGGACAGCTTCGGTTAAAGAAAAATACAAGCGAAAGATCCGAACAATCTCAGACATGGGTAATTCTGTATCGTTCTAATTTGCACATAATCATCTCGAGTCCTGAATTTTTTTATTTCATTCTTAACAGGGATTGTAAATTACCTCGAGAAATATCGTAACAAGGCCCAAGGTGATACAACAGGGCCGCGTTATCCCCAAGGATTAACCTTTGAAAAGAAAACCCCATGGACACCTATGGTCCAATGGACCGAATGGTATGGAGGATGACAGTAGGTCTGAAATATCCCGAGTTCGATCTCCAAAGTGGGGAATGTTGTATGTATTATAAATAAATGAAACAACTTTTTGTGTATTTCTTTTTGCAAGCAGAAATACTCGACGAGTAATACCGAAGTCAATATTTTGCCACATTCTCGGCTTAATGGTGAAGCATCCAACAAAAGTCGAAGAAAACTCAACCCAGCAAAATTGGTAAAAGACTTGTCCAAGGCATTCAAGATGAAGGGTAAATCAGTATCGTTTCCAATTTATCCCTTTTAATACCGGTTGACATGTCTCCTTTTCTTGCTACAGGAAATATTTATACTAACATGTAACATGTTGGAGGAGACAAATCCAAAAGAAAATGATGATCATTTGACAAGATTTATTCTGGTGAAAAATGGGGGGCATTTAACTGCTAAACCATCGCGGTCGCTGTCACTAAACAAACCAAAATGCTCCCTCACCCATATGCCTCATCGTGCAGGGGCAAAACTTGAGACAAACCGCTCCTCGACATAAGGAGTGGGCTTCCCAATTTGTTCAATCTACCCACATACCAGGGGCAATTCAAATCCGCCCATGTTTGCACATTATATAAATACACATGATGCTAAAAATTGTCACATCGGCATTGTGTTTACACATTTCATGAATTATGTATGATTATTCCGCATGTTTAATTTACCAACTCCAACTTAGAGCATAAACTGCATAGGAGACATCAAATGTGCAAAATGGGGCATAACAGGATGAGGAAAGTTAAACCATTTCTACACACGGGTCTAACATTTTAATCTACAGATAAACAGCCTTTCTCTAGAGTGAGAGAAAGCCCCTTCGAACTAAAGTCCCCCATTCAGATTACATTCGAGGTGTTCATATTATGAGAACCTCCTTAAATAGAATTGGTAATGCAAACTTGACAGAATAGTTTTGCATGATCCACATTTTGATTGATTGCATCATGAGTTATCAAACAGACTACTTCTAATCATTGCCAACTTAGCTGAACAATTTTGCATGAACCAATGAACGCATTGATGAAAATGCTTGCACATGTTAGCTCTGACATTGCCTGACAGGCAACACATTCCCGGTGTTTGAGTTACCTTCCAAAGTCTTGAAATTCATTTGGCGATTATTGAATGAACAAGCCTGGTTGTCGAGAAGCCACCAAGCATTTCTTCCAAATTCTCAAGTAAGTATATCTTCAACCTGAACCTTTCAAGAGAATGAATTCTGACGGTTGTTGGGGTACTCGAATCCATTGCGGTATATATAGGTATCCACCTTCTTCAATAAAGCATGATTTGTCTCAATGACAGAAATGTTCGAGACCTTTTGATCTCTGCCTCTTTGGTTTATTCCTAAAGCGACAGGAGAATATAATTTGGGTTTGAGCTTCCGTAGGATTCCTGGTCTCCCCAGATTTCAGAATGGCACCCTTTGAGGTACACCAAGCCCTTCTTACAGGCAAACTAAGTCCTTCTTACAGGCAAACCAAGTCCTTCTTACAGGCATAAAGTCCTTCTTACAGGCAAACTAAGTCCTTCTTATAGGCAAACCAAGTCCTTCTTACAGGCATAAAGTCCTTCTTACAGGCAAACTAAGTCCTTCTTACAGGCAAACCAAGTCCTTCTTACAGGCACAAAGTCCTTCTTACAGGCAAACCAAGTCCTTCTTACAGACATAAAGTCCTTCTTACAGGCAAATCAAGTCCTTCTTACAGGCAAACAAAGTCCTTCTTACAGGCAAACCAAGTCTTTCTTACAGGCAAATCAAGTCCTTCTTACAGGTACAAAGTCCTTCTTATAGGCACAAAGTCCTTCTTACAGGCAAATCAAGTCCTTCTTACAGGCATAAAGTCCTTCTTACAGGCAAATCAAGTCCTTCTTACAGGCAAACTAAGTCATTCTTACAGGCAAACCAAGTCCTTCTTACAGGCACAAAGTCCTTCTTATAGGCAAATCAAGTCCTTCTTACAGGCAAGCTAAGTCCTTCTTACAGGCAAACCAAGTCCTTCTTACAAGCACCAAGTCCTTCTTACAGGCAAATCAAGTCCTTCTTACAGGTACAAAGTCCTTCTTACAGGCACAAAGTCCTTCTTACAGGCAAATCAAGTCCTTCTTACAGGCATAAAGTCCTTCTTACAGGCAAACAAAGTCCTTCTTACAAGCAAACAAAGTCCTTCTTACAGGCACAAAGTCCTTCTTACAGGCAAAGTAAGTCATTCTTACAGGCAAATCAAGTCCTTCTTACAGGCAAATTAAGTCCTTTTTACAGGCAAATCAAGTCCTTCTTACAGGCACAAGTCCTTTTTACAGACACCAAGTCCTTCTTACAGGCAAATCAAGTCCTTCTTACAGGCACAAAGTCCTTCTTACAGGCAAATCAAGTCCTTCTTACAGGCATAAAGTCCTTCTTACAGGCAAACAAAGTCCTTCTTACAGGCAACGCAAGTCCTTCTTACAGGCACAAAGTCCTTCTTACAGGCAAAGTAAGTCCTTCTTACAGGCAAATCAAGTCCTTCTTACAGGCAAATTAAGTCCTTTTTACAAGCAAATCAAGTCCTTCTTACAGGCACAAGTCCTTTTTACAGACACCAAGTCCTTTCTACAGGTACCAAGTCCTTCTTACAGGTATCTCCATGGGGTGACCTACCATACGAGTCAAATCTCAACCAAAATTTAATCAGTAGAATCCTTTTATTAGGAATCTACCATGGTACGACCCACCATACGGGTCAAATGGTATGACCCACCATACGGGTCAAATTTTAATTCAATTTTTAATCAGTAGAATCCTTTTATTAGGAATCTACCATGGGTTGATCCACCATACGGGTTCAAGTTCAACCACCCTAAAGTTTTTTTATATAACGAATCCTTAGGTTCTCATTTCATTTTCAGTGGAACATTCATGTCACGACTCTTTTTATTTTCTTGTATTGAGTCGATTAGAATTCAGGTGTCATCTCGTCTTTGAAATGAACCTCTACCGAGCTTCCTTTCAAAGAGGGGCAGCTGTTGACACCTGATTTTTAATCATTTTTTCTATTACTAAAGTAATAAAAAATCCATAAAAATTCATAAAATTGAAAAATCAACTTTGGGGACCTTAGCCAAGCCTAGGCAACCATTTTTGAACAAAAAAAAATTCATATTATATATATTTTTAATTTTTTAAAAAAAATACAAAAATACTTGAAAATTTTGGAAAAATAACATTTGAGGCAAAAAAAAATACACAAAGATAGTTAATATTTTTATTTTAAATCTATTTTCATATTGGCCATCGCAAATTCAGAAAAATCCAATTCGAGTCACGTGTTCCTTCACGAGTATAATCTTGAATCGGGCCTAAAAAAATTTAATTTGAGTCAACTTATTTTTAATTTTCACTTTTTATGAGTTGTGACATTGTCTTCTAATATTTTAAATTTTCATCTTGGCCCAATTATACCCAAAATGACTTAATTTTGCAAAAGGGCTTTAATTAAATTCTGCATTATTTTCAACGGCAAGAAATGAGCTTAAATTTGACATGTGGTAAATTTTGGTGTGTCAAAAATTGTGAGGAGATTTGGACTTAAAGAAATATATTTTTTCAGGGACTAAATTGTAAATACTTAAAATTCAAGGACTAGAGTGCAAATACTTAACTCTTGAAGGATTATTTTACAAATAACAAAAAGAAGAGTTAGTGGATAAATTAGAATAGAGAAGGGAAGATGAAGAAGAGGAGATGAAGAAGAGAAGTTGGAGAAGAATGGATGGAGAAAATAAGATAAGAATAGAGAATGGAAGATGGAGAAGAGTTAGAATGGAAGATAAGAATAGAGAAGGGAAGATGGAGATGAAGAAGAGTTAGTGGAGAAATTAGAATGGGAGATAAATATGGAGAAGGGAATATGAAGATGAAGAAGAGTTAGTGGAGAGATTAGAATGTGAGATAGAGATGGAGAATGGAAGATGAAAATGAAGAAGAGTTAGTGGAGAAATTAGAATGGGAGATAGAGTTAGTGGAAAAATTAGAATGGGAGATAGATGAGTAGATTATAAAAGTAGGAAGAAGTGAGCTTGGGGATGGAGATTTTTGAGAGAGAAAATTTGAAGTGTTTGAGAGGAATTTTTTTGGAGAGAAAACTTTGGATGTTTGAGAGAGTTTTGGGAGATTGAAGAAAAATTTGAGAGAAAGAAAATACCAAAAGAGAGAGAATTTTGAAGATGATGGGAGTTTAAAGCTAGGGGTTATCATCACAAATTCCTTCATCGATTAATATAAATCAAGAGTTCATCCTCGTCAACGAGCAAGCAAATTCGAGCTAAGTGTTTTTATTTATTCATTTATTTATGGTTTTACTCGCAAATTAGCACAAATTGTATGCACTTTCTCCATCTCTTTTTTTTCTCCATATTTTATGTCAGGAGAAGGATATCTCTATGTCAATAGCAAAAACCTCGTAAAGATGTAAAAATCGACCCAGACAAGCTCCTAAGCTGTCCACCGATTTCTCAACTGATCTGTGACTAAAAGTCCCTCTTAATTCAAAAGAAACTCTTTATATTGGGAACATAGAGAGCGAAAATCAATTATAGAAATCCCTCCCAAAAAAACGGGAGATAAGTACTCTTTCCACTCTTCTGGTTTTAGGTGCAGATTAGCACATATTTTGTATACTGACACTTCACTCTATTTTATGTCAGGAAGCCGCAACTCGATATCAATGGTCAACCCTACGGAAGCACAAAATCGGTTTGGAGAAGTCCTCAAGCGCATACAAATTTCAAATTGTTAAATCAATTCGTTGTATTTTATTTTAAAGAATTCATACCCCAGAATGGAGAGGACAAAGTCCATCCGCAACTTAAATACCTGCACCATAAATCCCAAAGGGAAGAGCCAAGCGAATGCTTAGCCTCCCATTGGAGGTTTTTACTTACAGTAGTTAAATACCTGCAACTTAAATACCTGTACCTTAAATCCCAAAGGGAAGAGCCAAGCCAATGCTTAGCCTCCCATTGGAGGTTTTTACTTACAGTAGTTAAATACCTGCAACTTAAATACCTGTACCTTAAATCCCAAAGGGAAGAGCCAAGCCAATGCTTAGCCTCCCATTGGAGGTTTTTACTTACAGTAGTTAAATACCTGCAACTTAAATACCTGTACCTTAAATCCCAAAGAGAAGAGCCAAGCCAATGCTTAGCCTCCCATTGGAGGTTTTTTACTTACAGTAGTTTAAATACTTGCAACTTAAATACCTGTACCTTAAATCCCAAAGGGAAGAGCCAAGCCAATGCTAGGCCTCCCATTGGAGGTGTTTATTCACTGTCATGTACTTCCTATAATTTAATTTTTGAATCATCAAACCCAAAAGATGAGTAGGTCGTAATACTGCACATAAGTTGTTAACACACTCCCTCTTACGGCTTCAGGGAATCTTTAACACTTAAAAAAATATAACAAATAAAAATATATACCATCCATGCATCCTATTTAAAAAGTGAAAACACAAAAGAGAATACCCTATTAAATCCTTAGGAATAGACCAAGCCTGAGTTGCCGAATTAGGATATCCATGAAATTAAGGTACCAAAAGGGCATTAGTTTTAATTAACTAATGTAACCAAGTCTCCGAGCTCATAATTTCTGGTTCGCAGGAATAAATTAGTTCTCCCGCTAATTTATTTAGGTTTCTAATCGACCTACCAAGAACGATTAGTGGCGACTCCAAATTTCAAAATCATTTAAACAAAAATCAAAGTTGCGATTCGGTAGGGCTTGGGTGGGTCCGCGTTAGGTTAGTCAAATCTAATTAACCTAATAATCCGTTAACCCCTTTTAAAATTTAAATTTTTTTAGAGGGTCGCGACAGCACTGACTGTGATTTTAATGACAATTGCCCATGTCATCAAGTTTAAAATCACACCGTATGGTAAATGTAAGCCATAAAGTTAATATCCTTGGTATGAGAGAATTTCAAAAATTTGATTGGGTTGTGACAGCCAAAGTGGCACACTCAGTTGAATTGGAGAAATATCAGTCTTACATTGTGGTGGGATGTCTCCTGTTTTGATACATGGTCATACTTCCAAAGGAGGTGATTGTGTGTCAGACCATGGAGGGATACATGAACAACATATGACTGGGAAGTGACTGATTCTAGTGATTCATACACCCAAAGGTGGTGTTTCACGAAAGATTGGAAACATTCTCATGATCGTTGTCATGTAGGTGTCGCGACCCTCTAAAAAAATTTTTAAATTTTAAAAGGGGTTAACGGATTATTAGGTTAATTAGATTTGACTAACCTAACGCGGACCCTCCTAAGCCCTACCGAATCGCAACTTTGGTTTTTGTTTAAATGATTTTGAAATTTGGAGTCGCCACTAATCGTTCTTGGTAGGTCGATTAGAAACCTAAATAAATTAGCGGGAGAACTAATTTATTCCTGCGAACCAGAGATTATGAGCTCGGAGACTTGGTTACACTAGTTAATTAAAACTAATGCCCTTTCAGTACCTTAATTTCATGGATATCCTAATTCGGCAACTCAGGCTTGGTCTATTCCTAAGGCTTTAATAGGGTATTCTCTTTTGTGTTTTCACTTTTTAAATAGGATGCATGGATGGTATATATTTTTATTTGTTATATTTTTTTAAGTGTTAAAGATTCCCTGAAGCCGTAAGAGGGAGTGTGTTAACAACTTCTGTGCAGTATTACGACCCACTTATCTTTTGGGTTTGATGATTCAAAAATTAAATTATAGGAAGTACATGACAGTGAATAAACACCTCCAATGGGAGGCCTAGCATTGGCTTGGCTCTTTCCTTTGGGATTTAAGGTACATGTATTCAAGTTGCAAGTATTTAAACTACTGTAAGTAAAAAACCTCCAATGGGAGGCTAAGCATTGGCTTGGCTCTTCCCTTTGGGATTTAAGGTACAGGTATTTAAGTTGCAGGTATTTAACTAGTGTAAGTAAAAACCTCCAATGGGAGGCTAAGCATTGGCTTGGCTCTTCCCTTTGGGATTTAAGGTACAGGTATTTAAGTTACAGGTATTTAACTACTGTAAGTAAAAACCTCCAATGGGAGGCTAAGCATTGGCTTGGCTCTTCCCTTTGGGATTTAAGGTACAGGTATTTAAGTTGCAGGTATTTAACTACTGTAAATAAAAACCTCCAATGGGAGGCTAAGCATTGGCTTGGCTCTTCCCTTTGGGATTTAAGGTGCAGGTATTTAAGTTGCAGGTATTTAACTACTGTAAGTAAAAACCTCCAATGGGAGGCTAAGCATTGGCTTGGCTCTTCCCTTTGGGATTTATGGTGCAGGTATTTAAGTTGCGAATGGACTTTGTCCTCTCCATTCTGGGGTATGAATTCTTTAAAATAAAATACAACGAATTGATTCAACAACTTGAAATTTGTACGCGCTTGAGGACTCCTCCAAGTCGATTTTGTGCTTCCATAGGGTTAACCATTGATATAGAGCTGCGGCTTCCTGACATAAAATAGAGTGAAGTGTCAGTATACAAAATATGTGCTAATCTGCACCTAAAACCAGAAGAGAGGAAAGAGTACTTATTTCCCGTTTTTTTGGGAGGGATTTCTATAATTGATTTTCGCTCTCTATATTCCCAATATAGAGAGTTTCTTTTGAATTAAGAGGGACTTTTAGTCATAGATCAGTTGAGAAATCGGTGGACAGCTTAGGAGCTTGTCTGGGCCGATTTTTGCATCTCTACGAGATTTTTGCTATTGACGTAGAGATATCATTCTCCTTACATAAAATATGGAGAAAAAAAAAGGAGATGGAGAAAGTGCATACAATTTGTGCTAATTTGCGAGTAAAACCATAAATAAATGAATAAATAAAAACACTTAGCTCGAATTTGTTTGCTCGTTGACGAGGATGAACTCTTGATTTATATTAATCGATGAAGGAATTTGTGATGATAACCCCTAGCTTTAAACTCCCATCATCTTCAAAATTCTCTCTCTTTTGGTATTTTCTTTCTCTCGAATTTTTCTTCAATCTCCCAAAACTCTCTCAAACATCCAAAATTTTCTCTCCAAAAAAATTCCTCTCAAACACTTCAAATTTTCTCTCTAAAAATCCCCCCCTCAAGCTCACTTCTTCCTCCTTTTATAATCTACTCATCTATCTCCCATTCTAATTTTTCCACTAACTCTATCTCCCATTCTAATTTCTCCACTAACTCTTCTTCATTTTCATCTTCCATTCTCCATCTCTATCTCACATTCTAATCTCTCCACTAACTCTTCTTCATCTTCATCTTCCCTTCTCCATATTTATCTCCCATTCTAATTTCTCCACTAACTCTTCTTCATCTCCATCTTCCCTTCTCTATTCTTATCTTCCATTCTAATTTCTCTACTAACTCTTCTCCATCTTCCATTCTTTATTCTTATCTTATTTTCTCCATCCATTCTTCTCCAACTTCTCTTCTTCATCTCCTCTTCTCCATCTTCCCTTCTCTATTCTAATTTATCCACTAACTCTTCTTTTTGTTATTTGTAAAATAATCCTTCAAGAGTTAAGTATTTGCACTCTAGTCCTTAAGTCCAAATCTCCTCATAATTTTTGACACATCAAAATTTACCACATATCAAATTTAAGCTCATTTATTGTCGTTGAAAATAATACAGAATTTAATTAAAGCCCTTTTGCAAAATTAAGTCATTCTGGGTATAATTGGGCTAAGATGAAAATTTAAAATATTAGAAGACAATGTCACAACTCATAAAAAGTGAAAATTAAAAATAAGTTGACTCAAATTAAATTTTTTTAGGCCCGATTCAAGATTATACTCGTGAAGGAACACGTGACTCGAATTGGATTTTTCTGAATTTGCGATGGCCAATATGAAAATAGATTTAAAATAAAAATATTAACTATCTTTGTGTATTTTTTTGGCCTCAAATGTTATTTTTCCAAAATTTTCAAGTATTTTTGTTTTTTTAAAAAAAAATTAAAAATATATATAATATGAAATTTTATTTTTTGTTCAAAAATGGTTGCCTAGGCTTGGCCAAGGCTTCCAAAGTTGATTTTTCAATTTTCTCATTTTTTCTTCATTTTTTGTTTTATGAATTTTTGAAAATAAAAATACCGAAAAATACTGAAAATTTGAAAAAATCGTTTGTTGATCAAAATTGGTTCCCTAGGCTTGGCTAAGGTCCCCAAAGTTGATTTTTCAATTTTATGAATTTTTATGGATTTTTTATTACTTTAGCAATAGAAAAAATGATTAAAAATCAGGTGTCAATAGTAGGGAGTTTGCAATTGCATGTCATATATTCTGCCCAAAGGTGATTATATGATGATGTGTGTGACTCTCTGAAGTGTGTACTTTTAAGGATTTAAAGTTACATTATGCTTACATAATGCTAATGGTAAATATTGCTTATTTTTCAGTCGCCTTTTCTGTGAGTGGCAACTCCGTTATAGAGGTTCTGAATGGTTCGAATTTCAAGAAATGGAGGCAGGATTTTCTGTTTGCCATGGAATTAGCCGATGTTCATATTGCTCTTACTGAAGATAAACCTGTTGTTCCCGAGGAGACCAGTGAAGGGTCTGAGAAGGCGCATTTGGCTGCCTGGGAAAAGAGCAATAGGATCTGCCTATTGTCAATGAGGAGATCCATACAGGAACATCTGCTGAGTGGCCTCCCAACTGACTGCACCGCAAAACAAATGATGGAAGCCCTGCAAGCCAGGTACCGAGTATCATCTAATGCTCAGGTTGGAACACTTATCCAGTAGCTGTTTAATATGAAGTATACGGGTGTGGGAGGTGTTAGAGATTACATCCTAAGAATGCTGGATTTGCACACTAAAATAAATGCCTTAGGTTCTGTAATCGCTGAAAATGTGCTGGTACACCAAGCCCTAAACACCCTTCCCTCTGAGTTTGGGATCCTTAAGACCAACTTCAACTCTCAGGATGAAAATTGGTCTATAAATGATTTGATCTCAAGAGCAGTTTCAGAGGAAGAAAAATTGAGGAAGGATACGGGAAACCTTGCCTTGGTTGCCTCCAGTTCCACCAATAGGAAAGGCAAAGGTCTTAAATCTCATACTCATAAAGGTACTCATCCTACCACTGGTCCATCAGGAAAACTGGGTCCAAAGAAAGCATCCTTTAAGAAGGATAGTGACCGATGCTTCTTTTGCAATAAAAGGGGTCACATGAAGAAGGACTGTGCTAAATATAAGAACTGGCTATCTAAACGTGAGCAGACAGGTATTGATTCTTTGGCACTGGTTTGTGAATCCAATCTATCTGAAGCCCCATCCAGTTCTTGGTGGCTAGATAGTGGTGCGACTAATCATGTTGCATTTACCATACAGGGGTTCATAAACCGGAGGAAGCCAAATCAGGATGAGTAAAGCTGCTGTTGAGTTCGTGGGAGATGTCATTTTAATTCTAGAGTCTGGTTTTAATTTGATGTTAAGAAACACTTTCTATGTACCTTCCTTCAGACGGAACTTAGTTTCTGTATCATGTTTGGACATGTGTGGTTACTCCTTTGAAATAAAGAACAATGTGGTTTCTATGTTCTATAATTCAAATAAGGTTGGGTGCTGCAATATGTCCAATGAATTGTACAGATTGTGTTTAACTCCTAATGAAATATACGCAGCTTATACAGCAGAAAGGGTTGTCTCCAAAAGGCCTTTACCTAAAGAGCAGTCTTACAAGTTGTGGCATAAACGTCTTGGTCACATTTCCAGGGAAAGAGTAGAAAGGCTTGTAAAAGCCGACATTTTACCTACTCTTAAAGATGACCTGGAAACTTATGTAGACTGTTATAAAGGCAAGATGACCAAAATAAAGAAAAAGGGTGCAGTCCGAACTTCTGACCTATTGGAGGTCATACATACAGATATAAGTGGACCTTATACTCCAACCTTGTGTAGAAATTATTATTTCATCACTTTTATTGACGATTATTCCCGATATGGTTATCTGTACTTGATTAAAGAAAAGTCTGAGTCTCTTGATAAATTCAAGATATTTCGGACTGAAGTCGAGAAACAGTTGGGAAAAGTCATCAAGGTTGTGAGGTCTGACCGTGGTGGTGAGTATTATGGCAGACATGGCGATGCTGGACAGCTTAAAGGGCCATTTTCCAAATACTTAGAGGATTCTGGGATAGTAGCTCAGTTTACTATGCCTGGGAGCCCTGAGCAAAATGGTGTGGCCGAAAGGCGAAATCGCACCTTAATGGATATGATGAGGAGTATGATAAGTAGGACCAACCTGCCTAAGTTCTTTTGGGGTGAAGCTTTGAAGACGGCGCTATACATACTGAATCGAGTTCCCACTAAAGCTGCTCCACTGACTCCTTTTGAGTTATGGACTGGACGGAAACCCAGCCTAAATCATTTAAAGGTCTGGGGTTGTCCTGCATAGGTGAAGCTGTATAATCCAGCTTTGAGTAAGTTGGATCCAAAGACCACGAGGTGCTATTTTGTATCATATCCAAATCATTCCAAAGGATACAGATTTTACAATCCTAATGGAGGCCAAAGGATTGTAGATTCACAGATAACCAAGTTTCTGGAATTTGACATAGCCGAAAAAGGTACCTGTTCAGAGACTATTGAAAGTGACAGTACATCGGGAAACACTGCTTCATCGTCTCTATCATCACAAACTGTTATGGAGCTTCCCATACCGGAGACTGTGCCTGTTGAGCTTCAGGATCCTATGGTTGATATCGTTCCTGATGAAGTAAATCAAGCCCCACAGCCACAGATTCAAGTTGAGGAAATTCCACTAAGGAGGTCTGTTAGGCAAAAACGATCAGCGATTCCACCGGATTATATGGTCTATTTGGGTGAACAGGATTATGACATTGGCTGTGTAGTTAATCCAGTTACTTATAAGGATGCTATTAGCTGTGAACATTCAGACCTGTGGTTGGATGCTATGCAAGATGAGTTGCAGTCCATGAAGCATAATGGAGTTTGGGATCTCGTCAAGTTGCCTGCAGGTCATAGGGCGATCGGCTGCAAATAGGTCTACAAGACGAAGAGGGATTCCAAAGGGAAAGTAGAGAAGTTTAAAGCCAGACTGGTAGCCAAAGGTTTCACTCAAAGAGAGGGAGTAGATTATGAATCAACATTCTCTCCCGTCTCTTCTAAAAAATCTTTTAGAGTGATTATGGCATTAGTAGCTCATTTTGATATGAAGCTACACCAGATGGACGTAAAGACTGCCTTTCTGAATGGGGATCTCGAAAAAGAGGTCTACATGATTCAACCTGAAGGTTTTGAGGTTGATTATTCCAATGACCTTATATGCAGATGTTGACACCTGATTTTTAATCATTTTTTCTATTGCTAAAGTAATAAAAAATCCATAAAAATTCATAAAATTGAAAAATCAACTTTGGGGACCTTAGCCAAGCCTAGGGAACCAATTTTGACCAAAAAACGATTTTTCATATTTTCAGTATTTTTACGTATTTTTTATTTATTTATTTTCGAAAATTAATAGAAAATCCATAAAAATTCATAAAATTGAAAAATCAACTTTGGGAACCTTAGCCAAGCCTAGGGAACGAATTTTGACCAAAAAATAATTTTTCATATTATATATATTTTAATTTTTTAAAAAAAAATACAAAAATATTTGAAAATTTTGGAAAAATAACATTTGAGGCCAAAAAAATACACAAAGATAGTTAATATTTTTATTTTAAATCTATTTTCATATTGGCCATCGCAAATTCAGAAAAATCCAATTCGAGTCACGTGTTCCTTCACGAGTATAATCTCGAATCGGGCCTAAAAAAATTTAATTTGAGTCAACTTATTTTTAACTTTCACTTTTTATGAGTTGTGACATTGTCTTCTAATATTTTAAATTTTCATCTTGGCCCAATTATACCCAGAATGACTTAATTTTGCAAAAGGGCTTTAATTAAATTATGCATTATTTTCAGCGACAAGAAATGAGCTTAAATTTGACATGTGGTAAATTTTGGTGTGTCAAAAATTGTGAGGAGATTTGGACTTAAAGAAATATATTTTTTCAAGGACTGAATTGTAAATACTTAAAATTCAAGGACTAGAGTGCAAATACCTAACTCTTGAAGGATTATTTTACAAATAATAAAAAGAAGAGTTAGTGGATAAATTAGAATAGAGAAGGGAAGATGAAGAAGAGGAGATGAAGAAGAGAAGTTGGAGAAGAATGGATGGAGAAAATAAGATAAGAATAGAGAAGGGAAGATGGAGATGAAGAAGAGTTAGTAGAGAAATTAGAATGGAAGATAAGAATAGAGAAGGGAAGATGGAGATGAAGAAGAGTTAGTGGAGAAATTAGAATGAGAGATAAATATGGAGAAGGGAAGAAGAAGATGAAGAAGAGTTAGTAGAGAGATTAGAATGTGAGATAGAGATGGAGAATGGAAGATGAAAATGAAGAAGAGTTAGTGGAGAAATTAGAATGAGAGATAGAGTTAGTGGAAAAATTAGAATGGGAGATAGATGAGTAGGTTATAAAAGGAGGAAGAAGTGAGCTAGAGAAAGGATTCTTGGGAGAGAGAAAATTTGAAGTGTTATGGGAGGATTTTTTTTGGAGAGAAAATTTTGGATGTTTGAGAGAGTTTTGGGAGATTGAAGAAAAATTTGAGAGAAAGAAAATACCAAAAGAAAGAGAATTTTGAAGATGATGGGAGTTCAAAGCTAGGGATTATCATCACAAATTCCTTCATCGATCAATATAAATCAAGAGTTCATCCTCGTCAACGAGCAAGCAAATTCGAGCTAAGTGTTTTTATTTATTCATTTGTTTATGGTTTTACTTGCAAATTAGCACAAATTGTATGCACTTTCTCCATCTCCTCTCTTTTCTCCATATTTTATGTCAGGAGAAGGATATCTCTACGTCAACAGCAAAAATCTCGTAGAGATGCAAAAATCGGCCCAGACAAGCTCCTAAGCTGTCCACCGATTTCTCAACTGATCTGTGACTAAAAGTCCCTCTTAATTCAAAAGAAACTCTCTATATTGGGAACATAGAGAGCGAAAATCAATTATAGAAATCCCTCCCAAAAAAATGAGAGATAAGTACTCTTTCCACTCTTCTGGTTTTAGGTGCAGATTAGCACATATTTTGTATACTGACACTTCACTCTATTTTATGTCAGGAAGCCGCAGCTCTATATCAATGGTCAATCCTATGGAAGCACAAAATCGGCTTGGAGGAGTCCTCAAGCGCGCACAAATTTCAAATTGTTGAATCAATTCGTTGTATTTCATTTTAAAAAATTCATACCCCAAAATGGAGAGGACAAAGTCCATCCGCAATCTAAATACCTGCACCATAAATCCCAAAGGGAAGAGCCAAGCCAATGCTTAGCCTCCCATTGGAGGTTTTTACTTATAGTAGTTAAATACCTGCAACTTAAATACCTGCACCTTAAATCCCAAAGGGAAGAGCCAAGCCAATGCTTAGCCTCCCATTGGAGGTTTTTACTTACAGTAGTTAAATACCTGCACCTTAAATCCCAAAGGGAAGAGCCAAGCCAATGCTTAGCCTCCCATTGGAGGTTTTTACTTACAGTAGTTAAATACCTGCAACTTAAATACCTGTACCTTAAATCCCAAAGGGAAGAGCCAAGCCAATGCTTAGCCTCCAATTGGAGGTTTTTACTTACAGTAGTTAAATACCTGCAACTTAAATACCTGTACCTTAAATCCCAAGGGGAAGAGCCAAGCCAATGCTTAGCCTCCCATTGGAGGTTTTTACTTACAGTAGTTTAAATACTTGCAACTTAAATACCTGTACCTTAAATCCCAAAGGGAAGAGCCAAGCCAATGCTAGGCCTCCCATTGGAGGTGTTTATTCACTGTCATGTACTTCCTATAATTTAATTTTTGAATCATCAGACCCAAAAGATGAGTAGGTCGTAATACTGCACAGAAGTCGTTAACACACTCCCTCTTTCGGCTTCAGGGAATCTTTAACACTTAAAAAAATATAACAAATAAAAATATATACCATCCGTGCATCCTATTTAAAAAGTGAAAACACAAAAGAGAATACCCTACTAGAGCTTTAGGAATAAACCAAGCCTGAGTTGCCGGATTAGGATATCCATGAAATTAAGGTACCGAAAGGGCATTAGTTTTAATTAACTAGTGTAACCAAGTCCCCGAGCTCATAATCTCTTGTTCGCAGGAATAAATTAGTTCTCCCGCTAATTTATTTAGGTTTCTAATCGACCTACCAAGAACGATTAGTGGCGACTCCAAATTTCAAAATCATTTAAACAAAAACCAAAGTTGCGATTCGGTAGGGCTTGGGAGGGTCCGCATTAGGTTAGTCAAATCTAATTAACCTAATAATCCGTTAACCCCTAGAATTAATAAAAATATTTTTAGAGGGTCGCGACAGCTTGGCGACTCCGCTGGGGAAAGGATTTTTAAATTTTCGAAAAAAGATACCAATTGGAATACTTGAATTTTTTCGAAATTTTAAAAGTCTTAGTGGACTTAAGCCAATGAAAATTTCATGGATATCTCGCTTCTGGCGATCTTGTTTGGGACTCATTCTATAGGTGTTATATGTTTTTGCAGGATGGGAGTTATAAGGGGCGGAGTGTTTGGCTAACCCCTTTGTTTTGCAGGCTCGGTGTTTGGTTTATTTGTTTAATTTCGCATATTTTTAGAAGCGCTGTTTTGATATCAATTGTTGTGCATGTCTTGCATACTCTGAGGATCACGACACCTGCACACACAAGCGTCTAAACCCAAGTCGCGAAATTCTTCCTAGAAAACCATAGATAGGGATCGAATATGCAAAGCTCTTGCGTCGATTACGCTTGGGTTGACCATGTTTTGTCCCGCTCATTATCTGAATTGACAATTCTTCCCATTGTGATTTGATTGCGCGGAGGGTAAGGTTGTCAATTCAGATAGTGGGGGCCTTTTAAGTCCATACCCTGTCTCTCCTTCTTTTATTTTCTAGAGTCAACTCCTCACTTGAGTCATGCGCATGACTATGTGATTTGCATTTCTCCAAGGTAAAAGTAAGTTCTCTAATTTTATCTTGTATCAAGTGATTTTATCACATTCTTTCAAATTATAAAAACTTGCAACAAAAATTCTTTTCGAGAAATTCGCTCATGTTTTTCTAAGAAAATTTTCTCTAAATAAAATTAGACTAATGTCTCGGGGGAATTTTGTTAACCAATAAAGGATTTCTGTTATGTCTTTCCTACTTCAATAAAAATAAAATTTTCCTGATAAATTTATCTCTGAAAATTTATTTTGATAAAAAGGAAATTCCTTCAAAGATTTTAGTAAACATCAAGAGATTTTGTCACATTCCTTTAAAAAAAATAATAAAAAAAAAGAGTAATAAATATGCAAAAAAAATTTCTGTATCAGAAATTAACCCATTTCTTCCTAAAGAAATTTTTTTTTTCTGATTTCTCTATAAAATAGAAAAAATAAAATTGGACTAATATAGGAGTCATGGACCGACATTCCTTGTGTCGCATACTAATTATATCTTTTTCTTTTGCAGGGAGATCCTAGATACCCCAGACGGGTGTAAAAATTAAGTTCAATAATATATCAAGAATCATCTTCAGAAATATCAAAAGACGAAAAACACCAAGGCTTCAACCGTTAATTCAGGGAGGCAAACGAACACTGTCCATCTTTGACAGATAGAGTTGTGTCAATCCGTAAACTTGTATGGGCAGTGTATTGTGATATGACGGTGGACTTATACTGATTAAACACGGGGGCATATTTAATGTATTACAGAGGATCCGCGTCTTTTGAAAGACAATATGGATTATATAATCAGAAATCATGAAATAAGTACCTTAACCTGATTAAATCAACCAGAGACCGGTCTTAAAATTTCCTCGGATCCGAAACACGCGGAGGGTTTTAGAGGACCGAGATTCTATTAATGAATGTGACCCACAAGTATTTCTCCCAATGCTACAGGCGCCCGACAAGAGCAAGTGGGCACCGAAAGAAACAAAACACGGTTGAAGTGGGGCACGCAACAAATGGCCGAATTTATTGGCACACTAATTAAGTGGTGGTAGCTTTATTAATTTACATGATTGAACGCGGGTCTCTAGGCGGCTGGTGGAAAGCCACACTGAATGCCTCTCTAATGTTCTTGATATCATCGTCTACCGCAACTCGCGAGAGCATCATGAAGAAGATTAAACCTAGACGAATACGTCTACTTAGTTTCATCGCACGTTCTCGCCTTTTGTCGATGTCCAAAATTAATGCACAAGCTAGAAGTAATCATTTCCCTTTCCCCCTATTAAATGCTCGGAGCCGTTAACCGCACCAAACTCGAAAAAATTAATATCGAGACGAAATCTGCGTAAATTTGAAGGGTAAATCCGTATCGTTCCAATTTACCCTTAAATTACTCCGGTTTTAAATTTGATCCCTTCTATTTTCAGGAATTTGCAAAAGCGACTCGAGAATACAGTTGTATCCAAAAACCAAATTTCCTGGTCGGGCTAAATTGGGGGCAAATCAACTCATGGACATTACCACGGGATGGACAGCTTCGGTTAAAGAAAAATACAAGCGAAAGATCCGAACAATCTCAGACATGGGTAATTCTGTATCGTTCTAATTTGCACATAATCATCTCGAGTCCTGAATTTTTTTATTCCATTCTTAACAGGGATTGCAAATTACCTCGAGAAATATCGTAACAAGGCCCAAGGTGATACAACAGGGCCGCGTTATCCCCAAGGATTAACCTTTGAAAAGAAAACCCCATGGACACCTATGGTCCAATGGACCGAATGCAGGAATACTCGACGAGTAATACCGAAGTCAATATTTTGCCACATTCTCGGCTTAATGGTGAAGCATCCAACAAAAGTCGAAGAAAACTCAACCCAGCAAAATTGGAAATATTTATACTAACATGTAACATGTTGGAGGAGACAAATCCAAAAGAAAATGATGATCATTTGACAAGATTTATTCTGGTGAAAAATGGGGGGCATTTAACTGCTAAACCATGGCGGTCGCTGTCACTAAACAAACCAAAATGCTCCCTCACCCATATGCCTCATCGTGCAGGGGCAAAACTTGAGACAAACCGCTCCTCGACATAAGGAGTGGGCTTCCCAATTTGTTCAATCCACCCACATACCAGGGGCAATTCAAATCCGCCCATGTTTGCACATTATATAAATACACATGATGCTAAAAATTGTCACATCGGCATTGTGTTTACACATTTCACGAATTATGTATGATTATTCCGCATGTTTAATTTACCAACTCCAACTTAGAGCATAAACTGCATAGGAGACATCAAATGTGCAAAATGGGGCATAACAGAATGAGGAAAGTTAAACCATTTCTACACACTGGTCTAACATTTTAATCTACAGATAAACAGCCTTTCTCTAGAGTGAGAGAAAGCCCCTTCGGACTAAAGTCCCCCATTCAGATTACATTCGAGGCGTTCATATTATGAGAACCTCCTTAAATAGAATTGGTAATGCAAACTTGACAGAATAGTTTTGCATGATCCACATTTTGATTGATTGCATCATGAGTTATCACACAGACTACTTCTAATCATTGCCAACTTAGCTGAACAATTTTGTATGAACCAATGAACGCATTGATGAAAATGCTTGCACATGTTAGCTCTGACATTGCCTGACAGGCAACACATTCCCGGTGTTTGAGTTACCTTCCAAAGTCTTGAAATTCATTTGGCGATTATTGAATGAACAAGCCTGGTTGTCGAGAAGCCACCAAGCATTTCTTCCAAATTCTCAGGTAAGTATATCTTCAACCTGAACCTTTCAAGAGAATGAATTCTGACGGTTGTTGGGGTACTCGAATCCATTGCGGTATATATAGGTATCCACCTTCTTCAATAAAGCATCATTTATCTCAAGAACAGAAATGTTCGAGACCTTTTAATCTCTGCCTCTTTGGTTTATTCCTAAAGCGACAGGAGAATATAATTTGGGTTTGAGCTTCTGCAGGATTCCTGGTCTCCCTAGATTTCAGAATGGCACCCTTTGAGGTACACCAAGCCCTTCTTACAGGCAAACTAAGTCCTTCTTACAGGCAAACTAAGTCCTTCTTACAGGCAAACCAAGTCCTTCTTACAGGCACAAAGTCCTTCTTACAGGCAAACCAAGTCCTTCTTACAGGTATAAAGTCCTTCTTACAGGCAAATCAAGTCCTTCTTACAGGCAAATCAAGTCCTTCTTACAGGCAAACCAAGTCCTTCTTACAGGCACAAAGTCCTTCTTACAGGCAAACCAAGTCCTTCTTACAGGTACAAAGTCCTTCTTACAGGCAAATCAAGTCCTTCTTACAGGCATAAAGTCCTTCTTACAGGCAAATCAAGTCCTTCTTACAGGCAAATCAAGTCCTTCTTACAGGCACAAAGTCCTTCTTACAGTCAAACCAAGTCCTTCTTACAGGCACAAAGTCCTTCTTACAGGCAAATCAAGTCCTTCTTACAGGCACAAAGTCCTTCTTACAGGCATAAAGTCCTTCTTACAGGCAAATCAAGTCCTTCTTACAGGCATAAAGTCCTTCTTACAGGCAAACAAAGTCCTTCTTACAGGCAAATCAAGTCCTTCTTACAGGCACAAAGTCCTTCTTACAGGCAAATCAAGTCCTTCTTACAGGCAAATCAAGTCCTTCTTACAGGCAAACAAAGTCCTTCTTACAGGCAAATCAAGTCATTCTTACAGGCAAAGCAAGTCCTTCTTACAGGCACAAAGTCCTTCTTACAGGCAAAGTAAGTCCTTCTTACAAGCAAATCAAGTCCTTCTTATAGGCAAATTAAGTCATTTTTACAGGCAAATCAAGTCCTTCTTATAGGCAAATTAAGTCCTTTTTACAGGCACAAGTCCTTTTTACAGGCACCAAGTCCTTTTTACAGGCACCAAGTCCTTTCTACAGGCACCAAGTCCTTCTTACAGGTATCTCCATGGGGTGACCTACCATACAGGTCAAATCTCAATCAAAATTTAATCATAGAATCCTTTTATTAGGAATCTACCATGGTACGACCCACCATACGGGTCAAATGGTATGACCCACCATACGGGTCAAATTTTAATTCAATTTTTAATCAGTAGAATCCTTTTATTAGGAATCTACCATGGGTTGATCCACCATACGGGTTCAGGTTCAACCACCCTAAAGTTTTTTTATATAACGAATCCTTAGGTTCTCATTTCATTTTCAGTGGAACAATCATGTCACGACTCTTTTTATTTCCTTGTATTGAGTCGATAAGAATCCAGGTGTCATCTCGTCTTTGAAATGAACCTCTACCGAGCTTCCTTTCAAAGAGGGGCAGCTGTTGACACCTGATTTTTAATCATTTTTTCTATTGCTAAAGTAATAAAAAATCCATAAAAATTCATAAAATTGAAAAATCAACTTTGGGGACCTTAGCCAAGCCTAGGGAACCAATTTTGACCAAAAAACGATTTTTCATATTTTCAGTATTTTTACGTATTTTTTATTTATTTATTTTCGAAAATTAATAGAAAATCCATAAAAATTCATAAAATTGAAAAATCAACTTTGGGAACCTTAGCCAAGCCTAGGGAACGAATTTTGACCAAAAAATAATTTTTCATATTATATATATTTTAATTTTTTTAAAAAAAATACAAAAATATTTGAAAATTTTGGAAAAATAACATTTGAGGCCAAAAAAATACACAAAGATAGTTAATATTTTTATTTTAAATCTATTTTCATATTGGCCATCGCAAATTCAGAAAAATCCAATTCGAGTCACGTGTTCCTTCACGAGTATAATCTCGAATCGGGCCTAAAAAAATTTAATTTGAGTCAACTTATTTTTAACTTTCACTTTTTATGAGTTGTGACATTGTCTTCTAATATTTTAAATTTTCATCTTGGCCCAATTATACCCAAAATGACTTAATTTTGCAAAAGGGCTTTAATTAAATTATGCATTATTTTCAGCGACAAGAAATGAGCTTAAATTTGACATGTGGTAAATTTTGGTGTGTCAAAAATTGTGAGGAGATTTGGACTTAAAGAAATATATTTTTTCAAGGACTGAATTGTAAATACTTAAAATTCAAGGACTAGAGTGCAAATACCTAACTCTTGAAGGATTATTTTACAAATAATAAAAAGAAGAGTTAGTGGATAAATTAGAATAGAGAAGGGAAGATGAAGAAGAGGAGATGAAGAAGAGAAGTTGGAGAAGAATGGATGGAGAAAATAAGATAAGAATAGAGAAGGGAAGATGGAGATGAAGAAGAGTTAGTAGAGAAATTAGAATGGAAGATAAGAATAGAGAAGGGAAGATGGAGATTAAGAAGAGTTAGTGGAGAAATTAGAATGGGAGATAAATATGGAGAAGGGAAGATGAAGATGAAGAAGAGTTAGTAGAGAGATTAGAATGTGAGATAGAGATGGAGAATGGAAGATGAAAATGAAGAAGAGTTAGTGGAGAAATTAGAATGGGAGATAGAGTTAGTGGAAAAATTAGAATGGGAGATAGATGAGTAGGTTATAAAAGGAGGAAGAAGTGAGCTTGAGAGAGGATTCTTGGGAGAGAGAAAATTTGAAGTGTTTGGGAGGATTTTTTTTGGAGAGAAAATTTTGGATGTTTGAGAGAGTTTTGGGAGATTGAAGAAAAATTTGAGAGAAAGAAAATACCAAAAGAGAGAGAATTTTGAAGATGATGGGAGTTCAAAGCTAGGGATTATCATCACAAATTCCTTCATCGATCAATATAAATCAAGAGTTCATCCTCGTCAACGAGCAAGCAAATTCGAGCTAAGCGTTTTTATTTATTCATTTGTTTATGGTTTTACTTGCAAATTAGCACAAATTGTATACATTTTCTCCATCTCCTCTTTTTTTTCCATATTTTATGTCAGGAGAAGGATATCTCTACGTCAACAGCAAAAATCTCGTAGATATGCAAAAATCGGCCCAGACAAGCTCCTAAGCTGTCCACCGATTTCTCAACTGATCTGTGACTAAAAGTCCCTCTTAATTCAAAAGAAACTCTCTATATTGGGAACATAGAGAGCGAAAATCAATTATAGAAATCCCTCCCAAAAAAATGGGAGATAAGTGCTCTTTCCACTCTTCTGGTTTTAGGTGCAGATTAGCACATATTTTGTATACTGACACTTCACTCTATTTTATGTCAGGAAGCCGCAGCTCTATATCAATGGTCAACCCTATGGAAGCACAAAATCGGCTTGGAGGAGTCCTCAAGCGCGCACAAATTTCAAATTGTTGAATCAATTCGTTGTATTTCATTTTAAAAAATTCATACCCCAAAATGGAGAGGACAAAGTCCATCCGCAATCTAAATACCTGCACCATAAATCCCAAAGGGAAGAGCCAAGCCAATGCTTAGCCTCCCATTGGAGGTTTTTACTTATAGTAGTTAAATACCTGCAACTTAAATACCTGCACCTTAAATCCCAAAGGGAAGAGCCAAGCCAATGCTTAGCCTCCCATTGGAGGTTTTTACTTACAGTAGTTAAATACCTGCACCTTAAATCCCAAAGGGAAGAGCCAAGCCAATACTTAGCCTCCCATTGGAGGTTTTTACTTACAGTAGTTAAATACCTGCAACTTAAATACCTGTACCTTAAATCCCAAAGGGAAGAGCCAAGCCAATGCTTAGCCTCCCATTGGAGGTTTTTACTTACAGTAGTTAAATACCTGCAACTTAAATACCTGTACCTTAAATCCCAAGGGGAAGAGCCAAGCCAATGCTTAGCCTCCCATTGGAGGTTTTTACTTACAGTAGTTTAAATACTTGCAACTTAAATACCTGTACCTTAAATCCCAAAGGGAAGAGCCAAGCCAATGCTAGGCCTCCCATTGGAGGTGTTTATTCACTGTCATGTACTTCCTATAATTTAATTTTTGAATCATCAGACCCAAAAGATGAGTAGGTCGTAATACTGCACAGAAGTCGTTAACACACTCCCTCTTTCGGCTTCAGGGAATCTTTAACACTTAAAAAAATATAACAAATAAAAATATATACCATCCGTGCATCCTATTTAAAAAGTGAAAACACAAAAGAGAATACCCTACTAGAGCTTTAGGAATAAACCAAGCCTGAGTTGCCGGATTAGGATATCCATGAAATTAAGGTACCGAAAGGGCATTAGTTTTAATTAACTAGTGTAACCAAGTCCCCGAGCTCATAATCTCTTGTTCGCAGGAATAAATTAGTTCTCCCGCTAATTTATTTAGGTTTCTAATCGACCTACCAAGAACGATTAGTGGCGACTCCAAATTTCAAAATCATTTAAACAAAAACCAAAGTTGCGATTCGGTAGGGCTTGGGAGGGTCCGCATTAGGTTAGTCAAATCTAATTAACCTAATAATCCGTTAACCCCTAGAATTAATAAAAATATTTTTAGAGGGTCGCGACAGCAGATTGATGAAGTCGATCTATGGCCTTAAACAAACATCCAGGCAGTGGTATTTCAAGTTTCATAGCGTCGTGACTTCATTTGGCTTCGTTGAAAATAAAGTAGATCAGTGTATATACTGCAAGGTCAGTGGGAGAGAATACATTTTCCTTATTCTCTATGTGGATGACATTCTACTGGCGAGCAGTGACGTTGATCTGTTACATGAGACGAAGCGTATGCTGTCAGAGAATTTTGACATGAAGGATCTTGATGAGGCGTCCTTTGTTCTTGGCATTGAGATTCATAGGGATCGTTCATGCCATATTTTGGGATTATCTCAGAGGGCATATGTAGATCGTATTCTGGAGAGATTCAACATGCAGGATTGCAAGCCGGGAATAGTTCCTGTCTGTAGAAGTGATAAGTTGAATCTTTCGCAGTGTCCTCATACGGAGATGGAGAAATCCAAAATGCAGAATGTACCTTATGCTAGTGCACTTGGAAGCATCATGTATGCTCAAGTATGTACTAGGCTGGACGTCGCTTTTGCGACAGGACTTCTAGGCAGATACCAGTCGAATCCAGGACATGCTCATTGGATTGCTGCCAAGAAGGTCCTGAGGTACTTGAAGAGGATAATGGACTACATTATGACATACAGGCGTGTTCAGAACCTGCAGCTTATTGGATACTCGGATTCTGATTTTGCGGGGTGTCAGGACGACAAGAAGTCGACTACAGGCTACATATTCATGTTAACGGGCGGTGCAGTATCTTGGAAAAGTGAGAAACAGAAATCCATATCCTCCTCGACCATGCAAGCGGAGTTCATAGCGTGCTTTTCAGCAGCTACTCAGGCTATTTGGCTCCGGAACCTCATCAGGGAGTTGACCGTATTTGATTTTGTTGAAAGTCCCATACAGTTATACTGTGACAACAGTTCGGCAGTGTTGTTTATTAACAACAACAGAAGTCTTAAGGGTTCTAAACATATGGAGGTCAAGTTTTTGACCATAAAGGAATTCGTGCAGAAAGGCGACGTTGCAGTAGAGCATGTTTCTACAGATGATATGGTTGTAGACCCACTAACTAAAGGAGTTCGCCCATGTGTTTTTGAACGACATGTAATTAGTATGGGCTTAGTGACATCATTGAATGCTGTGTTTTAGTGGGAGGCATATTTCGGTTTGCTCTAATAAAGTTTGCATTTGTATTTTATTACATTTTGTAATATAAAGATATGTATTGAAGTGCCTGCAGCACTATTAATGTTAAATACATATTCTAGTAAATCTTGAGATATGTGTAAGTCTCGAGTATTAGCTATGGGCATTTGGATATTAGCCATGTTTATATGTCTTGTTACACATAAAGAAAAGTTAACTATAAAGCTGAGACATATGTAGGTTCATTAGAACCATATAGATATTCTCTAGTCGTACGTCAGGTTTAGTGTCACATAAAGAAAGAGAATGGTGTCTGACAAAAAGGATAACACATAAAGTACATCTCTTTTGAGGTGTTATCCAATTGCCACACTACCATATTAAATCCATATCAGTAAAGTTAAGAACACTTGTGACCATGGATGGCTCTGTGTCTGCTGACGCAGTTACTAGCATGATCCAGTGTTTAAGACTTTATGGGATTGGATTGGCCGTTAAGATTGATCCTTAAACCAATATAAAGGCGCACACTAAAGTACAGTTTCAATTAAGGCTCGCTCAAGTGGGAGAATGTTAGAGTTTTTCCGTATGTGGGCTCGCCTTAATTGTAATTGTAATTAATTGTATACGGTATTAATTTACCGTATACGGTATTGGTTTAATAAAGGTAAGGATATAAGGATTCTTGACGGGCCGAATATGGGCCTGGTTGGTGTGGGCCAAATTCCGGCCCGGCCCGTGATGGAAGGGCCCAGCCGGAAGTTAATATAAAGGCTAGGACCCCCCCTTTAGCCTCCTTAATGCCATTTTCTCCTCCTCCTCTCCTCCATAAGGCATACGTGAGAGAGACCGACGAGATTGAGGTTGTTCCATCGACGCCAGGCGGCCGAAGGGCATAAAGGGGAAGTTCCGAGCTTGTCTCGCCGAAGTTCCGAAGCCCGTTCATCGTTTTGAGGAGCCGATCGACGATGGATGCGAAATCAGGTACGCCGTCTCGAAATCTTGACTAATTAGTTGTTAGAACATGACTACGGAGGTCCTAGGGTGCCGAATTCGTCGGCTAACATTTCCCCCCTTCCCAAACCACCACAACCCCTCCTGCAGCAACCTTTCGAGGGTCCACCTCTCTCCCTCACCCCTCATCCTCTTCATTTCCCTTTATATTTTCTATCTCTCCATATCCTCAACTTCTTCTTGTAGATTCTTCTTTTTTGTTGATTTCGAGGACGATCTCTTCGACTTTCTTTAGTGGAGAGTTTTGTTTAGTGAGTTTAGAAGTTCGAAGTGTGAGCACCTCAAAAGAATAAGCCATTTCGGATCTATTTGCTTGTTTCGGCTCAATGCTTGCTCTATATAGTCAAGCACGATTCATCTGCTGTTTTAACAGTAGGCTTATCTGAAAGTAGTTTTTATGATTAGCTGGTATCTATTTTGCAGGTCTTTTCTCTCAATCTAGAGTTGGATTTAGATTTGAGCGGTCTTCCATTTCGATCTAAAAATAGAGTTAGAATATATAAGACATTTTCTGTACTTTTTCAATCTCTTGGTATTGTTGTTATCTCTTTTAAGTGATGGTGATGGGGACACCGAACTTAGATGCTTATCGCCTTTTGGCAAAATCGTAAGTGAAGAAGGATACCTTGATATGTGCTCATCATTGATGCGAAATTCAGTGATCAGTCGTCAGTAGAGCTTTGATACCATGACAAACCCGTCTCTGTGGTGAAAAAAGCAAGTCTTTGCAAACCGTACTAAGTTGATTTATCTTTCAGATATACTTGCTTTATTTGTTTTTATCTTTTATCTTAAAGGTTTGTACCTCTAATTTAAGTGAAATAAAAACATTGCTTCCAACCAAAAGAAAAGAGAAAATTGAAGCGATTCTCCGTAAATGCTTGCCCCTTCGTTCTGCTTTCTTGGGTACCGATCATCGCACTGTCATATCTTTCTAGCTTTGCAAGGAACCTGCAGTTGGAGGAATAGACTGCTCCCGCAAATGTTTATGACCAGTTGCCTGATCCTGTAGGCCTTGAACTTCTTTTTGGTCTGTCTTGGCTTATTTTATCCAGGTGATATCAGTTGTCGTGCTTTATTTTGTGAGCGTTGCGGATAAAAATCGCTATGGTAGGAAAATACACGGGGCTGTCGGATTCTTATCTGTGTCTTGAAGGTGAGATTGGGTCACTGAAAAGTCATATTTTAGCAGGCATTTTGCATAATAACGCCTCTCCGACGATTCTGCAATAGTTGCGATTTGATTACTTGCTTTAATGCCTTTTCCTATTGGTGCGCAAATTTTTCTAACGAGTCTCTTCTTGAAAACAATTAGAATTTCATTTGTTTCCATTTCAAGAAAAATGAGGCTTCTGGAGCACCTTGCTGATTGGCATTTTGTTCTGTCACATTGGGCAGGAAAAGTGCGGTCCGTCCATAATTGACAGTTTGTTTTATCAAAAATATCCCTAAAATAGTTGCATAGAGATCCCACCCCAGAGATAACCAGACAACTGCGGTTTGCTTCTACTTGGGGATTAACCAAAAGTCAGGTCCTACAACCTGCGAGATTTACAAGTTCCGATCATGTCCAGAAACTCCCGTTCAAGCAAGCATTGGAAGCAGCAAGTTTTTCTGAGCATTAAGGAAGAAAGACGGCCCTGAGCACGGACTGGATGCTCCTCCTGAGTTCGGGGAGATTGACTTCGTCTAGAATCTTTCAGCTGTCATTACGGCAGGTTGAGCCTCAGAGTGCCTTCTTGCAAGATAGGGACCCCTTCTTACAGCATCTTGCAACTGTGCAAAGAAGGAACATCATCGTCAAGTCCAAAGATACCTGACCAGGTTTTTTACATTAACATCGTTTGGTCATCCCAAAGTTAGATGACGGAGATGATGCATTACGCTTTTTGTGCGATTTGTATATCTTACCTTGCTAGCAATTCCAGCCAGAGGAGGATCGCTAAGCAGTTTGGTTGAACATGTGAAAGCTTTGTGTATTGCTTGGCAGCATCTGTACCTTGCTTCCATAGCTGAGAAGTGACCAACCAAATTAAAAGGCTAAATGAGAGGCAAGCAATGGGACAATGCTTCAACCCGCTCAAGAGATAGAGAGAGAGTGTGTACAACACAATGAGAGTGGGCAAAAGGGTACATCAACTACCGATGACTTCTATTCAGTGTGCACTTGTGTGTCTGTGAAGTCGCTACTCAAGTTGATGGACTCAGAAATAAACAATACAGGCAAGCCCAAAGACATCTCCCAGACAACAATAGCAGAAGGAAAAAAAGTTCCAGAAGATCACTGACACAAATCTATTGTACAATAGATGTGATTGCTAAAACTGACAGGCTTAAAGAAATAGCATTAACATGATTACTAAAGCTCCAACCTACATGCTTGAAGGGATAACATCTCGATCTGATGCTCGTGTTGGTGATTGCTGTATCATGGTGAATAGGAAAAGGAGCAGAAGAAAAATACCTGCTTTTATGGTTTCAATGCTCGGGTCAGTTACGATATCTATTATCTCTTCTTTTGAGCAGATCTCCATCAGGCACCATGGCCTAGCTACAAAAGCTGTAATCAGCCTATAACCCTGGAAACATCGAGTTCATCACAATTATTGACAAGCAAAATTAACCACAGATAGCAATGAACTTCATTAAGCACATACTACCGTCAAACAGATCTCAAAACATTCATCGGTCAATCTTCAATATAGGACAAGAACACCAATTGCTAGTTGTGCCTTGATTATATTAGTTTATTTATACCTCACATCTAAGGAAGCACAAAGCTTGGCTCCTACAAAAAGTTTGTTCCTCTTTTCTGCATAGGAAAATAACAAAGAACCTATGTTTACAGGAAAATTGAAGAAATCATACTTGATGCTCCTGATTACCGAATGGATCTGCTTGCTGTAACCATAAGTGGATACATAATAGTAAAACTGAGAAAAAGTAGGAAGCAACCAGGAAGGAAATAACCAGCTGGATTCATAATTCCTAAAACAAAATCATCTATTTTCCAGTCCTCGCCTCTTTCTCTTCAGCTAAGAAGCAATTGTAGAAGACACCACCTAAGGATAAGATTCTGAAGGAGGACTGAAACATACCCAGGACACTGAACGATTTCAATTTTTTTAAAAAAAAATTCCAAGGTTGATCAGCACACAGCAGATGCACATTATGCACGAAGGCACAACATAAACAGTACTAATTACCCCAAAATCCAAAGGAGAGTAAGTTCCATATTTGTCGCATGTAAGGGCTGATATATAATAAGATTTTATTAATTAATTGTGTAAATGGCTGTAAATGACATACCGCTAAACGAGTTTCCGCCTCCTGCTGAAGAACTGATAGGAAAAGGCCCTGCGAATCATGGCACCAGCTCAGTAATTGGATGGGAAAAGAAATAGGTGCTAAAACACCCACGTACTCGAAGGAGTTGCTAAACAAGCATTGAACAGCTTCAACATACTGTCTTGAAGGTTGAGCTTAATGCTTTATATCTATCACATATTCATCTCACTAGATCAGTAGAAGTACAATTTCTATTAAAATGGCGAATGCAACAACTAGTCAGTCATGGCCCCTGGCTTTTGCTCTCAGATGAACATAAAAGCACTAAAAGGAAGATATTCCATAGAAGAAGAAGAACTAAGGGACAGACAAGATGAGAAACCCTGAAGAGGCAGTCTCGTGGGTTTATTACGAGATTATACCCCATGTCAATATGAGTTACAAGTACAGTCAAGGTCGCAATGAGTCAATGACCCAAAGGAGATGCTGTTTATGACTGCAGAATTTTCTCCTAAATATGGGACCTGCCAGCCTCCTGTTGAACTATCATCTGGATTTAGCAAACTCTGCACTTAAAATGAGCTTAAGGTATCTAAGTTGTGCTTAATTTCCTCAACTGCTATATCCCCATTTTGCTTCTCTGTTCCCTTCTGTGAAATATTAGGCACACTTCCCCAACATGAATGATCAATTAAGTTTTATTTGGTATCACTAGCTTCTTCTAGACAATCCATATTTGGAATCACCATTTCGCTCTTGAACCTCTTGAACCAAAGAACAGATTACAGAGATGAGACACTACCATAAGCTAACAGCCTAACACACTAAAAGGGGGCAAGGAGACTCAAACTACTCACAGATGGTGTCAACTTCGGATTCCTGGATGCTGCCTCATATATCAACAATCTCAGGGTTTCTTCTGCAGCACCATTTAGTATCACACTATTCTCTGACCGAGCTTCTCCAGCCAAATTTCCCAATGCATGCAATGCAGCCTGAGCAATTTGAAATCATATCATAAATAAACTACCATAGGAGATACAAGTGAAACCTTTCGACCTTGGCTTACTGTTAGCCTTGGAGTAAGCCATTAATCAAGATGTGTACAGTACAAAGATTTGACAAGTTACAAACTCTCAAGAAGCTACCCATAGTTTGCACTATTATGGTGAGAGCATGTAAGTTCACGTTCAATGGGGCACATGCAAAAGATAATGAGTATTCATGAAATGGAACATATGAAATGGAGACAACATACCTTCTTTAGATTGTGGCAAGAATTGCAAACATAATAATGATAGACATAGCACATATCCAGGGACAAAAATCCATTGAACAGGTTGCTTATATTAGACAGTACCAAAGAACCATTGAATTGTAACGAAATTAAGATATTGTTTCTAAAAGACGTCTAACTTCATCTAAAAAAGTGACATGCTTTCCCTTATGCAGTATCTAACTCATGGTCTCTTCACTTTGTCCATCAGCTTCGATATAATCACTTTCTCAAATTACAAGATTGACTCCATCTCGTGCTATATAATAAATGCTTAGTTCCAAGATATTCCCACTAAGTGGATCCCCTTTATTTGATGATTAATCATGACAAAACAGAGAAAGAGTTACATGGACACAGAATCATATATCTGCTCACCAGCTGTCGACCGCGTCCTTGTCTGTCGAAGGCAGCATACACTACATGTCTTGCAGCAGGAGATGTGCTTGACAACAATAATTCAGCTCCCTGAGTTGCTAAAGACCAAAATAAAAGACAGAGAGAAGAGAGAAAATTTTAGCTTCCCATGGATGACAGCACAAATCAATAAGAATATATAAAAGAATAACGTTAATGCAGCAAGCTTGAATGGAAAAAGAAGTACACTAAACAGTTAAGCCAGGCGTGTTCTAGCAGGGTACATGCTGGAAATCTTGACTTTCTCTCTTTTGACGTATGGTAACAACTCATTTAATTCGTGGACTAGCGAGCCAGTAAAAGCTCTTCCTTGTGGCAGGGACCACGACAGCCAGACAAGCTATGGCAAACCAACACAGTTCTAGTAGACTACATTTAACCAGCTATTAAGCTTAAAGTACTTACATAACCCAATTTGACCCAATGCTTCAAGGGCAGATTCAAATTCATCTGTATCTAGACTCTCTGATGAGCTGAGTCTCGCATCAATGGCAGAAACAACTACTCTGACACCTGCACTACAAAGCAAGTATCATTGAATCGTCACTCAATAGGGCAAGCACTCAAGTAAACCCATAATGCAAATTCTCAATAGCACAAACAACTCATGCAAGAATAATGTCACTTTACAATTGAAAGCTGAGCTACAAAAACCATAGTATAAGAACTCTCGTAGACAAGCCATTCGATCAAGCACACCACCTTCCTTGATACCAGTGAGAACTAGAAAACTAATTGTTGCATTGACATGGTGATGAGATAGAAATTCTTATCTTAAATACGAAGGCCATTATAGTGCACAAATGTGCTTAGAACGTGCTGACATAAGGCAATACCTACCAAACAATTAACCTCATTACTGCATAAGCTAAAAAGCTGCACAGAAAAGATGGATTAGCCTTACTGGGTTCGTCTGTAAACATATAAGTGTCCTCTTTGGACAGAAGTCTTCCACAAATCATCATTGCTCTTGACCTCAAAATTGACTCCAATGATGCATTACTACAAACAATGACAGCTATCAGAGCAATGACAGTTTAGGACTTGCAGGAACTAAAATTCAGAAGTAGATAGAAAGCTCTCAATTACCTTATGATAGAAGAAAGTAGCTGCAGAAGTGCAGTCCTTGACAAAATTTCCGTTGCATGCTGAATCTCAACCATCTTGTTAAATATGCAAAGGAGAAAAAAATATCATGAAAATTTATAGAAACAGAGGAACATAGATCGACAAAGCACAATAAGTTTTAATGTCATGGTAAAAATATAGGTTCATCTTCATAGACACAATTCATGTTTTCCATCTTCACCGCACAAAAAGTAGAATCGCACTTGCAGTTGGATGTCAAAGTAATGAAACTATCAAGGGCTAGCCCAATGAGATTGTACTCCCTATGTGATTATGGTGTTTGGCTGCAGATGTATCTAGTTCACTGAGCCAAGGATAACACCTCCCTCAAATAAATGTTAAAAGACTGGAAGTGCATGAGCAAGTAGTATGTTTCTTCACTAGGGAAAGAAAAAAGGGAGAAGCATAGAGATTAACAAACCTCGTACAGGAGCTCCAGAACACTTAAAGATACTAGGGTATCTTGAGAATTACTGATTTCTGCCTCAAGTAAACTTAGTAGATTGGAACTGTAGATAATTGATGCCACGGAGCTGGAGACAGAAAACAGCTTCACTATCAAAGCTAGAACCCGAACACGACCCTGCAACATGGTTATTAAATTAGAAACTCCATCAACACTCCGCTTGCTATGAGTGTACACAGGCAGGTGTACATGGAAACATGGTGCAAAGGCAAGTATGGACTTTGTCGATCAGCTTCCATGACTTCACGGTACTATAATAATATCTTAGTCAAATGCTAAATGACAATCAACCAAAAACTACGATTGCAAAAGATACTTGGTTGATTTTTCGCTTAAGACAGAGATTTTAGCATCATGACCAAATTATCTTTTTATCAGTACCTAGGATTAGGATTTCGCATCCGTCACTTGTAATCAAGGTTGAATAGAAAGAAGGGTGGTTTTTTTTTCTTTTTTCTTTTTTTTTTTTGGCGCGCCCAGGGGGTTTGGGGGAAGAGAGAACTACCCTTCTTCAAATATGTGCAGGCAAAGGGAGTAACATACTCATGGAACTTGTTCTGGCTAACTGATACAAGGCAACTCAAGTTCAACTTTTCAAGTACCGACATATATTCAGCCGTACCAATGACGTGCATTGAGCTGCTAAGTTTCTAAGATGCGTAACTTCATTGTCACTGGCCGGAAAAACAATGTTCTGCAAGGTAACACAAGACAACCATCTCAGGCAAGTAGGTTATATTATCAATAAATGAAAGCCACAATACACAAGTTTGAGCATGGAACAGAGCCAGATCCTTACTGTGCCTCCTTGAAAGCATGCCAGAATCTTTATAGCATCCATTGAAGCTGCGGCAACTTGTTCATTTCTATACAACAAACGAGCAACATTTGAATAAGATAGGAAGAGATCCGACCAGGTGAATGAGATTCTAGCATGGACAATGTCAATCACTAAAAATAACACCACTTGATTTTATTAAAACCTGGGTGAGTCTTGAGAGGAATAACCGAAAATGTTTCTGAACTTGAAGAGAATACCATGCCATACATCCAAGTTACATAACAGTTCATTCGACAGTCATTAACTCTTTGTTCCAGAACTTTTTAAGAGAGAAATTTTCTCCTTTAGCATTTGGACAGAAGATTTCAGATACCAGTGAATGTATATAAGTTATAATGACAAATTTACCCTTTAAAACAGTATTACTTTTCAAGTCTGCTAAGAAAGGTATGAAGAGCAGCAAGAGGTCAGTTTGGAGAATTTTAATATCTCTCTCAACATTCCTTCCAATTCCTTCACTTTCCCTCTCTTTCGATTTCCTAACTTCATCCATAGAAGGTATTAACAAAGCAGATGGTGTTACTGGATAAGGCTGCTTAATTCCCATTATCTCACTGATCAAGCTCCCAAACTCTACGTAGAGTCTGCTAAAGAAGGTCTAGTAATTGCATCTCTAGTGAACTTTGAGTCCCAGTTGACAAATTGCTTTGAATGCTGAAAAAGCTGGCATTTCTACAAAATCCTTGGTAGTTTTGCGAGGGGGGAGTGAAGCCTTTCTCATTTTCTTTTACTAGGAAATTCGAATGCCATCTCCTTGGCATCTCAAATCATTGAACATGTTAAGTGTCAATTCATCTTAAAATTTTGAATGGACAGCACAATGACTACTGGTGCATGATCCAGGGATATCTCTATAGTGGGCGCCGCTTTACTCGACAAGACTGGGGTTTAAGTCTCAAAAGTCCCTCCTCCACCTATATATGTGTATACTACTACTACCATTGTGGAAGCTCTGCGTATGGCCATGTTCCTCTCTATCTAATACATAAAACTTACTTCTACCTTTATGGAAACCCTTACACATGGCCAAATTCCTCTTTATCTTAAACTTCCCATTTCTAGCATTATTTAAACAATGAACGGCAAAAGTACACATGCAGTGCCAAAACTTGTGTACGGCGTGCACTTTAGTGCCAAAACTTTCAAAACGTGCACTTTAGTGTCAAGTTCAGAAAAAATGATGCACTTCAGTGCCAAGTTCGATCTGAAGCATATGTGGCATGTCGGAAAGTCTGCGTGGATCTCGCCGGAGGCTGACTCATCTGTTTGGCAGTGCAGGTGTACTTTTGCCCCCTTTTCTCTTCTCTTTTTCTTTCTTTATTTTTCTCTGCTGACTCCTGTAGCTTCATGGACCTCTTGCTGCAGTTGCGTTTTCTCCTTCTTCTCATTTTCTTCTTCTTCTTTTTTGTTGCTTCGACTGCCTTTTCCTCTCGCAGCTTCTCCACCCAGTCGCGAGCCACCCCAGCTACTACCGCGAGCCACCCTGAGCTGCTGTTGTCCTCTTTCTCATCCCATTGCACTGCCCTCAACCCCGATGCTGACCTCCCCTCTCTGCATTGGCTGAGCTCTCGCTATCCCCTGCGAGCCCCATCTCGGCTTCGCCGCCGAGTTGCCGGCCCCGAGCCTCACCCACAGCCTGTCACCTCTACCCCGTCTAGCTCAGCCGATCCACGACCCCTGAGAGCCCCCGTTGTCCACCCCTCTTCCTCTCGCGAGCCGTCATCCTCCTCCGCCAACCTCCCTTTTGGCCCGAGCTCTGGGCGTCCCCAGCAAGCCCCATCTCGGCTTCACCGCCGAGTTGCCAGTTCGAGCCTCACCCACAGCCCGTGGCATCCACCACTTCCAGCTCAGCCGATCCGCGACCCCTGAGAGTCCCCGTTGTCTACCTCTCTTCCCCTCTCGAGCCATCATCCTCGTCCACCAATCTCCCTCTTGACCCGAGCTCCGGCCGTCCCCCGTGAGCCCCATCTTGGCTTCTCCACCGAGTCGTTAGCCCGAGCCTCACCCATAGCCCATTGCCTCCACCATCTCCATCTCAGCCGATCCGCGACCCCTAAGAGCCCCCATCGTCCACCCCTCTTCCTCTCGCAAGCTGTCGTCCTCCTCCGCCAACCTCCCTCTCGAACCGAGCTCCGGTCGTCCCTTGCGAGCCCCATCTCGGTTTCGCCGCCGAGTTGCCAGCTTGAGCCTCATCCACAGCCCGTCGCCTCCACCCCCTCCATCTTAGCCGATCTACGACCCCTAAGAGCCCCCGTCGTCCACCTCTCTTCTCCTCGCGAGCCGTCATCCTCCTTCGCCAATCTCCCTCTCAGCCTAAGCTCCCTGCACTCTTCGACCGAGACCCCTTGTTGCCGTCGGCCTTTCCCTGCTCTCGTCCTGTCGTACCACCCTCAACCCCAAGCGACGTCGTTTGTGAATCATAATGTCCCGACGTCGTTTTTTCAATTTTACGCTTGCCCAAGCCACGTCGGATTTCCACGGTGGCAATTGCTTATAAAAATTTGCCACATAAACTAATAAAATAAATTCCAAAATCCATGTAATTCATTTGGCCGGATTTTGGCCGAATTGGCACTGAAGTGCACGATTTTTTTCGAACTTGGCACTAAAGTGCACGTTTTGAAAGTTTTGGCACTAAAGTGCACGCCGTACACAAGTTTTGGCACTGCAGATGTATTTTTGCCAACAATGAACCATGCACATGGAGCAAACAGTCAAGATCAAGACATTCCATTAAACAGAGTCAATTGAAGATAACTACTCATCATTATGTTCTTACCCATTAACAAGGCAATCAAGCAAAAGTGGGTAAACATTGCAGTCAATAATTAGCTTCACGGCAGACACAGACTTTTCATCAGAATTCTCCAACAGGCAAGACACCTGAAAGAATTAATAATTAAAAGAAATAGACATAAGAAAAACTTTAGCGCAATTCAAGTTGCGAGGTACATATAATCACTGCATAATTTAACTTTAATTAAGGGTGGACATTTCATCTATAAATTTCTCCTTGACACAGCTCCAGTGAATATCTCCCTCAAACTAAGTTCAGTAACTCCCTCAAATTCTTACTTCTAAATTCAAATGACATTCAAGAAAAATATGGACAAACAAAAGAAACAGAATTTACCAAGTATAAGCAACCGAAAGCTTTAACGTTTCTAGCGGCTATGAAAGTCAAAGAGAGAAAAGAATTAACTTTGTCAACTCACGAACAAGATCCAACAGCTGCTCAATTGCTATCAATTCATAAAGAAGGTACAAGAGTTGATGGATGCTAAATGGATTCCTATTGATCTGTACAATGCAAATCAATGTGATTGACCTAGAAGAATTGCTGAACGCTTTGTTTCCCTTAGTTTATAACCAATCCCACCAAAGAAGGTAACTCTTTAATCTAACTTTAGGAAAATAGAAAGCCATAAAAATTGTTTTAGAAAAATGAAGCAGACACACAGAGTAATGTGGACATGTGGAGCACTCCAAGCTTTTTCTGGAATTGTTTGTTTGACTTTCTTCAAGAGATCTGCATGTAAAGACTATGGGCCTGCAGCTTATTCTCTAAGCTAAAGTTCCAGGAAATTGGAAGCTAGGGCTGTGAAGCGAATGTGGTTGCCATTCTACATTTTAAAAGTTAACATGTGCTGTCTGGTGTTGTAATTGTATAGCCAAAGAACACAGAAATCAGCCATTGGACCTAAATCAGTACCAGGTGTTGGAACCTATTTTACACGTACCGTTTTGCAAGCCAGACATCTGACTTCTTGTGAAGCTGCCTGCAAACCAACTTGTACAAAAGGCTGCGCAAACAAATAGAATTGGGGAAGCATGAAGCTTTTCTTTTTATATAACTAACACAGGCAAGCGCGCGGAGACGGAAAAGAAATCTGCCTAGACTACAAACGCAATAGAGATGCGAGTCAAATCCATCGAAAAGGAGTTAACATTGCACGGGAACCTAAGATTATCAGAGGTTTCGAGCATACCATAAAGTGCGGGATCAGGGAAGCGCCGTATTTGGTCTTGAACAATCTCTCCAGACAATTAACCAGTGTATTTTCAAGACCAGGCACATCCGCTTTCGTTTGCAAAGCGCTGCACGTCCGAGAAAGCAAAAATCAAACAAGCTCGACTCTTAACTTCTTGAGCAAGTCGCTCTCAGATTCAGCAAAACGAAAAAAAAAAATACGTAATACGGTCACGAGTTGCTATCGGGTCGGAAGAAATAAGAAAATCCAGTGGAAATTGAGAAGAAGAAACTGTTAGGCAATGGAACCACAAACTTGTCCGAAGGAAAAATTAAGCAGAAATGAGTAGAATCATCCACATGATATCACCTAATGATGACAGGAAGAGGAAAGCGATCGAGAAATTCCTTAGCAGCCGCGTCATTCTGGACGCCTGAATCAGCACGACAGACGAGAAATGAACAACAGCTCCGGGAAACCGTGAGCAGTTCGCGACGATGGAGAGAGAAGCGAAATCGAGAGGGGAGGAAGAGGAAGCCCTAACCGGGATAGTGGGCGAAGTCGGAAGCGGCTTCCATCAAGCCAGAGGTGTCCGCCATGGAGTATTCTTCCTTCATTGGCTCTCCTGCTCTTTCGCTTGCGAGTTGACGAAGCAGACCGGCGGAAGAGAAGAGAGACGTGGCCCGGCTTCGCGTACTGGAGAGGCGCGTGGCAATCGCCGTGGGTTCGTGTCTGGATTTCGGGGCAAACTGGGCTGGCGTTTTCATTTGTAGCGGTTTGCCAACACCTATAATTTTGTCTTTAACGTCAAGATCAATATTACATCTATCTCAAACCAATCAGAGACGGTCATCCATCAATCCAAAGTAAAAAATATATAATATACTAATATAATAATAATAATAATAATAATACAAAAATATAAAATATTAAATAGGATAATGTGGAAAATAAAAAATCTCTTCTCTATAATGCGAGTAACTTTTCTCCGCTTTGTCTTAAGGCATACCGTGCATCAATCTATTTTCTAGTCCATTAAATCTTTTTTACTATCTTCTCCTTAGTAAATTTCAGCCAATCTCTTCCTTTCTTCGTGTCATGTTTACTATAATGAACTTTTATTCTTACCAGAACATTTAAGGATCTACAGAGAATATACTCAAAACATCTTAATTTATGTTCTCTCATCTTATCTACCACTGGTACTATTTTAATTTTTCGTCAAATATCGTCATTTCTTATCTTATCCATATTTATATAACTACACATTCACCTTAACATTCTCATTTATGCTATCCCCATTTTATGCTCATGTTGCTTCTGTACTGGCCAATATTAAGCTACGAATAGGATTGCAAGTTTTATTGCTATTCTATAAAATTTTCCTTCTAACCTAAGAAGGATTTTACAATTACACAAAAATTGCGATACATTGCGTCATTTCTTCCAATCTACTCTAATTCTATGACTGACATCCTCATCAATTTTTCTTCTCTCTTGTAAAATTGATCCCAAATATCTAAAATTTCTTAGGTATCCTCTTTTTACAAAATTATTTAGAATAGTTTTAAAAATTTTATTCAGATTAAGTACTCTCTCTCTCTCTCTCTCTCTCTCTCTCTCTCTCTCTCTCTCTCTCTCAAAATAACATTTCATTTCGTTTGCTTCCTCGAAATACAAGAGAGAAATATCGCAGTTCAATTACAAATCAAATAATTTCAAAATAAAACAAGCTTCACACAACAAAAAAGTCATCGTAACGAGGTTATGAGTTATAAGCTCAAATAGCATGTCTATGGCTTCTTTACATCATAATCGGCAGTCGATCACTAAATCTGTTTTCAGTAATGAGTATGCACCAGGAATTCCATTTGTTGCTGTGGCTTTGCTATTCGGTGATGCGTATTTAGATTTAGTGTTCCCATCACCATTACTTAGTAGAGTAAAGGTCGAACGAGTATAGATTTGACACATATAAAAGTGAAACCTTCACAAAGCTTCTATGATCCCCTTGGAAGCTGAATTCGTTCACCAATGAAACACAAGAAGAGTGAAACCCTGAAGAAAAAAACCCAAATCTACATTATATTGGGATAGAAATCTCCTAAAAATGAGACAAAAGCTTCCGAATCTGGACCAACTCGAAAGAAAAAAGCTTCCAATCGAGACCAAAGCAAGAAAAAAAAATCAAAACAACTTAAGAAAAGGGAGAGGGGGAGGTGGTTGTGGAAGATAGTTGGTTATCCACAAGATTCAGTACTTGACTTTAAACATAGATGGAATCCAAGCGAAGTTATGTAACATATGTCATTATTTGAACAAAACGAATTGCATCCAAGAGAATATCAACTTGATCCGATGTCTCGACTCCGTGACCCTCACCATAATTGGGATGAAACAATTGTCGACCTCTTTTTCACGTTCGACCGGAGTCAATTCTTTCGATAGCCAATCACGTCTACAGGCGATTATTTTTAGGTTTTTCACATTCGTAAACAGGTGGAGTCGAAAGGTCACGAGGCATGATGGGAAGAATCCGAGAGCACGAGACTCTGCACGTTCACCATGCAAGAATGTCGACGTTGACTCCCCTTAACTACTTGAATGAACTCGGAGTATTTGCTCGTCAAGTACGTATTGCCTTCGTTGGAAGATTACAACAAGGAGCTACCTTAGTGAGAAGGGCACTCTTCTTCTCATAAAAGCCAAAGAAAATAAAAACCGCACCTAGGCCGAGCCACTGGACCACAGACCCACCAGTCAACTGGGCCCATCACCGCTCTTTTCTCGACACAGTGCGCACACGATCTCCCGGGGCATGACACATCGTTGAGACCATGGCCCAGGTCAGGGGGGACCCGGGGCCTGTCCTTGCCCGGCCCGGGTCCGTGTTTTCAATATTGTATGAATTATATGATATAGTTAAAAAAAAATTATTAAAAATAAAATTGGAAGAAATTAAAATCAGAAATTGGAAATTTTTGTAAAATTGGTTAGGATAACGCGACTTCTCATTTTCCCGGTGTAATTCATGCTTTTGCTTTGTTGCTCGTTGGTTGATTTGTGTGCTTAAGTGGAAATGTTGAATTGTCTTTACCTATGGATGCTTCAATTGTTGTATAATTACACATGTGCACGATTCAATGGGTAGCTTAGGGCGCGCATGACAACACTTACGGAGCAGAGTTTCTGCTCGAGAAATGCTTTTGAAGTAGAATTCCCTTTGGTTGTGGAACTTTATTTTTCTATTTCTAGAGTTTTTTTTTTATTTTTTGCTATAGAAATAATTTTGGAGCCATTTGAAGAAGTTAAAGAAAATTAGTTCTCTTTAGAAGTTTAAAAAAATCAGTTTATGCTCAAAAGCAAAAATAAAAAAAGAAAAATCAACTTCTGGCCAGTTTGACCAAAAAAAAAATTCTGACCGGAAATTGATTTTTAGAGCAGAAGTATTGCCATGCGCACCTCTAGTGGGTCGATTGAACTAATTGGGGCTTAGTGAGTTAGTCTACTGTTTTGCGAATGCAAGTGGGGGTTAATTATCACAAATCTTAATCAACGAACCCCTAATTGATCTTGGGGGGAGGGGGTGTGACTAATCAAATTGCATGTGTAATCAAAGACCGATCTTGAGGTCATTTGCTTTTCGATTTACTGAACTTTGCTAATTGTTTGCATGTGTAATCAAGTGGGTTTTTTCTTGTTTACGGTAAAATTGAGAGTGGGCCTAAAGTTGGGGTCTTTATGGAACAAAAAAAAAATTGTAATGAAATTGGGACGAGACTTAAAATTGGGGTTTTTATGAGCGAATTTTCTTTTTTATTGTAGATTGGGACTGGATCTAAAGATTGAATTTTTTATATTTTATTTATGGAATTGGGATTGCTATAGTTGAGCTTTTTTGGGGTATTAGTAGAATTGTCAAAGGCGTAGTCGGGTTGAGTAATTAATAGTCATACCCAAATTGACCCATTAACCAATTTATAACCTATTTATTCATAATGCAGGTTACAATTAAAAGCTACCTTAGTTAGAGGGGTATTCTTCTTCTTATAAAAGAAAAAAAATCTCACTTATAGGCCGAGCCACGGGGCACTAGTGAACTGGACTCGTGATTTCCGCGTAACACAGCAATAATAAACTATTTGAAAAATATTTTCCTAAAATAATCACATGTATCGCTTAAAAAAATAAGAGCTACCTGATTTTTGTTGATTATTTAATTTAAATGATACAAATCATCATTTTGAAAATATATTTTTAAATTTTTTTTTATCTTTTAAGAAATAAATGGAGTCTAGAGTAGACAGAAGAATGCAGGAGAAAAGATATGGGAAGCATGTACAATCCGATTCTGTCGTTCGATGCGTGATTTCATTGAAAGTAGAAGGTCGAAAGGAGCCACGAACCTAGGCATGTCCTTTAGCATCCAACAACTGCAAAAGAAAAGAAAATTGTTGGGGGTGTGTGTGTATATATATATTGGTATCGAAGATATCCGGGCCAGCGTCCATACGGATCGCGCACCTCAACTAATCCTCTGAGAGGGCTAGCGCAGCATCTCACCGCCACGAGTTGGAGTATAATTCATACTCTCCATCAATAAGAAGGCATGTAGATCTTGTTCCAAGCTCAACGGACAAGGGTCTAGAAGCTGCCTAGCGGTGATCTCAAGGGGACAATGCTTTCTGGACATCATAGGAGTTTTATAGTTTTAACTCATAATTTATCATTAATAGCGTGAGCTTAGGCTCGGACTCATACATACATACATACATGCATACACTTTTTTGGTTATAATTAACTAATGTAACTAGAAGTGCGAAATGTTAATTATAGTAGAATTCTAGGCGTAAACCTAATTTAATGGTGAATAGAAATTTTGTATCTCGATTTCTATTTTTTGCTATGCTTTATTTTAATTTGATTATACGTTCAATCTTAACAAAACTATGGTCATGCCCAAAAGTCATGGAGATGGCCTCAGAGTCAAAGTTCTCGACTGCCAGAATCCTTTGGTTGGTAAAGTATCTCTGATCAAACATTATTCATGAAGTTTTCGCTGGAAGTCATCTCCTCCAATATTCCGTCTTCAGCAACCATATTGGACTCTCTGTCACACCATTTTCCTTGTCAGCTGGGGAGAAAACCAGCTTGGACGATCTCTCTTTCGCAGTTGGTCACGGATCAAGGACAATGGTTCTTTGTGTTGGTTGAAAACAAGAACCTTCTCGTCGACTGCTTTGCCGAACCGGATTAACTGCGCTAGGAACCTCGTCTTTTACCCCGGCCACTGTTTTTGTCTTCAGACCTTCAAGCTTTCTCTGATGCTCATGCCGACTCCGGAGTTTACAAAAATTGCAGCTCGATCTGTTTGAGAGATGGGCTTCTTCTGGAGGACGAGCCCGTGATGTCTTGCCGGATAGCCCCCGTTCTGTTTTCTTTTTTCTTTCCTTTTGCTCAATAACAACAACGAGAGAGGCTAGGATTTGGAAGATGAGCTGCTTTTCATCCAAGTCGTGACGCATCAAGAACGTAATAAAAGCACCAGACCGACAGTGCTGATGCTTTGCATAGCTGCGCTGGGCATGTACGATTCAATGCGCGGGTAGACACATAAATACACAAAAATCTAGATGGCCCCCTGGAGATTTCCAAAGCGATGTAGTCATAGAATAACTGATGAACTGCAATAACAGCCATAAATTTGTCCCCCACCTAACGGACTCCGCACCGTAATCAGCCCGTGGATGAGCTAAGGCCCTCTCCCCGAGCCCTCTCTGCTCGCTCGGCTGCGCCCAACACGTGCGAACCGTCCCACGAAACCAGTCATTTCCGTTTTCCTCTCCGGACCCCCACATTCATCTACCTCTCTTTAATGTTTGGAGCATGACATGGCGTTATTTGATTTGATGCATACCAAGACCGACGCCATGCATACGTACTGTTGCCCGTGTTCAGAGTCGACATGTTTATCTGTCAGTGGTTTTTGTCTTGCTTGGCAATAAGATTCCCTACGAGGCCGGAATTTGCATGCGTGATTGAATTTAGACAGTAAGCTTCGCTATCCAAATAAAGTCAATTTCGCGCTGTAAATTTTCTACTATTTGCTGGGCAGGATAGGATTTCTGTGTTTGGATTGCGGAGCTCGACCTTGAAATTGAGTGGGAAACGAATATTAAAACCGTAAATCAGCTGCTTGTCCTTAGTTGTGAAAAGATCGATTAGACATAATCGGAGCAGTTCCTGAATAGACTCACCCATTGAGAGCCTCAATTTGGGAACTGAACCGGTTCATGCCAAATCCCGACTCTCTTACCTGCGAACCTACTCAGTTCACCTATGAACCAGCCCTGAACCGGTTGGCCCACGCCCGTTTGAGTCGGTTCTGATGTTGAACTATTGACTTGGAAACCAAACCGGTTCAGGCCAATTCCTAGCTTCGTTACCCGTGAACCGGTCGGCTCGTGCCTGTTTGATTATGTTCCAGCGTTAACACCCCTTAATGCTATAGACTAATGACTGTCCAGGGGTGAAAACTTACAACCGTAGTCAAAACCCTTAAATAACTCAAAGAAGGCTAAGTTCGATACCAACCGCACGAACTCACTGAAGCTTTAGATATTTCAAGAAAACATTCAAAGCCAATATATACAAACAAATTCCCTTTCGTAATACATGTTCGATTTCAGTCATGCACTATCAGCATCACCATGAGAATCCCTCGCGCCCAAATGTTTAGATTTTCGAGCCTATCGAGTTATATCCTAACTCATCACCACTCATAACCCATTAATCTAAGAGTGACACGACGCTCAACACCATAATCTCACCAACGTCCTAGAGATTCATCACTCACTCAACAAGACCGAGATGCATGGAAGGCGTACCGCCACAAGCAAAGTTCGATCTCGCAAACTCGGCCTTGCGGAAATACTAAAAGCCCATGCAATTACACCTCGTCTGTTACCTGAGGAATTCCTTCAAAAAACGGCACGCTTAAAGTTTTGATAATTCGCGCCAATGGAATCTAACTCTGAGAAAGCTGAAGACACGATCCTGGTCTAACGCACAGGATCCGGACATAGACAAACTTAAGAGTACATTATTGCCGCAAAGCAATTACCAACCAGGGTTCTTGGTAATGTGCAATTACTGAAACGCAGCAGAGACATCTGAAAGGTGCAATAACTCAAAGAAGGCCTATAAATAACCATGTCAGTTCTCGCAGCCAAAAACGACATTATGGCATTGATATCTTCTCATAGGGTAGACCGCGAAACGAGATCTCTGCATTTGAAGAGCAAACCGAATCGACATGTTAAGGGTCTTTTCGACACGTGAATCTCATTATGTTCGTGATCGGAAACCTATTATGGGTCATAAATTCTTCAAGAAAATGGCTACTCCGATTGTCCCCCCCACGATTCTTCTTTACGAGGAGCGACATTAACTCGCTATGTTTCTCAAAAACATAATCGTGCGAACCATTAAAATTGTTCTACACAACGCTGACTGCGGATCACTATCCAGTTTCCAGCTTATTAATTCCAGCCATTATGAACTTGACTATCCAATGTGATCGTATAACTGAAGTTGCATAAGGTTTGGGCCTCAGCACAGGATCTTGGAGACCGCTCCATTTTCCAGAGTAGAAGAGACAAAGATACAAGGGATGAAGATGATTCAGACATACAGATTCCAACTTGCAAAAATATAAATACTGGGAACTCCAACATAGTGCAGTTCAAAACGCTAGCACAACAACAACGCTACTGAATTATAAAGACCAAACACACTTCCCTACTGAAAACTTGACCTTAAGAGACAGCCCACGCATGAGACAAATAAAGAAAGCTAACTATAGAAACCCTAGCGCACCATGCAGTGTGACATCAGAAGTTCCACATGCAGTCGACCTCCGACGAGCCCATTCCCATGCGGCTACCAAGGTCGGGCGTCCTCTGATCATCCGGTGCCGTCCAATTCCCCAGAGAGCTCGAAGTCGAGCCGACCAATTCGCAGATTCCACCACTCAGATGCTGGTTAGCTGAGAAGAAGCAAGGCAGCTGGAGATTCTCCTGCAGGGACCTCAGGCTCGGGAAAGCTGAGACGCCAATGCTCCTGGAGAAACGGGCCACCGGGTCAGACGCATTGATCAGGGGGTTAGCAGTAGGAGCCAGCTGGAAGCTAGGGTTGCCGCCGAAATTCAGGGTTGCCGAGGAGGCGGCCGCGGCCGTGGAGAAACAGGACACGTGCTCCTTGGAGATTGAGCTGTCATAAGAGCCGGGGACGCTGTCGATGTAAGCCGCTGTGGTGGAGTAAGGAGAGGAGTCTAGCAGTGGCGGTAGAGACACCGAGGGGGAGCCAATTTCCTGGTACAGGTTCATGTGGGAGGCCAAGCGGGTCTTCTTGCCACCACAAGGGGCAGTGGTGCCGCAGCCGTTGCTGGACTTCCGGAAAACGCGGGAGATCACCCACTCATCCTGCAAAACCACAACCGTTTACACAGGGAAAAGGCAGTTAGGAACTGCATCGGATGCCATTTCGCGTGACAGTACCCATAGTATTAACTGCAATAGTCAGCCTCCGGTTGTAAGAACACTCTGATCAACCTAGGGTTCTATGCAAATCAATCGAAAGTTTACGATGACGTTGCCCCATATAAAATTTGGATCCTTGTGACCGTACCTAATATTTAACCAGTTGATGTTGATGATTTTCCAAGTAAAAAAAAAAATTCTAATAGAGTGCAGGCCAATAGTCCTAGAACTAACCCGAATACGAAACATCTTTAACAATTCTAATCATTAGAAACCACAAACTCAAAACAATTTACGTTAAGAAAATTACTTAGTTCAGTCACCCTACAAAAGCCCTTTCTAAACACGACTCTTGACGCACATGAACTTGTCAATACAGCTTAGAAGTTGTGGTTGATCTACAATCTATGCACGAAATGCTCGTGTTTATGAATCGGCTTCCCCGAAAAAGATCGACACTAGCACTAACAACAAAAATAAAATAAATAAAAAAAGCACTAACAAAAAAAATCAAATAAATAAAAAAATCCATGAAAGTCCAAGAGGATATACAAATCCAAAGAAAATGCAGCAAGGTTGGAATGCCACTTGGACAAGTTTTAACTTCAAAAAGGAAATAAAATGACAGGGTCAAGAGTCAACTTTCAGCGATGAAACAGCAAAGTCGCTTAAACCCGAGTGAAGTCTCTCATGCATACAAACTAGCCGTTCCATACGCTGAGCATCTGCAACGTCGTCGGGCAAGCAGTGGAAGGGCAAGATAACGGGGCTCGAGAAAGCTTGCAAGCACAGCGAAAAATGCGACTAACATCATCACTGACAGGCATTAAACTCAGAGAAGGGAGGAGTATACCTTAGAGGAGCGGGAGAGGAAAGGGTAGGCGAACTTGCCGTCGAGGCGGAACTCGTGCATGACCCAGTTGCTCTTCTCCCCCTTCGGGGCTCGTCCCCGGTAGAAGACGAGGGTCTTCTTCATGCCCACCAGCGACCCCGTCTTGCCGCTGTAGATCTCGCGGTCCTTCCCCGTCGCCTTCCAGTACCCCGCCTCCGTCGCCCGGTTCGTCCGGAGCCCCGTCGGGTACTTCCGGTCCCGCAGGCTGAAGAAGTACCACTCCTTCTCCCCCATCTTCGCCTTCTCTGCAAAGACGCACACTGTGTCTGTCAGGACACTCGTTCCGCAAAAACAAAGTGCTGTCGCTGTCGTATTTGTCTTACCGGGAAGCTCCCAAGGCTCACACTTGTTGAGGTCGACCTCCGCGATGGCCCGTCCGGTGAAGCTGCTGTCCAGGACCTTCTTGAGCAGGTAGTACGTGATGAGCTCCTCGTCGGTGGGGTGGAACCGGAAGCCGGGGGGCAAATGCCCGTCGCCGTTGGCGAGGTGGTGGTGGCTGTTGAACTGGTGGTAGTTGTCCATGCCCGGACGCAGACGAAAAGCGAGCGCACGCAGCGAAACGATACTAGAGCGAACTCGGAAGGGTCGGAGAAACCGAAACCAAATCGACTTCAAGGGCAACCAAGATTGACCCACGACTCAGAAAGCGTGGAAGAAGGGAAAAACAAGCGCACGGTCATTGCTGAGTAGACTGCGGATGGAGGGTTTCGAGTTAGGGTTTGGTTAAGGGGAAGGGAGAACAGGGAGGGGAGGATGGGGCTGAGGGTGTTTATATTTTACGAAGCAGATGAGAGGGGTAAGACAATTTGATGAATCGAGCGTGACAGAGAGTGAAAAATATAAAGGCAAAGGGTGGGGGAGGGGAGTGAGAAAATCTGCGTTGCTCTCTGAGCTGTGACCTCTTCCTGACCTCCTCCTGCAACTCCTGCCAACACGGCCCTTATCATATCCATAGCCCTCTTCACAGAGAGAGGTAGAGAAAGAGAGAGATGATGATGTATGTTTCTGAGAGAGAGAGAGAGAGAGAGAGAGAGATGGAGTGGGCACACTGGGTTTTTGCTGAGAGAATGCGTGCGTGCGTGAGAAAGTGGGCAGAGGGTATTCCTGTGTCAGTGACCGAAGAAAAAACTTAAACCATTAATTTGGGTTGGGAACAGAAAGTAGTTTATTGCATCTTGTCCTAAACCCAGATGAACCATCGCAGCTTTCTCCTCTACTTCTTCCCTTTTCTCCTTCTTTCCCATAATTTTTCCCAAAAAAAATCAACCCCCCCTCCCCTTCTCTCTCTCTCTCTCTCTCTCTCTCTCTCTGCGTAGATCAATAAAAGCTGTTTCGGATCTCAAATATGTCAGCACGGTACAACATTTTGCTTTCGGGAAAGAAAACGTTACTATCGAGCCGGACACCATGTGAAAAAAACTGAGATGGAAGAAATAGGTCGGTCAATAGCTTCACTGTTTGTAATCACAATAATGAGAAAATTATTTGAACCCTTTTCGACTTTTATTGCTGTGACTCCAAGCTTCTTCTTTTTTTCCGGCTCGAGTTGAATTCGAGTGTCGCCGAGCTCAGGTATCGAAAATCGAATAATCGTATCTTGTAAATTCATTCAATCGCCCACTGAGGAGTGTCTTTAAATAGATGAGAAATGCATTCGTCTTCCATTCCCTCTTAAGTATCTAAGCTTTGTTTTATTTTTTGTTGGAAAAAGGCGCTTTCATTACTAGAGCAAAATTGGCAATAAAGACAAGACTCGGAACAAAGTAAATTCTAAAGATGTTTTGGGGGTTTAGTAAGTCAATCGCGAGGCAAGCAGTTGATCCGTTGAGCCTTCGTCAGTCAATCCATGGCTCTATTTGTTTCGTGGCTACAATTGTCCAAAAGACAAAATATAAGTCGATATATAAATGTCCATGTTCGACCATATAAGTCCACCAAATAGAAAAAGAATTTGACCAATTTAATTCGGCTGGAGACAGGCTCGAACTTATTAATAATTTGATTAAGTCGAGCTTGAGAAGTCAAATTCAATCAAGCTTTGGTTAGCATGGAGCGTTGTGTGCTTAACTCGAGTAGACGTTAAAAATTAAATTGCAGTTATTCATTTAATTAGATTGGTTATATTTGACACTCGATAAACTATACAACTACTACTTTTACATATCCATCCATAAACGTTAAAAAAAAAATGTCACATTAGATAGTCTCATTGCAATTTACATGCGATTTCGCGGTTCTTTGGAGCCAAAAAGCAAGGTTTGATCAATCGCCTTCCACCGGTGCACCGGATTCCACTTCTCTACTCGCGTTGTTGCTGTTTACTCTGATGATTACGCACAAGAACGTAATTTGTAGTGCGTAATCTGCGTACGGACTGCCCCAGGTTGTTCTGTAGCAAAGCAAACGGCAAAAATAGACGTTACGATTTACCCGCTACACTTTCGTAGGGCTCTATTTGCAAGGCTGCAATTCGTGGCGAGTATTTGAAAGCCCCTGGACACGAACATGGCACGGTCTCTAGTTAATTTGGTCTCGTTGGATAGAGATTTTAGGAGTTGTGTTCTTTTCTAGTAAATGGAGCTACGAACCTACTTGGTTAGTCGTAAGAAGTCGTAACCAAATCGAAACACCATCCGACCCGTTTTTGGGTTTTTTCAATTCGGGTCTTCTTCAGTTCAAGTAATCAGTTAAAAGAAGAGATATGATATAACTTAGTCGTCTTTTTTGAGGATGGAGAGCTCGATTCTATGGTGCTTTGCTAGTGAATCTTCTTTTTATTAGAATTATCTCACGTCGGTTGTAGAAGGAGCAAGTGGTCGGTTTATAAGTACGAAGAAATGCCTCATCCCTTAAGTTAACTTTTGGGATGAGAAAAATCCAAAACCACCCAACATTGATATTAGAATGAGGTTTGAGGTTAGGGTTTTCTTGGTAAAGAGAGATCTGAAAAATCGAATCTTGAAAAGATGTTGACTCATTATTCCCAAATTGAAGTGGATCAAACACCGTTTGAGGCATTGTTCAAGGAGGATCAGATACCGCTTTGAGGCACTTTTCAAAAAGAAGCTAGATATATCCTGTGTTAGAGTATTTGTCAATGAAGCGTATGTGCATGTGCCAAAGGAAAAAATGAATAAGCTTAAGAGCAAGTCATAGAAGTGCATATTCATTGGATACAATGATGGTATTAAAGGGTATAAATTGTGGAATCCTAATACTAAATGTATAATCTATAGCGGGGATGTAGTATTAGAGAATCTACGATAAATCAAATTGTTTCCCAAGCTTTTGAAGAACCGCATATGGTTGAATTAGATGTTTGTTTGCAGGAAATACAGAGGCTACACAAGCCAAAGCATAAATTTTAGATTCTGAAGCTGATGAGCCTCATGTTGAGGATGATATTATAGATTCTAATACAGAGTTTGAAGTTGAAGCACCGCCTAAACTGACCTTAAGAAGGTCCGCACAATGAAGAAGACCATTTAAAAGATATACCTTATTTGCCGGTGATGAAAATCGTGCTATGATTGTTACAAGTGATGATCCAAATACTGTTAAGAAAATAAGAAGCCCGAAAGATGTCAAACAATGTAAGAAATTCAAGAAAGATGAGATGGACTCATTAGATAAAAACATAACGTGGAGAATGGTAAAACTACATGCCGATAAAAAGGCAATTGGTTGAAAGTAGATATTAAAGGTGATCGGTTCCCGGTCCAGTTTGGTTCCTTTCGAGAATTTGAAATCAAATCGGTGATCCCAGTTCCCAATTTGTTGGAACTAAAAACTGGACTGTCGGTTCTTTGCGGTTCCTAGACGATTCCATTGGACCGGTAACATGCACAAAAAAGTGCACTATAATTACTCGCACATCAATCATTCTCTTGAAGAAAATATTTCATTTGCATTGCATCAAGACAATTAAGACTTAGGATGAAACCTTTCGTAGCTTCATTTAGTGATGGACATTGCATCGCGCGATTTTTTTTTTAACAAATAAACATTGTGTTACTTTTAAAAAATAAAAAAAAATGATCGGTTCGGTCTTATATCCTTGGAACCGAGAACCGGATCGGACGCCCTAGAATCGAGAAGTAAACCACCAATCCCAATCCGGGTAGGGCAATTTCAGTCTGGTCGGTCTAATTTGCTCACCCTTAGTAGGTATTCAAGAAGAAGATGTATGCAGATGGAGCTATAGAATGAAAGAAAGCTCGTTTGGTTGCGAAGAATACTCGTAGATAAAGGGAATCGATTATGGTGATTTTTTTTTTCATGTTGCTAAATTAAATTCCACAAGATTTGCCTCATCTGTAGCAATTGCATGCAATCCATAGGTAGAACAACTTAATGTAAAAACAACATTCCGCCATGTTGACTTGGAGAAGGATGTTTACATGAAGCCATCTGAAGGGTTTAATGTCAAATGAAGTATTCACCAAGCGAGAGAATGTTGGGGCATTGTTAATACTCCATAATGATAGGAAAGCTCATGAGTTTCATGAATAACTACTACTATATATGCTCGTATTCACTTATAATTGAATGATATAGCGAGAGGTGAGAGGTGCTAACCACAATGAAATTCTTTGCTAGACGCAATCATTGTTTAAGGGCGAACTTAGATAAAATTTCGTATCTTGATTTTTCTTTTTCATTTTTACGCTTTACTTCATTGTGACTGTGCGTCGAATTCTAACATATGATATCAAAACCCATGTTATTAACAAGTTTGGATCCAACAGTCATAAGAGAAACATACGGATTGTTGCACCTTCGATCCAAGGCTCAACGTGTGAAGAGGAAACTGTTGGGGTTATTCTATATCGATTGTAGATTGGACTTGTGGTCGATTTATAAGTATGAGAGAAAGTTTATCTTTTAGCTAGTTTTTGAGATAATAGAGGTCCAAAATTACCTAACGGTCTTTACCCTTTTTTGGTGATCGGGGACGTGCCGAGCGAACAAATCCGAGCTATTTACGAGCATCGCATTGGCTCTATTAACCAGTTAACGAATGTGCGTGGACAAGGGAGATGCGCGAGATCGAATTTGGACAGCTCGTCTAACTCTTGGTAGCTAACCGCAATATGTTGGAATATGTTTTGAGTGACTTTTGCTTTTGCTTTTATTAGAAGAACATTTTATTTCATCGTTCATAATTAACAAAAATTTAAGTGATTTCGTAAGTCTTTCGAGAAAGTCGGGCAGGTACCTTCGTGGAAAGAGCCATGGCGCTCCCTCGTGGATGTTCGAGGATCGGGAGCGAAAAAGGCTCGATTACTAAACGGCATTAGAACGTAATCATGCTAAAACGTAACCAAAACCGTTTTACCCGTCTTATCCCCTAATTTGTCGGGAACCCTAAAACAAGATAGTGGTAATGCTCGAGACCACTCGTTTGCCGACGTTGTCCTCAGACCTTCCCTCACGAGGTGGCTTCTGTCCATTGGATCGCAAACCCCGGCTCGAGTATAGACCTAGAAACGAGCACGCCGACACGTCGCAGTGTGCCAGAAAGGCAGCTCGGCTGTACTGGAGGCATAGCTCCGGCGCAACTCGACGACATCGGTGCTCATTGAGATCGTCTCGACCGCGACCGGAGAAGAGAAACTGGAAAAAAAGAGGTGGGGGACCGAGAATGATTCTACGTTGTCTCATTTGTCTGATTGATTCCCTCTGCATTGATTCCTCGGTGAAAATGGTCGTGGTCGTCAGGGTGAAATCGATGGGGGTTTCCTAATGTTGAAACGAACAAATTGGGTGTCTCCGCACGTCTTTGTCATACAAACCTCCCCCGCCATCCCCACGATCAAAAATAGCAAAAAGGGGTCTGTTGCTTTCCACGAAATCATGACCATCGTCGTCGCCATTTGTCGCCCCCGGGAAATCTTCCCACCTCTTCCCCAAAATCGCGGCACATCATTAGAAGCGGGCCACATTGAACGATGGATGGGCAACTTGTTGTACATCATCATTAGTTTTATAGAAAAAGAAAAGTAATCGTGTGGAAAATTGATTTGCAAATTTGGCATATTATTTGTTTATAATAAAGCTTCGTTACCAAATCGTGGATTTGACATATATCACATCTCGTGGGGATGAACGGTCTCAAGTTCGCTCAAGATAAGCTACAATTAGGGGTGAGCATGAATCGAGTGAGCCGAATCCAGACCTAGATCCAAAACTCGATCCTATTATAACCGGTTCTCAATTTTTAGAACCGAGACCCTACCCTATTTTTCTTGGAAGTTGTTTTGGAACCGACCCTATTTTTCAGTCCGATTCCAGGGTCTACTTGGTTTCCTTATTTTTTAGTCATCCTAAAAAAAACAAAAACAAAGCCAACGGTTCTACGGTCTACTCAGTTTCCCTATTTTTAGTCATCCTTAAAAGAAAATAAAGCCAACGATGCAAACAATATATTCACTTTACTTAGGTTGCGGTAAAAACTAGACACCCCTAGAGGTGAGTGTACTGCGAGTGCGTGAGGTAAGACTATGGCAAAGGCTTAATCACTTTACTTAGATATTTTTTTTTAAAAAGCAACATGTAAAATCGATTCTATAAACCGGTTCGAATGGATTTTTATCTAGACCCAGTTCCTGGACCAATTCTAAAAAATTGGAACTGGTTCCCGGACCGATTTGAATGGAATACGATTCCCGATCCTGTTTTTGGGTGGTCCGATCCAGATACCGGGTAAACCAGGTTTGGTTGCACACCCCTAGCTACGATACGTGATTTACAAGAAAATCTCAAAGAGAAAAACATTTAAGAATATCAAAAATTGTGTACGAACACAATTTTTGTGTGAAAAGCCACGAAATAACCACTTAAGCAATCGTTTTAAAATAAAATGATCACTTAAGTGGGCCGAAAATTCGATGTAATATTTTTTATTAATACTTAAGCTGACGTGACTTGCCACGGGTCTAGTCAGCAATAAAAATAGTGAAAGTAAAAAAAAATATAAACTTGATATGATTAAAAATATTTAAAAATAAAATTTCAAAAAAGAAAGATAAGTGTGCTAAAATCATAAAAAATTATCCAAAAATGCAATTGAGTCATAAAACCTATTAAAAGTATAATCGAGTCTTAAAACTTGTCAAATTTGTGCAATTGAATTTTTTCTTTAACTCTGTCCATTTAAACTAATGTAAGAATACCGACGTGGCTTTTTAAAATATTTTCTCTCTACTACGTGACAATGACATGGCTAAAATGATGTTGCTTTGGTCCAAAATCGATTTTTAATGCAATTTTATTTCTATCAAATTTAAAAATAAGCTAATTAAAAAAAGAAGAAGAATAACGATTGAGAACCATACAGTGAGGGCTATGTGCCAAGCCTCGGCCCGTCGTTAGCAACCCCTGCCAAACACAGATAAGGGCTTGTAGATCCTTCATCAAATCTGGGCACAGGTCAGCTAAGGACTGGCAACCCTCGGAAGATTTGGGCGAGAGTCACGACCCGCGCCTAGATTTGAGCAAGGGCTGCGCAAACCCTCGTTGCCTAGTTCTCCATAATTTTGTTAAGCCATTTTTTAAATTTGAATTTATATAATTCTGGAATTAATTTCGTATTTTAAATTTTTAGCTTATTTTTAAGTTTTTGGCTTACTTTTAATTTTAGAAGTTTGCGCAGGCTGATTTTTTTTTTAAATATGCCACCTCAGATTAATAATTTTATAAATAAATATCATTTGGCCAAAATTTATTTAATTTGACACTTAAATGATTTTTTTTCTTGGATTTGGTACTTAAATAATTCGACGGAAACTTTTGATATTAAAGTGAGTACCGCGCGTAATGTTTAACACTTCTAATATCCTTATAAAAAAAAATCCCATAGTGACCATCACTAATGGTCACCCATTGTTTCCAACAATAGAAGCGTGACAACGAAATACATGCCGACCTTTTTGATAGCTTTCAATTATATTCCAACTTTTTTATCCTATTAGGAAATACATCACCTTTCAAATCTGTGTCAAGTGCATCTCAGATCCTTTAGCACCATTTTTCAAAGGAAATACTGTTAGATTACTTTTACATTTCAATTTCAGCACAGCTCGTCGTTTAGAGTTAACATCATGAAAATTCATAACTATTATACTTTTGATAATTTATCTTAAACTAATTTGTAGGTCACTATATATCCCAAATTAGTACGCAGGATATTTACCCTTCGTTAGTTTTAGTTAAATTTCACCGTGAATTTGTCATCCCGAACTAATTTATTTTGTTTCATGTGATTTTTTTCCCACCCTTGCTCTTTCGTTTTTTTATGAGCAAAAGCCATAAAAAAAATTCAAAATATGTCTACCGCGATATATTTACATTAAAAAAAATTTATGACGCACAAAATCAGAAAACTTGAACCTGTGCAACAGATGTACCTTCTGTCAAAGTTCCTCAATAAGAACCATTTAAAATCTGGCTACAAAAATTCGGTGCTAACATGGAAGGACAATAATACTTTTTTTTGTTGAGAAATTATCTAACGGAACTTTCACGGAAGGTAAATATTTCACAGAAAAAAAGTTTAAGATAATCGTGTCACAGCAGACATAATTTAAATTTTTTTTCCCTTTCCTATATTATATAGCTGAAGTTATCCCGGAGAATTTATGCCAGCAATTCTTACCTGCTATAACTTGTTGACCTCTTTTTTTTTTTTGTAAAAAAGATATGAACAGATTAGGTTCTTTTAAAAAAGTACGAACTTAATAGGAGCATTGCAAGTACATAATCCTAATCTGACCGAAAAAAAAAAGAGAGTGAGAGAGCACGTAATCCTAAAAGGGGAAATTGATAATCAAACTAGAGTGTTCGCAGTGAATCTATCTTTGAATACAGTTTACATTATTTTTATGAGATAGAGAATTTATTTCGCCAGCTTAAAAAAGAGGGGATAAAATTGAAAAAACTTTTCTATCACAATTGGCAAAAAAAAAAGTAACTCGGGACATTTTACATCAAAAGTTTGTCTACAATTTCAAATTTGTATTTCCTTTTCTCAGCAAGAAATGATATTGTTTTTGACTTTTTCTGCGTGTATCGATCTATATTTATTTTCCAATCTTTCTCTTGAGGCATCGAATCAAAAGTCCCATCCATCCATCCATCAACCCCGTTCCATCAAAGAGATCAGAAGGAAGGGCGAGTGATGCTACCGGATTTGGACGCGTCATGCTCGGATTTTGAGGCTTCAACTTCTCCCCTCTGTCTCTGCTCCTCTCGCACGCAGGCTTTACATCAAATCACCCGCTCTCTCGTCTGGCCTCTGTTCATTCCCCCACTAATCTGAATCTGAATCTGCTCTCTCTCTCTCTCTCTCTCTCTCTCTCTCTCTCTCTCTCTCTCTAAAAGTCACCTTTGCTTTCCTGGTTTCCGAGAAGCGCCCTGGCCTAGGGCTTTGCCTCAAAGGAAGCAGTTGCTTAAAATGGACCCCCGGATCTCGCCTCCCGATCCGCTTTTGGATAACGTCTCGCTTTGCCTTTCCTTCTCTCGGTGATCGTGAAGTTTTAAGACCCCCCAGCGGCAAAACGACATTTTCTCTCCCCACCACCCTCTAATCCCATGCTAATCATTCAATGGCCCAGGTAGAGTTTAACGTACGCTCATGGCGGTTTCAGCAAACACCCGCTCGTGCAAAAAAGAAAGAAAAGAACTCTTTGTTTCCTGGGGAAAGCCCTAGTGTGCGCAGGTATGTGGCTACGGTGATCGAGAGACGAGCAAAAAAGGTCATGCGTGTGGGTTAAAAAAAAAAAAAGTTGGGATTCTCTACTATAATCCTGTTCTGCAACGTTAGAGGTTGCGGGGTTTCGTCCTGCAACTAACCCAGCTTCTGTACCTGGGTCAACTTCTGTTCTACTGAGCAGATTCAAGAACATGGCCATTATACATGATTTTTTTGGAGTAAATGAGCCTCCATTACCATAAAAATTCTCACATGTTCTTTAACAAATACAAGATATAGGACACAAGATTCCTTCTGCATGGAACTTTTCTTTTTTCCTTGGAGATACCTGAGTCGAATAAGTTGTTTCAAACGATTTTTATTTCAGTGGAGTGACTCGAATAAAAACTTACACGAAACTTCCAAACAGTACGGTAATTTTTGAAAAACCATGTCCATGATGAATAGAAATTTGGAGGCCCGCTTCAATAGCCCCTGCCAGTCTCAGGCTAGGAAGCACGACACTCTTTGAGGGCATTTATGTTATATCAAACATGAGTCGGAAACTCCAACACTTTATGACACGCAACACGCGACTGACACATGATTAACGCTTTAGACATGCCATTTTGACTCACGTGTTATCAATTTTAAGTATTTTCAAATTAAAAGTCAAAAGTTTATCAAAAATACGTATACTTAAGTCATAAATTAAGTTTTGACCTTTAAAAAAAGTCATACCTAGTCAATTATAAAAAAAAATCCTAATTGCGTAAATCCCTAAGAGAAAGAGAAGAATAAACTCATCGCTTATAATATATATGCATTTAATATGACTTGTCATCATTTGTTGGAATTCTCTATTTTTTTTAGAAATGACGTGTCAATATATCGTATCGTATCATGTCGCGTGTCGATATCGATATTACTTGGATCTCTACTTTGTCTGCCCTTGTGATAAATTCCAACAAAACCAATCTTTGTTTCTTAGATTCTCTCGATGGGCAAATCTTTGTAATCTAAAAAAACAATGATTAATATCATGAAAAATTTTAAATTGATACATATATATATAACAAATTTAACATAAATCATTTTTTTTATTAAGAAAAACCCTAAACCGATACACATATAATAGATTTTATCTCAAATTATTTTTTAACTACCAAAAATCTCAAACTGATACATCCATGATAATTTTATCTTAAACTATTTTTTGACCATCAAAAACTTTAAACCGATATATCTATAACAAATTTATCCTAAATGAAATTTTTTTGCCACAAAAAAAATCTCAAATTATTACACCCGTAATAAATTTACACTCTATTAAATTGAATTAATACCACGAAAAACTTCAAATTAATATAACCGTGACAAATAAAAGGCGAGAACCCCAAATTGGTATATCCGTGAGCTGTCACGTACCATCTAATTTAGCAATTTGACGTTCAATTTAATAAAAATTAAAAGAGAAAAAATTTGTTATACATGTATTAATTTAGGGTAAATTCGTAATAAATGTATCAGTTTGAAATTTTTTATGGTCAAATAAATAATTTATGATAAATTGATCATGGATATATTAATTTAGAATTTTTTTTATGATATTAACTCAAAAAACACTACATCGAGGCTTTACATCAATGGCTCTCGCAAAAAGAGTCTCAATATATTTTCACCCTCGAAATGATTTGTGCTTCTTCTTTTTTAACGTAATCCAAATCCAAGATTGATCGTGAGATAAAACCCAAGTCGATCTTTCGAGACTTTTTTGGAACCAAGCGCCCCCATCCCTCACCGAAAAGAAAAAAACCCCAAAAACCTTTTCCAAGGAACCAGAGAGTCGGGCGACTCTCAAGTTGACTTTTTTTTGCAAATAATGACAGAGAGAGAGAGAGAGAATAACCAAACATCCCCTTTCCAATTTTTTTTTTTGTCTTTTTTTTTTGGGGCGAAAATGAAGAGAAAATTTAAAAATAATTGGGATTGGGGCAGCGAAACAGGAAAGTGAAAAAGAGAGAGGCGAAAGCAAAGTAAGGAGGAAGAAAGAAACAAAAGGGGCTCATGTCTCGAGAGATCGCGTCGCGGATCGCTCGTGACGACAGCCTTAAGTCACTCCTCCCCGCCGCCCCGCCCGACATACGGCCGCTCCCGGTCTTTTCAATCCGGGCCCCGCTTCTTCCTTTTTTCTTTTTTGTCCTTTGCGTTTTCCGGTGGGGCCCACTCCCTCTTGGGCCCCCACTTCCTTACGTCGCGTCCCGCCCCCCCCCCCCCCTCCCACACCGCCTTGTCGTCGGGCCCCTCCGTCGTCTCACTCTCATCTTTCTCAGGCCCCCCTCCGTCGCCGACCGCCCATTGATTGCCTTCGTCCCTTCTCCTCCTCTCCTTACGTAAGAAAGCGCATTCAATTGCCCCTTTAGGCCGGCAGTCACTGACCCCCGCGGTTCTGAGCTGAAGGGGAAGAAAACACTTAAATTGCATCAGCGCGGGCGGCCATACATTTGTTCGGTAGTGCCGGGTACTGACTACCCGGCACACCCGGCGTGCCGTTACAGCCCAATCGAGGGCGGTCCGGTTCCCGACAAAGTGATTCGACGGGATGAAGTTACCGCGAGTCGTCGTCGGCCGTCCTAGCTCGAGGACTCGCTAGACTCGTTCCTCGCCCCGGTGGAGTCGTTAATCGCGACGGCATCCCGTTACGAGCCCGTCGAGGCTCGGGATTCTACCGTCACGGGGCGGTCACGCTTCGAGCCTATGGGATGCTCTTCCAAAATGCCGCAGCGAAACGGATGCATCTTATTTGGAGTCGATTTCCTTTGTAAAGAGAAGATATCAACGAACGCCTGTGAAATGGTTTCGCGGAATTCGGACAATCGCCTTGATCTTGAAATATGAGCGATTAAAATTCACGTTATCAAAAGATTTCCGTGCGATTATTTTTAGTATGAAACGAGTGGATCATCTATTTTTGTATCTTATTGAAAAAAAAAAAGTTATCGAATGCGAGGGTATGAAAATGCAAATGCTTTTCAATATCGCGCCGCTAGTATGGATGGGATATATCGAGTTTATACAATTTTCAAGCTCGAATGAGCCGGGTAACTTAATTTTCGCTTCTTCTGCTCGACATTCACGCCTCTCTTCTCGCTCGACGCTCGCGTCTCACGTTCACAAAGCAACCTCTAACCGTGTTTGTCGATATGCAGACTCCGATTGCGTTTTGCTATTACTCAATCTGTGTTTTTTCTTAATTGTTTTGTTCCAACTTGATTTAGTGAAGCAAAAGTATACTCTCGCTTTGAGCTTGTTTCTTTCCAACTCGAGAAGAATGATGGAGGAATATGATTCCATTTCAATCGTTTTAAGTATTTTTCTTTCTAAATCGGTCTTTTCTCGTTACTTTACGATTATAAGTATTCATATGATAGTTGTATGACAATCATATGCATATTTTTATTAGCTTTGATGATTGAGATCGGAAGTTGTTAGTTTATACCCAAAGATTAAATTTTTAGAAATAGCTGATGTTAATGATCATATTGGGATCGGACCGGCCTTGGGTCTAAATCAGAGCGGACCGAATCGTCGGTCCTAATCCAATCTCCGATCTCGAAAATTTAGGACCGAGACTACCGATCCGGCCTCGTTTCCATACCAGGACCGTACCGGCCGCACACGGGCAGTAAAACTCGATTGGGTTTTTCTCTACGCTTGTTTACCGGTTCCGCGGCGGTGCGTAATGCGCACCCATTTCCCTACCAACTCTGCACGGCCCTGCGTTACCTCAAAAGGCAATTTGCAGGTTGTTGGTCAGTCCAATAATGGCGTCGAAATAATTACAAAGGTTGGGCCCCCCGGCCCGGTTACAGGGCGAGCATCCTGCGAATCGGGCTTTGGGCCGTACTCTAGTCTTCTCGCTCGCCGGTGGGCTTTCTGATGAACGCTCGCGGGCTACGTTCGTGCTTATATGTGGAACAGGCAGTCCATGTCCATTTCCATTGTCCGCGGCCATTCACCTGTTGCTCGACATTCATCTTCGATCCTCTCTTCACTACTCGTTAACCTCAAAAAATTATCCAAAAAAAAAAAAATCTCAAATTTATTATAATTTTTATTGATTCAATCCTAAATCTCCTTTTCAATCGAGTTTTAAACATTTTACATTTATACCAATTTAATCGATCCGTTCAGTTTTAGCTGGAAATCGCTGAAGTGGATGCTGACTGTCATGCGTGACAGGACCGACACTAATGTGAACGATTTTTAATAATATTTTCTAATATTTTTTGGCATTTTTCTATTTTTTTTCCTTTCTTTTTTTGTAAAAAAATAATAAATAAAAATTTGAAAAAGCATTAAGACATTTTTTTCAAAAATTATCTAGGTCAACACCGCTCGCACCACATAACGACCAATGTTCATGTCGGTGATTTTTTACTAATGATGATGAACTGAATTGAAACAAATATAAATTGGCTCAACCTACAAAAGAAAAAAGATCTATGATTGAATTGGTGCATTCCCAAGAAGTTAGTATAACACATTTTTCTTTACGCATAAATTTTCCCCCGCAGCATTGAACGGTCCTTTTGGACCACGAGATTCACGTCACCGACGTCGGCGTCGAATGTCGGCCGGCCACGCGGAAATCGGACCGGAATTTGACTGTACGAGAATCAAAGGATAAGCACTCCGAGAAGATGAGCGGATTCCGTATACGTCTTCTCGTGCCCGTCGCTCTCCCTCTTTCTAAATTCTCGAGCTTCCAAGTTGAAGGGGACTTTTCACGGCTGACGATCGAAGACAACGACCTTCGTCAAATCATGCAGGCCTTCGGCCTGTCGCACTCACTTCCTGCGACAAAAACAAATCGTTCTCCATTTTATCTCCGCACGACGAAAATAACGAGAACGACAAAGTGAAATTGGCTCGCGCACTCTCGCCTCGTCAAATAGCGGCGAATTCCGGTACGAACCGACTACGGCGCCGGCAATTTCGAGACCGCCGGATTTCTCCTGATACGAGCGATTCGCGTTTCCTCATGCGTCGTTCATTCCCTATCTCGCATTTCGTTTTAGTCCGAGTCATTAAAATCGGGGCGATCAATTTTGGGATGGGTCGGTTCCCAACCGAAAACTAGAAATCGGACCGGACATGGTCGGTTTCTCGTCTCTGTAAGCAGGAACCGATCATGTTCGCTTTGGAACCGGGCTGGGATCGGCGATTCGGTTCAGTCCGGTCCTCAAATTGTCTTGAGAACCGGCGATGTTAATTGTTTTAACTAGGCGTTATATTTTCTTTCTATAGAGTTCTTAAATATTTTAAAAAATTACTTTTAATGTGGGATGAAATTACTAATGAAAGGGAAGTTACTAGTAAAAGAGGATATTACTCCCACAGATATTTTGTAATTTTTTTGCCTTGTTGAATGTAATAATAATAATATTAACAATAAGATACCCATAATAGTGATAGTAATAATATACTTTGGGCCGATTCCTCCGAATTGAATGGATTATCAAGGGAACACATCAATTGCAGAAGAACAAGATGCGAGCTAATGAACAAGAGGAGGCCGATATATCTCCATCACCACCCAAAGCGCGAATAGCTTTTGAATTGGGGGAAGCTACCAATGAGTGGATGCGGCCTATTGTATTGGATAAGCGCTGATAATTCATGTAAGTCCCGAGGGGAGTAGTTGGTAGGAGCGGTGGCATCGCTGTGTTGTTTGCTGGGAGCTTTTAGGGTAGAACGATTATGACTCCGAGGAGCTATGAATACTGTGTTGGCCTCCTGTGCACAAATTAACTAGGAGCCGATGCTGCTCTTTTGACGAGATCATGATAAGCCGAAATCGGTTTAAGTATTATGTATATCTCGCTCGAGAGGTTGGATCTCCGAGCTAAATTGAGCGCGATGCACTCCGATATTAGAATGCAATTTTGCCAGGCTCTTGTTAAGAAGAACAAGGGATTTGACTGTAGTCGGCGTCGGACGTTGCTGCATGCACTACATGGAAAATCGCTTAGTAAATCGCACAGGGATTTGACTGTACAAGAATCAAAAGGATCAGCGCTCCGAGGGGATGGACGGATTCCATTTTTTTTCTGTCTGCCCCGTCACTTCCACGGCATCCGAGCTACCGAACAAGACAAGGCCGTCGTGAACACATCTCCATGACGGCCCAAGGACGACAAGCGACGTTTCAGCGATCGATTGATGGAAAATTTTTGAAAAACTGATCGAGCATAGTGGGAGTTGGGGGGGGGGGGGGGGGGGGGGGGAGGAGGTTGCTTCCTCGTCCCAAGAAAAAGAACAAAGGAGGGAAGGGCGGGAATGGATAGGGAAGGGCTGCATGATAAACGCTCCACGTCAGAGACGCCGAAAAGCGGGAACCTCTCGGGACATCCCCCACATCCAACGTGTTCGGCTGTGATCCGGACAAGAACATGAATCAGCGGAACTTATCTTTGGAAGATATGCGAATGAGTTTTGTCCCATGAACCCAACTCTTTTCCCATAAAAGGATATGGCGGGGCGAAAGAAGCCAACCCCAACTTTCGCTTCGCTAGTTGCTGCTGCTGCTGCTGCTGCCTTTCTTGGAAGCCGAGGTGGTCCTTTCTTGGCAAAAGATCTACTAAGCTAAAAGCAGCCTTCGTCCAGGTCTGTCCTCTAATTACCTCTTGCCTTTTGCGCAGACATTTCCACATCTCAGCGCGACCGAACAAGTTGGGGTTTCAATTTGCTCTCGCTTTGTTGGTATTTGGCCAATCGTGCATGTTTGTTTGTCCTGTTAAGGGATTTATGCATCGAATTTCCGGAACGTCAATATCTCGGACCGCGTGGATACGTTCGTATTGCCTACGCTAAACACATCATACTTCTATACAGGTTTCTGCACGGGCCTATTGAAATCCTATACTCTTTCGTTGCTACGTATGTAGAATCGTGCTTCTCTTTCCATTCGCTAGCTTCTCTGATGAACCCAGCGCCTAGCGGCTCGCTAGAGAAAATCGCGACATGTAGCTACTATATGAACCTACTTATTCCATTTGAAATGGGGTCTAACCAAATTATTTTAAAATGATATTGCTGGATAGATAGACAGATAGGTCGGACTCCAACTCACCGAGCCTCACCGCCATCTCCTTCCTCGGTCGTCAAGTGTCGGCGTACTTTTTTCTGGATTAAAAATTTGGCACAATTCCCAATGAATTTTCTTCGTGGCTTTCAAGCATTAGCGATGGAGATGAGATTTTGGTCATCCAAATCGAAGTGATTTCCAACGTACAAGGAGCACCAACAAAATCAAGGGCTACGATATGAATTTAACCCGTGCAACGAGGGTCGGGTAATAATACTTCAGAACTTCCATTTTTTTTTTTTTTTTGTCTAGGAGTGTCCCATTGCGGTGCTAACTTGATGGTCCACCGTTGGACATGGGAAGCCCACGTCCGCGATCACGAACGAGGAGAAGTGATCCCCGCCACGTCTCGGAAATTGGTTCGCACGGGGTTGTCCTCGGTTAAGGACAAAACGAGCGCTAGGAGCGACAAGCTTGTAGCTTTCGCCCACCATCGCGATCGATTTCCGATTGTCATGCCGCAAGTCCGTGTTCCATTTTTATAAGTAAAATAACGAGAAGCTATCCCCCTAGGTGGGTTGCCATAAGAATCCCAAATCATTTCTGGAATATTTAATTTGAGGCATAATTGATAAGTGTACGGGCCAATCACTAGTCACTACAGCCCCCCACCGTCGTGCCAGAAGTCAAGAAGCCTCTTCATTCACACGAGAGGTGGCAAACGGCCAAAACACAAGCTAGTAAAAAGGCTCGCTTTCAAGGTGACTCGAATTTGAGACTCATATGGGAGAGAGGATTACACACACCTTTACCATTAGGATACCGCGTTGATTACCTAATCAAAAGTTTTTCACTCTTTTGAGAAATGGTAAATTACCGGCACCGAGATTTTCACGCTCCATGTCTTATACCGGCTTCGATTCCAGAGAACCTATGAGTAGCACTCTTAATTTTGCCACTCCATACTAAGTTGCTTCTTTAGCTTCCCGATTTCCCATTTTTCTTCTAGACTACACAGACAAGCCACAAAATTCTAAAGCATCGCCTGTTTCACGAAAAATGTATAATTTCAAAAATGTTTTCCACATATGATCACTTGAATCGCTAAGAATAATTGGTCAACAAGAAATATTTTGAAGATGCCTAGACATTTCCGTAGGCGAAGAAAATATTATTTGTTCATTTTTTTTTATGCGACGCATACTATCTTTTTTCAGGAAATAATTAATTCACATCCAAACGTTTGGCAATTATTGTACCCATAGCCACTGGGCCGCTGCTGCTCCACCAAGCCCATCCTGCCTCGAACGTCGCCGCCTTGGATCTTAGCTCCAGATCCAGGTCGAACAACCCGATTAGGGATGGGCGCGAGCACTGCGGGTCCAACCCTGATTTTCGGTGTAAAAAATTGAGATTTCCCATCGAAGAACGGTCCCGCACGGGGTGTTTCTGTTAATTTCAACGAATCGGGAACCACGGCCTCAGTTTCGTTCCTGGAAATGGCTCCGATGTTCTGCGCCGAGCAGAGCATCCGACAGGGCGCAAAGTCTATCGTCCCTCCACCGTGCAAAAATGTGAAATCTGTGACGGCTGAAGTGGCGAAAGCTACTTCCTGATGGCGATCCCTTTGTTTCTTTCCCATTTTCTTGCCAATATCTCCCTTCGTTGCTCTGTTTTTTTTTTTTGTTCTTTTGTTCTTTTTTTTTTTACTGTTCTCAGCAAGACACAGCTCCAACCCTGTTTTTGTTCTCTTGCGGTAATTGAGAACACCCAACATGTGGCTTTCAATGCAGCAGACCAACGACCCGCTTGGTCATCGTCCTCTCTCCGTTTCTTCATAAATCCCCAGCCTCGAGAGCCGCGAGAAAACAGAGGAAAACCCAGGGTGAATTGAAGCGGGAAGAAACGGACGAGAGAAATGGAGAGTGGAAACGCGAACCATCATGAAGTGGAGACGCCTTCGCGCATTACCATCAAAGGCATCCTCAGCTTGCTGATGGACAGCGTCGACGCGGAGGACGGCAAGAGGGTCGTTTCGCTGGGCATGGGAGACCCCTCTGCTTACACGTGCTTCCGCACCACCCGCGTGGCCGAGGACGCCGTGGTGGACGCTCTTCAGTCGCAGAAGTTCAATGGCTATTCACCCACCGTTGGTCTTCCCCAGGCAAGAAGGTGAGTGGAACTCTGGTTTGTTTTGGATATTATCTGTCGCAGTCAACACCTAAAGTTTCAGTCGCTGAGATTAATTTCATGCCAGGGAGGATAGTTTCAAGTCGCATGCGGTTATCAGTTCAGTAGGTTGGTCAGAGCTGCAAATTGCAATTAGCAAGAAGCAGAGTTTCTGTTCACTCGTTCCTGCCAGTGCAATCTAATTTTGGCGAAAGTTTGTGTTTTCGCACGTAATTTTAGTTCTCAATTCGCACAAGTTGTCGATCGGCGCTTGCATGATGCACGGTTTGCATGTCCTCTTGGATGTCGGTTAATCGAGTGTTCAAGTCTCGGTCGGAATTTGTCCGGAACTCAATTGGGTTCTGAACGATCCCGGCTTCAGTCGATCAGCTGATATTTTTCCGGTCTTCGGGGGGCGAAATTTTTTTTTTGACTTCTCGATTTGCGTACGGCTTTAAATACTCGCATGAGAAGCTGAGACATCAACTCACCACTTCATGTTTCACTTTGGCAGAGCAATCGCTGAGTACTTGTCTCGTGATCTCCCATACAAGTTGTCGTCCGATGATGTGTTCATTACTTCTGGCTGCACGCAAGCAATAGATGTTGCGTTGGCAATGCTCGCCAGACCTGGAGCGAATGTACTGATTCCGAGGCCCGGCTTCCCGATTTATGAACTTTGTGCTGCTTTTAGACACATTGAAGTTCGGCATTATGATCTCCTCCCCAGTAAAGGCTGGGAGGTTGACGTTGATGCTATACGAGCATTAGCAGATCAGAATACAGTGGCTATGGTAATTATCAACCCGGGTAATCCTTGTGGGAACGTGTACACTGATCAACATTTGAAGGAGGTCAGTGTCCATTTCATAATACAGCTTCGAGTGCCATTGCATCGCCTTAAAAAGATTTGAACTGATTAGACTGTCTGTGCACTGAAATTAGATCGCAGAGACCGCAGAGAAGCTGAATATCCTTGTGATTGCTGACGAAGTTTATGGGCACCTTGCTTTTGGGGACACCCCATTTGTGCCGATGGGACGATACGGGACGATTGTTCCTGTCCTTACTCTCGGGTCTCTATCCAAGAGATGGATTGTACCTGGGTGGAGACTTGGCTGGTTCGTGACAAGTGACCCTTGTGGCATGTTCAGGAAGCCCAAGGTATCAATGTCTGTGCGTGTGGCGAGCATGCCCACTTGCCTTCCTGGCTTAGTGTTGTTACAATTCCTAAGAGCTCTTGCATAAAGTTGACATCTTTGCAGTTGTTGAGTTTTTCTTTATGCCTTTTCTTCAATTAGGTTGTTGAGCGCATTAAGAAGTATTTTGACATACTGGGAGGCCCATCAACTTTCATCCAGGTTTGTTTTCAAACAGATATGTCCACATTTTGATTATTGAAGAGCTAGCATACCAATTTACGTCTGATGGTTCAAATTGATATCATGATGCAACTCGTGCCTCGAAGTGAAACTATTTTGCACAGCAAAACAGTTGACTATGCGGAGATATAGATGTTTCTTAATAGATAATGTATTTTACAAGGTAAAGTTCAGCGAAAGAAGGACAGAGATGCATATCTAAGCATACTGAGGGAGATAGGAAATGCCTCCTACTCATTCCCAAGTAAAGCGTAATCTAATCTGTCAGTCATCCATGTGTGTGTGTGTGTGGTCATGCCTTGCATAAAAAGGATGTCTTTCTACTGTGAATATACAATTTTCGTCGAAAATGTCACCTCAAACCTCTACATGAGGCTAAGGCCGTTCTTCTTCCTTGGGCAATTTGTAAGTTTGGCCTTATGAAAATCCAACAACTTCTGTTCCTTACCTTTTCCGTTGCCTATTCTGCCAGGCAGCGGTTCCTCAAATCCTTGAGAGAACCGATGAGGCTTTCTTCGAGAGAAACATCGACATGCTGAGACAGACCGTGGATATTTGTTGCAGCAGGATCAGCGAGATTCCCTATCTTATTTGTCCTGATAAACCCAAGGGATCAATGGCTATGATGGTGAGGCCAACTCTTGAATGCTCTTCTTACATAGCTAATATAATACCTAATGCTGCTAAATGTGCATGACTTGAAAAATTCTTTTTCCTCTGGGCAGGTAAAGCTGAACCTTTCACTACTGAAAGACATCAGCGACGACATCGACTTCTGCTTCAAGCTGGCCAAGGAGGAATCAGTCATCATCCTTCCAGGTATGATAGATACCTAGTGGCAGAACCCGATCTATTAGCGCGTATCTATCACAATAATGCAGATCCATCTTTGGTTTGAAAGACCATTTTGATCCTTGGTTCCTTAGCTGACTTTTTTGGGATCGAAGGAGGAAAACTGTTCATTTCCTGGACAGTTTTGAAAAGCCCTACATCTTTCGAAGCTCCTACTCGAAATTTCAGACAGATCAGAAGAGAAAATCTGCCTTTTGAATTGAATTGGCATTTAACTTATGGTTTTTGACCTCTAAAAGAAATTCATCTGACAGAACCTGGGAGCCAAACTGTGTCAGAATGTAGCAGAATCATTTGACGACATGTAAATTCTCTGTTTCGCAGGACTTGCCGTGGGCTTGAAAGATTGGGTTCGCATCACTTTCGCGGCTGATCCGTCATCTCTTGAAGAAGGCCTTGGAAGGATCAAGTCGTTCTGCCAGCGATATGCCAAGCAAGTATAAGAGCAGCGGACGACAAGACCAACAGGCAGATCAGAGGACTCCTAAGTGCACTTTAAACCTGCTGAGTTTAGGTAGATAAAAGGGTTCTTGGTCTCCCTCGTGTCCATCGTTGAAATATATGCGATCAACAGTTCAATCTGTATGGGACTAACGAATCTCACATATTCATACCAAATTTATACGTGCCGGCCTTATGAGGCATTAAGTTATCCCTGGGGTTGTCCATGCAGGTTCCTTGTGCAAACTGCTCAACCCCTGGCAGAATTGAAAGCAATCATGCACTTTCTTGGTTTGTTTAGAAGGTTTCTAATACCGAAAGAAAGCTATAAGATGATTACAAGATGAAAGACTAGCACCCTGACCAAAAAGGAACCAAAAAGGACTAGCACACCTAACGAAGCAACAAAAGATAAAGCGAACTCGCAAGGAAAATTGCAGGAAAAAGAGACTCCCGTCAACCCTTTGGTGCTTGTTTTCCTTACGGGGTCGGGGTTGTTCCAAGGGGAGAGAGAATCGTTTCAAGCGAACAGGTGTTGGGCCACATGGCGACGGCATGAAAGACGACGCAAATCAGCCGCTCATGCCGTCGGAGGTTCGTCTTGGCCCGAGTCCTTTTTCTTCTCCCGAATGCAGACAACAAATGAGTTTCTCAACTCTGCCATCACTCTTCGTCGCTTCCCCTGTTTTTTTTTTTTTATGGGGTGAATGTTCATCCGGAAACGTTGTTGTTAATGTTATCGCGATCTTGATGAACACTCTCTGCCTTCCCTAATGCGCCCACTAAGCACCCGCTAAAAGCACAGCATATAAGACAAGATCGACTCAGCTACCGTCGTCTTTTCCCGTCCGATTCGAGCATCTTCCGTATTCTCTCCAATTGCACCAAGACAAAAGGGAGGTGAAGCGGCTGGATTTTGGATTGTACCCATTTAAAAAAGAAAAATTTTCAATTAAAAATACTCTCACTTTCTTAAATAATTAAATAAAAACTCGAAATGCTTTCTTTGTTTAAAAAAAAAAAAGCCTGATGGAGGATATTTTCGTCTTTTTAGTATTTTCTTTTTTTCCTTTTTTTTTCTTTGCTTTTTTTTTTTTGGCCTTTTTCTCTTCCTCCTCGCCGTTGGCCGTGGGCTGGGCGGCCTCCATTTTTCAGGAGCTCGTTTCCCTGCTGCTCCTCTGGTTTCAGCTTCTTGAACTGCGGTCCTTGTTCACACTTTCACAGTCTTGTTGCTAATTTCGCCAGCAAAGAGCACTGGCGCTTTGAAATCTGTTTTTTGGGCATATTTTTCGATCCTTGGTCTGTTTTCTGGGAAAAGATTCCGATCTTCGGCCACCGTGTGACTTCTTCTGCCATTGGGTCGGTGGAAAGATTTGTCATGGCTGGTTTGGATGATGAGAAATCATTAGAATGCCAGTGTCAAGGCGGTCTCACACTCGGAGCAGCGACCGAGAACAGAGCAATCACAACGACTCGTGCACGGGCTCGAGTCAAGACCCACCAAGAGAGGCGACCAGATGAGCAACCTCAATCTCCCGATGCGAAACCCACGCCGTGGGCTCAAAGAGAAGATGGAGGAATTGACCCTCCTCTACGAGCAGCCGAAGCAAGCAAGAAGCATTCCAAGAACAACAACGGAGGAACAGAGCAGGACTCGATTCGGCCTCTCGACCCACCCGACTGTAGACCTTTTCGGATCCAACCATGGGGGAGATAGAGAAAATCGATCGACACTGGGTCAGATCACGAGAGAGAACACGATGACCAACTCAACGATCACAAGAACATTCGTCTTGCCCCAGCCCAGGCGAGCTGCCTGCGACCGGCGAAAACGAGCGCCGGGGGGAGGGGGGACGGGAAAAAAAAAAAGGATAGAAAATATAAAAAGACAAAAATACCCTTAATCGGGTCCATCTTAAAATAAAGATGGTATTATGATCTTATTTAACATAAAGTTAGCTTCAAGATCTTATAGAAGAAAATGTGAGTCAATTTGACTCTTAATTGAAATTTTTCACTTTAAAAAAAATGCAAAGCAAGGTGCATATAATTGGGCTTTCGTCACCCCCAACCTCTCCATTGCCTTTCGGGATTTCCCTTTCCTGTCTATCCCAGTCTTTCACTCTAGCTCTCCCTCTCAGTCCCGTTGAGGCCATGGATTCTTACGACTCTTCCACTGACAAGAGATCAGGTGATTGAGCCTATGGTCTTTGCCGTTTGTTTCTCCCCTTCTGGGTGTCTGTTGTTCGTAAAGTTTCCTTCTTTTCTTTTTTTTTTTGTTGGGGTGCAGATGCTTCGGAGATTGGAAGTGCAGGTGACTCCAAAGTTCATGTGTTCTCGTCGTCATCCGAGGTAAAACCCATCATGATTTTTCCCTTGATCCTGGTCCTTGGCGCTTGATCTTTTCAGCTATGTGCATGTGTATTAGCATTTTGAGTTGGATCAAAGTCACAACTGGGTAGGCAACTGTAACTGATTTCCCTGCTCTATAACGACTTGCCAAAAGCTCAGATCGACCAAATGATGGGATTAGTTCGAGGATGTTCAGTTCTTGTCCCAGACAATTATAGGCAGGACATGTTCTTCCAGGCAATAACAGCTGAATGAATTCGTAGTGCCTTGCAACCGTCAATTTGGGGATGAGATGTTAATAGCACGAAGGTCAAGTGTTCGAAGAATCTCATGATAAGGCGATGAGTTTTATTAACCTCAGCTATGTACTAGGGTGCAAAGTTAAAGCTACCGAACTTATGCTTAGATCTCCCTAGAATGCGGTTGACCCTCTTGCGAACTGACTTCTGCCTTAGGAAAAGATTTGCAATCTGAGGAAAATTTGTTTGGCTTTCGAACGGTCTCTCATCACTATCTCGTTTTTCCAGTTAGATGATACTACACCATGAATCCAGCGATGTAGGAGGCATCTGTCACGATGATTGCCTGTTCAAACTGAACTCCTTGTTTTCTTGAAGTGTAGTAGTGTCAATAAAATGCCTCTGATCTTGTTTGTCGTACTTTTTTTTGTCAATTTTATCGGTATTTCTATCAGCTGCTTGACAAGCTGCATGAGCAGTGGAGTTCAGTGAAAAAGCAGCCGTTCCCTGCAATGTATTCAAGCGTTTTTGGTGGAATAATACTTGATCCAGCTATGATGGTCATACCAATTGATGATCACATGGTTCATAGAGGTCATGGCGTGTTTGATACAGCAGTCGTTTTGGATGGGTAAGCAAGGGTTATGGTTTGGAGCACAGATGATATCGATACAAATGCTTTGATCCCGTGAGACGAGCTTGCCAATTTCCAGAGAAAGTCTTGTTACATGTATATTGTCTTGTTGGCTGCAGATACCTCTATGAACTGGATGTCCATTTGGATCGCTTCCTCAGATCAGCATCACAGGCAAAAATCTCCTCTCCTTTCCCTCGGTCAACCCTCCGACGCATTCTCATACAAATGACCGCAGCGTCACAATGCAAGAAAGGAAGTCTGAGATATTGGTTAAGTGCTGGCCCTGGGAATTTTATGCTCTCACCTGCCAGTTGCCCGACCTCTGCTTTCTATGCCGTGGTCATCGACGAGGACATCTCTCAATGCAGAGAGGGAGTGAAAGTCGTAACTTCCACAGTCCCCATGAAGTCACCTCTGTTTGCAACCATGAAGACCGTGAACTACCTACCAAACGTGCTTTCCATATTGGAAGCTGAAGAGCAGGGAGCGTTTGCTTCCATTTGGGTCGATGAGGAAGGTTATGTTGCAGAAGGACCGAACGTGAATGTGGCGTTTATTACGCGCGAGAAAGAGCTGATCTTGCCCATATTTGATAAGATCCTCAGCGGGTGCACCGCCAAAAGGCTTCTTCAGCTGGCTCCTAAACTGGTCGAGCAGGGACTGCTCAAGAGTGTGAAAACTGCCAACCTCACTGTGGAGGAAGCCAAAGGCGCAGCCGAGATGATGTATGTGGGAAGCACCCTTCCTCTGTTGCCGATAATCGCGTGGGATGACCAACCAATCGGAGATGGTAATTTCTGTTTGCCTGATTACTTTGCCAATCTTCAACTTTTCTTTTGGCAAATACCGTGAAGATCACATGAGGTCCTTTCATTATCTATCCCTGCAAATCATAAGTTTGTACTGGCTGGACCTTAAAGGTTTGTACACTTTTGACCTGCCTTCACCAATCACCAGGGGATTTCGAGAGAACTTCAGACAAGCCATCCTAAGGAATGAGATAACTCCATGAATGAATGAGACCCTTTCTCGAATACTGTTCTGGCTTTAACAGATTATGCTTTGTGTTCATTGCAGGTAAGGTGGGAGAATTGACAATGGCACTCTCGGATCTGGTTTGGGAAGATATGGTGGCCGGTCCGGAAACACAGAGGGTACGCGTTCCATACGTGTAGGGAACCACCATTTCATCCGATCAAGGATGCGAGCTCAAGATTGTTAAATCCTTTGATTAGCCTTCTTGCTGCAATTTAAGGAGCGCTATCATATTCTCCTTGTTCTTGTGTTAAGTGGCAAATAAATGATTGGATAGCGCTGCCTCTAAAAGTTCGCTCGCCTAGCTCACGCTATTTTTACTATCACTGGGGCAGACAGGCCTTGCTATATCGCGATCGTGAGAACTCTCTTCAAACCAATCATCGAGTTCAATTGTGGAAAAATTGGAGAAAGAAACCTTATAGAAATTCTATATCGACAATCAATAATAAAATAATAATAAAATAATCCCCTTTTTAACATTCCCGTGCCTTCAAATGGTATTCCCCCCCCCCCCCCCAAAAAAAAGTCTAATAGCCCTCATTGAAATTTCATTAATACTAAGATTGATGAGGGGAGAAAAATATACCATTAATGAAAGCGGTACGTGAGCTGGGTTCGAAACGTCGTGAATCGGTCCTAAATTAATTAATCTGATGGTTTTATCAACCTTTCCTAAAATGTTTTTTCTCCTTCTTCCATGTTCAATTTAGAGAAATTTTCATGATGGTTGCTTTTCGAGGTTCAAGTATGTTAGGAAATTTAATGATTGGGACTCTAATTAAAATGTCACTCTAAAGTTTAAAATGCAATAACTCCTTGCAATATACAATTCCTTAGTTCAATTTTTTTAAGGGGAAAGCGGTTATTTTTTTAATTTGTGGTGTTAATCAGTAAATATTGCTGGCGACTTTCAAAATCATTACAATAATCCATTCTTAGAAATTAGTTAAGCATATTTAGTAACTAGAAGAGAGGAAATAAAATCTGTATAGAAACGAACGGAAAATGATAGAAGGTGATGGAATAAAATATTATTGTTCCGATTAATACAGACAGTCTTATATTTTCAGAGCGAGGATAACATTCTACATTGAATGTGTTAAGATTAGATAGGAAAACCTTCTTTTATAAAATCCACAAAACTAGCTAAGTAGCAAATGAATACATTCATGTTGACTAGGCGCCGTTTATTTCGTGGGAAACAACTTTAAAAAAAAAAATTTCCTAATTTTACGGCGTTTGGTTCATAAAAAGTAATCTAGTTAAGAAAAACATTTTTTACCCATAAAAAAATATCTTCAAAATTGAGGAAATTATTTTCCTCTTTTTGAGAAGAGGAACAAAGTTTCCCTCATCTTCATTCTATCAACTCCTTTACATTAATCTGTTTAATTAATTTAAAAAAAATTCTGAATTTTTAATTTTTAATTTTAAATGGTCTTATTTTTTTCTTCTCCCGATTGCTAGCCTTGGAGACGACTCGCGAACGGCCATAGGCGAGGACAAGCCTCAAACGAGCTCGACCTTGCCTCGCCACAAAATGGTGATACCCAAGGCTCCACCTCACCTGGGGCCGACTAAAGAAGAAGGAAAACGAAAAATTAATTAAATAAATAAAATTTTAATATTTGATTTTATAATAAAAATAAAATTTATTAAAATGAGTACTAGGAGGAAAATCAAATCGATTTTTTCATAACAAACCACAAAAATCTTTTCTAGTTCATTTTCAAATTTTAGCCAAACACCGAAAAATATCTTCATTTTCCTGAAAAAATGATTTGCTGGAAAATATTTTTCAGGAATGCGACATTTTTTCGTGAAACAAACATAGCCAACTGAATTATCTGCAAGCAAAGTATTCTGCCGTGACTGGATAATCCGAATGAAAGATCTGGAAAACGTGTCAAAAAGTCGAAAAAGGATTCTTAAATGGCACACGACCGATCCTCGTTAAATCATCAAAAAGGAAAAAGAAAACAATAATAAACCTCAGCCTTTCATAATTATTAATTGTATGATGAGACAATGGCACGAATAATTTGTCAACTTTAATTTAATGTGCAACATGATCCATAAACTTTGGCTTAACATACAATGTAATTCTCGAACTTTTAATTTGTTCGATATATTTCATGAATTTTTGGCACGTGTTCAATTTAGTCCACAAATTATATAAAAATATTCGATATTGTCGTTATGTTAACTCAAGTTCATAGATGATATTGAACATTTTCGCATAGTTTATGGACTAAATTGAACATGTATCCAAATTTCAATGACTATATCAAACAATTTAAATGTTCAGAGACGACTGTGCACATTATTTTAAAGTTTAGAGACTATGTTGAGCAAAAATTTGGTCTAATGTGTAATGTTATCCATGAATTTCTAATTCGTCCAACGTGATATCTAAACTTTTGCCCAATACACAATGTAGTCGTTGAACTTTTAATCCGTTCGATACGACCTCTGAACCTTTGAAACATGTCAGTCACCGAACCATATAAAATTATTCAATGTCGCCCCTCCATTAGTTAAAGTTTGAGATCAACGTCAAAACATTTTCTTATGGCTCATTGATTGAATTGAACAGATATCAAAAGTCAAGAGACCGCATCGAATATTCGGTTGTAGTTTATCGACTACATTGAACAAATTATAAGTTCATGAATAACGTCGCGAATTGGGCCAAAGCTTAGTAATCATTCGCGTCCTTTTCTCTTGCATAAATTAAGGATTCAGCAATCATTTGTATCGTTTTCGCTCGCATAATTTCACTTAAGACTTTTCAATATTGCACGAGAGAAATTGGAGTAGTAGCATTTAATTCGAACAAGATCGAAGCGTGTCATTTTCCTAATAAAGGGCAAAAAGCGAAAATAGCGCTTCTAAATCGGACCGGCCACGCTCGCTCACGCCGAAAGCGAGACGCAGAGAGAAATCTCGAAGGGCGGGGAGGGGAATCGATCGGTCGCATCACACGCACCACTCGACGCCGATTAGGGTTACTGTCATCAACCCCCACCAAAACGCTCTCTTTCCATGGCGACGTCACCCGAAGATCCGCAGAATCCACCGACCAGCGCGGCGAAGCCGGGCCTGAGGAAGCCCGTGTTCACCAAGGTGGACCAGCTCAAGCCCGGCACCAACGGCCACACTCTGACCGTGAAGGTGCTCGAATCTAACCCAGTTTCCTCGCAGCTCCGCCACGCTCGCATCGCCGAGTGCCTCGTCGGGGACGAGACCGGCACCATCGTCTTCACCGCCCGGAACCATCAAGGTTTGTTTTTTTTTTAGCCTGCATTTGTTTCTCTTTTTACATGTCTGCGGTCTTTTCATATCTTTTTTTTTTTCCTTTTAATTTTCGATGTTTGCTCTCTCGTGGTTGGATTTCTAATTCCTTGGCGTGAAATGGAGAACGATAGAAAATTGTGTTAAGGGAAGTCTGGGTTCTGGGTTAGGCTGGTTGCTTTGATTTTACTGGGGACATCAAATTTGAGGCTCAGCAGCTGGAATGTAGTGCAAGTGTTTGGAGCAGCACTCCTGTTTCACGCCATGAAGAATTAGCATTGTTGTGATCATTGTCCTAAGGTCGAGACACCTTCCGTTTGTTAATTCGTTTAATTTGTAACCAAGAAGATTTACCTTTTTGGGTGTTCCATTGGCGATGGGAGAAGAAAATTTTCAATTGTGCTGCAAAAGGAGGCAAGAGAACAGGAAATTGAATTAAGAGAAAGGTAGAGAAATGTACACCGTCTGTTTCATTGTGAAATGTAATAGGAGGGGACAGATTTTGTTCGGTTGTACTGCTTCATCTTCCCACTTTGCGATCCCCTGGACATCATTGTGCTATTTATTGATTACCTAACCCAAATAACCTTTCCATGCTACTACCTGTAATTTAGTTAGAAGCTTGCCACGCACTGTGATTTAATTGTGTATGTTTGATCCGCTCTAGCTTGTCCAAATAGTGGACCTAAGTGAAGCATGTACTTGGACTACAGGGTGTCCGAAAATTAAGATATGTGAAACCATGTGGCATGTCCTCCCTAAGTTAAGCAAACAAGAAAGCCAAAACGATTCTATTCAAATTTGATGTGATCGATTTGATACCATTGTCCGTTTGGCCCCGACCATGATGTGTTGAGTCTAGGCAAGGATTTTTCACTTGCACGTGGAAAAATTTATGTATTATTATTGTTGAGCAAAATGGAGTATGTTAATGGACTTATTTGATAGTTAAGTGTTCTAGGTCACTAGAAAAATGATCTAGTCTCCAAGTTTTGAGAGAACTAGAGCCTAGTACGAGGGGGATTTTTCCCTTTTGATTCTCTCTATTTCCTTCCATCTCTTTTCTTTTATTAACTTAAACTGCTAGCTGCAGCAGTTACTTTTCTGTGTCTGATGTCTCAACTTTCTTTGATTCCTTCTGTGTTACTTTTGTGCTGAATTCCATAGGCATGTTCCAGCTACTTGATTATACATCTTTTCATACTCATGAAATTAAGTACATCTATCCTTTTTCTCTGGGAGATTATGTAGTAAGCGTATATTTTGAATCATGGCATGTCTTTCCTTGGGGATCCCTTGTAAGACCATAAATTGCAATGTTCTGTGCAGTCCAGCAGTTAGGCTCCATATGATGCCTCTGTGATCTTTACCTGGATATTAGAAGCTTTAAGTTTAATTGGTGAAGGCTTGGCGCATTTTATCAGTAATGGGAAGTGGGCATAACAGACTTTTTCTTGGATATTTGAGTGAGACTGGTATAATTACTTAGCAAAGGCTAGTCATAAAACTTTCAAGAACTAATTAAAAGTTGATTTTTTTTCCCTTAATGACGGTTGCAATTTTAGTTGCTTTACTTTGGATGCCTTATTGGTGTCCGATTTTGTTGATCACTTTTCTGATTTAGCATAGCTTTGTTTTCACTAGAAAAGTACAATGACTAGCTTCCGAGGATCTCTGTTGGTTGCTTGGTTTTCCAGTGAATCTCTCTGTGTGACAATTTCTGATCAATCTTCTGATGACATTGCTAAAGCTTATATGCGTGACCAGGGGACATCAGATACATCCATCTTATTTAATATATGCGATCCTGCCCATTCTTAGTGAGTTCCTAACATATTTATTTTGCAAACAGTTGATATGTTGAAGGCTGGTGCTACTGTGATTTTGCGCAATGCAAAGATCGATATGTTTAAGGGTTCGATGAGGCTGGCAGTTGATAAATGGGGCCGTGTTGAAGTCACAGATCCTGCCGATTTCACTGTAAAGGAGGACAACAATCTCTCCATGATTGAATATGAGCTGGTAAACGTCGCAGACGAGTAGTTGATATCTGTTTGCAGCATCATCTTCTCGAGCTAACGTTAACTTAAGAATTGCTTCGGCTGTTATAGTCGGCTTCTTATTATAGTTTTGCTGATATATGGCGGTACTATTGGTATACTTTATGTTTGAGATTCTACTTTGACAAATATGGAGTGTGGGGAGGTTTCTACTTTCTGGGGTCTAGCCTATGGTGGATAACCAAACGACTTAGTCAGGTCCTGACATGGATTTCACTGGTGAATCACTCCTTCTTTTCTTTACTCTGCGTTGCGAATGATGCCCGCATAGTGCTAACCCGAAAGTCACGTTAGCCATCAACAAGGTGAATGCGTTTTTGCGACTATTACAATTATGCAATGACAAAATCTCGATGGATTGAATTGAGCCACACGTGTAGAAGGTTTACTGCGGGTTCAAGTATAGCTAGGATTAATCAAACATGCAGATATCTGTTCTTTTCCCATTATGAATGCTCAGTTATGAGTTTGCGGCGTCAGGCTGGTGATTGCATGAACAGTTTCCTTATCATCTCCATGCAACACACGAGTTGTCCCAATATTTTAATCTGGAAGTTTCGGATAGACCCCAGAAATCTGGCTACGTGCATGAATTTAGGGGTCCCAACCACCTTGGAGGGTCCGAAAGACAAAGCGTCGACAATGCTACGTCTTTGGTGGAATAAGTTAGCTTTTTTAGTCGCGAGTTTCTGCATATAAAATATGGGCGTAAGTGATGAAGCTGTCTTTGTCAATAGCTGAACCTGTGAGATTCATGCACTTGTAAGGTACAACGACGACGGCAGCTATACGAAAAACCAGAAAAATAAATCAGTTCCAAGTTTGAAGGAGTTGGCCAATCGTGATGCTCATTAAGATGCACTCCTGAATGAAATACATTGGAAATTGAACATGGGCGGGAGGGCATTCGATCTTGTCTTTCGAAAATTCAAACGCTTACTTAGATGGAGTGCCTAGACTAAAGAATCACTCGAGAGCTTTAACACGGTGTGTTTGGATTGTCGTAGTATTTGGAGCATGGAGCTGTAGAAATTGAGTTTTGTATATATTTGGAAAGATGGTTTCGTCGAAATTTCACTGAGAGCCGCAACATCTTGCTCATGAAAACATTATCGTACTGAGGTGCTTTGTGTTTTTGCGGCGTTATTCTTATGCAAACTCGGGGAGTAATACGGTGACAGAGGACAGGTTCTAGCTCCATCTAGTTTCTGAGTCCCGCTAAAGTTTGAGGGTCTTCTTCTATTAAGGGACTTGGCTAAGCGGACCGTCCCTCAAAAAATGATACTGGGAAATCGATCACTTGCTTATTCGATTTCAACATTTGGAAATTGGACTCCACATTTTTCTTTTTCTCTTTTTCTCTCTTTTTTTTTCACTTTATGTGTTTTTATTGTAAGCTAAAATTGGAAAACAAAATTACAAGAGGGCCCACATAATCAAGGTTCTAATGAAGCATATCTAATTGATAATATTGAAATAATAAGTTGCAACTTTTAAAAAGTTGATATTATTCTCCGCCAAAATAAAAAGATCACGTAGATATGTAATGCCAAATTTGTGAGGATTACTCGATGGTGCAACTTAAATCGTACATGTCAAACGTTTTGACTGACAAGCATATTAAGCAGGTAAGTGGTGCGCGTGGGTTCGCACTCTCACGGACTGTCAGCTTAGCTTTTCTCAATTCTTAATAACTAAAAAAAAAACGTAATTATTTTGTATATTTTGTCCTCTAATTTTTTCTTACGATAGAAATACATGAAAGTAAAAAAAAAAATGGGGAGTATACCGGATCACCAGTGATCCGGTTTCGACAAATCAAGTTCGTGTAGCAATACAGTGGATGGTGGGGTAAGCAAATTCCTTTATTAATCTTTTGCTGATGATTTATTTTGCCGAATATAGAAAAGGAAGTACATGTACATTCCCGAACTTCATCGCCCCAAACGGAATGATGGATGGGGGCCAAACCTTTGTTTAGATTATCAACTCCAACAGCTTTCTAGTCAATGTTGCTGCGCAGCTTCCTGGTCCAACATCCGATCTGTCATCACCAATTCGTTGCTTCCATCTCCCATTCTATTGTCCTCCTGCTTGGCCCATCGCCAGAGCGAATGCCGCATCTCAAATTGCTGCTTTTCCGATCTTCCCCGTACGTAACCTGGCATCGCGATCTCTTTCTTACCCAAAAGTGCAAAAAACCCATTTGGAGGGCACCCTCATTAATCTCTCGTGATTACGCAATGAAAAGCTCGGCGAATCGGGTACAATAGGTTTATTGTAACTTCTGCGCTATCGAGGCATGCGCATGCAACTCAACCACACGACTCGTATTGAATACATGTAGTTGTCATATAGTTAGTATTCTTAGTATTCTTTACTAAGAACATATCTTATGAAGTTGTCGAGCGAGGATATGCATCGGCCAATATTGTATTGAAGCTTATCTTGATCATAATACGCTCCTAACATATATTAGCCAAATGTTAACTAAGTGTTGCAATATTGTCATATACCAGTTCACGCGTTGTGTGAATCTTGCATTATACAAGGGACAGGATCATGTGTTTACCCTTTCCAAGTGTAGGACCAAACCCACGTGAACAACCAGTGACCATCTTCGAACATGAAGTCAGCCACCATCAAAGTCTTCATTCCCTCCCTCTCTCTCATCCCTTCACATTTTCGTATCTTGTTGGCTAAACTTGTGTCTCCAATCCAAAACCTTATATAAAGACGTCAAAAAAAAGTGCCAAAACCCAGATCAAGCCCTAATCTAGCCAAGCCTCTTCATGTGTCATTTCTGATCCTAAAGAATGGAATGTTTCCAAACTCAATATCTTCAGAAGCAGCAACGACCATCGTCACCCAAACAGGTCACGACGAAGAGGCTCACTCCAGACCAAGTGAGGCTCCTGGAGCGGACCTTCGCCTCCCACAAGAAGCTCGACCCGGGCCGCAAGCTCCAGCTCGCGGCAGAGCTTGGCGTCCCGCCGAGGCAGGTCGCCATCTGGTACCAGAACCGGCGCGCCCGGTGGAGGACGCAGACCCTCGAGCTTGACAAGGGCGCCCTCCAGCTGAAGCTCGACGATGCACTGGCGGAGAAGCGGAAGCTCGAGCAGGAAGTGGCGTCGCTCCGCCAGGAGCTCGACAGGGCTCGGGAGATGCTCGACGCCGCTCGTGGAGACGGCGGCAGCCACAGTGAGAGCAGCAGGAGCGCTGTTCCTGAGGTTCCGATGAGTTGTGCGTTCAGCGAGGACGATGTCAATTGGTGCGATTGGGACGATCGCAGCAATAAGGTCTTGCGAATGGAGGATCGCGATGACGACGATCTCTACGCCTTTTGGATGTAGACTAATAACGGGTCGCGCTTGGGCTGACGAGAGAGGAGAGGGATCGATCGTCGGCTGACCAAGTTGATCGTAGGGTAATTAATGTCGGACCAAATCGGCCAATGTGTTCTCGAAGAAATTGTATTTTCTATTGGAAGAAAACTCATTGTCATGTATGATCTTGTTTCGCCTTACCAGTGATCACGTCGTGATAGGTTTTTGGAACACTCGGAATTTGGTCATTGTCATCTCATGAACATATATAATAACTTATAAGCCCAATCTCTTATTTATAGATCATATGGGCGTGATAATAGATAGCGAAATGACATTGAAAATAGTGATTGGTCTGTCATGATACGACATCATAAACAGTGATTGATCTGCCATGATAGAACATTAAGATAATGGTTTGTTCGGCATCTTCTACTACATCATTATCCTGTGTTGCTTTAGCCCGGGAGGGTGATTTTCTCTTGGTGATTCTATTCTTCGTTGTCTGACAATTTGACACCATAGCATTCGTGTTCATTGAAATGTCCTCTGTAATGTGATTGAATTGAGTTGCTATTTGATTCTTCAACTTCTGATCTAATTTGCTTCATTATTGCAACATAATCACTTGGTGATCGAACTGCTGCAAGTTGTAATGCTGCCAATGTAATATTTATGTTGGAGAATTGATGCTCTTGATTGAAACATATTTTGGAGATGCGGTATGATATGGACAGTTTGATGGTCAAGCCAATTTAAAATCGACTCTTCTAATGTTTGATGGAGGAAGTTAAAATTATTCCACCATTTGGTTTTGAATTTTCTAATCAGATTTGGGATATTGGTTCTATTTGAGGGGGTATAATATCCAAGTTTCCAAGCTAATACCCGTGAAAGTCGGGCGAAAATGGCCGTGCCTCTTTGTAAAGGCTAGCTTCTTATTTATAGATCGTATGTGAGTGGTAATATATAGTGATGGGACATTATAGCTATATCTATATATATAATTTGCGGGTTACAAAAATAGACATTACTCATCTTCAATTTTAGTTAAATTTTCGCGTGGTGATCGTGTAACTTATAACCCACCAATTAGACCAACGATTGATGTAAATATGAGTTTTGTGCATGGGCAATGGCGTAATTTTAGTGAGGCTAGTTGGGCCTTCGAGAGGGGCCATGGTTGAATGACTAGCATGGGTGAGCCTGAACTAAAGTCATATCAACTAGCAAAGACGAAGAGACGAGAATATATTATTGCCTTGAAAGGTTTTCCCATCGGCTAAATGAGAAGCAAGTTGCAAGTCTTCTTGTTCCTATTGGGATCGTTCCAATTCAAGGTCGGCTGTTTGCTCATCGCATGTTTCGTACTCGAGGAGCCGAAAAGCATTTTGCATGCACAAATGGGGAATGGGCAATGCTAGGGTTTCCGAAATTGACAAGATAAAGCGAAACGATAGTGAATAAGTTAAGAAAAGAAAAAGAAAAAAACACTTGGCGTGTCATTAAAGTTTTTATAATTTGGCAGCTCTTGATGACCGGTTACCATGTGTATCGGGTGTTGAAAAAAGTTGCATCTGTCGTACGTGCCTTGTACAATTTTTACCAATCTATGTAGGCTTCCTTTTCACGATGAAACATGATAGGGAAAAAGCACCGAAGAAGCTATATACTAATTGCATTGATACCAGTTCGATCATGAACTTTTCAATTGGACCAACTTAGTAGTAAATTTTTTTTGCAGTGATATCAATTCAGTCCATTCGGTCAATTTTAGCCATAAATCGCTGACGTTAATGTCACAGGTGCCATGTAGGACGGTCGCCAATATTTTTATTTTATTTATTTTATTATTTTTCCTTTTTTTGTAAAATTATTTTTAAAATTGTCCCCTTTATACGTGTGTACACCACCATAACGCTCCAATTGACGAGAAAACATGACTAATTTCACCGCCAAGTCTGCAGATGCGTACACCAGGGAAGGACCTGAAGCTCGTAAACAGATGATTTTTTTTTTTTGCTCGAATGTGAACAGATACTTGAATCATTTCAAAAATCCAAAGACATGTTGGAAAAACAATAAAAAAAAAGAACAAAATAAAAAATAAAATAAAGATAGGACTTGATGGGTCGCTGGCGACCCTCTCGGCGCCCAATGTGCAAGGAAAAGAACCGAATGAAAAGAAGAAAAAAAGAATAAAAAGGAAAAATTATTTAAAATGCGAATCTCGATGTCAATCGTTCTACATGGCACCGCTGACTTCCACGTCAGTGATCTCCGGCCAAAATTAAGTGACTAGACTGGATTGGTATTAATGTAATAAAGTTTAAGATCAAATTGATCTAATTAAAAAGTTTTGACTAAATTAGTATAAGTGCAATAAGTTTATGACTTTTTTTAGTTTTTTTTTTTTGAAAATGATTGGATGGGAAAGCTTGTTTAAATCTCCCACTTTAACCTCTGGGATCAAGTTGTTTGTGTGAATCAAATTATAAATGGACGGTGTAAATATGAGATTGTTAATTATACATGATCATAGACGGAATGGAAGACTTATGTAATACACCTTATCCGTATATACGTACTTGTTCTTCAACCGCTAAATCACTATCGTGATGTTGTGACGTTGGATGGACTGACCAGAGGGGTTTATGAATGGGCCGAACTTCTCGAATTCGACTAGCATGTTGCTCAAATTGGGCTCTATCTCTATCTTTGATTTTTATTTTTATTTTTTGGTGGGGGTCCTCCTAATCTACCCTCCTCCTGTCTCTCTCGGGGATTTTTCTCTGATCCGGTTTCAATATTTTGACTTCACATTTTTTTAATCAGGATAGGACTTGATCGGATATGATGCGTGATGTGAAATACAAGGATTTTTCTATATCGTCTTCATTTTTTGGTCAATCATAGCCAAAAAAAAAACCCCGAATATTCTCATATCTATATCGTCTTCAAAAATGGACCAAGAGAGATGGTAAGAATATCTGACAATTTACTACTAAAAAAGGTACAAGTGCATGGGAGAAGAAAACCTCCGGCAATCAATCCATGACTATTGTACGATCCAGACTTTCAACAGCAAAGGAGTTCATTGCAGTATTTCAAAGCCATGTGGTCGACCATGATTATAAATGTAAACGGACTACGATAGCATCGATGGAATTTTTCATAGAGCTTTGATGCGAACCAAAGTTACAAGAGGAGGATTAGAAAATGGGGAAAATTGTCAAAAAAGTCCTAAACCTATTGCACTTTTACCGATTTAGTCATAAACCTTTCGATTTTGCCAACTCAGTCCTAAATCTTTTCATATTTTGCCGATTCAGTCATAAACCTTTCGATTTTGCCGATTCAGTCCTAAACATTTTCATATTTTGCCGATTTAGTCCTAAATCTTTTCATATTTTTTCGATTCAGTCCTAAACTTTTTATTTTTTAAAAAATATCTTGGAAATAAATCCAAAAATTATAAAAATTATAAAAATATATATAAATTAATATATATAATTAAAATTTTTTTAAAAATTTAAAAAAATTTAAAAAACGCGTGAGCCCTCGCCGCTACTGCCCCACCATCGCCGGCTCGCTCGTTTTTTTCAACTTTATTTCCAAAATATTTTTAAAAAAATTAAAAAGTTTAGAACTAAATCGTAAAAATATGAAAAGATTTAGGACTAACTCACCGTTGCTAGCCGGTGAGGGGCCTAAACTTTTTAATTTTTTAAAATATTTTGGAAAAAAAGCTGAAAAAAAAAGAAAAAAAAACCGACGATACCCCTCGCCGGCCATTGGCAACAATGGTGGGGTGGCGGTGCTGAGTTAGTCCAACATATTTTCATATTTTTACGATTTAGTCTTAAATTTTTTAATTTTTTTTAAAATATTTTGGAAATAAAGCTGAAAAAATGGGCAAGCCGGCGATGGTGGAGCAGCAGCGGCGAGAGCTCACTCGTTTTTTTAATTTTTATTTTTAATTTTTTTTAAATTTTTAATTTTTTTTAAATTTTTTATTTTTTTTTTAAATTTTTTATTTTTTTTATTTTTTAAATATATATATTTTATAATTTTCTTATAATTTTTTAATTTTCGGATTTATTTCCAAGATATTTTTTAAAAAATAAAAAGTTTAGGACTGAATCGAAAAAATATGAAAAGATTTAGGACTAAATCGGCAAAATCGAAACATTTATGACTAAATCGGTAAAATATGAAAAGGTTTAGGACTGAATCGGCAAAATCGAAAGGTTTAGGACTAAATCGGCAAAATATGAAAAGGTTTAGGACTGAATCGGCAAAATCGAAAGGTTTAGGACTAAATCGGCAAAAGTGCAATAGGTTTATGACTTTTTTGACAATTTTCCCTTAAAAAATGTCATTTTCAAATTGGCTTTATTCATTTAAAATAAGGTTAGTACCATGAAAAACTTCAACTGACATGCCTGTGCATTTGTAATAAATTTACTCTAAACTATTTTTTCAACAATAAAAAATTTCAAACTAATATATTTACGATAAATTTACCTTAAATTAATTATTTTGATCACCAAAAACCTCAAACTAGTACACAAGTGATGAATTTGCCTTTCGTTAAATTTGATTAATATCAAGAAAAAATCTCAAATTAATACATTGTGAGAAATAGAGAGTAAAAATCTTAAACGTATACTTCTGATAATCACCACGTATCATCCAAATCAGCAATTTGATGGTAAAATGGTAAAATTTAATGAAAACCAATATAAGGTGTCACAAGTGTATCAATATTGGATAAATTTATCAAAGGTGTATTAGTTTAAGGTTTTTTGTTGTTTAAAAATTTTTTTGAGATAAATTTGTCACAAGTGTATCGATTTAGGATTTTTTCATGATATTAAACCTTTAAAATATGAATTCTTATGCTTTAACTCTTTTATTATTTATTTTCTCATTCTTTTCCATTATTTTGAAAATTTTGTTGAATAACAACCTATACTTGCATACCTGAAAGACTTCGTAATACATAGAAATACTAAATGCATATATAGACAATATACAGTATAAAAATCAAAAAATTTGAACATGTAGCTAAAAGTAGAAATAAATATAAAAATAATATTATTTTTATATTTATTTCTACTTTTAGCTATTTTTATTTTGTTTTATTATTCAAAATTTAACTTTTTCTAGAATTCAATATTATATATGTGATATAGAAAATCCTATCCACTTCATCACATCCCCATATAAAATATATTCATTCGGATTTTCGTTTATGTCCGGCTTTATTAGGGGTGGCCACGGTTCTGAACCGGACGGTTCTGGTTTCGGTTCGGAATCGGCGGTTTCGGGCCGGTTCCGGTTCCGAACCGGCCCGATTTTTTAAGTAATAAAAATTTCAAATAAAATTTTACAAAATTATAATTAAACTTAGAGGGAAAAAAAAAGGGAGAGAAAGGGCTTGACTTAATAAATTATCATTAAGTGCCTACATATCTTCTTAGGGATAGAAGAATCAAAGCCCATGTAGTTCTTTTACCTTTGATAACCCCATACTTACCTCATCGTCAATCATTGCTTCCGGCGGTGGTTCCCGTCATGGTGCTCGCTCCATCATCGAAAAATTCAGTTTCTACGTTGCGATCCATCTCTTATTGTCGATATTGAGCCTTCGTCTAATCATCGACACAAGCTTGAGCCTCCACAGACTGCGCAGATAATCTTGAATGGTGATCGTCCAAAATGTTGCCTCCAGCGTTAAAAGCTTGTTCAACCGCAACTGTTGGACAAGGAGTTGCTAAAACCTGTCTAGTGATGATAGAGAGAATTCGATATTGACTCGAATACTCCTTCCACCACTCTAAAATTTGAAAATCTATGCCACTTGCAAATGAGTTAATCTCAAAGTTAGTGCTTAAATAGTGATCAAATTCAGAAATATCAGTGCGTCCCCTTTGTCTTTTTTGCCTACTTATTAGCATTTTATACCCTCTACTCATTTTACCTTCGCTCTCGTTTTCTACGCGACTAAATTGAGAAGAAGATCCAATATCAGTTGCGTTATATCTAATATAATAATCATTATATAATGCTACTATTGAGTTGCTAACTATCCCTTTTAATAAATTAATATCTAATTCTATTTCTAAATGAAGACATCCATAATACATAGTCAAAAAATCTTTTACGCCTTTTAATTTCGTACGTGGATCGAAAACAAAAGCAACCAAATAAATAAAAGGAGTATGTTCATAATAAGTTAGCCATTTTGATTTCATTGCCTTAATAGTTGCACCTAATTGTTCATCGTCTTCGTATTCTTCAAAAACACAAGCAATATTAACACACTCTATTATAAATAAATGAGTTGTATGATAATAAACACAAGATAAAGTATAAGTTGCATCATTGAAAACTTTTAAAAAATCTAAAATTTTTTGGCAAATATCCCAATGTTGTGGTAATAACTCAAGTTGAGGAATATTAGTCGAAATAAATGCACATAATAAATCTTTATATCTTTAAGCAATTCGTACGTGGAATTCCAACCAGTTGGAACATCTCTTGAAAATCTTCTTGGCCTTTTTCCATATTGTTTACAATATTTACACCAATCTTTCATAATTTTGGGATGTCTCCATAAATATTAGATTGCTATTTTTATTGGGTTGAGAGAAACGTTAAGAGTTTGCAAACCTTCTTGTACACTTAAGTTTAAAACATAACAAGAACATCTAACATGAAAAAATTCTCCACCAAAAGTGAGTTTACAAAGTTTTTCCAACTCTTCAATAGAAGCGGTATTTGCCGCGGCATTATCAAAACCAATAAAAAAACTTTTTTAACCAAACAACATTCTTCTAAAACTTGTCTAATTAATCTATAAATATTAATTGTCGTATGTCTATCATCAAAAACTCGAAATGCAATAATTCTTTTTTGAATATTCCAATCGTCATCTATCCAATGACACGTAATGCCCATATAAGAATGAATTTGCCAAGAATCGATCCAAACATCGCTACATATATGCACACGTCCATTATAACATAAAAAATATTTTTAATTCTTCTTTTCCTTTTTTATACAAATTAAAAATTTGGCGTTTAAGGGTATTTTTAGAAATGGGTTTTGCTTGTGGAGCACATGCATTTTGTATAAAATTATTAAAACCAAATTTCTCACCAAAATTAAATGATAAATGTTCTACAGCCGTAAATCTAGCTAATTCTTCTTTATAAACATTTTCGCTATAACGGAATTGAAGGGAAGACCTAATTCCCAAAAATTCTTGCGGAAAAGCATGCCCAGAAATATTGAGACACCGATCGAAGGCTACGTCACAGAAAACGGATCGTACCTTATTGTTCACGGACTAAGAGCCAACTTTGCACTGATATCGCTTCGTCGGAGAGGCGTCGTCGAGAGAGAGTGTTTTTGGGAGAACCAAGGGTTTCGTTCAGTGAGAGCGTCGTAGAGAATACAACGTCAGTTTTTTTTTTTCTCTCTTCAATAACTGATAGGGGGATATCACGTAACATGATTTTCTCCTTTTTTCAAATAAAAAGATAACTGCTAGGTAGTTATCCTCTGGTGGTAGGGTGTGTTTGCCCGCATGGGCGCACACCCTAACTATTATACACCAACATCTCCCACTCGCCCATGTAGGGCAAACAGTTCCCACAAGTCCACCAAGAACTAACAAATTTCACTTGCCCACTGAGGGCTAATTGTGACTCTCTCATCTTTGCAAAGTTCATACTGACAAATAGTCTGTGTGACCAGCATACTCCGAGAGCTCGTTGCTATACATCTGTTAGGAGTATATAGCAGCTCAAACTAGACATGACAATTCAGAGCAGATTCAGTATGCAGTGCCCTAGATCGATCATTCACATTTACTCTCTCTTGATCTCTTTAAAATAATATATGTTGTATTCACAATTATGATTAAGTACAAAACAATCATAATTGACCGGTCTGTGAATACCAACTGTAATGTGAGTCAAAGATATATCGATCTTCCTCTTTCCTTATGTTGACACTTGATTTTTAATCATTTTTTCTATTGCTAAAGTAATAAAAAATCCATAAAAATTCATAAAATTGAAAAATCAACTTTGGGAACCTTAGCCAAGCCTAGGGAACGAATTTTGACCAAAAAATAATTTTTCATATTATATATATTTTAATTTTTTTAAAAAAATACAAAAATATTTGAAAATTTTGGAAAAATAACATTTGAGGCCAAAAAATACACAAAGATAGTTAATATTTTTATTTTAAATCTATTTTCATATTGGCCATCGCAAATTCAGAAAAATCCAATTCGAGTCACGTGTTCCTTCACGAGTATAATCTCGAATCGGGCCTAAAAAAATTTAATTTGAGTCAACTTATTTTTAACTTTCACTTTTTATGAGTTGTGACATTGTCTTCTAATATTTTAAATTTTCATCTTGGCCCAATTATACCCAGAATGACTTAATTTTGCAAAAGGGTTTTAATTAAATTATGCATTATTTTCAGCGATAAGAAATGAGCTTAAATTTGACATGTGGTAAATTTTGGTGTGTCAAAAATTGTGAGGAGATTTGGACTTAAAGAAATATATTTTTTTCAGGGACTGAATTGTAAATACTTAAAATTCAAGGACTATAGTGCAAATACCTAACTCTTGAAGGATTATTTTACAAATAATAAAAAGAAGAGTTAGTGGATAAATTAGAATAGAGAAGGGAAGATGAAGAAGAGGAGATGAAGAAGAGAAGTTGGAGAAGAATGGATGGAGAAAATAAGATAAGAATAGAGAAGGGAAGATGGAGATGTGTCGCGACCCTCTAAAAAAAATTTTAAATTTTAAAAAGGGGTTAACGGATTATTAGGTTAATTAGATTTGACTAACCTAACGCGGACCCTCCCAAGCCCTACCGAATCGCAACTTTGGTTTTTGTTTAAATGATTTTAAAATTTGGAGTCGCCACTAATCGTTCTTGGTAGGTCGATTAGAAACCTAAATAAATTAGCGGGAGAACTAATTTATTCCTGCGAACCAGAGATTAGGAGCTCGGGGACTTGGTTACACTAGTTAATTAAAACTAATGCCCTTTCGGTACCTTAATTTCATGGATATCCTAATTCGGCAACTCAGGCTTGGTTTATTCCTAAGGCTATAGTAGGGTATTCTCTTTTGTGTTTTCACTTTTTAAATAGGATGCATGGATGGTATATATTTTTATTTGTTATATTTTTTTAAGTGTTAAAGATTCCCTGAAGCCGAAAGAAGGAGTGTGTTAACGACTTCTGTGCAGTATTACAACCTACTTATCTTTTGGGTCTGATGATTCAAAAATTAAATTATAGGAAGTACATGACAGTGAATAAACACCTCCAATGGGAGGCCTAGCATTGGCTTGGCTCTTCCCTTTGGGATTTAAGGTACAGGTATTTAAGTTGCAAGTATTTAAACTACTGTAAGTAAAAACCTCCAATGGGAGGCTAAGCATTGGCTTGGCTCTTCCCTTTGGGATTTAAGGTACATGTATTTAAGTTGCAGGTATTTAACTACTGTAAGTAAAAACCTCCAATAGGAGGCTAAGCATTGGCTTGGCTCTTCCCTTTGGGATTTAAGGTACATGTATTTAAGTTGCAAGTATTTAACTACTGTAAGTAAAAACCTCCAATGGGAGGCTAAGCATTGGCTTGGCTCTTCCCTTTGGGATTGAAGGTACATGTATTTAAGTTGCAAGTATTTAACTACTGTAAGTAAAAACCTCCAATGGGAGGCTAAGCATTGGCTTGGCTCTTCCCTTTGGGATTTAAGGTATAGGTATTTAAGTTGCAGGTATTTAACTACTGTAAGTAAAAACCTCCAATGGGAGGCTAAGCATTGGCTTGGCTCTTCCCTTTGGGATTTAAGGTACAGGTATTTAAGTTGCAGGTATTTAACTACTGTAAGTAAAAACCTCCAATGGGAGGCTAAGCATTGGCTTGGCTCTTCCCTTTGGGATTTATGGTGCAGGTATTTAAATTGCGGATGGACTTTGTCCTCTCCATTCTAGGGTATGAATTCTTTAAAATAAAATACAACGAATTGATTCAACAATTTGAAATTTGTGCGCGCTTGAGGACTCCTCCAAGCCGATTTTGTGCTTCCATAGGGTTGACCATTGATATAAAGCTGCGGCTTCCTGACATAAAATAGAGTAAAATGTCAGTATACAAAATATGTGCTAATCTGCACCTAAAACCAGAAGAGTGGAAAGAGTACTTATCTCCCATTTTTTTGGGAGGGATTTCTATAATTGATTTTCGCTCTCTATGTTCCCAATATAGAGAGTTTCTTTTGAATTAAGAGGGACTTTTAGTCACAGATCAGTTGAGAAATCGGTGGACAGCTTAGGAGCTTGTCTGGGCCGATTTTTGCATATCTACGAGATTTTTGCTGTTGACGTAGAGATATCCTTCTCCTGACATAAAATATGGGAAAAAAAAAGAGGAGATGGAGAAAGTATATACAATTTTTGCTAATTTGCGAGTAAAACCATAAATAAATGAATAAATAATAACACTTAGCTCGAATTTGCTTGCTCGTTGACGAGGATGAACTCTTGATTTATATTAATCGATGAAGGAATTTGTGATGATAACCCCTAGCTTTAAACTCCCATCATCTTCAAAATTCTCTCTCTTTTGGTATTTTCTTTCTCTCGAATTTTTCTTCAATCTTCCAAAACTCTCTCAAACATCCAAAATTTTCTCTCCAAAAAATTCTCCCAAACACTTCAAATTTTCTCTCTCAAGAATCCTTTCTCAAGCTCACTTCTTCCTCCTTTTATAACCTACTCATCTATCTCCCATTCTAATTTTTCCACTAACTCTATCTCCCATTCTAATTTCTCCACTAACTCTTCTTCATTTTCATCTTCCATTCTCCATCTCTATCTCACATTCTAATCTCTCCACTAACTCTTCTTCATCTTCATCTTCCCTTCTCCATATTTATCTCCCATTCTAATTTCTCCACTAACTCTTCTTAATCTCCATCTTCCCTTCTCTATTCTTATCTTCCATTCTAATTTCTCTACTAACTCTTCTTCATCTCCATCTTCCCTTCTCTATTCTTATCTTATTTTCTCCATCCATTCTTCTCCAACTTCTCTTCTTCATCTCCTCTTCTTCATCTTCCCTTCTCTATTCTAATTTATCCACTAACTCTTCTTTTTATTATTTGTAAAATAATCCTTCAAGAGTTAGGTATTTGCACTCTAGTCCTTGAATTTTAAGTATTTACAATTCAGTCCTTGAAAAAATATATTTCTTTAAGTCCAAATCTCCTCACAATTTTTGACACACCAAAATTTACCACATGTCAAATTTAAGCTCATTTCTTGTCGCTGAAAATAATGCATAATTTAATTAAAGCCCTTTTGCAAAATTAAGTCATTCTGGGTATAATTGGGCCAAGATGAAAATTTAAAATATTAGAAGACAATGTCACAACTCATAAAAAATGAAAGTTAAAAATAAGTTGACTCAAATTAAATTTTTTTAGGCCCGATTCGAGATTATACTCGTGAAGGAACACGTGACTCGAATTGGATTTTTCTGAATTTGCGATGGCCAATATGAAAATAGATTTAAAATAAAAATATTAACTATCTTTGTGTATTTTTTTGGCCTCAAATGTTATTTTTCCAAAATTTTCAAATATTTTTGTATTTTTTTAAAAAAAATTAAAATATATATAATATGAAAAATTATTTTTTGGTCAAAATTCGTTCCCTAGGCTTGGCTAAGGTTCCCAAAGTTGATTTTTCAATTTTATGAATTTTTATGGATTTTCTATTAATTTTCGAAAATAAATAAATAAATAATACGTAAAAATACTGAAAATATGAAAAATCGTTTTTTGGTCAAAATTGGTTCCCTAGGCTTGGCTAAGGTCCCCAAAGTTGATTTTTCAATTTTATGAATTTTTATGGATTTTTTATTACTTTAGCAATAAAAAAATGATTAAAAATCAGGTGTCAACAGCTGCCCCTCTTTGAAAGGAAGCTCGGTAGAGGTTCATTTCAAAGACGAGATGACACCTGGATTCTTATCGACTCAATACAAGGAAATAAAAAGAGTCGTGACATGATGGTTCCACTGAAAATGAAATGAGAACCTAAGGATTCGTTATATAAAAAAACTTTAGGGTGGTTGAACCTGAACCCGTATGGTGGATCAACCCATGGTAGATTCCTAATAAAAGGATTCTACTGATTAAAAATTGAATTAAAATTTGACCCGTATGGTGGGTCATACCATTTGACCCGTATGGTGGGTCGTACCATGGTAGATTCCTAATAAAAGGATTCTACTGATTAAATTTTGATTGAGATTTGACCCGTATGGTAGGTCACCCCATGGAGATACCTGTAAGAAGGACTTGGTGCCTGTAGAAAGGACTTGGTGCCTGTAGAAAGGACTTGGTGCCTGTAAAAAGGACTTGTGCCTGTAAGAAGGACTTGATTTGCCTGTAAGAAGGACTTGATTTGCCTGTAAGAAGGACTTACTTTGCCTGTAAGAAGGACTTTGTGCCTGTAAGAAGGACTTGCTTTGCCTGTAAGAAGGACTTGATTTGCCTGTAAGAAGGACTTTGTTTTGCCTGTAAGAAGGACTTACTTTGCCTGTAAGAAGGACTTTGTGCCTGTAAGAAGGACTTGATTTGCCTGTAAGAAGGACTTTGTTTGCCTGTAAGAAGGACTTTATGCCTGTAAGAAGGACTTGATTTGCCTGTAAGAAGGACTTTGTGCCTGTAAGAAGGACTTTGTGCCTGTAAGAAGGACTTGATTTGCCTGTAAGAAGGACTTGTTTTGCCTGTAAGAAGGACTTGATTTGCCTGTAAGAAGGACTTGATTTGCCTGTAAGAAGGACTTTATGCCTGTAAGAAGGACTTGATTTGCCTGTAAGAAGGACTTTGTACCTGTAAGAAGGACTTGGTTTGCCTGTAAGAAGGACTTTGTGCCTGTAAGAAGGACTTGGTTTGCCTGTAAGAAGGACTTAGTTTGCCTGTAAGAAGGACTTTGTACCTGTAAGAAGGACTTGATTTGCCCGTAAGAAGGACTTTGTACCTGTAAGAAGGACTTGGTTTGCCCGTAAGAAGGACTTTGTGCCTGTAAGAAGGACTTGGTTTGCCTGTAAGAAGGACTTAGTTTGCCTGTAAGAAGGACTTAGTTTGCCTGTAAGAAGGGCTTGGTGTACCTCAAAGGGTACCATTCTGAAATCTGGGGAGACCAGGAATCCTGCAGAAGCTCAAACCCAAATTATATTCTCCTGTCGCTTTAGGAATAAACCAAAGAGGCAGAGATTAAAAGGTCTCGAACATTTCTGTTCTTGAGACAAATCATGCTTTATTGAAGAAGGTGGATACCTGTATGTACCGCAATGGATTCGAGTACCCCAACAACCGTCAGAATTCATTCTCTTGAAAGGTTCAGGTTGAAGATATACTTACCTGAGAATTTGGAAAAAATGCTTGGTGGCTTCTCGACAACCAGGCTTGTTCATTCAATAATCGCCGAATGAACTTCAAGACTTTGGAAGGTAACTCGAACACCGGGAATGTGTTGCCTGTCAGGCAATGTCAGAGGTAACATGTGCAAGCATTTTCATCAATGCGTTCATTGGTTCATGCAAAATTGTTCTGCTAAGTTTGCCATGATTAAAGGCAGTCTGTGTAATAACTCATGATGCAATCGATCAATATATGGATCATGTATTGCATTACCACTTCTGTTTAAGGAGGTTCTTATAGTACGAACACCTCGAATGTAATCTGAATGGGGGACTTCATTCCGAAAAGGGCTTTCTTTCACTCTGGAGAAAAGCTGTTTATCTGTAGATTAAAATGTTAGACCTGTGTGGAAATGGTTTGCCTTTCCTCATCCTGTTATGCCCCATTTTGCACATTTGACGTCTCCTATGCAGTTTATGCTCTAAGTTGAAGTCGGTAAATTAAACATGCGGAATAGTCATACATAATTCATGAAATGTGTAAACACAATGCCGATGTGACAATTTTTAGCATCATGTGTGTTTATATAATGTGCAAACATGGGCGGATTTGAATTGCCCCTGGTATATGGGTGGATCGAACAAATTGGGAAGCCCACTCCTTATGTCGAGGAGCAGTTTGTCCCAAACTTTGCCCCTGCGCGATGAAGCATATGGGTGAGGGAGCATTTCGGTTGGTTTAATGACAGCGACCGCCATGGTTTAGCGGTTGAATGCCCCTGCAAAAAGCAGAGAAATTATTCTTGAAATCAAACGAGATAAGGAAGACATATTTGCTTTTTCGCTTCAGAGCTTGTGATCAATTTGCCCCATTTTTCACCAAAATAGATCTTGTCAGATGATCATAATTTTCTTTTGGATTTGTCTCCTTCAACATGTTAAATGTTAGTGTAAATATTTCCTGTAAAAAGAAAAAGAGACATATCAGCCAGTATTAAAAGGGATAAATTGAAAACGATACTGATTTACCCTTCATCTTGAATGTCTTGCACGAGTCTTTTACCAGTTTTGTTGGATTGAATTTTCCTCGACTTTTGTTGGGCGCCTCACCATTATGAGAAGACTATGGTAAAATACTGACTTTGATATTACTCGTCGAGTATTCCTGTTTGTAAAAAAGAAATGCACAAAAAGTTGTTTCAATTATTTATAATACATACAACATTTCCCACCCTTGGGGATCGAACTCGGGATATTTCGGACCTACTATCATCCCCCATACCATTCGGTCCATTGGACCGTAGGTGTCCATGGGGCTATCCTTTCAAAGGTTAATCTTTGGGGATAAAACAGCCCTGTTGTATCACCTTGGGCCATGTTACGGTATTTCTCGAGGTAATTTGCAATCCCTGTTAAGAATGGAATAAGACAATTCAAGACTTGAGATGATTATGTGCACATTAGAACGATACAGAATTACCCATTTCTGAGATTGTTCGCGTCTTTCGCTTGTACTTTCCTTTGTCCGAAGCTGTCTATCCCGTGGTAATGCCCATGAGTTGATTTGCCCCCAAATTTTATCCAACCTGTATTCGGATATGATTGCGTTCTCGAGTCGATTTGCAATTTCCTGAGAATAGAAGGGGCTTAATTTTAAAACTTGGAGCAACTGAGGGTAAATTGAAACGATACGGAGTTACCCTTCAGGTTTATGCAGATTTTCACTCGCCATCAATTCGTCGCGAGGTTGGTGAGGTGGCGGATTCGAGCATTTAATAGGGGGAAGTCGGATTATTACTCCTTGCTTTTACACATTCACAAAAGCAGAAAAACACATCACGCAAGGAAATAAAACACATTCACTCATTCAGGATTAGTTCCGCTTCCTCTGCAGGCTCTCCCATGATCAGCTGGCTTCATCCCAAATTAGGTATGCATCGGCCATATTGAAGGTCTCGTGGTCACTGGCTGAACAAGTGCATCACAGTCCCGATGCTTTACCGATATCAAACTGGTTGATTATGGCGAAAAGATCATCATCAATGTCCGCTTGGTGGTGATCTGTCCCTTCTTCCTCGGGAGGTATTGATGCTGATCCAGTATCATTGGTCCTTTTGTACCCTCCTCCAACAGAACTCGATCCTGTTATAAACTGGTCTAACTCACCTCTTAAACGTGCATTTTCGATCCTCAGATCATACATTTCATCGAGGGTGAGGAGGAGGCTATTGCAGTTGGGGCAGGTGGCGGAGTCAAAAGTCTCTTTATACATCTTGTTTTCCGCTCGGAGGTTTTCATTTTCAACTCTTAGAAACTCGGCTTCGTTGTGCTCATGACGAGCCTTCATTCGGGTTCGCCTATTTTGAAACCAGAACTTGATTTGCAAAGGTTCAAGTCCTAACTCTTGACTCAGTTCCATTTTCTGTTTGCCGTCTGGCATAGGGCATGTTCTGAAGAAATCCTCAAGCCTTTATACCTGCTCCTTAGTATGGCAACGGTAACGCTTCTTTTGACCCTTACCGTTATTATCCTTATCTTTACTGAGATTTTGGACGTCGTCGGCGGAAGAGCCAGGCTCCATAGGCTCGATCCCAAACATGGCTTCGAACTCTTCCTCTCCCATATTTAGCAGGCAATGATAGCTCTCGGGAGTATTGGGTTGAGACATCTTTGATTTGGTTGATGATTTCTCAAGATTTGCTACTCGTTTCCGGTGTTTTCACTCTCTTTGAATTTTTCTGAGCGATTGCCTATGCCTTAAGACCCTCTTCCGAGCATGGCGTCTCTTTTAAAATTAAACGTGGGTTTAGCAACTGTATTGCTTCTTCCAAGGGTCCGGCCTTTCTCAATCCTCTTTTCTTATCGTGTCTCTTGCTCGGCTCGTCTCCTTCCATCTTTTCGTGATAGGGCCCCTTGTTGTTGTCTCCACCGTCAATTTGCTGGCGAGTTCTTCAATAAAGACGAGTCGTATCTCTTTTCTGCCGAAAATGTCTTTGTCTCCCACTCAGCTTATTTTTTATCTTTTCTTTTTCAAAGTAGTGGCGTCCCGTTTAGCTTTGCCGTAGAGACGTCGGATTTGCTTGGCTGGAGATTGGAGACGAGTAGCGGAGGTGATACTGATAGGGAATGTTAGACAGGAAAATCTGGCCAGTAGAGACTTCCCCTGCAAAAATGAAAGAGAATGCGGCAGTATATGTTCTTCATATTCTAGAAAAATTGGAACGATACTGTTTTACCCTTGTGTGTACTTCTATTGAATTTGAATTGAGGAAGTTCCTTCATTTGGACTGGATTGAATTGTATGTCCCGAGTTGCCCTTCACTTTGAGCTTGCCACGTAAGTGCTTTGCTTAGTTGGGCCTTATTTTCTTTCGGGTTGCCTTGGACCATCATCATTTTCTATGCCATCGGGTCCGTGGACCGGAGGGCTCCTTTAATTTGAAGGTTACCTTCGAGGCAAATGAGTCCTATCGCGTTCCATTGGGTCATTTCATTTTGCGACACTCTTGAGGCACTTTGCGATTCCCTGGGTGAGAATGGAACAAATCCAAGTTAGCATTTTGCAACGATTGAGGGTAAATTGGAACGACACACAATTACCCGTCTTCGAGCTCGCCTGGGCATTTCACTTGAAATTTCCCTACGTGAGGCCATTCAACATTTCTCATTATAGCAGTCAGCGACGTTACCACAAATTGATCCGCCCTAAATCTAGCATAAAAAGGGATTCACGCATTCGACGGGATAAAAAAAAATAAATAAATTGCCCCCTTGTCCCTGAATTAAATCGAGACACCTAGAAAGCTGGAAAATATCATACGCAGGGGAATTAAGCATGAAATAAAATGTGCACTTATTCAAGGTCAGTTCTGCCTCTCCTGTGGCTCTTCGATAATCAGCTAGTCTCGTATTGGTTCGGGTGTGGATGATCGATGTTTGAGAGTCCCTACTCACTGGCTCCTGATCGCGGCTTGGGACGTCTGTCAACCCTAAACTGGTTGACCAGGGCAGTAAGCTCATCATCTGGGTAATCTCTTGAACCTTCCAGCAACTGATGCTCGAATTGGGCATTGTTGTTGGCAAATGCTGGCGATAGATTTCTCATTCTGTCCTCGCCATGAGCAATTTGACTTCTCGTGCTGGAGCCTTCATCATTACTCGAGAAAGTGTGGGGATCACCAACTGTCCTGCTGCCAAAAACTCCTTCCATTCGAGGATTAAAGAAGTGGAAGTGCTCAGGATAATTTCTTGTCTGATTCTCTGGCTGCGCAGGCGCGCTGATCATGGGATGAATTCTAGCCACGGGTTGGTGCTCAGACCAAGGAGTCTGAATACACTGCCCCTGCGGTCTATACTCTTGAAGAGCATTAGGGTGATTCTGGGGGATACTTTGATTAACGCCTGGAGGATTGATGGCACGGCTACTGGCTTGGTTGATGATGGGAAGTGGCTCGCCCCATGCTAACCCGCGGAACTTATGGTGGCGAGGAGACTCGACATTCAGGCTTGGATCAGTCCCGCCTTGGTTTTCTTGATTCTGAGCTGCATTGTGTTCTCTCACCCTTTTTCTGTACTTCTGAAGATGACTCGAAACATTTGCTTTAGTGAGTCCCTCTACGTTCATAATTTCCAGTATATGTTGCGGCCGTGCCGAATCGATTCCTACCTGTTGAACTGCATTAACAAACATACGATGCAGCTCGGGAGACCAACTCATCTTCTTTCTCCAGTTGCTTGGAACAAAATTGAAGGCTTGATGCTTGTTCTCATGGTCGTGCAATTGCTTCCTTACCACATGCTGCCATATGTTTTGAAGCATCTGAACCCTAACTGGTTTCGTTACGACGTCTTGGGCCCCATTTAAGACAGCCTTCATTATGGCTTGCTGATCATCGCTTGCCGATATTACGAGGACTGGCATGTTTAATTTAGAATTGATGACTTCCAAGAGAGTGAAAACATCCATGTCAATCCCTACCATGGCGGTGATGACGATATCAAACGGGTCACTACTCCTCCTTAATATCTCTAAGGCCTCTGTCGCCTTTGCTTGAGCTACAACCTTATACCGGCATTTTCTTAATACGGTAACAAGGATTGACAGAGAGACTGGATTACCGTCAATGGCCATGACCAGTAGACCCTCAGGGTAAGGAACTTCATCAGCTTTGACCAGGGTTGAACATGCGCCCGTTCCCCTAATACTCGACATATTTCTGGATCTAGGACTGCCGATTCGAGACCGCCTCGGGATGTCTTCTCGGACTTGAGGGATCACGAGATCGTTGATGCCTTCTCGTAACAGGCTTTGAAAGCCGATGCTTTGATGGTGAAGGTTTTGAATTCCTCTCCCGCGAGAACTCCTTCCTCTCTATCTTTCTCCTGCGAGTTCTTGCGAATGAACTCTGACTATCAAATGGGAACAAGTTCTCTCTCTGGCAATAGCAACGACTTCCCTCTTCACGGGCAGCGCTATTAGATTTTCCGAGGGAGAAAATCTGATATTCAGCTTTTGATCAAAGGGGAAATCCTTGTTTCTCGCTCAGTTTGTCTTCTTTTTTCTTTTCGTGATAGAAAGCCCCTGTCAAGATCTCCACCGTCGATTTACTGGCGGGTCCTCCAATGAAGACAAGTCGTATCTCCTTTTCGCTAACGTTTGCCGTGTCTTCCACTCAGCTCATCTTTCCGTCTTCTTTTTCAAAGTGGCGGTGTCTCGTCAAACTTTCTGCGGAGATTTCGGACTCGCTTAGCTCGCAGTCGCCATCTGATGGGAATTCGAGCCAACGAGGGTAGTGCCAATAGAGAATGGTAGATAAGAGAAATCTTGACTGGTTGATACCGTCACTATGAAATCAATATTTACTTCAAAGCAGATTACCATCTTCGCATTCCGCTCATCTGCCTCACCTCTCTCCCCCTTTTTTTCGTATTCTGCTTTCAAAAATGGCCAATTCTCCTAACCATACCTTATCCGCCGAAGTCCTAGCTGGGTGGGAGAGACTCTACAATCTTCTTGGTAGAGGTTACGCTCATATAGCCAAAAACTCTACCGTTGAGGCTGAAATCCTCGGTTTATTTAGGACCGTGGACGCTGCTTCTGTTGAGGGTACCCAACTAGGGAAGGAGTACCGGAACTTCTCGACCCTCTTCATCAATTTTCTAGCTGCTTATAACCGTGCTTATGAGACGGTCCTTGTGACCGCCGTCGTGAAAGCCCGTTACCGAGACCGGCACGAGCGTCTGGCAACAGTTACGTTTGTGGCTGATAATCACAAAAAGGCCCTCAAGTTTGCCAACGATCAGCTTTCGTGGCTGGTTCGTGAGAGGGGAAAGTTGGTGGACCGTCTGGCCTTGGTCCGAACTTACGCCGAACAGGAGCCAGGCAATATTGTGATGAGGTGTAAATGTGGTTGGCTGCAGGAGAGACTTGATGACATTACGGCAGACATTGCTTTCGAGAGGGCAGCGGTTCCGGACCTGGAGTTTGCCGTTGAGCATTACGAGGCCACTATGGCCCAGGTTAAAGAGAAGTGCGATCGCCTCTTCTTTAGGCTCGCGGAGCTTGATCCCGAGAGCGCCCGGTGCATCCAGAGCATCAACTGTTTGGAGAGTCAGTTGAGCTCTTTCGTAATGGTCATCAGGGCCCAGTTTGGCTTTACCTTTCCTCCCCAGTGAGTTGTTGTAATACTCTTTGATGAATGGAATGAAAGAAAAGCTTCACGTGTTTTGTTTTGTTTTGTTTTTTTTAATTTTCCTGCTATCGTTTCTTCCGCATAGCATAACAGAACGATTTGAGGTACCGAAGATGTCGAGGCTTAATGTTCTTCTTGATGTTCTTGTTTAATTGCTCCAGACGATGATATCGAGAACATTGATGATGGGTTCGGCGGTGGCCCCCACTATCCATCTTGAGATCACGAACAATAACGCTATGACAACTCGATCAGTGCGCTGGTAGTAAATCCGGCCACCTGTTGTGTGCCCACTTTTATCCATATTTTGTTTCTTTCGGCGTCCACTTGCTCGTGTCGGTCGCCTGTAGCGTCGGGAGAAATTCCTGTGGGCCACGTTCATTAATAGAACCTCGGTCCTCTAAAGCCCTCCGTATGTTTCGGATAAGAGGAAATTTTAAGACCGGTCTCTAGTTGATTTGATCAGGTAAAGGCATTTGTTTCATGGGTTCTGATTATATAATCCATATTGTTTTTCAAAAGACGCGGGATCCTCTGCAATACATTAAATATGCCCCCATGTTTAATCAGTATAAATCCACCGTCATATCAGAATACACTGCCCATACAAGTTTACGGATTGACACAACTTTGTCTGTCAAAGATGGACAATGTTCGTTTGCCCCCCAGAATTAACGGTTGAAGCCTCGGTGTTTTTCGTCTTTTGGTATTTTTGAAGATGATTCTTGATATATTATTGAACTTAATTTTTACACCCGTCTGGGGTATCTAGGATCTCCCTGCAAAAGAAAAGGATATAATTAGTATGCGACACAAGAAATGTCGGTCCATGATCCTATATTAGTCTAATTTGATTTTTTCTATTTTATAGAGAAATCAAAAGAAAAAAAAATTTCCTTAGGAAGAAATGGGTTAATTTCTGATACAGAATTTTTTTCAGATTTATTATTCTTTTTTTTATTTTTTTAAAGGAATGTGACAAAGTCTCTTGACGTTTACTAAAATTTTTGAAGGAATTTCCTTTTTATCAAAATAAATTTTCAGAGGTAAATTTGTCAGGAAAATTTTATTTTTATTGAAGCAGGAAAAACATGACAGAAATCCTTTATTGGTTAACGAAATTCCCCCGAGACATTAGTCTAATTTTATTTAGAGAAACTTTTCTTAGAAAAACATGAGCGAATTTCTCGAAAAGAATTTTTGTTGCAAGTTTTTATAATTTGAAAGAATGTGATAAAATCACTTGATGTTTTTTTTAAAGGAATTTTTCTTTTTATCGAAATAAATTTTCAGAGGAAAATTTGTCGGGAAAATTTCATTTTTATTGGAGAGAAAAAAACATGACAAAAATCTCTTATTGATCAATTAGTCTAATTTTATTTAGAGAAAATTTTCTTAGAAAAACATGAGCGAATTTCTCGAGAAGAATTTTCTTGCAAGTTTTTATAATTTGAAAAATGTGATAAAATCATTTGATGTCTACTAGAGTTTTTTTTTTTAAGGAATTTTTCTTTTTATTGAAATTTTCAGAGGAAAATTTTTTCAAGAAAATTTCATTTTTATTGAAGCAATAAAAATATGACAAAAATCCCTTATTGGTTAATAAAATTCCCATGAAGGGATTTTTTTACATCATTTTTTCAAAAAAAAAATTTTTAAAAGAAATCAGGGACAAATTTAATTTTTATTTTCTTTTAAAAAGAATGGTCGTAATATCAAGCTCAAAAACTGACTAACACCTAGCATGGACCGACCAAAAATAAATACAAGATAAAATTAGAGAACTTACTTTTACCTTGGAGAAATGCAAATCACATAGTCATGCGCATGACTCAAGTGAGGAGTGGACTCTAGAAAATAAAAGAAGGAGAGACAAGGTATGGACCTGAAAAGGCTCCCACTATCTGAATTGACAAACTTACCCTCCGCGCAATCAAATCACAATGGGAAGAATTGTCAATTCAGATAATGAGCGGAATAAAATATGGTCAACCCGAGCGCAATCGACGCAAGAGCTTTGCATATTCGATCCCTATCTATGGTTTTTTAGGAAGAATTTCGCGACTTGGGTTTAGACGCTTGTGTGTGCAGGTGTCGTGATCCTCAGAGTATGCAAGACATGCACAACAATTGATATCAAAACAGCGCTTCTAAAAATGTGCGAAATTAAACAAATAAACCCAACACCGAGCCTGCAAAACAAAGGGGTTAGCCAAACACTCCGCCCCTTATAACTCCCATCCTGCAAAAACATTTAACACCTATAGAATGAGTCCCAAACAATATCGCCAGAAGCGAGATATGCATGAAATTTTCATTGGCCTAAGCCCACTAAGATTTTTTAAAATTTCGAAAACATTCAAGTATTCCAATTGGTATCTTTTTTCGAAAATTTAAAAATCTCTATCCCCAGCGGAGTCGCCAAGCTGTCGCGACCCACTAAAAAAAATTTTAAATTTTAAAAGGGGGTTAACGGATTATTAGGTTAATTAGATTTGACTAACCTAACGCGGACCCTCCCAAGCCCTACCGAATCGCAACTTTGGTTTTTGTTTAAATGATTTTGAAATTTGGAGTCGCCACTAATCGTTCTTGGTAGGTCGATTAGAAACCTAAATAAATTAGCGGGAGAACTAATTTATTCCTGCGAACCAGAGATTAGGAGCTCGGGGACTTGGTTACACTAGTTAATTAAAACTAATGCCCTTTCGGTACCTTAATTTCATGGATATCCTAATTCGGCAACTCAGGCTTGGTTTATTCCTAAGGCTATAGTAGGGTATTCTCTTTTGTGTTTTCACTTTTTAAATAGGATGCATGGATGGTATATATTTTTATTTGTTATATTTTTTTAAGTGTTAAAGATTCCCTGAAGCCGAAAGAAGGAGTGTGTTAACGACTTCTGTGCAGTATTACAACCTACTTATCTTTTGGGTCTGATGATTCAAAAATTAAATTATAGGAAGTACATGACAGTGAATAAACACCTCCAATGGGAGGCCTAGCATTGGCTTGGCTCTTCCCTTTGGGATTTAAGGTACAGGTATTTAAGTTGCAAGTATTTAAACTACTGTAAGTAAAAACCTCCAATGGGAGGCTAAGCATTGGCTTGGCTCTTCCCTTTGGGATTTAAGGTACATGTATTTAAGTTGCAGGTATTTAACTACTGTAAGTAAAAACCTCCAATAGGAGGCTAAGCATTGGCTTGGCTCTTCCCTTTGGGATTTAAGGTACATGTATTTAAGTTGCAAGTATTTAACTACTGTAAGTAAAAACCTCCAATGGGAGGCTAAGCATTGGCTTGGCTCTTCCCTTTGGGATTGAAGGTACATGTATTTAAGTTGCAAGTATTTAACTACTGTAAGTAAAAACCTCCAATGGGAGGCTAAGCATTGGCTTGGCTCTTCCCTTTGGGATTTAAGGTATAGGTATTTAAGTTGCAGGTATTTAACTACTGTAAGTAAAAACCTCCAATGGGAGGCTAAGCATTGGCTTGGCTCTTCCCTTTGGGATTTAAGGTACAGGTATTTAAGTTGCAGGTATTTAACTACTGTAAGTAAAAACCTCCAATGGGAGGCTAAGCATTGGCTTGGCTCTTCCCTTTGGGATTTATGGTGCAGGTATTTAAATTGCGGATGGACTTTGTCCTCTCCATTCTAGGGTATGAATTCTTTAAAATAAAATACACGAATTGATTCAACAATTTGAAATTTGTGCGCGCTTGAGGACTCCTCCAAGCCGATTTTGTGCTTCCATAGGGTTGACCATTGATATAAAGCTGCGGCTTCCTGACATAAAATAGAGTAAAATGTCAGTATACAAAATATGTGCTAATCTGCACCTAAAACCAGAAGAGTGGAAAGAGTACTTATCTCCCATTTTTTTGGGAGGGATTTCTATAATTGATTTTCGCTCTCTATATTCCCAATATAGAGAGTTTCTTTTGAATTAAGAGGGACTTTTAGTCACAGATCAGTTGAGAAATCGGTGGACAGCTTAGGAGCTTGTCTGGGCCGATTTTTGCATATCTACGAGATTTTTGCTGTTGACGTAGAGATATCCTTCTCCTGACATAAAATATGGAAAAAAAAAAGAGGAGATGGAGAAAGTGTATACAATTTGTGCTAATTTGCGAGTAAAACCATAAATAAATGAATAAATAAAAACACTTAGCTTGAATTTGTTTGCTCGTTGACGAGGATGAACTCTTGATTTATATTGATCGATGAAGGAATTTGTGATGATAACCCCTAGCTTTAAACTCCCATCATCTTCAAAATTCTCTCTCTTTTGGTATTTTCTTTCTCTCAAATTTTTCTTCAATCTCCCAAAACTCTCTCAAACATCCAAAATTTTCTCTCCAAAAAATTCTCCCAAACACTTCAAATTTTCTCTCTCAAGAATCCTTTCTCAAGCTCACTTCTTCCTCCTTTTATAACCTACTCATCTATCTCCCATTCTAATTTTTCCACTAACTCTATCTCCCATTCTAATTTCTCCACTAACTCTTCTTCATTTTCATCTTCCATTCTCCATCTCTATCTCACATTCTAATCTCTCCACTAACTCTTCTTCATCTTCATCTTCCCTTCTCCATATTTATCTCCCATTCTAATTTCTCCACTAACTCTTCTTAATCTCCATCTTCCCTTCTCTATTCTTATCTTCCATTCTAATTTCTCTACTAACTCTTCTTCATCTCCATCTTCCCTTCTCTATTCTTATCTTATTTTCTCCATCCATTCTTCTCCAACTTCTCTTCTTCATCTCCTCTTCTTCATCTTCCCTTCTCTATTCTAATTTATCCACTAACTCTTCTTTTTATTATTTGTAAAATAATCCTTCAAGAGTTAGGTATTTGCACTCTAGTCCTTGAATTTTAAGTATTTACAATTCAGTCCTTGAAAAAATATATTTCTTTAAGTCCAAATCTCCTCACAATTTTTGACACACCAAAATTTACCACATGTCAAATTTAAGCTCATTTCTTGTCGCTGAAAATAATGCATAATTTAATTAAAGCCCTTTTGCAAAATTAAGTCATTCTGGGTATAATTGGGCCAAGATGAAAATTTAAAATATTAGAAGACAATGTCACAACTCATAAAAAATGAAAGTTAAAAATAAGTTGACTCAAATTAAATTTTTTTAGGCCCGATTCGAGATTATACTCGTGAAGGAACACGTGACTCGAATTGGATTTTTCTGAATTTGCGATGGCCAATATGAAAATAGATTTAAAATAAAAATATTAACTATCTTTGTGTATTTTTTTGGCCTCAAATGTTATTTTTCCAAAATTTTCAAATATTTTTGTATTTTTTTAAAAAAAATTAAAATATATATAATATGAAAAATTATTTTTTGGTCAAAATTTGTTCCCTAGGCTTGGCTAAGGTTCCCAAAGTTGATTTTTCAATTTTATGAATTTTTATGGATTTTCTATTAATTTTCGAAAATAAATAAATAAATAATACGTAAAAATACTGAAAATATGAAAAATCGTTTTTTGGTCAAAATTGGTTCCCTAGGCTTGGCTAAGGTCCCCAAAGTTGATTTTTCAATTTTATGAATTTTTATGGATTTTTTATTACTTTAGCAATAAAAAAATGATTAAAAATCAGGTGTCAACAAGATGAAGAAGAGTTAGTAGAGAAATTAGAATGGAAGATAAGAATAGAGAAGGGAAGATGGAGATTAAGAAGAGTTAGTGGAGAAATTAGAATGGGAGATAAATATGGAGAAGGGAAGATGAAGATGAAGAAGAGTTAGTGGAGAGATTAGAATGTGAGATAGAGATGGAGAATGGAAGATGAAAATGAAGAAGAGTTAGTGGAGAAATTAGAATGGGAGATAGAGTTAGTGGAAAAATTAGAATGGGAGATAGATGAGTAGGTTATAAAAGGAGGAAGAAGTGAGCTTGAGAAAGGATTCTTGAGAGAGAAAATTTGAAGTGTTTGGGAGAATTTTTTTGAGAGAAAATTTTGGATGTTTGAGAGAGTTTTGGGAGATTGAAGAAAATTTTGAGAGAAAGAAAATACCAAATGAGAGAGAATTTTGAAGATGATGGGAGTTTAAAGCTAGGGGTTATCATCACAAATTCCTTCATCGATCAATATAAATCAAGAGTTCATCCTCGTCAACGAGCAAACAAATTCAAGCTAAGTGTTTTTATTTATTCATTTATTTATGGTTTTACTCGCAAATTAGCACAAATTGTATACACTTTCTCCCTCTCCTTTTTCTTCCATATTTTATGTCAGGAGAAGGATATCTCTACGTCAACAGCAAAAATCTCGTCGAGATGCAAAAATCGGCCCAGACAAGCTCCTAAGCTATCCACCGATTTCTCAACTGATCTGTGACTAAAAGTCCCTCTTAATTCAAAAGAAACTCTCTATATTGGGAACATAGAGAGCGAAAATCAATTATAGAAATCCCTCCCAAAAAAATGGGAGATAAGTACTCTTTCTACTCTTCTGGTTTTAGGTGCAGATTAGTACATATTTTGTATACTAACACTTCACTCTATTTTATGTCAGGAAGCCGCAGCTCTATATCAATGGTCAATCCTATGGAAGCACAAAATCGGCTTGGAGGAGTCCTCAAGCGCGCACAAATTTCAAATTGTTGAATCAATTCGTTGTATTTCATTTTAAAAAATTCATACCCCAAAATGGAGAGGACAAAGTCCATCCGCAATTTAAATACCTGCACCATAAATCCCAAAGGGAAGAGCCAAGCCAATGCTTAGCCTCCCATTGGAGGTTTTTACTTATAGTAGTTAAATACCTGCAACTTAAATACCTGCACCTTAAATCCCAAAGGGAAGAGCCAAGCCAATGCTTAGCCTCCCATTGGAGGTTTTTACTTACAGTAGTTAAATACCTGCACCTTAAATCCCAAAGGGAAGAGCCAAGCCAATGCTTAGCCTCCCATTGGAGGTTTTTACTTACAGTAGTTAAATACCTGCAACTTAAATGCCTGTACCTTAAATCCCAAAGGGAAGAGCCAAGCCAATACTTAGCCTCCCATTGGAGGTTTTTACTTACAGTAGTTAAATACCTGCAACTTAAATACATGTACCTTAAATCCCAAAGGGAAGAGCCAAGCCAATGCTTAGCCTCCCATTGGAGGTTTTTACTTACAGTAGTTTAAATACTTGCAACTTAAATACATGTACCTTAAATCCCAAAGGGAAGAGCCAAGCCAATGCTAGGCCTCCCATTGGAGGTGTTTATTCACTGTCATGTACTTCCTATAATTTAATTTTTGAATCATCAGACCCAAAAGATGAGTAGGTCGTAATACTGCACAGAAGTCGTTAACACACTCCCTCTTTCGGCTTCAGGGAATCTTTAACACTTAAAAAAATATAACAAATAAAAATATATACCATCCATGCATCCTATTTAAAAAGTGAAAACACAAAAGAGAATACCCTACTAGAGCTTTAGGAATAAACCAAGCCTGAGTTGCCGGATTAGGATATCCATGAAATTAAGGTACCGAAAGGGCATTAGTTTTAATTAACTAGTGTAACCAAGTCCCCGAGCTCATAATCTCTGGTTCGCAGGAATAAATTAGTTCTCCCGCTAATTTATTTAGGTTTCTAATCGACCTACCAAGAACGATTAGTGGCGACTCCAAATTTCAAAATCATTTAAACAAAAACCAAAGTTGCGATTCGGTAGGGCTTGGGAGGGTCCGCATTAGGTTAGTCAAATCTAATTAACCTAATAATCCGTCGACCCCCTTTAAAATTAAAATTTTTTTTAGAGGGTCGCGACAGACTGGCGACTCCGCTGGGGACGGGATTTTTAAATTTTCGAAAAAAGATACCAATTGGAATACTTGAATTTTTTCGAAATTTTAAAAGTCTTAGTGGACTTAAGCCAATGAAAATTTCATGGATATCTCGCTTCTGGCGATCTTGTTTGGGACTCATTCTATAGGTGTTATATGTTTTTGCAGGATGGGAGTTATAAGGGGCGGAGTGTTTGGCTAACCCCTTTGTTTTGCAGGCTCGATGTTTGGTTTATTTGTTTAATTTCGCATATTTTTAGAAGCGTTGTTTTGATATCAATTGTTGTGCATGTCTTGCATACTCTGAGGATCACGACACCTGCACACACAAGCGTCTAAACCCAAGTCGCGAAATTCTTCCTAGAAAACCATAGATAGGGATCGAATATGTAAAGCTCTTGCGTCGATTACGCTCGGGTTGACCATATTTTATCCCGCTCATTATCTGAATTGACAATTCTTCCCATTGTGATTTGATTGCGCGGAGGGTAAGGTTGTCAATTCAGATAGTGGGGGCCTTTTAGGTCCATACCCTGTCTCTCCTTCTTTTATTTTCTAGAGTTCACTCCTCACTTGAGTCATGCGCATGACTATGTGATTTGCATTTCTCCAAGGTAAAAGTAAGTTCTCTAATTTTATCTTGTATTTATTTTCGGTCGGTTCATGTTAGGTGTTAGTCAGTTTTTGAGCTTGATATTAGGACCATTCTTTTAAAAGAAAATAAAAATTAAATTTGTCCCTCATTTCTTTTAAAAAGATTTTGAAAAAATGATGTGAAAAATCCCTTCATGGGAATTTTATTAACCAATAAGGGATTTTTGTCATGTTTTTATTGCTTCAATAAAAATGAAATTTTCCTGAAAAAATTTTCCTCTGAAAATTTATTTCAATAAAAAGAAAAATTCCCTAAAAAAAAAAACTCTAGTAGACATCAAGTGATTTTATCACATTTTTCAAATTATAAAAACTTGCAAGAAAATTCTTCTCGAGAAATTCGCTCATGTTTTTCTAAGAAAATTTTCTCTAAATAAAATTAGACTAATGTCTCGGGGGAATTGTATTGACCAATAAGAGATTTTTGTCATGTTTTTCTTGCTTCAATAAAAATGAAATTTTCCTGACAAATTTTCCTCTAAAATTTTATTTCGATAAAAGAAAAATTCCTTCAAAAAAAAAAACTTTGGTAAACATCAAGTGATTTTATCACATTCTTTCAAATTATAAAAACTTGCAACAAAAAATTCTTTTCGAGAAATTTGCTCATGTTTTTCTAAGAAAATTTTCTCTAAATAAAATTAGACTAATGTCTCGGGGGAATTTTGTTAACCAATAAAGGATTTCTGTCATGTCTTTCCTACTTCAATAAAAATAAAATTTTCCTGACGAATTTACCTCTGAAAATTTATTCTGATAAAAAGGAAATTCCTTCAAAAATTTTAGTAAACGTCAAGAGATTTTGTCACATTCCTTAAAAAAAAATAATAATAAAAGAGTAATAAATCTGCAAAAAAATTCTGTATTAACCCATTTCTTCCTAAGGGAATTTTTTTTTCTGATTTCTCTATAAAATAGAAAAAATCAAATTGGACTAATATAGGAGTCATGGACCGACATTCCTTGTGTCGCATACTAATTATATCATTTTCTTTTGCAGGGAGATTCTAGATACCCTAGACGGGTGTAAAAATTAAGTTCAAAATATATCAAGAATCATCTTCAGAAATACCAAAAGACGAAAAGCACCGAGGCTTCAATCGTTAATTCCGGGGGGCAAACGAACACTGTCCATCTTTGACAGACAGAAGGATCCCGCGTCTTTTGAAAGACAATATGGATTATATAATCAGAACCCATGAAACAAATACCTTTACCTGATTAAATCAACCAGAGACCGATCTTAAAATTTCCTCTTATCCGAAACATGCGGAGGGCTTTAGAGGACCGAGGTTCTATTAATGAACGTGGCCCACAGGAATTTCTCCCGACGCTACAGGCGACCGACACGAGCAAGTGGACGCCGAAAGAAATAAAATATGGATAAAAGTGGGCACACAACAGGTGGCCGGATTTATTACCAGCGCACTGATCGAGTTGTCATAGTGTTATTGTTTGTGATCTCAAGATGGATAGTGGGGGCCACCGCCGAACCCTTCATCAATGTTCTCGATATCATCGTCTGGAGCAATTAAACAAGAACATCAAGAAAAACATTAAGCCTCGACATCTTCGGTACCTCAAATCGTTCTGTTATGCTATGCGGAAGAAACGATAGCAGGAAAATTAAACAAAAAAAAAACACGTGAAGCTTTTCTTTCATTCCATTCATCAAAGAGCATTACAACAGCTCACTGGGGAGGAAAAATAAAGCCAAACTGAGCCCTGATAACCATTACGAAGGAGCTCAACTGACTCTCCAAACAGTTGATGCTCCGGGTGCACCGGGCGTTCTCAGGATCAAGCTCCGCGAGCCTAAAGAAGAGGCGATCGCGCTTCTCCTTAGCCTGGGCCATACTGGCCTCGTAATGCTCGACAGCAAACTCCAAGTCCGAAATCGCCGCCCTCTCGAAAGCAATATCTGACGTAATGTCATCAAGTCTCTCCTGCAGCCAACCGCATTTGCACCTCATCATAATATTGCTCGGCTCCTGTTCGGCGTAAGTTCGGACCAAGGCCAGACGGTCCACTAACTTTCCCCTCTCACGAACTAGCCACGAAAGCTGATCATTGGCAAACTTGAAGGCTTTCTTGTGATTATCAGCCATAAATGTGACTATTTCCAGACGCTCGTGCCGGTCTCGGTAACGAGCTTTCACAACGGCAGTCACAATGACCGTCTCATAAGCGCGGTTATAGGCAGCCAGAAAATTAATGAAGAGGGTCGGGAAGTTCCGATACTCCCTCCCCAGTTGGGTACCCTCAACAGAAGCAGCGTCTAGGGTCCTGAATAAACCGAGGATTTCAGCCTCAACGGTAGAGTTTTGGGCTATATGAGCGTAACCTCTACCAAGAAGATTGTAGAGTCTCTCCCACCCAGCCAGGATTTCGGCGGAGAAGGTATGGTTAGGAGAATTGGCCATTTTTGAAAGCAGATCACGAAAGAAAGGAGGAGAGAGGCGAGGCAGATGATCGGAATGCGAAGGTGATAATCTGCTTCAATTTAAATAATGATTTCACAGGGGCAGTCCTTATTGGTCGAGTTTTTTCTATCTACCATTCTCTGTCGGCAACACCCCCGCTGGCTCGAATTCCAGTCAAGCGGCAACCTCAAGCTGAGCAGACCCGACGTCTCTGCAGAAAAGTTGGACGGGCTGCCACCACTTTGAAAAAGAAAGAATAAAAAACGAGCTGAGTGGGAGACAAAGAAATTTTCGGCAGAAAAGGAGATACGACTCGTCTTTATTGGAGGACCCGCCAGTAAATCGACGGTGGAGATCTTGACAAGGGCCCTCTACCACGAAAAGAAAAAAGGAAGACGAACTGAGCGAGAAACAAGGATTTCCCCTTTGATCAAAAGCTGAATATCAGATTTTCTCCCTCGAAAAATCTAATAGCACTGCCCGTGAAGAGGGAAGTCGTTGCTATTGCCAGAGAGAGAACTTGTCCTCATTTGATAGTGAGAGTTCATTCGCAAGAACTCGCAGGAGAAAGATAGAGAGGAAGGAGTTCTCGTGGGAGAGGAATTCAAAACCTTCACCATCAAAGCATCGGCTTTCAAAGCCTGTTACGAGAAACCATCGACGATCCCGTGATCCCTCAAGTCCAAGAAGACATCCTGAGGCGGTCTCGAGTCGGCAGTCCTAGATCCAGAAATATGTCGAGCATTAGGGAAACGGGCGCATGTTCAACCCTGGTCGAAGCTAATGAAGTTCCTTACCCTGAGGGTCTACTGGTCATGGCCATTGACGGTAATCCAGTCTCTCTGTCAATCCTTGTTACCGTATTGAGAAAATGCCGGTATAAGGTTGTAGCTCAAGCAAAGGCGACAGAGGCCTTAGAGATATTAAGGAGGAGTGGTGACCAGTTTGATATCGTCCTCACCGCCATGGTAGGGATTGACATGGATGTTTTCACTCTCTTGGAAGTCATCAATTCTAAATTAAACATGCCAGTCCTCGTAATATCGGCAAGCGATGATCAGCAAGCCATAATGAAGGCTGTCTTAAATGGGGCCCAAGACGTCGTAACGAAACCAGTTAGGGTTCAGATGCTTCAAAACATATGGCAGCACGTGGTAAGGAAGCAATTGCACGACCATGAGAACAAGCATCAAGCCTTCAATTTTGTTCCAAGCAACTGGAGAAAGAAGATGAGTTGGTCCCCGGAGCTACATCGTATGTTTGTTAATGCAGTTCAACAGGTAGGAATCGATTCGGCACGGCCGCAACATATACTGGAAATTATGAACGTAGAGGGACTCACTAAAGCAAATGTTTCGAGTCATCTTCAGAAGTACAGAAAAAGGGTGAGAGAACACAATGCAGCTCAGAATCAAGAAAACCAAGGCGGGACTGATCCAAGCCTAAATGTCGAGTCTCCTCGCCACCATAAGTTTCGCGGGTTAGCATGGGGCGAGCCACTTCCCATCATCAACCAAGCCAGTAGCCGTGCCATCAATCCTCCAGGCGTTAATCAAAGTATCCCCCAGAATCACCCTAATGCTCTTCAAGAGTATAGACCGCAGGGGCAGTGTATTCAGACTCCTTGGTCTGAGCACCAACCCGTGGCTAGAATTCATCCCATGATCAGCGCGCCTGCGCAGCCAGAGAATCAGACAAGAAATTATCCTGAGCACTTCCACTTCTTTAATCCTCGAATGGAAGGAGTTTTTGGCAGCAGGACAGTTGGTGATCCCCACACTTTCTCGAGTAATGATGAAGGCTCCAGCACGAGAAGTCAAATTGCTCATGGCGAGGACAGAATGAGAAATCTATCGCCAGCATTTGCCAACAACAATGCCCAATTCGAGCATCAGTTGCTGGAAGGTTCAAGAGATTACCCAGATGATGAGCTTACTGCCCTGGTCAACCAGTTTAGGGTTGACAGACGTCCCAAGCCGCGATCAGGAGCCAGTGAGTAGGGACTCTCAAACATCGATCATCCACACCCGAACCAATACGAGACTAGCTGATTATCGAAGAGCCACAGGAGAGGCAGAACTGACCTTGAATAAGTGCACATTTTATTTCATGCTTAACTCCCCTGCGTATGATATTTTCCAGCTTTCTAGGTGTCTCGATTTAATTCAGGGACAATGGGGCAATTTATTTATTTTTTTTATCCCGTCGAATGCGTGAATCCCTTTTTATGCTAGATTTAGGGCGGATCAATTTGTGGTAACATCGCTGACCGCCATAATGAGAAATGTTGAATGGCCTCACGTAGGGAAATTTCAAGTGAAATGCCCAGGCGAGCTCGAAGACGGGTAATTGTGTGTCGTTCCAATTTACCCTCAATCGTTGCAAAATGCTAAATTGGATTTGTTCCATTCTCACCCAGGGAATCGCAAAGTGCCTCAAGAGTGTCGCAAAATGAAATGACCCAATGGAACGCGATAGGACTCATTTGCCTTGAAGGTAACCTTCAAATTAAAGGAGCCCTCCGGTCCACGGACCCGATGGCATAGAAAATGATGATGGTCCAAGGCAACCCGAAAGAAAATAAGGCCCAACTAAGCAAAGCACTTACGTGGTAAGCTCAAAGTGAAGGGCAACTCGGGACATACAATTCAATCCAGTCCAAATGAAGGAACTTCCTCAATTCAAATTCAATAGAAGTACACACAAGGGTAAAACAATATCGTTCCAATTTTTCTAGAATATGAAGAACATATACTGCCGCATTCTCTTTCATTTTTGCAGGGGAAGTCTCTACTGGCCAGATTTTCCTGTCTAACATTCCCTATCAGTATCACCTCCGCTACTCGTCTCCATTCTCCAGCCAAGCAAATCCGACGTCTCTACGGCAAAGCTAAACGGGACGCCACTACTTTGAAAACGAAAAGATAAAAAATAAGCTGAGTGGGAGACAAAGACATTTTCGGCAGAAAAGAGATACGACTCGTCTTTATTGAAGAACTCGCCAGCAAATTGACGGTGGAGACAACAACAAGGGGCCCTATCACGAAAAGATGGAAGGAGACGAGCCGAGCAAGAGACACGATAAGAAAAGAGGATTGAGAAAGGCCGGACCCTTGGAAGAAGCAATACAGTTGCTAAACCCACGTTTAATTTTAAAAGAGACGCCATGCTCGGAAGAGGGTCTTAAGGCATAGGCAATCGCTCAGAAAAATTCAAAGAGAGTGAAAACACCGGAAGCGAGTAGCAAATCTTGAGAAATCATCAACCAAATCAAAGATGTCTCAACCCAATACTCCCGAGAGCTATCATTGCCTGCTGAATATGGGAGAGGAAGAGTTCGAAGCCATGTTTGGGATCGAGCCTATGGAGCCTGGCTCTTCCGCCGACGACGTCCAAAATCTCAGTAAAGATAAGGACAATAACGGTAGGGGTCAAAAGAAGCGTTACCGTCGCCATACTAAGGAGCAGGTACAAAGGCTTGAGGATTTCTTCAGAACATGCCCTATGCCAGACGGCAAACAGAAAATGGAACTGAGTCAAGAGTTAGGACTTGAACCTTTGCAAATCAAGTTCTGGTTTCAAAATAGGCGAACCCGAATGAAGGCTCGTCATGAGCACAACGAAGCCGAGTTTCTAAGAGTTGAAAATGAAAACCTCCGAGCGGAAAACAAGATGTATAAAGAGACTTTTGACTCCGCCACCTGCCCCAACTGCAATAGCCTCCTCCTCACCCTCGATGAAATGTATGATCTGAGGATCGAAAATGCACGTTTAAGAGGTGAGTTAGACCAGTTTATAACAGGATCGAGTTCTGTTGGAGGAGGGTACAAAAGGACCAATGATACTGGATCAGCATCAATACCTCCCGAGGAAGAAGGGACAGATCACCACCAAGCGGACATTGACGATGATCTTTTCGCCATAATCAACCAGTTTGATATCGGTAAAGCATCGGGACTGTGATGCACTTGTTCAGCCAGTGACCACGAGACCTTCAATATGGCCGATGCATACCTAATTTGGGATGAAGCCAGCTGATCATGGGAGAGCCTGCAGAGAAAGCGGAACTAATCCTGAATGAGTGAATGTGTTTTGTTTCCTTGCGTGATGTGTTTTTCTGCTTTTGTGAATGTGTAAAAGCAAGGAGTAATAATCCGACTTCCCCCTATTAAATGCTCGAATCCGCCACCTCACCAACCTCGCGACGAATTGATGGCGAGTGAAAATCTGCATAAACCTGAAGGGTAACTCCGTATCGTTTCAATTTACCCTCAGTTGCTCCAAGTTTTAAAATTAAGCCCATTCTATTCTCAGAAAATTGCAAATCGACCCGAGAACGCAATCATATCCGAATACAGGTTGGATAAAATTTGGGGGTAAATCAACTCATGGGCATTACCACGGGATAGACAGCTTCGGACAAAGAAAAGTACAAGCGAAAGACGCGAACAATCTCAGAAATGGGTAATTCTGTATCGTTCTAATGTGCACATAATCATCTCAAGTCTTGAATTGTCTTATTCGATTCTTAACAGGGATTGCAAATTACCTCGAGAAATACCGTAACATGGCCCAAGGTGATACAACAGGGCTGCGTTATCCCCAAGGATTAACCCTTGAAAAGAAAGCCCCATGGACACCTACGGTCCAATGGACCGAATGGTATGGGGGATGACAGTAGGTCCGAAATATTCCGAGTTCGATCCCCAAAGGTGGGGAATGTTGTATGTATTATAAATAAATAAAACAACTTTTTGTGCATTTCTTTTTTTACAAACAGGAATACTCGACGAGTAATATCAAAGTCAGTATTTTACCATAGTCTTCCCATAATGGTGAGGCGCCCAACAAAAGTCGAGGAAAATTCAATCCAACAAAACTGGTAAAAGACTCGTGCAAGACATTCAAGATGAAGGGTAAATCAGTATCGTTTTCAATTTATCCCTTTTAATACTGGCTGATATGTCTCTTTTTCTTTTTACAGGAAATATTTACACTAACATTTAACATGTTGAAGGAGACAAATCCAAAAGAAAATTATGATCATCTGACAAGATCTATTCTGGTGAAAAATGGGGCAAATTGATCACAAGCTCTGAAGCGAAAAAGCAAATATGTCTTCCTTATCTCGTTTGATTTCGAGAATAATTTCTCTGCTTTTTACAGGGGCATTCAACCGCTAAACCGTGGCGGTCGCTGTCATTAAACAAACCGAAATGCTCCCTCACCCATATGCTTCATCACGTAGAGACAGTTTGAGACGAACCACCCCTCGACATAAGGAGTAGGCTTCCCAATTTGTTCGGTCCGCCCACATACCAGGGGCAATTTAAATCCGCCCATATTTGCACATTATATAAACACACGTAATGCTAAAAAATTGTCACATCTGCATTGTGCTTACACAGTTCATGAATTATGTATGACTATTCCGTGTGTTTAACTTACCAACTCCAACTTAGAGCATAAACTGCACAGGAGACATCAAATGTGCAGAATGGGGCATGACAGGATGAGGAAAGGCAAACCATTTCCACGCAAGTCTAACATTTTAATTTACAGATAAACAGCCTTTCCCCAGAGTGAGAGAAGGCCCTTTCGGATTGAAGTCCCCCATTCAGATTACATTCGAGGCGTTCATACTATGAGGACCTCCTTAAACAGAATTGGTAATGCAAGCTTGACAGAATAGTTTTGCATGATCCATATTTGGATTGATTGCATCATGAGTTATCACACAGACTACTTCTAATCATTGCCGACTTGGTTGAATAGTTTTACATGAACCGATCAACTCATTGATGAAAATGCTTGCACATGTTACCTCTGATACTGCCTGACAGGCAACACATTCCCAATGTTCAAACTACCTTCCAAAGTCTTGAAATTCATTCAGCGATTATTGAATGAACAAGCCTGGTTGTCGAGAAGCCACCAAGCATTTCTTCCAAATTCTCAGGTAAGTATATCTTCAACCTGAACCTTTCAAGAGAATGAATTCTGACGGTTGTTGGGGTACTCGAATCCATTGCGGTACATACAGGTATCCACCTTCTTCAATAAAGCATGATTTGTCTCAAGGACAGAAATGTTCGAGACCTTTTGATCTCTGCCTCTTTGGTTTATTCCTAAAGCGACAGGATAATATAATTTGGGTTTGAGCTTCTGCAGGATTCCTGATCTTTCCAGATTCCAGAATGGCACCCTTTGAGGTACACCAAGTCCTTCTTACAGGCAAAATAAGTCCTTCTTACAGGCAAACCAAGTCCTTCTTACAGGCAAATCAAGTCCTTCTTATAGGCACAAAGTCCTTCTTACAGGCAAATCAAGTCCTTCTTACAGGCAAAACAAGTCCTTCTTACAGGCACAAAGTCCTTCTTACAGGCAAATCAAGTCCTTCTTACAGGCAAAACAAGTCCTTCTTACAGGCACAAAGTCCTTCTTACATGCAAATCAAGTCCTTCTTACAGGCAAAACAAGTCCTTCTTACAGGCAAAACAAGTCCTTCTTACAGGCAAATCAAGTCCTTCTTACAGGCATAAAGTCCTTCTTACAGGCAAACCAAGTCCTTCTTACAGGCAAACCAAGTCCTTCTTATAGGCACCAAGTCCTTCTTATAGGCAAACTAAGTCCTTCTTACAGGCAAACCAAGTCCTTCTTACAGGCACAAAGTCCTTCTTACAGGCAAATCAAGTCCTTCTTACAGGCACAAAGTCCTTCTTACAGGCAAATCAAGTCCTTCTTACAAGCACAAAGTCCTTCTTACAGGCATAAAGTCCTTCTTACAGGCAAATCAAGTCCTTCTTACAGGCATAAAGTCCTTCTTGCAGGCAAACAAAGTCCTTCTTACAGGCAAATCAAGTCCTTCTTACAGGCACAAAGTCCTTCTTACAGGCAAAGTAAGTCCTTCTTACAGGCAAAACAAAGTCCTTCTTACAGGCAAACAAAGTCCTTCTTACAGGCAAATCAAGTCCTTCTTACAGGCAAAGCAAGTCCTTCTTACAGGCACAAAGTTCTTCTTACAGGCAAAGCACCAAGTCCTTTTTACTGGCACCAAGTCCTTTCTACAGGCACCAAGTCCTTCTTACAGGTATCTCCATGTGGTGACCTACCATACGGGTCAAATCTCAATCAAAATTTAATCAGTAGAATCCTTTTATTAGGAATCTACCATGGTACGACCCACCATACGGGTCAAATGGTATGACCCACCATACGGGTCAAATTTTAATTCAATTTTTAATCAGTAGAATCCTTTTATTAGGAATCTACCATGGGTTGATCCACCATACGGGTTCAAGTTCAACCACCCTAAAGTTTTTTTATATAACGAATCCTTAGGTTCTCATTTCATTTTCAGTGGAACAATCATGTCACGACTCTTTTTATTTCCTTGTATTGAGTCGATAAGAATCCAGGTGTCATCTCGTCTTTGAAATGAACCTCTACCGAGCTTCCTTTCAAAGAGGGGCAGCTGTTGACACCTGATTTTTAATCATTTTTTCTATTGCTAAAGTAATAAAAAATCCATAAAAATTCATAAAATTGAAAAATCAACTTTGGGAACCTTAGCCAAGCCTAGGGAACGAATTTTGACCAAAAAATAATTTTTCATATTATATATATTTTAATTTTTTTAAAAAAATACAAAAATATTTGAAAATTTTGGAAAAATAACATTTGAGGCCAAAAAATACACAAAGATAGTTAATATTTTTATTTTAAATCTATTTTCATATTGGCCATCGCAAATTCAGAAAAATCCAATTCGAGTCACGTGTTCCTTCACGAGTATAATCTCGAATCGGGCCTAAAAAAATTTAATTTGAGTCAACTTATTTTTAACTTTCACTTTTTATGAGTTGTGACATTGTCTTCTAATATTTTAAATTTTCATCTTGGCCCAATTATACCCAGAATGACTTAATTTTGCAAAAGGGTTTTAATTAAATTATGCATTATTTTCAGCGATAAGAAATGAGCTTAAATTTGACATGTGGTAAATTTTGGTGTGTCAAAAATTGTGAGGAGATTTGGACTTAAAGAAATATATTTTTTTCAGGGACTGAATTGTAAATACTTAAAATTCAAGGACTATAGTGCAAATACCTAACTCTTGAAGGATTATTTTACAAATAATAAAAAGAAGAGTTAGTGGATAAATTAGAATAGAGAAGGGAAGATGAAGAAGAGGAGATGAAGAAGAGAAGTTGGAGAAGAATGGATGGAGAAAATAAGATAAGAATAGAGAAGGGAAGATGGAGATGAAGAAGAGTTAGTAGAGAAATTAGAATGGAAGATAAGAATAGAGAAGGGAAGATGGAGATTAAGAAGAGTTAGTGGAGAAATTAGAATGGGAGATAAATATGGAGAAGGGAAGATGAAGATGAAGAAGAGTTAGTGGAGAGATTAGAATGTGAGATAGAGATGGAGAATGGAAGATGAAAATGAAGAAGAGTTAGTGGAGAAATTAGAATGGGAGATAGAGTTAGTGGAAAAATTAGAATGGGAGATAGATGAGTAGGTTATAAAAGGAGGAAGAAGTGAGCTTGAGAAAGGATTCTTGAGAGAGAAAATTTGAAGTGTTTGGGAGAATTTTTTTGAGAGAAAATTTTGGATGTTTGAGAGAGTTTTGGGAGATTGAAGAAAATTTTGAGAGAAAGAAAATACCAAATGAGAGAGAATTTTGAAGATGATGGGAGTTTAAAGCTAGGGGTTATCATCACAAATTCCTTCATCGATCAATATAAATCAAGAGTTCATCCTCGTCAACGAGCAAACAAATTCAAGCTAAGTGTTTTTATTTATTCATTTATTTATGGTTTTACTCGCAAATTAGCACAAATTGTATACACTTTCTCCCTCTCCTTTTTCTTCCATATTTTATGTCAGGAGAAGGATATCTCTACGTCAACAGCAAAAATCTCGTCGAGATGCAAAAATCGGCCCAGACAAGCTCCTAAGCTATCCACCGATTTCTCAACTGATCTGTGACTAAAAGTCCCTCTTAATTCAAAAGAAACTCTCTATATTGGGAACATAGAGAGCGAAAATCAATTATAGAAATCCCTCCCAAAAAAATGGGAGATAAGTACTCTTTCTACTCTTCTGGTTTTAGGTGCAGATTAGTACATATTTTGTATACTAACACTTCACTCTATTTTATGTCAGGAAGCCGCAGCTCTATATCAATGGTCAATCCTATGGAAGCACAAAATCGGCTTGGAGGAGTCCTCAAGCGCGCACAAATTTCAAATTGTTGAATCAATTCGTTGTATTTCATTTTAAAAAATTCATACCCCAAAATGGAGAGGACAAAGTCCATCCGCAATTTAAATACCTGCACCATAAATCCCAAAGGGAAGAGCCAAGCCAATGCTTAGCCTCCCATTGGAGGTTTTTACTTATAGTAGTTAAATACCTGCAACTTAAATACCTGCACCTTAAATCCCAAAGGGAAGAGCCAAGCCAATGCTTAGCCTCCCATTGGAGGTTTTTACTTACAGTAGTTAAATACCTGCACCTTAAATCCCAAAGGGAAGAGCCAAGCCAATGCTTAGCCTCCCATTGGAGGTTTTTACTTACAGTAGTTAAATACCTGCAACTTAAATGCCTGTACCTTAAATCCCAAAGGGAAGAGCCAAGCCAATACTTAGCCTCCCATTGGAGGTTTTTACTTACAGTAGTTAAATACCTGCAACTTAAATACATGTACCTTAAATCCCAAAGGGAAGAGCCAAGCCAATGCTTAGCCTCCCATTGGAGGTTTTTACTTACAGTAGTTTAAATACTTGCAACTTAAATACATGTACCTTAAATCCCAAAGGGAAGAGCCAAGCCAATGCTAGGCCTCCCATTGGAGGTGTTTATTCACTGTCATGTACTTCCTATAATTTAATTTTTGAATCATCAGACCCAAAAGATGAGTAGGTCGTAATACTGCACAGAAGTCGTTAACACACTCCCTCTTTCGGCTTCAGGGAATCTTTAACACTTAAAAAAATATAACAAATAAAAATATATACCATCCATGCATCCTATTTAAAAAGTGAAAACACAAAAGAGAATACCCTACTAGAGCTTTAGGAATAAACCAAGCCTGAGTTGCCGGATTAGGATATCCATGAAATTAAGGTACCGAAAGGGCATTAGTTTTAATTAACTAGTGTAACCAAGTCCCCGAGCTCATAATCTCTGGTTCGCAGGAATAAATTAGTTCTCCCGCTAATTTATTTAGGTTTCTAATCGACCTACCAAGAACGATTAGTGGCGACTCCAAATTTCAAAATCATTTAAACAAAAACCAAAGTTGCGATTCGGTAGGGCTTGGGAGGGTCCGCATTAGGTTAGTCAAATCTAATTAACCTAATAATCCGTTAACCCCATTTAAAATTTAAAATATTTTTTTAGAGGGTCGCGACACCTTAAACCTCTCGATTTCAGTTCAGCTTGTTTTTCTAGAAATATCCCATTAGACCGAATCACTCATGATCATTGGCAACACTCTAAGATAGCAAACACCAAAAAGGAATCTTGAGAATAAGTAAGAGTTATGAGGGTACTATTTGAGGAACTTCTATCCTCAAGAGTCTCACACGGCTTTAAAAATCGAGATCAAAATTTTCGCCAACTCTTATTGGTCAAATAATGCACACGTAGTATGAAATACGTATTACGGTATTTTCTCCTTCCCTATGGAGCGTATGTCTTCAAAAATAATACCATACAGATGATAGTTCAGACATACCCAATGTCTAACTTGAGTTCACAAATCTACTCCAAAAATAAAATTCTTTCAGAACTCACATCTAGCATTTAAGACAGGTAAGGTGAAATATGTGGGTTACTTCACCTGCGGACATAATAAATATTATGACCTCGTCTTAACACTCAGTTAAGGCGGCACTAGTACTTTAAGCTTGAGCTCTCAATTATCACTTAGATAATAAGCTTAAAAATTGCCTCATCTCTATTCATCACACAGTAAATAGAGGCGATTACCCGTGTGAGTGGGCTAATATCCTATCTGTCCGACATACCTTTTCGATATAATGCACCAAGCATTAACATGCATAAATTTCAAATAGACTTATAAACACTTATACTGATAAACAACATCATCAGTTATAAACATTTAGGGAAAATACAAATATACAATACATCAACCTTTACGCAGTCCTAGAGTTTTTGCATGACCAGTAAAAACATCTCTAGGAATCGACTTCGTCATAGGATCTGCTAACATTCTATGCGTAGATATATACTGTACGTTCACATCTTTTCGTGCTACCAAATGTTCTTGACATAGTTATACTTAATGTCTATATGTTTGGTCTTACAATGAAACTTAGGATCATTAGTATAAGCTATTGCTGCCTGACTATCACAGTAAATCAACACAGGATTTGCAGCATGTTTAGCAACACCCAAATGATCCAAAAATCTTTTAAGCCAAACACCTTCTTGTGCTGCTACTGATAATGCTACGAACTCGGCTTCTATGGTAGACAAGGTTATACACTGTTGCTTCTTACTACTCCATGATATGGCGCCATTATTAAGTAAGAATACATTTCCAGAAGTGGATTTCCTCTCATCCAAATCTCCTCCCCAATCAGCATCAGTATAGCCCTCAAGGTCCAGATCACTTCCTTGATATGTCAGCGAGTAATCTGCAGTCGCTCTCAGATACCTCAGGATTCTTTTAACGGCAGTCCAATGTGCTGGACTTGGGTTAGATTGGTATCTGCTAACCAATCCAACTGCATAACAAATATCGGGTCTAGTACACAACATAGCGTACATCAGACTTCCAACAGCATTGGCATATGAAACATTTTTCATTTGCTCTTGTTCATGTGGATTTTTAGGACACATTCGACGACTCAATCCTTCACCTTTTGCAATAGGAGTATCAATGGGTTTACTATTTTGCATACAAAATCGTTCAAGGACTTTATTTATGTATGTCTCTTGAGAAAGAGATAACAACCTTTTGGAACGGTCTCTAGAGATCTTAACTCCAAGAATGTATGCAGCTTCACCCATATCCTTCATTTCAAAATTTGAAGACATCCAACTTTTGACTATCCTGACAAACTCCATATTGCTTCCAGCAATTAGTATATCGTCAACGTATAACGATAGGATCACAAATTGCCCTTTGGATCTTTTGATATACACGCAATTATCTTCATTAATTATCACGAAATCATATGCCACTATGGCATTATGAAAACGTATATACCATTGTCTTGAAGACTGCTTAAGGCCATATATTGATCTCAAAAGTCGACATACTTTATGTTCTTGGCCTTTAGTAACAAACCCAACGGGTTGTTCCATATAGATCTCTTCTTCTAATTCTCCATTGAGAAATCCAGTCTTTACATCCATTTGATGCAATTCAAGATCCAAGCTGTCCATTATTGCCAGAATAAGGCGAATACAGGTAAATCTTACCACAGGAGAAAAAGTATCTTCATAGTCAATTCCTTCCTGTTGGCTATACCCCTTTGCCACAAGACGAGCTTTATATCTCTCAATTGAGCCATCAACATTACGCTTTATTTTGAAAACCCACTTGTTCCCAATGGCTCTACGTCCTTTTGGAAGATCAACTAATTCCCAAGCTTGGTTCGATCTCATTGACTCCATTTCTTCTTCCATTGCTTTCATCCATATTTCCTTATCAGGGCAAGATAAAGCCTCATTGACATTCTTTGGCTCATCTTCATCTTGTGGAGCGATCATGAAAACTTCCCTTTCGATCTCAAAGCGTTGACAAGGAATGCTTTTGCGACTTGTTCGTCGTGGAGAAGATTGTACCCTAGGTACTTCATTTTCCATTACGCTCCCACTCGGATCAGATAGTGGCATTGACTCATCAAGTGGTTGCAATTGAGACTGATTAGTACTTAACTCCCTACTTCTCACATTGCTCCCACTTGGATCGTTATATCCAACTATCATATTATCTTGATCCAGTGTCTCAAATAGGGAATAGTCTTCACCTATTTTGTCATTTTTCGGAAAATCATTCTCTAAAAACGTGACATCTCGAGATTCAAATTCAGTTATACTTCCACTTTCTTGTTCGCCTATGAACACATATCCTTTTGAGTGTTCAGAATATCTTATAAAAATATTCTTTTTGCCTCTTGGACCTAATTTTCCATATATATGAGAGGTCTCATGAGTGAAGGCGGCACAACCCCAAGATTTAAGAAAACTCAAATCAGGTTTTCGACCTGTCCATAACTCATATGGAGTGGAAGTCACCGATTTAGTAGGCACACGATTAAGTACATAGGCAGCAGCCAACAAAGCATCACCCCAAAAGGCGATTGGCAAATTTACTTGCGCCATCATGGACCTAACCATTTCAAGTAAGGTTCTGTTTCTTGTCTCAGCTACTCCATTCTGTTGAGGAGTATAAGGAATAGAAAACTGTCTATCTATCCCATTTTCATGACACAAATGTCTGAACTCATCGAATAGATATTCACGACCTCGATCGGATCTTAATGCTTTTATTTTCTTGTCTAGCTGATTTTCCACTAAGGTCATAAATTTCTTGAAACAACTCAATGATTCTGATTTATGAGAAATCAAATAGACATATCCAAATCGAGTATAATCGTCAATGAATGTAATGAAATAAACAGCACCATGCCTAGCTTTCACATTCATCGGCCCATAGATATCAGTGTGAATTAACGGCAATGGAAACTCAGCCCTTATCCCTTTTCCAAATGGCTTTCAAGTTGTTTTTCCCACTAGGCAATGCTCACAAGTAGGCAATTCAACTTTCTCAATATTACCCAATAAGCCTTCTTTGGCTAATCTATTCATACGTTGTTGACCAATATGGCCAAGTCTAGCATGCCACACGTTCACATCATTATCACTTGAATGAGTAGATGTAAACAGGGAATAACAAACATTCACATTAGTGTTTTCAACATCCAACACAATAAAGCCATCCACAAAATAACCAGATCCGTAAAAAGCTGTACCTAACAACAAATCCACACCATTGTCATGGAAATTTATACATAAACCAAGTTTGACTAAAACTAATACAGAAACTAGATTCCGACGAATCTTTGGAGCGTACAAGACATCATGCAGGAATAAGGTGCGACCACCGCGCATCATCAGTTGGCAGGTGCCAATTCCTTTAACTTCTACTCTGGAGTTATTCCCCACATAAATCCATTTCGCTCCGCGTGGAATTCGTCGAAATTCCATAAAAGTATTTCTGTCTCTAGCTACATGGTCTGTGGCTCCTGAGTCTACAGTCCACAAAGGATGAGGTTCAGTTAAAAATACAGAACTTGATACATAAGAAACACTTTTAAGTGCATTGAGGGTTTCTACCTTCTTCGGCTCACCACAGTCGCGAGCGAAGTGACCCTTTTTGCCACAGTTGTAACACTTCATCCTTGAAATGTTTTTCTTAAAGGGACGTTTCCCTTTTCCATGCTTGTTAAACTTTGGTTTCTTTCCAGATGGTTCCGCTCCTTTACCTTTCCCTTTCTTGAACCAGCTAGGATGTTTTTGCTTAGAGCCCGAAGCTCCATGTGAGCCAGATCCAATAAAATACACATCTGATTGTGTCTTGGCCGCCAGAAGGCGGTCCTCTTCCAGCTCAAGATGGCGCATAGCATCCTCGAAGGTCTTGACATTCTCATTATGGGTCAGGTTAACTTTCATATGCTCCCAACTGTGGGGTAAAGAGCGGATCACTGCCTGCACTTGCTGCTCATCAGATAATATGTGACATGCATCCTTCAGCTCACTAATCATATTCGACATGCGCCTCAAATGCTGCTTCATATTATGCCCATGTGGCATCTTATATGTGTCGAATCTGATAGTTAGCTGCCTAAGCTTGGTGACCGAAGTCTGTCCAAACCTTATCTTTAATGCATCCCACATGTCCTTTGCATTTTCATACTATCTGAATTCTCGCATGATATCATTATCCATACTGCTCAACAACGTAATGCGAGCAGTGGAATTCTTCTTTTTCCAAGCAGCAAAGGCTTCCTTATCTCTTCTATGCTGTACAGTGGTTCCATCCTCTGGTTCAGCCATGATCAGGTTAAGAGCTTCCAGAGCCTCTTGCTCTTCCAGTACATATTGGATTTTCATGTTCCAAATCTCATAATTTTCGCCGTTCAACTTCTCGCCTTTATTCAGCTCTGCCACAATGCTCTTAGATGCAGAAGCCATTGTATCTGAACATTTTAGACATTTAAGCACGATTTATTAAAGCCCATTTATATGCAACAAATGCATCATATTTATGCATTTAAATTGTATTTATTTTTAATACAATGATTCAAATGTGTTCCTCTTAAAGTTACTAAAAAAAACTTATGAACACTCCCACTCAAAACATATAACAAATATATGTATAAAGTAGCATTAACAACAGAAAAGCTATCATAATTCAAAAATTAGAACATTAAAAAAATATAAGCAATGGCGATTCGAAACAAATTCAACAATCCCAAAGTGAACTAAAAAAAAAGGTCAAAGGTAATAACGCGTCATCTTCTTTTCGTCAGTCTCTTTATGAACCCACTTAGTTTCCATCGTACAATGGAGGAAGTCCTTTAAATCCTTAGGGGTGTTGCTAATTAAATCAGGAGCCCATAATGGTACGCTAGGAAAACCCTTCTTAATACCCGTGTTATGACGCCAACGCGCATTCTGTCTGCGCCAAGAACCATTCATACCAAGCGACGACGTCTTCGTCGCTCCAACCCTGATGTACTTGTCTAAGAAAAGCAGCACTAGGGCTCTGTAGGTGTTGGTATCAAGCCACACTCGAGTAATCATTCCATGCCACTCCTCTGGTATGGAATTCCTTAGGGCATAAAAACCCATTTCAGCATCCATTCGATATCCATCCCAAATGAGTTCTTGGATCATGTTGTTAACCGTTATCGCATGGGATATGATATCACTCTCATTATCCCATCGATAATTATTTTGTGCATCCACCTTCACATTTAGGGCTCGAACTTGCTCACTTGTCAATCTTATGAAAGGCGTTTTTGTTCCCTTTCTAGTCCATAAATTCCTAGGCATCGGCCTCGACATTGGTCCTGCAACGAATGCAGAACAAAGTGGATTACAAAAACCCATCAATAAAAAAAAATCACGAACATATCGTAATATGCAATAATAGGCACGGAAGTAAACAAAACTTGAGCAATCCCCTAATTATAATCACATTGAAGAAAATTTTGATACGAACACATCGGTACCAAAATCATCCAAATTGGATATCATATGCCCCCGTAGGAGACCCAATAAAGATTTTAATTTTAATTTTTTAATTTTTTTAATTTTTTTTGTTAACGGTCAAAGTCAACGGTCAAAGTCAACCGCCAACGGTCAAAGTCAACAGTCAACGGTCAAAGTCAATGGGCTAGAGGCTCTGCGTGGCCTGGGCCCGCGCACCTGTGGTCGGGCCGGGTCATTGACCGGTCGCGACTGGGTCATGGCCGGTGCGGCGACCTCGGCCAACACCGCCTCCCCCTTGCAAATCGCCGTCGGAGATGAGCGGCTTTCGGCGGCCACCACGGCCACATCCAACCTCCGTTCACGACGCATAATATATCAAAACGCTCGAATTGCTGAGTACTTTCTATATACCCAATCAAAACCTATTTTCACAGAATCAATTTTCCAAAAAATGCATGAACAGTAACTTCCGAAAATATGTATCCTAGCCTGTTTTCTTAATTCAATTCCAAAAATCAACACAAAGTAGATCAAGCAATCGGGAATCAATAACGCTTCGCTCTGATACCAATGAAGGGAAGACCTAATTCCCAAAAATTCTTGCGGAAAGGCATGCCCAGAAATATTGAGACACCGATCGAAGGCTACGTCACAGAAAACGGATCGTACCTTATTGTTCACGGACTAAGAGCCAACTTTGCACCGATATCGCTTCGTCCGAGAGGCGTCGTCGAGAGAGAGTGTTTTTGGGAGAACCAAGGGTTTCGTTCAGTGAGAGCGTCGTAGAGAATACAACGTCAGTTTTTTTTTTCTCTCTTCAATAACTGATAGAGGGATATCACGTAACATGATTTTCTCCTTTTTTCAAATAAAAAGATAACTGCTAGGTAGTTATCCTCTGGTGGTAGGGTGTGTTTGCCCGCATGGGCGCGCACACCCTAACTATTATACACCAACAGGAATAAAGGAGGAGCATTAGTTTTGGCGTACCCGGAAATTTGTTGTTGACGAGTGTCGATCCCAGCTAGCGTTGGATGTTTTGACCTCAAATGCCGTTGAAATGTTCCATAACCTTGACCACTTATGAATTTGTAATTTTTTCCACAATGTTTGCAAGTAAGTTGATATTTGTTTTCTTTAATGTGGGCCTTCATGAAGTGCTCCCATATCGAGGAAGTGGATGACCCCTATCATCCCATCGTTGTTGACGCTTCTTCGGTGGGAGAATTCATGCTACCTTGTGTTGGAACGGGTTGCTCGACATTTGGAACATTGTCGATTTCAATTTCGTCGTCGTCGAAGCCATAATATGCATAATCTTGAGGATTATGAGATTGAGGATAATTGGACGATCCCATCGGCGCCATCGGGCTCTTACCCCTCCCGCCACGGCTTCCACTTGCCATTTTTCGAGAATTTCCAACAAAAAAGAAATGAAGAATTTCGAGAGAAATGAAAGTGGATCGAGTATCGCGACTTGAGAGAATTTGAGAAATTGAAAAAAAAGAAATGAGAGAAGTTGTGAATAAAATGAAGGGGGGAGGGGGTATTTATAAGAAAATTTTTGTTAATTAAATAAAATAAAATAAATAAATAAATGGGGCAATGGCTAAAAAGCCGTTGGGCCGGCGGTTCGGAACCATGAACTGGAACCGGCCCGTTCCGTATGGGCCGGTTCGGCGGTTTTCACGGGCCGGAACCGGCCCGTGGCCATGTCTAGGCTTTATCTTGTTTTGAATAGGAAATGAATTACTTTTACCCTAACTGTCAAATGTAAAACGGTGCGTTTCAGGCAGCTATGTCCGTTCTTTCCCTCCCCGACTTCCCTCCAAAAAAGAACGCATTCGAGTACGAGCTCGAACTTCTTCACCTTCGGACTCGGTCGAGAGGGATCGAGGAACTGAAGAATCTGTTCAAGACCAACTTTCAAATTCAGTAGAGAGAGGGCGAGACAAGCTCAAATGGCATCGACCTCTGCGTCGCGGGCTGATGGCGTCACCGGACGGATCCGGCACGCCGCCGTGACGCTCCAGGACGATAATCAAGCTATCGTCGCTGTAATTTCCTCGATTTCCGGAAATTCTCTTCGAATCGACGCGTTTCTCGTACCTGCGGATTTGATTTTTCTCTTTTAAAATATAAACTTGATTCGACACTGGCTCACGGAAACAATGGATACCGCTTGCATCGCTCAGAGTTTTTAACCCTAGAATATCTACTCATTATAAGATTAGTGGCTTACCCCTCTTCTCTCTTTCTTGGAAGGTAGTGTGGAAATAGTGCTTAATCACATTTGCTTGCAGGTCTTCTCTGCCTGTTGATTTCGAATTGCTTCTAATGCTTCCTTGTCCTTGCCTTTTGAAGAAATTTAGGGGTTTACTGCACTTTTCGGATTTATTTGTTTTGTGCGTTTCAGGAAATTCTGAAAGCTTTCGGCATTTTAAAGGAAGTTGCTGTTGCTCTGGAGAAAGACAATCAGACTCCGAAGGTACTTTTGGATTCAGGAGAATTTAGTCTGTTCATCAATTTCTACCTCCTGTCCATGCGTTCATCACAGACTTTTTTGGAGGATTTTTTTTTCTGGGTATTGCAGCATATTGTGATACTATTTCTCTCAGGTATTATGTGCCATGTTTTATGCTCCCTTTGGCTGTGTATTTGGTGTGTTGGAAGAAGTGGGAAATGGTTATGATTTCAAAAAGAATTTCTTTGCTGCTAGATTAAAGCATTAGCTTAACCCTGTTGGGTTCTTGCCAATTCTAATTTCTGTGAAGAATAAGTTATCATTAAACGGGATATTTCCTCACTGTTCCTCACATCAAATTGGCATACTTGATTTTTACTTACAAGTTACTGAAACTACCGTAATGATGCAGATTGCAAAGTAGCAGAAAATCAAGTTTTCTTTGACTATGAATCTATTGTCTATGCTGACTAGGAGCCTCTGGATTGCATTATAAACAAGCTCGAGCTTTGATGCTATAGCACATTTGTCCCAAGTTTTTCTTTTGGCCAACCATTTGGGCAGAGTTGGCATAATTAATGTATCATACAAGGAACCTCAGCTTACAATGCAAAGTAGATTCACAGGAGTTGATACACTCTGTGGACTGTGGCTTTATAGATGGGTCGGGAAGTCATTTCAATGTCCCCTAACTAGAATGATGGTATTTACCCATTGAATTGATTGCTTGACATTCACCAGGTGAAAGAACTTGAAAATGCTGCTGTGGAGTTGCTGCAAACTTATGAAGATAGTATGCATTTGTCAACAGCCATCAAATGTGTTGGTGATACATATGAGCCTAGTGCTGAGGTAGTTAATCCTTTCTTTGGGGGAATGTTCTGCCTGCTGAAAAGTAAAATACAGTGTTTCTGCTTGGTGTTTTAGCCAATAAATATTTGCTCTGATATTCAAAATGCAGCTAACTGATTTTGGTAAGCTGTTTGACAATGAGATTGCAAAGCAAAAGTCAAATTCATCAACCGATCCACAAAACCACCCACTAATACGCCAATTTAGGGAAGCAGTATGGGTATGGCTTCTACTTCCGTCACTGAACTGTCCCCTCTGGCTCTATGAGTCGTGATTTAGTCCTCGTCTCTTTTATGGCTATTTTCTCTTACAGCCAGACTAGGCTCTGGGATGGAAAATATCCCACCTGTCACACATAGGTTGTCATTCTGGAAAATTTGTCATTGATTACAATTTCTCAATCGTCATATTCTGAGAGAAGTATTTCCTCATTGGCCTTTTTATTTTTATCTATTTTGGATTTGCAGAATGTTCATCATCGTGGCCAGCCTATGCCTGGTGAAGAGCAGGATGATGTCATCATGACCAGTACCCAGGGCAACCTTTTGAATGTCACGTGCCCATTGAGTGGAAAGCCAGTTACCGAACTGTCGGCTCCTGTTCGCAGGTATTGCACTTGCTATAATTTTGTCAAACTATGATGAAATTCATAATGTCATTTGATGACTGAGTCTTGTGACAATTCTCGTTGGTCTGGATTTCCCGACTTTGAATTTTCTTTTTGATGTTTGTCTTGAAGTTTGGATTTTGCATTGCAGAAACTCTCGAGGATCTCGGGTAACTTAATTGTCACTATGATGAATGCAAAGCATTTCATACAATTAGTTGATTGTGCATTTCTTGTGCATCATTAGGCCATTATATCAATTTTCGTGTGAACTTGCTTGGGACGGATTTATTTATTTAGAACTGCTGGATGATTTGAGTATGTTCCAAGAGTTTACTTCTGAAACTTCCCACTCGCAGAATCAAAAACTCATTTCTGGATGATAAACCAGTCTTTTTCTTGGATAAGTAATGACAAACTATTCATCATAGAACTCACCCATCGGTGGCCCAGCTGGTTTGCACTCTGGTCCTTTCATGAGAGGTCTTGGGTTCGAATCTCGCTGGGTGCCAGTGATTTAAGCGGAGGGTCGTGGCGGTGGGATGCTGTGCTAGCCCTCCCGGAGGATTAGTCGAGGTATGTGATCCGTACGGACGCTGGCCCGGACACCTTCGATACAAAAAAAAAAAAAAAACTATTCATCATAGAAAGTGAAATGAGTTTTTTGACTTGGGCTCAAGTAGTGAAAGTAAAGGTAGAGAAGGCAAAAAGGCTCAGTGTTCTTTCTAGCTCTATGTGGTTTTGTCATACCTTATTGAAGTCTTATTGGATTGTTTCTGGTGGTTTGTTTACCTGTTTTACTTATTGGACCGTCTATTCTGTGCAGTGTGGAGTGCAAGCATATATACGAAAAAGAGGTTATTTTGCATCATATTAGGTCCAAGGGTGGGAATTCAAAGTGTCCTATTGGAGGTACTATTAAGGATTCGTTTCTTTTCAGCATTTTAAAGTTTTCGCTGCCCATCTAAACATTGAGTTTTGCTTTTTCCATTTTCATTCCAAAGAGTAACAGAAACATGTATTTCCCTTTGTCATTTGCCGCCAGCTTGCCCTAAGGTATTGTCAGCAGATAAAGTGAGTTGCGACCCTCTGTTACTTTATGAAATCGAGGAGATGCGCTCAATGAACAAACGGAATGCCGCGACTGAATTCGTGGAAGATTTTACTGTGCTTGGTGAAGGAGATGATTAATGGAGATGATTCTAACTGTTGTTGACCAAATCATTCTGAAAAAAGCAACTAGGCTTGCTAAATTTTTCCGCCAATTGCTAAATAGAAACGACATTGCACAGAAGATGTTAACTTAAATCATCATTTCTTTCTATTTACTGTCTGTTCTAGGTTGTCATACTCCTTTTGTCCTCCCATGATCATGGGTGGTACTTAACAAATATGTCGGTAACTGCTGAGGATTGTGGTTCAAGCACATAGAAATGACTGGCCTCTTGCCACATGGATGTATTCTTGAGGAAAGTTTTGTTCTTGCTGTTGCGCTCTCTGTAGGCGAGTCTCTCTGAAATGTGGTCAAGTAGTGGGTACTTGGGCGAAGGCATTGTTAATTTGCATCAAATGGAACATAAATGGCGTTCACAGTTCGTGTAAAGGTCGAGGAAGAATTTGTTTGGTGTATATCTGAAAGTTTAGTTCAGCTTTTGAGAGAATGTTTGGAAAAATGCCAAGGACTTCAAACTAAAGGGATTTTTCGAAATGCAAATAATGTTTGGCAGCAGTGTAATTTGAAAGTGTGTTGAAAAACAATTTGGTTAAATGTTGTTTGGAAAAAATCACAATTATAAAGGATTTTTGCCTTTTTTTTTTAATCGAGTCTCAAAACCTTCGTTAGTCACTAGCAAGCTAAATTTGGCATTGGCCATTATTGTTTGAGGTCGCACGAGATCTCAGGCAACCCTTGATGTGATTCCATGCCACTCTAGTAGTTACCAGATCTAACTTGCTGCCGACGGTCATAGTGTGGGTTTGGTTCAACATTTCAAATGGATTTTGGTGAAATGCAAATGTCCTTAGCCTAAAGGGCTTTGGGAAAATGCTAATTCCGTTTGGAAAAAACTGATTTCAAAACGGGCTTTGAATTAAATATTATTTGCTAAAAATAACTTTGTAAATAGATTTTGGTAATTTTTACCATTATTGGGTTAGTTTTGTAAAAAAAAAAAATTTCCTTTAGCATTCGGCCAAATGCTGAAAGCTTAATGCTAGGGCCTGTTTGGTTCAGCATTTGGCTAAAGGACTTTGAAAAAATGCAAATACCTTTGAGCTAGAGGGGTTTGGCGAAATGCAAATATTGTTTGGTAAACTATAATTAAAAAGTGCATTTGGATGCAACTTTGACGTAAATGCTGTTTGGTAAAAACTACCCTTTGTAAATGATTCGATTTTTTAATTGTTTTTTATTATTTCAAATATTTTTTTATTTTTTTTAAATATTATGTTATTTTAATTACTTTCTTTAATTATATTTTATTTTAAATTATTTCTATTTTAAATTATTTTTTATTACTTTCTTTAATTATATATTATTTTTATTATTTATATTTTTTAAAATTATTTTATTTATTTTTCCAAAAATTTTAATTTTTAATTATTTTATTTAATTATATATTATTTTTCTTATATATATTTTTAAATTATTTTATTTATTTTTCCATTTTTTAAATTTTTAATTACTTTATTTAATTATTTTTTATTTTTAATTATTTATATTATTTATTTTTTTTAATTTCAAAAAATTAGTTTTTATTTTTAAATATTTTTATTATTATTTATATTTTTAAAATTTTATTATTTTATTTTCATTATTTCTATTTTTAATTATTTTCATTTCATTTTTTTATTTTTCGAAAAAATAATTTTTATTTTTAATTATTTTTATTTTTGATTACTTTCTTAAAAGAAAAATAAAAAATAAAAAATAAAAAAAATTTGTAGTAGCATTTCCGAAATGCTACTTCTCAAAGTACCTCTTGAGAAACATTGGGCCAAAGGGGTTTGGAGAGCATTTCAAATGCATTTTCATCTGCCCAATGTGAGTAAAAAAAAAAAGCTAAACAACATTTACATTTGGCCAAGAGACTTTAGAGCCCCAAAGTTCATTTGCAATGTTGAACCAAACAGGCACCTAGTCTCTATCAGCATTGGGCTTTCAGCATTCCCAAATGCCGACCTAAAGCTGAACCAAATGGTTCAGCATTTTCTCAAGGGGCTTTGAGGACTAAAGCTCCTTGGAATGCTGAATCAAACCCACCCATATTTAGCCATGGAGGGAGGTGGAAAATGGTGTCTAACATTTTCAGAATTTCTAAAATTCAGCCAGTGCAAAATGGGAAGGGAAAAAAATTGGCAAACGCTGAAATCCCTTTTGCCAAAGCCTCTTGTCTCATGCCGTCCTGAGCAAATGATGTGGGGATGGAATTAGATCGGACGATTTGCACTCTTTAGCAGTAGTGACCTGACCGGGTCCTTGCGTGTGTTCCGCAAGGCGTACCGGCAAATCCAAAAACCAAGAAACGATGGCTTCATCTCTCTCCCGAGTCCTTCCTCTCCCTAGGGTTTCGCCTTATCGCTTCCCTTCTCTCTCCCCCTCCGTCTCCTCCTCCCTCGCCAGACCTCCCGCCTTCAGTGTCTCCGCCTCCTCTCTCTCCACCGCTTCTCACATGTCGAGCCCTTTGCCGCCCGCGCGCCTCGACCACCTGCCGTCCCCGAACGCTTACACCCGCGACGCGGATCGCTGGAGGCCAATGTGTTTGTACCACACCCAGGGCAAGTGCACCAAGGTAGTTTCTCCGCCTTCTTATACGTTGCTGGAAGTTATTTAGTGTATCATGCTTCTTAAATTTCATGATTTTGGACGGTCTATGGTAGTGAAGTCCTAGTTTCCTTTTGTTTGGTTTGCTCTTTTTCAAGACGTTCTTCGTTCTTTTGGCATATGAAATTCCTAAAGTGGCTGTTCACAGCTTCTTCGTGGCACGATGGACAGTGGTTTACGTTCATGCACAGTAACTACCGGATTGTGGGAGATGATGAATCTTTATGGTCTTTGTGATCATCGCGCATTTGAATTTTGCGGCCTGGCTTTTTATCTTCCACAATATGTTAGTTAGTGTTTTACCACCACATAAATTGAGACAACAATGTGAGTTCCTGCGAGCGTGTGGATTTGTTTGGATCTGTTGAAGTATTCAATGTAACTGCAGCCAGCATGTGTGGCTTCAGTATGAGGCCATTTTCAATATCACCCGTCTGATTGAAGTTATTCTGACTTTCAGATGGATGATCCTATCCACCTTGAGAAGTTTAATCACAACGCCGCCAGAGATCTTCAAGTTAGTGCTGCCGACCTTGAACAAGTGTGCCCTCAAGAACTAGATCATTTTTTGGTGCTTGATTTGGAAGGGAAAGTTGAGATCCTGGAATTTCCAGTCTTGATAATTGATGCTAAATCACTGAGTGTCGTAGATTTGTTTCACAGGTCTTACTCTGCCTAATCCTCGAATTCTAGTCCGACTGTTTGATTGTACAATGCTGCTGGAAATGTGGGTCTTTTATACACATCTTACTCTTCCAGACCGGATGTTAATTGAGAATCCGTTTTGGAACCCTTGTTCATTTTTTCTTTCTGGCCCATGGGCATTTACTTGTTCATGAATATTCTTTCTCCTTTTTCAATTCCAACTCGTTTGGTTGGAATCACGCTTTCTGCTGTGTTTGTGGGCAAATTCTGAAGTACGAACATTTTTTTTTTTCAGTTGGAGCGGAGCAATTGCATCTTCATATTTTGCAACGAAGTAGAATGCGACAATCTGTTTATTGTGAAATACGTTCATGCCTGTCTAGTTTGGGAGATTGAGTCTGGTCTCATACCATGTCCCATGGTCTATATTTGTGATCAAATATTCTGTATAGGGTGTTATTAAGTTTGTTAATGGAATTTATGATGAATTCTTTTGCTTGAATTTTAATTTTTCTTCTCATAATTAGTTTACAGGTTTGTAAGGCCGTCACAGATGTCTGAGACTAGAGTGAACGAGTATATCGAAGGAAAATATGGAAAATTTGGGGTTGATCGGTAAGTTCTTGGTTTGCTCTTCCACTGTATCATGCTTGGCTAGTAAAGTATCCTCTTGTATGGCATCCAACAAAGGAGTAGGTTATGAACCGCAATTTTACTGTTGTCACCTTCTAGTTTTTCGGCCTGATTAATTGTTTCAATGATATAGTGCAATAGAACTGATTTGATGCATTTTGAAATAGAGTAGCAAATTTTCTCTGACATATAATTGTGGATATTCATCTCTAAATGCGAATGTGCAGTGTCTGGCATGATACAGCAATACCATTCAGAGAAGTCATTGGCGAATTTGAAACTTGGTTGGCTCAACATAATCTTTGGGCTAAGGAGCAAGGAGGCAAGCTTAATCGGGCAGCATTTGTAACTTGGTGAGTTACAATCTGTTCATCATGGAATGTTTGGCTTTCAGACACAAAGAAGAATTGTGACAGACTGGTAGCTATGTTAAGAAAGAACCCTGAAATCAGAGAAATCTTTTCCACTGTCCTTCGTGTTAGTATTGAGTAGCCCGTGATGAGTTGATTTTACCTTTTCAACAGCAATATGCTTTGCGATGGGCTAATATGCACCTCAAATGCCTTATAGATCAGTAAAAATTGGAATTTAATAATGAAAGTCCATTTTAGTCTTAACTCCCAATGTGGCAAGCACAATCACTCACTATTCTGCTTGATATCTTATTACTGGCTCCTATTGTTGGTTGCAACCTTGAAAGTTCCCATTTTTAATTCTGCATTATCGACTAGTGGCATGCCGACCCCAACTAGTTTGGGATAAAGGTGATGTTGATGTTGATGAATATCGACTAGTGGCATGCATAATGTGGTTTGCATCTGTTCTAGACTTTTTCCAGCAAAACATTTCTGAGATAGAGAAGCTGAATGACCTGACTTCTTTTTGTTCTGCCCTTGACTATGTATTGAAGTTCGTTTACTTGTCTAATGTTTTGTTTTAGACCTTAGAATGTATCTCCTATTGATTAGTCTAGTTCAGACGCCCACACACACCTAAATATATGTGGACGCTTCTTTCACTGACTTTTCTTTAATCTGTCCCTGTGCATCTTTAGCAACCTTTTGTTAGAACCGAATCATCTAAAATTATAGAGAAAGGGAGATTGTTGAGCTATGGGGAATATGTTGATTAAATCTGTCTGCCACAAGATATATTTTGAAAGGAGGGGGGACGAGCTGTTCTTTCTAATATGGCGACCTAAGTTGTGATTGACTAATCCACTGGAAGATGGAAAATAGAGGCCATCGGGGGTTTGCTAATGCATATTTGCGCTGTTTATTTCAGCGGAAATTGGGATTTGAAAACTAAGGTCCCTCAGCAATGCAAAGTCTCGAGGATAAAACTTCCTGGATATTTCATTGAATGGATCAATCTGAAGGATGTGTATCTAAACTTCTACCACAGAGAGGTAATTTTATGCTTGACTTCTCACATGTAACTTTTGAGGTTTGGAACTTATCGTATACCTTGTCGATTTGCTGGAACTTTGCTCTTTGAGCATAGCAGGAGATAAAAAAGCAGTCTGATTCTTGTTACATGATTGAGGTTCTTGTCAGGAACCTTTCATTGCAACACCAAACTGCGCCGCCTTAAGCTATTTTTGTTTTTTGGGTGGTGCATCCTTTCTTCTGCTGCTTGATATGTTGCTTATATTATTATGACAGGCCAGAGGAATGATGTCAATGATGAAACAACTAGATATATCCGTCTTGGGAAGTCACCATCTAGGACTGGACGATACCAAGAACATAGCGAGGGTGTTGCAACACATGCTTGTTGATGGTGCCATCATGAGTATCACTGCATGGAGGAGCCCCAAGTCTCCTGATAGAGTTCAATTTGCATACCAAAATCGTATATAGTTGTCCTTTTTAATTAAGTAATTCATGTGTATTATGGAGGGCGTTCCGGTTTTTATTGGGCAAAAGGTTTAGCTGCACCTCGCCGGGTGTCGTCTCTTGCAAGAAAACAATAGAACTCTGGTCCGCACAGAATAGACCCGAAATGCCCCCTTCTCTCAACACCCGGCGAATGCCCTCCCCGCCACCACCGCTCGGCAAAGTCATCAATTTCCCTGGCTTGAAAATCTTTGCATCGTGAGCTCCGATGGGGTCCAATGCTCTGACATCTCAGTCCTGTAAATATCTACCTCTTGATCTTTACAGTCTCCTTGCGGTTGAAAGCGAAGGAATTGGAAGAAGAGAGGGAAGACAGCACGAGCGAGAAGCATTAGAAACGATATCTGGCCGTGGATTCCAATCAGCAGAGGACAAAAAGGGGCACCAATGGAGAACCGTAGTCCGCTGCCGCCGCCGAGAGACTCGCCACAAAATTGGCCGCCGGGGTGGAGCTCCATTGACGGTTTTAAACTCCATAGGTGCCTTGGGTCCGAGAGAGAGAGAGGTGGGGTGGTTTGGGACCTACGAGGGCAAAACTAATATATATCTTTTATTTTAATTTTTTTTAAAATAAAATAGCCATTTGTGGAATTATAACTGGTGCGGCTACGTCTTAGATGTTCCCCGGTGACCACAAAAGAGCCAACTTCCCTATCGAACATGTACCCCGCAAAAGTGCCATTGGTCCCAGTTCTACTCCTTAAATTTCCAACTCATCTACGTATGGTCGCCTCCTATTTGGCGGCAAAATTTGGTTGGGAAAAGGAACCAGCAAAACACCATTTGGTGCCGATTTTCACTGGCTCGAAATTCGGTCCACGCTCTCGACGAGGCGCGTCGCTGAAAATTTGACTTTCCAATTTCTCATACGTTGAAAGCGCACGCGTTTACAGGGTGAACGTTAAACACGATTTTCCTTGTTCTTTATTATCTTTAAATGTTCCGACCGTTTGTTGTCGTGGGCACTCGTGACGGAGGAGGATCAATCCGAATACAAAAGCTTAATATCGTAAATTTATCATGTAATAAAACGTGAAGTAGCTCTCTATAGAATAATGGAAAGATCTAGTATATTAGCTAGCTAGTCCCCGATGGTTATGTTGCATTTTAAACTCAAAAAAAGGACGCAACGGTTTTTTGATACATGATTAATAAGATCAATCCTAGCTTGAGAGTCAATCCCAATGACGATCTTATGGAAAAGCAAGTTGTCTTGCCAGTCGAGTCCCAACCGCAAAGCTCAAAATGTTGCTTTTGTCCGCGAACATACCACCACAAATATGGCAAAACCATCGGCCATCCACCCCCTTTTTGTTTTTGAATAAATTCCCACACCAGCAAGTCCAAGTCTTGGTTTGCCTTTAGAGGTTCTATCGGTGTTCAGTTAATCCACCTGTCTAATCAAAATTGGAGAAGTGCATGATGCAATTAACATCAGTTATTCACTAACAAAGCTTTAATAATTTCCTTTGTGTATATCCCTAGTTACTTGCATCAGTTTCCCAGGGATTGTAAGGTGTGTTTTTCTAGTCAATGGAAAATTCATTCATAAAATTAAGAAAAATGAATTCATAAATATAAAAATATGAAAACACTTTCCAAAATTGTTCATCACAAAATTTTTAACTTTTTTGTTGACATCGAATGCCAGGCCTTGGCAACGACGATGACCAGCCAAACGAGGTCGAGCCTCACCATATTTGGTGAGCTCGACGTTGGAAATGGCAAGACTCGAGCTTGCCAGGTCTTAGCGAGGCTCAATCTTGTGTGGTCGATCTTTGGCTATCATCGAGGTCGAGCTTGGCCATATTTAGGGAGCTTGAGCTTGCTAGCCATGGGCAAGGTCGAGTCTTACCATATCCAACGTCGAGCTTGCTAGACCCAGGCGAGGCTCAACCTTGCGCGGTCGGTTGCTAGTCGTTCCTAAGGCCTGGCCATCGATGAAGTAAGATGGAAAAAGCAAAAAAGGAAAAATACGTACTTGAGAATTATATAAATTCACAAGATCGAAATTATTTTTGAAATGAGATTTATAAACACGAGAGAATTTTTTTGGGTTAAGAAAAACTAGTCCACCCTAAATAATAATTTAAAAACCAAAGTACTCACACAAATTCCGAGCGTCTATCATGGGCCGTGCCCCCACGCGCGTAGTGATAGCGCGAAAATGGCAATGGCTTGGTCTTTAGAGCTGCTTTCTACTCTGTACGCCCTACTTCTTCTTTGCGAGCATCAGAACAGATATACCAGCAAAACACACAACGAGCACGAGCGCTTACGCTCAGAGCAATCTTCGCAATCACCGTAGCTCCGATCTTCGGGGAATCAACTCGATCAAAAACCCCCACTCGAAGCCTCTGGACATTGACTCTAGGGTTGGAGGTATCCATTTTTTCGCCCATCGTTAATTCGCTGTAATCGAAGCAATTCTGCCGGAGACACGGTGATTCGCTGAGGATCGATCTTTCGACCATACGTGTCCTCCTATTCCTTGCATTGTTAAGCCGTGTATCGGTTGGCTGAGGGGATTGATCGGTACCTTCTGCCCTAGAAATTATTTGGAGAAATTGGTGTGGTGTGAGGGGGGATTCTTGTCATGAGAGTCAAATCCACCCCTGTTTCGTCCCTGAAGCAGCAGACTCCTCATTGCTCCGCATCTCGCACTCGTACGAAGCACAAGCGACTCGATGCCATATGTGAGGAGACCTATAACATCAACCATGCTGAATCGAATAGGCAAGTGGCTGGGGATGAGGACGTGGCGGCACCTGGCTCCGAGCTTCGGCGGAGCTCGAGGGCTCGTCGAGCTCCGGTGTTGCTGGATGCGTCGCCTCCACCCCGAAAGAAGAGACGGAAGCTCGGCAAGAATGGGAGATTGAGTGTTGAGAAGAATGTGGGAGCATTTTCTCCACGGGTAAAGGAGGAGGAGTCTGAGAATGGGGAAGATGAAGAGACTCCAGGGACTTGGAGGTCGAGGCTGAGATCCAGGAGACGAATTGGCTTTGGGCGGTACAGGGAGAGAAATTCTCCCAGAAGAAAGCTTTTCGCAGAAATGGATGGAGTAGAAAAGGAATGCAGGAGGATGGAGGGAGTTGTGACGGAGGGAAAAGTTGAAATGGTTGACAAGATAGAGGAACCGGAATTTGAGCGCCCGCTGAAGGTAAAATCAAAGAGAAACAACACGGCAGGTGCTTCTAGTACCAGAGATATAGTGTTGGTTTCCGAGAAGATGGATGGTAATGAAATAGGGGGCGAAGTGAGTGACTGGGGAGAAGTTGAGCACCCGCTGAAGGTAAAATTGAAGAGAAAGCAGATGTTTAGCACGCCGAGTTCTTCTAGGACCAGAGATAAAGTGCTAGTTTCTGAGAAGATGGATAGCACCCGCGATAATGAAACAGGGGACAAAGGGAATGACTGTGGAGAATTTGAGCGCCCGCTGAAGGTAAAATTGAAGAGAAAGCGGATGTTTAACACGGCAGGTGCTTCTAGGACCAGAGATAAACTGTCAGTTTCTGAGAAGATGGATGGCATCCATGATAATGAAACGGGGGGCGAAGGGAATGACTGTGGAGAAGTTGAGCGCCTGCCGAAGGTAAAATTGAAGAGAAAGCGGATGTCTAACATGGCAGGTGCTTCTACGACCAGAGATGAAGTCTTAGTTTCTGAGAAAATGGATGGCTCCTGTGATAATGACACAGGGGAGGAAGTAAATAAAGTCTTAGTTTCTGAGAAAATGGATGTCTCCCGTGATAATGAAACAGGGGAGGAAGGAAATGACTGTGGAGAAGTAATGCCTTTAGAAGGTGAATTGCTTGGTATTCGTGAGGATGAAAAAACAGATAATAATGCCGTGGGATTGGTTTTGGAAAAACAAGAAGAGCTGTCTAACTCTAATCAAGCAGCGGTGGATTGTGCTGTGAATGACTCCGTAACAATTACTGAGGATGTGGAACAAGGGGAGTGCATGGGCGAAACTGTAGCTGTTGATTTGAATGAGGTTGTTGCTGACTTATCGCTCAGTGACGTAGGAGGTGGCCCGCAGGATGGCGAAGATGTGAATTTGGTCGAGCTTGATGAGAAGCTTATGGAGGGTGGAGGGAACCTGAAAGAGGATAAAAATACCTCTCAAAGTTCTGGTGAAAGGCCCATGTATTCACGGATCAAAGAGGGAAGACGGTGTGGATTATGTGGAGGTGGTACTGATGGTAAGCCTCCTAAGAGGTCAACACATGAAATAGGTGAAAGTGAAAATGAGGCATCCAACGGCTCTTCAGCTTCAGATGAAGCTAACTATGATATATGGGATGGTTTTGCCAATGAGCCAGGGTGGCTTGGACGTCTTTTAGGTCCCATAAATGATCGATATGGCATTGCGGGGACGTGGGTTCATCAGCAGTGCGCTGTTTGGAGTCCGGAGGTTCGGTTCCGTATTTTGTTTTGCAGAGTAGTATATCTTAATTATTTTATTTCTGTTTATGATGCTTTTGACTAGTATGCGCACTTCTTTTAGTATGCTTTGGAGTTTGATGCTTTGCAGAGTAGGATCACCCCCTACCCTCCGCGCTCGCTTTCTTTGGTTCAATAGGAGTAGCATAGGCTATAGCATGAAATTTGTCAAATTGGAAAGCCGCATGGTCCTCTGATCTGTGGTGCTTGGGTTTACCTGACACTTTTGAAAATAGTATTCATCTAGCGGAAATGACGATTGGCTATGCTTCGCTTGGTATGTGGGCTTGTTTTGTGAGACAACTTTTGGTTTCTTCTCTGTAGAAGCCTGCCTTTAAATATGATAAGACAATGTGATTGATCCTTTTTAATGTTAAGCTGGTTAAATATGACGACGTCATTCCAATAAGCTTCTGTGCTATATCAGTGTTTTCAGGTGTACTTTGCTGGTCTGGGATGCTTGAAAAATGTGAGGGCTGCGCTTTGTAGAGGAAGGGCACTGAAATGCAGCCGCTGTGGGAGACCAGGAGCAACAATTGGATGCCGTGTTGATAGATGTCCTAAAACTTACCACTTGGTTGGTGTTCTGATTTCTTGAGTGGTTTTTTAATGTCTTTCTGGCGGACTTCACAGAATAAACATTAATTATTTTGTACATGGTTGTGTTCAAAACCTATCTGGTGACACTTATTTTATGCTGGGCTTTGCAGCCTTGTGCTCGAGCTGATGGTTGCATCTTTGATCATCGAAAATTTCTCATAGCTTGCATTGATCATCGTCATTATTTCCAACCTTTTGGTAGTAAGATGGAAGATCGCATAAAGAGAATGAAAGCGAAGAAAATGAAGATGGAATTCAGGAAGCTATCTAATGATGCTTGGCGGAAGGATATTGAGACAGAAGAGAAATGGTTGGAAAACTGTGGTGAAGATGAAGAATTCTTGAAAAGAGAGAGCAAGAGGCTTCAACGAGATTTGATGAGAATCTCACCTGTATATATAGGAGGCACAGATAAAGAGAGTCAAAAACTGTTTGCAGGTTGGGAATCTGTTGCAGGTCTTCAAGATGTCATCAGATGCATGAAGGAGGTTGTCATATTACCCCTTCTGTATCCTGAATTCTTTGATAACTTGGGCATTACACCTCCTAGAGGAGTCCTTTTGCACGGTTATCCTGGAACGGGTAAAACTCTTGTAGTGCGTTCCTTGATAGGTTCATGTGCTCGTGGTGATAAACGAATAGCATATTTTGCCAGGAAAGGTGCAGATTGCTTGGGAAAATATGTTGGTGATGCTGAACGTCAGCTGAGGCTTTTGTTCCATGTTGCTGAAAAATGTCAACCTTCGATAATATTCTTTGATGAGATAGATGGATTAGCTCCATGCCGCACGAAGCAGTCAGATCAGACACATAGTTCAGTAGTATCAACTCTCCTTGCTTTATTAGATGGTTTGAAGTCTCGTGGTTCAGTCGTAGTTATAGGTGCCACCAATCGCCCTGATGCCGTTGATCCAGCACTTAGGCGCCCTGGGAGGTTTGACAGGGAAATATATTTCCCGCTGCCATCTTTAGAAGATAGGGCTGCCATTCTGTCACTTCACACTCAGAAGTGGCCAAAACCTGTTTCAGGCTCTTTGTTGAGGTGGATTGCTAGAAAAACAGCTGGATTTGCTGGTGCGGATTTGCAGGCTCTGTGTACGCAGGCAGCTATTATTGCTTTGAAGCGGAACTTTCCTTTACAAGATGTCTTATCTGCTGCTGGGAAGAATTCTTCTTGCAGTGAACGTGTACCTCTTCCTTCATTTGCAGTTGAGGAGAGAGATTGGTTGGAGGCTCTATCTAGTTCCCCACCTCCATGCTCTCGTAGAGAAGCGGGAATAGCTTCTACTGACATAGGGTCATCTTCTCTTCCATGCCACCTCATTCCTTGCCTGCTACAGCCACTATCTACTCTCCTTGTTTCTCTTTATCTTGATGAACATGTTTCATTGCCTCCTGCTCTTTCTAAAGCTGCTGCCGGAGTTAAAAACGTGATATTTTCCGCATTGGATAGAAGGAAATTGCCTAATCATCTCTGGTTGTCTCATTTGCATTTTCTCATACAAGAAGCTGAAGTTGGGGAAGAGATTGAAAGATTACTTTACTTGGCAGATATTGCTGTAGGAGAATCTATTTCTGTTGGTTCTGATGCTTTTGGTGTCGGAGAGAATTGTCAAAATATGAACTCTGAAGCTTCTGTGACCTACAATTGCGGCAGTCGTACTGGTTCAGTGAGGAATATGCCTTTCTCATCGAGGAAAAAATCTGGATATCGAGTATTAATTTCTGGAAGTCCTAGATCTGGTCAGCGGCATCTTGCTTCTTGCCTCCTTCGCTGTTACATTGGGAATGTTGGAGTTCATAAGGTTGACTTGGCTATAGCTTCACAAGAGGGACATGGAGATGTGGTGCAAGGGATAACGCAGATATTGAGTATGTTGCATGGCTTCTTTTTATATTTGCCTTAAAGAAACTATGAACTTAGCTCATAAAAAAGTGGTGCAACAGTATTAGCGAGCTATATACTTTTGGCTGCAATCCCAAACTTCCCATAATATGTGCATCGCCTCGCTTGTTAGTCTCAAAGCATTTAGTGTTAAATTGACTTCTTTCCTCACCGATTGTTGACTCTAAGTCTGATTTGAAAGTCAGCTTGGCTGCTCAGTCAGTTCCATACATTGAGAAACTGATCCCAGTGCACTTGGATAAATAAGATAAATGACGTGCTTTTAATAGATGAAAGTTCGATATCAGTGACTTGACTAGATTGTGCAGGCTGTCTACCACAATGTAATGTACCTGCGGCCTTCATTCTCTCAATTTGATATGTTCTATATAGATATGTTTGAAATAGCTAATATAATGAGCTATACTGAACCTATATATGACTGGGTTGGATCTGTGTCCAAGAAATACAATAGTAGAAGACTAGCAGTTGCCTTTAACAATAGGAAAAAAATACGTTCTATAAACAACAAGGGTGCTTTCTAATTGTCCAACACACCAGAAGTGCTGTGCAATTCTTCCTGTGCTACTTCTGCAAGCTACAGTATCTTCGATTACTAATGTCTTGACTCATTTTGTTGACTTAGAAGTAGATAAAATATTCATAAAAGGTCCTTCAAATTACGTCTAAGTTCTAACAAATTGAAATATGTAATTTGGGGCACCGGCCTATAGCAATCAATGCCCTATGTTTTGTATTTCTTAGTATACTTATTACAAATATGTTCTATGTAACGTTGGACCCTCATATTCAGTGCTGGGAGTCAGTGTGGTGAAGTACTTCTTTGGTATTTTTTATTCTAACACTTCTCTACTTATTTTGTAGTGAAATGTGCCAATGTGGGTTCTAGTGTTGTGTTTATGCCGAGGATAGATCTTTGGGCTGAGCAGACGCATCAGCAAGTTTCTGATGAGGAAGACAGGTCCACTTCGTTTGATGATCAGTCATCAGTTAGGAAAACAAGCTTCTCCGTACATAATCAAGTACTTGAGACAAAAATCACATCTGATACGCAAAACAGCAAGTCAACTCTAGTGGACGGACATCAAAGTTCTTTCCAGAGCCCCTCACATGCCTGGAGTTCTTTCGCAGAGCAGGTCGAAGCAATTTGTGTGAATACATCCCTGGTGATTTTGGTAGGAATGCTCTTTGGCTTGCTGTTTCTTTTATTGTGACTTCCTTGATGTGATATAGCTAACATGAAAGCTAATATTTTCATGTTCATCTGCTTCTGGAAGTATAGTGCTTTTCTTCTTTCTAGTTATATTCTGATATCTGCAAAGAAATTGAGGGCTAATGTATCTGTCTTCGAGGAATACTCGATCTTGTCTTGAGTCTAGTTGTTGTGAAACCTGCTGTGAGAATAAAGGTGTCCGAAAAAAATGTGAACTGTTGTACCATCTGTGTTGTACCATCTGAATTTTAGGATGTAAATGCTTTTTGGAGCCATATGACTCCTTAAGCTTGAAAAGGATGATTTGGCAAAAGTCAGTTCCATGGAGAAACTAGCAAGATCCAATGGGGGCAGAGTGGTTATGCTAAAGTTCTATGTGAAAAAGATTTGTCTTGTTTCGTTTCTAGGAGGAGTAGTTAGATCTTACAAAAGACTTGTGTAGAATCATTTGGTGGGATGAGGGTGACTTTGTTGTTTTTGTTGCTTAGTTTCTTGGGTCACTATTGTTGGTTCCTTGATCTCCTACTTTGTCCTCAAGCATTAGCTTCCATTATTTTACAACTGGTACTAGCTCCTTCCCCCCCCCTCCGCTTTCCTTCTTTTTTTTTTTTTTGCTTTCTCTTTCTCCCCCAAAAAAAAGGAGAGAGAAAAAATTGAACTACTAATGTCATAATGTCGCATATTGGATGTGCCAACAGGCTACTTCTGATGTTCCTCATGCTGATCTTCCCATTGGAATACGGCAGTTCTTTGGCTGTGATGCACAAGATAGCAATCGATGTACTTCCTTGGAGCACACTTTACCAAGATTCAATTTGCAAATTGATGGCAGTGTGAATTATGATATTGTGATAAATCGGTGTGCTGCAGAATTGTCAAGGAATGTCGCTCAGCAGTTTGTGCATTTGTTTTATCAAAAAGCTCACAGACATCCTATTCCTGATAAAGAAATCTTGGCTTCAACTGGAGATCAAAAACAAACCCCAAATCACAACCTAGACAGTCCATTAAAGGAGCTTGACCCTAGAACACAAAATACTGATGATTCTGTGCCAAGACCATCTCTGGTTTTGAACAAGCGTAATCTGAAGGGGAAATCAAGTTTGATGTTGGGGATATCAACACTTGGCTATCAAATACTCAGATATCCTCATTTTGCTGAGCTTTGTTGGGTTACCTCGAAGTTGAAAGAAGGCCCTGTTGCTGACATAAGTGGACCTTGGAAGGGCTGGCCATTTAATTCCTGTATTGCTCGCCCTAGTAACATAGTGGAGAAGATGGCTGTTCCTTGTAATCCTGGCAACATCAAAAGCAAAGAAGGATCCCTTTTAGTCAGAGGGATAGCAGCAGTTGGTTTGTTGGCATACAGAGGGATGTACACTTCAGGGAAAGAAGTTGCTTTTGAGATTCGCAGGGTTCTTGAGCTCTTAGTAGGGCAGATAAGTGTCAAGGTCCAGGCTGGGAAAGATCGATATCAGTATGTTCAACTTTTATCCCAAGTTTCGTACCTGGAAGATATTGTTAATAGTTGGGCTTTTTCATTGCAAAGGTACTCATCCTTTTTGCTAAAAAGCTGGATTGAATTTTGAGTGTGCTACGAAGTGTTAACATAGTTTATTTTGTTTTCAGTCTGGAGGTGGATGCCCAAGTTACGCAAGCAAACCCTGTTCTCTCAACCACAGCATCTTCAGCTAATAATCTTCAACCTGAGGAACATCAGCCACCCATCTCCGGCAGGAGTTCCCCTGAAGCCAGAGTTTTGGAAGAAACTCAGCCAGATTCTGCCGCTGAAAATGTTGATCCTTCTTTGTGCAACAAAGAGAATGGTGACTCTGGCCTTCATGATTTTAAAGGAAGAGTCGGACTTTTACAGGATGACATAGTAGAAAATATTTCCTTGTTCGGAAACTCCACTCCGAATGAACGCCTTTGTAGTTCCATTCCTGCTGGCACTCCTGTTGGTAAATCATTGATCGACTGCAATGAGACAAATGCAATAAATCAGCTTGAAAGCCCTGGAGAATCTACTAGTATACGTGGTGTGGCTCAGTCATTCAATCATCCCTACCGTTCAGTATCAGCAGATGATGTTGTGCTTTCTAAAGGTGGTCCTTGCCCTTCTGGGCAAACGGGTGGAGCCGCATATTCTGGCTTGAGCAAGGGAAAAGACCAGGTAAAGGCTTCGGCCTCAAAAGACAACAGCACTTTGACTCCTCATGATGTCCTAGATTCTGATAAGCCCTCATCAGGCAATTTTTCTTCATGCAAAAACATCAATGCTCTTGCTGACTCTATGGCTGTATGCCTGTACCGCTGCTGCTCTGTCTGCATGAGTTCCCTCCATGATGTGATGCGAAGACTTCTCATCCATGAAGCAGGGTTAAGTAAGAACAGCTGGAATGTAGAGGACATTCATGACGTGGTTGCGTCATTGTCCGTGGATCTTGTTTCAGCAGTTAGGCAAGAGTTCTCTGATGTTGGCCATTTATTTGGTGAAATTCAGAGGAATCCGGTTCTTTGTCCGGGTATAAGTAGATGTGATTGCAAAACTCCAGGGTGTAGATTGAGTGCTCCTGTGGAATGTGCATTCCACTTCACTGATGGAAGTGCAAGCGAAACGGTAAATACGGACAGATCGTCTCAGTTTGGTCAGACTGTTGAATTTGTCTTCAGAAATGGTATACTGACATCTACAAATCACGACAGGGATGTTGCCTGTCACTGTAAATTGGAGAGTCTCTGCCTTTCTTCTCTAACGGAGTTAATGTTATCGTCCAAGCAGTTACCCAGGTGAGTTGATGTTGGGGCTAGGCAGCATAGAAATAGCCTCTCTACTCTGTTCAGGGTTGAATTGTTGCTTGGGACATCAAATCTACCACAATTTTGTCACAACTGAGAATCAGTTTGAAATGGTAGAGTCGTTTTCTCACACTTGCTTCTCCATAACAAGCTTCTGTCTTTCTTTATTGCTTGCTCTGCGTTCTGTCATGGTTCACACAGGAGACCCATCGGTTAGTCCTAGGTATCTTCTTGCGATCCTGTTCAACCACCACCACCACCCCCCTGGCAGAACATGTTCGGTGGCAGCAACAGCAGTTACACTGTAGTGATTGCATTAGAGCCTTGACCATCAACGCCAGCTAATTGTGCTTGTGATGGGTACCTGTTCATGCCTTGTAGGTTATACAAATATGCTACAATGGAGTTTGGGAAACGAAGAGAGTCGGAAAGTTTTATCGATAAGCGAATGGAGATTGCATCATCAAACACTGGTGGTATTTTATATCCCCCCCCCAATAATGTTGATTAGCCAAAGCCGGACATAACAATCAACAAGGCTTCCACACAAAAGCAAAGAAAAGAAAGAGGGGGGCCCAAAAAGGATATCGCCGTGGGACAACGTTTTTCGTTCCCATAAATATCGTGGAGAGAATTGATCCGCGCTAATCAACTCGTCTAAACATTATTGCATATGCCTCATGACCGCTAAGAAATGTTCGGACCGTTTCGCAGTAACACTTCTTCATTCATTAGTCTCGAAAGTTGAAGGCGAATGAATTGGTTCATTACACCGCAATCATTCTGGAAATTAGCACGCAATTTGAATCAAACCGGTGATCTCTTGCACTTTATCTGTAGGCTAATCGTCTGCGTGTAAATTGGACCGAAGCGGAGGAACGAGCAGATATTCCCCTTTTTTTTTTTTTTTTTTGGGAGCAGCAAACAAAGGAGAAGATCCACAGCTGCGAAGCTAGAGGCTAGAAGAAGAAGACAATAGAAAAAGAAGAAGCTCCAAGCTTCATCCTGCTATCTTTTTTCCTCTGGTGCTGAGTTCGCTCAAAGGTATCCTCAAATGCTGCATCTCCAGTTGCCTTCTCACCACCCCCACGTCCTCTCTCCCCATCTCTTCCCGCTCTCTCCCCTCCACTCAACCATCTCTCTCTCCCCCTTCCCTCCTCCTCCTCCTCCTCCTCCTCTCCTCTCCGCCTCCGCCCTCCCTAGCCGCCGACGCAGACCCCGCCCATGCCTCGCCCAGGCCACCGAACCCACCGCCGCCGAAGAGCCGCCGGAGGGTCCCATCGAGCTCCCTCCCTCGGCGCCTTCGATATTCGCGTCCACCGACGATCCCACCCCCCTCCAGGTGGCCACTAGCGTTCTTCTCACCGGAGCTATCTCTGTCTTCCTCTTCCACGCCGTTCGGCGTCGCGCCAAGCGTGCCAAGGAACTGGTATACTTGTCATGATTCTCTCGTTGTTGCATTTTATATTTGAATTGAATTTGGAATTAGTTCCGCTGGTCCGTCATCGGTTGCTATTGAATGCTTCTCCCCGTGAACTGAATTTGGAAAAAGGAAAGGTCTTCTTTTTACGCTTTTACGATGCTGGATGGTTTTCCGGTTTCTCTCTATTCTTTCGATTTCATTTGGGAGATCTTTCTTGCTTGGTTCGTTCTTGAAACCGTGGCTTGCATTTTGAGTGATTGGAGCAGTCAATGCGGCTATAAGCAATGTGAGTACTTGCTGGGGTTTCACTTTAATGTGGTGGTGTTATTGCTGTAGAAATTCAGGTCTTCTGGAGCAAATAAGACACTGAAAGAGGAGGCGTTGGACAGCTTGAAAGCAATGGGGACAGCCTCCATTCCTGCTAAGGCACCGCCTTCACCTGTGCAGACACTGCTGGGTGGAATCGCAGCCGGTGTGATTGCTCTCATCCTCTACAAGTTCACCACCACCATTGAGGCGGCCCTCAACCGGCAGACACTTTCCGATAATTTCTCTGTAAGTCCTCAATCTTTAGTTTCGCAGCCATACTACACCCATTCTGACACGATAATGATAGTTGAGGAAGTTGAACTCTAAACAGCTGGATGTTTGAGAAAATTCAGAATGTGTCATTTCTCAGTTGCGTGAAGTGCAAAAGGAGGTTTGCTGAGGCTGATTTTTCTTTTTGCATTATGCTTCCGCCATGACTATAGCGAGAATAAATATCGTGCCTTCCCATTTCTCACTGTTTTAAGCTTCTCCTTTGCAGGTAAGGCAGATATCGATAACCATAAGGTAAAGATTGACCAACTGTTTTTCTCAGCTTGTAGCACTGATTCTTTAGGCCTCGTGCTCTGTGGTCAGTTTTATCTGAAGGTGGCACACAAGGCTTGCCGACTCACACTCATCGTCTCGTATTTGCAGGACAATTGTGAATGGGATATGCTACCTGGCGACATTCGTATTCGGCATCAACTCCATTGGTTTATTCCTGTATTCCGGTCAGCTTGTGATAAACTCCTTCACAGAAGGATCTTCAAGCAGACAAATCAACGAAAGTGACAGCCAAGTAACGTCACTGGAGAGTCTTACAGATACTCCTAAAACAAATGACAGCCAAGGCAATGATAAAACAGATAGTACACAATGACAGAAGATAAGTATTGTTACTTATGCTGGAATCTATTTAAAGTGAATTTTTTTACTCAGTCTGCTATCGAAATGCTAATCTTCTATTCACAAAAGATGTTAACCTTATATATGTGGCTATTGCATGGTTTTGGGCTATCCATAATAGTGCTGCATATTAATGGGTTAATCGGTTGATTTATATACCACAGTTCGGGAGATAATCTGCATATATCCACCTGCTAAGATTTTCAGTCGAACATAGTATTGGCAATGTTTCTTTGTTTGGAGATGTCAGCTGTTCTATTATGCATATTCTCACGGTCGTGTACTCCCCTTCATGCCTTTTCTCCACGAAGTACTATATCATCGTTGTATCGGGTTGATACTTAACAAAAATTCATTTGACAGATGTTATTGAGAATTTTGAGTAATGGCATAAAATGCCTGCTTTTGCTCTTAAATATACTTATTTGTTGGTTCACGGGATTCTCAGCACAAAGCAAGTGAATTCACAGAGCTTCATTTTTCTCTTGCATTCATGGACTTTGATCCTAGCTAAGGGTGGGATCTTTCTTCCTGTTTCTTTTATCACAACAAATGAAGTATGAGATGCTTGTCCAAAGCAGCTAATGGAGAACAAGAATTAATCCATAACACCTCCTGGCTCTCTTACTCTACCGTTCGCAGAGCCTAGTTATGAAATATGATGATGTTCTGACTGTTAAATTCAGTGATGATGTCTCTTGAGAGAGATGAGTGATCCTTGTAAAAGTGGTTAAATTCAGGTTGGGAGTGTGCAGAATCACTATCATCGTCAACAAAGAGTTCAATGTGTTTCGGATGATTTACCCGGAGGAATAAATCTTTGGCCAAACCTGAGGACAGGCCAGCCAATCTCTCAAAGTATTGCACTTATTCCTCTTCTCCATGCATTGTTCAAGCGAACTGCGACCGGGTTGCTTTAGAAAGCATGTTGGAGATAGAAGCCAGAGGTACTAAAAAGAAGCAATAGAGGCTTGTGCAGTTCGCGGTATCCTTACTGCAAAATGATACTCTGTTAAAATTCCTGCTTTGAAGTCGAGGATTGAGGGTTACTGGTTCTTTGGTTGATAAAACTTGTGATACTCAAACTTCTCCCTTCAGACCTTTCACCGGGATCGATGAGCTTTTGTCGGATACACCTGGCTCATTCGAGCCCAATTCACATGAATCGTCCAAAATTTTCTGGGGTTGCGGGTAACAAATCCTTCAGAGTGTGAGATCCGGGTTACTATCTGAAATCTCGAGGTGCATCCTCGGACTCCATGTGCAAGAAAGCGCGGTGATATCCTTCTTCTCCAAGTAAGAAGGAAGGCGACTTTCATGAATTTAGAACGAGCTCAGGGTGCATACTGTTGACCTCGGAGTGCCTCTATCTGGAAGTAGACCATGTTCTGTTTAAACGCTAAATCACGTTCCTATTTAGTAACTACAATTTTTCGGAGTTCATTCACTTTCGTCTCATGCCCGCGGGCGCATTGATTTTATAGAAGCCCTTAAACGAGTCAGACAATAATCTCCGGCAGCTCTTTGATCTCCCTTGGTGTTGATCCCTCTATCGTACTCTGCTAATCATGAACATGCCGTTGTAGTTTCATAAAACGATTCAATCACTCCGACACTGGCACCCCATATACTCCATGAACTTTCTTTATAGTGTGGTCTTTGTCAAGAAGGGCTCCCAAAGACACTCGGTGGTGACAGAAATTGCTCCAAAGCTAAAAGTCACGCTGACTGAACACCAGGGAAAAAAGCGAACGATTCTGTGTCCCGGAAAGGCTGAAATTTCCTGCGAAGGGTTTCTTCGTCGGAAATCGATGGACGAGGAATCTTAGCACCTAATTTTCAGAACTCAGACTTCAAAGCAAAACCACCAAAAAAAAGGAAAAAAAAGAAAGGCGTGGGGGAGAGAGGGGTGGGTGTTTTGAGAAAGGACAAAACACGAAAGCGGATCCCCCGATTTAGTCTTTTTGAATATCTTTACAGCTATGCATACTTTACATGCAAATATATGGCTAAGCCCACCTATCCTTGTACCATCACAAACCCACGACCATCAAAAAAGAATAGAGTCAATCCTACTTTTTGAAGCTTTGCAATACCCTAATTCTGCAATCCAGATATGTGCGAAATTTTAATAAGAACAAAGAACGGGGTCAATATGAATCTGATTCAAATTTCTAGACCAGAAAAAGACACCACTACCATTCTGGATTTCTCAGTGCCAGCACGTGCACTCCTGTGAGAAAATCTGGATGCTGGCACTATGGGCTCTTGCTTGCTGGCTAGGGTTTCATCTTACAGGACCACTTGCTGGATTATCCAAGATTGTGAACTAGCGATGTCCCACAATTTCTGTGGTCTTGCCCGTCCAAATGCACCTGATGATTCCAGGACTATATAGTAAACCTACCCAAAAGCCGTCCAGAGGATTTAGAGTTCAGGATACCTCCATCTCACTCAGACCATTTCGAATTCCTCTAATGTATCACGCCCCGTAAATATAGGCGGTGAGATCCGAAGAATTCGCGACGATAGTTGTTCACGACGTCACCGGGTGTCAAACAAATTCGCAGATGAGATGGGCGCGCAGCTTCTTTGCTGTTCAAAGATTTCTTTGAGAATGACAAAGTTGTGCCTATTCCGTGTACAATAAAAGGCCAAAGAGAAGCAGCTCGTATGACCCCAGCATCTCCATTATTGACCCATCTTCAGACCAATGCACAAGCACAATCGTCTACTCCACACCTGCTTTTTTGTTCCCTTATTCTTTGGTTTTCATCTCAAGCCACTCTTCACTTTCTGTGCTTGTCCTTTCATCTCAAAGGCAAGGCGCAAAACAAGCAGAGACACGGCAGAGGCTTTTCTTTAGATGGTCCACACCAGACCTTTTGCTCCGATGGGAAATTGAAGAGCCAGAGGATCAACTTGCTTTAGAAAAAACCCCTTTTGACTGTTGCATTTTCATCTTTTATCTTAAACCGACCCACCGTCTTCATCTTCGCTTTGGCTAAATGGGTCCCGCCAGCGACTCTCAGACCACCATCTTTAACAGTTGCTCGACATCCACAATTTATGAAAACCAGACATGAACCTAAGAAACAAAACAGAACATCACAAAATAGACAGGCACGACACATCTCTCGAGTCTCTTTACCTTTCGCTCTCAATTCATTTGCCAAAACTCACATGGATAGCTTTGGCTGCATCGATCAATCCAACGCAAAGTAGAAGTTGACACTTGAACCGCAAGGGCATTGGCATCAAACATGTGACATGCGGGCTTGAAAAGCAAAGCAGGGTCGTGGAAATTTATAATCAGGTCGAATTGAGAGATTGAAGGAAAACGACGATCATTTAAATAGACCCACAAGACGAAAATTTACAGAGAAGCTACAGCAGTGACATAACCTGGCAAAAGACTACACTTCTAAAGCTACCTCATTTCACAAGCTCTCTTGAACCAACCGGAAACAAAGGGACCAAAAGTTAAAAAAGAATTCACTAACTTCCATAGTTTCTAGCAGAATTACCTATACAACCATCGATCAAGCCGGATTCAGAAGCCGACCCCGGCCGCCTTGACCCCGTGCGTAGCCGGGCGATGCGGCTCGAGCTTCCTGTTCTTCCAAAAGCAAGCATCTGGCGCGAGCTTGGTGGCCGACTGCATAGGCTCAGACTTGCATCTCGTGAGGACAAATGGCTCACGAGCCTTGGCGCTCTCCAGTTTCTGCTCGATCATCGTGGCCATTGATTCGGTGCCGGCGCCTCGAGCCGTGGCTTTTGGAGGGAGGGAACAAGAGTTCCTCCGCGGCTGCTGCAGAATGTGGGCTTGCTGAGCCGTGAGAGCCGAAGCAGAGCGCTTGGATTCCGCATTGCCGACCCTTTTCTTGGGCTCGTCCTTGCCCCCGTCGGTCTTGACGGGGATCTTGCCGACGTGCCTTTCTGGTAGCCATCGGATGAAGTCTGTACTGCACACCCATGTTTCCTTGGAGACCTCCATTGAGAGCTTGGGTTCGCACATCATCAAGAGCAAGCAGTCCGGCAGAACTGCCTTCTGTTGACTTCCCTCTCTCTCCGTCAACTTCACCGGCTTCACCTCGGGCCGTGGCCGCTTCAGGCCATTGGATTCGGATCTCTCGTGCGGGGGGACGGTCACCTGGGCTTCTGGGTCTAGGCCAAGGGCCTCCTCCGTTGGAGCGACATGTTCAACGTGAAACTGTGACTCTGTCTCATGTTCTTCATCTCCTTCCGATTCTTGATTTAGCTGTTCGGACAAAACATCATTATCATGACCTCCATCATCTGATTCAGCTCCATGCTCATGGTGGGCTTCGCCATCTCCAGTGCAAGTGTGATCTTGTACTGAAAGCTGCAAGCTTTCTCCGTCTGGGACTGCGAAACACCTTAGCTCTGTTTCTTGCGTTGTCACTGCCTGACTAGTCACCTCCATTAACTCCTTCATCTCACCACCTTCTTCCTCCTCTTCCTCTAGCAATAGCACCTCCTTCACTTCTTCTTCATCTTCTTCTTCTTCCATGATCTTCTGGTCTAATTGTTCCTCTGGCACATTGACCAGCTGGTTCACTTCTTGGTCGTACTCCTCTCTTTCCTCCACAGCCAGACTCGACTCTCCGAGAAGTCTACTCTCCAAGCTAGCTTCAGCAGAAACCCATTTCTCACTCACTTCCTCTTCTCTATCATCTTTAAAGCCATCCATTTCATGCTCGACTTCACTAGCTTTCTTCAATTCAACTCCCTCGTTTTCGCAACCACTTGCGACAAAATTCTCTCTCTGATTTTCATCTTCATCATTATCGTCCACTACAACCGGAGGAGCTTCACTGAACCTGCTGGCGAGAGCAGCCATTTTCACAGGATCAGATCTACACCTCATCAGCAAGAGCGCATTCTTGGGTGGAATACTAACGCTCGCTCTCCCTCCTGCATCGTCTTCCTCGACTTCACTTCTCTCTCTGCATATTTCTTCTTCATTAAACTCGATCCCCTCAAAGGCCCTCCTCCTGTAACTCGCACTCCTCTCCGCTGTATCCGCAGCCGCAGCTTCCGTTGTCCTCTCTTCATCTCCAACAATTATCTCCACTTCTCTGCCTCTGCCCTCTCCTTCCTGCAACGCCACGAGCCACCTTGCAATCACAGCTCCACAGGAACTACTGTTATGATTAGCCGAATCGCCATTGTTAGCCCCTCCCTCTGTCTTCTCTTCCTTGGACATGCATGACGATCTGCACGGCAAGAAGCAGTTCCAATCCGACCCGAAAGTCCTCAGGGCCTCGCAGATCGTCACGGGAAAATGGACCCACCTCTGGTTTCTGTGAGGCAAGCATTCTTGATTGTTGCCCTGCTGGTTCTGGAAGTAGAAGCTCTGCGTTGCCTCCGTGCTCGGTGCACCATTACTGATCTCGAGCTTCCTGAAACTGGCTTCACCACCTCCACCACCGCGCTTCGAGCGAGCCCTCAGCTTCTTGCCCTGCTTCTTGGTCTTGACCCTCACTTGCCCAATGCAGGTCACCTTGGGGGACGACGGCTCTGGGTTCTCAAAAGTGGACCCACGTTTCTTGCCATTCGTGGGGAACATCGGGGAAGCTTGGCCTGCGCCCTTTAAGCTGCCGTTGCTTCTGAGCCTCCTGCTCAGAGAAGAGGAGAGCGAGATCTGGGGGTTCTGGTGGTCTCTGGCTCGACCTGGGCTGAGTATGGATTTGGAGATCTTCATGGAAGAAGAAGACGAGAGACGAGACGTGAAGCAAATAAAGAGCTCGCCAGTGGTGCTACTGCCGCCGCTGCTGCTATTGATGCTAGTCGTGCGATGGGGTCTATCAGAGTCCATCTCGCCCTGTTTTTCTTGCCTTCTTTGTTTCACCGTGATTTGACCATTGTTGGGAGGGTGAAAGATTTGACTGGGAGTGATGGGCGGGTGCTTGGGATCTTTTGCTTGGAGGGTGAAAATGAAAAGATCATTCAATCATTCGTGGAGCAGGTGGAGGAGGAGGAAGAAGGGATTGGAGAGATGGAGAACCTGCTCGTAGTAATGGGGTTAAAGATGGAGAGAGAGAGAGAGAGAGAGAGAGAGAGAGTGAGTGTGGAAGATGACGAAATGCTGTTTGTCTTTAGGACAACGGAACCAAGCAAGGGAGCGGGGTCTCTGGTTCGACCTTGCAAAATTAGCGCGACGTCGTAATTATGGTATGACCGTAATGGCCCTGGTCTTCCTTCCCGTTCAGTACCGAATCATCATCATGACTATGATCTGTTCATCCATGTGGATAAACACGTATTCCTGGACCAACATATCATTTGTCCAGCTTGGATTCCGATTGAACCGTGATTTGAGTTGGAAATTGCCACCCCTGAAAATGATTTAGACACGTCGATAATGCAGTAATGAGTATCAGAAACTGGCGAAAGATTGCACCGAAAATTAGGTGGTCACCGCCGAGACAAGCGACCTTCCGTCAAACCCCCCCGTTTTTTATATCCATCGTTGCCGATGGAGCTATGAGTTAGACCTACACATTGAATTGATGGTATGCTGCAATTAGTGAAGCCCCATGAGTTGGAATGAAAGCTAAATGATGGAGAGAATGTGTCGCTGCCATTATAGCCATGTGATGGGGGCATTGAACGTGGCCAGATCATTTGGGACAGTGCCCACCTTGAGATGGAGAGAGTCGGACGCGAAGCGAGGGGTAAAAGGGTAAATAAACGCGTCCCCCCCACAAACGCCCCTCGGGAATATCATAATTAAAAACATTATTAAAGCTTCGGACAGTCTCGCGTACGTGGCATTTTTCCTGTAATTTGTCGCTAGCGGAAGGCTACTTTTTATGCATCACCCAGTGGCGATTCCGTAAATACTCCACGAAACGGTGGCCCGTTTCGGAAGGGAGGTCACATGGGGGGGGGGGGGGGCTTCATTGCGACCGCGACTCGGGAAAAGAAGAGAATCCGAAGGCGCACGTGACTTCGAGACCAAAGGGATGCGGTAATGATAAGGGAGAAAGAGAAGCGGGAAGACCCACGCGCGGAATTGGAGAGTGGACGCCACCTCCCTGGACACCAATCAGTACGGTTCCTCGGGTTAGCCGCTCGGCGGGTGACCGTGCGCTCGCGTGGGGTGGCATGTCGGCTGCTGTGTCCCGCGCACAAGCATAGAGAAGCGTGGCTGCTTTGGGCGGCGCGTGGAGTTGGACGAGAGATGCAGAAGACCACCAACGCCTTTGATAATCCTCTCTTAGCACTCTCCCCGAAAGCTACGCTTTTTAAATATGGTGTAAAATCACCAGGAGCCTCAAGGCCCTAGATGATAATTATTCTATTTCGAAAAATTAATTTTAATTAAAATAAATTTTTTAATTTTATTTTTGAACGAGTTTCAGAGAATTAGAAACGCGTTTGATAACTGCACAAAATTTTTATTTTGAAAAATTATTTCTCTTTCTAATTTTTTCATTTAAGTCAAATAATTATTTAATTACTTTGTAAAATTTCATCCTAAATTGAAAACTAATTTTCAATGCATACAAAAATAATTTAAAATATATTTATTTTTTTAGCATATTATGAATGAAATACAAATTTTAATATATGACGTTTGAAGTTCGATTGAGGCATGGGACACGTTCCTATATTAAGGACTCATTTTTTTCTTTAAATGTCGAGTTGTCCAAATACATACAAATATAGCAGTCGAATGACCAAATTATCCTACTTGATACGAAATACAAGTGCTTCACTATTATTTTGCAACTTTTGTCCTAAATTCAAGTAGGTGTTTGGTTTCAACTCTACGTGCAAATGGTCACATTTTATGATGCACGGCTATGAGTATATATGTTACCATCCACACATTGGATACTCTCATCTTTTGCAACATTTTTTTTTGTAAAAGAGTTAAATCTATAAAATTTAGGCCCAAAATTATGAAAATGATGTCAACCTAGCCTGATTTAAGCTTTTTCTATTTTTAGAAATTTTGGAAATTTTTGTGATTTTTTAAAGATTTTCCATTTTTTTTTATTTTTAGTTTTATTAAATTAAGGGAAAAAGTAACGAGAGAACTAGAAGGGAAAAGCGAGAGAGGCGAGACTTCATTCTGTTTTGTGATTCTCAAAAGTGATTCTTTTTTCTAAATTAAATTATATTAGAATAAGCAAACTTTCAAAAAAAAAAAGAAGAAGAAGGAGGACGACGACGACGAAAACTCAGGCGATCTCGAGAAGGGCCAATGACGGTGGGTGAATGGTTAGCCGTCAATGGTGGGGAGGCGACGGCAGCATGCCTGCATTTACCTCCTCCTCCTCCTCCTCCTTCTTTTGTATTAAAAATCAAACTTGAACCACAATGATGCCGTTTTAGCAATGTTAGTGTCCCGTACTTTTAAAGAAAGCACTTAAAGAAAATCACTTTAATATTTTTCGTTAGCTAAATTGAACAAAGTTAATAAAAACGAATTTGATCATTTTTGAAATTTAATTATAATTTTTAAAAATAAATTTTAAAATCTAATTACACTCTGGCGGTAAGTTTCTAAGAAATTTCCGTCTATTTATCCCCCGTTATCTAAGGATATGGACTACTTCCATATGGCTCAGTGAAAGGAGTCCCAAAAAGGCGACACGAGAAAAGAGAAATTGAACAGCCGGCGCCTGTGTTGATCGGCGGGGGTGTCCTGGAGAAGGACAGGAAACCCTAGGAGAAGCTGCTGCAGCTGCGGGCAGAGCGAGGCGTGCGGAGAGAAATGAGCGGGGTCAAAGGGTCGCTGGGAAAAGTGAAAATGGTCGGGGTTTGACCGAACGGCTGTCGAACGAGACACGGTGGTGGAAAATAAGAAGCAGACAAAAAAATAAAATAAAAATAAAAAACAAGGCATTAAAAGCCGCATTAATCTGGGCTTCTTTAATAATCTAATCTCACTTTATAAAGTACGATTCCCTGGCTGGTCTCCACGGGAGTTCTGCCAATGCCAGCTGTAATGGGGGAAAGCAAGAGTTGACGTGGATCGAAGTTGGTATTACACACATATATATATAGCTACTAATATTTTTTTTAAAAAAACCCTTCAAACTATAACATATCCACGTCATATCTCGCTTCAAATTAATTTCTAAGCCACGAAAAATTTTCAAATTGATACACCGTCGCTAAATTTACCAAGAATTAATTTTTACGTCGTTAGAAAATTTCAAGTCAATACGCTTATGTAGCGCTTGATGTAAATTGATATGACATTGGCGCATTATTTTGGAGGCGAATGTGGTATGAGCATACTAATTTAATTTTTTTTTTGTTCGTGGCGTAAGTTATTTTTTAACACAAAAATTAATTCAAAGTAGATGTGGATTGACGGGATGTTAGTTTAAGGTTATGGTGGTGCCTGTTGGCACCTAAATTTTGATTTTTGATTTTTATTGCACAAAAATGAGAATTTATTCTCACAAAAAATATTTCCTCATGATTTGCATATTTTATTTTCTCATTGCATTGCATTTTTTTTATTATTTATTTTGCATCGATGGTGAGGTTTTGAGCTTAATTGGATTATTTGGACCAAGCCCACAAGAGCACAAGATTCGGCTTAAATCCATGATCATCATTAGGGGGCGAAAATTGTAATTAAAATATCAAGTGAAAAATTAATTTATTAATTGGAAACTTGCAATTAAGCTTTTTATTCTAGGGTTGCTTAACCTAGCTCTATATAAGGACTTGTTGTCACAGGCCAAAGGGACATCGACATTCCTCTGAAAATTCAGAATACACAGAGGCGACGAGAGAGAGAAATCGTGGAGAATTCCCTTCGTTGAAGATACACGTCAATATTGGAGGCTTCGTGGAGAAGGCAGCTCCAAGACAAAAGAAGAATAGTGAGGAAGAAAAAGAGGAGGTCATGCCCAGCAAAAGTCCACGATTGGGAGTGGGAAAATTCAACTAAAAAAAAAGGTGGACTCCATCGATGACCCTCGAAGGCACGTATGTTGTTTCACCTTTGTCCAGCCGCGAATCGGCCTTGATTTCAAGATTTTGAATGGAAAAAGATGCAGTCAACGAGCTCCCACAACGGTTCCAAAAGGCTTCCCAACGTTCTCTATCCTTGGTGATTCACCGTGCAAATATTTTAGCGAACATCTGAGCATTCCTTTCGTGAGTTGCATCGCCGGTGTCCATAGCCTAGTGTGCAAGTCCGTAGTCAAGTCGATCTGAGAGGTGCAAGCTTGGTTGTCAAATTTCAACGCGAATCAATTTCGAAAGCAATTTGGGGTATATTTCCTATTTCGAATGCTTTCAATATTTGGTTGCTTATTTTGCATAAATTGAAGATTGGATTGCATATTTTGAGAATATTGTTACTTGATTTAGAATATTGCAACATATCATTGCTTTTGAGAAGTAGCATGTCTAAGATAAGTATCTTGAAATTTTTTTTGCAAAGATTTATTTGCCAAATTGGAAAGATTGTGATTCATTGCGGATATTCTGAGAATTTTTTTTAAGTCTTGTGACTATTTGAAAATCTTCTGAATATACTCAAGATACATAAAAGATTTCAAAAATATAATCGATTGGGAAAATTTCCTAATCCGCAACTACATACATGGAAATAAGTCTATCTATCAGGCTTTAGATAGAATTATTTCCATAGCAGGTATTTCGAATTTTTAGGGTCGATCTAACAGGCTTTAGATCGAAACTTAATTCGAAAGAAATTGCGAAATCCTCAAGTTGGTTATTTTGGTTTTCCATATGTGGATTGATTTGAATTGGATATCTTGCATATCTTAATCTGCATGCTTCAAAATCCTAAAATATTCTACGTGTAGATAATTTCCTTTTAAAATATATTTGCATATCACTCTAGGTAGACAACATATTCAGTTCTTAGAGTTGGATTTTCTAGATAATTTTCTATGTAGATAAACATTGCATTTTAAAATAGAATTCGCATGTTTAGGTAAGTTTGCATAGTCTACTCTGGATAGGATAGGATTAGGATAGATTTCATGCACAATCTAATTCAAAATGACCACTTTCTTGAGGCGTTTTATTTTTGGTCTTTCTTAAATCCGAAAATCATAAAAAAAAAAGTTGTCATCATGCATTACATGTCATCTTTACCATGTCATTTAAAAATTGCATGTTAGATTTGCATCACATATGGAATTCCATGTTTAAGTCTTTTAATTAATTTGGATACAATGTAGTCGATTTAATTAAACCATAGCATAACATTGTACCTTAGTTTAATTTAATTGCAAATCATATAGAGTTAATCATATAGTTTAATTAAGTTCACATGCATTCTTAGGATAGTTTGCATTTATTCAGGTCATTGCATTTAGATTAGATTTCATGCATTGCATTTGGTTTATTTTTCAGCAAAAAATGAAAACCAAAAAGAGAGAAGATTGTCTGGCGCATGTTCCTTGCTAATTGTCTTGAGTGCTGAGTATTTAACTCAATTGTTTGAGCTCCTGTCTGATAACATTTGTTAGTGACTTATGTTAAGATTTAATCAAACCTGCCTAATCAAACTTTTTTTTTTATGAAATGAAAAGGTACCGAAAGGGCGTTGATAGAAATGTTAGCGTAACCAAGTCCCCGGGCTCATAATCTCTGGTTCGCAGGAATAAATAGTTCTCCCACTATTTTATTTAGGTTTCTAATCAACCTACCTTAAATGATTAGTGGCGACTCCTATTGAAAATCTTTTGCATTTAAATATTGAACCTAAGTTGCGATTTGGTAGAGCTTGGGAGAGCTCGAACTAGGTTAGTTAATTCACTTAATTAACTTGGTAATCCATTAACCTAAAATTGAGAAAATCGAATTTTTAGGTCGCGACAGTGCCAAAACCAAACCTTTCATCATCGAGTGACACCAGGACGAAGAGCCAGGTGAATCTAATTGGATAAACGAAATGGATTTTATGGGTGACCCATACGATCTAACCCATTATGATTCGCTAGACACATGTGCAACTAATGTATTTTTTTAAAAAAATATATATTTTTAAATATTAATACCGTGAAAAATCTCAAATCAGTACATTTGTGATAATTTACAAAAAACTATTTTTTTTACCATGAAAAATCTCAGATTAGACATCCGTGATAAATTTATCTCGAACTACTTTTTGACCATCAAAAATAATAAATTGATACATCCACGATAAATTTACCATAAACTATTTTTTTCACGAAAAATCCCAAACCATTTATATCTATGACAAATTTACACTTTGTTAAATTGGATCAATACAAAAAAAAACTCAAATCAATATATCTGTAACTAGCAGAGGATAAGAACTCTAAACTAATATATCGGTAAATTGTTATGTGCCAATCTAACTCAGCAATTTAACGTTAAATTTAACGAAAACTAACGGATGATAAATTTGTTACAAGTACGCCGTTTTGGGATCTTTTATGGTCAAAAAGTAATTTAGAGTAAATTTGTCGAGAGTTTACCGGTTTGGAATTATTCGTGACATTAACCTCTTTTTTTTTTGTTATTTATAAATTTTCAAAAAAAAAATTTGGTCGGATTATAATCTTTCAATTCACGTTCGGTTTTCTTGCTCGTGCCCAAGTGGCGGTCCCCACCTACGGTGGGCTAAGATGTACAGCCTATAGATGGGCCAGCCTTTTGGACGTACACAAACTGTACATCTGTAAATACAATTCCTTTGTAGGTTAAGTTAGGCTACATCCGTACGATTGCAAGTGAGCATTTAAATAAACTTTTGAATCGTATTTTCAGCTCAACACCCCCGATTAGACCCATCACATGACGGTATACCATGATACCTCTTCATTAAAACTGCTAATTTAGATAATTCAAAGCTTTACATCTTATGATCACGTAATTGCGATATTAAAATGGGTATTTTTGTAGCTTTCTTTTTAAAACTTAGATTGGCCGGATTTTGATGGGGCGCGATTTTTTCCCCATCTGAAATCATAATGACGGAGAAATCCGTGACCCGAGTACTTCAAATGCAGTCCAAATTCGACAAAAATGCTGGACGGAGACATGATTAATATGCATGGCGAAGCATGACTAACCCGATCGACAGAACGTGCCCTTTCCTTCATAGACCAGGTCATGTAAAAAGTATACCAACACGAGGAAGGGAAGAACAATATGGCGTCATTTCTAGCCATGACTAAGAGCTACGCATTTCGAGTTCGCTTCTGCCTATGTGCTCAGCGAAGAATTTTCTACGTTTCGGGGAAACGAGCAGATTCAACAACCTAAGTCCAATTTCGAATTTGCACCAGGGTTCACGCCATACAGCTAAAGCAAAATCGCGACTTTCAATTGTCTCCGTCGGATCACACGAGCTATGCACGATCGAAAAAGCAACAAATGACAGCAAAACCGAACTTTCAATCAAGAGTAAGCAGCTCAGTAACTGTCGTCGGTCGGAGCGATGGACGCGCGAGCGTGAACGAGGACCCCATTCGGCTTAGGATTAGGGACCTTGACGTCGTCGCGGAGCTGCAGCACCTTCGGGCGGCCAAACCGCGGCAACAACACGGCTCTGCAACTTGGTGGACAAGAAGAATGAGAAAGCTCTCGGTTGTAATCCACCGATGAAGGGGGGGATGCGTTACTTGACGATCAACTAACTACTCTTGAGTACATTAAAAGAGTGAGTTGCGGTGGACACGGTCGATATTCTTATGTAGTAGTGAAGGAGTGTTTTCCGATCCTTTCCACCGTGGCTCGTGACCTTCCGATGCCACCTTGCTGCGTACGACTGCGAAAAATGTAGAAATAATTTATTGTGGACGTGATTGGCTATGACGTCAAGAAGAGGCCAACAATTGTATCACCCCAATCATAATGGCGGTCACAACGTGGAAGATGTCGAATCAATATGATATTCTCTTGAGCGTTATTGGTGCTTCATCAAATTACGGCACTTGTGATATGATATGATGTGCTCGTGTTCCTTTTATGTGTAATTCAATTACTAATTTAATTAAAAATTTAAAACTACTCCAAATGATTTTTTAAATTAAAAAAGGCAAAAATGTAACTGTCGACCAACCGCTACAATTAAAAACACCAAACCAATGTGCCTATGGAGCACCCAAACCAAGGGACGAGGCAAGTCGAGAAACACCTAAATCTAGGTTCTGAAGTTGAGAAACCTCTTTTCGCCCTCCACGTTAGCAAACTGTTTAGTTATAAATTCAATTCCTTTGTTGGCTAAGTGAGGATGATCCCACGAGCGGTAACAACGCTATTATTTGTGCGATCGTAAGTGAACATTTAAGCCGATCGAATCTTGTTCTCGACTCAATACCCAATTCAAGTCCAACACATCGCTGTATATCGATTTCACGCCATGGACGTGTTCGGTAGCTCGGTTACTGCGTGTGCATAGTGAATTTGTAATTCAAATGGAATTCTGTCTCTTTACGGGTGAAATGCCCTAAATCTCGAACGTTGAACTCAGAATCTAGTCTCGTTAGTCCTCACCCGGCAAAGTTGGCATTGGATGCTTATGCTTATCGAGGACAGAACTGCTGTTTATGATGCTGTCACTTCTGATTTCGTCGCTGACTGTATTTAATCACAGATGGGGTCGAAACTGCGGGCTCAAGAGGGATGCTAAATGAGTCAAAAGTAGTCGGAAGGACCACATCAGGTACCGAAGTAGCTACTGATAGGAGTCGCTTTCACGCGCTTAGATACTTTAACTACACCGCTTCTAGATCTTCTTCAGAAGCTGTCTCCTATGCTTGACTACATTACATTCCTCCGTTTATTTTGTGACTTCTCTAACCCTTCACCTGTTTCGGAACAGCTTGAATACAATGCAACGCTCAAATAACTACCAAACATTTCCCTTCTTTTACACGTTTTTCGCATAATTCGGACAACAAATGTCTCCACTTTCCACTGAGAAATAGAAAAATTCAAGACGACATACATTAAGCCGGTCTTGGGACAATACAAAACAGTAGCGAGCTTATACGAGTCCATCAATGGGATCATTAAGTTCTTCCCTTAAGTAACATTAGCAAGTCCGAGCATAACCTCTTTGCGTGGGAGGATATGTACTCGTCACTACTCTAGAGCTAGATTCTGAATTTTCTAGAGGGGACTACCACGGACAATGCAAAGTTTTCATTCTTCACAAAGTAGACTGAATAACGTGATGCTTTTATTAACACAGATTTCATCTGGAAAAAATGTGCCCGCATATTTACAGGTTCCCAAGGTGAATGAATATTGTGAAAAGAACAAAATTCCTGGTAATAGTTGCTTGAAGGGAGCTCAGTGCAATTTTTTTCCCCTTCCTAAGTAGAGAACTATTTACAGAGACTAGCCAGAAGCATCAGCTACACATTTCAGTTGAATTCTAGCACCACTTTACCAGGAATTTGCTTTCTCTCTTTAGCCTCGTGAGCCTCTCTCACTTGTGTGATTGGAAATGTTTTATCAACAGGTATATGCATCCTCCCAGCTTCAGATAGCCTGCGGATCTCCACTAAACCTTCGGAGTCGGCCCTCATGTATGTCCAAAAGTATTCTGCCACCATTAGGAGGCAAAACGAAGACGAATATGTATAGTGAGTCATTACTGACACTGTTGACAGGACATGCCTTTTCTCTATAAACCAGTTTATGTAAAAAGGATAATAGCACAAGGAACAACAATGTAATATCAAAGACAATGAGATTTATTAGATGGACATAGTATACAATGAACCTAGGGGCATGAATTTGAACACAAGAACTATCCCAAGCAAGAAATGGAAGAGCTGACAAATAAAACAGAAATAAGTGACAGCTAGCAAGTTCAGAATCTAATTGATCTTCCCATACCAGCTTTTCCTTTTCTTCAGCCAATATTTTTACATTGATAATTTATGCTGATTATACACAACACTCCTAAGTACAGTCCTATGTTCTTCCTAGTTAAAGAACATCGACCAGTCAAGTAACACACAATCACTTCTAACAATCAAGGAACATAGAAAATTAATTTGCAAAATGTATACGAAAGAATAAGGGAATACACCACATGCTGAACCTTCCAGGAGGTTTCAACCCACTTTGAATGCAATTTCTCAAGATTCCTCTAATCTGCTTAGTGAAAGGGCTAGCCCATTCAATAAAGGCTGATTTTTGATCGGGTAAGTTTCAGAGGACTGGCATATGCACACCTCACTGCTATTAGACAGTTTGAACTTCTAGTGCGCTAACATAGTAATGTACCTGGAAAGAACTTATGAGGTTCAAGCTGCCTATTTTGAAACAGAATGGAGATGGGACAGCTGTATTACATCCATTCAGCTTCGATACAGAAGGAAAAGTAATCCTAAACATTTTTTGGTATGTTGCAAATACTCTTTCTCCGTATTTTTTTATTGACCTCTATCTCAATCTATAAATACATCAATTCTTTTGAACGAGCAGATGGTCCAGTAAATTCATTTCAAACAAAGAAAGTGTAACCCTGCATCGTAACCAGGAAAGTTTGCCACACTTTGTCGAGCGGTACTGGCCATGGCCCCAGATTTACCAAAGAGGGCCATATCACTAAGTCGTTCCATCTTGAGAGGTTCTTGTAATTTTGAAGAAAAACTAAGGACAAAATTGATTGAACAATGCAAAAGAGTGTTAAGACAAAGTAGCAATAATGTCATTTTGCCTATCTAGCGGAAGGTTCAAGTATAAAAAAGCGTAACCGTACCTATTCCATGAGAGTAGCGGTACTGAAATTGTTTCTTCAGTAACAATGCTGTAGCTATAGGGAGCGCAACCGCTATTCCATATCTATCAGCCAATGATGCTGCCTCCCCCTGCAATAGAGTTCGAGAGAAATTTGAACTCGCAATACTCCGCGAGAGGAAACCATACAACTTCGCTTTATCCTACCTGGAGTGTCATATAGTGTCCACCTCTCTTCAAAAAATTAATGCCTATTCTCTCGGTCTCTGGTCCACCTATGGTATCTAAAACTGCATCAAACTTCCCCTTTATTGCCAATTCAATGTCCTGTCAAGCAACAACAATCATTTGTTTAAAGGGGAGAGAAAAAAGACAAATTGATTCCTATTAGAAAGTTCTATGTGAAAGTATATTTCTCTTGAAATAGGCATGGAACTTCCTTATTTCCATGTGAGAAATGGTTTTTTTCTTGGCCAACCACGCCATGAAATAGTAAAAGAAAACACACAAAATGAACAAATAGATGATACAATAGACAAAGTTTCATTCATACGAATTAGCTTCCAAAGTCAAGTACTCTTGATGTTTTACCATATAAATGATTTTCTCTACTATAATATCTGAGAATACAGGAAATAAAATAACAACCAATGACATACCTCGGTTGTGTAGTCAATGGCCTGTTCAGCACCAGCTGCCAGAGCTCGATCGATGCTTTGACTGCTACAAGTGGTTACAGCTTGGCACCCATTAGCCACTGCAATCTGGATTGCTGCGAAACCTACTGCGCCTCCACCACCAATAACTAGAACCCTTTGCCTACCAAGAGGAAACGACAAGGAAACTCTTTTAACAGGCAAAGAGTTGTATTAAAAGAAATAAATTCATAAGGTATACTCTGTTTCAGCAAGTTGATCAGGATAGATAAGTTACTACAAGATCATTTATTAGAATGAGTAAATTGAACACAAGCTACATAGAAAGCTTCTCAGAATTCCCAAGGGGAGATGAATTGGTTTCACTGGGACAGAATATGTTAAAAAACTCGAATCTTTCCATCAACATGCCAGGAAAATCAAACAAACTGTGAAGTATAGCCATTTTGGACCACGTTTCAAAGACAATCCAGCTGTCTCCCATGCACCTTCCTTCTTAATTAAGTTGAAAGTTTTCCAGAAACTATGTGAAGATGAGCCACGAAGAGCAAACTAGAAAAAGAACAACAACTAGAGAAAAGTCAGACATGGCATCGGGCAGCTCGAAGCAAACCGTCTATGAAGTTCAGTCCAAAATGGAGATATTCTAAAGATGCATGCAGTAGAAAATCAGAACATACCCTTCACTTATCCTAGCAGTACTTTTTAAAGCTCTCCATGCAGTCAGTGCAGCAAAAGGGATGGCAGATGCTTCCTATAAGATGCGAAGCTTCTCATGTCATTTTCCAATGTTAGCCAATAAGCACAAAGCTAAAGAGAACTACAGTAATAATGCACAATTGCAACACCAATAGTGTGAAAAACACTTTCACATAAAACTTCCTAAATGAAGTCAACGCCCACCTCATGTGTAATCGACATTGGTTTTTGAGTAAGTTCATCTTCCGACAATATAGCATACTCAGTGTAAGTACCCCTAACAGCAGTAGGATGCAATGCACCAAAAACTTCTTGGCCTAGAGTTAAAGACTGAACTGAAGCTCCAACTGCTGCTACCTCTCCACTGATATCGCGACCCAAAATGAGAGGTAGAAGTGGTTCAAATATTGAGCGACCGTAACCAGATCGCATCTGCAAACAAAATGAGTTATGACTGAAACACAACAACTGCGCACTAGGGAAATGATTCCAAAACAAATCAAGACTCAAGTCACCGAACAACATGGTGCAACCAATTTAACGGCTAACATGCTAAGCAACCGTGCATTTTCACACATACCACTGAACCAATTTGCAAACGAACACCCATCGTATTGAACTAGTTGAATTATGTGCCTTTCCTTTCCAAGGGAACACCAATCATATCAAACCAGTTGAATTATGTGCCTTGCGCTATTAAGTAAAGTATCAAACCAAAGCTCACTGTTCAATTGACGCAGGCATTACCATCCTATCCGGCATTACCAAACGCAACATTCAATACATAACTGCCTTCAACCCAAGAAAGCTACGCAATTCCAGTTCACTTCTACTTTGAACAGTTTCTAGGCAGATTTGGCAACTAAGTCCTAGTTCAAATTTGCACCAGAGTTCATGTAACAGCTAAACCAAATGGAGTTCACTTAACAAAAGGGATGTTCAATTGTATCACATGACCTGTGGACGACAAAAAAAAAAAAAGATAGCAAAACCAAACTTCGATCGAGAGTAAGCAGCTCAGTAACTCACCCTAGTATCAAGGGGATTCATGGACACAGCGCGAGTGCGAACGAGAACCTCATTCTGCTTAAGATCAGGGACCTCCACATTGTCGCGGAGCTCCAACACCTCCGGCCCGCCGAACCGCGGCAATAAAACGGCTCTGCAACTGGTGGTGATGGGCCTAGAAGGCAGACGAGGAAGCGATCCTTCGCCGACGCATTTGCAATAGAGGATTCCGTCTGCAAGAGCGGTGATCCTACGGTTGTTCTTAATTCCGCGAGACTGCAAGAATCTCATGGCGTGTTCCTCAATCGATCGAGGGAGTCAGAGAGCACGAAAATGAGGAAGGAGGCGATGGTGGTCGCGAACGTCGGAAGGCGGTTCACACCATTCGGGTCGGGACCCGAAACGGTTCGTTGAGCCTTTTTGTGGGGAATTGCTGCAGTACGTGGACAGCTCCGCGTCCTCATAGGGACGACGGCGACGACGGCGAGTTAACTCAGAAAAATTTCCCCTCGCACCGAAGTTAAACCTTGTTTTTTTTTTTTTATCGGGAAAGTTCAACCTTGTTATAGAGTATTATAATAAAAGAGTTAATACTATCAAAAATTTCAAATCAATATACATGTAAAAAAAATTATCTTAAATTATTTTTTTGATGTAAAAAATTACAAATTAATATATCTGTGATAAATTTACCCCAATTTGATATAGCCGAGACAAATTTACCATTTGTTAATTTATGTTGAATTTTGTCGTCAAATTAATGAGTTGAATAATACATGGCAATTGTCGGATTTATATGTTATTCTCTGTTTGCTAAAAGCATATCAATTTAGAGTTTTCGTGGTATTAACTTAATTTAATGAAAATCAACATAGTGTTAATTTGTCACGTATATATCGATATTAACATATTTTGCGATAAAAAAAATTAATTTGTAGTAAATTTATTATAGTTGTATCAGCTTAAAATTTTTTTATGATAACAAAAATAGTTCGGGATAAATTTTTCACGGTTATATTAATTTATAAATTTTTTTTTATGAGGATGACTTTGCTATAAATATATTAATTTAGGATTTTTTTGTGATATTATCCTTTAATAAAATAAATCTGCCGATGCACTCGATACGTACTTGATGGCAAACTATGCATTTAAAAGAGTGGGAAAGACAAAACTCGACATTCTTACGTAAGCTTCGCGTTCTTTGATTCTTTCCGCCATGGCTCGTGACCTTCTGATGCCACTTGCCCATGACTGTGAAAAGACTTAGAAATAGTTTTCTATGAACATGATTGGCCATCGCAAGGATTGACTCTAGTCCGACGTGAAGAAGATACCAACAAGCTTATCATCCCGATCATAGCGAGGGTCGCAAAAGTTCTTACTATCATTTTTGAAACCTTTCTGTTTACAAAAAAATTTTGACTTCCGAAGTCAAAACCGAAACAAGAGGAAGCGCTTGGGCCATCTATGGGTACGCATGGCAACACTTCTGCTTCGGAAATTAACTTCTAGTTCTATTTCTGCTCTAGAAATTAATTTGTAATCAAAGAAAGGTGTTTGATAACATGATGAAATTTCTGCTTCCGTAACAGAGATTCGTTTAGCAGCGGTTGAAACTTTCTGTTTCTGAAATATTATTAGCATGAAATTTCTCACGAAAAATTATTGATCCTAATATAAAATACACGTTATTCAAGAATAGTGAAATACAAAAAACTGATGGATTTATGTATAATTTGTTATTTAATTATGTTATGCAAATAGGGACCAGTTTTATTGAAAAAATTATATTAAGGAATACGATGACTCAGCTGATATATCCACGCTAAAAGCACAGGTAATTTCGGTGCTTCCTCACATGTGCCTATAGCATGGTTTATATCGCAATGGGCATAGTATATAAATCTTCTTTGCGCACAAATCATCTCTAATTCAGAGGTATATCATGACATATTTAGTACGCCATGCTATTGGATGAGTTGTTTTTATCACAAGCAACAATTTTGTTGTCGCGGCTTGAAACAATCACAATTTTGTCTGGCACACCATGCTTCACCTTTAAGAAACACCTACATAAATATTGCATATAAATTTCCCTGCTAAATCTATCAATTGAACAAATTGACAAAAGAAATGCATCTTTAAGTTTTAAGTCAAATGCAAAAAATATTACTACATGACCTTGGAAATGTTGGGATCTTTCCAGAGGCCCTTACCTGACCTTACGTAACCTCATGCCTAGCACAAGTGTAGCTACCACTAAAATATTACAGTAGTTCACTAAAGAAATTTGTAAAGTTAAGAAAACTTCAAGGTTTCGATGAATAGTGTCACACTAATAATAATAATTGCCATTTTGTCAAAAATTGGATGGACGCACCCATCCAAGAGAAAAATAAGAAGAAAATTGAGAGAAGCATGAGAGTTTCAATTACCTAACATCAATTGTTCCCAACAATTTGATCAAATACTTGTTGAGAACCAAAGGAGAAATTCCAAGTGAGTGCATCTAAAGATGACATTTACAAACCCTACATAATACTTTGAAGGCTTGGAAGAATATTGACAAATAGAAACATATATATATTTTGCCTTCTTAACATCAGATTTCATTGCTTTCAAGAATTTGATCACCAAAACAGGTGACTTAACAAGTTTAAAGATAACAACAACGATAGTATAATTATGTCTTTGTGGGATTGCTCGGTTCACTTTAATATATTTGTGGGACGCCACTTATGCCATTTAACCAAATCATGAAACATTTATTTTTTTATAATTTGTTAAAAAATGATATTGCTGAAACACTTTCATGCAATATAAATTTAGCGAAAAATTATTGTAATCTTTTTTAAAATATTTTTAATTTTCTTAAAAATTCTTGTGACCGTATGAACATGGAACTTTTAACTACTTAAGGCAGATGTACAAATTCTTGTGAACACAGAGATCGACCACGATCGACAAGCTAGAGGCCACCGGTAGAATGATCACTAGGCTACCAAAGAGTTCAAGAGTATTGCTGCTACCCACAGAGCAGAAAGCACAAAAAGAAAAGGAAAAACTTCTTTTCTGTGCGAGAATTTGTATGACAGAAGACCTATTTTATTTCCGGCGCTTGGTCAGCAGAGCCAGCAGAAGCGGCGCTGCTAACCGTAGTAACGCTGGAAGGAGGGGCGCTGCTAACTGTAGCAACGCTGGAAGGAACGTTAGGACTTCCTGTCTGGATTATGCTGCCAGCTTCGGGAGTAGCTTTTCTTTCCATGTTGGCAGCTCCGGTAGCTGCTGGCACGCTTTCGTGCAAAACAGGGGTCACGGGAGATGCCCCCGTCACTTGCTGCTTTTGCGGCATTTCAGCAGAACTGACAGTTCGAGGGGTCAAGCCAGTTGATGAGTCTATGCCAGTTTTTGGCTGGTCTGCAGAGGCCGAATCAGTCGCATGCAGCTGCTGCAGCCTGTAGTCAGTTTCAGGCCGCCGGCACACCTTTCTTAAGGGCACGATTTCCTGATATATAGGACAAAGTTGTCAGAAACACAAAAGATCGTCTTCTTGGTCACTCTCAATTATACTACTGTATACTGGATCATCAAGTAACACATGATAACAACATAAGTCCATACTCTCGAGCAATTCATTACTATTAAAATGTTACCTCAGAAGCATCCGTGTCTAAATAGGCCTTGTCATTGTTAACTTATTCTAGAAGAGTGGAAACAAAAACATGATAAACATTTATGTTTCTCATGGACGTACGCTGTTAGGCCGTCACCATGTCTTGATGAGTAGCCTAAAATACATACACGATGGTATGGTTCAAAGCTCACGGTTGAAGACTAACAAGATGACTTTTCTTTTGTTCCTATAAGATGCAAATTTATTCATAGAGAAAACTGTTTATTTAAATCAGAAATATACAATAAGAGGTAAAAGAGACCAACAGGACAACAGTTCCAATGACAATCCATAAGGACGGTTAATTTTCTATTCTAGAAACAATTAGAGACAAATTATAAATCCATGGCTGTCTAAGCAGAATTTCATCGAGGAAAATAAAGCATAAATGCATAATCTTACTTTTGCCACTTGGACGAAATAGTCTCTTACCTCTGATTCATCATGGTCATAACGCACCAAAAATCGACATCGGCAACCTCTTACGTCATGCCTTCGTCTTTGTGCATCAAGGACATGAGCATCAAAGTACAGTGCCTGATCTTTACCTTCCTGAAACAACAATCAAAAGTTTCCAGGAGATTTATTAACAACCAAATTCTTTTGTCCTTCAAAAACAAGCAATACAGCAAACAGAGCATATATTGAGATACCTGAAAACAAAGTATGAGATCTCCTGGAAGTACAGCAACGCATTCTGATGATTCACAGGGGAGAGAGCGCATCCTGACATGCTTACGAATATTAATCCACTCATCCTCCTCAGCTCCAAAACCTGAAAATCTTACCAATACTTCCTGAAAAAAGTTTCCAAAGTTTACCACACAAGAATATAAAGAAAGAAGCCAGAAAAGCAAGTTAATGTGCTTCGAGACATTGGAGCAGATCTTCATTAAAACAAGAAACAGAGCAGCAAATTTACCGGGTCACCACTCTCCAAATTCCTGTGTGCCAAAAAGGTTGACACATCATACCTGCGGAAAACTGCCCAATTACAAACAACACACTAAAGAAGGGGATGTGATAAAAGAGCAAGCAATCAAGAAGGCACTAAAAACGAAGTACATAGAATTTGAAATCTTAAAAACTATAAATACCAACCATGCACCATCCCTCGCTGACTTAGCTTCAAACTCCATAATATTATCTGAAGCAGCTCTTCCTGCACTTGGTGGAACTGGCTAACAAATGAGATGACTAGATTTCAAAGTGCCCTTAAATTAAGGAACAAAAGGTTAAGAAGATGATCCTATTATCCCTTTTTATCATGTCTAGTGTAATTAGGTCCCCAGATCATGAAACAACGTATGGGAGCAGACTACCCATAAAATTGATTGGAAAACTCTTTCAGCCTCCTTCACAAATCATATTCATGGAAAGCACAAACTAAATGCATTCCATTTGGATAGGCAACTAATGTTAGATGAAGGGGTGGTACTTCAAAGACACTTTGTAGCATCCCAAGATGCAAGGTTTAGACTATAAAGTAGACTGCGACGTAATATGGCAACATGTACTGGTCCATCCCGAAACATGCCAGGGCCTACCTCTATCGTTTCATAAATAGATTCCAGAGTGTTCAGAATAAATGATAGCACGACTATCAGTGGCAATCATCAAATTGTGTCATTTCAATTAGCCATGTTTGAAGAGGATAACGAGAAAAAGGGGGGGGGGGGGGATGAATCGATAGACTCTCTGGGAAACTTCGTAGAACTTGCTATCTGGGAAGAGAGTATCAGAGAACCCATCTTTATAGTAGGATAATATTTTTCAGATTACATCTTACCATGGCCTTTACAGTTGCAACAAACTGGCTGATAACACCCAACTATCACTATCAGAGGACTAATTTATCAGCTTGTCGAATTATCTAGACGAATGGATCAAGCCTTTAGGAAGAAAACAGTTAAAGAAACAGCCCACTTTTGAAATATGACTTAGGAATAGTAGGAGGGACACATTATGCTCATCATCCATATTAACAAATACTTTAAACAGCATCAATGTTTCAATTCATAAAGTCCTACCAGTTGGAGCAGGAATAGGCGCAGAAACCGGAGCAGCCATTGGTTGCATGACATTCCTCACTGGAATCGAGTCATCCCGAGTAAAAGGAGAAACATTTAACTTTCCAGGAACCTTACTTGTTTTTGCCCTGATTGAATACCGTTTATTCTGGAACCAATTCCAGACCTACACAAAGCATAAAGAACAACAGTGGTAAAACCACACTATAATGCAATGACTTGAAAGTGCAATTCTTACTTGCTTCATCTGCACAGCTAACCCTTTCCGTTCGGGCGCATTGCTGCATAAAATAAGAAGGGCTCTGAGTTCCAACTGCAGTTAACGGAGAAGAACTAATCATCCAGAAATCAATTCTAAAAGGGGACCTACCTGAACTTCTCTGCAAGAGCTACAAGAACTTCACGTACCGGCATGGTATTGTTGTGTTGTTGTAAGATAGCTTCCATCTCAGTAACCTTGACGGAGAATGCTATAACATTAGCGGAGTTTTCAAACTCCAGAAAAAAAGCTATAAGGAAACCAATTGATTCCACAATGATTGGGTGAAGATTCTTCAACTACAAATTGGTAATGCTCAATTCAATCAAACAGCTGCCCCTGTTCTGGACATCCTAATGCCTTACGTATTTAGAAAAAAATCTGGCCAAGTAATGGTACTTGTGGAAAGTTAAAAAATGGATACAAATAAGGGCTAACAGAAGCTAACAATCCCTTCCAAGAATTATATCATGCAGAGACGAAATTCTCCGAGAGAGAGCCATGCATAAATAGCCGGGCCATGGCGAACTACATGCCCTTTTCTTCTTCTTTTTCGGGCCACTGCAATACATCATATGTCCATACTTTCATATTATGTTACTGTAAGGTCTTTAAATAGATTAACCATTCACAAACTGACCAGTCAAGAGTAATAAAAAGGGTGATCTGACTAGATGAATCTAGCCCGTTACAGATTTCCTGGTGGAGCCAAACAGGCTGTCCTGCCCCATAATTACAGCAAAAAGAGAGCTTAAATTTACTTAGTCCCCCAGCATCAAAGCCAAACTGCAAAATGGATCACACTATGTCTACAAATGCTAACAGTAAAAGGACCTCGTCAATGGCTTATGTTGCTCTCTGTAGAATGAATTCCCTTCACAGATTTCAAACATGTAAATTCAACAAAGTTATAGAACAACAATGATAATGAAAAGGAAAAATCGCAAAAACCGCCCTGAAATGGTGCTTGTTTCTTAAAGTAAACCCAGACTTGACTTTATTCCAAAATACCCCTTAACTCCATCCATTAATTAAATAACCCCTGGAGCTTATCGCCGCTGGAAATAATGGTTGGCCAATGACCACACGCTCTTCATGTGCACTATTTGCGCCTTTTAAAAGGGCTTGTTAATTGGGAAAAAAGAAAAATTCTCCCATGCCACTCACGTGGGCATGACAAACTTTAAAAAGTCCAACTTTCAAAATCGAAATGGCTAGCAGTTCTCGATTATAGATTGAATAATTGGAGATGGATGATCACTGCAATTGGGTGCAGAGTTATAATGAGAATGTTGTGGACAGAAGTGAAACTAGGTAGGCCCTTTCCTGCATGGGAGAAGTGAGGGGCAAGGTCAATTGAGGGTTTTATGGTAATGGTAAGGCTCGAAATATTGATGCACTTGTTCGTAAACGAGTCATCATTTCCGCGACAATGAGCTCAGACATTACCAGGTAAAAGTGATCAAGAATTTTGGAACAAAGTCAGATCTGGGGAAACCATAAGAAACGGGCGCCATTTTAGGGGCTATTAGGCCAAAGTGATCAAGTTCCGGTGCAAGTTTGATAAACATGCACCACTTCATGGGATTTGGAACTTTCCCTAATAATCATAACGCAAGGAAGACGCAACACGGTTCATCCTAAGCTTGAACTTCCCATCAAGAGCTAATCTTTCAGCAACGTATAGCTAAACAAAGCAATCCCAGGTCCAGTTTCAGGATATTGATGCAGAAATTCCTCATCAAAACAATTATTGCGAGCCGCTGTAATCCAGCATTGCATGTGACACACCAGTCATCGTCGCTTGAGAAGGAGAAAAAAAGGGGACGCCTTCATCGAAATGATACTCTAAAAAGAGAAACAACAACAGGGTAGACCTTTACCAAAAAAAAAACAACAACAGGGTAGACAAATCCACCGGACTCTCCACATAACTTCAACTCAAGAACAACGACTAGCGTGAAATTAAAAGATGTAATATCAACCCGTCGTGCCCAGATGGACAAAAAATTGAAATTAACGAGTGGAAGCAAGAACAGGCAACGAAGAGAAAGGAGAAAACGGAGTTCGCGATATCAGTTACCTCCGGAGGCGTGAAACGAAAAGCAGGGCCCCCATTGCTGGGAGGTCTTCCCATGGTGAAGAAAGCCGAAGAAGAGGAAGAGCAGACAAGAGACCTCACTTCACGATGATGCTGGTGCGCTCGATTTCATCTGAGGTGCTTCCCCTTCACGTGAAGCTGGATAGAGACAGTAAACACGTCGATTTCCCTTGTTTTTTTTCTTTTTGTCTTTTTGCCTTTTAGCTGAGTAAAAATCCTAAACATGGGAGGAGGAAGACGATGAGCGAGAAAATGGGCCTCGGAGATTCGGCCCAAGGCCCGTTAAGATCTGAGTTTTTCGCATTATATGCCGCAAAATGACCTTCGTAATGATACCGATGTATTGCCCGGTATCAAAATTACAACTGATGGCCAACACGAGATACTGCCCGAAAGATGGTTCATCGACCGAAAACTAGGCCTTCCCTTAGCGCAAATATCTGGGATGACGGCTGTCTATCGCCTAAAGCAAAGTGCCTCGTCCGCACATTTTGTAAATGGTGGCCGAAAGATGGTTCATCCACTAGAAACTAGGCATTCCCTTAGCGCAACTATTCGAATAACAGTCGTCCATCAGCTAAAGCATAATCTCGCATATATGCATTTGTCTAAATGTCATGAACAAAAAACCATTGATGGCCATTCTAAGGTCTTCTAACGGTGACTTTGTCGAGACGTAACGAGCATCCATGACTTTTTCAGTAGCAAGAATGAAATGCCGCCGACGTTATCCGCATTCTATCGTACCACAATTGTGACCTACACCAACTAGCCTATTCCTCGATGGAGATCTAACTACTTGTTTCCCAAAAAAAAAGGGAAATGCATTTGAACGATTGGTATTCGATTGAACTTGTGCTCTTTAACATTCTTCTCGAAAACTCTTTTGTTCTTGGCCCATCGAGCCCATCTCCATCGAGGGGCCGGGAGGCGTCGGGAGAAGGGTAGGCAAACGGGGCTGGGCTCAATTGAAGAGAGGCCGAGGCCCAACAACAAATTTCAAAGATTGAGATGGGGACGGTGGTAGCGGTGGTGTAGGTGAGGTCAGCATCCCAAACCAGAAGAGAACCAACCACGTTCATTTGTCCCAGCCGAAGGGATAAGGATAAAAAAGGGAACAAGAATCTGATCCTTCATTCGTCACCTTCTGTTCAAGCTTAAACTCACGAGCTCGATCACTTTTGTACGCTCGCCTCCTAAGCCCTTCAATCACGTCACTTTCTTAAACTTTTTAGCGATTTGCCAACTTAGTCCTATACCTTTTGATATTTTATTAATGTACTTCTTTTAGTCAATTATCCAAACCATATGTTTATGACCAAATAGGCAGAATTTTAAATCTTTAGGACTAAAATGACATATTTGAAATGTTTATGACTGAATTGGCAAATCGTCAAAATAGTTAAGGCTAAATGGAATAACTGAAATATTTATTATTGAATTGATCGTCATACAATAGGTTTAAGACTTTTAAAGCAACTATTCAGTATTATTACTCATGAGATACTCCGCTCGGCTTTCAGGCGATAAAGGAAGCAAACCAAATGTGAGCGGATAGTGAATTTTCGATTGGATGCGCTTTAGCAAGCTGAATAACCGAACTTGTATCGGATGCCTAATTGCAAAGTAATCATCTTCGTGATGTGCTATAAAAAAAAAAAGTTGTTTGACAAATTCGAATGGATTAGTTGAAGCGATGCCGTTATTGAAGAGAAAGGCAATTTGAATTTCTTTCTTGAGACGTACGAGAACATCTCGTCGTTATGGAGTATGAACTCTTGAAATCAAGTCCCGAGGAGGTTATGCCTCGTATTTTTACCGCTAATTAGATGGGCCGGCGAAAAAAAGTTTAATACGGTCGCGATACTTTCCTTCGGAATAGCCTGTGACTAGAATGCCTATAGTGGCGGAAAAGAAGCGAGAAGGAAGGCACGAGCTGAACATGTTAAGGTCGTTTTCCACGTTTCGATTAGAATTCATTCGAACCTCAAAACCAATCGAATTTTCCTGTCGTCCCCTGTTTCCTTTCTTTTACCACGTTCGAAGGGTGGACGAAAAACAAGCTTGTTTTGTAAGCGCTCGAGAAGGAAACGACGCCGACCATCGGATAAATTCACGTGAAGCTCGTGATTGAATTCGGAAATCCCCAGGAAAGTGGACGTAGTCAGCAGTTAGCAGTTGCGTAGGGTTTCCTAGACCACGTTCTTCCCCCACCTCAAAACGTGTTGACCTCGGTCTCCACTGCAGCAGATTAACCGAACCACTGCCCATTTGCTGACGTTGCTCCCCCCATATTCTAAATTAGCTGATTATGTAGCTTTTTCAGATTTAGGGTAAAAGTACCCCAAAAAAAAGAGAAAAAGATCTAACCTAACGATGGCGGATATCCACATCAATAATTTTCGGTTTAAATTAGCCGGATGAACTCTACCGATACCGATATGAAAAGTTTTAGGACATAATTAGTACCAAATGCATTAAGTTTATGATTTATTTGGTACTTTTCCCCAGATTCAGTCAGCAACGAATCAATATAGTAAATTCGTTTATACTTTTTGCCCCTTTCTAATCATTATAAAAAATCGATATTGTAACGAACCTAAAATCAACACACGTAGTCTATGCTCATTTATATAATGGTTGATGTATTGTGTGCGAATTACTATCTTGGCATCATTATGGAAACGCTTGGGTGGGTAACATTAAATCGAATTGAACAAGCGTATCAAATGATGAGATTCACATGTTTAATATGGCTTAATTACAAATTCACAACCTAATTTTAACCGCTCGATTGGGTTCATTTAAATTTTTTCACATCATAAGTAACAAGATGGAAGGATGTCGAGAATATGTATCAAGTTTGAGCTCATGAGAGAAAACTCAATCCAAGCAGCTAATTTAATACGTGTACGTTTGCTATTTTGAATGGTTTCTTTATTTAAGCAGGTTCCCTAGTTTTAACGGGTTTCCTAAAAAGGGTTTATCGTTTTGGAGACAGATATTTATCTATAAAAGTGATCAAACTTTACCCGGTTACCATATACAAGAGTAGATAAGAGAAGTGTCGGAACATTCTTTCTCTGAGTTTTTCGAGTGAGTTCTCATTTTATAATGAGTTTCTTGGTGCCCACCTTTCCTCGTGAAATAAATACCGATGCTCAGACCGAACCACACGAATCTCTGATGTCCTCATCTTTCATCGTCGATTTTTATGGTAATTTTTTCTCCTCACATTATACTTCAATTGCAAGATCCGTTAGCTTTCCTGCTATTTTTCATAGGATTAATGCCACGAAAAATCCCAAACTAGTATACACGTGATAAACTTATCACAAATTATTTTTTAACCACTAAAAATCTTGAATTGATACACCATTGATAAATCTACCTCAAACTGGTAAACCTGTGATAAATTTACCCACTGTTCGTTTCCGTTAAATTTTATCGTCGAATTGCTGAGTAGGATGACACGCGGTAATTGTCGAATATACACATTTGGGGTTGTCCTCTTTGTTTATCATATGTGCATCAATTTGAGATTTTTTTGTGATATTAATTCAATTTAACCGAAACTAACAGAAGGTAAATTTATCACATGTGTTTCAGTTTGGGATTTTTGATGATAAAAAAATTAGTCTACAATAAATTTATCACATCTATCTTAATTTGAGATTTTTGGTAATCAAAAAAATTAATTTAAGATAAAATTATCACAAATACATTAATTTGTAATTGAAAAACTAGTTTGAGCTAAATTTCTTACAAGTATACCAATTCTAAATTACATGGGTAGGTATTGGTCATTTCATTACTAAGGAAATATTCCAGTTTTCGCAGCCGAAAAAAAAACTATTTAAGATAAATTTGCTGTACATATATTAATTCGGAGTTTTTCGTGGTGTTAGTCCATTTTTTATGCTCGTATGTATACCGATCTTTCCATGCAAACCAAACGGTGCTCGTTCCGCGCGACGCGGGCGATGGAATACCGCACGTGCTTTTAAAGCATCGAGCCGACGGGATCAAACATCGGATAGGGAAGTGGTCCTGAGCGTGAACTTCCGTGTGGCCGAAGAGGGAGAGGACCCATCCGAACGACATTATAGTCTTTCTTGTCCTTTTGCTCTTCGCATTACGTAATGTTTTGTGCCGAACATCGCCCTTTTCCGCAATTAAAAGGAAAAAGGGGAAAATTGGACGTATTTATCAATGAGTTTAGGTCTAATTCTCTGCGGCATATGCTGACCGCAACACCCCATCTTTTGCTTATTGGATCCGTTTGAAGGGTTTTTTTTTTGCCCTTTTCCCTTTTTGCCCTGCCTGAAAGGTCAACAAGATTCAACCTGCCTCCGAATTCCAAGGTTGTAATAAGATGGTGGGTGGTTATCAAGCACGAGTGGCGTGATGGTTTTAGGAACCCAATCTAATTGCCCATATGGAATTTTTTGTTTTTTTGTTTTTTTTTCATTTTTTGGATTTCGCTGATTTTTTTTTCGAACTTTCCCCTGTAATTAAGAGCAGGCAAGGATAATTTGTTGTCGTTTTATCTGACTCGTTACCTCCGTTTAATACGCATATATTATTATATGTTCAGGTTGCGATTGAGAGAAGGTTCGCCTCCATAGCCGATTGGACTTCTTCAAAGGAGGGTAATAAATTGAATCACGGGTCATTCTCGTTTGTGAAGTTAAGAGATAGGGTTTGATGGGTTAAATGGGAAATAATCAAGATTTTCTTGTGTTTTTTTTTTTGGGAAATTCAAAAGAGGAAAGGTGATGAGATAGGAAATAATACAATTGATTTTATTTTATTTTCTTTGGATTTATTATTTTTGCGTACTGGTAAGGGGTAACTTCCCTTATCTCAAGGAGGTGGGGGTCCCTTGCTGCTATTAATAAGCGGAAAACTCCATGAGCGGTTAAAGAAAGCTCTCCGTTTTCAAGAACCTAAAAAGAAGAAAGAATTGCATCTCTGGCAGCAACAACCCCCCCCCCCCCCCCCCCCCCCCCCCCCCCCAAAAAAAAAAAAAAAGAATAGAGGAGGAAGAAGAAAGAGATTTCTCTTGCATGATGAGCTCTCGCTCTCTCCTTATCTCCAGTCTGCGAAATTCTTCAGGACCCAGAACGATCAACAGCTGTTTAACCGGTTAGCTTTTCGGTGATCCTTCGATTTTTCCGACTCTTTAATCTCTCGAATTTTGCGGTACGGTGTGCCTTCGAGGATTTTGTTGCTGTTTGCTTGCAATTCTTGCATACCCATTATGCGATCATCGATGATGTCGCCGTTTCGCGTCTTGGTTTTCTTATTCTTTCTTCTTTTTTTTTCTCGGACCTTTTTATGAGAAATTCCCCCGAGCGCTTGTGGTTCACTCCTTTTTTTTTTTCACGAATTTTTGTCCGCGCGACATGCATGCTCTGAATCAATGACTTATGGGTACGCGCATATTGTGAATATTGTGTCGGAAAAGTTGGAAGCTGATTTGAAGTTTTGATCTTTCTTCCGATGCTTTTGTGGGTTTTCGAGAAACTGGTTTCAATGTGCGTAAATATCAGCAGTTTCTCAATTTAGCCCCGTCAGAAGAATTTTTTGTAGTGTTTTGAGTCTTGTATTTTGTTCCCCGCATTATTGGAGACTTTATCTGTAGATCTCGTGGTAAAGTTTTGATTTTTAATCCGAAGCATATAGTCGGACCTGATTGATTAGGTGAGTTTGAATCATAAGTTTTATGTCAGCGCGGCCAAGCTTGTTCGGTAAAACAAACTGCAAACAAACTCGTCCTGCTTGTTTCTCCGAAGACGTCTCCTAATTCTTGTGTTCTATAAATGCATTCTGCCACTTTGACGTGTTTTAAAGTTTGATAAGATCACGGGCTTTTTGTTTTTCGGATTCACGTGATTTCACTTAGGATAGTTTAAGAAGTTCATCGCGTCTTGATAGCTGATGATCCAAAATGCTAGTTTAAAACAACATCTGCACTGGCCTAAGCAGTTTAATCCAAAGCTAGCGAGCAGAAAATGATCTGTCAGAAGATGGTGTCGTCCCAAATTGGAGAGGGAAAGAAGGGGTGAGACCCGAATGTTTAGGACTGAAAAGACCTAGCTAAGGAGATTCTGAGGGGATAAGATTTCACCTAGTGGTTCTTCTTGCAATCAATGCATGAGAAGTGTGAACATGTGCCTAGTTTCTACAGGTGATTTTTTAAGTAAATTGATCTTTGTCTTCTGCTCGAGGCATCTCTCAGGATGGTTCTTGAATTCATAAAGAGAGTTGCTTTATGTCAATCGAGTGGTGTGCGGTAATTGCTCCTTTGGATACGTGGAGACCTCTTACATCTGAGTAAAAGTGAAAAATATCTACCTACCTTTACCCTCAATGGCTTCTGCATTTAGACAGCTTCATAATTGCTACTAACCCAACAGAAGTAAGGAGGTAAGTATGTATAGAGAGTACCTATTCTTTGTCGAAATGAGGATTGGTAGCATTTTAATGGCCATTGGGGAGTAAGATTTGTCCAGACTGCCGAGAGATTTCCTGATTAAGCGAGCTAGTTTATTCGGATCATTAGTCATTTATTGGGGCGGAATGCTTCATTTTGAGATGTGGGATATTGTCGCCGTGATTTATTGCCCGCGGATGGAGTTACTTAGGTGAAAAATGCCCGCCGTACATCTTTTTCTTGAGATTATGCAGACCGGATGGTGTGGCGTAGGTTGTCAGGTGATTGGATAAGTAAATTGTACGTCAAAATACAAATTTAACTGCCTATGGTCTTTGATACACCGTCTTTATCTCTTACCTTCTACATCTCTTACAGATAGATGTTAAAAATGGCTTGTTTATGTAATTGCCTAATTAAGCAGGTGCAAATGTTGGATTTGCGAGGAATTTGCTGTTTGATTTTTTTTTTTTTGGGATTTCTCTATTGAAATAGTCCATATGCTTATTGTTAAAAACCTAGAGATTTTAATTCTGATACTATAGTTCTTCCGATCTTGTTTTGCTGCTCCATGTAATTCTGACTGTATTCAATTGTCTTTGCTACAGTTGAAGTGAAATATTTGTGCTAAAATATTAAACATGAGCCAAAGGATGCCTTATACAAGTCAGATTGTCGACTTGCAAATGGAGCGAGGAGTCTCAAGCTACGCACAGCCAGAACCCAGCATTCTCATGGGGGGTACCTGGCAATCTAACATGCACTCTGCCACAGCTTCAGGGGTCAGAAGTAGCATAAATCTCAATCAGTTAGCGGAAGGACATGACAGTTCTGCATTGTATCAGATGGTGCCATATGATGGCGTTCAAAATCATGCCCCAAGATTTGATATGGGCACTTCAATGTCTTCGATTGTCTATTATCCATATGTAGCCCCTTTAGCTGTTCCCAGAGTATCCGCTGTTCCCATGAATTATGGGTCTTCTGAACAGTTGATATCCTTCAGCAATTCTGGGTTCATTGGAGGTTCGTCTGATGAGTATGGAAGGAGCCACTATAAGGATCATTTCGGAGGTTCATACAAGAGAAAGAACGCCGAAAGCACAAGCACTTCTTTCACTGCTCCTGTAGATATGAGGACTGATGGTGGGACCATCATGGATCCTCCACCTCACGCATTGCCTGGGTATAGAGAAAATGATGGTCCTTCAGTCATGGACGATGGATTTGACAGGAGTGTGAGAGGTCGATCAGGTGCTCTCGGGATAAACTCTATTTATCCACATAATGGTAGCAATCTTATGCCAGGGAGCTTTGTTACACGGTCTATTCAGCCAACTGGTGCCTTTTCGTTTGACCAACCGTCGAGAAGTAATGCCCTTGCTGGAGGTGTTGTGGCTTGGAATCAGGCCCCTGTAATTCCTTATATGCATGGTGGGTTCGTGATTTTTGTCGATATTTTGCATTAAATTGACCAACTATGTCATAATAGTTCCTGGTGCCTCTTTACGCAAGTTCAAATTCATATAGTCTCTGAGATGTGGTGGCATCTGTAAGGACTTATGTGTTTTATGTTATTCTTTATAAGAAAAATAGTGACAATGAGTTCCAGTGGAGAGTAGTTTCCATGTGGTGGTGGTCATGTTTGAAACATCTTTAACTCATTTAAGTTTAAACAAGGTATTGTTTCCATCTTTTCATGCCATTCTCGCTTGCATAACTCATTTATGCTTATGTTTATATCTTCGTGACTAATGGAGACCTCTCTCTCCCCCTTAGCGGGCCCTGTGGATGGAATTCCTCTAGAAGTTGGCCACATGGGTGTGCGAGGATCTCATGAGACAGAGAGAGAAAGAAGGGGGCCAAATTTCCTGCATTCTTCACACTTCTGCTACATGGGATATGATAACATTCACCACCATGTGCATGGAGTCAGAGACCATAATGCCCCATTTTCCCCTCAAGTTCCAGCAGCTTCATTTCCAGTTCCGCACAGTGCCATGACCATCCCTGTAGACGGTGTTAGGGGCCCTAGACACGTGGGATCTTTTGCATCGCCCGGATTGAGGATGTACCAACCTCTCGTGGAGGGAATAGCTCCTGAGACAAACCAGATACATTGCAATGTTCCCCAACTGAGAATTTTGCCCGCTGATGTAATCTTTTATCTAGACGGCCTGTTGCTTCTTGTTTTCTTGTTGCGAATGGATTGTGATGTGATTTACCGTTTGATATGTGCAGGAAGTTGCGGTACTGGATCTTCCTGATTACTACAGAGTAGGGAATCACATTGACCATCACAGGGACATGCGCATGGATATAGAGGACATGTCTTATGAGGTAAGTGCATACAATGTTGGTATGGTATTAGTATGGCAAGTATTTCTTCATTTGTCACGTAGAGAGAACGATGGTAAAATATTCATTAAGTAAGTGTAGCTGATTTATGTCGAACCACCGTCCTGTTCTACTGCAGGAGCTCCTTGCATTGGGGGAGCAGATTGGCAGCGTAAATACCGGGTTGTCCGAGGAAACATTAAGCAGTCAGCTAAAAACAAGAAGACATTTGTTGCCTTCGGTCTCTATTAATCTAGAAGAGGTGCCGAGTTTGGAGAAGGAAGCAGCTTCTTGCATCATATGCCAGGTACTTTGCTGTTCATGTTTTTGGATTCGTGGAATTTTAACCAGTTGCACACGCATCATCAAACATACCAATCCCAATATAGATTTGATTGCTCCGTTGCTGAAACGTTGCAGGATTCTTATGAGCACCAAGATCATATAGGCACTCTCGATTGTGGGCACGAGTATCATGCTGATTGCTTGAAGAAGTGGCTCCTTGTGAAAAATGTTTGCCCCGTATGCAAATCCGAAGCGCTGCCCACGGTGAAAATGGGATTGTAGGTGGATGGGTGACATCAAATATCGCCATATAAGATTTTTGGTGAAACTCGCCATCTTATTCCTCCCTAAGAAAGGAAAAGTACTGATTCATAATTCGGATGTCGGCCTTGTAATTCATTTGTGTACTTGTAGATATTCCGCTAACGATATTTGTTGCGTTCCGGATGATCATCCGATCCTCCCCCCCTTCCCAAAACTAATTTTTTGCATCCCCGTGATGGGATGCTTTGGCCCCGTTAATGAGACTTGTACAGACTTGTATAATGTGCCTGTGCCTTTTGCATTTATGGCAGTGGATAGTGTTTGCAAAATATGTTACCTACTTTTCGTTGGGAACGATGGCTTGTAATGTATGCTAGCTTCATTCGATTGAGGAGATGTTGTGTCTCTACTCTAGCTTGATCAACCATTATTTCTAAAATAACCAGCTTTTTAGTGGAATTAATTAGGTGTCTTTTTTTCGTTCTCTTTCCTGAAAGAGCAAGCGGTGTTTGTTTCCCCTCTTCAGTGCTTATTGTTCCTCAAGCTATTCAACAGGCCGACCAATGCTAGTCAAAATACCATGAATTTCGTTGCTTTTGGTAGAAAGACAAAACATATTTCGGGGGGGTGACTGATTAGGCAGGGATTGAGTTGAATTTAGAGGTTTTTATAGGGCGTACGTAAAACAGGGTCAATGTAGCCTGCAATTTGATGGAAAATTGGCCATTCAAAATCTTGTCATACATTTCCACAAGGTTTACTTAATCAAATTCATTTTACTAAATCATACCAACCTTGATCCAAAGATTCGACATCTACCACGGAGGCAAAAAATAGTTCATCTGGATTTGCCTCCTTTGTGGAACCACCCAGCTTTAAGCCGCGCAGAAAGGAATTCTCACCATCGTCATCATCACACAAGATCGCATGCAGTGTTCCTGAGAAGAGTATGAACATCTTGAGGGTGCCGAGTTATGTTTTCAATGGAGTGACATCGGTCACGCACAGTTCCCGTCGTTCAAAAGTAAACTTTTCTTGTATCTTCTCAGGATCCGACATTCATAACACCAATCGTAAATCAGATACATGATTAAACCCGCCCGAAGACAGTTCCCTGTGTGACATGACCGACTCAGCTTAAAACCTAGAGAGACTAACAAACAAATCAATACAGGATGGAAAAGAAAAATAAGCATCTGGAACTGAAACAAATGAAAGATACGGAATCTATAACATCATCCAGTTTCCTTGGACGTCAAACTTAAGCTGATTCGGCAAAAGCTTAAGCATCGCCACACATGGAGATGATTGAACAAGGTCAGAGAGAACGTCTGCACTTCCCATGCGACATCTTCTGATTCTCCAGGCAGCAGATTGGTATTCAATAGGAGCCCAAGGTCTTCAAACTGTCGCTCTTTTAACTTCAAGCAGAACAACAGCCAGCTTTCTTGACTGCAGAAACGTCATCCTTTGAACCGACATTGATAGTTTGACCCTTGGGAAGTGCTGCTGGATCATCCCCAACATCAAGTGCTTTTCGACTCACCACGTGGTATATTTGTGTAAGCACTTCGGTGAATGCATTCTCTACATTCATAGACTCAAGGGCAGAAGTCTCCATGAAGTAAGTACTCTCTCTTTCTGCAAAGGCCTTGGCGTCCTCCGTAGAAACGGCACGCAAGTGCCTCAGATCTGCTTTGTTTCCTACCAGCATTATCACGATATTAGAGTCAGTGTGGTCCCGCAGCTCCTTCAACCATCTTTCGACATTCTCAAAAGTGACATGTCTTGTAACATCATAAACAAGCAATGCACCAACCGCTCCTCTGTAATAGGCGCTCGTGATTGCACGATATCTACATGATGAAGAAAAAAGAAAACTCAAGACTTTAAGAGAAAATGTCACGCGTGGTATTGAATGCTTAAAATGAAACAAATAAATAGCTTGTAAGACTGCCAATTGCCTGGTATTGGTGCTCTCTTAGGAGGAACTGCGTTTGCTACTAGACATTACATGTAGCAGTATATAAACAAAAAGAAAGTTGGTGATTCCTCATTCTTTATGAAAATCTATCAGCCTAACCCCACCGCCATTATCTAAAGCATAGAAACAATCTATATGCTTTTGATCCTATTGAAATAAGTTCAAATACATAACACGGCAGTGATAAGAAGTAAACCTATTATATGGATAACCAGTAGATCCAGTGTCATTACCCATGTTCTTGATTCGAATTCATGCGGGAAGAACACATGCGATATTGTCTAAGAATACTCAAACTACAGTGAAATTCTACAGTCCCGACATCCTTCGTGAAAGAGACCTTAAAAGTCGATGACATACATCATCCACTGTAAAAGACATGGCATCTCCCGTCGTACACAGTATGATCCACATAACATTAAACTTCGACTCTTATGGATCTTAAATATACAAACTCCAAAATCACGAAACTTAACTCATACACCAACTTAGAGTAAGCCCAGAAACCTCAATATGACTAGTTACTGTCATTTGCTCCCAGATCCGCACTCACCAAACCCAGTCTACAACCGATGAACATTAAAAATCTGGTAAGCCTACAGAATCCAATCCAATCGAATCCTCAGAAGAAGATCAGAACCGTCTCAGATCTCACAACGCCACAACGTCCGATTCAAAATTCTGTTCAATAAAATGCCGCAGCTTGTCCCATTCGAGATCTCATTCTGAGCTGCTAAATTGCGAGACATCAACATGAACAGAACTAGGACGGGCAATACAAACCTCTCTTGGCCGGCGGTGTCCCAAATCTGGGCCTTGACGACCTTGTCATCGACGCGGATACTCCTGGTGGCGAACTCGACTCCGATGGTGGACTTGGACTCCAAGCTGAACTCGTTCCGCGTGAATCTGGACAGGAGGTTGGACTTGCCGACGCCGGAGTCGCCGATCAACACCACCTTGAACAAGTAGTCGTAGTCGTCGTCCGCTCTGTAGCCGCCCGCCATTGCTCCGAGCTTCCCTTCCCTGCGGATCGAAGCTCAAAATCGGAGACGGCGTTGGGTTTCAGCGAGAGAATTTCGTCAAGAGTCTCAGCTTCGATTGAATCAAATCGTGACGCTCGAAGAGGGAGGGAGGGAGAGTTAAAAAGCAAATGGAGAAGACGACCAAAGCATGAAGTCATCGCCAGCTCAAATCAAACCAGGCCCAAACTCCTTCGCTTCCAGGGCTTTACTCAGCCCATAATTGTCAATCCTTGTGCTTACCACAAGAAATTGGCGGGCTAGGCGGGCCGGGCCGTATCTTGTTCGATCAGGCCCATCCATTTTTCCCTGAGCCGATCGGGCCTGAGCGGCCGAGCGGGGGCCTATTTTGTCGTGGAGAGGGAGTGGTAATCAAGTAAGTATGAATGACTTTGACAACCTCTTTTTTTGATAAGGATGTTTGAACATGCGGATCGAGAATGTAAGGAGAGGGAACAGAAAGGTTGGCTCAACTTAGGGGATAAAAGACGAATGCAATTTGACAACTTCCAAATAAAAGTGGTTACCTTGTGTGGATGCATGATTTCGAGATGATTATATATTTCATTGTGTCATTATAATTATTCACGATCGAATAAAAATGCAACGGATGTTACTCAGTCCGAATGGTTGTGATGTTTTATTTTTTTGGATCCGACGGCGAAAAGCCCCGGAAACACTGTCCCTCGTGGGGACTGCAAATTCACCCAATTCAAAACCCCCCCGTGCTGCAGGCGAATGGTTGATTGAATGATTGATCCGAGCCCGACGAATTCACGTCGTGTCCTTAAGACGAATTTGTCCTCTCCACCGATACGCAAGGTTGTATGGACAATCGTCTCCCGAAATAGAACGGATTACTATTTTGCTAAAGCGGTACTTGTTTAACAAAATTCATTCGAACGCAACTTCGGAATTTGTCCTCTCCACCGATACGCAAGGTTGTATGGACAATCAGTCTCCCGGAATAGAACGGATTGCTATTTTGCTAAAGCGGTACTTGTTCAACAAAATTCATTCGAACGCAATTTCGGAATTATCGTACAGATGAGAGTGAGCGATGGATGAATTTTCGGAATAAGAAAAAATGAAATGCTCTTCTCTTCTTTTAAAACAATCCGAATGTCTATTAACTAGTCCAATCGAAGAATCACGATTTTTTAGGAGTTCGGTTATTGCCGAATATGTTTATTTGGGAAAAATAAAATCGATGGGTTTAACCCGGATCTGAACTGGCCGGTCGGCGGCAGCGGCATGCGTGTGGACTGGTCCACTGGTCCAATTTTGTGTAAGGCCTCTCTACTCCATAAAAGTGGGATGCCCCTTGGGGCCTAAACCCATTGGAGAGATTCAACTATTTAAACCTAATTTCCTTATCTCTTTTATCCTATGTGGGACTCCCTCAACTACACTCTCATTCATATTGTAAGGGCTTTTTCGAACACCAAAATCCCAACAAAAGAGTGGTAAAAAAAAGTTTAGTGGCATGATATTAAGAATTTCCCACCATTATGTGACATAATTTTTTTTTATATTGGAAATTCTCACATCCATTGTTTGATACTATGTAGTTACATGGAAACCGATCCGCTAAGATTGGGAGACTCAAAATCCGTTGCGTTGCTAAAAAAAAAAAAAATCCCTCGAGGTGCTTCCACCATTTTGCCAAGGAAACTAATGAATCGATCATAAGGCCATCCACCGAGCCTGCAGGTTTGAAGACTCTTGAGATTATGGAGACATGGCCTTGGCCAGGTTCAAGTCGACTACTACCAACCCGGCAGAGAGGTGGCAACAAAAACCCAGACCCAGCATATGACTGTTAACACCTGATTTTTAATCATTTTTTTCTATTGCTAAAGAAATAAAAAATCCATAAAAATTCATAAAATTGAAAAATCAACTTTGGGAACCTTAGCCAAGCCTAGGGAACGAATTTTGACCAAAAAATAATTTTTCATATTATATATATTTTAATTTTTTTAAAAAAAAATGAAAAAATATTTGAAAATTTTGGAAAAATAACATTTGAGGCCAAAAAATACACAAAGATAGTTAATATTTTTATTTTAAATCTATTTTCATATTGACCATCGCAAATTCAGAAAAATCCAATTCGAGTCACGTGTTCCTTCACGAGTATAATCTCGAATCGGGCCTAAAAAAATTTAATTTGAGTCAACTTATTTTTAACTTTCACTTTTTATGAGTTGTGACATTGTCTTCTAATATTTTAAATTTTCATCTTGGCCCAATTATACCCAGAATGACTTAATTTTGCAAAAGGGCTTTAATTAAATTACGCATTATTTTCAGCGACAAGAAATGAGCTTAAATTTGACATGTGGTAAATTTTGGTGTGTCAAAAATTGTGAGGAGATTTGGACTTAAAGAAATATATTTTTTTTCAGGGACTGAATTGTAAATACTTAAAATTCAAGGACTAGAGTGCAAATACCTAACTCTTGAAGGATTATTTTACAAATAATAAAAAGAAGAGTTAGTGGATAAATTAGAATAGAGAAGGGAAGATGAAGAAGAGGAGATGAAGAAGAGAAGTTGGAGAAGAATGGATGGAGAAAATAAGATAAGAATAGAGAAGGGAAGATGGAGATGAAGAAGAGTTAGTAGAGAAATTAGAATGGAAGATAAGAATAGAGAAGGGAAGATGGAGATTAAGAAGAGTTAGTGGAGAAATTAGAATGGGAGATAAATATGGAGAATGGAAGATGAAGATGAAGAAGAGTTAGTGGAGAGATTAGAATGTGAGATAGAGATGGAGAATGGAAGATGAAAATGAAGAAGAGTTAGTGGAGAAATTAGAATGGGAGATAGAGTTAGTGGAAAAATTAGAATGGGAGATAGATGAGTAGGTTATAAAAGGAGGAAGAAGTGAGCTTGAGAAAGGATTCTTGGAAGAGAAAATTTGAAGTGTTTGGGAGAATTTTTTGGAGAGGAAATTTTGGATGTTTGAGAGAGTTTTGGGAGATTGAAGAAAAATTTGAGAGAGAAAAAAAATACCAAAAGAGAGAGAATTTTGAAGATGATGGGAGTTTAAAGTTAGGGGTTATCATCACAAATTCTTTCATCGATCAACATAAATCAAGAGTTCATCCTCATCAACGAGCAAACAAATTCGAGCTAAGTGTTTTTTTATTTATTCATTTATTTGTGGTTTTAGTCGCAAATTAGCACAAATTGTATGCACTTTCTCCATCTTTTCTTTTCTCCATATTTTATGTCAGGAGAAGGATATCTCTACGTCAACAGCAAAAATCTCGTAGAGATGCAAAAATCAGCCCAGACAAGCTCCTAAGCTGTCCACCGATTTCTCAACTGATCTGTGACTAAAAGTCCCTCTTAATTCAAAAGAAACTCTCTATATTGGGAACATAGAGAGCGAAAATCAATTATAGAAATCCCTCCCAAAAAACGGGAGATAAGTACTCTTTCCACTCTTCTGGTTTTAGGTGCAGATTAGCACATATTTTGTATACTGACACTTCACTCTATTTTATGTCAGGAAGCCGCAACTCTATATCAGTGGTCAACCCTATGGAAGCACAAAATCGGCTTGGAGGAGTCCTCAAGCGCGTACAAATTTCAAATTGTTGAATCAATTCGTTGTATTTTATTTTAAAGAATTCATACCCCAGAATGGAGAGGACAAAGTCCATCCGCAACTTAAATACCTGCACCATAAATCCCAAAGGGAAGAGCCAAGCCAATGCTTAGCCTCCCATTGGAGGTTTTTACTTACAGTAGTTAAATACCTGCAACTTAAATACCTGTACCTTAAATCCCAAAGGGAAGAGCCAAGCCAATGCTTAGCCTCCCATTGGAGGTTTTTACTTACAGTAGTTAAATACCTGCAACTTAAATACATGTATCTTAAATCCCAAAGGGAAGAGCCAAGCCAATGCTTAGCCTCCCATTGGAGGTTTTTACTTACAGTAGTTAAATACCTGTACCTTAAATCCCAAAGGGAAGAGCCAAGCCAATGCTTAGCCTCCCATTGGAGGTTTTTACTTACAGTAGTTAAATACCTGCAACTTAAATACCTGTACCTTAAATCCCAAAGGGAAGAGCCAAGCCAATGCTTAGCCTCCCATTGGAGGTTTTTTTACTTACAGTAGTTTAAATACTTGCAACTTAAATACCTGTACCTTAAATCCCAAAGGGAAGAGCCAAGCCAATGCTAGGCCTCCCATTGGAGGTGTTTATTCACTGTCATGTACTTCCTATAATTTAATTTTTGAATCATCAAACCCAAAAGATGAGTAGGTCGTAATACTGCACAGAAGTTGTTAACACACTCCCTCTTACGGCTTCAGGGAATCTTTAACACTTAAAAAAATATAACAAATAAAAATATATACCATCCATGCATCCTATTTAAAAAGTGAAAACACAAAAGAGAATACCCTATTAAAGCCTTAGGAATAGACCAAGCCTGAGTTGCCGAATTAGGATATCCATGAAATTAAGGTACCGAAAGGGCATTAGTTTTAATTAACTAGTGTAACCAAGTCTCCGAGCTCATAATCTCTGGTTCGCAGGAATAAATTAGTTCTCCCGCTAATTTATTTAGGTTTCTAATCGACCTACCAAGAACGATTAGTGGCGGCTCCAAATTTCAAAATCATTTAAACAAAAACCAAAGTTGCGATTCAGTAGGGCTTGGGAGGGTCCGCGTTAGGTTAGTCAAATCTAATTAACCTAATAATCCGTTAACCCCTTTAGAAAAGTAAAATTTTTTAGGGGGTCGCGACAGACTGGCGACTCCACTGGGGACGGGATTTTTAAATTTTCGAAAAAAGATACCAATTGGAATACTTGAATTTTTTCAAAATTTTAAAAGTCTTAGTGGGCTTAGGCCAATGAAAATTTCATGGATATCTCGCTTCTGGCGATCTTGTTTGGGACTCATTCTATAGGTGTTATATGTTTTTGCAGGATGGGAGTTATAAGGGGCGGAGTGTTTGGCTAACCCCTTTGTTTTGCAGGCTTGGTGTTGGGTTTATTTGTTTAATTTCGCACATTTTTAGAAGCGCTGTTTTGATATCAATTGTTGTGCATGTCTTGCATACTCTGAGGATCACGACACCTGCACACACAAGCGTCTAAACCCAAGTCGCAAAATTCTTCCTAGAAAACCATAGATAGGGATCGAATATGCAAAGCTCTTGCGTCGATTGCGCTCGGGTTGACCATATTTTATCCCGCTCATTATCTGAATTGACAATTCTTCCCATTGTGATTTGATTGCGCAGAGGGTAAGGTTGTCAATTCAGATAGTGGGGGCCTTTTAGGTCCATACCCTGTCTCTCCTTCTTTTATTTTCTAGAGTCCACTCCTCACTTGAGTCATGCGCATGACTATGTGATTTGTATTTCTCCAAGGTAAAAGTAAGTTCTCTAATTTTATCTTGTATTTATTTTCGGTCGGTCCATGCTAGGTGATAGTCAGTTTTTGAGCTTGATATTACGACCATTCTTTTAAAAGAAAATAAAAATTAAATTTGTCTCTCATTTCTTTAAAAAATTTTTTTGAAAAAATGATGTGAAAAAATCCCTTCATGGGAATTTTATTAACCAATAAGAGATTTTTGTCATGTTTTTATTGCTTCAATAAAAATGAAATTTTCCTGAAAAAATTTTCCTCTGAAAATTTATTTCAATAAAAAGAAAAATTACTTCAAAAAAAACTCTAGTAGACATCAAGTGATTTTATCACAATTTTCAAATTATAAAAACTTGCAAGAAAATTCTTCTCGAGAAATTCGCCCATGTTTTTCTAAGAAAATTTTCTCTAAATAAAATTAGACTAATGTCTCGGGGGAATTGTATTGACCAATAAGAGATTCTTGTCATGTTTTTCTTGCTTCAATAAAAATGAAATTTTCCTGACAAATTTTCCTCTGAAAATTTATTTCGATAAAAAGAAAAAATCCTTAAAAAAAAAACTTTGGTAAACATCAAGTGATTTTATCACATTCTTTCAAATTATAAAAACTTGCAACAAAAATTCTTTTCGAGAAATTCGCTCATGTTTTTCTAAGAAAATTTTCTTAGACTAATGTCTCGGGGGAATTTTGTTAACTAATAAAGGATTTCTGTCATGTCTTTCCTGCTTCAATAAAAATAAAATTTTCCTGACAAATTTACCTCTGAAAATTTATTTTGATAAAAAGGAAATTCCTTCAAAAATTTTAGTAAACGTCAAGAGATTTTGTCACATTCCTTTAAAAAATAATAATAAAAAGAGTAATAAATCTGCAAAAAAAATTCTGTATCAGAAATTAACCCATTTCTTCCTAGGGAATTTTTTTTTCTCTGATTTCTCTATAAAATAGAAAAAATCAAATTGGACTAATATAGGAGTCATGGACCGACATTCCTTGTGTCGCATACTAATTATATCATTTTCTTTTGCAGGGAGATCCTAGATACCCCAGACGGGTGTAAAAATTAAGTTCAAAATATATCAAGAATCATCTTCAGAAATACCAAAAGACGAAAAACACCGAGGCTTCAACCGTTAATTTCGGGGGGCAAACGAACACTGTCCATCTTTGACAGACAGAGTTATGTCAATCCGTAAACTTGTATGGGCAGTGTATTCTGATATGACGGTGGATTTATACTGATTAAACACGGGGGCATATTTAATGTATTGCAGAGGATCCCGCGTCTTTTGAAAGACAATATGGAACCCATGAAACAAATACCTTTACCAGAGACCGATCTTAAAATTTCCTCTTATCCGAAACATGCGGAGGACTTTAGAGGACCGAGGTTCTATTAATGAACGTGGCCCACAGGAATTTCTCCCGACGCTACAGGCGACCGACACGAGCAAGTGGACGCCGAAAGAAATAAAATATGGATAAAAGTGGGCACACAACAGGTGGCCGGATTTATTACCAGCGCACTGATCGAGTTGTCATAGCGTTATTGTTTGTGATCTCAAGATGGATAGTGGGGGCCACCGCCGAACCCTTCATCAATGTTCTCGATATCATCGTCTGGAGCAATTAAACAAGAACATCAAGAAGAACATTAAGCCTCGACATCTTCGGTACCTCAAATCGTTCTGTTATGCTATGCGGAAGAAACGATAGTAGGAAAATTAAAAAAAAAACAAAACAAAACACGTGAAGCTTTTCTTTCATTCCATTCATCAAAGAGTATTACAACAACTCACTGGGGAGGAAAGGTAAAGCCAAACTGGGCCCTGATGACCATTACGAAAGAGCTCAACTGACTCTCCAAACAGTTGATGCTCTGGATGCACCGGGCGCTCTCGGGATCAAGCTCCGCGAGCCTAAAGAAGAGGCGATCGCACTTCTCTTTAACCTGGGCCATAGTAGCCTCGTAATGCTCAACGGCAAACTCCAGGTCCGGAACCGCTGCCCTCTCGAAAGCAATGTCTGCCGTAATGTCATCAAGTCTCTCCTGCAGCCAACCACATTTACACCTCATCACAATATTGCCTGGCTCCTGTTCGGCGTAAGTTCGGACCAAGGCCAGACGGTCCACCAACTTTCCCCTCTCACGAACCAGCCACGAAAGCTGATCGTTGGCAAACTTGAGGGCCTTTTTGTGATTATCAGCCACAAACGTAACTGTTGCCAGACGCTCGTGCCGGTCTCGGTAACGGGCTTTCACGACGGCGGTCACAAGGACCGTCTCATAAGCACGGTTATAGGTAGCCAGAAAATTGATGAAGAGGGTCGAGAAGTTCCGGTACTCCTTCCCTAGTTGGGTACCCTCAACAGAAGCAGCGTCCACGGTCCTAAATAAACCGAGGATTTCAGCCTCAACGGTAGAGTTTTTGGCTATATGAGCGTAACCTCTACCAAGAAGATTGTAGAGTCTCTCCCACCCAGCTAGGACTTCGGCGGATAAGGTATGGTTAGGAGAATTAGCCATTTTTGAAAGCAGAATACGAAAGAAAGGGGGAGAGAGGTGAGGCAGATGAGCGGAATGCGAAGATGGTAATCTGCTTTGAAGTAAATATTGATTTCATAGTGACGGTATCAACCAGTCAAGATTTCTCTTATCTACCATTCTCTATTGGCACCACCCTCGTTGGCTCGAATTCCCATCAGATGGCGACTGCGAGCTAAGCGAGTCCGAAATCTCCGCAGAAAGTTTGACGAGACACCGCCACTTTGAAAAAGAAGACGGAAAGATGAGCTGAGTGGAAGACACGGCAAACGTTAGCGAAAAGGAGATACGATTTGTCTTCATTGGAGGACCCGCCAGTAAATCGATGGTGGAGATCTTGATAGGGGCCCTCTATCACGGAAAGAAAAAAGAAGACAAACTGAGCGAGAAACAAGGATTTCCCCTTTGATCAAAAGCTGAATATCAGATTTTCTCCCTCGGAAAATCTAATAGCGCTGCCCGTGAAGAGGGAAGTCGTTGCTATTGCCAGAGAGAGAACTTGTCCCCATTTGATAGTCAGAGTTCATTCGCAAGAACTCGCGGGAGAAAGATAGAGAGGAAGGAGTTCTCGTGGGAGAGGAATTCAAAACCTTCACCATCAAAGCATCGGCTTTCAAAGCCTGTTACGAGAAGGCATCAACGATCTCGTGATCCCTCAAGTCCGAGAAGACATCCCGAGGCGGTCTCGAATCGGCAGTCCTAGATCCAGAAATATGTCGAGTGTCAGGGGAACGGGCGCATGTTCAACCCTGGTCAAAGCTGATGAAGTTCCTTACCCTGAGGGTCTACTGGTCATGGCCATTGACGGTAATCCAGTCTCTCTGTCAATCCTTGTTACCGTATTAAGAAAATGCCGGTATAAGGTTGTAGCTCAAGCAAAGGCGACAGAGGCCTTAGAGATATTAAGGAGGAGTAGTGACCCGTTTGATATCGTCCTCACCGCCATGGTAGGGATTGACATGGATGTTTTCACTCTCTTGGAAGTCATCAATTCTAAATTAAACATGCCAGTCCTCGTAATATCGGCAAGCGATGATCAGCAAGCCCTAATGAAGGCTGTCTTAAATGGGGCCCAAGATGTCGTAACGAAACCAGTTAGAGTTCAGATGCTTCAAAACATATGGCAGCACGTGGTAAGGAAGCAATTGCACGACCATGAGAACAAGCATCAAGCCTTCAATTTTGTTCCAAGCAACTGGAGAAAGAAGATGAGTTGGTCTCCCGAGCTGCATCGTATGTTTGTTAATGCAGTTCAGCAGCTAGGAATAGATTCGGTACGACCGCAACATATACTGGAAATTATGAAGGTAGAGGGACTCACTAAAGCAAATGTTTCGAGTCATCTTCAGAAGTACAGAAAAAGGGTGAGAGAACACAATGCAGCTCAGAATCAAGAAAACCAAGGCGGGACTGATCCAAGCCTGAACGTCGAGTCTCCTCGCCATCATAAGTTCCCCAGGTTAGCATGGGGCGAGCCACTTCCCATCATCAACCAAGCTAGTAGCCATGCCATCAATCCCCCAGGCGTTAATCAAAGTATCCCCCAGAATCACCCTAATGCTCTTCAAGAGTATAGACTGCAGGAGCAGTGTATTCAGATTCCTTGGTTTGAGCACCAACCTGTGGCTAGAATTCATCCCATGATCAGCGCGCCTGCGCAGCCAAAGAATCAGACAAGAAATTATCCTGAGCACTTCCACTTCTCTAATCCTCGAATGGAAGGAGTTCTTGGCAGCAGGACAGTTGGTGATCCCCACACTTTCTCGAGTAATGATGAAGGCTCCAGCACGAGAAGTCAAATTGCTCATGGCGATGACAGAATGAGAAATCTACCGCCAGCATTTGCCAACAACAATGCCCAATTCGAGTATCAGTTGCTGGAAGGTTCAAGAGATTACCCAGATGATGAGCTTACTGCCCTGGTCAACCAGTTTAGGGTTGACAGACGTCCCAAGCCGCGATCAGGAGCTAGTGAGTAAGGACTCTCAAACATCGGTCATCCACACCCGAACCGACACGAGACTAGCTGATTATCAAAGAGCCACAGGAGAGGCAGAACTGACCTTGAATAAGTGCACCTTTCATTTCATGCTTAATTCCCCTGCGTATGATATTTCCAGCTTTCTAGGTGACTAGATTTAATTCAGGGGCAAGGGGGTAATTTGTTTTTTTATCTCGTCGAATGCGTGAATCCCTTTTTTATGCTAGATTTAGGGCGGATCAATTTGTGGCAACGTCGCTTACTGCCATAATGAGAAATGTTGAATGGCCTCACGTAGGGAAATTTCAAGTGAAAAGCCCAGGCGAGCTCGAAGACGGGTAACTGTGTGTCGTTCCAATTTACCCTTAATCGTTGCAAAATGCTAAATTGGATTTGTTCCATTCTCACCCAGGGGATTGCAAAGTGCCTCAAGAGTGTCGCAAAATGAAATGACCCAATGGAATGCGATAGGACTCATTCGCCTTCAAGGTAACCTTCAAATTAAAGGAGCCCTCCGGTCCACGGACCCGATGGCATGGAAAATAATGATGGTCCAAGGCAACCCGAAAGAAAACAAGGCCCAACTAAGCAAAGCACATATGTGGCAAGCTCAAAGTGAAAGGCAACTCGGGACATACAATTCAATCCAATCCAAATGAAGGAACTTCCTCAATTCAAATTCAATGGAAGTATACACAAGGGTAAAACAGTATCGTTCCAATTTTTCTAGAATATGAAGAACATATACTGCCGCATTCTCTTTCATTTTTGCAGGGGAAGTCTCTACTGGCCAGATTTTCCTGTCTACCATTCCCTATCAGTATCACCTCCGCTACTCGTCTCCAATCTCGAGCCAAGTAAATCCGACGTCTCTACGGAAAAGTTGGACGGGACGCCACTACTTTGAAAAAGAAAGGATAAAAAATAAGCTGAGTGGGAGACAAAGACATTTTCGGTAGAAAAGAGATACGACTCGTCTTTATTGAATAACTCGCCAGCAAATTGACGGTGGAGACAGCAACAAGGGGCCCCCTTCCACGGAAAGATGGAAGGAGACGAGCTGGGCGAGAGATACGATGAAAAGAAAATCGAGAAAGCCAGAACACTCGAGAGAGGCAATACAGTTGGAAAACCCACGTCTAATTTTAAAGGAGGCATCTTCTTGATAATTCTCATTCGTGCTCGAAAGAGAGACTCTTAAAGCATACGCAATCTCCAAGAAAAATCCAGAGAGTGAAAATACAAGAAGAGATATCAAACTTTGAGAAATCGTTAACCAAATCAAAGATGTCTCAACCCAACACACTTGAAAGTTATCGTTACTTGCTGAATATGGGAGAGGAAGAGTTCGAAGCCATGTTTGGGATCGAGCCTATGGAGTCCGGCCCTTCCACCGACGACGTCCAAGAGCCCGATAAGGATAAGGACAACAACGGTAAAGGTCAAAAGAAGCGTTACCGTCGCCATACTGAGGAGCAAGTACGAAAGCTTGAAGATTTCTTCAGAACGTGCCCTATGCCAGGCGGCAAACAGAAAATGGAACTGAGTCAAGAGCTAGGACTTGAACCTTCACAAATCAAGTTCTGGTTTCAAAATAGACGAACCCGAATGAAGACTCGTCATGAGCACAACGAAGCCGAATTTCTAAGAGTTGAAAATGAAAACCTCCGAGCGGAGAACAAGATATATAAAGAGGCTTTTGCCTCCGCCACCTACCCCAACTGCAATACTCTCCTCACCCTCGATGAAATACATTTTCTGAGGATCGAAAATGCACGTTTAAGAGGTGAGTTAGATCAGTTCATAGCAGGATCAAGTTCTGTTGGAGCAAGACACAAAAAGACCGAGACTATGGGACCAGCATGGATGCCTTCTGAGGAGGAGGTGAGGTATCATCACCAGGCAAGTGGCATTGGCGACGAACTCGCCGCCATGATCAGGCAATTTGATGCTGATGAAGCACCAGGGCTTTAATGTGCATACGGATCCTGTATTTCAAAACTAGTGATCACGGGACCTGCAACACAGCCGACGCGTACCTGATCCGAAACAACGCTAGCTGATCACTCAAGAACCTGCAAAGGGAAGAAGATCAAACCTGGACGAATACGTCTACTTAGTTTCATCGCACGTTCTCACCTTTTATCGATGTCCAAAATCAATGCACAAGCTAGAAGTAATCATTTCCCTTTCCCCCTTATTAAATGCTCGGAGCCGTTACCGCACCAAACTCGAAAAAATTAATATCGAGAAGAAATCCGCGTAAATCCGAAGGGTAAACCCGTATCGTTTCAAGTTACCCTCGAACTACCCATGTTTTAAAATTAAACCCCTCATATTTTCAGGAATTTGCAAAAAGACCCAAAAACGAAATTCCTTGGTTGGACTAAATTGGGGCAAATCAACTCGTGGACATTACCACGGAATGAACAGCTTCAGACAAAGGAAAGTGCGAACGAGAGACCCGAAGAAATATCAGACATAGGTAATTCTGTATCGTTCTAATTTGTTCATAATCATCACAAGTCCTGAATTGTTTTATTCCATTCTTAACAGGGATTGCAAATTATCTCGAGAAATACCGTAACATGACCCAAGGTGATACAACAGGGCTGTTTTATCCCCAAAGATTAACCTTTGAAAGGATAGCCCCATGGACACCTACGGTCCAATGGACCGAATGGTATGGGGGATGACAGTAGGTCCGAAATATCCCGAGTTCGATCCCCGAGGGTGGGGAATGTTGTATGTATTATAAATAAATGAAACAACTTTTTGTGCATTTTTTTTAACAAACAGGAATACTTGACGACCTTACCAAAAAACAGGAATACTCGACGAGTAATATCAAATTCAGTATTTTACTATAGTCTTGCGATAATGGTGAGGTGCCTAACAAAAGTTGAGGAAAATTCAATCCAGCAAAATTGGTAAGAGACTCGTGCAAGGCATTCAAGACGAAAGGTAAATCAGTATCGTTTCCAATTTACCCCTTTTAATACTGGTTGACATGTCTCCTTTTCTTTCTACAGGAAATATTTACACTAACATTTAACATGTTGAAGGAGACAAATCCAAAAGAAAATTATGATCATCTGACAAGATCTATTTTGGTGAAAAATGGGGCAAATTAATCACAAGTTCTGAAGCAAAAAAAGCAAATACGTCTTCCTTATCTCGTTTGATTTCAAGAATAATTTCTCTGCTTTTTGCAGGGGCATTCAACCACTAAACCACGGCGGTCGCTGTTATTAAGCAAACCGAAATGCTTCATCACCCATATGCTTCATCGCACAGGGGCAAAGTTGAGATGAACCGCCCATCGACATAAGGAGTAGGCTTCCCAATTTGTTCGGTCCGCCCACATACCAGGGGCAATTCAAATCCGCCCATATTTGCACATTATATAAACACACATTATGCTAAAAAATTGTCACATCTGCATTGTGTTTACACATTTCACGAATTATGTATGATTATTCCGCATGTTTAATTTACCAACTCCAACTTAGAGCATAAACTGCATAGGAGACATCAAATATGCAAAATGGGGCATAACAGGATGAGGAAAGTTAAACCATTTCTACACACGGGTCTAACATTTTAATCTACAGATAAACAGCCTTTCTCTAGAGTGAGAGAAAGCCCCTTCGGACTAAAGTCCCCCATTCAGATTACATTCGAGGCGTTCATACTATGAGAACCTCCTTAAACAGAATTGGTAATGCAAGCTTGACAGAATAGTTTTGCATGATCCATATTTGGATTGATTGCATCATGAGTTATCACACAGACTACTTCTAATCATTGCCGACTTGGTTGAATAGTTTTACATGAACCGATCAACTCATTGATGAAAATGCTTGCACATGTTACCTCTGATACTGCCTAACAGGCAACACATTCCCAATGTTCAAACTACCTTCCAAAGTCTTGAAATTCATTCAGCGATTATTGAATGAACAAGCCTGGTTGTCGAGAAGCCACCAAGCATTTCTTCCAAATTCTCAGGTAAGTATATCTTCAACCTGAACCTTTCAAGAGAATGAATTCTGACGGTTGTTGGGGTACTCGAATCCATTGCGGTACATACAGGTATCCACCTTCTTCAATAAAGCATGATTTGTCTCAAGGACAGAAATGTTCGAGACCTTTTGATCTCTGCCTCTTTGGTTTATTCCTAAAGCGACAGGATAATATAATTTGGGTTTGAGCTTCTGCAGGATTCCTGATCTTTCCAGATTCCAGAATGGCACCCTTTGAGATACACCAAGTCCTTCTTACAGGCAAAATAAGTCCTTCTTACAGGCAAACCAAGTCCTTCTTACAGGCAAATCAAGTCCTTCTTATAGGCACAAAGTCCTTCTTACAGGCAAATCAAGTCCTTCTTACAGGCAAAATAAGTCCTTCTTACAGGCACAAAGTCCTTCTTACAGGCACAAAGTCCTTCTTACAGGCAAATCAAGTCCTTCTTACAGGCAAAACAAGTCCTTCTTACAGGCACAAAGTCCTTCTTACAGGCAAATCAAGTCCTTCTTACAGGCAAATCAAGTCCTTCTTACAGGCATAAAGTCCTTCTTATAGGCAAACCAAGTTCTTCTTACAGGCACCAAGTCCTTCTTACAGGCAAACCAAGTCCTTCTTACAGGCAAACCAAGTCCTTCTTACAGGCACAAAGTGCTTCTTACAGGCAAATCAAGTCCTTCTTACAGGCAAAACAAGTCCTTCTTACAGGCAAAACAAGTCCTTCTTACAGGCAAATCAAGTCATTCTTACAAGCATAAAGTCCTTCTTATAGGCAAACTAAGTTCTTCTTACAGGCACCAAGTCCTTCTTACAGGCATAAAGTCCTTCTTACAGGCAAACCAAGTCCTTCTTACAGGCAAACCAAGTCCTTCTTATAGGCACCAAGTCCTTCTTATGGGCAAACTAAGTCCTTCTTACAGGCAAACCAAGTCCTTCTTACAGGCACAAAGTCCTTCTTACAGGCAAATCAAGTCCTTCTTACAGGCACAAAGTCCTTCTTACAGGCAAATCAAGTCATTCTTACAGGCACAAAGTCCTTCTTACAGGCATAAAGTCCTTCTTATAGGCAAATCAAGTCCTTCTTACAGGCATAAAGTCCTTCTTACAGGCAAACAAAGTCCTTCTTACAGGCAAATCAAGTCCTTCTTACAGGCACAAAGTCCTTCTTACAGGCAAAGTAAGTCCTTCTTACAGGCAAAACAAAGTCCTTCTTACAGGCATACAAAGTCCTTCTTACAGGCAAAGCAAGTCCTTCTTACAGGCACAAAGTTCTTCTTACAGGCAAAGCACCAAGTCCTTTTTACTGGCACCAAGTCCTTTCTACAGGCACCAAGTCCTTCTTACAGGTATCTCCACGTGGTGACCTACCATACGGGTCAAATCTCAATCAAAATTTAATCAGTAGAATCCTTTTATTAGGAATCTACCATGGTACGACCCACCATACGGGTCAAATGGTATGACCCACCATACGGGTCAAATTTTAATTCAATTTTTAATCAGTAGAATCCTTTTATTAGGAATCTACCATGGGTTGATCCACCATACGGGTTCAAGTTCAACCACCCTAAAGTTTTTTTTATATAACGAATCCTTAGGTTCTCATTTCATTTTCAGTGGAACAATCATGTCACGACTCTTTTTATTTACTTGTATTGAGTCGATAAGAATCCAGGTGTCATCTCGTCTTTGAAATGAACCTCTACCGAGCTTCCTTTCAAAGAGGGGCAGTTGTTAACACCTGATTTTTAATCATTTTTTTCTATTGCTAAAGAAATAAAAAATCCATAAAAATTCATAAAATTGAAAAATCAACTTTGGGAACCTTAGCCAAGCCTAGGGAACGAATTTTGACCAAAAAATAATTTTTCATATTATATATATTTTAATTTTTAAAAAAAAAAATGAAAAAATATTTGAAAATTTTGGAAAAATAACATTTGAGGCCAAAAAATACACAAAGATAGTTAATATTTTTATTTTAAATCTATTTTCATATTGACCATCGCAAATTCAGAAAAATCCAATTCGAGTCACGTGTTCCTTCACGAGTATAATCTCGAATCGGGCCTAAAAAAATTTAATTTGAGTCAACTTATTTTTAACTTTCACTTTTTATGAGTTGTGACATTGTCTTCTAATATTTTAAATTTTCATCTTGGCCCAATTATACCCAGAATGACTTAATTTTGCAAAAGGGCTTTAATTAAATTACGCATTATTTTCAGCGACAAGAAATGAGCTTAAATTTGACATGTGGTAAATTTTGGTGTGTCAAAAATTGTGAGGAGATTTGGACTTAAAGAAATATATTTTTTTCAGGGACTGAATTGTAAATACTTAAAATTCAAGGACTAGAGTGCAAATACCTAACTCTTGAAGGATTATTTTACAAATAATAAAAAGAAGAGTTAGTGGATAAATTAGAATAGAGAAGGGAAGATGAAGAAGAGGAGATGAAGAAGAGAAGTTGGAGAAGAATGGATGGAGAAAATAAGATAAGAATAGAGAAGGGAAGATGGAGATGAAGAAGAGTTAGTAGAGAAATTAGAATGGAAGATAAGAATAGAGAAGGGAAGATGGAGATTAAGAAGAGTTAGTGGAGAAATTAGAATGGGAGATAAATATGGAGAAGGGAAGATGAAGATGAAGAAGAGTTAGTGGAGAGATTAGAATGTGAGATAGAGATGGAGAATGGAAGATTAAAATGAAGAAGAGTTAGTGGAGAAATTAGAATGGGAGATAGAGTTAGTGGAAAAATTAGAATGGGAGATAGATGAGTAGGTTATAAAAGGAGGAAGAAGTGAGCTTGAGAAAGGATTCTTGGAAGAGAAAATTTGAAGTGTTTGGGAGAATTTTTTGGAGAGGAAATTTTGGATGTTTGAGAAAGTTTTGGGAGATTGAAGAAAAATTTGAGAGAGAAAAAAAATACCAAAAGAGAGAGAATTTTGAAGATGATGGGAGTTTAAAGTTAGGGGTTATCATCACAAATTCTTTCATCGATCAACATAAATCAAGAGTTCATCCTCATCAACGAGCAAACAAATTCGAGCTAAGTGTTTTTTTATTTATTCATTTATTTGTGGTTTTAGTCGCAAATTAGCACAAATTGTATGCACTTTCTCCATCTTTTCTTTTCTCCATATTTTATGTCAGGAGAAGGATATCTCTACGTCAACAGCAAAAATCTCGTAGAGATGCAAAAATCAGCCCAGACAAGCTCCTAAGCTGTCCACCGATTTCTCAACTGATCTGTGACTAAAAGTCCCTCTTAATTCAAAAGAAACTCTCTATATTGGGAACATAGAGAGCGAAAATCAATTATAGAAATCCCTCCCAAAAAACGGGAGATAAGTACTCTTTCCACTCTTCTGGTTTTAGGTGCAGATTAGCACATATTTTGTATACTGACACTTCACTCTATTTTATGTCAGGAAGCCGCAACTCTATATCAGTGGTCAACCCTATGGAAGCACAAAATCGGCTTGGAGGAGTCCTCAAGCGCGTACAAATTTCAAATTGTTGAATCAATTCGTTGTATTTTATTTTAAAGAATTCATACCCCAGAATGGAGAGGACAAAGTCCATCCGCAACTTAAATACCTGCACCATAAATCCCAAAGGGAAGAGCCAAGCCAATGCTTAGCCTCCCATTGGAGGTTTTTACTTACAGTAGTTAAATACCTGCAACTTAAATACCTGTACCTTAAATCCCAAAGGGAAGAGCCAAGCCAATGCTTAGCCTCCCATTGGAGGTTTTTACTTACAGTAGTTAAATACCTGCAACTTAAATACATGTATCTTAAATCCCAAAGGGAAGAGCCAAGCCAATGCTTAGCCTCCCATTGGAGGTTTTTACTTACAGTAGTTAAATACCTGTACCTTAAATCCCAAAGGGAAGAGCCAAGCCAATGCTTAGCCTCCCATTGGAGGTTTTTACTTACAGTAGTTAAATACCTGCAACTTAAATACCTGTACCTTAAATCCCAAAGGGAAGAGCCAAGCCAATGCTTAGCCTCCCATTGGAGGTTTTTTTACTTACAGTAGTTTAAATACTTGCAACTTAAATACCTGTACCTTAAATCCCAAAGGGAAGAGCCAAGCCAATGCTAGGCCTCCCATTGGAGGTGTTTATTCACTGTCATGTACTTCCTATAATTTAATTTTTGAATCATCAAACCCAAAAGATGAGTAGGTCGTAATACTGCACAGAAGTTGTTAACACACTCCCTCTTACGGCTTCAGGGAATCTTTAACACTTAAAAAAATATAACAAATAAAAATATATACCATCCATGCATCCTATTTAAAAAGTGAAAACACAAAAGAGAATACCCTATTAAAGCCTTAGGAATAGACCAAGCCTGAGTTGCCGAATTAGGATATCCATGAAATTAAGGTACCGAAAGGGCATTAGTTTTAATTAACTAGTGTAACCAAGTCTCCGAGCTCATAATCTCTGGTTCGCAGGAATAAATTAGTTCTCCCGCTAATTTATTTAGGTTTCTAATCGACCTACCAAGAACGATTAGTGGCGGCTCCAAATTTCAAAATCATTTAAACAAAAACCAAAGTTGCGATTCAGTAGGGCTTGGGAGGGTCCGCGTTAGGTTAGTCAAATCTAATTAACCTAATAATCCGTTAACCCCTTTAGAAAAGTAAAATTTTTTAGGGGGTCGCGACAATGACCTTCGTACATGAATGGGAAAAATAACTGCTAATTCATTTTTAAACTTTTCAATTTAATCAATTTAGTCCTAAGCATTTTTATATTGATATTAACTGAGTCGTAAACCTTCTCACGTTGATGCAAATTATGCATAAAGCTCACATGATAATAATTTTGTTCCGCTTGATGATATTCCTTCCAGCTCATCCTTCCCACCAAAATTTATCTGGACCCGTGATCCTGACCTTGCCATATTTGGAATCCAGGGCCTTTTACGAGCTTTCAAGAAAGAAAAAGACGAAGGCGATAGCTCAGACAGCGTACCGGACAACATTGAAGAAGGATTTCTAAATAAAATATGAACTCTTTTGTCTTGTCATGTCACATATGTGTGTATTCCTCTAATAATTGACCTATAAAGGTTAAAAATTGCCTTGTTTGCTTTCGATAGGTTACTATTCATCACATGTATTATGTTGCATCTGTGAATTCAACGTGTTTGTTTTATTTGGTCGTGTTGCCTATATAAGGCCCATCGTATCATGTAATTAGGCAGGCCCTGGAAGAGTTCCGCCTTCATCTATAAATATCATGTGTTTATCACTTCCACGCCTCCCTGAATTTCCCCCTTCTTCTCATCCAAGTATGATACTTTGACTAAGAACCCTCTCGTTAATTTATTAATATGGCGCGGTACGGTATGCTTACCACTCGTCGCTTGATGGAACTTGTGGATCGGAAATAATTCGGCATCTTGAGAGTTGAGTTTCAAGATTGAACCTCGAAACTAAAAAGCAAGTCCCTTGAAAATTGGCTAAGAGCCTAGGATTGGGGATAATGTACCTGTTTTGGATTCACGCTTGTCTTCGCTTTCTTCCTGAATAACATTGAACATTTTTCGTGTAGTCGGGTAGTCGATATACCAGTTTAAATAACAATCAAAAGTTCAGAAATTATATAGAATAAATTAAGAGTTCACGAACGATCTTGGATATTCGACTAAAGGTTTAAGGATCACAAATATTTAGAGATCACGATTGCGTAATGGATCATAATTCAATTCAATGGCTATTTATGTAATTTTCTTTCCTAGAAATCGATCCCGATTAGATAGATTTTGAGTCAAGAAGAGTACAGTGCGGGAATCGGGCCGGTCAACCCTAATCCAAAGCGCGCCGATTGCCAGTGGAAGCTAATCATTGCGAGCGCGCTCATGACATGGCCCGGCAACATCATGGTCGATGATTGAGCTTTTTGCTTTCTCTCCCTTTACTCCTCCCCCTTTCTTCCTCGTATTCGGATCGCAGGAAACCGCAAACTCCGTCATCGAATTCGCTAGAGAGAGAGAGAGAGGGAGAGGCACCCGATCCGTCGTGTCGCGACAATGCTCTCACCGTCTCTCTTCTCCCGCTTCGGTCGCTCCTCAATCCCGACACGTCTCCTGTTGGCTCCCACCGACTGGTGTTCGGATCAACATGTCGCGTCACTCCTTTTCATCTTTTTTATAAATAGCGCTTCACGCTTGCCCGGATCACCCTCCCAAACGAAGGCTCTCGCTCGCTCCCTGGTTCGCAGCGCTCTTCCAACTGCGGATTCCTCGACTCGGGTACCCTTCTTTGAGTTTGCATCATGGCGCGTGTGGAGGAGGAGGGAAGGGCGGGCTCCGACCGCGTCGCCGGCGTCGAGTACCTCACCGGCTTCGGCAACCACTTCTCGTCGGAGGCGATCGCCGGCGCCCTCCCCCTCGGCCAGAACAGCCCCCTGGTTTGCCCCCACGGGCTCTACGCCGAGCAGATCTCCGGCACCTCCTTCACCTCTCCGCGCAAGCTCAATCAGCGCAGGTGATCGCCGGAGCCTTTCTTGCGTTTCGCTTCTTTCCTCTTCGCGCGAGTTGGATTGAACCGCGCGATCGTCAAGCAGTCGATTTGCCACTGTTGCATTTGCTTGGTTGACTGCGTCGGAACGATCGTTGACCTGCTTTTTGCCTGGAAGATTCATTCTATGTGTGTTGCTGCAGTTTGTTCTTCGGGTGTAGGTCGTGTGAATTCGACTCTGTTTGATATCGTCTAACAACTTCCGTTTCAGTGCTTGCTTCTTCTGGTATGCGCGTGCTCATTTGTACTGTACTTGAGTCGCTCTCGTCTCAATTAGAGAAAAAGCGCTCATCACAAACGCATTGATGTCGGTGCATTCTTGTGGATTCGTTCGCTTAAGTGTTCGTTAAGCGACTGATTCTCTTTGCCGTTGAGCAGTTGGTTGTATCGGATCAAACCATCGGTCACGCACGAACCATTTAAGCCCCGTGTCCCAGCACATGAGAAGCTTCTTAGCGAGTTCGACCAGTCCAATAGCTCCGCGACTCCGACTCAATTACGTTGGAAGCCTTTAGAAATTCCGGATGCACCAACTGATTTTGTCGATGGATTGTTGACGATGTGCGGGGCTGGAAGCTCATTCCTACGGCACGGATTCGCTGTCCACATGTAAGGGGCATCTTTTTGCTGGTTCTTTCTTTGAGCTCATTTGATTGCTTTTCATAGGACCTATTCCTGCAAGTGGTTCCTATCTGTTTTTTCTTCCTTAATCATGTGATTCTGTTCATGTTATTGTGCTTTCTTTGATACTAAAGGGTTCAAGATTCTACTTATGGAAGCCCTGTTGCTAGAATCTGTGGGAGACACGAGCTTTCCCTGGTTTCATCGTCTCTTTGGGTGTGCTCAAATCACGAGGATGGCTAGTTACAAACTCTTTTTTCAGTGTTGGTCCGACAGAGATTAGGACATTAACTCTGCATTATATGTTCGGTTGATAAAATCTGCATTTTCTGGAGTCCACGACTGATTATTTTTCCTCTTCTTCAACTAATGGAAGTGGATAAAATGGTGCTTATAGCTTGGAAAACGGCCGCAGTGCTAGTTTTAGCTTGGCATGCCCAATTACTTGTGTTTTCCCCATGATGATATCTTTGAGCCATGGCTGTAGCTAAAAAGAACGTGACACGTAACACACTTCTCTTGTATTGGCTCCCATTAAAACTTTATTTTTTCTTCACATTCAATTCCTAATGATAGGAGATTAGTTAACAAGTTTTCTGCGCTTATTCTGAACTAGATTAACCTACTAGATCCAGCATTAACTATATGTTCATTTCTGATAAGAAACTTGTCTTCCTTTTTAGGTACACTGCCAATAAGTCAATGGACAACTGTGCATTCTGCAATGCTGATGGTGATTTTCTAATTGTTCCACAGAAAGGAAGTAAGTGCATTTAGGAATTTTGGATGTCATTTTCCTCCTTCCCAAACCCTCGTACTTTCTCTGTGTGCTTACTGCTTGCCAAAATATGGAACGATTATTACTTGATAATTGCAATCTCTTGTTGATTGATGGTGCTCTGCATGTATAGAGGTGCTCCGCAACATTAGAATCAATTTCAAACTAACTCTTGAAGCATACTATTGAGTTTCATTTACATTTTACGCTATATTTTAAGTGGGGGTCCAATGAGGATGGAGATCTTACTCTTCGAACTATTGTAGGGTTGTGGATCACCACAGAATGTGGAAAATTGTTGGTTTCCCCCGGTGAAGCTGCTGTTTTACCTCAAGGATTTCGTTTCTCTGTGGACCTTCCGGATGGCCCATCTCGTGGCTATGTCGCCGAGATATTCGGCACGCATTTTCAACTTCCTGATTTGGGACCAATAGGTATTCAATTAAGTTTTCATGTTTATTGATCGAAGTTGAACTGTCAATTGTCAAAGCTTCACGGGACAGAGATTTCTCCAGTTAGATGTTGAAATTACCACATAGAAATAATCTGAGTTGTGTTTCTATTAGGTGCCAACGGTCTTGCTGATCCGAGACACTTTCTTGTACCCAAAGCTTGGTTTGAAGAGAAGTCTTGTCCAGGGTACACTATAATACAAAAGTTTGGTGGCCAACTATTTACAGCGAAGCAGGACTTCTCTCCTTTCAACGTGGCCGCATGGCATGGAAATTATGTTCCTTATAAGGTGAATACTCTCATTGCTTCTGCTTTTGACTATGCGAATGAACTAAGGTGGCGTTTTTATATGAAGAAATTTGCAGATATTTTTTTCTCATGCCGTTAGTTGATTCTCTATGTCCAATTTGGCATTTTATCTGAAATAAGAATCAATCAGACTACATCTTTGAATAGCTAATTAAAGTATCTTCCTGTATTTTTTGCAGTATGACCTGAGCAAGTTCTGTCCCTATAATACGGTGTTATTTGATCATAGTGATCCGTCAATAAACACTGGTATGCAGAATTGGTCCTTATGCATCTTATGCTTTTAGCAATTTGCTTTTCCTATTTATAAGTTTATATGGGGTATGGGCTTGATCAATTCCTGGTGATTATAATGCAGTATTGACAGCACCAACTGATAAACCTGGAGTGGCATTGTTGGATTTTGTCATATTCCCTCCTCGGTGGTTGGTTGCAGAACATACATTCAGACCTCCCTATTACCATCGTAATTGCATGAGTGAATTCATGGGCCTTATCCATGGTGGATATGAGGTAATTTCTTCCCTGGTCTCATTGCTAACTTAAAGAATATATAAAACTCGGAAAAGCTCTATAGTCTAAACTTAATGAAGAAAAGGATTTGCATATCAAATAAAGCTTTGCGGTGCGGTTGAAGAGTTGTGTCCGTCCTTTTCTTAATGGTGGAAGGGGGAATGAGGTGAGAAGCCGTTGTGGCAAGATTCTAAATCTGAAGCTAAAACCATTCGATTAACTTTGGCATTTCTCTCGACTGATTTAATCTTGTGATTGGTTAAGATCTTTCATATTGGCTGTAATGTATTTGACTTGAATACTAATTCTCTTCAGGCAAAAGCTGACGGTTTTCTCCCAGGTGGTGCTAGCCTTCACAGCTGTATGACTCCACATGGTCCTGATACCAAGACTTTTGAGGTTAGCTATCGCATTCAGCTACACTGATTTTTTCCTGGAAGTAATGTATTTTTCTTGCCTTCTACTGTTCAATGAGGATGACTGGAAAATGCATTTTGAAAGTAGATTTTCACGTCATTGTTTGAGTGGTTTGGCATTGAGGAGCGCGGCTGGACATTTGAATTACACTGAGAAAGCTCTCTGGAACATGATATAGTGCTGAGTTTTCCCCAAGTTGGCAGCTTACAGCTGCTTATTTATTTGCTAATTTTCTTTCCTATTGATAGGACAACCATAAAAGTAGTTTTCCTTAACGATTGTTTCTGCAGTTGGGGAATGGGGTAGCTGGTTGTAAGCTCTCGAACAGTCCGTAAGTAGATTAACTTCCATAGGTCACCCATTCACGATCCTTTTGGCTGACAGGCAACCATCGCTCGAGGAAATGAGGCAGGACCCCACAGAATTACAGATACCATGGCGTTCATGTTTGAGTCGTGCCTAATCCCGCGAGTTTGCCATTGGGCACTTGATTCTCCCTCTGTGGATCCTGATTATTACAAGTGCTGGATCGGACTCAGGTCCCACTTTGAAGGGATGAAGATTGAAGGCCACGATACGCACAACGGACGTGCAGATGTCTAGCTCCCCCTGTTGTGGTTTTGTTTGAGAACAGTCTGAGCAGGACATTAAAGGGACGCAGAATCGACCTACCTCCATGTAGATAACAGATATAGAAAGATCGTACATAGTAAGAGTCTGGCATATGCGACACGAAACTTGCCGTGGTTCTGAGTACTGTTGTCGCTCTTTTTGAGGTGATGACATGCAATCTAGTCTGCTACCTCATTGCGTGTAGTGTACCAGATTGTGATTGGAAAAGTGAGCTCCTAAGGTTTGAAATGGAGTGAATGTTGCTTATTCTTCCTTGTAATGTTTCTTATTCCTTGTTTATAAAAGAAACAGCTTGTTCGTATTTTGGTAATTAGAGACTTTGCTCAAGGAGGATATAGACGTGAAAAATCAATCCTAGATTAGTTTAATTTGCTTTTGGGTTAAATTTATTTGCTTCAAGAAAAGGTGTGATTAATAAATACATAACATCCATAATCGAGGGTGGTTTTCAAAGATAGGCTGGATAAATTACATTCTTGAATAGTAGACACTATGAACGTGGTATGTCGCACCAACATGGGATTGGGTCCACCAATTAGTCTTATAAAACTCCAAACACCAGCTCTCATCACACCTTCCGTGAAAGCCCTTCCTATTCAGAATCTCAACCAAAAGGGAGGCTAACCCAATCGCTGATTCATGACCCTGTCATCAATCAGCACTGGTCTTCGGTTTCTGATATGTGTTTACATCCTCCGTATGGGCAAGAGTAACCTTTCGGACAGATTGAGATTGTTCCATTAAGATCTGTTCATGTACCAGTGGAGGGTCGTCAGTAAACTATTGATGTACAGGACGAAGTATGTGAAGTGGAAAAAAGAATCAAGACGACGTGGATCAACCTGAAACATGCACGGTCAGACAGCTGGTCGTTCGACAAACCAACCTAAATTTCACAGTGTCTGCAAGAAACTCTTTCCTTAATTTAATAGATGTCTTTAGCCAATTGCGACATGGCAGCACCAAATCCATTAAAAAGATAGTATCTTGACTTGATTAGTCCTCGTGCTGATGTACCCCATTAGTCATGTGTGACCGTTAACTGAACTGTTATTGGCCAAGCTATTTCAAGATTGAAACAGACCAACCGCTCCGGTTTTCTTCTACTCAAGTATCGAACTCTTCTTTTTCAATTCATCTACACACAGCATATGCATGACCCTGCATATGATGTGCATCCGGAGCAACTTCACTCTTGTCGCGATTCTTGCAGTAATCTCGACAATTGATGGCCGGTCTCTGCTGGGTGATTCTTCGCCACTAATTTCAGATGGCGTTGATTGTGGCCATGATCAGCATGGTGAACCATCTAAATTTGCTTCTTCTCAAAGGAACAGCGGGTGTCTTGGACGATGAGGTTGAAGTTTGTGAGCAGATGTATGGATTCTTGCCATGCTCGTACAGCACAGCAGGTCACCTGCTCTTGATATTGGTTTTGGAGTATCTGCTGTTTCACGGGGAGTCCTACGTTGCTTCCGGGAGCGAGCAGATATTTAAGATGCTCGGTCCTGCAATATTTGGTGCCTCTGCATTCCATGTCCTTGGTGCACTACCAGAGACCCTAATACTTCTAGGTATGCATCTCCATAATCTTTTTAAGCAAAATCTTTCAATCTGCTCTGTTCACTGCCGTCTTCTTTTTCCTAGGTGGCCGAGTTTGTGCTTTAGGCAAAGGCAATTGCATTAGTAAGAAGCAAAAGATGGACTCTGACAGCAAATGATTCTTGAAAATTCACTGTAAATTGAAGTCGTGTCGGTAAAACTGAACTTCCAAGTTAGAATCCTAGAGGAACGAGATAATAAGTATGCTGTAGATGGAATTAAATGAAAAACTGCTGCTGGTTTGCAAATTTCGTGTCGATGCAAGTTTCTTGATCATCAAAAGCTAGCTTTGAGTTGAGATGCTTTCTGCGAGACATCTAGGCTTCCAACATGACCAAATCTTTCAAGTTCCTTGCCATCGCAGGGCCATCATGTATGACTCTCGACCCTTGGTAGTATCAAGGTTTCTCTTGGCTCCTTCCATTTCCAAACGTCGCTTGGCAACTTGTCTCCAAAGCCACATGAAGCCTATCATCTTCTGTCAATTTTGGATCATAATGTATCCCAACTGCTCTTTCGGGAAATCAGATTCACATTATTTATATTTGAACTGTTTTTATCATGTAAACCGTTAATGAAGAACACTTCCGAAACCATTGGTAATGTGAAATCAGCAGTTCAAGAAAGGAGGAAGCTGAAAAAGAGTTTGAGCGAAAAATAAGAAAGAGTTTAGTTTTGGAAGAGAAATAGTAATGCTGGGATTTTCACGGGACAGTGGACTGACGACTCTACGAAAGTAGAGCTAAAAGGCCCGTTTTAGGCGAGCAAAATGTGCAACTAGCCGAAGTAATTTCATCAATTTTAGGTTATTTAAGTGATTCTACTATCTCCAAGTTATTTAATGGCTAAGATTATTTACAGGTGAGGGACGCGTCCGAGCCAAGGAGAGACGCGTCTGCCATGGACGTGAAGCTCAGAAGCATGACGGACGCGTCCGCCTCACATGAGAGACGCGTTTGTCTCCACAAAGCCAAGCAAGGAGTATGACGGACGCGTCCATCCAACATGAGAGATGCGTCCGTCTCTACACAGTAGCCAGACGGACGCGTCCGTCTAACCATAGAGACGCGTCCGTCGCTCTCCAGAAGCAATGAAGACGCGTCCGTTCAATCCAAAGATGCGTTGGTCCATACGTGTTGCTCGCAGAAGTCACCAAGCACGCGGAGAACTCTTTCAGCGATTCGGTCGGGGATTGGAGGGCGTTTTCGTAAATTAAGAAATATTTTAGACTAGGGTTGAGTTAAATTAGGAAGGTTATTTGTTTGGGATATCTTTTCGTGTGGGACAACTCGGGAGATTGATATTTATATTCATCTTTGAGAAAGAAAGAGGAGGCAGCGGATATTTTGGGAGGAACGGCAGTGGATACACAATAGAGTTCAGAGTCGACAAACAGAGGAAGAACGTGAAGCGACAGCGAGGGTTTTAGCGGACTCTCTTCTTTCTATTTCCTTCATTTGTATTATGTCGTTGTGTATTGTTCTGATTATTGTCCTCGAGATAATGAACTAAATTCCTTTTCTAGGGCTTAGACGGAACCTAGTGTTCCGATGTATTTGTGAACTCATTCCCTTTTTAATGCAATTTGGTTTATCAGTTCTGTTTGTCTGTTTTGTTCTTCATGCGTGCTAATCGCCTGATCACCGATTAGAATAGATCAGATAACCTAGGGAGACTCGGGAGAGTAGTCTAGGTTCAGATTAATGAACAAGACAACCTAAGTTAACCTAAGAGTTGGAAAACGAGGTTATCAGTGAGCAGAATAGGGATATATCTGGTCACCTTAGGTAATCAATTAGGATCGATTCATAACGGGTCACCACTAGTCGCGAGCCTAGGGATAGAGCGAGCGATTTGATACCAGTTGATACGTTCTCATATCCTCGGGAGAAGTATGAGGAGATTTTAGGATCCTAGGTTAACAAATCTGATTGATTCAATAGCATTAGGGAAGGCGGAATCAGATACAAGGTCACGAGAGGAAGTCGAGCGTCCTAGATCTCTCATTATTGATAGTTTGCGTTATTACTTTCTGTTATTGCTTTTAATTCAAGAATACCCATTTTATTTTCCACTTGACCTCAAGACAATTACCGAGAATAACGTTAAGAGAATTTCGTAGTACAATTCCTTGTGGATTCGACCCTTGCTTGCCCTTGCTACATTTTAGTTAGGTCGGATAAGGATTTATTTTTGTTGCGTTAACGACGTGCATCAAATTTTGGCGCCGTTGCCGGGGAAGTTGTTTTCTAACGAAATTTCTTTTACCTTGAGTATCGGTGATCAATTGACGATCAAGTTTTACTTATTGTTTAATTTACTTATTTATTTATTTTTTTGTTTTTTTTTTGTTGCATGAGACGCAGTCGGAGCGTAGAGCTGATTCCCTTCGATCCTGAAATCGAGAGAACTTTTCACAGGCTACTCCGGCAAAGGTCAAGAGCACAACGGACAGACATGGCAGATCATAACCAGGTAAACCCGGTTGGGAACAATTTGCTCCCGGTGGAAGCTAATGATGCAGTGCCGGACTTGGACAACAGGCCGATGATGGAATTCACATCGGCAAGGCCACATGTGCATCGCACTTGTATTGCGTCACCAGCGATTCAGGCTCGTGACTACGAGATCAAGACTTCAGTGCTGCAAATGATACAGAACACAGTTCAGTTCAGGGGCTCACCACTCGAGGATCCACACGAACATCTGAGCAAGTTCTTGAGTATTTGTGACACTTTCAGGCAGAACGGGGTCCCATAAGATGCAGTGAGGTTGAAACTGTTCTCCTTTTCATTAAAGGATAGGGCATGGAGTTGGTTCAATTCACTTCCTGTAAATTCAATTACCACGTGGGCGCAGATGGAGGAAGCCTTTCTGGACCAGTACTTCCCTCCATCGAAGATTTCACAGATGAGGAACGAGATCACAACGTTTCGGCAACAAGATATGGAGTCGTTCATTGAAGCATGGGAGCGCTTCAAGAACCTTTTGAATCAGTGCCCTTACCATGACCTTTCTGGATGGAGACAACTTGAAGCGTTTTACAACGGCCTGACTGAGTCCTCGCGTAAGGATCTAAACCTGGCATCAAATGGATCATTTCTGAAGAAATCTTACACTGAAGGGTTGGACCTCTTGGAGACTATGAGAAAAACCTGTTTGCCGAATCAGCACTCTGATCGGATGTCTAGAAGGAAAGCACCTGGAGCACTCGAGATCGATGCCTTGACATCAATTCAAGCTCAACTGTCGGCACTCACAAAGAAATTTGAGACGGTGAGCGTTAATTCAGTGCAAGGGACTTCAAGCAATTGCGAGATATGCGGAGGCATGCACATCACAGATCAATGCTCGGCAAGCATGGAGGAGGCGAACTTCATCGGAAACCAGCGGAACAACCCCTACTCCAACTCGTACAACCCAAGATGGCGAAACCATCCAAACTTTTCATGGAGAGGGCAACAAGGAGCTGAGCCGCGGGCACTGCAACACTCAGGATTTCAGCAACCCCCAGGATTCCAGCAACCTCGAGCTCAGGAGCCGGAGAAGAAGCCAAACTTTGAAGAGATGATGATGAAGTATATGGCCAACCAAGATGCGTTGATGAAGAATCAAGCGGCTTCCATTCGGAATTTAGAAAACCAAGTAAGTCAATTGGCGCAGGCTATGAACTCTCGACCACAAGGATCACTTCCAAGCAACACTGAGATCAACCCAAGGGAGCATGTGAAGGCGGTAACTCTGAGGAATGGTCGAGAACTTCAAGAGGTGCATAAGAATGTGGAAAAGAGAAGGGACATAGCTGAAGAGGGAACATCTAACATTGTAGATGGCCACACCTGTGTCGACCCATCTCCAGCAGACAGCACTCTTATCGAAGCTGCAGTCTCACCACAACAAAGGAAGGAGAAGCAGGAAGCTGCAAAAGATAAATTGGAGCGCCCGCCCCTACCTTTTCCGCAAAGAGCGCGGAAGCAAAACGAGGACGCCCAATTTCGTAAGTTTCTTGATGTATTTAAAAAGCTTCACATTAACATTCCTTTTGCAGAAGCACTTGAGCAGATGCCGAGTTATGTCAAGTTCATGAAGGACGTGCTTTCCAAGAAAAGATGACTAGGCGATTTTGAGACCGTGGCGCTAACTCAGGAGTGTAGCGCAATCCTTCAAAAGAAATTACCGCCTAAGCTAAAGGATCCGGGTAGTTTCACGATCCCTTGCACAATTGGTTCGTCATTCTCAGGTAAGGCTCTATGCGACCTTGGTGCGAGCATCAATTTGATGCCCTTTTCTGTGTACAAGGAGCTAGGTTTGGGGAAAGTTAGACCCACATCGGTATCGTTGCAATTAGCCGATAGGTCTATTACATATCCTAGGGGCATTATTGAGGACGTACTGGTTAAGGTCGATAAATTTATATTCCCAGCTGACTTTCTTGTGCTTGATTTCGAGGAGGACCAAGAGATCCCTATTATCTTGGGGCGACCATTCTTAGCAACTGGACGAGCTCTGATAGACGTCCAAAAAGGAGAGTTAACCATTCGGGTCAACGACCAAGAAGTAACATTCAACGTCTACAAGACCATGAGGTGGCCAAGCGAACCTAATGAATGTTTTCTTCTTGATGTCGTGGACAGGTGTTCGTCTGAGTCGTTCCTACAATTACATCCCGAAGACCCACTTGAAGCATCATTGATTTCTACATCAACGAACAATGAAGAAGTCTCGGAGATGATGAATAGGATGGAAGCTACCCCATTCATGCCAAGATTTGCGCGACAGTTCGAAGCATTGGAGCGGCCAAATAATCCCATGAAACCTTCCATCGTAGAGTCACCCACGCTAGAGCTCAAACCGTTGCCGGAGCATCTAAGGTATGCTTATCTTGGATCCTCTAACACTTTACCCGTAATCATCTCTGCAGACTTGACAGCATAAGATGAAGAGAGGTTGCTTCGGATTCTTAGAGAGCACAAAAGAGCTCTAGGTTGGACGATTGCAGACATTCGAGGAATCAGCCCATCAGTTTGAATGCACAAGATCCTACTGGAGGACAACCAGAAGGCGTCGGTTGAAGCTCAACGGCGATTAAATCCGAACATGAAGGAGGTGGTCAAGAAAGAAGTCATCAAGTGGCTGGATGCAGGTATCATTTATCCTATCTCTGACAGCTCATGGGTGAGTCCTGTGCAGTGTGTCCCGAAGAAAAGTGGCATGACAGTGGTAGCTAATGAGAAGAACGAGCTCATCCCAACAAGAACAGTGACGGGATGGAGAGTGTGCATGGACTATCGCAAGCTGAATAAAGCCACAAGGAAGGATCACTTTCCTCTCCCTTTCATTGACCAAATGCTCGACAGGTTGGCTGGTAAGGAATTTTATTGTTTTTTAGATGGCTACTCTGGATATAATCAAATCTTGATTGCTCCGGAGGATCAGGAGAAGACGACTTTTACCTGTCCATATGGGACTTTTGCCTTCCGTCGAATGCCTTTTGGTTTGTGTAATGCACCTGCAACTTTCCAACGATGCATGATGGCTATTTTCAGTGATATGGTGGAAAATGGACTAGAGGTTTTTATGGACGATTTTTCAGTCTTTGGTACATCATATTCTGACTGCCTGGCGAATTTAGCTCGCGTGTTAAAGCGGTGTGAGGATACTAACCTGATCCTGAATTGGGAAAAATGCCAATTCATGGTCAGAGAGGGTATTGTCCTCGGTCATAGGATTTCAAGCAAATGCATCGAAGTGGACAAGGCCAAGATCGAGACAATTGAGAAGCTACCACCACCGACATCAGTCAAGGCAATTCGAAGTTTCCTAGGCCACGCCGGGTTCTATCGAAGATTCATCAAGAATTTCTCCAAGATCTCGAAGCCGTTATGCAACTTGTTGGAGAAGGACAAGCCATTTATCTTCGACGACGCATGCCTCTCAGCATTTGGTGAGTTAAAGAACAGGTTAGTTTCTACACCTATCGTCATTGCGCCTGACTGGAATTTACCTTTTGAGTTAATGTGTGATGCTAGCAATTATGCCATAGGTGCAGTGCTAGGACAAAGGGTAGGCAAGGTTTTCCATGTCATTTACTATGCTAGTCGAACGCTTGATGATGCTCAAGTGAATTACACCACCACAGAAAAGGAATTACTAGCGATAGTATTTACGTTTGATAAGTTTCGTAGTTATCTCATTGGCACAAGAGTCATAGTGTTCACTGATCATTCTGCCATCAAATATTTGATTGCGAAAAAGGAAGCTAAGCCGCGACTGATTAGATGGATTTTACTGTTGCAAGAGTTTGACTTGGAAATTAGAGACAGGAAGGGAACAGAGAACCAGGTAGCTGATCACTTGTCGAGATTGGAAAATGAAATTCAGACTAAGGATAAAACGCTGATTAATGAGTCTTTTCCAGATGAACAATTGTTCTTAATTGATAATCGTTCAGTCCCTTGGTATGCTGATTTTGTGAACTTCATTGTCTCTGATTATATCCCACCTGAACTCAATGCTCAACAAAGGAAGAAACTTTTGCATGATGTGCGAAATTATCTATGGGATGAGCCTTTTCTCTTTAAGCATTGTGCAGATCAGGTCATCAGGAGATGCGTGCCGGAGGAGGAAATGGAAAACATACTTGCACAATGTCACGCGTCACCATATGGGGGACACTTCGAGGGAGATCGAACAGCAGCGAAAGTGCTCCAATCAGGTTTTTATTGGCCTACTCTATTCAAAGATGCTTATACATTTGTTGCATGTTGTGACAGGTGCCAACGTGTTGGGAACATTTCAAAACGACATGAGATGCCGTTGCAGAACATCCTCGAGGTAGAGCTGTTCGACGTATGGGGTATAGATTTCATGGGACCTTTCATTTCGTCTTTAAATAACAAATACATTCTCATGGCTGTGGATTATGTCTCTAAATGGGTAGAAGCAATCGCTTTACCCACTAATGATGCTAAGGTGGTTGTTAAGTTTTTAAAGAAACAGATTTTCACTCGATTTGGAACACCTCGGGCAATCATAAGCGATGGGGGCACACACTTCTGTAACAGACAATTTGAAGCATTGCTTAATAAATATGGGGTTAAGCACAAGATTGCAACAGCCTATCATCCACAGACAAGCGGACAGATTGAGGTATCAAACCGAGAAATAAAGCGCATCCTGGAGAAAACAGTGTGTCATTCGAGGAAGGATTGGTCATTGAAGCTAGATGATGCTTTATGGGCTTATAGAACAGCATATAAAAACCCCATTGGCATGTCACCATACCGATTAGTTTTTGGGAAAGCTTGTCACTTGCCAGTAGAACTCGAGCACAAGGCATATTGGGCGTTGAAGAAATTGAACTTTGACCTCGCAAGAGCTGGAGAAAAGAGATGTTTACAGCTGAATGAACTTGAAGAGCTTCGTCATCAAGCATATGAAAACGCAAGGCTATACAAGGAGAAAACGAAAAAATGGCACGACAGCAAGATCATCAATAGGATCTTCACACCGGGTGAGTTGGTCTTACTTTTCAATTCTCGACTGAAGTTATTTCCTGGTAAGTTGAAATCCAGGTGGTCGGGGCCGTTTCAAGTGGTGTCTGTCTTTCCCCACGGAGCAGTGGAAATCAAAGCTGAGAACTCCGACAGAACATTCAAAGTTAATGGACAACGATTGAAGCATTACCGAGGAGAGACTTTTGATCGAGAAGCTACCTCGACTCACCTACAAGAAGCTTGACCAATAAAGAAAGTCGAGCCAAACGACTATAAATAAGGCGCTTATTGGGAGACAACCCAATTTTCTTTCTATTTCTTTTTAATTGAGTCTTCTAGTAAATTCGTTGTAGTTTCTTTTTCATTAAAAAAAAAAAAGGACGTGACGGACGCGTATGCCTAAGGAGAGACGCGTCCGTCTCTCCTCATGGACCTTTCTTTATTCATGAGTTGGACGTTTGCAAAAACTGGCACATTGTTAAATTCTTTTGAATGGAGAATGCTCGTTGCACATCGCAGTAACTCTCCCTTTCCTAATATCCTCCGGTCACTCTCCAATCATTTCTACAGTTCAAGTTTTATCATTCACATCCACTGAAGAGATAAGTGCTGAAAAGAAAAGGTATAATATCGAATTACATCTCACAGAACCTTCAGTTGACGAGGGACAGTATCTTCACTTTATCATTTTTCCCGCTTTCTTACCCCCCCACCCCCCGGCATCTGGACTTATAAACAGCGAAGAGGTGGCGCAGGAATACGTCGTGACCGGTGTTGGTTTGCTGGCCGGATCCTCGATCCTGCTTCTGACACTGTTATGGGGAACTCGCGCCCTCCTTGGTGGCGGAGACTACTGTGATGGAATGGAGCGCAACACTTAAAATTCAAGCAAATTTTCATGGAAGAAGTTCTTGTCTTCCTTCGAAGGCAGTATTTCCAGGTATTCATCGAGCATTTACTCCATCATCTCAAGATTTGGAAGAAGAGTATATTGTCGTGATATACTTGGATATAAGGTTCTGTAAGTAGTTCAAGATGATTCAAGAATCACAGACTGAAGTCTATTTTGAGGAAAATTTTCCAGGCACGAATCGTACTTGGTTCTGTTTCTAATACTGCTGTCGCAAATTTCCACGCTTTCTTGTTGCAGGCATTTTCTCATGCGTATGCACATTCTTCAACTTTATTCGTATGCTTTCAAGTCACGTTTTTCTTCCTAAGTATCCTCCTAAATACCTAGAATGGATGGCCTTAATGTATAATTTTGTGCTAATACATTAATGGCCGAAAGGAATAGCTTGAAGAGCAAAAGAGAGGGGAAATCGGTGATGTTATCTAAAACTTAGAGGGAATATGATTAAACTTTCTTATTTGAGATCACAGGCTCTGGTATCATCACTGATTTGGAGACTAGCTACACTGCCAGGATAATGGTATTCTCAGCAATACCAATCATCTGATACAAATCCCGGATATATTCTCGATTTATTCAGCTCAGCGCGTTGTGATCCTGCGTGCTCTTGCTGTTTCAGTTGGGTTGCTACTCTTATACTTCTTCTATTAGGTAACTTATGCATGCCACATGTTTTCGTACATTGCTGAGCTAGCATGAAGCCTTTACCACGTCATAAACTTTGAGGCTTCCGTAACGTCAGTAGTGATACTGAGCCTAGCGGTCAAAACTAGATGTACAGAGATAAGGCGCAGGGTTTAGCTTTATGTTCATATGTCATGATATTTAGGATCGTCAAGAAAGCAATAACTAATGTGTTCGAGCAGTTTAAATATCCTAGGGTGCATTTCCTTTGGCTACTTGTTGCAGATATTTGAGCCATGGATTCAAAAGAGAAGACTCTAGTATGTGAAACCCGAGCGGCTAGTACATCGAATCATACAACATCGGCAATGACACGCACTAGAAAGACTTCTCACAGAGGGTGGAGCGCCAAACATACAGGCTCTTTGGAGGTTAGTCTTCATTCTACGATGGGTCACTTCAGCTGATATGAGGAAGATGGTGCCGTTCTAATTGGTACTAAAGGGTTTGCAAACTGCAGGCTATTTGAAGAAATCAATCATGATGGGGACGATGCTATATTGCCCTCCGAATTAAAAGAGCTGTTGCTAGAAATCAAGTTCAGACACGAGCAAGCGGACAAAGGTAAAGCAGTAGCTGAGTTTATAAAGGAATTTGACATTGACAGTGACCAAAGGATAAGCAAAGATGGATTCGTCGTTGGATTCACGAAATGGCTTGAGGAGGCAAAGATTGGGATGGACAAGCGAACTTACTTGAAAAGCTCTTTTAAGGACTTGTATCAGGTAATTTTGTAGTTGAGGGGATTGAATCTTGCAAGTTAAATTACCATCTATGATGAATGTGAAGTTAAACTATTCAGACATAATTTTCAGCTCTTTCAACCTTTTATTCAACAGAAGGAAGATCACAAACTGAAAAAGCAAATAGTTGGAGAAATTCCTGCGCATGTACATACTGATTCCGTCAAAAACATATTCACAGAAAATGGCACACCTGATCTACCTGCTATTAGAAGGTCAGGTTCTATTAATTACTTTCTGATGTGCTACTAGTAGTACCTTATTGAGGGAACAAATTAGTTAGTTATTCTCTTATAGATTTATGACTATCCGCATTTTGGTTTTAGATTATTTGAACAGATTGATTGCAATGGAGACAACAACATATCACAATCTGAGCTGAAGGAACTACTGATGGGCATCAAGTTTGGTGACATACCTTTTGATGTGGACGAAGTAGTTTTAAAGGTCATTGAGGTCATTGACAGAAGCGGAAACTGCCAGATAAATGAGGAGGAATTCGTTACCGGATTGGCTACTGTGCTCGATACTTCAGGTGAAGGCAACAAGAGCCAAGCGCCTAAATTAAACACCATTCAAGACGATTTCTACTAAGTAAGGCCATTTCAAACTTGGATCACACGCAATGTCAAATGCTACCATAGTTCTTTTCACAGGTCTGATATTGTGACATGATTATGCAAGCAAACTTGGGAAGAAACTGACAAATTGGTGGATGAAGATAACGGAAAAGGAGATGTCAAGAAGTTGTCGTGGATTTGGGTCAAGTCTATATCATTTTTGGTGCTTGGACTTATCATAGTATCGGTCCTTGCAGAGCCTCTCATCTCTAGAGTGCAGATCTTTTTGAAATCAGCAGGCATACCGTCTTTCTTCATCTCATTCATATTGGTTCCTCTTGGTTGCCGCCATGTATGGTTGGTTGGCCGGTGCCTTCATTCTCTAACTACCAAATTAGGACTCTTTTCGGGTAATAGGCTTCGCGTTTGCGGGTAATTGTATTTCAATTTTTATTTCAAAATATTTAATCCATTATTTTCTAATGATCGATGGATAGTTCTTGCCAAATCAAACAAACGGATCACTTAAACTAAAAACAAAAATAAAAAATAATCGGATCACTTAAGCTAAATCGTCTTTCATCTTAGTTGGATAGATTCGATTATACCGAATAGCTACATCATTTGGCTATATCATTTGGATAAAAATCATATCTTTATCTGTTATTAAGATTTGAATTTAACAAGCCACATGGCGGAAAGTTTAGTGCAACATGGTCGGATCGGATTCTGGTCAAAGTGTATCATTTGCCCAAAAAAAGATAGAAAAAAGGAAAAAAAAAAAGAAATCTTAGTGAATCGGGTGATTGAAAATCAAATCCAGTGATCGTAGAAGGAATTTATCCTGATGAGCTCGAATTACTTGAAGTTTTTGTTCATTAATTAGATGGAGCAAGAATGTGACATTTTGAGATTAATGGAGCATTTCTCGTCTACGAAATGTCATTGAACATAACATAAAGTATCTTAGCGAATTGGACGATTGAAAATCAAATCTGGTGATCATGGAAGGAATTTATCTCGACGAATTCGAATCACTTAAAGTTTTTGTTCATTAATTAGATGGAGCAAGAATGCGAGGTTTTGAGATTAATGGAGCATTTCTGTCATTGGACATACCATAAAGTAGGAATTTGAGCTCGATCAAATTACTTTTAAACCTTTTAGTTGTGTCAATATATACCCAAATACCTATTGTGTGGTAATTAATACAGTCTCAAATCTTTTAAATATGTTGATTTAATTTTAAATCTTTTGATAATTTATTAATTTAGTATCACCAATTTGCCACTATAATCATTTCAGAATAATTTTGCTTGGAAATCTTTGAAGGAGTTTGCTGATAAATCCTTATAAAGCTTAGGACTAAATAGATGAATTATAAAAAAAAATTATTATGATTAAACTAAAACAATTAAAAGGTTCAAGGACGGAATTAGTTGCCCTACACCAGATTTAGCATTTTATGACAAACATCCTTAGAAGGCGCTCCTTTTTATTTTGGACTCGGAAGCTGTTGAGAGAGCGAGGATGAGGAGTTGCTGCAATGATGCCAAGAGTGGGGAATCCCTCCGCCCTTCCTCCGCTTGTTCGACCACCATCTGGTAATCTCACTCTCGCTCCCGTCTTTGCATCGGCTCTTCTTCTTCATCGCAACGTCGATTCGTCTCCCTCCCGTCATTTTCGCACTTCAGCCTCCACTTCTGGACTGAAAGTTTTGGAATCTGTCATGAACGTATGCAAAAATGGCGGTTTGGCAAAAGCGGACGATGCTTTGAATTATTTCAAGACTATGATTCGGCTGAACCCTTTGCCTTCGACTCCCTGTTTCGTCCAACTCTTGGGAGCTGCAGTGAGGAGGAAGCATTATGCTACCGCCATCCACGTGATCGAGCGAATGGATTCCTTGGGGCTATCTCGCAACGTTTACGTTCTCAATATTCTGATAAATTGCCTGTGCCACTTGAAAAGGTCTGATCTTGGATTTTCCGTTTTGAGCAAAATGTTCAAGCTTGGGCTTGAACCGAGTGTGGTGACCTTGAACACCTTGCTCAATGGGCTCTGTCAGGAGGGTAAGATCGAACGAGCCTTAACCCTGGCAGAAGAAATGTGGGGCACAGGGGTTGAGGCTGACGTCTTTACATGTGGTGTCATCGTGAAGGGATTGTGTAGAGCCATGAATACTTCAACAGCCGTTCGGCTCATGGGGAACATGGAAGAAAGGGGTTGCAAGCTGAATGCGGTCATGTACAGCACGATCATCGATAGTTATTGCAAGGAAGGACTTCTGGCGGAGGCATTTGGCTTCATTGACTTTATGAGTCACCAGGGAATTCAGCCAGATATAAGGAATTACGGTACCTTGATTCATGGCTTAGGCTGCATAGGCAATTGGAAACAAGCAAAGACCTTGTTAGAGAAGATGATTGATGATGGAATCCATCCAGATGTTATCACTTATAACTCCTTCATCCTTGGTCTATGCCGCTGTGGCCAGTGGGAAGAGGCTCAAGTCCAGTTGAGCAAGATGTTGCAGGGAGGAACAAGGCCAGATTATCAAACCTTCACCATTATCTTGGATGCACTATGCAAACATGGCATGACTGATAAAGCAAAGTTCTTATTGGATACAATGATTGAGATGGATATTGAGCCGGATGTAGTTACTTACAACTCATTGATCTATGGCTATTGCCTTCAAAATCAAATGGATGATGCTGCAAGTACATTTTATTTGATGACTGCAAGGAAATGCAATCCTGATGTCGTGATCTATAACACATTGATAAATGGGTATTTTGCGGTTAAAAGAGTTGATAAGGCGATGAGTCACCTTCGGGAAATGTTGCAGAAAGGATTAGTCCCCAGAATTTCCACCTATAGTTGTCTCATGGATGGCTTTTTCCTTGCTGGGAACCCCTCGGTTGCACATCAGCTGTTTTACAAAATGCTGGCTTGCAATCATATAGATCAACGAACTTATTCCGTCATGTTAAATGGTCTTTGTAAGTATCTGCAAGTCGACAAGGCAATGGCATTGTTTCAACAAATGGAAGATGGCATGGAATATGTCAATATCGTCCATTGCACCATCCTTATTAATGGCTTGTGTCAGGCGGAAAAACTTGGACCTGCAATGAACCTCTTCAACTCATTGGATGCCAAAGGACTGCGACCTGATGTCGTGACATTCGGTGCCATCATAAAAGGACTATGTAAAGCTGGCCAAATACGTGAAGCTTGTGAGCTATTTCATAGTATGAAAGAGAGGGGATGCCCTCCAGATGGTGTCGTGTATAACATTATTATCCGAGCACTCCTTGAAGATGGCCACAAAGCAAGGGCAATGCTTGTTCTAGGAGAGATGATTGAGAAAGGCTTCTCAGCAGATGCATCCATGGCCAAAATATTGGATGCATCTGCTAACAGCACATTCAAATCCAGGAAATCTGCACTGGGTACGTAAGCCTTTGTGTATTATGATTGTTTTCATATCGTAAGTAGCCAACTTTTATCTCGAGATAATTTCTTGCCAGGAACTTTATGTACACATTTAACTTCAAGATGAACCCCGTCCTCCCCCTCCGTTAATTTTATCATCGCAATGGTGTGGGTGGTGAAAGATTGAGGAAATTTGGTTAGTTGAAATGCAAGGGGACAAATTCGATGAAGTTATAAAGGAATTTGACTTTGACAGTGACCAAAGGATAAGCAAAGACAAATTCGTCGCTGAATTCACGAAATGGCTTGAGGAGGCAAAGATTGCGATGGACAAGCGAACTCACTCGAAAAACTCTTCTAGGGACTTGTATCGGGTAATTTTGTAGTTGAGGGGATTGATTTCTGCAAGTTAAATAACCATCTATGATGAATGTGGAGACAACCACATATCACAGTCTGAGTTGAAAGAACTAATGATGGGCATCAAGTTTGGTGACACCCCTTTCGACGTGGAGGAAGTAGTTTTGAAGGTCATTGGGGTCTTTGACAGAAGCGGAAATCACCAGATAAATGAGTAGGAATTCGTTACTGGATTGGCTAGTTTGCTCGATACTTCAGGTGAAGGCAGTGCCTAAGTTAAATGCCAGTCAAAACACTTTCTACCAAGTAAGGCCATTTCAAACTTGGCTTTATCACACGCAATGTCAAATACTACCATTGTTCTTTTCACATGTCTGATATTGTGTGACATGATCATGCAAGAGAACTTGGGAAGAAACCGGCAAATTGGTGGATGAAGATAACGGAGAAGGAGACGTCCAGAATTCGTCGTGGATTTGGGTCAAGTCTATATCGTTGTCGTTGCTCGGAGTTATCATAGTATCGGTCCTTGCAGAACCTCTCATCTCTAGTGTGCAGAGTTTTTCAAAATCAGCAGGCATACCGTCGTTCTTCGTCTCATTCATATTGGTTCCTTTGGCCACAAACGCCAGAGGAGCTACCACAAGGATCAAAGCCGCCAGACATAAGAAGGCGCGGACCACTTCTCTAACATTTTCCGAGGTCTCTCCAACTAATTCTGTAAATTTGAGGAAATCCTTTATGTTGTAGGTGTAGAAAGCTAGCACCTTCTCACTGTCCTCAAGTTTCTCTCGCCTGTTGATATGACCCCCTCAATTTTCATTTGTGAGATTGGACAGTACTACTTGATGTTTCTTCGTATTGTCGAAACATAATGTTTATGACATAGTACCTTTCTAGATAAGTGACCCTGGATCGTCATATTGATTCAGACCAGATTCTTAAATAGTACAAGTGGTTAACATGATTTTCGGTTTTGCGTTTGTGGCAATGCAGATTTGTGAGAGGTGTTCATGAGCAGCATGCTTGGCTTCTGCATCCTCTTGTCGCTGATATAACTTGACATGGGAATTCTCTGCTGAAGTTCTTGTGGTGCTAATAGTGTGTGGTGTGGTGGGTGTGATTGCAAGTTTCAGGTCATCCTTCCCAGTGTGGACATCAGTCTTGGCTTACTTCTTGTACCCTCTGTCCCTTCTCTTGGTCTATGTCCTTGATGATGTCCTCAATTACCCCTAGGACTGTACTCATAAGTTGCTGCTTGAAAAGTTTTGTTGCCAATTTTGGTTAAATTGGCTCATTCCAGAATGATCAATGAAGGCGTAATTATACGTCTCAGAGTTCGTAATTGTGCCCAGCTAGTCCGTTGGATACTAAGTTAGAGTGAGACAACTATGAAAAGCCAAAATAACTAGAAGATTTTCTCAAGGCATCATTACTTGGTGGGTTGTTGGTCTTGTTCTCTATCTAATAGAAGCCCCATAGCAATATCGAGGTTTCACGTGGCCACCATCAAGGACGCATCATTGGGGATCATGAAAAGACCATTTGATGGTCATCATCAAGTGCTACACTCTAGAGGACTTCATACAATTGGAGGGAAACTACATATCTAGGCTCGAGTCGACATTGACTGGGTCAATCACGGATGTTGGTTGCTTTCCAATGTGCTACTAGTAGTAGCTTATTGAGAGGAAAAATTAGTTAGTTATTCTGTTATGTATTTATGACTATTTGCAGTTTGGTTTCAGATTATTCGAACAGATTGATCACAATGGAGACAAGAGGATATCACAGTCAGAGCTGAAGGAACTAATGATGGGCATCAAGTTTGGTGACATACCTTTTGACGTGGAGGAAGTAGTTTTGAAGCTCATTGAGGTCTTTGACAGGAGCGGAAACTGCCAGATAAATGAGGAGAAATCAGTTACCGGATTGGCTAGTTTGCTCGATACTTCAGGTGAAGGTGATAAGAGCCGAGCACCTAAATTAAACCCCAGTCCATACCATTTCTACCAAGTAAGGCCATTTCAAACTCGGCTTTTTCACACTCGACGTCAAATACTACCATCGTTATTTTCAAATGTTTGATATTGTGTGACATGATTACGCAAGAGAACTTGGGAAAAAGCCGACAAATTGGTGGATGAGGGTAAGGGGAAAGGAGATGTCCAGAAGTCGTTGTGGATTTGGGTCAAGTCTATATCATCGATATTGCTTGGAGTTATCATAGTCGGTCCTTGTAGAACCTCTCATCTCTAGGGTGCAGAGTTTTTTGAAATCAGCAGGCATACGGTCTTTCTTCGTCTCATTCATATTGGTTCCTAAGGCCACAAATGCAAGAGGAGCTACCATGGGAATCAAAGCCGCCAGACATAAGAAGGCACGGACCACTTCTCTAACACTTTCCGAGGTCTCTCCAACTAATTCTGTAAATTTGAGGAAATTCTTTATGCTGTAGGTGTAGAGAGCTAGCACCTTCTCAATGTCCTCAAGTTTCTATCGCCTGTTGATATGACCCCCTCGATTTTCATTTGTGAGATTGGACGGTACTAATTGATGTTTCTTCGCATTTTCGAAACAGAATGTTTATGACATAGTATCTTTCTAGACAAGTGACCCTGGCTTGTCATATTGATTCAGACCAGATTCTTAAATAGTACAAGTGGTTAACATGTTTTTCGGTTTTGCATTTGCGGCAACGCAGATCTATGGATAGGTGTTCATGAGCAGCATGCTCAGCTTCTGTGTCCTCTTGTCGCTGATATACTGCCACGACATGACATGGGAATTCTCTGCTGAAGTTCTTGTGGTGCTAATCGGGTGTGGTGTGGTGGGTGCGATTGCAAGTTTCGGGTCAACCTTCCTGGTTTGGACATCGGTCTTGGCTTACTTCTTGTATCCTCTCTCTCTCTTCTCTCGGTCTATGTCCTTGATGATGTCCTCAATTACCGGTAGTGCTGTACTCATAAGTTGCTGCTTGAAAATTTTTGTTGCCAATTTTGGTTAAATTGGCTTCTTCCAGAATGATCATTTACGGTGTTATTATGTGTCTCGGAGTCCGTAATCGGTAATTGTGCCTGGATGGTCTGTTGGATACTAAGTTAAGAGTGAGACTATTATGGAAAGCCAAAATAACTGGAGGATTTTCGCAAGGCATCCTTACTTGGCTGGTTGTTTAGTCTTGTTCTCTATCTAGTAGAAGCCCCATAGCAATATCGAGGATTTACATGGCCACCATCAGGGACGCATGATTGGGGATCATGAAGGGACCATTTGACGGTCATCATCGGGCGCTAGACTCTAAAGGACTTCATACAATTGGAGGGCGACTACATATCTAGGCTCGAGTCGACATTGACCGGGCCAATCGCGGACACTGGTTACTGTTGACACATAAAATCGGCAATTTCTTTACTTGATGTATGTCAATATAGAGCTTGGTGTTGGTCATTTTAATTATTGATAAGAGATCATGGGAAGAAGAACTATTGACAAACACTAGTATTAATGATCGGCATGACGCGAAGGAGCTTGTCGATGGTCACGGGTAACAATGACAGTTGATTGACGATCAACACTTCTGAAATTAATTAAGTGCTAAGGGCAGAAAACTGAAAACCGTGAAGACGTTAATTGAGGAGTTGTCGACAGTTCACGGGAAAAATTAACGTGCGATTGGAGAGTAATCGTGAACCTTGAATTTAAGCGCAAGCACAACTGAAGGATCACAACCCCTTACAGATAAGGGAGAAATACACTCTCTCTCTCTCTTTTTTTTTTAGTCAGAGGGAGAGATACACTTGAAGTGCCAAAAGTTATGTACAACGCTCACTTTATTGCCAACAATTTTAAAGTGATTATTTAAGTGCCAAATTTTTTTTTAAAAAATTATCACTTAGTGCCAACTCCGAGCTGCTTGGCTGGAAAGCCAACGTGGAATTTTTTTAATTAATATCTGAAGCCCACGTGGCTTGCTGGAGGTCCAGTTAGCAATAAAAAAGATACAAGTTTAAAAATATATTAAAAAAATATAAATTTAAGTAGATTAAAAAAAAGAAATTAAAAAATAAGCTAACATTAAGCTATATTTTAAAAAAAGAAAAGAAAAGTGAGGGCACATTTAATTTTAGAAATCCATGTTAACTTTCATATGGACTGAATTTTTTAAAAGATTTGCTACATCAAATTAAATTTTTAAATGCCACATAATCACGTTGGCCGCGATTTATGTGATTTGGCACATAAGTGATTGTTTCGAAACTTTTAGTATTAAGGTGAGCGCCATACACGATTTTTAGCACTTCTGGTGTACTTTTCATAATACAAACATATAGTTATAGAGCCATAATCACGAATATGTGGTTGTAATTTCTCATTTGAATATCGACTGCATAGAAGTAGTTACATTGTCTAATAAGCTATTTGAGACATGATCATGTTGTAGAAAGTCCCGATCATCAATATAAACATTCCCTTGAATTTCTCGATTTAACTTTTCAAAAACTTCACTTACTTTCCTCTAGAGTAGTTTCCCTAGTTCTTAGTTTGGTTACATTAAACGATTCATGTTTGAATTTGCCATGGAATTCGATTTAAATAAGAACCGAAGATCCAATTTTTGGTGAAAGGCATGTCGTTGCGTGGAGTCATTCCCTATGGAACAATTACATAAGTCCGATGTAACTCAACAAACATGATTGCATTCGATCCATCTAGACACTATCCAGTTTAGGGGTGAGCAAATTGGACCAATCGGACTGGGATCGCTCGGACCAGACTGGGATCGGTGGTCCACTTCTCGATTCTAGAGGGGTTCGGTCCGGTTCTCAATTCCTAAAATTGGAACTAGTAATCGGGCAATCCGGTTCTCGGTTCCAAAGACATAGGACCGGACCAGATCGCCCAGATCGGACCGGACTGGATCAATCGAATTTTTATTAGCGAATTATGGTAGAGCGGGGAACCACCCAGGAACAGTTATAATAGAATTCTATGGAGATTAAACCAATTTTCCTTTTCCAGATGAAAAGCCAAATGTGATTTGTTGCAATTCCACTAAATTTATTAACGATATTTAGTATGACAGCAACAAATAGAACTAATAAATCACGCACGGTTCAGAGAAATCATGAAGAAAGCGATCCATTAATACTTCTTCGGAATATATTAGTTAATTGCCCTGTTCAAGAGCCAGGCTTGCCTATGATTTAATGAAGTTATACATTGGTTCATGAAGCCAAGATTTTCTTCATGATACCTGCCCGTCCAGTTTGGCAAATCATTTTGTTGTGGTCATGATACCGGTCCAATGGAAATGTCCAGAAATCGGACCGGACCGGACCGGTCAGTCTGGTTCCCAGTTCCAGTAAATTGGGAACCGGGACCACCGGTTTGGTTCCTCTCGTAACTAGACTGGACCAGGAACCGATCGCCCCCAATCCAGTCTATTATTTGATTCTCGAGTGCATGTTTAGCAAGCACTTACGTACGTCAACTGATTGTCATGTGCTGATAATGAATGAATGTATGACCATGTTTTGACGTCCAAGACCGAGCAAATTGGTGTCTTTCCAATTTTTTGGAACTAATCTAACATCCCCGTCTTTCAATCACCAGTAGTTTATATTCTGAGTTCACCAAAACAGAAAAGAAAAAAAAAACAAAATAGGAATAGATCCTAACAGGAAAGGTCGTCCTGGTCATTTTTTATTTAATTTTATCAATAAAATCGACTTATCTCATTGGTAAGTCGCAAAAACAACGACCACCTTCGAAACTATAACGTTCGCGACTTATTACATATCCACTTGGTCTGTGACAATGCCATTAATATAATATGAGAAACCATAATAAAATTGTCAAATGCAACATTCTGAGACTACGAGAAGATCACATTCTTGGCGGCCAATCAGGTGATGAGAACTCGGACAATCGATGCAATTTCAAAAACCAACTTTTTCACATTGAAACATCTGGACACTCTGTTTTCTCATCACAACTATATCATCACGACAACTGCAAATCATGCCATGTTCATGATATTGCCTTTTGGGAGTTCAGCCGATCCTGTCCCGTTCTTGAGCTCAATCCTTGAACATTGCCTCAATCTTGATCCAAGTATCATTTTTTATATTGAAGCTAGATGTTGAGATATAATACGAAAACACTAACGGATCTTGTAAATATGTTAATAGGAAAATACCAAAAAAATAAACGAGAAACGATAAAGGACACTAGATATTTTACGTGGTTCGGTCCTAACGTCAGTATCTACGTTCATGGGAAGAGCCAACAATATAATCTATTATAGTTGAAGAATCGGAGTTACAATCGCACATGCACTCGTGTATTTCTCGCACTTAAATTAAGCCTAAAGTAAATTCATAAGTAATATTTCATAATTTTTCATAAAGAACTCGTTCAGAAAACTCGCCGAAAAAAATTAGTGCTCGTCTTATTTTCTCTAGAAATCGCTTAACCAAGAACGCCCTTCACGTTCTTTTTCTTCCTTCTCCGTGCGGCTTCAAGAAGCGCTCTGTATGGCGTCTTCCTTACGTGTGGCTCGTGCGCTCTGCTGAAGGAAAACCTCTGAAAAAACGTTCTCTTTTGCTTCTGAAAAGCAGAGTCGAAAGCTATCATCCACCAAATATTCAGATTGGGTCCTAACGAAAATTTGATTCCTTTCCCTCATTGGCTTTGAGAAGAGAAAGCTACTGCACACCTTCTTCTAAGTATATTAGACAAGGCCACAATGTATTCTTCAACGTCAAAAGATCCGATTTATGATTCTGATTTGCATCAGCCAATTCAAATCGATTTCGTACAGGGATTTAAACTCGAGATGATTAATTTGACAACTGGAAAAATAATTCTCGAGGGACTCAAGGTCGTTGCGATTTGGCTCGATTCGGCTTTCTTTAGGTGAAGGGTTGGATTTTTTCTTTTTCGGGGTCAAAGATATAATAGTTTGAATGACAATCTCGAAGAGTACATAGTACGCACCATGAACGTGGCACGTCACGGTCACTCCAACGTGTCACAATTAGTCCTTACAAACTCCGGCCTACAGCTGTTATCATTTCTTCTGGAAAATCGTTTCAATCCACAATAGGCCGTGTCAGACGAGAACTCCTATTCAGCAGTTCATCGAGAATGGTGGTCAGCCTTGTTGTTGATTTATGACCCAATCAGTCATCAATCGGCACTGTTCTTCAGTCTTTTAATATTAAAAGCTGCATGGAGCAGAAGCCCAATACCTTCCGTCTCGAAAAGTCGCTAAGAGGAAGCCCATATCAATTCTTTGACACGAGACTTATCTAACACGATTAACATGTGTATTCTAATAATTATTGCGTATGGGTCGACAAATCCTCCGTACGGGCAATAGTAGTCTTTTCATACAGATTGAGATAGTTTAACTAAAATCTGCTTACGTAACAGTGAAATGTCATGAGCAAACTATTGATGTAGAGGGCGACTAATTGACCTAAATTTCGTAAGTCTAGTACCGCAAGAAACTCTTTTCTCAAGTTGATACATGTATTGACCGAACTGCAACACGGCGGCTCCAAATCCATTAGAAAAGTAGTTACCTTGACTTAGTCTTCGTGCTGATAATACCTATTTATCTTGCATGAATGTCAACTTTGGTGTTGTCTGAAGATTTTCTTTTGGCCAAGTTATCTCAAAGATTTGAAACAGACCGCTCTGATCTTCCCCTCCTCAATTTGATCAGACTCTTCCTTCTCAACTCATCTGCACAAAACATATGCATGACTCTGCATATAATGTGCATCCGGAGCATCTTCACTCTTGTTGCAATCCTTATAGTCATCTCGAAGATCGATGGCCGGTTTGTGCCGGGTGATTCTTCGCGGCTAATTTCAGACGGCATCGATCGTGGCCATAACCAGCATAATGGACCTCCTGATTGGATTCTTCTCAAAGGAACAACCGATGTTTTGGACGATGAGGTTGAAGTTTGTGAGCAGATGTATGGGTTCTTGCCCTGCTCGTACAGCATAGCAGGCCACCTGTTCTTGATATTGGTTTATGAGTATCTGCTGTTTCACGGGGAGTCCTACCTTGCTTCCGGGAGCGAGCAGATATTTAAGATGCTCGGTCCTGGAATATTTGGTGCCAGTGCATTCCAAGTCCTTGGTGCTCTACCAGAGGCCTTAATACTTCTAGGTATGCATCTCCATAATCTTTTTCTGCATATCTTTCTGCTATTCCGTTCTTCGTCGTCTTCTTCTTCTTAGATGGCTGAGTTTGTGCTTTAAGCAATTGCATTAGTAAGAAGCAACAGATTGACTCAGGGAGCTAATGATTCTTGAAATTCACTTTAACTTGAAGACGTGTTGATAAAATTGAGCTTTCGAGTTGGAATCCGAAAGGAACAAGATGCAAGTATGGTGTAGATGGAATTGAATGAAAATTGCTGCTTGTTCGCAATTTCTGCGTCAATGCAAGTTCCTTGATCATCAAAAGCCAGCTTTGAGTCGACATGCTCTCTGCGAGATATTGGAGCTGGCCATATGCCACCAAACATGACTAAATCTTTCTAGCTGCCATGGCAGGGCCACCTTGTATGACTCTTGACTCTTGGTAGAATCGAGGTTTCTCTTGGCTTATTCAGTTTCAAATGTCACTTGGCAACTTGCATACCACGTAACAGAAAGCTTATCTTTTTCTAATCACTATTTCAGAAAATCAGATTCACGTTATTTAGGTTTGAATTTTCATTCATCATGTTGTAAAATATAACTGATGATACTCCTGAAACTACGAGTAATGTGAAATCATGGGTTAGACATGCGCAAAACTTCTGAATTGTGAATTTTCTTTTTTCAATCGAGTATGCAGATTGAACGTCGCAGTAACTCTTTCTTTCCTAATAGGCTCCGGTCACTCGCTCCAATCATTTCTACAGCTGATGTTTTATCATTCAGATTCACTAAAGAGATAATTCCTGAGAACTTTAGCTGCGACATCAAATTACATCTCCTAAGACCCTCAACTGATGGAGGGAATCTATCTTCGTTTTAAATATTTGGCCCGCCTTTTTTCCAGCATCGGGACTTCTAAACAGCGAAGAGGTGGCACAGGAATATGTCTTGACTGGTGTTGGCTTGCTAGCCGGATCATCGATCCTGCTTCTGACATTGTTATGGGGAACTTGCGTCCTCCTTGGTAGCAAAGAATTCTGTGATGGAATGCAACCCAGCACTTCAAATTCAAGCAAATTTTCATGGAAGTTCTTATCCTCCTTGAAAGGTAATATTTCCAGATTTTCATCAAGCCTTGACTTCATCATGTCAAGATTTGGTAAAAACGTACATTGGTAGACAGTACCCGGATATAAGGTACTGTACATAGTATGAGAATATTCAAGAATCAAGGACTACAGAATATTAGGAGGAACATTTTCAATAAACAGGTCTTACTTTGTTCTGTTTCAAGTACTGCCGCAGCAAAGATCACTCTTTCTTGTTGCAGGCATCTTCTCATGAATATGGACATGCTATAACTTGAATCATATGCTTTCAAGTCATGTTTTACAGTCCTATCCTCTTAAATCTCTGATATCCTTGATATTCAGAATGGCTGACCTTTACATATAGTTTGATGCTAATACGTTAATGGCTGCGGGAATAGCCCAGAACAGCAAAAGAGAAAGAAAATCGGTGATGTGATCCATAACTAAGAGTGGAATCTGATTAACCTTTCTTATTTGGGAACACAGGCTCCGGTATCATAACTGATTCGGAGACTAGCAAGACTGCCAGGATCATGGTAATCTCAGCATTACCATTCATCATGATACAAATCCCAAATATTTTCTCGATATACTCAGCTCAACCGGTTGTGATCCTGTGTGCGCTCGCTGTTTCAGTTGTGTTGCTGCTCTTATACTTCTTCTATCAGGTAACTTATTCATGCCTTATGTTTTCAGACATCGCTGAGCTAGCATGAAGCCTTTAACACGTCATAAACCTTGAGGCTTCCATAACTTCAGTGGTGATACTGAGCCTAGTGTTCAAAAGCTAGATTTATAGAGATAAGGCGCAAAGTTGAGCTTTATGTTCATATGCCACCATATTAAGGATCGTTAAGAAAGCAATGACCAATGTATTCGAGCAGTTTAAATATCTACTTGTCGCAGATATTTGAGCCATGGATTCAGAAGAGAAGACTCGAGTATGTGAAACATGATCAGCTAATACTTCGAATCATACAACATCTGCAACGACAAGCACTAGAAAGACTTCTCACCGAGGATGGAGCACCAAACATACGAGCTATTAGGAGGCTAGTCTTCATTCTAATGCGTCACTTCCCCTGATATGAGGAAGATGGTGTCGTACTAATTGGTACTAAAGGATTTGCAAACTGCAGGCTATTTGAAGAAATCGATCATGATGGGGACCATGCTATATCGCCATCGGAATTAAAAAAGCTGTTGCTAGAAATCAAGTTCAAACACGAGCACGTGGACAAAGATAAAGCGGTAGATGAAGTTATAAAGGAATTTGACATTAACGATGACCAAGGCATAAACAAAGACGAATTCATCATTGGATTCACGAAATGGCTCGAGGAGGCAAAGATCGCGATGGAGAAGAGGCCTTACTCGAAAAGCTCTTTTAAGGACTTGTATCAGGTAATTTTGCAGTTGAGGGTACTAGTTCCGCAAGTTAAATTACCATCTACAATGAATGTGCAATTAAACTATTCAGAATTATTTTCCAGCTCTTTCAACCATTTATGCAGAAGAAGCAGGAAGAGCGCGAACTGAAAAAGCAAATGGTCGCAGAAATTCTTGCGCACGTAAATACCAAGTCCATCGAAACTCTATTCACAGAAAATGGCAAACCTGACCTTCCTGCTATTAGAAGGTTAGGCTTTATTAATTGCTTTTTGATGTGCTACTGGTGGTAACTTATTGAGAGAACTAATTGGTTAGTTCTTCTCTTATGAATTTATGACTATCTTCATTTTGGTTTCAGATTATTTGAACAGATTGATCGCGATGGAGACAACAGCATATCACAATCTGAGTTGAAGGAACTACTGATGGGGATCAAGTTTGGTGAAATACCTTTTGACGTGGACGAAGTAGTTTTAAAGATCATTGAGGTCTTTGACAGAAGCGGAGACCGCCTGATAAGTGAGGAGGAATTCATTGCTGGATTGGCGAATTTGCTTGATACTTCAGGTGAAGGCAATAAGAGCCAAGCACCAAAGTTAGACCCCAGTGAAGATGATTTCCACCAAGTAAGGCCAATCCAAACTTGGCTTTTTCAAATGTAATGTCAAATGCTACCATAGTTCTTTTCACATGTCTGATATTGTGCCATTATTATTATGCCAGAGAACTTGGGAAGAAACCGACAAATTGGTGGTCGGAAAAGGAGATGTCGAGAAGTCATTGTGGATTTGGGTCAAGTCTATATCATTGTTGTTGCTCGGAGTTATCATAGTATCGGTCCTTGCAGAACCTCTCATCTCTAGCGTGCAGAGCTTTTCAAAATCAGCAGACATACCTGCTTTCTTCGTCTCATTCATATTGGTTCCTCTGGCCACAAACGCAAGGGGAGCTACAACGGCAATCAAAGCCGCCAGACATAAGAAGGGGCGAACCACTTCTCTAACATTTTCCGAGGTCTGTCCAACTAATTCTATAAACTGAAGGAAATTCTTTATGCTGTAGTCGAAGAAAGCTAGCACCTTCTCGATGCCCACTCAATTTTTATTATACTGTGAGATTGGACACTGCTGCTCGATGGTTCTTCGCATCGTTGGAACAGAATGTTTATAACTTAGTATCTGCTACATTGATTCAGACAAGTTTCTTAATTAGGACAAGTTGTTAACATGTTTTTCGGTTTTGCGTTTGTGGTAATGCAGATCTATGGAGAGGTGTTCATGAGCAACATGCTCGGCCTCTGCGTACTCCTGTCGCTGATATACGCCCGCGACTTGACCTGGGAATTCTCAGCTGAAGTTCTTGTGGTGCTAATCGTGTGTGGTGTGGTGGGTCTGATCGCTAGTTTCAGGTCAACCTTCCCAGTTTGGACATCAATCTTGGCTTACTTGTTGTACCCTCTGTCTCTTCTCTTGGTCTATGTTCTTGATGATGTCCTGAATTATTCCTAGGACTGTACAGATACTGCTTGAGAATTGTACGCTGCCAATTTTTGTTAAATTAGTGCATTCCGGATTTGATCATTGAAGGTGTAATAATACGTTCGGAGTTTCCAGTTGTGCCTTGATGTTGCCTTGGATACTTAAGTTAAGAGTGACAAGACTGTGGAAAGCCAAAATAGCGAGTGGATTTCCTCAAAGCATCCTTGCTTGGCGGGCCTTTGGTCTTGCTCTCTGCCTAAGCACTCGACCTCGTGATATATAAGGTAATATGGGAATTGGAACTTCTCAATCTATTCGAGGTCGGCTCGGTGATGTCCTTGGTTGCGGGCCCTTTCCGGGTAATAGGCTTCACGTTTGCAGGTAGCTGTATTTCAATTTTTATTTCAAAATGTTTAATCCATTATTTTTTAGTGGTCGGTAGATAATTTCTGCCAAATCAAATAACCGGATCACTTAAACTAAATCATCTTTAAATTTGATTTTACTGAATAGCTACATCATTTGGCTATATCATTTAGATAAAAAATCATATCTTTATCCGTTATTAAGATTTGAATTTAACAAGCCACATGAGGGAAAGTTTAGTGCAACACATGGTCGGATTCTGGTCAAAGTGAAAAAAAAAAAGAAAAAGAAAAAAAGAACAAAAGAAGGAAATCTTAGCGAATTGGGTGATTAAAAATCAAATCCGGTGATCATGGAAGGAATTTATCTTGACGAACTCGAATCACTTGAAATTTTTGCTCATTAATTTAGATGGGGGCAAGAATGCGATGTTTTGAGCTTAATGGAGCATTTCTCGTCTATGAAGTGTCATGGAACACACCCTAAAGTAAGAATTTGAGCTCGGTCAAATTAGTCTTAAACCTTTTAATTGTGTCAATATATGCCTAAAAACCTATTGTGCAGTGGCTAATACAGTCCCAAGTTTTTTAAACGTGCCAATTTAATATTAAATCTTTTGATAATTTATCAATTTAGTATCAGACATTTTAACAATTTGCCCCTTAATCCTTCTGAACAGTTTTGCTCGTGACCAAATGATAAGAAAAGTCAAATTCGTCGCTGGATTCACGAAATGGCTTGAGGTGGCAAAGACTGCAATGGACAAGCGAACTCACTGGAATAACTCTTCTAAGGACTTGCATCAAGTAATTTTGCAGTCGAAGGGATTGAATTCTGCAAGTTAAATTACCATCTATGATGAATGTGCAGTTAAACTATTCAGACGTATTTTATAGTTCTTTCGATCTTTTATTCAGAAGAAGAAGGAAGAACACAAACTGAAAAGGAAAATAGTCGAAGAAGAAATTCTTGCGCATGCACATACCAAGTCCGTCGAAACCCTATGCACAGAAAATGCCACACCGAATCTACCTGCTGTTAGAAGTTTAGCCTCTATTAATTATTTTCCGAATTTCTCCAAGTAGTACCTTATTGAGAGGACAACTTAGTTGGTCATTCTCTTATGTATTTATGACTATCTGCATTTTGGTTTCATGTTATTCGAACATATTGATCGCAATGGAGACAACAGGATATCACAGTTTGAGCCGAGGGAACTAATGATGGGCATCAAGTTTGGTGACAGATCTTTTGACGTGGAGGAAGTAGCTTTGAAGCTCATTGAGGTCTTTGACAGAAGCGGAAACTGCCAGATAAATGAGGAGAAATTAGTTACCGGATTGGCTAGTTTGCTCGATACTTCAGGTGAAGGCGATAAGAGCCGAGCGCCAAAATTAAACCCCAGTCCATACCATTTCTACCAAGTAAGGCCATTTCAAACTTGGCTTTTTCGCACGCAATGTCAAGTACTACCATTGTTCTTTTCACACGTCTGATGTTGTATGACATGATTATGCAACAGAACTTGGGAAGAAACCGAAAAATTGGTGGACAAAGATAACGGAAAATGTTGAGAAGTCGTCGTGGGTTTGGGTCGAGTCTATATCATTGTTGGTGCCCGGAGTTATCATAGTATCGGTCCTTGCAGAACCTCTCATCTCTAGTGTGCAGAGCTTTTCGAAATCAGCAGGCATACTGTCTTTCTTCGTCTCATTCATATTGGTTCCTCTGGCCACAAACGCAAGAAGAGCTACCGCGGCAATCAAAGCCGCCAGACATAAGAAGGCGCGAACCACTTCTCTAACATTTTCTGAGATCTGTCCAACTAATGCTACAAATTCAAGGAATCTCTTTATGCTGTAGGTGTAGAAAGCTAAGTACCTTCTCAATTTCCCTCGCCTGTTGATATGACCCCCTCAGTTCTCATTGTAAAGCGAGATTGGACTGTTGGAAATATGGGAGAATGGTGAATAGAAAATTGATTCTCAAAAGAGCACTTTTGAGTTGAAAGTGGAAAGAAAAAAAAAAGCACTAGTCTCACATGAAAAAGAATGCTTTATATGGAGTTACACTCTTTTGAAGGGTAATTTCAGCGCACGAATGCAGGACCGAAAAGTGGGCATCGCGATAGATTTTTTAGAAATCCATGTTAACTTTAATTCGATTTAAAAAAAAAGCCTAAAACGTGGACTGAATTTTTAAAAAGATTTTCCATGTCAAAATAAAATTTACTTTTGGTGTACTTCTCACAATATAAACATATCGTTATAGAGCCATAATCACAAATACGTGATTGTAATTTCTCATTTGAATATCGACCGCATAGAAGCAATTACACTGTGTAATAAGCTATTTAAGGCATGATCACATTGTAGAAAGTCCTGATCATCAACATAAACATTGTACCCTTTAAATTTCTCAATTTAACTTTTCAAAAACTTCACGGTACCCAATTTAAATAAGAATAAAAAATCCAATTTTCGGTGAAAGGTATGTCATTGCGTGGAGTCATTCCTGACGAAATAGTTAGCTAAGTCCCATGTAACTCGGTGATCGCGATTGCATCCGGTTCCATGCATTCGGACTCTATCCAGTCTATTATAGATTTTCGAGTGCATGTTTAGCAAGCACTTATGTACATCAACTGACCAGCATGTACGATAATGAATGAATGGATGACCATGTTTTGACGTCTGAAACTGAGCAAATTGGTCTCTTTGCATTTTCTTGGGACTTAGCTAACACCCCCGTCTTTAAATCACCAATAGTGTATATTTGGGTTAATACCTCACAAATTCTAAATGAGTACACTTATGTTAAATTTATCTCAAACTATTTTTTGATCACAAAAAATCACAAACTGATATGTTTGTGACAAATTAAGCCCAGAGTGATATGCTTGTAATAAATTTACCCTTCATCAATTTTCGTTAAATTTAACGTTGAATTGTTAAGTTGGATGACACATTTACGGGTGTTCCAATTTTGGGTCTTTACTCTTTATTTGTCATGTGTATCAATTTAAAATTTTTTCATGGTATTAACGCAATTTAACGAAGGGTAAATCTATCATAGGTATAATAGTTTGAGGTTTTTTGTGGTAAAAAAATTAGTTTAGGTAAATTTGTCATAAATGTATCAATTTAGGATTTTTTTTGATGAAAAAAATAGTTTAGAGCAAATTTATCGCAGGTGTACCGATTAGAAATTTTTCATGGTCAAAAAATAATTTGAGATAAATTTATCATATGTGTATCGGTTTGGGGTTTTTCGCAGTATTAATCCTTTATATTTTGACTTCACCAAAATAGAAAAGAAAAAAAAATAGGAAGAGATCCTAATAGGAAAGGTCGGTCATTTTTTTTTAATTTTATCAATAAAATCGACTTATCTCATTGGGTAAGTCGCAAAAACAACGACCACCTTCGAAACTATAACGTTCGCGACTTATTACATATCCACTTGGTCTGTGACAATGCCATTAATATAATATGAGAAACCATAATAAAATTGCCGATTGCAACATTCTGAGACTACAAGGAGATCACATTCTTGGCGGTCAATCGGGTGATGAGAACTCGGACAATCGATGCAATTTCAAAGACCAACATTTTCACATTGAAACATTTGGATACTCGGTTTTGTTATCACAAGTAAATCATCATAACAACTGCGAGTCATACTATCTTCATGACATACTCTTTTGGGAGTTCAGCCGATCCCGTCCCGTTCTTGAGCTTAATGCTTGAACTTTGCCTCAATCTTGATCTAAATATCGATTTTTATATTGAAGCTAGACATTGAGACATAATACGGAAACGCTAATGGATCTTACAAATACGTCAATGCGAAAAAAATCAAAGAAATAATCGATGAGCGATAAAGAACGACATGCATTTATGTGATTTTGTCCGAATATCGATATTTTCATTCACGAGGAGAATCAGCAATATAATCCAATATAGTTAAAGAATCGGAAGTTACAATCGCACATGCACTCTAGTATTTTTCGCAATTAAATTAAGCTCAAAGCAAATCCAATTCTCTCACGGAGAATTCGCTCACAAAACCTTTATGGAAAATTAATGCTCTTCTTGTTCGTTCTAGAAATCGTTGAGCCAACAACGCCCTTCGAGTTCTTTTCTTCGTTCGCCGTGCGGCTTCCAGAAGCGCTCTGTACGGCTTCCTTCTTACGTGCGGCTCGTACTCTCTTCTGCAAAGCAAAGTCAACGGAGGGAAAGCTATGATCCACCAAATATTCAGATTGGGTCCCACCGAATATTTAATTCTTTTCCTTGAGAGGCTTTGATAAGAGAAAGCTATTTCACACCTTCTTTTAAGTATATTAGATAAGGCCACAGCATATTCTTCAATATCAAAAGATCCGATTTATAATTCTGATTTGCGTCAACCAATTCCGTACGCAGATTTAAACTCAAGACAGTTAATTTAATAATCTCCATCTTAACTCGGTATTTGAAGCTAAGTCATAATACTCATCATCTATGCTGCTCTCCTAACGCTCTGCAAGCGCCCATTTTCTATAGATGTCTATCAAGCTCAAGCCAAACTTGAATTTGTGTAAAGATATGAAGTAGGTCCACGTGTCCACAGGATTCTCCACCGTAAGAAACTCCTTTTTGGTCATGTCCCCTCTTGACGCGCTATATCTGATGCAAAAATTCCAATTACCGATGAACTTAATTGTCAAGTGACATATTTGATTTCTATCGAACATTATATCAATCAAATATCCCACGTCAACATTACTAACCAATTCATTAGAGCACGCTGCCCCCTTCAACTTTTTCTGTTGTTACCATGTTTCCAGCCTTAGTCGTCAACGAGGTCATAGTGTCTCCCAACTGTGCTTTCTAACTCATGGCAGAATTAACAAAAGTAAAGGCATAATTGTTTAACCATCGACCATCTTTTGGGTTTCCTTTGTGACTCATATTTATAAACCTAGTTATTATCACACTACCTGAACTACATTCCCCAAAATGTACTCCAACGTCTATCATTCCTAACCAAATTAGGAGAATCCATTTCACAGTATCACAGTGTATACCCGAATTAATCATATATATTTTCTAACTGCATGTAATAGATCAAGCATAGTACTTTCATGGCATAATTCAGACAACCTATAGTACTAGTATGTGAAACATGAGACAATTGCTCCACCTCCATTCAAGTATACGGTGACATACTAGACAATTTATACTATACATCAAGTAATTTCTAGACTATATATTGAAGTGCCTTGATGCTTTCTTGGTATAACTCTTCTGAGTCAATCGCAACATTCCAACTGTCTCTCTCTGCATTTCTATACTTGAAGCGGTCTCTACTGCACCCAAATTATCTATTTTAATAACTGCACACAACTATCACTTTATCTCATTCACCTCCCTTGACCTTGTCAAAGCTTCATTATCTATAATCTTGAAACAACTATCAATTGCTATGGAATTTGGCGAATTTGCATTTGCGATCATATTTGTTACACTCTAAACATCTCTTGGCTCTACCTGAAGCTTCACCTATTTTAGACCATTGTCCAGATCTTTCTCTACAATTAATCTCTTGCTCATCTTCTGAAACAAAGTAGATTTATCAAAGGTAATAACTCTACTGTACAAAATATCGGGCGAATCTTTCTCAATGAACCACGGCCTGTATCCCTTTAGCCCATGTGCATAGCCTAGGAACATACACTTTTTTGCCCTCGATCCAGAGTGCCATCACTGACATGAGTATAAGTAAGGCAACCAAACACTTTTAGTTTGGTATAATCAGCAGACTTATCTGACCATGTTTCCTTAGGAACTTTCTAATCAATTTCTGGTGATGGTGATCTGTTCACTAACTAACAAGCGATATTAACTGCTTTATTCATCCAATCTAGTATTGGAGAGGAAAGAGTGAGCTCTCTCCAATATAATTCTGTTCATCAATTCTATAACTCCTTCTAGCTAAGGTGGATCGGTAACAGTGCGATGTCTCACAATGCCTTCCCTTATACAAAACTGACCAAGCTCATCATAACAAAATTCTAACTTTAATTAGTTTTCAAGCACATGATTTTTCTTCCTATCTATTTTTTGATCTTCACTTTTCTTGACTTGAATTGATCAAGCACCTCGCTTTTGTACTTAAGAAGACAAGTCTAGACTTTCCTTGAAACATTATCAACAAAAGACAAAACACACCTAGCACCTCCCTTGGATGGAACATGAGAAGGGCTTAGTGTATGCAATGTACAATCTCTGAGGTCTGGGGAACTTCACTCTTCACTGACTATCTATGTCATAATGATCACAAAAATTTAGCTTCTCAATTCGATGACCACTCGATATACCCCTCTAACTCATAACAATCATCTCCCTCTCACTTATGTGTCCAAGTTTAATATGTCATAACTGTATTATATCTTAACTTGAAGTATTGAAGAATCTAACAGATATGCCAATCACTGTCCTTACATGGAGGATATATAACCTACAGTCTATTTTACCTCACATTACAGTAAACACATATCGAGAAACCTTCAAAACTCCACCTTTAATGAAAATCTGGATTTCAAACTTGTCAAGAACACTTAATGAGAGAAGGTTCTTTCTCAATTCTGGTACATACCTCACATCTATGAACGTTCGCACTACTCCATCGTGCATCTTAAATTGGACTGTTTCAATCCTTACTACTTCACAAGCATCACCATTTCTCATAAGTACTTTACCACGCTCCGTGCATTGATAGGTAGTAAATTAGTGTCTGTGAGAAGTCACATGATAAGAACATCCAGAGTCAAGTATCCAATCATCACCTAATGAACTCATGGAGACTATTAAGACAACATCAATATAACTAGAATTATGATCTGCTATGGTAACAATATTAACATTACCTGTAGACTCCATCTTAAGTCCTTCACCCTTGAAATTTAGACAATCTCTTCTGTAGTATCCTACCTCATTACAGTGGTAACGTCAACGGTTCTGAACATTGGACCTCGATTTAGAATGGCTATTCCATCTATTATCTCTAGACTCTCTTCGTTCGTCTTTACCTCGGATCACTAGTCTCTGTGCTATATTTTGCGCTAGACTGTCATCATGTGATTTTCTCTATCACTCCTTAGAAAATAAGGCAAACTTTATCTCTTTCGAAATAATCGTAATATGCCCATATAGCAATGAATCAGTAAAGTGCTCCCATGATTCTAGTAAAGAGGCCATCAACTTCATACTCTATTCTTCATCATCTGGAGTATTAACGACGTTCTTCAAATCCATTATGAATTTATTAAATTTATCTAGGTGGGTTCTGATAGATATACCTTTAGTACATCTAAACTGAAACATCCCCTTTAAAATGTACAAGCTATTGTTCAAACCATTCGTTACATAGAGTGTCTCAAGCTTTGCTTACAACGCTGCAGTATCCTTTTTCTCGCCTACATCTATTAATACTTCATCCAACAAATTCAATTGGATTAAACTAGTACCTTCCTCATTAACACATCCTTTTTAGCATATGTTATTATAACTTAGCCTTGCCCTTTAATGCTTATGCTAAATCTAAGCTTTGCTTACGACGCTGCAGTATCCTTTTTCTCGCCTACCTCTATTAATACTTCATCCAATAAATTCAATTGGATTAAACTAGTAACTTCCTCATTAACACATCCTTTTTAGCATATGTTATTATAATTTAGCCTTGCCCTTTAATGCTTATGCTAAATCATGAGTTGTCAATAATGTCTCCATCTTGAGGCTTCATAACCCAAAGTTGCTCTTCCCGTTAAACTTATCAATTTTTGCTTTCACTCCACATATAATTGCAATCATAGAATATCCAGATAATAATTAGACAAGCAACAATCTCAAATCGCAATCTAGAACTCTGATCCCAAACTATGATGCCGATTGTTCAAATATAATACGAAAACACTAGTGAATCTTGTAAATATGTTAATGCAAAAATAACAAAGAAATAAATAAAAAATAATAAAGAGCACTAGATATTTACATGATTTGATCTAAATGTCGATATTTATGTTCATGGAAAGAGCCAACAATATAATTCACTATAGTCGGATAATCGAAGCTACAATCATGCATGTACTCGGGTATTTTTCGCACGTAAATTAAGCTCAAAGTAAATCTTTCACAGAGAACTCGTTCAGAAAATTCACATAGAAAATTAGTAGTCTTGTCTTGTTTGTTCTAGAAACCGTTGAACTATGAACGCCCTTCACGTTCTTTTTTCCGTTCTCCGTGCGGCTTCAACTCCGTACGGCTTCCTTTTTACGTGCGGCTCGTACACTGTACTGAAGGAAAACCACCGAGAAACGTTCCCTCGTGCTTCTGGAAAGATTGGGTCCCGCCGAATATTTAATTCCTTTACTTGAGTGTCTTCGAGAAGAGAAAGCTACTGCACACCTTCTTCAAGTATATTGGACGAGGCCACAATGTACTCTTCAACATCAAAAGATCCGATTTACAATTCTGATTTGCATCAGCCAATTCAAATTGGTTTCGTACGCGGATTTAAACCCAAGACAATCAATTTGACAACTGGAAAAAACGATTCACGTGGGGCTCAAGGTCAATGCGATTCGGCTTTCTTTAGGTGCTGGATTGGATTTTTTTTTCTCTTTTGGGGGGGGGGAGGGAGGGGGGTCAAAGATATACTGGTAGACACCATGAATTATTCCTTGAAACTCCGGTCTGCAGCTCTTATCACAGCTTCCGAGAAAGTCGTTCCAATCCATAATAGGCTGCGTCAAACGTGAACTCCTATTCAGCAGTTTATCCAGAACGAAGGTTAACCTTGTTGTTGATTTATGACCCAGTTAGTCATCAATCAGCACTGGTCTTCAGTCTTTTACTGTTAGGAATGTGCAGTAGAAACCCAATACCATTCGTCTTGGGAGATCATCAGGAGGGAGCTCACGTCAATTCTCTGATATAAGATTTCTCTGACACAACTCTCACGTGTATTCTAACAATTACGTGGGTCGACAAATCCTTACTATGGGCAATAGTAGCCTTTTCGTATGGATGAGATAGTTCGACTAAGGTATGTAACAGCGAAATGTCGTGAGCAAACTATTGATGAAGAGGACGACAAAGTATGTAAAGCGGAAAAAAATGAAGAAAACAGCTAATTGTCCGCCAAATCAACCTAAATTTCATGAGTCCAGTACTGCAAGAAACTCTTTTCTCAAGTTGATAAATGTGTTAACCGAACTGCAACACGTCGGCTCCAAATCCATTAGAAAAGTAGCAATCTCGACTTGATTAGTCTTCCGTGCTGATGTACCTATTAATCTTGCATGAATGTCAGCTTTGGTGTTGTCTGAAAATTTTCTTTTGGCCAAGTTATTTCAAAGATTGAAACAGACCGCTCTGATCTTCCCCTCCTCAATTTGATCAAACTCTTCCTTCTCTATTCATCTGCACAAAACATATGCATGACTCTGCATATAATGGGCATCCAGAGCACCTTCAATCTTGTTGCAATCCTTATAGTCGTCTCGACAATCGATGGCCGGCTTGTGCCGGGTGATTCTTCGTGGCTAATTTCAGACGGTGCCCATCCTGGCCATGATCAACATAATGGACCTCCTAATTGGATTCTTATCAAAGGAGCAGCCGATGTTTTGGACGATGAGGTTGAAGTTTGTGAGCAGATGTATGGTTTCTTGCCATGCTCGTACAGCATAGCAGGTCACTTATTCTTGATATTGGTTTATGAGTATCTGCTGTTTCATGGGGAGTCCTACGTTGCTTCCGGGAGCAAGCAGATATTTAAGATGCTCGGTCCTGGAATATTTGGTGCCAGTGCATTCCATGTCCTTGGTGCTCTACCAGATGCCTTAATACTTCTAGGTATGCATCTCCATAATCTTTTTCTGCATATCTTTCTGCTATTTCGATCTTCGTCGTCTTCTTCTTCTTAGATGGCTGAGTTTGTGCTTTAAGCAATTGCTTTAGTAAGAAGCAACAGATGGACTCAGGGAGCTAATGATTCTTGAAAATTCACGGTAACTTGAAGACGTGCCAATAAAATTGAACTTTCGAGTTGGAATCCGAAAGGAACAAGATGCAAAGTATGGTGTAGATTGAATCAAATGAAAAAATGCTGCTTGTTCGCAAATTCTGGGTCAATGCAAGTTCCTTGATCATCAAAAGCTAGCTTTGAGTCGACATGCTCTCTATGAGCCGTTGGAGCTGGCCGTTTGCCACCAAACATGATTAAATCTTTCTAGCTGCCATGGCAGGGCCACCTTGTATGACTCCTGACTCTTGGTAGAATTGAGGTTTCTCTTGGCTTATTCAGTTTTAAATGTCGCTTGGCAACTTGCATACCACGTAAGAGGAAGCTTATCATCTTCTAATCACTATTTTAGAGATCAGATTCACGTCATTTAGATTTGAATTTTTATTCATCTTGTAAAATATAACTGATGATACTCCTGAAACCAAGAGAAATGTGAAATCATGAGTTAGACATGCGCGCAAAACTTGTGAATTGTGAATTTTCCTCTTTCAGTCGAGTATGCAGATTGCACGTCGCATTAACTTTCTCTTTCCTAATAAGCTCCGGTCACTCACTCCAATCATTTCTACAGCTGGTGTTTTATCATTCAGATTCACTGAAGAGATAATTCCTGAGAATTATAGCTGCGACATCAAATTACATCTCCTAAGACCCTCAACTGAGGAAGGGAATCTATCTTATTTTTAAATATTTGTCCTGCCTTTTTTCCAGCATCAGGACTTCTAAACAGCGAAGAGGTGGCCCAGGAATATGTCTTGACCGGTGTTGGCTTGCTGGCCGGATCCTCGATCCTGCTTCTGACATTGTTATGGGGAACTTGCGTCCTCCTTGGTAGCAGAGAATTCTGTGATGGAATGCAACCCAACACTTCAAATTCAAGCAAATTTTCACGGAAGTTCATATCCTCCCTGAAAGGTAATATTTCCAGATTTTCATCAAGCATTGACTTCATCATGTCAAGATTTGGTAAAAATGTAGATTTGTAGAAGGTACCCGGATATAAGGTACTGTACATAGTATGAGAATATTCAAGAATTAAGAACTACAGAATGTTAAGAGGAACATTTTCAATAAACAGGTCTTACTTTGTTCTGTTTCAAGAACTGCCGCAGCAAAGATCACTCTTTCTTGTTGCAGGCTTCTTCTCCTGTATATGGACATGCTATTACTTGAATCATATGCTTTCAAGCCATGTTTTACAGTCCTAACCATCCTCTTAAATCTCTGATATCCTTAATATTCAGAATGGATGACCTTTACATATAGTTTGGTGCTAATACGTTAATGGCTGCGGGAATAGCTCAGAACGGCAAAAGAGAAAGAAAATCGGTGATGTTATCTACGACTTAGAGTGGAATCTGATTAACCTTTCTTATTCGGGAGCACAGGCGCTGGTATTGTAACTGATTCGGAGACTAGCTACACTGCCAGGATCATGGTACTCTCAGCATTACCATTCATTATGATACAAATCCCTAATATTTTCTCGATATACTCAGCTCAATCGGTTGTGATCCTGTGTGCGCTCGCTGTTTCAGTTGGGTTGCTGCTCTTATACTTCTTCTATCAGGTAACTTATGCAAGCCATTTGTTAACGTACATTGCTGAGCCAGCATGAAGCCTTTACCACGTCATAAACTTCGAGGCTTCCATAACTTCAGTGGTGACACTGAGCCTATTGTTCAAAAGCTAGATTTAAAGAGATAAGGCGCAAAGTTGAGCTTTATGTTCATATGCCATGATATTTAGGATCGTTAAGTAAGTAATGACCATTGGGTTAGAGCAGTTTAAATATCTACTTGTTGCAGATATTTACGCCATGGATTCAAAAGCGAAGACTTGAGTATGTGAAACATGATCGGCTAATACTTCGAATCATACAACATCTGCAACGACAAGCACTAGAAAGACTTCTCACTGAGGATGGAGCGCCAAACATACATGCTATTAGGAGGCTAGTCTTCATTCTAATGCGTCACTTCACCTGATATGAGCAACATGGCGTTGTACTAATTGGTACTAAAGGATTTCCAAACTGCAGGCTATTTGAAGAAATCGATCATGATGGGGACCATGTCATATCGCAATCAGAATTAAAAGAGCTGTTGCTAGAAATCAAGTTCAAACACGAGCATGTGGACAAAGATAAAGCGGTAGATGAAATTATAAAGGAATTTGACATTAACAATGACCAAGGCATAAACAAAGACGAATTCGTCATTGGATTCACAAAATGGCTTGAGAAGGCAAAGATTGCAATGGAAAAGCGACCTTATTCGAAAAGCTCTTTTAAGGACTTGTATCAGGTAATTTTGCAGTTGAGGGTACTAATTCGGCAAGTTATATTACCATCTATGATGAATGTGTAGTTGACCTATTCAGAAGTATTTTCCAGCTCTTTCAACCGTTTGTTCAGAAGAAGCAGGAAGAGCGCGAACTGAAAAGGCAATTAGTCACAGAAATGCTTGCGCATGTACATAACAAGTCCATTGAAACCCTATTCACAGAAAATGGCACACCTGACCTTCCTGCTATTAGAAGGTTAGGCTCTATTAATTGCTTTTTGATGCGCTACTAGCAGTACCTTAGTGAGAGAACTAATTGGTTTGTTCTTCTCTTATGAATTTATGACTATCCTTATTTTGGTTTCAGATTATTTGAACAGATTGATCGCAATGGAGACAACAGCATATCACAATCTGAGCTGAAGGAACTACTGATGGGGATCAAGTTTGGCGACATACCTTTTGATGTGGACGAAGTAGTTTTAAAGATCATTGAGGTCTTTGACAGAAGCGGAAATCACCAGATAAGTGAGGAGGAATTCATTACTGGATTGGCGAATTTGGTTGATACTTCAGGTGAAGGCAATGAGAGCCAAGCACCAAAGTTGGACCCCAGTGAAGATGATTTCCATCAAGCAAGGCCATTCCAAACTTGGCTTTTTCAAATGTAATGTCAAATGCTACCATAGTTCTTTTCACATGTCTGATACTGTGCCATGATTATTATGCCAGAGAACTTGGGAAGAAACCGACAAATTGGTGGTCGAAGATAATGGAAAAGGAGATGTCAAGAAGTCGTTGTGGATTTGGGTCAAGTCTATATCATTGTTGTTGCTCGGAGTTATCATAGTATCGGTCCTTGCAGAACCTCTCATCTCTAGTGTGCAGAGCTTTTCGAAATCAGCAGGCATACCTGCTTTCTTCGTCTCATTCATATTGGTTCCTCTGGCCACAAACGCAAGGGGAGCTACAACGGCAATCAAAGCCGCCAGACATAAGAAGGCGCGGACCACTTCTCTAACATTTTCCGAGGTCTGTCCAACTAATTCTATAAATTGAAGGAAATTCTTTATGCTGTAGTTGTAGAAAGCTAGCACCTACTCAATGCCTCCTCAATTTTTTTTATACTGTGAGATTGGACACTGCTACTCGATGGTTCTTCTCATGGTCGAAACAGAATGTTTATAACTTAGTATCTGCTATATTGATTCACACCAGTTTCTTAAAGAGGACAAGTTGTTAGCATGTTTTTCGGTTTTGCGTTTGTGGTAATGCAGATCTATGGAGAGGTGTTCATGAGCAACATGCTCGGCTTATGCGTCCTCTTGTCGCTGATATACGCCCGTGACTTGACATGGGAATTCTCTGCTGAAGTTCTTGTGGTGCTAATCGTGTGTGGTGTGGTGGGTCTGATCGCTAGTTTCAGGTCAACCTTCCCAGTTTGGACATCAATCTTGGCTTTCTTGTTGTACCCTCTGTCTCTTCTCTTGGTCTATGTTCTTGATGATGTCCTGAATTATTCCTAGGACTGTACACATTGCTGCTTAAGAATTGTATGCTACCAATTTTGGTTAAATTAATGCATTCCGGATTTGATCATTGAAGGTGTAATAATACGTTCGAAGTTTCCAGTTGTTCCTTGATGTTGCCTTGGATACTTAAGTTGAGAGTGACAAGACTGTGGAAAGCCAAAATAGCAAGTGGATTTTCTCAACGATTTCTTACTTGCTGGGTCTTTGGTCTTGCTCTCTATCGAAGCATTCCACCTCGTAATATATGACGTAACATGGGAATTGGAACTTCTCAACCAATTCAAGGTCGGCTTGCTGATGTCCTTGGTTGCGGGCCGACTTCTTGGTTGCCGACATTTATGGTTGGCCGGCGGGTGCCTTCAATTGCTAATGATCAGATTAGGATTCTTTCCGGGCAATAGGCTTCACATTTACGGGCTTTCGGCAGTTTTTTGTCACGGGCTTCTATCTTGGGCCTCGCCAATATAAGCCCAATAGCAATAAGACCACTTGACAATTATTATCAAACATGAGACTCTGTTCAAAGTACTTCACAAAATTGGAGGGCAAATACTCATCTGGACTCGATTCGACATGGACCGGATCAATCGCAAACATTGGTCATATAAGCCCCATGTAAATCGATAGCCATGATTGCACCCCATCCGTCTAGACTCTATCAGGTCTTTTATTGATTCTCGAGTGCATGCCTATCTTCGCTTTTATATATATATATATATATATATATATGTATGTATTTTATATTTTCATTTATGTGGTAGAGTCCATGTTTACATTAAGCGTAAAAATGTACCTCGCGGACCACCTTCTTGTATTGGGGAGAGATTTTACTTCTATGACGTCCTGTAATTTCTCTTAAGCTAGACAACAAAGTTGCCAAAGGGCACTACTTATAGCCACGAGTTCAACACCTCTGATGGCAAACTATAGAATTCCACTAGGATGCAAATTTAACTTTGGCAAATGCAGAAATAGTTTATCAATGGCGGATGCTTATATCAGACAAGATTGGAATCTAGTTGTGAATTCAAGAGTCGTCCGTTATTAGATAGTGGACAACCTCGTCCAGCAAGTACTTCTTGTTCTTACCATATTCTCAGTTTTTCTTGGAATTGAGGACAACCCACCCCCACCCCGCTTGATGAAATCCCAGAAAGCATCTGCTTTGGAATGGTCCTCCTTAAATTTTACATTTTTCTGTTTATACTGATACTAGATAGTCTTGACTCTCTGAATCAATCTATATATACGTGTTAATTCTGGACTCCTGACGGACAAGCGATCTCCCAGGTTTCTCCTATAATGCAGCATACATTCGTCTCTCCACTATGACAGTATGGACAGAAAAGTTTCCTCTCAGCCTTCCTCTTCTATCCACTGTTTCCGGTCAATCAATATCTAATATTTTGTGAAAACACAGAGCCTGGGTCGCTAGTGTTCATGTGTATGCTGGAAAGCAATGGTTATTCTAAACTTCTGATTGCAGTGAAATCAGATCTTCGACTGGTTGAATTGTCTTCTTTTTGGCAGCAGACACCTGAAGACACGGGCATGCAGCCATTCAGCTCGATTGTGAGCGTCATATGTTAGAGTTTTCCGTATGTGAGCTCGCCTTAATTGTAATTGTAATTGTAATTGTAATTGTAATTGATCGTGTATGGTATTAATTTACCGTATACGGTATTGGTTTAATAAAAGTAAGGATATAAGGATTCTTGATGGGCCAAATATGGGCCTGGTTAGTGTGGGCCGAATTTCGGCCCGGCCCGTGATGGAAGGGCCCAACCGAATGTTAATATAAGGCTAGGACCCCCCCTTTAGCCTCCTTAATGCCATTTTCCTCTTCAAACTCCTCCATACGGCTTGAGGGAGAGAGACCGACGAGGTGAGGCCGATCCATCGACGCCAGGCGGTCCGGAGGACATAAAGGGGAAGGTTCCGAGCTCCCGCTGTTGGTTTTCCGAGCCGCTCGACGATGGACGCGAAATCAGGTACGCCGTCTCGAAATCTTGGCTAATTAGTTGTTAGAACATGACTACGGAGGTCCTAGGGTGCCGGATTTGCCGGCTTACATCATATTGACGTTTTCTCCTTGTACTAGTAGTAGTTGTGCAAGGAAGTGCCGCACATCAAAAGGTTCTGTCCTCCCAGGATACTACGCCTCTTCTTGTCTTTGTAAGATGGGGGACATTGTAGTATCCCTCCTACCAGCCTTGTCATTATTATGCTCAGCTGAGTTTACGATTTTGTGAGCCAAGTAAGTTCCCCTGCCTCATCATTATCATCATCATCATCATCATATAAGACCTTTGTGTTTGTCAAATGGCTTATTACAAATTGCATCTTACAGCTGATATTGTTCAATTTTGAACACTCTTGCCAGCTCTGACCTTGCCAAAATTTAGTGCAGTCTTTCGTAAAGGCCGTTTATCTTTCTTCTCTTCAATAGTTTGTAAGGCGAAACAAGGGGAGAGTGTATTTAGTGGCGAAAACGTTATGCTAGATCAGCAAGTTTTAGACAAGGAGCTCCAAGTTGCCATTAAGGAGGAAAACTTTGTGATAAGTTGCAAAAATCAGGGATACGCTTTGTAGTATTCAAGAGGATAGCAAAGCATCCGCGCTAGCGGCAAAAGGCTGAATTTTACAGATCATCAAAGAACGGAGATTTATCTGCCATGCCAGCTATTTGGTCAAAAGGGGATCATGTTGGTTCCGGACACACAGGTTTCGTTGGCATAACTAGTTATGAGTCGGTCATGGATAGTTCGATTCATGTATGGAGAAGCCATGAGTTCCCATTGGCAATTGAGCTGCGAGAAGTTGGAGTTCATGGTAGTGGGGATTTGGCGAATGTAATTTGTGTGGAATTGGTTAAAAACAAAGGTAGTAGCTAGGGAGGGCATTTCGTGACTAAATGTGCTTGGCAGAAGCTAAGTAGCACCAACATCGACACGTGATACGCGACACGACACGACACGACACACCGATATGTCATTTCTAAAAAAAAAAAGAGGATTCCGACATGTTGGGACATGTTATATATTAAATATATATTTTTATACATTTGTTCTTATTCTTCTTTTGTTAGAGATTCATGATTTAGTTTTTTTTTTTACTGATTGAGTATATTAATTTTGAGGTGACTTGATATATAACTTAAATATATGTATCTTTGATAAATCTACATTTTGACGTCTAATTTATTGAAAATACTTAAAGTTGACTCTGGGCATATCGAAATGGAGTATTGAGATGCTGAAATCACGTGTCGATGGCGCTTTTAGAGCGTTGATCATATGTGGATCGCATGTCGGAGGATGTTGGAATGTCGAACACGACACAAAGGCCTTCGGAGAGTGTCGGTATAGAAGTGATGGCCAATGGTTCATCTGTGTCCATCATGCTTCTTCCCCTGTCGACTTTTGAAGCACAAGATTGTTTTTTTTTGTTCATTCGCTAAATTGACTGTTTCTGACGGATCCGCTGCTCTAATTTGATTTTGTCGTGGCCTTTAATTCGTTGCTTGGTTTTTTTTGCATGCTATTCACTCTTTCTTGAAACCAACGGAATAGCTTTGTCGTGAATCTAATCACCCAATAAACGTCTGTTAAAGAAGAGGTGACCCTCGCAGTCCCCATGGGATTTCCCTCATTTTCGAGCTAGTACGTCATTAGATGGAGCGCCTCCTCATGATGGTGTCATCAAAATCTTCTGTGGAATTTGCAAAGTGAACATAGATAGGTTCACGCAGAAGTTTTAATGGAGCTGGGCCATGTCAGAAAAATCAAGTGTCTTTTGATATCATAGTTCGATGGAACTTTACGCATTCGTCGGATGTTGTATCTTAATCTCTACGAAGCTTTCATTATATGGTCACTGAAACCTATTTAATCTCAAGATTCAAGCCCTGGCTTCCTGGGACATAGTTACAATGAAACTAGGCGATAGATTTCAATGTCATTCGCGAGCTCATTTGATTGGAAGACCAGAAGGTGAAAAACTGCAGAAATTAAAACTGATTTGGAGGTAAGAACGCAGTCTGCAAGTCAATCCGTGCTCACATTCCCCTTTCTCTCATATGTGATGTTGCGACAGTATTGGAATCGATTGTCGGCAATAAGGTGGGATCCTACCCATCAAACAGCATGGAGGTGAGCATAGCTACCTCACAATTACAAAAGATCTGCTGCGGTTGCGGATTCAAGCTCCAAGATTACTTCCTTATGTTCACCAGTTACACAAACTATTGACTCTATAAGCCAATAAAGGCATCCAAGCATCATCCTCTTATCATATCAAACTAGGCCCCTGCACCTGCAATACTAAGGTTGGCTGTGAAGACCCATCTTGACTAAAACTTTCCCAGCTGCTGAAGGAGCTTCCCAGACAACGCTTATTCCTCAATGTGTGCACTAGCATGTAATCTAGTATTGGTGAATGTAATGCTGGCGGCTTCTCGGGTTCGATGATCTAATCCAATGATTAAACAACTCGAGCAAGTGCAACGTACTGTGCATTTATAACTAAAAATATCACTATCATTTGAACAAGAGTCATGAATCACGTAATCGTCTGCATGAGTACATAATGATGGCACTAAACCATCTCCACCTCCTTGCATTCTACCCACTTGGGATTTGGCTTCTCTTTACTTTGACGGGGTAATCTTTACAAACATATATTTGCAATGACTACGATACATAGAAGCGTTTCAGGCCGACCATTTGGGAATCCATGAAGCTAAAAGAGTCTTCAATGCACCGGAAAAGGCACAAAGGATGGGGTAGATCATCCAGAAACATTCCTATGCAGAATTGCAGCGCTCAAGTCCGGAACCAAGAAAAAAGGACATTAACTAATGAAGTAGTTTCTGGATTTTCCAAAAGGAGGGATTAAAATCCCTTGAAAGTAGCCTAAAGTACCCAACATTTCATTTTCCATGTACAAATTATGTAAACTTCATCAATCCTCATAATCAGCCAATAAAACTTTTGCTTTCAAGTCAGGTGCAATCCCATGATGATCACGTGCGATGTATGCAGGCAGGCAGCAAAATGCTGAACAGTCCCCGGCCCCAATTGCCATTTAATTACACAAGAACCTTCAGCTTAAGCACATTCCAAGCAGGAGTTCTCCCGCACTCCAAGTGCCATAAAATGAAGAGGCAATGTGTGACTTCGCTGCCTTCTCTTCACTCAACCATACAAGAAGGTGGTATTTATGCCTTTTCGCTTACAAACGGCCTCAAATCCCTTTAAAACTCGTGATTAAGATAAGATAATTTTAGAGAACCACACTTCATCGGTGTGACTGCCACAGAATGCATCAACAGTGCACGCCATTACCATTCATAGGTATGGCACTGCATGAGCTATTCAGAAACTTGGATGCATTTCCATTTATGCAACTTTTCATGACTGAGGGTTCATTACTCATGTTGTTAGTGATTGCCTTGCTTCCATAGCATAAGACTCCATGCTACTGCCCACACGAAGCTGCTATAAGTCCTGTTGCAGTTGAAAGTCAACAGTAAAACATTAAGGCAGGTTAATCAGAAGAAAGCTAAAATTCTGCTAATAGCAAAACAAGAGTGAACTGGCTTATGATATCTATCTTACTGGCACTGCCAAATAAAACGGTAGAACCAGGTGCCTAAGAAAATTTAAATATTCAAACAGATAATGTAGGAACTTCCACCATCTAAATGGGTCGAGGAACCAACAAATTCTCCCAATTCCAACAGAATGAAACTCGACCCAATAAGATTATCTTGACAAAGACACAACATCAAACAGGAATTCATCATCAACCTCAGGATTTACCTAGGTGATATCACTGAACTTGTTAATGATCAATCAAGCAAAAGAAAAGAAGATTACTCACGACTGATATCACAAGCAGTTTTATGCTAATATGGATTCACCTCATACCCATACCGATGTTGTTCATCAACAAACCTTGCATTGCCATAACTAAAGGAATAAAAAATTTATGAATACATCAAATATTTTCGTGATACATCATCTCCATTAAGTGTGACACGACCACATAATATAATATTTAGCCTTAAGCACTTGATTATCCAAATTTAACACTCATGAACGTGCAACAAGCTTAGAAATCTCCCAATTCCTTACAACTTTGCATATTTGCACTCAGTGATCCAGAAATAAGTCCTCCTTGATCCTAAACGCATTGTCCCTCACATGTGAGTCTTCGAAACCTGATAAATGTAGCCCATGAATGGATGAAAAGTAAATTAGTAAGCCAGAAGGAATTATAATCATCATCTTTAGTAAAATATTGTAGAAGTACTGCATGCCTCTGGCATAAATATGACATGAGGATTCTGTCTCAGGATCAAATTCTGTGGTGCTTGCATCATGCAAACCCAACACAGATCTTGCAAACTCTACAACAGCAATTTGCATCCCCAAGCAGCTGCCCAAGAATGGGACATTATCTTCAATTGCATACTTTGCTGCAAGAATCTTCCCTTGCACCCCCCTATCAACAAACCCTCCCGGAACCAGCACTCCATCAGCACCCTGTGCACGAAAAACAGTTCAGTTGTTCAATCGGTTGCAATCACACGAACTGGCTGGTATCAGGAAATGAGGAAATCAGAACTGCATGTTGGGCCAAAAGATGAGTAGAGTATAAAACTAAATGTACCTTCAATGAATTCCATGCATCTTTATATGCCTCAGGAGACTGTTAAGAAAACTTAGTAGTCAAGGATTATTGTCTATTGATTGTCTACAATCAAACTACTATTCACAACAGAACAAAAAATAGTCACCGAAGAAATGAGGTTCAGCTTCAACTCTTTCCAAGAAATATCCTCCAGGTCGCTCGCAGGAACCAGTCTACAATAAGTTTCCTTTGGCAGGCACCAGAAGCATGTAAAAGAGCCTGCTGTATAATCCAAAGTGTAAAATAGTTGTACAATACAACTTCTAAGCCCTACATTGCACAAATAGATTCTCCGAGCATATTTTTGATAAATAAATCTGTCGTTTTGGACAGACGGCACATTTCCTGCACAATGTGACATAGGACAATATGCCAATCAGGAAGGTGTTCCAGAAACTTCATTTTTCAAAAAGATTTTGAAATGGACACTGTTGAGTTTATTACTAGTATTAGCAAGTTGGGGCAAATATGTAATTGTGTTAGGCTTAACCCTAAGCCTATAAGTACTTTCTTTGATATCAAAAATAAAATAATTGCTCTTTTATCTCTAACATGGTATCAGAGCTAGGTTCTCTGAAACCCTAACCCTCAGTCGTCAACCCACCGTCAGCCACCGGCCGCGACCCGTGTGGTCGGCCAACTCGCTCGGCCACGGCCCGTGTTCCCGGCCAAGTCCGTAGGCCACGACCCGTGCGCTCGGCCACTTAGCTCGGCCACGGCCCGTGCGCTCGGCCACTTCTCTCGGCCACCTTCCGGCGACCAGACCAGAACAGCCCCCGACGACCCCCGACGACCCCTGACCCCCCCGAGGACCCCCGACCAGCCCCTGCGATCCCATTGGCCGGCGTCGCCTAGGGCCGGCGACTTACAAGCCGGCGTCGCCAAGTACTACCCATTGTTGAAGACTCGTCCGTGCTGCTTCCATGAACTGAGTATGCGTTTTGTGACTGCTAAATTTTAATGTGGTTTCATAGTAGTGTTGTTGCAGAGTTAGTGTGGCTGAATTTGGTGTTGTTGCTGAGTTAATGTGGCTGAATTTGGTGTTGTTGTTGAGTTAGTACGACTGAATTTGATGGTGTTGCTGAAATAGTGTGGCTGAATTTGGAGTTCAGGAGTGATTAGTGACGTAATACTTTGACGTAAATTATTTGTGAGAGTAAGTGATTTGGAGAAATGTCTACTGATTCAGCAAGCTCCCCGTCTATTGTTTCGGGATCTGTTCCCCCTAGTGCTTCTTTGAGTTCAGGATCTGTTGGACCATATCACAATATGACTGGTTTGCATGATACTTTGATCAAATTGGATGGTACCAATTATCCTTCTTGGTCCATGGCTCTTTCAACCTTTATTTATGCTAATCGTCAATCTAGATGGCTCGAAGAAGAACCACCTGAAGATCTAGTCAGTCTAGAAGAATGGAAGTTTGTTGATGCTACTTTACGTACGTTGTTATGGGGAAGTATGGCTAAATCTGTTCGCCACCTTTTTATGGATTGTGCAACAGCTCGTCAGGTATCGATGAAGTGTAGCTTACTATATTCTGGGCAAAATAACATGAGCCGAGTTTGTGATATGTAGGAGGCTTTATTTGAAGCCAAAATTGGTGATGCTGGGTTGACAGAATATTATGCTCGTTTTGCGTCTTTGTATCAACGCCTCAAATCTTATTTTCCACCGGCGACCACGGTTACTCAGATGCAGCAACGAGAAACTGACATGATAACAGTGCTCTTCCTCCGCGGTCTTGGTCCAGATCACAATGCTCTTCGACAGCAGATTACCTCCCAGAGCACTCTCTCATCCATTGAAGAGGTGTATTCTCGAGCCGCGCATTACACTTCCAGTCCTAAAACTTCAACAATTTCAGAAAGTAGTGCTATGGTAGCTCGTGGAGGCCAAGGGACTCGTGGTCGCATTAATGGTCGAGGCCATTGGAGTACTGACAGTTCATATCGTGGTCGTGGTCCTCAGGGCCGGGGCGTTACTCGTGGTGGTGGTAATAATACTATTAGGGGAGCTCGTGGCAGTAGTCGAGCGAACCGTTTTTTTACTCATTGCCAACTGTCTGGGCATACGGTTGATTACTGTTATGATCTTCATCCTGAGTTACGAGGTCTACATGCTTCTGTTGATACCGAGCCTTGGACTCCTCCATCTGGATCCTCTACTGGACAAGGTATGATAAACTTGACTCGTGCAGAATATGATGAGTTGGTTAAAGCACGACATAGCATGAGTGATGCTATCTCTGGTCCTACTGCTACTTTGGCATGGAACAATGATCCCACCTGTCTATTATCTAGTTCATCTGCTCCTCGTTCTTGGATTATTGATTCAGGTGCTACTCATTATATGACCGGTGACTCTCGTCTTCTTACATCCACTTTTTCTGTTCCTTCTACATCAGTTACCCTAGCAGATGGTTCTCAGTCCAAAGTAACTGGTACAGGTTGTGTATCATTGAGCTCTTCTGTCTCTTTACCTCTTGTTTACCATATTCCTCATTTCCCTTACAATCTTTTGTCTGTCAGTTCAATTACTCGTGATCTCGACTGTGATATCATCTTTTCTTCATCTTCTTGTGTTCTTCAGGATCGGAAGACTGGACGCCGAATAGGTGGTGGGCGTGAGGCTGGTGGATTGTACATCCTGGATCCTGAGATTATTGCTGCTACCACAACAATCCAAAATAAATCTGTGGATGATCTTTATCGCTTACATTGTCGCCTTGGTCACCCATCAGCAGACGTACTCCGACGTTTTCCCTTTGTGTCTAGTTCAGGTCTTCAGTTTCATTGTGAAACATGTGAGTTAGGTAGACACCATCGTGTGTCTTTTCCCCTTCGTGTTTCGAGTCGTGCTTCCCAACCATTTGAGTTAGTTCACTCTGATGTTTGGGGTCCTAGTAGAGAGTCTTCCTTTGGTCTTCGTTATTTTGTCACATTTATTGATGATTGTACTCGAACCACTTGGTTATATTTAATAAAAGATCGTACTGAAGTCTTTCATTCTTTTTAACAGTTCTATTATGAAGTTCGTACTCAGTATGGTTTTTCTATTAAGTGTTTGCGTACAGATAATGCTCGTGAATACTTTTCTTCTTCCGTCTTCATTCCATTTCTTGAATCTCATGGTATCTTACATCAAAGTTCCTGTGCTCATACTCCGCAGCAGAATGGAGTTGCTGAACGTAAGAACCGTCATTTGTTGGATGTTGCCCGTTGTCTACTTCTTCATACTCATATGCCTAAGTCCTACTGGAGCTATGCTCTTCTTACAGCATGTCATCTTATTAATCACATTCCATCCTCCGTGTTGAAAGGAGCTATTCCTTATACTGTTCTTCATCCTGATTGTCTTTTGTGGTCTATTCGTCCTCGTATTTTTGGATGTGTTTGTTTTGTTCATTCTTTGTCTCCTGGGTTAGACAAATTATCTCCTCGTGCTGAAAAATGTGTATTCGTGGGTTACTCTCGTACCCAAAAAGGGTATGTCTGTTATAGTCATTCTCGTCGTCGAGAGTATATTTCTGCTAATGTGACTTTCTTTGAGCATCAAGCATTTTTTCGTGATGTTAGCCCTCAGGAATCATTCACTATGGATCTTCTACCACCCTCCGCACCTATGTTTCAGTCAGAGCCACAACCAGCTATTTCTAATGATACCTTACTGGATCCAGGATCACCAGCTCCGACTCTTCAGGTTTATACACGCGGTCCTCGACCTGTTTGGGGCCATTCTTCTCCACCAGTAAGCGCTCCACCACCACCATCTCCGGTCCAAGCTTCCGATCCTCTTCCACCATCTCCTGTTAGCTCTCCTATTGCTCATCGTACTCGGTCACGGTATCCTCTTTCTCATTTTGTTTCTTATCATAACTTAAATCCTCAGATGTCTGTCTTTGTGTCATCCCTTGCATCTGTGTCTGTGCCAAGTAGTGTGCAGGAGGCTTTGACTCATCCAGGTTGGACTTGTGCTATGAAGGAAGAGATGACTGCATTACATCAAAATAAAACTTACGAGCTGGTTCCGTTGCCAGTTAATAAACAATTGGTGGGTTGTCGTTGGGTCTTTACTGTTAAACACCATTCGGATGATTCAGTTGAGCGCTTAAAAGCGCGTCTTGTGGCAAAGAGCTATACTCAAACTTGTGGTATTGATTATGATGAGACTTTCTCTCCAGTGGCCAAAATTCCTTCCATTCGCATCATTATTTCCTTGGCTGCACGATCTCAGTGGACTCTTTATCAGCTTGATGTTAAGAATGCATTCCTTCATGGAGATCTTCACGAGGAAGTATATATGGAGCAACCACCTGGGTTTGTTGCTCAGGGGGAGAAGGTATGTCGATTGCGAAAAGCTCTTTATGGACTTAAACAATCTCCACGTGCTTGGTTTGGCCGCTTTAGTGATGCGATTATCACTTTTGGCATGCATCGGTGTAGTGTGGATCACTCAGTATTTAGTATGTCATCTTTTAAAGGGTGTGTTATTCTTGTTGTCTATGTTGATGATATTATTATCACGGGAAGTGATGTTGAAGGTATACAACGACTCAAGCAATTTCTACAGAAAGAGTTTAACACTAAAGACTTAGAGTGTCTTCGATATTTTCTTGATATCGAAGTTGCCTATGCTAATGGTAGTATTGCTCTCTCCCAACGAAAGTATACTCTTGACATTCTTAAGGAGGTTGGCTTACATGATGCTAAGCCTGGTGAAGCACCTATGGATCCTGGAGTGAGACTTGATAATAAAAACAGAGAACTTCTTCATAATCCAGAAAAGTACCACCGATTAGTAGGCAAGTTGAATTATCTTACCATTACTCGTCTGGATATTTCATTTGCTGTTAGCGTGGTAAGTCAATTTATGAGCTCTCCTCGTACTACTCATTGGCAAGCTGCTCTACAAATTGTTCGATATTTGAAGGGAGCTCCGGGTCAAGGACTTATGTTCCATAATCAGGGTCATCTTCGTACAGCTGGTTATTCTAACCTTGAGTCATTGGAGGTGACGGGATATTCTAATACAGATTGGGCTGGTTGTCCTATGGATCGTCGGTCTACTTCGGGATACTGTGTTTTCCTTGGCGGTAATCTTGTGTCATGGAAAAGCAAGAAGCAGACTGTTATTTCTCGATCTAGTGCAGAGGCCAAGTATCGTGCTATGGCTAATGTCGCGGGTGAACTTCAATGGATTCGTATGTTGTTAGCTGAAATTGGATTACCTATGACCGAATCATCTACTCTTTGTTGTGACAACTAGTCTGCTATTCATATTGCTAGCAATCCAGTGTTTCATGAGCGAACGAAGCATATAGAGGTGGATTGTCATTTTGTTCGGGAAAAGGTGAACTATGGGGACATACAGCTGGCGCACACACATTCTGAAGAGCAACTAGCGGATATTTTCACAAAGCCTCTTCGAAGTGGACGAGTTTCATATATTTGTCATAAGTTAGGTCTGTTTGATATGTATGCTCCAACTTGAGGGGGAGTGTTGAGTTTATTACTAGTATTAGCAAGTTGGGGCAAATATGTAATTGTGTTAGGCTTAACCCTAAGCCTATAAGTACTTTCTTTGATATCAGAAATAAAATAATTGCTCTTTTATCTCTAACAGACACAAATGAAATTCTAATTGTCTTCAAAAAGAGACTTGTTAGAAAAAATTTCACGCTACTAAAGTGGTTGCATTGGACTTGAGGGGTAAAATGTGAACCCAACCAGCAAGTATCAAAATAAAAGGAAAAGGCATCAAAGCAAGTAATCAAATCGCGAGCATCGGAGAATCGTGTAAGAGAGGTATTATACAAAATGCCTGCAAAAATATGACTTTTAAGTAAGCCAACCTCACCTTCAACACAGAAACAAGAATCTGACAGCCCTTTGTATTTTTCTACCGTAGCGATTTATACCTGCAATGTGCACAAAATAAAAGAATGACAACTGATATCAAAACAAATAAGCCAAAACACACCAAAAAGAAGTTCAAGGCCTACCGTATCACACAACTGGTCATAAACATTTGTACGAACAGTCCATTCCTCCAACTCCAGGTTCCTTGCAAAGCTAGAAAGACATAGCAACACGTTGAGTGATTACCAAGAAAGCAGAACAAAGGGGCAAGCATTCCTTTAATTGAATGAAAGAACAGACGGCGAGGAAGAATCTATCTGAACCACATACCCCATAAGGTTCAGTCCCTCCAGAATTGGTTCATGTGCCTATTGGTCCTATTATGAGAGGTTTAAAAAGGTAAAAAGAAGCTATATTGAGCCTTCTGCGATGAAACAACTATAGAAGGCGCATGGTTTGAATTTTGAAGTTCTTAAACTACTTGCTCTTAGCAGCAAAGGAATGTGCCAAATGTTTGGGACATCATATAGAGTCACGATGTTTTCTACCTGGAATCAAGTTGCTTCGAAATGATTAATGATCGGTCGTAAAAGGCCCGAAGAGTTATAACCATGTAAGAGCAACAAAGGCACATGGCAAAATTGAGAGAGCTTTTATTTAACATTCTCATCAAGCACTTCTGACAGATGACCAGACAACTTTAGTCTCCTATCAGCACAATTATTAAAAGAAGTTCAGAAGTGATAGATGAGGCAAACCTTTGCATTTCTACAAGCTAGATTATTTCAGGTCAAGCCCAGTCCTCTAAGACCTCAGATGCTATGCTAGGTAGGCTTTGTTTTCTGCAGGACAGTATCACAGAGGCTATGGTTAGCATGCTAAGGACAACATTCAGGAACACTTGTAGTTACTCAATCTATATCTAACATCTTAAGAAATCAGTCCTCTAAGACCTCGGACACTGTGCTGGGTAGGTCAAACCCAGTCCTATAAGACCTCAGATGCTATGCTGGGTAGGCTTTGTTTCCTGCAGGACAGTATCATAGAGGCTATAGCTAGCATGCTAAGGACAAAATTCAGGAACACTTCTAGTTACTCAATCTATATCTAGCATCTTAAGAAATCAGTCAATTGACAAACTGACAAAGGTACCTGTTCACCAACAACATTGAGTATAGGAACAAGGCTGACATGAATCAAGCAGAAATTACCAGCTCCTGCAAGAATGCTTAGGTGGGTAAACAACAATGTTTTGCCGAAAACCCTTGAGCAAATTTACTTATATCAAGCAATAGCTCACAGCAAAATCTCTCCTTGTCAAGAACTGACCGTTAAAACACCAAGAAATAGGTTAAGTTTAGGAAGGCACATTGCTTGATTCTCCAAGACATCCATACACAAAATGCAACAAATGGAAGAGTTGCATACCTGAGAGATTTTTCCAGCTGTGATGTTATTATCCCGATTTAAAGTGATGTCAAGAAATCTTTCTTAAGTTCCAAGGTTCAAATCCACCTGAAAAATAATTTCGATGAACCTTTTACCCCATTGACAGGAGATAATTCTTGAGAACATGGGCAGAGAAGCAAAGAGCGCACATATGCTTGACAAGCAAGTGCAAGTGTGCAAATGAGACGCGTATAAAGACTGTTACCTCACCAGCTAAAAAAAAGCAGTAACCATCCAAAACACACTACTTTCCAACTGTTGACCCAATAATTTTGCAAGCAGACCAATACCAAATATTCCTTTGGTCAACAAGTTGCAGAGATCTCCCGTGACATCAGGACAGCAAGAACTGTCGAATTATACACGGAACATGGAAAATGAAATCAACATGAACTTGTCAAACTATTCATTTGTCCTTCCCCAGGAAGCTAATCCTAAGCTCCAGCATTTTGCTTAGAAATCATCAGTAGAAACTGACGCACAGTACTGCAGCAGCTATATCCCCATTGGTGGTATGTCAAAAGGTATTGATTAACATAAACATCCTCCGTCTTTCATAGGAATCATAAACCCACAACCCTTCTTATATAAAAACCAACATGTCCCGTCAAAGAAAATTTTATTAATCCATCTGGTATTTCTAGAAGCAAAATCAAGCCAGATTCAACCATATGGCTTATAGAGCTTGTCATTAACCATACTGGAACGATAAAAAAAATCTAAAACAGAGGCAAACTGTAGGTTTTCTAATCAGATAATGGGCATACAAGAAAATTTCCATATTGAATACCTCAAATCTGGAAAAACATGCCACAAAAGTACTTGCGATCTAAAAACACATAATGAGTTTATTGTATTCATTACCAATTTGTATGAACATATACATCTTCAATATAATTTTAACAATTTTAACTTCTAGACAACTAATGTAAACAAAGAGAGGGGTTCACTGTACATTTACTACAATAATTAACATAGGCTATTGGAACTAGAAATACTTTTCCAATATGACATACAATATTTTTCTTCCAACACAAATATTTTAATCTTCTATATCTAGAGAGAGAAGATACATGAGTCGGCAAAGAAATAATGCGCAGATTGTGCATTGCCTAATTTAAATCCATGAAAGAAACCAAGGCATACCAGCATTTCGACGAATATGCAAAATACTTCTGCTCTCTATTCAGTAGTCCTGGCACATTTAAGGAAAGACGCTCCGCTATTGCTCTTGGCAGCTGTGAAATCCATAATTCACTTCTAAATGAGTTAATTGTATGCTTAGTCAACAGACACAAGAACAAATACTCTGTATATACCATATATTACCTGAAGAACTATGAGATCAGCACTTAGTATCTTTTGATTTTGTCACTTACTTGCCTCAATATCTGCGCTTTTCACGCTTCAAGTTTGGCACTATGAGATCAGCACCTAGTATCTTTTGATTTTGTCACTGAATAATTTCTCTTTACCTAAAACAGAGATGGTCCGCTTGGTGCGCATATCAGGTTCTATTCCCCTGAACAACATTTCTTTATAAAGATATTTAGCCCTTTCAATGTTTCCCCTACTAATGCAGCCAGATATAAGAGATGTGTAAGTGACCACATCGGGCTGAATCCCAATTTCAATCATTTTCCTCAATAAATCCTCAGCTTCCTCAATGTTGCCAAGCTTACAATGCCTGTCAATCAGAACTGTATAACACTTTAAATCGGGTGCTTTTTTCTTGTCTTTCATCTCTAGCCAAAGCCTTTTGATGAAATTATCTGCTTTGGAATCCATGGTTAATTTCTTTGTTACTTTTGAATAACCATCAAATAACACTGTATAAGCGATTACATCAAGCTCAACCCCTCTATTTTTCATTTCATGGAAAAGATCACCCACTTTTGGCAAGCAATTTGCATGAAAGTATCCATCCATCATTAACGTATAAGTGGCAACATCAGGGGGTGATCCCTTCTGCATCGATCTAACAAACAACCGCTGTGCATTTCTCATATCGCCAGCTTTGCAAAGAGTAGCCATTAAAATTCTGTACATCACTCTAGTCGGTTCCATGTCCAGATCCAACATTTTGTTGAGTAATTCACAAGCCCTAACATGATTACCTTCAACGAAAAGGTCAGTTAGCAATTTGAAGCAGGAAGTTTTGTTTATCGACTTTTGTTCAGCTTCTGATAACTCCATGAAAAGTGTAAATGCTTTTCCCAAATGGTTGGCTTGGCAATACCCCTTGACCATGGCAGCTTTATTTTCTATGCTCTTCTCTTGCAGGCCAGAGAAAAACACTTCAGCTTCCTCCACTTTACCTGACATACATAAGCCCTCAATTATCATGTTGTGCGTGACCATGTTGGGTTTCTCACCGCAAGCATCCATATAACTTAGAAGCTCATGCACCTCATATACAAGTCCTGCCCGAGAATATCCGTGGGCAAGTACATTGTAAGTGACAATATCAGGCCGGATCCCTCTCTCCTTCATCTGCTCGAGCACTTTCAAGACATTGTCAAACTCGCCCTGAAGACAATAGCCACCGATTAAACTTGTCCAGTGCCTGATATCAAGAACCATCCCCTTGCCCTCCATCTCTTCGAGTAACTCTGCGGCCGCTTCCATTCTGCCCAGCTTGCACAATGCATCGACAGCAATATTATACGAAACATTGTCCAGAAAAATGCCCGACTGTTTGATTTTATTAAACTGATGCACTGCCTCATCAAACATGCCCATATCACAAACGCACCGGAGAATGATGGTCATGACAAAGCAGTTGGACTTGATACCTTTTGACAGCATATGATCGTGGATTTGCAAGGCTCGCCGCAAATTGAAACTCTTGCAGTGGCCATGAATCAAGGCAGCATAGCAGTAGACATCGGGGACAATGCCATGCTCTTCCATATCGATCAGGAGTTCGTCCGCCTCTTCCAACTTCATTTCAGCACAAAAACCGCGGAGAACTGCAGTATAGGCGTAGTTACTCAGAGAGATCCCAACATCCCGCCAATTGACCAGAGCCTCATAAGCCGAATGGGAGCCGCGGAGGGTGCAGAGCCCCTCGAGGTAACTAGTATAAGCAAAGCTATTAGGGGAGACGCCAGCTTCAACCATGTCCTGGAACACACCAGTTGCTCCGTCCAAGTCGCCAGTCCGGCAGAGGGCCTTGATCAAGATGGTATACGTGTAGTCATTAGGAATAAAATCGAGCAGCTTCAACATCTTGTACAGAGTAATGGCCGCAGGGGGATTGCCGCTCTCGATCAAGCTGTTGAGAAGGAAATTACAGGTGGTTACGCGGGGAAGGAGTCCGCCCCTCTTGAAGCCGAACAAAGTATCGACAGCATCATCGAAGAGGCCGGCCCGAACATAGGCCTTGACGAGAAAATCGATGGACCGAAGGAGGAGAGGGGGCCCGCCCAGCAGAGCAAGAGAATCAAGCAAGGAGGGAACAGCAGAGCACCGTGCGGCATGGAAGGAGGCGATGAAGCGGGAGAAGACGAAATCGAGGCGCGAGCGGGAGGCGGAAGGGAAGAGGATGGAGATGAAGGAGGCATAAGCGAGGGAGTCGAGAGGGAAGCCACAGGAATCAAGGCGACGGAAGAAGGAGAAGGCGCGGTCGGGGTCGTGCTTAAGCCGGTTCACCTCGGCGGCGACGGAAGCGGGAGAGCCGGACCGGGGAACGTCGGGAGGGTCGTAGTCGAGGAGACATGCGGCGGCGGAGGCAGAGAGGAACTTGGGTTTAGGGAAGGAGGAAGAAGAGAAGAGCTTCTTCTTGGTGCACCTTGCAATTGCAGGGGCGGCCCACATCGCCGACTGCTATTGCAGCTTTGGCATAAGCAAACGAGCTAGACAGTAGTCCTCAGAGATCAAAGTGGCCGAACAGTTTGTGAGAGTGAGAGAGAGGATCCGGACTTCCGGCGGCGGTCCGAAGAAAGATCCAGACCGGGTTCATGGAAGGCCGGTCGGCGAACCGGATGAGGCTGCAGACCTCAATAGTTTAGTGCTAATGTCCAGATTATCAGGAAAAATAATTACCCACCTATTAAATAACGCTTGTTAACATTTCAACTCCAGAAAGAAGGGAATAACCCGTCAATCGAGAGTGTTTCCTCCCTTTGGTTTCAACTTATGCTCGGGGAGAACAGATATGCCTTCGTCATCCTACCCTAAGTAGTATTGATATTGATACGTGATATGTAGCAAGATACGCCAACACATTATTCTTAAAAAAAATTAAAGAATTTCGACATGTTAAATCAATATTGTATATTAAATGTGTGTCTCCATATATACATGATAAATTATTATGTGTATATATAAATATATCAGTAATGAGTTTTTTTTTTTGTTGAGAATTCACGATTATTATTTTTTTTGGTTGCTTGTGAGGTACTAAAAAATATATATTTTTAATAAATTTATATTTTTATTTCTAATTTATTAAAAATACTTAAAATTAATTATGTGTATGTTGAAATGACGTGTTGGGGTACTAGATTCCCCATATCTAAACACTGACCACATGTTGATCGCATGTCGGAGAGTGTTAGAGTGTCAGACATGATACGACGACTCTCGAAGAGTGTCGGTGCTTCCTAAATTATATCTTGTGTAAATTACTTCAGATCCAGCTTCAACGGTCTCAACAGCCGGGAATTTCTCGGGATCATCTAAAGGAAAATTCTTTGCGCGATTAATGTTCAGAGCGCTAGTCTCTTTTGGAACACCTTTTATCACAGCACCGAAGATACGCCCCTGGCAACTTAAGTTCCCTGTCCAGCCCATCCACAGTGGCTCTTGAAGTTATTTCAGATAAACCATTTGCAGATTCTCTACACGACTCAAAGTTGTGCAGGCCCTTCACAATTTTGTCTAAGGTTCTCCACACGGAGGAATTTCACTGGAAACGGGCTGTTCTATTTCAACATGGGGAGTCATTTGTTGTCTCTGCAAATTGCCATCGACTTCTGCACTTGGACCAGGCTGTGCAAGGTCCAAACGTGAATGAGATACCATAAACTGAGAACCAAGTGAATCATCTGACTTAGATAACGGACTAAGCAACTGTGCCTGTTCCCGAGGAATCCTCTCAGAGCGATAAACCCTCTGAGGAAGAACAGGTGGTTCAACATATGTCAAAACCATTCCGGAATGGACTCAAGAGTTATGGAGCAATAACAGTACTTGCTGTGGGAAAGCTGTCATGGTGACTGATGTCGGAACCGGCCCTGAAGTTAGAACAGCATTGACAGACACGGAACCATTTCAGGATCCTTATTTTTCCCCCACATTCTTTCAAGGAAAATAGGGATTGCCCTTCTCAGCTGCACCTATTGCTGCCAATAATCTGTTAATCCGTGAGTATCCCATCTCATCAATCTCATATGGCTGTGTGAAACAACAGAATGATCTTTCTTCGAGGTAGATGTGCCGTCAGGGTCACTCTCTTGCTGGACAAAGTCTTAATTTTTCGGTTTATCCTCCCTTAATGATGACTCGGAGTTCACCTTAAGCAAGCTATCCTGCTGATGCATTTCCGTGGAACCTCGCAGCTGATTCACAAGAACGTGAAATGGCATTGGAGTGAGAGTTTGTCCTAAACGAGAGCAAGTTGACTGGTCATGCCCATAGGGCAAGTAGTATTACTTTGTATCTCCATTTTTGCAAAATCTGGCTGTTGTAGCACTGGGGAACAGTTTGACCAGGCATAGGAGAGTCACTCAGAACCGCTGAAGACAGAATTTGTGATGGTGAGACAAGGATTCCAGCCAAAGGAGAAACACTGACTCCAGCTGCATTTACCTCTGTATCGATATTCTGTCCATCTAAATTATTTGTTGAAGAGCTAGCAAAACCATGAAGCACTGAGCTTTTTCTCAACCCAATATCCATTCCATTCACAGCAACTACATGCTGCATCTCAGACTCACCATTTTCATTCCCAATACCCAAGTCAACATCCTCCAAAATATCTCCTGGGGAAAAGGAAAATCCTAAGCCTAAAATGTCCTTTAGTTCCAAGTAACGAGTTGAATTGGAATCACCCAGCTGCATTTCCAACAAAGGTTTCGGAGTATCTACTCGATCACGCATAAATTCAAGCGCGAACTCTTCACCCCGTTTGTATGGAATGATTGAGAAGAGGTTTAGCTACTGAAGTACTTATCTCAAGAGGTCCCACATGAGTGCTCGCAACTCCCAGAGGAAATGACTGAGATGCAGGATGAATGTTTTCCTGGCCAGGCCGCCCTGTGTCATGATAGAGCTGCCCATATGTTATCGGTTTCTCCATAAGACGATCATTTCCCAATGGCACAGCAAACATTCATACCCAATGCGATGCATCGAAATCCAATCATACCCACACTTGCATCATATTTTTAGATTTGATTACAGAGGCATGCCGAGAGATAGTTGGACTTGGAGAGATCCAGGAGCTTCACTCATTTTTTGACACCGCGAAGTACCGTGTAACTGACCAACAGCCTTCGATGCACTTCATGTTGAGCATAGAAAGATCCAAGATTTGGAGAAAAGGACATACCACCGGCAGATTTTCACAGAACAGTGGATGAGACAGGGTGAAGCTAAAGCATAACCACCTGAACGGTGCACAGTGTGCATAAGCACCATCCACATAGATAATAGATATTATTCACCCACTCTATGATTACATAGATTACACACTTGATATTTGAATTGACATCCACCATCTATTCTAAGAAGGTGTGGCCGTTCAAAGTCCACTGAACTTGAGAAATGGAGTTGCTAATCTTTAGTGGCATCGGATCATTTATTGGTAATTTCTTTGGTTTTGGTTTTATAAAAAAATAATTGGAGCAAAAACAAAACAGGGGTTGGTGGAAGAAGCGGGAAAGTAGGTTTTGAAGCGGGCTTTCATGACTCGTTTGCTAGTTCACTTCACATCACTATCATGATCAAAACTTAGCAAGAGTGTAATTGTGAGGGGTCTTGAGGATTCTTGATCTTGGCTTTACCAATTCTAATTGAGACATTTTTTTTTTATAAAACTAATTATAGTACGAGGAAAACCGATGAAGTGGAAACTAAGGAAAGTAATTAGGTGAAACATCTTACTGTTTAGTGTCAAAAATCATATAGACACATCATATTTGATCAAATCAATCACTTCGAAAAAAATAATCTCATTAAGAAGTGTTCTTGAACCATTTCTCAAATGTACTGAATAAAGAAATATTTCGATCTTCGAACGGTAATTACACATGTCCTCCTTCAAAATTAGAAAAATAGAAGTTGTAAGCATTCATTATTTGGTTAGGAAGCCTACTTTACAAAAAAGACAATTTTCAATCACATTTTCTTCGTCACAAATGGTAAACCTCTGCCAAAAACTAGCTTGATACCTGTCCTTTGGATCTGGCGATTTTGACTGGGGATTCAGATAACGCTTGATAGACCAAAATGTTGGGAGAAGTCAATCTGGCTGAAGGCCATTGTTTTGGGGGCGGGACAGTTTGATCGAAGTCGTAGCGAAGTAGAATAGTCACGTTCGGTTCGCACGACGAAATTAGAAGAGGCCACGCTCAGAACAAAAATAAGGTCCCAGACTCAGCCCAGGAATTTAGATATCAAAGTGCAACTCTTCCTACGTTTCTTGCAGACGTGCTTTTTACCTCTTACATGAAAAGCAGCTCGAGTCCGAAAAACAAAAATACTTGCATATGCCTATTGAGAGCATTTGGATTGAATGTTCTAACTACATCCTCGGCAGCATCGTCATCTTTTCCAATGGCGGACATGCATAGCGCCACAAGAGAAATGGTATCATGATCTAGTGACGCTGTATTTCTCTACCGAAACCCAAAAAAAAAAAAAAAAGGTACGCTGAAATAGAAACAGTGACCATAATCTCATGCTGACACTCAAGTCGTTGACAGCGGACAATATTTTGGCCATGACTTCAAGGATTGCACCGATCGTTCGTACAATGGTACCGAATTTCCACTCTCGCTGATAGAATCGATGCCCCTGAAAACTACCGACATTAGTGACGATAGGGCTGATAGATTGATACTATGCCATTATAGTTAAGACAGATTTTACTTCAAAAGTTCCCAAAGGACATTGGTTCAATAATCATAACCACATCGACATGTATAAAACAACAAAAGCTGCCCTCACCACACTGTTTCATCTGTGTTATTGTTCAAACTTCCTAACAAGATTGGAGCAACTAAAATCATTAAACTCGGTGGCCACAAAAAGGGTCAATAGAAAAAAATTTGTTTGAGACATCATTCTCCAAGCAAAAAAAGAAAGAAAGAAAAAAAGCGTAACTTCCAATGTTCTCCATGAACTTTTCTGCAGTATGCACTAAATTCAACCATGCATCATCTCCCTTTGAAAGAACCATCCAAAAAGGTTTCAATGAAACATTTTCAATTTAAGGCTAGCCAACGTAAGATCACCAAAACAAGTTCTGAGATCAACGTACTACCTGAAACTACACTATAACTTAGCAGGTGAAGTAACACTCGTGTTCAAACATCAATCACAATCCAATCAAACACACACTACTTTAGACCAGTCCCACACCATTCAAGTTCAAAATTTTTTTTTTAGTTGGTCATTCTAGTCCCGTTTAATAGGGTGTTTGTTGACACCTGATTTTTAATCATTTTTTTCTATTGCTAAAGTAATAAAAAATCCATAAAAATTCATAAAATTGAAAAATCAACTTTGGGGACCTTAGCCAAGCCTAGGGAACCAATTTTGACCAAAAAACGATTTTTCATATTTTCAGTATTTTTACGTATTTTTTATTTATTTATTTTCGAAAATTAATAGAAAATCCATAAAAATTCATAAAATTGAAAAATCAACTTTGGGAACCTTAGCCAAGCCTAGAGAACGAATTTTGACCAAAAAATAATTTTTCATATTATATATATTTTAATTTTTTTTTAAAAAAAATACAAAAATATTTGAAAATTTTGGAAAAATAACATTTGAGGCCAAAAAATACACAAAGATAGTTAATATTTTTATTTTAAATCTATTTTCATATTGGCCATCGCAAATTCAGAAAAATCCAATTCGAGTCACGTGTTCCTTCACGAGTATAATCTCGAATCGGGCCTAAAAAAATTTAATTTGAGTCAACTTATTTTTAACTTTCACTTTTTATGAGTTGTGACATTGTCTTCTAATATTTTAAATTTTCGTCTTGGCCCAATTATACCCAGAATGACTTAATTTTGCAAAAGGGCTTTAATTAAATTATGCATTATTTTCAGCGATAAGAAATGAGCTTAAATTTGACATGTGGTAAATTTTGGTGTGTCAAAAATTGTGAGGAGATTTGGACTTAAAGAAATATATTTTTTTCAGGGACTGAATTGTAAATACTTAAAATTCAAGGACTAGAGTGCAAATACCTAACTCTTGAAGGATTATTTTACAAATAATAAAAAGAAGAGTTAGTGGATAAATTAGAATAGAGAAGGGAAGATGAAGAAGAGGAGATGAAGAAGAGAAGTTGGAGAAGAATGGATGGAGAAAATAAGATAAGAATAGAGAAGGGAAGATGGAGATGAAGAAGAGTTAGTAGAGAAATTAGAATGGAAGATAAGAATAGAGAAGGGAAGATGGAGATTAAGAAGAGTTAGTGGAGAAATTAGAATGGGAGATAAATATGGAGAAGGGAAGATGAAGATGAAGAAGAGTTAGTGGAGAGATTAGAATGTGAGATAGAGATGGAGAATGGAAGATGAAAATGAAGAAGAGTTAGTGGAGAAATTAGAATGGGAGATAGAGTTAGTGGAAAAATTAGAATGGGAGATAGATGAGTAGGTTATAAAAGGAGGAAGAAGTGAGCTTGAGAAATGATTCTTGAGAGAGAAAATTTGAAGTGTTTGGGAGAATTTTTTGGAGAGAAAATTTTGGATGTTTGAGAGAGTTTTGGGAGATTGAAGAAAATTTTGAGAGAAAGAAAATACCAAAAGAGAGAGAATTTTGAAGATGATGGGAGTTTAAAGCTAGGGGTTATCATCACAAATTCCTTCATCGATCAATATAAATCAAGAGTTCATCCTCGTTAACGAGCAAACAAATTCAAGCTAAGTGTTTTTATTTATTCATTTATTTATGGTTTTACTCGCAAATTAGCACAAATTGTATACACTTTCTCCATCTCCTTTTTCTTCCATATTTTATGTCAGGAGAAGGATATCTCTACGTCAACAGCAAAAATCTCGTCGAGATGCAAAAATCGGCCCAAACAAGCTCCTAAGCTGTCCACCGATTTCTCAACTGATCTGTGACTAAAAGTCCCTCTTAATTCAAAAGAAACTCTCTATATTGGGAACATAGAGAGCGAAAATCAATTATAGAAATCCCTCCCAAAAAAATGGGAGATAAGTACTGTTTCTACTCTTCTGGTTTTAGATGCAGATTAGCACATATTTTGTATACTAACACTTCACTCTATTTTATGTCAGGAAGCCGCAGCTCTATATCAATGGTCAATCCTATGGAAGCACAAAATCGGCTTGGAGGAGTCCTCAAGCGCGCACAAATTTCAAATTGTTGAATCAATTCGTTGTATTTCATTTTAAAAAATTCATACCCCAAAATGGAGAGGACAAAGTCCATCCGCAATTTAAATACCTGCACCATAAATCCCAAAGGGAAGAGCCAAGCCAATGCTTAGCCTCCCATTGGAGGTTTTTACTTATAGTAGTTAAATACCTGCAACTTAAATACCTGCACCTTAAATCCCAAAGGGAAGAGCCAAGCCAATGCTTAGCCTCCCATTTGAGGTTTTTACTTACAGTAGTTAAATACCTGCACCTTAAATCCCAAAGGGAAGAGCCAAGCCAATGCTTAGCCTCCCATTGGAGGTTTTTACTTACAGTAGTTAAATACCTGCAACTTAAATACCTGTACCTTAAATCCCAAAGGGAAGAGCCAAGCCAATGCTTAGCCTCCCATTGGAGGTTTTTACTTACAGTAGTTAAATACCTGCAACTTAAATACCTGTACCTTAAATCCCAAAGGGAAGAGCCAAGCCAATGCTTAGCCTCCCATTGGAGGTTTTTACTTACAGTAGTTTAAATACTTGCAACTTAAATACATGTACCTTAAATCCCAAAGGGAAGAGCCAAGCCAATGCTAGGCCTCCCATTGGAGGTGTTTATTCACTGTCATGTACTTCCTATAATTTAATTTTTGAATCATCAGACCCAAAAGATGAGTAGGTCGTAATACTGCACAGAAGTCGTTAACACACTCCCTCTTTCGGCTTTAGGGAATCTTTAACACTTAAAAAAATATAACAAATAAAAATATATACCATCCATGCATCCTATTTAAAAAGTGAAAACACAAAAGAGAATACCCTACTAGAGCTTTAGGAATAAACCAAGCCTGAGTTGCCGAATTAGGATATCCATGAAATTAAGGTACCGAAAGGGCATTAGTTTTAATTAACTAGTGTAACCAAGTCCCCGAGCTCATAATCTCTGGTTCGCAGGAATAAATTAGTTCTCCCGCTAATTTATTTAGGTTTCTAATCGACCTACCAAGAACGATTAGTGGCGACTCCAAATTTCAAAATCATTTAAACAAAAACCAAAGTTGCGATTCGGTAGGGCTTGGGAGGGTCCGCATTAGGTTAGTCAAATCTAATTAACCTAATAATCCGTTAACCCTTTTAAAATTTAAAAAATTTTTTAGAGGGTCGCGACAGACTGGCGACTCCACTGGGGATAGAGATTTTTAAATTTTCGAAAAAAGATACCAATTGGAATACTTAAATTTTTTCGAAATTTTAAAAGTCTTAGTGGACTTAGGCCAATGAAAATTTCATGCATATCTCGCTTCTGGCGATATTGTTTGGGACTCATTCTATAGGTGTTATATGTTTTTGCAGGATGGGAGTTATAAGGGGCGGAATGTTTGGCTAACCCCTTTGTTTTGCAGGCTCGGTGTTGGGTTTATTTGTTTAATTTCGCACATTTTTAGAAGCGCTGTTTTGATATCAATTGTTGTGCATGTCTTGCATACTCTGAGGATCACGACACCTGCACACACAAGCGTCTAAACCCAAGTCGCGAAATTCTTCCTAGAAAACCATAGATAGGGATCGAATATGCAAAGCTCTTGCGTCGATTGCGCTCGGGTTGACCATATTTTATTCCGCTCATTATCTGAATTGACAATTCTTCCCATTGTGATTTGATTGCGCGGAGGGTAAGTTTGTCAATTCAGATAGTGGGAGCCTTTTTAGGTCGATACCTTGTCTCTCCTTCTTTTATTTTCTAGAGTCCACTCCTCACTTGAGTCATGCGCATGACTATGTGATTTGCATTTCTCCAAGGTAAAAGTAAGTTCTCTAATTTTATCTTGTATTTATTTTCGGTCGATCCATGCTAGGTGTTAGTCAGTTATTGAGCTTGATATTACGACCATTCTTTTTAAGAGAAAATAAAAATTAAATTTGTCCCTCATTTCTTTTAATTTTTTTTTTGAAAAAATGATGTAAAAAAATCCCTTCATGGGAATTTTATTAACCAATAAGGGATTTTTGTCATATTTTTATTGCTTCAATAAAAATGAAATTTTCCTGAAAAAATTTTCCTCTGAAAATTTCAATAAAAAGAAAAATTCCTTAAAAAAAAACTCTAGTAGACATCAAGTGATTTTATCACATTTTTCAAATTATAAAAACTTGCAAGAAAATTCTTCTCGAGAAATTCGCTCATGTTTTTCTAAGAAAATTTTCTCTAAATAAAATTAGACTAATTGACCAATAAGAGATTTTTGTCATGTTTTTTTCTCTCCAATAAAAATGAAATTTTCCCGACAAATTTTCCTCTGAAAATTTATTTCGATAAAAAGAAAAATTCCTTTAAAAAAAACATCAAGTGATTTTATCACATTCTTTCAAATTATAAAAACTTGCAACAAAAATTCTTTTCGAGAAATTCGCTCATGTTTTTCTAAGAAAAGTTTCTCTAAATAAAATTAGACTAATGTGTCGGGGGAATTTTGTTAACCAATAAAGGATTTCTGTCATGTCTTTCCTGCTCTAATAAAAATAAAATTTTCCTAATAAATATACCTCTGAAAATTTATTTTGATAGAAAATTCCTTCAGAAAATTTGATCAAGAGATTTTATCACACTTTCCAAGTTATGAAAATCTCAAGAAAATTAGTTTTTGAAAAATCCACATGTGACCTCCTAAGAAAATTTCATTTGATTTCTCAACAAAATGGAAGAATAAAATTAGACTAATGTAGGAATCATGGGCCGACCTTTCTTGCGTCATGTACTAATTATATCATTTACTTTTGTAGGAAATCCCAGGTATCCCAGGCGGGGGTAAAGTTTGGTTCAATAATGCACACCACGAATTATTTTTAAAAGTACGAAAAGACAGGAAATTGCTGATTTCTTAATCCTGGGGGCAAGTGAGGAGGTCGATCCTTTCGAACTCAGACATGTGTCAGTTAATGAACACGTACGGGCCGTATATTCTGATATGACAGTGGATTTACACCGATTAAACACTGGGGCATATTTAATGTATTGCAGAGGATCCCACGTCTTTTGAAAGACAATAAGGATTATATAATCAGGACCCATGAAACAAGTATCTTAACCAAATTAAATCAACTAAAGACCGGTCTTAAAATTTCCTCGGATCCGAAACACGCGGAGGGTTTTTAGAGGACCGAGGTTATATTAATGAACGTGGCCCACAGGAATTTCTCCCGACGCTACAGGCGACCGACACGAGCAAGTAGACGCCGAAAGAAACAAAATATGGATAAAAGTGGGCATACAACAGGTGGCTGGATTTATTACCAGCGCACTGATCGAGTTGTCATAGCGTTATTGTTCGTGATCTCAAGATGGATAGTGGGGGCCACCGCCGAACCCTTCATCAATGTTCTCGATATCATCGTCTGGAGCAATTAAACAAGAACATCAAGAAGAACATTAAACCTCGACATCTTCTGTACCTCAAATCGTTCTGTTATGCTATGCGGAAGAAACGATAGTAGGAAAATTTAAAACAAAAAAACAAACAAAACACGTGAAGCTTTTCTTTCATTCCATTCATCAAAGAGTATTACAACAACTCACTGGGGAGGAAAGGTAAAGCCAAACTGGGCCCTGATAACCATTACGAAAGAGCTCAACTGACTCTCCAAACAGTTGATGCTCTGGATGCACCGGGCGCTCTCGGGATCAAGTTCCGCGAGCCTAAAGAAGAGGCGATCGCACTTCTCTTTAACCTGGGCCATAGTGGCCTCGTAATGCTCAACGGCAAACTCCAGGTCCGGAATCGCTGCCCTCTCGAAAGCAATGTCTGCGGTAATGTCATCAAGTCTCTCCTGCAGCCAACCGCATTTGCACCTCATCACAATATTGCCTGGCTCCTGTTCGGCGTAAGTTCGGACCAAGGCCAGACGGTCCACCAACTTTCCCCTCTCACGAACCAGCCACGAAAGCTGATCGTTGGCAAACTTGAGGGCCTTTTTGTGATTATCAGCCACAAACGTAACTGTTGCCAGACGCTCGTGCCGGTCTCGGTAACGGGCTTTCACGACGGCGGTCACAAGGACCGTCTCATAAGCGCGGTTATAGGCAGCTAGAAAATTGATGAAGAGGGTCGAGAAGTTCCGATACTCCTTTCCCAGTTGGGTACCCTCAACAGAAGCAGCGTCTAGGGTCCTGAATAAACCGAGGATTTCAGCTTCAACGGTAGAGTTTTGGGCTATATGAGCGTAACCTCTACCAAGAAGATTGTAGAGTCTCTCCCACCCAGCCAGGACTTCGGCGGAGAAAGTATGGTTAGGAGAATTGGCCATTTTTGAAAGCAGATCACGAAAGAAAGGAGGAGAGAGGCGAGGCAGATGATCGGAATGCGAAGGCGATAATCTACTTCAGTTTAAATACTAATTTCAAAGGGGCGGTCCTTATTGGTCGAGTTTTTTTTCTATCTACCATTCTCTGTCAGCAACACCCCCACTGGCTCAAATTCTAGTCAAGCAGCAACCTCAAGCTGAGCAGACCCGACGTCTCTGCAGAAAAGTTGGACGGGCCGCCACCACTTTGAAAAAGAAAGAATAAAAAACGAGCTGAGTGGGAGACAAAGAAATTTTCGACAGAAAAGGAGATACGACTCGTCTTTATTGGAGGACCCGCCAGTAAATCGACGGTGGAGATCTTGACAAGGGCCCTCTACCATGAAAAGAAAAAACGAAGACGAACTGAGCGAGAAACAAGGATTTCCCCTTTGATCAAAAGCTGAATATCAGATTTTCTCCCTCGAAAAATCTAATAGCACTGCCCGTGAAGAGGGAAGTCGTTGCTATTGCTAGAGAGAGAACTTGTCCTCATTTGATAGTGAGAGTTCATTCGCAAGAACTCGCAGGAGAAAGATAGAGAGGAAGGAGTTCTCGTGGGAGAGGAATTCAAAACCTTCACCATCAAAGCATCGGCTTTCAAAGCCTGTTACGAGAAACCATCGACGATCCCGTGATCCCTCAAGTCCAAGAAGACATCCTGAGGCGGTCTCGAGTCGGCAGTCCTAGATCCAGAAATATGTCGAGCATTAAGGAAACGGGCGCATGTTCAACCCTGGTTGAAACTAATAAAGTTCCTTACCCTGAGGGTCTACTGGTCATGGCCATTGACGGTAATCCAGTCTCTCTGTCAATCCTTGTTACCGTATTGAGAAAATGCTGGTATAAGGTTGTAGCTCAAGCAAAGGCGACAGAGGCCTTAGAGATATTAAGGAGGAGTGGTGACCAGTTTGATATCGTCCTCACCGCCATGGTAGGGATTGACATGGATGTTTTCACTCTCTTGGAAGTCATCAATTCTAAATTAAACATGCCAGTCCTCGTAATATCGGCAAGCGATGATCAGCAAGCCATAATGAAGGCTGTCTTAAATGGGGCCCAAGACGTCGTAGCGAAACCAGTTAGGGTTCAGATGCTTCAAAACATATGGCAGCACGTGGTAAGGAAGCAATTGCACGACCATGAGAACAAGCATCAAGCCTTCAATTTTGTTCCAAGCAATTGGAGAAAGAAGATGAGTTGGTCTCCCGAGCTGCATCGTATGTTTGTTAATACAGTTCAACAGGTAGGAATCGATTCGGCACGGCCGCAACATATACTTGAAATTATGAACGTAGAGGGACTCACTAAAGCAAATGTTTCGAGTCATCTTCAGAAGTACAGAAAAAGGGTGAGAGAACACAATGCAGCTCAGAATCAAGAAAACCAAGGCGGGACTGATCCAAGCCTGAACGTCGAGTCTCCTCGCCACCATAAGTTCCCCAGGTTAGCATGGGGCGAGCCACTTCCCATCATCAACCAAGCTAGTAACCATGCCATCAATCCCCCAGGCGTTAATCAAAGTATCCCCCAGAATCACCCTAATACTCTTCAAGAGTATAGACCGCATGAGCAGTGTATTCAGATTCCTTGGTTTGAGCACCAACCTGTGGCTAGAACTCATCCCATGATCAGCGCGCCTGCGCAGCCAGAGAATCAGACAAGAAGTTATCCTGAGCACTTCCACTTCTCTAATCCTCGAATGGAAGGAGTTTTTGGCAGCAGGACAGTTGGTGATCCCCACACTTTCTCGAGTAATGATGAAGACTCCAGCACGAGAAGTCAAATTGCTCATGGCGAGGACAGAATGAGAAATCTACCGCCAGCATTTGCCAACAACAATGCCCAATTCGAGCATCAGTTGCTGGAAGGTTCAAGAGATTACCCAGATGATGAGCTTACTGCCCTGGTCAACCAGTTTAGGGTTGACAGACGTCCCAAGCCGCGATCAGGAGCCAGTGAGTAGGGACTCTCAAACATCGGTTATCCACACCCGAACCAACACGAGACTAGCTGATTATCGAAGAGCCACAGGAAAGGCAGAACTGACCTTGAATAAGTGCACCTTTCATTTCATGCTTAATTCCCCTGCGTATGATATTTTCCAGCTTTCTAGGTGTCTCGATTTAATTCAAGGACAAGGGGGCAATTTATTTATCCGGTCGAATGCATGAATCCCTTTTTATGCTAGATTTAGGGCGGATTAATTTGTGGCAACGTCGCTGACTGCCATAATGAGAAATGTTGAATGGCTCACGTAGGGAAATTTCAAGTGAAATGCCCAGGCGAGCTCGAAGACGGGTAATTGTGTGTCATTCCAATTTACTCTTAATCGTTGCAAAATGCTAAATTGGATTTGTTCCATTCTCACCCAGGGAATCGCAAAGTGCCTCAAGAGTGTCGCAAAATGAAATGACCCAATGGAACGCGATAGGACTCATTTGCCTCGAAGGTAACCTTCAAATTAAGGGAGCCCTCCGGTCCACGGACCCGATGGCATAGAAAATGATGATGGTCCAAGGCAACCCGAAAGAAAATAAGGCCCAACTAAGCAAAGCACATATGTGGCAAGCTCAAAGTGAAGGGCAACTCGGGACATACAATTCAATCCAATCCAAATGAAGGAACTTCCTCAATTCAAATTCAATGGAAGTATACACAAGGGTAAAACAGTATCGTTCCAATTTTTCTAGAATATGAAAAACATATACTGCCGCATTCTCTTTCATTTTTGCAGGGGAAATCTCTACTGGCCAGATTTTCCTGTCTACCATTCCCTATCAGTATCACCTCCGCTACTCGTCTCCAATCTCGAGCCAAGCAAATCCGACGTCTCTACGGAAAAGTTGGACGGGACGCCACTACTTTGAAAAAGAAAGGATAAAAAATAAGCTGAGTGGGAGACAAAGACATTTACGGCAGAAAAGAGATACGACTCGTCTTTATTGAAGAACTCGCCAGCAAATTGACGGTGGAGACAGCAACAAGGGGCCTCCTTCCACGGAAAGATGGAAGGAGACGAGCTGGGCGAGAGATACGATGAAAAGAAAATCGAGAAAGCCAGAACACTCGAGAGAGGCAATACAGTTGCTAAACCCACGTCTAATTTTAAAGGAGACATCTTCTTGATAATTCTCATTCGTGCTCGAAAGAGAGACTCTTAAAGCATACGCAGTCTCCCAGAAAAATCCAGAGAGTGAAAATACAAGAAGAGATATCAAACTTTGAGAAATCGTTAACCAAATCGAAGATGTCTCAACCCAACACACTTGAAAGTTATCGTTACTTGCTGAATATGGGAGAGGAAGAGTTCGAAGCCATATTTGGGATCGAGCCTATGGAGCCCGGCCCTTCCACCGATGACGTCCAAGAGCCTGATGAGGACAAGGACAACAACGGTAAGGGTCAAAAGAAGCGTTACCGTCGACATACTGAGGAGCAAGTACGAAAGCTTGAAGATTTCTTCAGAACGTGTCCTATGCCAGACGGAAAACAGAAAATGGAACTAAGTCAGGAGCTAGGACTTGAACCTTCACAAATCAAGTTCTGGTTTCAAAATAGGCGAACCCGAATGAAGACTCGTCATGAGCACAACGAAGCCGAGTTTCTAAGAGTTGAAAATGAAAACCTCCGAACGGAGAACAAGATATATAAAGAGGCTTTTGACTCCGCCACCTGCCCCAACTGCAATACTCTCCTCACCCTCGATGAAATGCATTATCTGAGGATCGAGAATGCACGTTTAAGAAGTGAGTTAGATCAGTTCATAGCAGGATCAAGTTCTGTTGGAGCAAGGTACGAAAAAATTGAGACTATGGGGCCAGCATGGATGCCTTCTGAGGAGGAAGAGAGGTATCACTACCAGGCAAGTGGCATTGACGACGAACTCGCCGCCATGATCAGGCAATTTGATGCTAATGAAGCACTAGGGTTTTAATGTGCATACGGATCCTGTATTTTAAAACTAGTGATCACGGGACCTGCAACACGGCCGACACGTACCTGATCCAGAACAACGCTAGCTGATCGCTCAAGAGCCTACAAAGGGAAGAAGATCAAACCTAGACGAATACGTCTACTTAGTTTCATCGAACGTTCTCGCCTTTTATCGATGTCCAAAATTAATGCACAAGCTAGAAGTAATCATTTCCCTTTCCCCCTATTAAATGCTCGAAGCCGTTAACCGCACCAAACTCGAAAAAATTAATATCGAGAAGAAATCCGCGTAAATCTGAAGGGTAAATCCGTATCGTTCCAAATTACCCTCGAACTACCCAGGTTTTAAATTTAATCCTTTCTATTTTCAGGAGTTTGCAAATCGACCCAAGAATGCAATCATACCCAAATACAAGTTGAACAAAATTTGGGGCAAATCAACTCATGGATATTACCACAGAGTGGACAGCTTCAGATAAAGCAAAATGCGAACGAGGGACCCGAACAATCTCAGACATGGGTAATTCTGTATCGTTCTAATTTGCTCATAATCATCGCAAGTCCTGAATTGTTTTATTCCATTCTTAACAGGGATTGCAAATTACCTCGAGAAATATTGTAACATGGCCCAAGTTGATACAACAGGGCCACGTTATCCCCAAGGATTAACCTTTGAAAAGAAAGCCCCATGGACACCTACGGTCCAATGGACCGAATGGTATGGGGGATGACAGTAGGCCCGAAATATCCCGAGTTCGATCCCCAAGGGTGGGGAATGTTGTATGTATTATAAATAAATGAAACAACTTTTTGTGCATTTTTTTTTACAAACAGGAATACTCGACGAGTAATATCAAAGTCAGTATTTTACCATAGTCTTCCCATAATGGTGAGGCGCCCAACAAAAGTCGAGGAAAATTCAATCCAACAAAACTGGTAAAAGACTCGTGCAAGACATTCAAGATGAAGGGTAAATCAGTATCGTTTTCAATTTATCCCTTTTAATACTGGCTGATATGTCTCTTTTTCTTTTTACAGGAAATATTTACACTAACATTTAACATGTTGAAGGAGACAAATCCAAAAGAAAATTATGATCATCTGACAAGATCTATTCTGGTGAAAAACGGGGCAAATTGATCACAAGCTCTGAAGCGAAAAAGCAAATATGTCTTCCTTATCTCGTTTGATTTCAAGAATAATTTCTCTGCTTTTTACAGGGGCATTCAACCGCTAAACCGTGGCGGTCGCTGTCATTAAACAAACCGAAATGCTCCCTCACCCATATGCTTCATCACGTAGAGACAAAGTTTGAGACGAACCACCCCTCGACATAAGGAGTAGGCTTCCCAATTTGTTCGGTTCGCCCACATACCAGGGGAAATTCAAATCCACCCATATTTGCACATTATATAAACACACGTAATGCTAAAAAATTGTCACATCTGCATTGTGCTTACACAGTTCATGAATTATGTATGACTATTCCGTGTGTTTAACTTACCAACTCCAACTTAGAGCATAAACTGCACAGGAGACATCAAATGTGCAGAATGGGGCATGACAGGATGAGGACAGGCAAACCAAGTCCTTCTTACAGGCAAACTAAGTCCTTCTTACAGGCAAAACAAGTCCTTCTTACAGGCACAAAGTCCTTCTTACAGGCAAATCAAGTCCTTCTTACAGGCAAAATAAGTCCTTCTTACAGGCAAAACAAGTCCTTCTTACAGGCAAATCAAGTCCTTCTTACAGGCATAAAGTCCTTCTTATAGGCAAACCAAGTTCTTCTTACAGGCACCAAGTCCTTCTTATAGGCATAAAGTCCTTCTTACAGGCAAACCAAGTCCTTCTTACAGGCAAACCAAGTCCTTCTTATAGGCACCAAGTCCTTCTTATAGGCAAACTAAGTCCTTCTTACAGGCAAACCAAGTCCTTCTTACAGGCACAAAGTCCTTCTTACAGGCAAATCAAGTCCTTCTTACAGGCACAAAGTCCTTCTTACAGGCATAAAGTCCTTCTTATAGGCAAATCAAGTCCTTCTTACAGGCAAACAAAGTCCTTCTTACAGGCAAATCAAGTCATTCTTACAGGCACAAAGTCCTTCTTACAGGCAAAGTAAGTCCTTCTTACAGGCAAAACAAAGTCCTTCTTACAGGCAAACAAAGTCCTTCTTACAGGCAAAGCAAATCCTTCTTACAGGCACAAAGTTCTTCTTATAGGCAAAGCACCAAGTCCTTTTTACTGGCACCAAGTCCTTTCTACAGGCACCAAGTCCTTCTTACAGGTATCTCCATGTGGTGACCTACCATACGGGTCAAATCTCAATGAAAATTTAATCAGTAGAATCCTTTTATTAGGAATCTACCATGGTACGACCCACCATACGGGTCAAATGGTATGACCCACCATACGGGTCAAATTTTAATTCCATTTTTAATCGGTAGAATCCTTTTATTAGGAATCTACCATGGGTTGATCCACAATACGGGTTCAAGTTCAACCACCCTAAAGTTTTTTTATATAACGAATCCTTAGGTTCTCATTTCATTTTCAGTGGAACAATCATGTCACGACTCTTTTTATTTCCTTGTATTGAGTCGATAAGAATCCAGGTGTCATCTCGTCTTTGAAATGAACCTCTACCGAGCTTCCTTTCAAAGAGGGGCATCTGTTGACACCTGATCTTTAATCATTTTTTCTATTACTAAAGTAATAAAAAATCCATAAAAATTCATAAAATTGAAAAATCAACTTTGGGGACCTTAGCCAAGCCTAGGGAACCAATTTTGACCAAAAAACGATTTTTCATATTTTCAGTATTTTTACGTATTTTTTATTTATTTATTTTCGAAAATTAATAGAAAATCCATAAAAATTCATAAAATTGAAAAATCAACTTTGGGAACCTTAGCCAAGCCTAGGGAACGAATTTTGACCAAAAAATAATTTTTCATATTATATATATTTTAATTTTTTAAAAAAAAAAATACAAAAATATTTGAAAATTTTGGAAAAATAACATTTGAGGCCAAAAAATACACAAAGATAGTTAATATTTTTATTTTAAATCTATTTTCATATTGGCCATCGCAAATTCAGAAAAATCCAATTCAAGTCACGTGTTCCTTCACGAGTATAATCTCGAATCGGGCCTAAAAAAATTTAATTTGAGTCAACTTATTTTTAACTTTCACTTTTTATGAGTTGTGACATTGTCTTCTAATATTTTAAATTTTCGTCTTGGCCCAATTATACCCAGAATGACTTAATTTTGCAAAAGGGCTTTAATTAAATTATGCATTATTTTCAGCGACAAGAAATGAGCTTAAATTTGACATGTGGTAAATTTTGGTGTGTCAAAAATTGTGAGGAGATTTGGACTTAAAGAAATATATTTTTTTCAGGGACTGAATTGTAAATACTTAAAATTCAAGGACTAGAGTGCAAATACCTAACTCTTGAAGGATTATTTTACAAATAATAAAAAGAAGAGTTAGTGGATAAATTAGAATAGAGAAGGGAAGATGAAGAAGAGGAGATGAAGAAGAGAAGTTGGAGAAGAATGGATGGAGAAAATAAGATAAGAATAGAGAAGGGAAGATGGAGATGAAGAAGAGTTAGTAGAGAAATTAGAATGGAAGATAAGAATAAAGAAGGGAAGATGGAGATTAAGAAGAGTTAGTGGAGAAATTAGAATGGGAGATAAATATGGAGAAGGGAAGATGAAGATGAAGAAGAGTTAGTGGAGAGATTAGAATGTGAGATAGAGATGGAGAATGGAAGATGAAAATGAAGAAGAGTTAGTGGAGAAATTAGAATGGGAGATAGAGTTAGTGGAAAAATTAGAATGGGAGATAGATGAGTAGGTTATAAAAGGAGGAAGAAGTGAGCTTGAGAAAGGATTCTTGAGAGAGAAAATTTGAAGTGTTTGGGAGAATTTTTTGGAGAGAAAATTTTGGATGTTTGAGAGAGTTTTGGGAGATTGAAGAAAATTTTGAGAGAAAGAAAATACCAAAAGAGAGAGAATTTTGAAGATGATGGGAGTTTAAAGCTAGGGGTTATCATCACAAATTCCTTCATCGATCAATATAAATCAAGAGTTCATTCTCGTCAACGAGCAAACAAATTCAAGCTAAGTGTTTTTATTTATTCATTTATTTATGGTTTTACTCGCAAATTAGCACAAATTGTATACACTTTCTCCATCTCCTTTTTCTTCCATATTTTATGTCAGGAGAAGGATATCTCTACGTCAACAGCAAAAATCTCGTCGAGATGCAAAAATCGGCCCAGACAAGCTCCTAAGCTGTCCACCGATTTCTCAACTGATCTGTGACTAAAAGTCCCTCTTAATTCAAAAGAAACTCTCTATATTGGGAACATAGAGAGCGAAAATCAATTATAGAAATCCCTCCCAAAAAAATGGGAGATAAGTACTGTTTCTACTCTTCTGGTTTTAGATGCAGATTAGCACATATTTTGTATACTAACACTTCACTCTATTTTATGTCAGGAAGCCGCAGCTCTATATCAATGGTCAATCCTATGGAAGCACAAAATCGGCTTGGAGGAGTCCTCAAGCGCGCACAAATTTCAAATTGTTGAATCAATTCGTTGTATTTCATTTTAAAAAATTCATACCCCAAAATGGAGAGGACAAAGTCCATCCGCAATTTAAATACCTGCACCATAAATCCAAAAGGGAAGAGCCAAGCCAATACTTAGTCTCCCATTGGAGGTTTTTACTTATAGTAGTTAAATACCTGCAACTTAAATACCTGCACCTTAAATCCCAAAGGGAAGAGCCAAGCCAATGCTTAGCCTCCCATTGGAGGTTTTTACTTACAGTAGTTAAATACCTGCACCTTAAATCCCAAAGGGAAGAGCCAAGCCAATGCTTAGCCTCCCATTGGAGGTTTTTACTTACAGTAGTTAAATACCTGCAACTTAAATACCTGTACCTTAAATCCCAAAGGGAAGAGCTAAGCCAATGCTTAGCCTCCCATTGGAGGTTTTTACTTACAGTAGTTAAATACCTGTACCTTAAATCCCAAAGGGAAGAGCCAAGCCAATGCTTAGCCTCCCATTGAAGGTTTTTACTTACAGTAGTTTAAATACTTGCAACTTAAATACATGTACCTTAAATCCCAAAGGGAAGAGCCAAGCCAATGCTAGGCCTCCCATTGGAGGTGTTTATTCACTGTCATGTACTTCCTATAATTTAATTTTTGAATCATCAGACCCAAAAGATGAGTAGGTCGTAATACTGCACAGAAGTCGTTAACACACTCCCTCTTTCGGCTTTAGGGAATCTTTAACACTTAAAAAAATATAACAAATAAAAATATATACCATCCATGCATCCTATTTAAAAAGTGAAAACACAAAAGAGAATACCCTACTAGAGCTTTAGGAATAAACCAAGCCTGAGTTGCCGGATTAGGATATCCATGAAATTAAGGTACCGAAAGGGCATTAGTTTTAATTAACTAGTGTAACCAAGTCCCCGAGCTCATAATCTCTGGTTCGCAGGAATAAATTAGTTCTCCCGCTAATTTATTTAGGTTTCTAATCGACCTACCAAGAACGATTAGTGGCGACTCCAAATTTCAAAATCATTTAAACAAAAACCAAAGTTGCGATTCGGTAGGGCTTGGGAGGGTCCGCATTAGGTTAGTCAAATCTAATTAACCTAATAATCTGTTAACCCCTTTTAAAATTTAAAAAAAATTTTTTAGAGAGTCGCGACAGTGTTTATTCTTTTCTTTATGAAACCATCTATAGTATTCACCATAAAGTACCTGTTCAGCATCTAATAAAAGCAATCATTTGTTTCAACTATTTTTTTTTCCTCATTTTTGCTATGTCGTCCTGCTATATTAATTTCTTTCTATGAAGGTCAGATCCCAAGGAAATTTAATGAGTCGTCACCAACCATTTCTTCAACGATGTAATAGCCTTTCCTTCATCGTCACTAATCTAGAACGTGGGTTTGATGAAATGGAACAGAAATGGGAAATCCAGTAGCTGAATTCCCCTTCCCGGCATAAAGGGAAAGGTGCAACCTCATTATTTAGCAATTTCCCCCAGTCTGAAACATATTTCAAACATGCTATGCTACCCAGGACATTGGTACAGTGATAGGGCACTGTAACCACATTTTCGTTTATTCAAAAGTTCAATTGGCGCCTAAAAACTTACTAGAAGAAACCACTTTCGAGATGACCAAGAATGAGAGAATAATCTTAATCTGATGAAGTATCTATCGGCAATGTTAAGGTAGATTTCTGGCTTTGAAATAGAATCCATCGCAATCACTTTTAAAGTCAAACATAATTTTTTTTTTATAAAAAAAATAGAGAAGAAGAAAAAGAAAAAGACGGAATGAGAAAGGTCAGCAGAAAAAGCACCTTTTATGGCTCTTATTAGTCTATTTAGCCGCATCAGTGGGATCGGCAGTTTTGACTTCTATTGGGCATTGAGACACATAAAGTTTCACCTGCAAGAAACAAATGGCAGTTTAATATTGACAAGGCATGGCGACTTTGTTTGAAGACACTCAGAATAGAAATGCACGTCACTCGCTTTATTTGTTGACTCCGGGATGCTGGGATGTTCGGAGGAGGGGTATGGGAAGGATAGAGGAACCAATGAGCTTTAGGGGTACCTTGGAGTCGGTCAAATCAGGAACTACACAGTTTGGTAGTTTCTCCTGCATCACGACATATCCACCTGCAATAAAATGGTATTTGGAATGGTTTAACTTGTGCGTAAGATACCAACCGCACATTAAGCACAATGTTCATGCCGAAAGAAACAGTTAGCAGACGGACAGGGGGCAATCTATAAACAAAGGATACTCATTTTCTTTTTCCTTCTTCATAGCAAGGATGTGCGCTGTGATAAGAAGAAGGCCTATCGCCTGAAATAAGAGCGACCGCACTATGATCATACTTCCAGTACGTAAATAAGGGATACCACCTAAGGACCATGAACCTATATCTTCCACATCTCTTCGACTTCATGTCTTCCATAACATGACATAATAATACATACTAAGAATGGTAATCCATAATAAACATGTTATCTTAACAACAGCACTTTAGGTTCAAAGGAGGAGCAAAAATTCCATTATATACTTTTAGCGTCCTGGGGCCCTACAACATAGAGCAAAAGGAAAGAAAAGTATACAAACCTTTGCATGTGTGAAAACCAGTTGGGATGCAATTTTTGTCCTTGTAGAAATTTCTTGGAGCACGTTTTGAAGAAAGAATATCGAGCGATGATGTACGCTTCCTCCTAAATGCCCTTCCCAACCCTAGTATCAATCCCAATGGCATTTTTCTCTCTTTGCAGTGAAGGGTAACCTGGAATTCAATATGAGCCTAGGACATGAAATCAACTCTATGACCTCAACTATCTGCCCAGACAGTGTTTTGCCATAAGTCATCATAACACCATATGGTCGTACAAAGAAAAATCTTAAGCAGCACATTGTAGACTGTTGAATGGCTTAGATAATTAACATTCAAAGAATAAGCTAAGAAGAATGAAAAGGAAAAAAAATTAAGGTTCAATCACATATTATCCAAATCCTCGGCACTTCAAAAAAAAGAGTAGCTAAATGGACATTTTGCTGGCCAAACAAAAAACAGAATATTTTCAAAAACCACATTGTGATTAATTTCAATGACATTTGTCAAAAGCTAGAGAGACAAATCCCTCTCTCTCTCTCTCTCTCTCTCTCTCTCTCTCTCTCTCTCTCTCTCTCTCTCTCTCTTAAATATCACTAGCGGCTTCAGAAATATCCCCAGAAGTGGCGAGCAAGAGTAGTTTAAAGAAAAAGTCGACTAACCAGTTCACTCAAATAAAAAATGTCAATATTAACTTCCTCAAGATTATTCTCTTAAATGCCTGAAAAAAACCAAGCAAGCCCGAGAAAGCCAAACAAAACACAAAATTCATAACCACACATGGTGTTTAACAGGACCTTGTACAGCTATGTTTGAATTTCCAATTACAAGAATGCAATCATGATAGAACCAAGTAGAGCTAAGCTGGTGCAGTGCTACAGCCATAGCGAGAGACAGTCATAACAACTTCGCAAATTGGACTCATCTTAATTCCTCAAGTAGGCACATTCTGCGGCAATCAACGATCCCATTTTCAGGATTCCATTATAGATGGGATTCCTTCGGTTGTGATCTCATGGAGATGGATCTTAGAGGGTCTTATTAACTATCAGTAAATTCAACATTACGGAGGTCCAATTTTCAATCTTATGCTGAAGCCTGAATACATTTCATCATCAAGCAACTTTAGAGGCCAACGGAGGGTCCAACATCTTCCATTCGGAAGCAATTACACGGAAGTACCCCAGCTCTTTTAAACGATGAGTTCATGTACTAAAACATCAGTAATTTAAGATTTATAACTGCTGATAGCCACGACGAACAAGAACTGGGCTCAGCCTATCCACAACCATTCATCAATATCAATTATCAACCACATTCACAAATTCCTATCCATCCACCATTCGTTCATTTCTTTACATCTAGAATACACTAAAATGTCAGTAGTATAAGATTTCTACCTCAGACAATTTTGGTCGACCTACATTTGCCGCGATTCAATCTGTTCAACTAGGGTAAGCGGTTCCTGGTCCGGTCCGGTCCCAACCAGTCCAATGGAACTGGTAATTAATTGTAAATTTTCATTTTGTCCCATACAAACAGATTGATTTAGATGTTCACAATAAGCTAGCGCCGACCCAAAACAGATTGTTTTTTAGATTGTCCAAAAGATGCCGCGATACTCTTGCTGATTTAAATGCACACGCAAAGGAAGGAGCTTAAAGTTTTGCCAGTGAGAAGCAGATGACACTCTTCCATGGAATATCTACCAAAAAAACTTAACTAGGTTCTCTGACACAGTATTTCACAGCTTTAGTTGCTCTAAAGCAGGCAACATTTTGGCCCAAAAGAAACGGCTTCACTGAGACATTTCAACAAACGTTTTGTAACTCAAATATACATGAGCAATATTCGGCTTCATCTTCACAGAAAGATGGGTGTATTCTAACTACAAGGCCTATCAACTTTCGTAACTTTCTTGAGAAGACTACATCAGATCTACGCTCCGAGCCATCTATGACTTAGGTTCTCACAGACAATTCAAAAGATGCGCTGATAGAACCACCAGTCCAACCTGCATGGTTGCATAAATCCAGACGAAACCTGCCTACCAAGAACGGGGCAAAATAGGGACCATGACATTAACTAGTCAAGGAAGAGTTTCGCGGTCAGGGTTGCTGGTCAAGCACGCGCGAGAAGGGTCTGAAAAGTGTCGCCGCCGGTGAGGATAGGCGCCGACGATGGAACCTCCAGTAACGGGTAACGAATGCAGGCCACACAAGATCGCTAATCCCTGTCCAACTAAATCTGCCAAAATTCAAATCCTAGCATTTCCACATAGCCCGTGAAGCACGGATTAGTTGATTCTGGTCACAATTTTGGAAGAGCATTTCACTTCAAAACATTACTTAAAGTCTTAAATTACCAACCCTTTACTTTTACATGTATCTATGATCCAGTGACTTTTCTTTTTTCCTTCTTCACAACTAAAGACAGCCATAGGGACGTGGTGAACTTTATAGCGTGAGACATGCAAGACCTTGCGAGAAGAGCATGGATTTTTGGAAAATTGAGGTGGAACGGCTTCCTCTGTCCAATTCAAGATTTCAAGGCATGAATGGTAGGCTCCGGATTTCAAAAATTAGGAAATCTGTTCCATCGAGTAGGTTTTAAGTAGGTGAAACTTGAAACTTGTAATATAACCTGTGACAAGTTTTGGTGTATTTGACCCTGAAATAGATTTCGGGTTCTAAGACATGCAGGGTAAAATCTAGATTCCAAAGAATGAAAAATCTCTTTTGATGGTAGATTTCAGGTTCCATATGAAACTTATACGGGACCAAGAACTGCTCATCCCCCTCCTTTTTTTTGGCATTGATTTTTTAAGGCGATTTTCGGGTCACAATCGAACACAGTTTACGCGCTCTCGATCGATTGCTCTCCCTGCGAACACACACTCTCTCTTCGCGGAATGAATTTTAGATGAAAATCGCCGATGTAAATGCCTCTACGCTCGAGTGGACATAAACTTAGTCAATCGCAAAGGTTGGTCATTAAGCCTCATGCGAGCCCCATGTAACTGGATGGTCGTGATTGCACCCGGTCCATCAAGACTCTATCGGGTCTTTCATTGATTTTCGAGCGCATACCGATTTTTATTATTATTATTATTATTTACGCAATGGAGTCCATGTTTGCATCACCGGTGAAAATGTATCTCTTGGACCAAGTGACAGTGATTACTAAGATGAGGGTCAACTGACCGGCATGTGCTGATGATGAATGATTCTGTTGACAATGTTTTGACGTCGAAAAGACCGAGCAATTTTGGCCTCTTCCCATTAAGTCTCTTTGCATTGTCTGGGAACTTATTCAACACCCGCGTCCGTCCATCACCAATATTTTATAATATGGCTTTACCAAATCGTCGGCGCAACTACCAAAACGGATATGTTATTTTTATTTCATTCTTGCGATTTTCCTCCCTTATGCTACCGAAACAAGACAGATGATGTCCGTCAGCTCCTAAATTTTATTAGCAAAATCGAGGTTATTGATGTAACTGATGTGATCTCGAAAATCATAATTTAATCGCCGAATGCAACGTGTCGAGACTGCGAGGCGATCCGTGTTCTTGTCGATGTATTAGCCGATGAGAATCTCGATAATTTGCGCAAATTTCAAAACTCGATTTCCATGTTGAGATACTTTGACTATCGATATTTTTTTTTCTTTACGATTAAATCAACATACCAAATGCGAAATCCTACTCTCTTTTTTTCCGTATGTACTCTTTTGGTATTCGAGATGTTTCTTGCTATGTGGTCCATCTCATTCTCGACGCATTAATCAACATGTCACGTGATATAGATATGATTTCTATTTATATCATCCTTGTGATTTTATGAAGTAAAGCGAAGCAATACTTACCCTTTGGAGACCTGAGGACGTGCGTTGTCATGGGTGTTTAAATCACCCCATGGACATAAAAACCTTACAAGTTTGTTGTGATGGTATTCTTCTCGTTGCATTCTGTATTTCCGATTAATACATTGAGCTAGTAACTTATTCTAATGGAGTCGAGCAATGAACGCCGTCATCATATCGCTAGGTCGGGAGGAGCGGCGCCGCATCGGAGATCTTATTACGCGCCTTTCGAACCCTCGTAATTGTCATGCCTAACCGAAGGAGACCCACGAGATTAAACGATTCGGATATGCAAAATTATGCAAATGTAGATGGCGCATTGCGATAAAAAAAAAAAATCTGTTCAAAGAACAACCCTGAGAATAGAGCTCATCATTCATAGACTTCATTATGAAAGTCTCGTTGTTGTTTGTGTCATGTCAGCCAGCTAAACGAGGCATGTGTTGGTGTGGTAGGACGGCTCTTTCGTTTTCGGGCCGGCTCTGTGCCGTCCTAGGACTTTGGAGGTCTCGCTTTGCCTAAGGGCGCACAGCACGAACCTGCTCCCCGGTTACGCCTAGAGCAAATTATGGCAAAGACTATATGGAACGCTTGATCCTTTCTACGTTGATTAGAACCCTCGATCCTTGGGCTACGAACAAGTCTATCCATGTTTTTAGGCTTGCGATTGTTTCGCGAAAAACAAATTTCCGAAAAACGATTTCTGGATTCTGCGGCATTTGAGGTGAAAAATAAGCCAATCTAGAAAAGTATTAATTTTCTCCCCGTGGAAAAACTTCATTCAAAAATGAAGAAAATGTCTATTTCTTTTCGAGAAGAGGAAAACATTTTCTTCATTTTTCTCTCTTTCATATATATTTTTTTCAATTATTTTGTTACTTTCTTTTCATTTTTATTTGTTTTTGAAAAAAAAAAATTTAAAAATTATTTTTCAAATAAAAATTATCTTTTAGTTACTTTTTTTTTTCCTTCTTTCTTCTTTAATTTCTTCGTCACCTAGTCGCCGGCCACAAACAAGCGTGAGGTGAGGCCTTGCCAAAGGCCGAAGAGCTCAAGCCGAGTCTCGCCGGCTTGAGCGAAGCATAGGCATCATCGGATCTAGCTTGGCCAGGCTTGGCCTCAAGCGAGCGAGGCTCACCTCATCTCGCCGGCCATGGCCGGGCTTCATATACGAGAGACGATACCCTTGCCGATTGACGCAAATCCTAGAACTCCTCCATATGGCGGCCATACAAAAGCTCTCTTCTCCACACACTGAAGATAGCCCTCGAAATCTTGACATTTCGAGAACCACGTCAGACCTTCCCTTCGTGCTTGCTCTTTGTCAAAGCTCTTCTGTTTTTCTGCCCGCCCACGTTGAAGCAGTACTGCAAACGTGCCGACAAAGTCAAAATAAATTTTTTTTTAAATAATTACGTGAATTTGGGGGCATTGAATATTATGATATACACGCGCCATTGAACTTCGAAGTTATTCCACCAAAAAGAAAATTCTAAGTTCTATTTTGACCCCAAAAAAAAAAAATTTCCAAGTTCTGTCATCACCATCCTCGGTCTCTTCTATACTTTCTTGCACGAGGGGTGTATGGCGAAAAATCATTTTTCAAACCAAACGGCGGAAACTTTTTCCATTTCGATTTTAATTTTCAGCTAAACACCTAAAAATATTATTATTTTTCTGAAAAATGATTTCTTAAAAAATATTTTCCAAAAACATCATATTTTTCGTAAAATAAAGGAAGTCTTAGTTTTCTGTAGCCCAGAAGACACTCAACTATCTCGGAAAAGTCACATAAATCAATTAATTTCAAGCGCCTTTGGTCTCTACGGATAGCCACCCAGAGAGATTTTCGCGTGATTGGTGGGTTCAGAACACATGACCTCTAATTGAAATTCATCCGATTCGCAACCAATTGCTTGGACGAGTTTAATCTATGTGGAAATATGTACATTGAAAGTCATAAAACTTGTCGCAAATATACAATCGAGTCGTACAACTTTCAATTTATGCAATCAAATCTTAAAACTTTTCACGAAAGTGCAATCGAGTCATAAAAATTTCAAAAAGTGTAATTAACAAAATGACTTGATTTCGAAAATTTGATCATTTTTAAGACTTGATTGCGCTTTTCAAAAGTTTTACGTCTCAATTGTATTTTCTGACGAGTTTTATGAATTAATTATATATATATACATTTTTTAAAGTTCTACAATACAATTGTACTTTTATAATAAGTTTTAGACTTTTAATACTTTCAATGCGCTGATCTCTATCTATTTACATTTTCATATCGGGACTGATGAACGTCACTTGGCTCTCATGGCTTTTTGAGCAAGGGAAGAATCAAGTCGTGTCCACTTCCCTGTGATCTTACGTTAGAGTTTATTTTACACCTTAAGTTTTCACAGCCAAAAGCAACACCCCACCAAGCTCATCATTTACCCTTTGCTTTCCAAGTTTTCACCTCATTTCTTGGATTCGCCCTTAAGCGAGGTCTACCATTTCGATTCCTTCCGCTTCAAGAGCGGGAACAGCGAGATTTTAATGAATCGGACGGACAAGATCATAGATAGGTTTGTACTCGCAAATTGTTTTTTTGTATAATCATTTGTCAATATTTTATTCCGAGGGTGGAGGGAAAAATCCATCTGATACATGTCTTGCAATTAAGTCGACGCGAGAGAGCGGAATTACTAGAGAAGTAAACGAGGAATAATAATAAGCACCGGAGAAATAAGGAGGTGAGCTCGGGGAGGGATTTTCTCTCCTCGCGGAGTCGGCTCAACGGACCGATCCATCCTCTAATCGGGTTGGATTTCATGCACGGGTTTAAATTCGGAGACATAATTTAATGACATGCGGCCATCTTTTTAACCAAAGCTGGAGGGGAGAAAGAACAGGATCGGACCTCCACTTTTTTTTCGACCCACTTCGAAAGCGAAGCTCTCGTCGGCCGGCGGCTCGACGCGATGAAACAAAATCAACCACGATAATGAAAGTTGGGCACGCGGAATCAGCACGCCTCGTACGCACCAAAAGGACTCAAATTTTTGACGATAGATAGAATCATAACAGGAGATGGGGCCATATTTTCATCTGTCACTTCAATTTTCCATTTTGATAAAGGACAAGAAAATTAATTTACAAGATCGAGGTGTCAAGTACAGGTGACAGTTTTTTTTTTTCCATCGAACCTAGTAATTTTCATAAATAACTGTAGTAAATTTTTTTAATGCTTTTTTTTTAGGGTCAATATAGTTTTAGGATAGAACCCAAAATCTAAGGCTGGGCCGATGAGAAATATGTTTGGTTCGAGATTTTAAGGTGTGGAGGGTAGATTTTGGATTTTAAAAATATGGGAACATTTTATGATGGACAGATGTAAGTATGTGGAACTTGGAACTTATAATATAACCCGTAACAAGTTTTGATGTTTTTCTTGATATATTCTTTGCACAATCCTACTATATTCTATGGCGTCCTATAATAAGTGTGTGATTCAAAATTACTAGTTGAAACTTTCATATTCGGCGATATTTATGATCGAGATTTTTATTTCATTAATATTTAATATTTATTTGAGTATATTGAAATATTAGTTACCATCAATGGATATTGTAGCAATAAATTATGATCATTAAAAGCGATGTTTCGATGTAATCATTTAATTAAATATATATTATATATATCTTAAAATCGATTCTGGAATAGGTTTCAAGTATTAAGATATGCGGGATGAGTTTTAGGTTTCAAATAATAAAAAGCTTATTTCGATGGTTGGATTTCCAGGTTTTGGATGAAATTTATACTGAACCAAAAACTGTTCACATCTATTTTATTTTATTTTGTTTTATTTTTTTAATACTTTCGACATTGGCTTTTTCAAGGCAGTTTTCGAGTCACGATCGAACACGGTTTACGCGGTGGACCGATCGCTTTCCCCGCGGACAGACGCTCTTTCTCCGCGGAACGACATTATTTTGCCGGTGCCGTCCCTCTGCAACCGACTGTACTCTCCAATGTCCACTCTCTGTCTCTCTCTCTCTCCCGGTGGACGGAACCTATATAAGATATGCCGTCTGTTCCTCTGCGAGTAGCTCTCCTCTACGATATCCTGCAGCTCTAAATCCGACCTTCTTTCACCATATCCATGGCCACCGGCGACCATGCCTCTCTTCTTCTCGTGCCTCTCCTCCTCCTCCTCCTGTCGTTCGGCTCCGGGCACTCTCGCTCCATCCTCGGGCCGCGGCCGCCCGACCCAGTCTCCGACGGAGCCTTCCCCGCCGCCGGCGGGCGAGGCGACAGCCCTCCCTACCTGCTCCTCCCGCGGTCCTCCTCCGCCGCCGACGACTCGTCGTGCGACCAGACGTACGGGTTCATGCCCTGCACCACCTCGTGGCTCGGCAACCTGTTCCTGATCCTCGTGTACGGGTACCTCATGTTCACCGCGGCCACGTACCTGTCGAACGGCAGCGAGCTGTTGCTGGAGATCCTGGGGCCCGGCATCATCGGCGGACTTTTCCTCCCCATTCTCGGCGCGCTGCCCGACGCCATGCTCATTCTCGGTCCGTATTCTCTCTCCCGATTGGAATTTTATTTTTTTGTTTTACCTCGTTCCCCCTTTCCTCTCGGAAACTAGGATTCTCCTTCGTTAGCCTAATTCCGGGGATGATAGAAGACCGTCCATGGCAGAACACGACGGAAAGTTTTGCGTATGTTAACGGTAATGCCTTCCGACGACTCTTGACGGATCGATCGAGCTCAGCAAGTTATAGTTACGGCGAAAGGAAAAATCTTGCGAGTTTCGCATGCTATTTTTCCGGATAATTACTGTTCGCGGCGTGATCGAACGAGCGCCGCTGGTGTTATTTGCTTTGGATCCAACAGTTGGGTCTCGAGTCGAGTTCAGTTTCCTTCCTCTGTTTGGATCCGAGAAAGTGTGAGGATGTGGTGAGGCGACTCCCATTTTTTTTTTTTTATATTTTAAACCCCATCGGTTGAATGGAAATAGTCGTCGTTCGCGAAATATAGTATGTTCCGTTTCGCCTGCTCCATTTTGTTCCGCCATTGTCGCCGACTCACGAGCATGACCGAGCAGACAAGAGGGCAAGATACCATGAACCATGATGATTTCTTAAGTACGGGTTTTCTTCTTTGATTCATAAGCATAAGCACGTTTTACGCAAAACTCCTCGCTTTTTCGTTTTCTTCTGTTGCTGCCCAATTGCTAGTTAGGGGATTTCTTGTATAATATTGAAGAAATTGTTATTATTCTGTACTGTGACATTAATAAATCCTTCGTTTCCGCTTTCGCGTGGTGACGCTTTACGTCCGTTGGGGATAAGGTATCTCGTTTCGCGCTTTTTGTGGTTTGACATCGTGCCTGCGGACCCCTATCTAACTTCCAGATTCTGCCATAACTTGTTGGCCGCATTAATCTCTTTTTGACTTCTTTTCTTGAATCTTCGTCAGAACTCGTCGTCCATGAGGTGGGTCCTCCTTTTTCTCGCAGAGTTGATGATGGACCCGCATTGTTCATATTCACTTCTGCTATCCTTTTTGTCTCTTTATCTGTTTTGTGGTCATCCCCAATGGCGTGCAAAGACCACCCATTTGCCATCTCCGGAAGCAAATGAGGGTTGCTTATTTTATCAGCCGGATCAGCCATTTGCCATCTCTGGAAGCGACTGTTGGTTGCTTATTTAGTCAGCTGGAGATTTGAAGTGTAGAAAAGAAATGGTTGGGGGGAATGATATTAATATCACAGGGGCGCGTTGATTTATTGGAAATTGGACTGACACTGTACTAATTAAGTACGGACTAACTCTAGAATTAAATGAATACAATGGGAAAATGTATGTATGCTAGGACATTGAGGACTATAGAGATCACAATTCCACTTGCCTTCATTAACAATGGACAATGTTCTTGACTTTGCAACAGTCTCGCCTGTTTTCTGGTCTGCATGAAGAGATTTACTGAGGTCCTTACGTGTGAAAACGAATTTTTGGTCACTTCACATCGTTTGAAGTTATTTCTGTTGGTAAGCCACGTGTATTTACATCTTTTTCAATAGTTTCTTAGCAATGCCGATCATCCCAAGGATCTTTTTAACACATTACATACAAAATGGTTTGGGTTTGCAATTTTGTTTCTTAAGAGTGCGATTTATATGCTATATTTTAATGGGATCCCCTTCCACCTTTGATGGTTAGTGTGTCTCGTTGGGCTTGCTCGTTTGCACATATCCATCTCTAACTACTGGAATTTGTTGTGGTAATTCACCTCGAATGAAGCCTTTGGTGAATAGTTCCTCCACTTTGTTCTACAGTGTCCGGACTTTCTGGAAGCTCAGAGACTGCTCAAAGTCAAGTTTCTGTTGGAATGGGCTTATTAGCTGGATCAACTGTCATGCTTCTTACAGTTATATGGGGATCTTGCGTTATTGTCGGGAAGTGTGATATTCATGACTCAGTTGCATTGGACAAACAAGACACAAAAGGAATTAGCTTGAAAGGTAAGTATTTGTTGCACCTGTTGTTCCTTTTTTGTCATTCGATTTTGGTTATTTGTTGTTGATCGTGATTATTTTTCCTTGATTGAGCCACCATGGACATTGCAGCCAGTTCTTCAGGAGAGAAGTGAGATTACAGGTTTGATAGATGTTTTTTTTTTTGGTAAAGACAGGTTTGATAGATGTTAAGACGTGCAGACCTGAATAATTGTCTTTGTTGTGCAAGTAACCCTTTCTCTTATCCGCCTCTCATGAGAAGATTAATATCAATTCTAGAATAGTTATTGATCTGAAAAACGAGTTTTGTCTCTTGTGAGTTTGCTTTTCTAAGGGTCAAGTTTATTTATGGCTGATACAAAGCTTATTTGGGCATACTCTGCAGTGTCGAGCAGCCATCTCACCTTGATGAATGACTTCATCTGCGTTGTCTATCTTTGCTCTTGCAGGTTCTGGTGTCAGTACAGATTTGTGGACAAGTTATGCAGCAAGGATTATGGTGTTTTCAGTGATACCCTTCATTATTGTTCAATTGCCTCAAATTCTCAACTCGACTTCAGGAAGGCATTTGGCTGTCTTAATTTCGCTGATTGTCTCTCTGATACTGTTGATTGCATATTGTACTTATCAGGTAGCCACCAACTGCTTCTAAATTATGCCCTAAATATGCAGGAAAGTGTGAGGGACAGAAAAATGTGGCTGTATTGTTTGTAGTGATACTCCAGTGAGATGAGCTAAAGCCAATTATTTACCGAGATTTGAAATTCTGTTCTCTCTTCTCCTTCGGTCTACTTAAGTTTAAAATATGATGCAGGTTGTCCAGCCTTGGATCCAGAAGCGGCGACTTGCTTATGTGCAGCACAAGCGTGTTGTTTTTGGTTTCTTAAGACACATACGGATGCGTGCACTGGGGAGGCTACTTACAGATGACGGTGAACTGAATAAGGATGTCGTCGAGAAGTTAGTTTCCACTGGATGTGCAATATTTTATATATATATATATATATATATATATATTTATTTATTTATTTATAAAAATCTCAGATTCAGCTAAACCAGCAGGCTAACTGGATAAATTGGTGACAGGCTTTTCAGGACCTTGGATGAAAATGGCGACGGATATCTAAGTGCTGCAGAACTTAAAGCACTGATAGTAGGAATTCAGTTGGAAGAAATAGATTTGAATGAAGACGATGCTGTAGATAAAGTCATGAAAGACTTTGACTCCTCCAATGATTCCCGTCTGGAATTGGCCGAGTTTGTGGATGGTATCTCTAGATGGCTTAACAAGGCTAGAAGTTCAGGCGCTGCTTCTGGAATAAAAAACTTTGGTTCAATGAAGTTTCTAGACGACTTGCATCATGTAGGTTGTTCTATGTGGCAGTTTTAAGAATAGTGGTTTAGAGCATGTTATTGAGTCTTATGCCCTTCTGCAATTGCTTTCTGCAGCAAACTAGACAAGAGCATGCTAAATTGATATCTGGGGATCAAACTGATGAGGTCACTGAACGTGTTGAGAATCCCAAATTGATAACCTTAAAAGCGGTGTTATTATTGGTCCTTGGAACAATCGTTGCCGGGGTATTTGCTGACCCTCTTGTAGATGCGGTTGACAATTTCTCAGATGCCTCCGGTATTCCAACTTTCTTCATCTCCTTTATTGCTCTTCCCTTGGCTACAAACTCCAGTGAAGCCGTTTCAGCAATTATATTTGCAAGTAGGAAAAGGCAAAGAACGGCCTCGCTTACTTTCTCTGAGGTGGGTTGTCCCCTTCTACTTAGCTTCATTCAACAGTTATGTTTCTGTCAAAAAATAGCAAACTAGATCGAGAAATTAAGGTCCTAATTGATTTGGACCGATAGAGTGTAGTATTGAGTAACAGAAATAGCACCTTTCCATTAGCATGTAAATAGCATCACATTCAGATTTTGCTTCTTTTTTCTCTTCAATGGATTTGTCACATTGAGCATGAAAAATTGGCCGGCAGATGTTCTTTCAGACTCTGAAATATGCCATCGAGCGGTGGAGGTACATTATGTGCCTCTGCAGTTATTATTAGCTCGTTTTAGCATGCTTTTACATTTGTACATTGAAGGTTGCCTGATCTCCGAGTTTTCTCATGCAGCTATATGGGGCAGTAACCATGAACAATCTCCTCTGCCTATCAGTTTTCTTGGCTATTGTTTACATCAGAGGATTGACATGGGATTTCTCGTCTGAAGTGCTAGTTATTCTCATCGTTTGCTTCGTGATGGGAACCTTCGCCAGCTTCCGCACCACCTTCCCCTTGTGGACATTCTCACTGGCCTTTCTTCTTTATCCTTTCTCCCTGGCACTGGTTTATGTCTTGGATTATATTTTTGGCTGGTCATAGACTTGGTTTCCTTTCCATTTCTTTTCTTAACAGCTCCTTCAGCTATAATTATCCTCGTGTAGTTGATGTTAGGTGGAGTCGAGGTTGCCGCATGATTAGCGAATTAGCGACCGGTGATTGTAGATTTGTAGGTGGTTCTACTGCTGAACGTGTTTAACTGTACTTTCAGCTCTGAGCAGGCTAAATGACAAGCCCAACAGTTCAGCCTGTGGTGCGCAGAACATTATCGTACGGACTAAACTTTTGGATTACGCGAAGCACAATTCCGTTTCCCATCGTGTTGTAATTTCCTTGACATGGAATTGACTTGGTTTAGTAGCATAAGTTGAGACCAGTAATTTCAGAACAGCCTTCCCCGTTTTGTTGCCCCGCTTGCTCAATTCAAAAACCTGCGAAAGCTTCACTTATGATGGAATTGCCTACCGAAGTGAAAAGAGTTTGTGATCAATCAGTTTAGGTGAGGAATTACGAGTCATCATCCCCTGATACTCGCTTCCGTTTCAAATTACCTTCCCGTTTTAAACTACCATTTCCATACCAAGCAGCCAAACTTGGGCTATTGAAGCCCTGTACAGCAACATTTCACAGTAGACACCAATAGACTCTTCCAAGCTATATAACTCATGTCCTGATACATGAATTTCTTTATCCGGTCATTCTAGGAACAAATCCACTGAATTTCTCCTGGTGTCTGAGGAGAGCAAGGAGAGCAATGCACATACAAAATTCGATGCCCAACTCGTCCATAAAACTCAAAATCTGAGGAAAAAATTCCAACTCCAGAATGGCTTAATTAGCACGAACTTCTGCTTCCACAGTGACACAGAAAGACCGTCTTCACAGCTTATCAAACAATAACAACAGGCACACGCAAGATAACAACCGAACGACCACCAATCCACAACTCAGGCTATATCACACGAGCAAGATGGGGGTTTTCACAAAGGGAACAAAGATGGATGAAGTCATCCCATGCTGTAACCACAACAATCAATGTAATCATCTTTTAATGCTACAAAAGAATCGAGATTAAAAGCCATCGGCATGTAGTTTAAACAAGGGCCGCCAGGTTATCACGCCCATCAGTCCTCTACAATTTCAAATTGAGATCGATACTTGCCCCAGGATTGCTGTTATAATTGTTCATGGGCATGTTTGCTTGGTTATTCGGCACCATTGCTGGAGGGAGAAAATTGTAGCAAGGGCTTTCCTGATGACTCCAGTTCGATGCCTGGCGGAAACCTAAACCCTCTTGAGATCCCTACATTAAACAAGACCAAACTTTGAGAGCTGGATCGCCGAAAGATAACTCTACTTGATTTAAAAACTACTGAAACGGAAACAAAGACAACGGTTCCAAACTTACTTTATTGGCTAGTGATTCAGAATCAGGAACATTCTGATCATTCAATGTTGGCAAAGCCAGAGGCTGCTTCGAGTTTAGAGGAGTTGATGCTGCTGGAGGGCCAAGAGTGAGGAACTCTCCACCCAAAGTTCCACTGCTCTTTATACTTTCTGACAAATCTGGCTCCAATACTGGTGGAGGGCATGAAGGACCTCCTCTGAAACTGCTGAAACAAACAAAATAATAACGGTCAGTAAGATCACAATGTATCGCTTGCCTTCAGAGTCAAAAGGGGATGATTGATCCTGAATTTAAGCCAACCTGAAATTGCTATTGCCACGTGAGTATGGCTCATCGGGCATGCCATTCGGATGGCCAAGTACAGCGAGTTTGAACGGGTAGTAGGGGGCTGGCGGATTTTCTAGAGAGAAGGGATATGATCTTTTCATGCCGTTCATCTGTATTAACTCTCAAGGAAAATGGATCCACAAAACAAAGTCAATATTTCACCAATTAAACCCCAACAATAACACTAATGACAAACTATGACACGGTAACACCAGACTATGCCAGAAGATTAACTAATATTACATTGAACGATAAACTTTTACAGCTGCTCATGTGAGGCAACGGCAAAACTTGTTTCAGAGCTGGGCAATGAGAACACTGAAATTGGAAAATGGAAATCTATCGAATCAGACTAGCGAAATAATATTATATGCACCTTTTCTTCCAGAGGCAAAGCTGGGAAATAACTGCCATGATGACTTTGGTTTGAAGGGGGCTCCATCTGATAATTAAGTGAAGATGCTGAAGAAGTAACTGGTGATGAATTCACCTGCAGAAACATCCTGGACATTATCGATAACTTCTACAAGTAACAATTAGCGAACTAGGAATGCCTCGCTTGGCGCTATCTTACCAGCAAAGGCGGGTGATCATACTGCACTTTTCGCACTGGTCCAAGGGAAGGCCAACCGGAATCAATACGTAGATTCGGTCTTGAGCACAATTGCGATCCGGGATCCATCAAAGAGGTCTTAATTTCACCACCGTACTCATGGAAATTCCACATATGAGGGAAGTGGTCAGGCACTACCATTGCACCAGACTGCCTATCAATCTCAAGGCCACAACCTCTTGCCCGGTTCACCAATGGAAATGCGCCTGCGCTTGGGACTTCGAAATTCTGAACAGGTTGCGGGGCAACTGGTCTGAATATAGAGTTCGTCGGGGAAAGATCGCCTTGGACGTGATAATTTGTGAGAGGAGCTGGCAAGTAACAACCGCCCTGGGAAATCGTCGCCGAGGACGGGAAAATCGCAGCGGCATCTCTCTTCTGCTGCTCCTCAATCCTGATTTTCTCCAACTGTGCCACACCAAGGCCTCTCTGTGGGGCTTTCTTCTGCTTCTGCTTCTTGGAGGACCTAATGCTGTTGTTGCTCCCAATGGTGATATTGCCCCCACTACTACTGTTACTGCACTTTTGGGTTTGGTCTTCTTGTGCCATTGGGTTAATCTTCCATGCAATTCAAAGGGTCAAACTTTGTAGATGATCTGTGACGTTAATCTTCTGTTATAAAGGAGATTCTTTTTTTTTTTTTTTTTGCTTTTCCGGATGGCAATCTGATCTCTTTGTGATCACAATCTCATCACCATCAGAAAACACCACAATCCCACTTCACATGTGTGGAGATATAACAGAAATCGAGTAATATATCCCACAAATATAGCTCTCCCCAATGAGCCAATCACCAATTCGTGAGGACAAAGAACAGAGAGATCTATCAGAACCCAACTATCTAGTGTCCCTAGCAACTAGAACCTCGAAGATAATTACGTTGGAGCTTTCAATAGGGAATTCTGAGGCAATTACACAATGGCTAGCGAAAATGATCTGCTTCTGCAAGATACGAATGCAATGAAGAAGTAAAAAAAAGGCGAGAAAGAGAAGAAAATCCAGCATAATCGAAGAGAGAGAAAGTGGGACAGACCGGAGAGAGAGAGAGAGAGAGAGAGCAGATTTTGGGATTGCTCTTACCTTGTCGGAGAGACCACAAAGCTGAGAGACAGAGAGAGAGATTTTGTCACTCCCTTCAAAAATTTCAAAAAGAAACTTCACAAATCTAAAGAGAACCTAGTGGAAATATTTCCCTCTCCCCATTTTCGCCCAAATCCTCGCTCCACTCCTCATTTCGTTCCTAGACCGACTCTCATGAATCTCTCTCTCTCTCTCTCTCTCTCTCTCTCTCTAGCACTCAATTCAACCACCTCATATCTTTTCTCTCACTAGAATGATGAATTTGCAAATGGGTTGGATTCTTAATGAAGCTAAGTTGCCGCTTTTATCCCTTCATTTCTGATAGGTTTTTCTTTTTGGCTGTTTTCCTTTTGCAGCTCTGCATGAAATTCACCACCAAAAAGGCACGGCATTTATACACTGATCAAAGAACAACCCCAACATTTTTATTTTCCAATCACAAAAAAAAAAAAGTGGGTATGCAAAGATTAGCTTTTTCTCTGCAAATCCAAATCATATCCATGTCAAAGATTATTTTCCCGAAGCGGAAAATTCGACACTGAAGCAGAAAAAAAGTTTGCTTTTTTAAGAGGCGGCAAAGGTCAACGCCGTTTGGCCACTTTAAAACGAGATTAAGGAAAGAGTTAAGGAAGATCTTCGTGCGAGATTCATCCTCGTGAATCTCATTTGTGCTGTGTTACAAAGTGCCACGCTTTCACCATGCAATAAGCCCTTATCTTATAGGAAGACATGAACTGGTGGATTAAAGACGAAACGAGACAGATGCCGGTGAATATTAAATTTAGATTCCCTCGATCCACTCACTAAATGCAATAAGTTCCTTAGCACCTTTACAGATTGGTAAAAATTAAGAGGGAGATTGAGACATAGATTATCACAAAAATTTTGTTGCCAGAATATAGATTGTACAATCATAGACAATATCTTTTTTTTCACTAAATAAAAACACAATTTCGCTCTTTCCTTTTCGACATAGAATGAATCATAAATTCAAATACTCAAAGGCTATTAAGTAGTGAATTCAAGAGGAGAGACTTTGAGGGTCATAATATGGATCAACTTGTACCAGCAATTTCATTAGCTAGCTTCACAGTAATTTCGTAGAGACTAGTGACACAAGCCGAGGTTTTTGTAGCTCGACCGGTTGATCATTTGACCGAGAACAACCCCAAGACTTGTTGTGTCTTTGATCTCTAGGATTTGCCTAGGGTTTTTTACTATCTTCTAGAAGATTTCCCTAGACGGGCGATATCGTATTTGTCCTACGTTTTGAAAACTTCCTATTTATTGTCGGCGGTTAGGAAGATAGGAGGTGCGACTCTAGTCATTGGATCCAATAGAGATCAACGGTTGTAATTCGAGATTTTCTACCATATAAAGAGAAGTTCTCTCCTTCAATTGATCATCCACCAAAAAAATACTAAGAGCATTCCTTCTAAAGTCTCTTCCTCTAGCACTATACAAAGGAAGCTTAAGTTGTTGCTCGCGTCGACCCTCAACTCTCGACACGTGACACAAGCCTTAATATCTTTCCTGTTATGTTATTGAAAAATAGAATTAGAGATGAAATGAGACAGATGCCACCGTATATTAGATTTAGATTCCCTCTATCCATGCACTTTTATGGACTATGCTCCTTAGGATCTTTACATATTGGTAAAAATTATAAGGGTGATTGAGACATAGATTACCACAAAATTTCTGTGTTCAGAATATAGATTGTACTGTCATAGATACATCTTTTTTTTCACTAACTAAAAACACGAATTCACTCTTTCTTTTTTGGCATAGAATGAATCATAGATTCAAACTCCCAAAAGGATGTTTTTAGGGAGTGAATGCGGATCAGCCTGTACTGAGCAATTTCATTAGCTAGCTTCACCGCAATGTCCATAGAGATGGGCATTAATCATCTTTCCTATTATGTTATTCGAAAGGAAGATTATGATTTCCTATGATCCAAAGTCACCTAAAAGGTGGATACATCATATCTTGTTGGCTCTCTTGTTGTATTCAGTACAAAGATTTTCTAAGATTCGGAAAAGAATACGATGACCACATCAAGCATCTACCATGAGATTCTCCCTGATCCAATATGCTCCGAGTCTTATTGCCATCTTCATCTTGTCCTTTCCCCTTTCCTCAATCATTAATTCCTGGAAAATTAAGAGAAATCTATGACAACAACATATGATTTTGGCCTGGACAAGATCCAAAAAAAAAAGCATAGCTCGATGTCACGGGGATTGCTTGTGTTGCTGTGCTGTGCACACAGAGAAGCATATCTCCATGCTACATTAGGGTTTATAATTCATCAAACTAGGCGCCGAAATGGGAAGTCTTAGCTCATCGTCCACCTCATCAGAGCAGGATTTGGCAAGTGAGAGCAAATACACTTCTTTCTTTTTCCTTTTTCATGCATTGGGAGATTGAGGATACTTGCAGATTCTAGCCTAACAGATAATTTTGAAATAAAAAGATAACAAAACTGAGACATGCTGTGCAATGCATCAAGAAAAGCCTTGCATGAAGGCACTGGTGATTAGTGAGAGCAACAGATCAACAACACACTCAAGCAACGATTTAAGTGTTTAATTGCTGTAATAATTTGCACAGAATCCTAACGAAATCAAGGTCCCATAGCTCAGTCGGTTAGAGCGTTAGGTCTTATGGGCCGAAGGTCGCAAGTTCAAGCCTCACCGGGACCATTTCAGCTTATAATATCTGTTGTTTGTGCCATTAAATTTTACTTATGAAGCATGTGAAATGTCACATATATTTTAGCGAACGTCACCGTCGCCGATAAGCCATACAAGCTCATCTCTTTGGTCTTTTATTTTTATTTTTGTTTTCGAGTGAAACATTTATCAATTTTTTGTTGCCTGTTGGTGTTGATTGTCCATCTTGGGGGAGATCAAACACTGTCTTCACTAAAGATGAGACGTCAACTAAGCTTAGCTAGTTCCATGTGGGGAGACTCACGTTGCATCTCCCCTTATTCTCTACATTTAAAATGGCATTTTGCTTCTCTTGTTTTCATGTTCATATTACCAGCACAACCAGAAGGTGCCAGAGCTTCTCCATCCTCAACCTATGATGGCTCCTTAATTTAAGCGATGTTTAGTTTAGTTTAGCATCGGATCGCTCTGTTTTGTGATTTCAGCGTACATGGAAGATTGTTTAGATGCTGTTTTTGTGGCATTCTTCAAGTGAAAATAGAATAGGATGCTTGTTGAAGGATGAAGTAGTACATTTGTTGAAATCTGGTTCCCTGAAAAGATGATATTTTTTCGGGTTTTCTACTTCATTGGAGCCCCTTGCAGGGCTTGGATAATTTCTTCTCGTTCTTTGTTTTTACAGTGATGGGTCCTGGAGACTGCTTTAGGGCAATAGTCAGCCCCAAGAAAGCGAAGGAAGGAACTTCTAGACAAGCAAAGGTGCACTGTCAATGCTGGTTATGCCTATGAAGTCCAATGTGTGCACTTTGTTTTTTGGGGTTTTGTCTTGGGATTTTTTTATCTTGTCAAGATAGACAGCCTTGTCTTGTTTCAATTGGATCAGAAGACTGATAACAAAGACCAAATGATACTCCCCTGCCCATTATTGGCCTCAACTAATGGAGTTTTTGATTATTAACTCGCCTATCAGATCACATAGTGAGCAGACTAAAGGTAGATTTGAATCAGTTTGTCGATATTTTCTTTTGCAAATCAACCTATTGATTTGATCAAAGGGAAGGTTTGATCGACAGCAAATGGAACTATCAAAGATTCACAGCTAAGTCTTATTCCTTGAAAGACTCAAATTCTATATGACATCCACTGACTATACAATGGCCAAAAACGTTTTCAATTCCATCGTCGTGTCGGTTGTCAACAGTTGCAATATCAGTTGCAATAGTCAATAGTCCGCACTTGATTCCACTGCCACTGCTAAAATCGTGAGCGAAGGCTTTTCCCGCTTTCCATCCTAGACAATGTCCATGCCATGCCGTTTCTCTAATCCGCCTGGACGCATCTTCAAAATAGGTGGAACTTTGCGCTGCAAAATCAAATGATTCCGAGCAGGATTCACGAAGAAAGTCAGGTATTCCTGGAAAGCGGATTGAAGATACCGCAGCAACTAGGATCCAAGCAGCATTTCGTGCATATCTGGTATGGTAAGACTAAGCTCTTAAACTTTCCATAGCTAGACAATGGATAAGGCAAACTAATATCTATTTCGTTTTCCACTTCTCCTAGGCAAGAAGGACACTGTATCGGCTGAGATGTGCAGTGAGGTTCCAAAGCTTGACTCATGGCCTACCCGCAATACAGCAGGTGTCAACCGCACTTGACTATTTGCATTCGTGGAGCAGGATCCAAACCCAGATCAGAGCTCGACGAATTAACATGGTCGCCGAGGCACGCATGAGGCAAAAGAGACTGGAAAATCAGTTGAAGTTCGAAGCCAAGCTCCGAAAGCTAGAGGTACAGCCTCTTCCATTAGCTCCTAGAGCCAAAATCTCCATTTTAGCTCCAATTATATCAATGCTTACATTATGATCGCCGATTGATTTCGTAGCATCTATATTTAGGCAGCTAAATGGAACATAGAACGCTCTGTACTATATGCTTGATGATAGACAGAGTGCAGGCTGATCCGTAGCCAGCATGTCGGTTTCCATCTCAGTTTACCCAAATTCTCAAGACGGTCCGATCTGATTTAAATGCATGTGGTATGCATCGTCCCTTTCTTGAAATCGTCCTACATTGGATAGTAACGTCCAAGGCAAAAATGAAGGGGGAAATCCTTGGGAAAGATGCTTGTTTGCACGGTCGAGAGAAAGTTTTCGCGTCATAGGTTGATCCCTGAGTCCCCATATTTGTACTCTTTTCAACCCTGGGCAAACGGCATAGCCTTCTGGAGTAGATGCCGAGAGCTACTGGTCTAAGGATCGAAAAATCACCATCAGTATCTCTCCTAATTTGGAAGAATGAGTGTAAATACCATCGTTATATCACCTCAACAATGTTTGTCTAAGGTTGCCGGGCTTTTCTGGATGACATCTAAAAGCACGGAAAACTGTCGTATAAATGTTAGTTTTTCCTTCCCCCGACAGCTCGAATGGTGTGGTGGCCCTGGAACGAAGGAAGACATCCTCGCAAAGATACAGCAAAGAGAAGCAGCGGCAGCCAAGCGCGAGAGAGCCCTGGCATACGCCTTCTCTCATCAGGTCGGCAGCTGCTGAGGCTATGATCCCACGTTCTAACGACACGATCTGATAATTTTAAAACTGTTTGCAGTGGAGGGCTAACTCCAGCTACTATCTCAGTCCACCTTCTTACTGTCTCGACACAGAATGTTCGGGTTGGAGCTGGTTGGAACATTGGATTGCGACCCGACCCTGGGAAATCCGACCTCAGTCGAATTCAACCGAGACTACGGCGAAGCAGCTCGGCAAATCAGCAAAGCCACGTAATACCCAAAGGTCAAAACAGCTTCAACTGTACTACTGAAACCCGGCAACTCAGAGCCAATCACCATTCTCGTCTCTAAGAGGTATGGGACATAAGTGATGCTCAGGAATTGGCGTACTCTTTCTTCCCTGGACAACTAAATATTTTATGAGCTTAATTATGATTTGTCGCTGGTTGTCTTTTCATAAATCTGTTGGATGTAAGTGCCGAGCTCTGACATTTGGATCGTTCAATAATGTGTGTTATAATATGTATGTGTATCATCGTAGTAGACTCCAGTCCAGAAAAGAAAATAAACAACAGTATAGCCTCATTGTCTGTATCTGCTTTACACGGATCAAAAGAAACATCAAACAGGATAGATTCCAACTCATGTATCCATCAAGAAAGATAATCTCCCAATAGTTTAATCATATGAAGCTCAAGTGGCCACTGCCCCGGGACATCGGCTAATTCACCAATCACAGCAAAATCCTATTCATCTTCGAACTATTGGTTATCTACTCATCGGACACTTCGTGCACTAGTGCACCAAGTTCCCACGGTTGAGAGCTCGAGCTCCTTTTTCACTCTCGAATTCGCTTCTGAACACAGGCCTATCGTAGAGGTTATACAGACGTTATGAACATCATATGCCCTCTAAGACAAGGCTTAGTTCCAGGTCTGGTAGAGCTACCAAGCATGAGACAACCACTTCAATTTCTCAGCGTCCACACAAAGACGCCCCAGGAGCTTTTAATGTCTTTGCAAAGCAAGGATTTGTTTCCAGCTAGACTCGAGATTTTTTCCAGCATGCACTAAAGTTTCCAGAGGATATGGGGACCATTGCCAGAGGGGGAAGTACCTCATTTTTGATAAAATTCATCTGTCAATTCTTGTTCTTCCACAACTGTGTTAGCTCAACCTATGTACTTATCCGCGGCACTCTGATGCTTCACGGTAACTATCGATTCTTCTCGTAGGACCCAAGAATGAGGCCAGAGAACAGGTGGTGATGCTCTAATTTAGGTGACCCAGGTTGTGAATTGACAATGGTCCTGTTTCGACAAGGTTGCATTCGCTTTGAGAACCCCCAACCCCAGGATGCATTTCATACTCGGTTTGACATCGGAAACCCCCTGTTGGCTTCTACGTCTCAAATCTGACTGGAAATCATGCCCAAGTTCTAGTGGACCAGTTTTGAGGAAATAAACAAAGTGACACTATCTTCAGCAAAATGGGGGATTCTTCTTCTTTTTCCTTTCCATTACCATGCAAGGAGGGCTTTAAAGGTCCATTTCAAATCCATCCCAACAGTGGCTACTCTGTCTCAGAGTCCACAGAAAATGACAAAAGGTCCCCAGGTGCGAGTGAGTGATGACAGAATGGAAGTATTACTGTTTTAATTCTCATATGCCTCTCCCCAGGGGGTTGCTAAGGGGGCTAATTGTTCCACCAAAAAGAAGCAAGAAATGCTCAGAGAGAGCAAAAACTCTCTTTCAATCTACACCTTAAATTGACCATTTTTAAACCCCGAAAAGAGACCCCTCACATCATTTGTGAACGAGAAAGCAACTAGAAGTCTAAAAAATTGAATATCCAACCACTCAACCCAAACCAGTTACTAAATTTGCAGTGATCCGTAGTCAAAGAATCTTCAAAAGAATGTCAAATTCAGTATGTGCGTTTTGGAAGACGAGGCTGCCCACTGTCGGATTCATTCTTTCGGGTTGGAAAACAGGGGATGCCATGTTTCAGCACAACCTTTTCACTAGGAAGCAAACGGCGGTGACATACATCGGACTCTGGGAACAAAAACGCATACTGGTTCCAGTTCAAAATAGAGTCAAAACATCAAACAAAAGTTGAGCTCAAATGTCAACAGAGCCAACTCAAACTCGACGGCGGAAAAAGTTGCTAGAAACAGTGCCAACAGATAGATACTTAAAACAAACCAGGGATTGAAAACGCCTGAAATGACAGAAATCTCTTCAGAATTTTCCCTCCCATGCGGTTTCGTTTCACCATTAAAATCCAAATGTACCCAAAATCTCTCCCCGCTAACCAATCTGCTAAAGTTGCTCGTTCTTGTTCACCTTGATCATGAAAAGCCCAGTGATGGCTGACATCCATTTCCTGCGGGTAAATCCACGAGAAGAACTGATGCAAAAGGATGAAACTCTAACGAATGCAAGATCTTTCTTCGTCTAGCACGACCTGCAATCAGGGAAGAGAAAGTTGAGATGTTTTTTCCAATGCTCTTGTTCAATGGTGGGAATCGGAGGAAGCAGAGGACGGCTTGTCAAGAACGCCGTCGTGCTCTCCGTGTTGCCCCTGAATCCGTGCCGGAATGTGATACCCGGAGAACCCGCCGGAAGCGAATCCCACGGCGGGTGAAATTGGGTGGATGTAATGCTGGATTTGGTGATGATGATCGGACGATGATAGTGTCGGGTCGATCCAAGCACGAATCATGGGCATGTTACTGGACTGAAGGGGTCCCCTCTGTGCGAAAAACTGGCCTTGGCCAGACAACGGCTGCACCGCCGCTGTGGCCGCCTCAGGCTGCGGCTGGGCAAACATGAACCCACCGCCTCCGCCACCGTTGCTTACGCCGACGCTCCACGGCACAATCCTCTGGAACCTTCCGATGTCTGAAGCTGGGTTGGTGTTGTGGTGGGTTTGCTCAGAAGGCCACAGAGAAGCGGCGGGCGACGAATCAAACCCTAGCTGCGGAGTTCCGGAGAAGACCACGTGATGGTCATGTGACTGGGGTCGCAGCAGAACAGGGTCTTGGAATGATTGCAGGGAGAGGCGAAGATCTTGGCTCTGGCTACTGGTTCTTGACAACAAATCCGGTGGGTGGGAGTGGTAGCTCTGGAACTGCACGGACGACGGTGGTGGTGGTGCGTCGGCGGAGACGACGCCCATCGGGAAGAAGGACTTGATTGTGTCGGCGATGGAGTCCGAGTCCAGAGATGGAGGTAGAAAGCTGGTGGTGTTTGGGTTGCTCTGGTGGTGGCTGTTGATTTGTTGCTGCTGCTGCTGCAAATTTCGGATATCGTCAGCCGCCGCGTCCACAGCCGCCTGGTGGATATCCATCGGGCTCTCCCGCTCATCCGTTGCCTGTGGATGATGGGTTGCTGCAGTGGTGGCGGCGGTTGCGGTAGGTTTCCAGGCAGGGAGCTCCGCGAGCTCGTCAATGGCGGTTTTGGCCTTCTTGATGAGCCAGTCTACGGCCTTGCTCGGGCGATCGTAACCGAGGCGGTCCTGGACGTCATAGAACTGGATGGCGGTGTGGGCCGACAGCCGCACGCGGCGGTCCCTCGGCCCCTTGGCGGTGCACACCTTGCTGTGCCGGTCCTTCCTCCCGGTGGACCGAACAATGTGGCCTCCTTGGACCTCCACGATCTCTCCTCCACCGCCGCCGCCGATGCCGCCGCCGCCTCTCCTCATTCCCAGTCTTGAAGAGGTAGCCGCCGCCTGCTGAGGGTGGTGGTTGTCTCCCATTTTTCTTGCATATTCGGCGGTCTGGTCAGCAAAAGCTAGTGAGGCTGAGGAGGGGATATAAGACCTCTTTTTGGGTGGTTGCACTTGTGGCTGTGAAGATTGAGTGGTCTCTTCCTCTAACCTCCCATAGCAGAAGCTGTGTGGGTGGTCTTGTTGGGCTTGTGTGCTGAGAAGATACGGTTGGTGAGCGTCTAGCTGGAGGTGGTGTTGTTGCTTTGCTGATTGTCGATTCTGTCCTTCTTCTTCCTCCTCTGCTTCTTGCTCTTCTTCCTCTGCTTCTGGCCCTACATGCCTTGAGTTCGAAAGAGGGTTGTGTTGAAGAAGATGATGATAAAAGTGACGATAGTGTTGGTTCCTTTGAGGATCCAGACTCAGGCCCTTGTGCTTTTCCTCCTCTTCCTCCAGCTTTCGACGAGTGTGAGAGAGAGGGAGAGATTGAGAGTACCTTAAACTAAGTCTTTATTGATCTGCAACGAGCTCTGTGAAATCTGGAAGCTGCTTTTGGTGCTCTCTCTCCCAAAAGTGTGTGCAGTCATCCAGGTCTTCCACTTCCATCTCCCCACCCCTCCCAGCCGCCCCCAACTCCTCCTCCAAACGGAACCAGGAGAACCAGAGACTTTAGAAAAAGATGAGCCCCTCTCACTTCTTTCTCAACATCACCCTCTAACCCATCTCTCTCACCCTCAGTTTCTCTTTCCTCTGTTTGCTTGGTTTTGTTAGTACACAGCTTTTGATGACTTGGCCGCTTCTATGCGCAATTTGTACTGACCAAGACAAGTCCTTTGGGTCAATACCCACTTGACCAAACCCACAACTGTGAACAACACAGAGTTCAAAAGAGGGGGGGAGTCTCTCCTCTTGGAGAGACGAGAGTAGCGGGAGAGCCTTCAGTAATTGCAGAGTCAAGGTGTAGAAGGATCAGATGACTGATCTCTCCCTCTCCCTCTCCCCCTCTCTCTCTCTCTCTCTATCACAGAGAGCCCTTGACGATGCCACTGATGAAGGTGGCAGATTCCATCAGAGAGGGGAGATTAATTTCTCCTCCGAGGGGTTCTCTTGACAGCCTACAACGCACAAAAGAGGCAGACACCAACCAAAAAGGACTCGACTCGACCCCTGTTTTTTTACCTCCCACTCATTCATCTGACAAGAGTCAGCTCTGACAATTTTCATTTTCAACCCTCATCTCTTTTTACCAACACAAATCATTTCCCTCGCTGCTGCTCGTCAAAAGATAATAAAAACGCTTTCTTGATTATTATTTTTTCTTGCAATCCAGTTAAAAAAGGAGGAACCCTTGGTTGTGGATCAACGGACTCTGTTTGGATGCTTGATAGGTAGATAGATAGATCCCATTGTATGCCACCACGACACCTTTTGAAAGTGACCCAATTCAGCTTTTTCCCCTACCTCTCTCTCTCCAGCTTTCTCTCTCCATCTTTATTGCTTCACTTAAAAGAAACATCATCTTCCTTGCCCCAATTGCCCTCCCCAACCCAAACTTTTTGTGGTTTGTTTTGTTACTGTACATGGCATCTCAAGGGGGCCTGTCTTCTTTTGCCCTTTTCTTATCTATCTTCCATTATTCTTTTGATCTGTATCTCATTTCCCATTTCTCTCTCTCTCTCTCTCTCTCTCTGCAGCAAACATGCCATCGCTGTCCGTGTCTTTGTATGGTTGTGCTTGTGCTTGTGCTTTTGAATCCGAGTTACTTCTCTGCCCCTTTATCTTTGGTAGGTTGCCATTATTTTGCTAATATACACTGCTGGATTCGCGACATGGATAGGCTTTCTCTTGCCCTTTCACATCTCCTCAAAATCCTTTCTTTGTTGCATGAAACATTCAACGAAAAAGGGGAAAAAAAAATTGGTAGCTTTTTAAATGTCCTGCACAAACGATAAAATGAATTCAATAAACAAGTTGAGATGGTGACCGATGCATATTTCTTATGGAATTGTACAAATTATTTTTCGTTAATAACTGATGAAAATTTCTAAATGATGATGCTGGATATAGCTAGCAAAGGTTTGCAAGGTACGTATATACCGCATGGAAACTCATTTCTTCTTTATACCAACGATGATAAACTTTTTTTTCGTTCATTTTATCTTTGTGAGCAATAGATCATTTCTGAAAAATTGATCTCTAATTTATTTATTTTTCGTAAAACAAATGGAGTTAGAATTTTCCTCATTTTTTTTATGTGATGTGCCGTGTTAAAACTACACACATTATCAAATTTTTCAGATACGACAAAAGAGTTTGCACGAAAGAAGCCACGGTATTTGATTACTGGGAAGAGGAAATTCGAAGGCTTTGTTGAATATTTGATGAAGAATTAAGAGGCTAAAATGTACATTTGACTCTTTTTGTTGAGGCACTTTTGTCCGCATTGAGCGTTCCGCTGTTTTCAATCATCAATTTTTATATCCGCGCTTTCATTTAAATATCTAGACATTTGTTACATACAAATTGCTTATATGTAAGTAATTTCTCGTGTTGGTTAACGAAATGTTCATTATCTTAAAGACTTAAATTTTAAAAAAATTTCATACAAATTACGGAGAATGTGACATCCATGAGAAACCATAGCGGTCGATTTATAAGTTAGTCCCATCATAATGAAACTTCGTACCCAATCAATTTTACATATATAATAAGTAAGTTAGGGTACGGAAAAGGATTTTCAGACCTAACAGCTGGGTTGGTCCGTCGATCAGGATTAATCCTACCAAAAGGATTCAATACCTATCAAGGGTGTTTGATATCCCCGACGTATTTTGGGTCGCCTTTAATGTTGTGTTTGGTTAGCAACATTAGAATGGCATGGAAATCTATTCTTTGTAGTCATATGTTTGGTAATTATATTTTATAATACAATCAAATATGAGGGTCTTAAAATCCATTAATCATAGAAAAAAATGATTCGAATTTTTTAATTGATATTAATTCCAATTTTTTTCCAGAAATATCAATTATTATACCATTAATGCAAGTATCCATAGTACGGATTTATTAGAGATATCTTGTACCATTCCATTCCCACAATGTCTCTTCCGCATGCAGACACAAGAATTCTCATTCCATTTCATTTTATTCCACAATTTACCAAACAAAAATTTTAAAATCACCGTTTCATTCCCATTTCATTTCATTATATCTTCTAATTCCACTATTCCATGGTATCATATATAAATAGATGTAAAAAAAGGTTCCGTTTATTTTACATGAAAAATATTTTTTTAAAAAATATTTTTTTCAATTTTCGATATTTTGAGCGAAGGAAAATGGATGGTTAACGGAAAATATTTTTCGACCAATGAGAAAAAAAACTTCTAAATTGAGGAAAAAAATTTCCCTTTTCAGAAACAAAAGTCATTTTCCCCCTCTCTCTCTCTCGTTGCTGCTTGTTCCTCTCTTCTCGTCTTCAGAGCTTCATTTCCCGTTTTCTCTCCCCTCACTACCTCTCTCTCGAGATAATCCCCTCCACCGCTGGACCCACCCCCACTCCGGCCGATTCTTCCTCTCCCTTGCTCGGCGCCTCCCTCTCCGGCGTCAATTCGTCCTCCAGCCCCTGATGCTTGCCCTTTATTTCGCCTGCAGCAAGATTGTGGTTCAAGCTCTTCTATCTCAACCTCGCCTTGTCGACTTCGCCACATCTGAAAATCCTAAGCACGCCTAGCTCGATGGCCTCCTCTTCATTCCCGCCTTACACACGCCCTGCAACAGCTTGAAAATCGAGCCCAAGCCCCCACGAGCTCGCTAAATCTGGCCTTAGTCTTGAGCAAGGCCGAGCTCGAGGCAGTGAGGCGAGCGCTCGCCAGATCTAGCTTCGGCCTGGGACGGCGCCGATGGCGACGATTTGAAGGAAGGCTCGAGGATTGAGGTGGCGGAGGCAGAGGAGGGCGAGGACGACGGTGGGAATGAGGTCAAGGTCTCGGTGAAAGCAAGCTTGGTGTTGGAGAAAAAAAAAAGATAAAAGATAAAGACAAATAATTGAAAAATAAAGATAATGAAAGTAATAAAATAAATAAATAAAACATTTAAAAGAGTGAATGGAGAAAAATCAAATCAGTCAAATGACAAAAAGTATTTTCGGGATCTTTTTCATATTTTAGTCAAATATAAAAAATATTATCAATTTTTTGAAAAATAATTTTTGAAAATTCACATTTCTTACCAAACAAACGGAGCCAAAAAATTTGTATTTTTTGGGCCTAACTCCTTTAGGAACCTAGCTTTGGAATTTGGAAGAGCCGTGTGAAATGACCACGACCACCACCCCTACCACCACTCCCATCATTAGGAACTTGGGATCTTGACTTTTAAATAGTTACGGATTTAAAAATTTATCAAAAAAGTCTTAAAATAATTATAATTATGTCAATTTAATTTTAAATTTTTTTATATCAATTCAGTCTCAAATCTTTTATATTTGTACTAATTTAATCTTTCTGGCCAATTTTGATCAGCCAAAGCTGACGTGAACATTGACTAACAATGATGTAAATAGTAATATTGATGTGGATAATTTTTAATAATATTTTAATTTTTTTTCTCTTTTCTTCTTTTTATTCATTTTTCTTTTTGTTTTCTTTTCCTCCTTGTTGACACCTGATTTTTAATCATTTTTTCTATTGCTAAAGTAATAAAAAAATTCATAAAAATTCATAAAATTGAAAAATCAACTTTGGGGACCTTAGCCAAGCCTAGGGAACCAATTTTGACCAAAAAACGATTTTTCATATTTTTAGTATTTTTACGTATTATTTATTTATTTATTTTCGAAAATTAATAGAAAATCCATAAAAATTCATAAAATTGAAAAATCAACTTTGGGAACCTTAGCCAAGCCTAGGGAACCAATTTTGACCAAAAAATAATTTTTCATATTTTCGATATTTTTCGGTATTTTTATTTTCGAAAATTCATAAAAACAAAAAATTAAGAAAAATGAGAAAATTAAAAAATCAAGTTTGGAGCCTTGGCCAAGCTTAGGCAAATATTTTCGAACAAAAAAATAATTTTTTGTATTTATATATATTGTTTATATATTTTAGAAATTATGAGAATATTTAATAAATAATAGCATTTGAGGCTACAAAAATATATAAAAATAGTCAATATTTTTATTTTAAATCCCTTTTCATGTTGGTTATCACAAATTTAAAAAATTCAATTCGGGGTCGTGTATTCCTCCATGAGCCTAATCTCGAACCGGGTCTAAAAAATTCAATTTGAGTCAATTTATTTTCATTTTTTCACTTTTAGGAGTTGTGACATTGTTCTCTAATATTTCAAATTTTTATATTGGCCCAAATTATACTCAGAATGACTCAATTGTGCAAAAGGGCTTTAATTAAATTCTGCATTATTTTCAGTGGCAAGAAATGAGCTTAAATTTGACATGTGGTGAATTTTGACTAAGTATAGGGAAGGTATGTCATAAATTGTAAGGAGATTTGGACTTAAAGAAATATTTTTTCAGGGACTAAATTGTAAATACTTAAAATTCAAGGACTAGAGTGCAAATACCTAACTCTTGAAGGATTATTTTACAAATAATAAAAAGAAGAGTTAGTGGATAAATTAGAATAGAGAAGGGAAGATGAAGAAGAGGAGATGAAGAAGAGAAGTTGGAGAAGAATGGATGGAGAAAATAAGATAAGAATAGAGAAGGGAAGATGGAGATGAAGAAGAGTTAGTAGAGAAATTAGAATGGAAGATAAGAATAGAGAATGGAAGATGGAGATTAAGAAGAGTTAGTGGAGAAATTAGAATGGGAGATAAATATGGAGAAGGGAAGATGAAGATGAAGAAGAGTTAGTGGAGAGATTAGAATGTGAGATAGAGATGGAGAATGGAAGATGAAAATGAAGAAGAGTTAGTGGAGAAATTAGAATGGGAGATAGAGTTAGTGGAAAAATTAGAATGGGAGATAGATGAGTAGGTTATAAAAGGAGGAAGAAGTGAGCTTGAGAGAGGATTCTTCTTAAGAGAGAAAATTTGAAGTGTTTGGGAGAATTTTTTTGAGAGAAAATTTTGGATGTTTGAGAGAGTTTTGGGAGATTGAAGAAAATTTTGAGAGAAAGAAAATACCAAAAGAGAGAGAATTTTGAAGATGATGGGAGTTTAAAGCTAGGGGTTATCATCACAAATTCCTTCATCGATCAATATAAATCAAGAGTTCATCCTCGTCAACGAGCAAACAAATTCAAGCTAAGTGTTTTTATTTATTCATTTATTTATGGTTTTACTCGCAAATTAGCACAAATTGTATACACTTTCTCCCTCTCCTTTTTCTTCCATATTTTATGTCAGGAGAAGGATATCTCTACGTCAACAGCAAAAATCTCGTCGAGATGCAAAAATCGGCCCAGACAAGCTCCTAAGCTATCCACCGATTTCTCAACTGATCTGTGACTAAAAGTCCCTCTTAATTCAAAAGAAACTCTCTATATTGGGAACATAGAGAGCGAAAATCAATTATAGAAATCCCTCCCAAAAAAATGGGAGATAAGTACTCTTTCTACTCTTCTGGTTTTAGGTGCAGATTAGTACATATTTTGTATACTAACACTTCACTCTATTTTATGTCAGGAAGCCGCAGCTCTATATCAATGGTCAATCCTATGGAAGCACAAAATCGGCTTGGAGGAGCCCTCAAGCGCGCACAAATTTCAAATTGTTGAATCAATTCGTTGTATTTCATTTTAAAGAATTCATACCCCAGAATGGAGAGGACAAAGTCCATCCGCAATTTAAATACCTGCACCATAAATCCCAAAGGGAAGAGCCAAGCCAATGCTAGGCCTCCCATTGGAGGTGTTTATTCACTGTCATGTACTTCCTATAATTTAATTTTTGAATCATCAGACCCAAAAGATAAGTAGGTTGTAATACTGCACAGAAGTCGTTAACACACTCCCTCTTTCGGCTTCAGGGAATCTTTAACACTTAAAAAAATATAATAAATAAAAATATATACCATCCATGCATCCTATTTAAAAAGTGAAAACACAAAAGAGAATACCCTATTAGAGCCTTAGGAATAAACCAAGCCTGAGTTGCCGAATTAGGATATCCATGAAATTAAGGTACCGAAAGGGCATTAGTTTTAATTAACTAGTGTAACCAAGTCCCCGAGCTCCTAATCTCTGGTTCGCAGGAATAAATTAGTTCTCCCGCTAATTTATTTAGGTTTCTAATCGACCTACCAAGAACGATTAGTGGCGACTCCAAATTTTAAAATCATTTAAACAAAAACCAAAGTTGCGATTCGGTAGGGCTTGGGAGGGTCCGCGTTAGGTTAGTCAAATCTAATTAACCTAATAATCCGTTAACCCCTTTTAAAATTTAAAATTTTTTTTAGAGGGTCGCGACAGACTGGCGACTCCGCTGGGGACGGGATTTTTAAATTTTCGAAAAAAGATACCAATTGGAATACTTGAATTTTTTCGAAATTTTAAAAGTTTTAGTGGACTTAGGCCAATAAAAATTTCATGGATATCTCGCTTCTGGCGATCTTGTTTGGGACTCATTCTATAGGTGTTATATGTTTTTGCAGGATGGGAGTTATAAGGGGCGGAGTGTTTGGCTAACCCCTTTGTTTTGCAGGCTCGGTGTTGGGTTTATTTGTTTAATTTCGCACATTTTTAGAAGCGCTGTTTTGATATCAATTGTTGTGCATGTCTTGCATACTCTGAAGATCACGACACCTGCACACACAAGCGTCTAAACCCAAGTCGCGAAATTCTTCCTAGAAAACCATAGATAGGGATCGAATATGCAAAGCTCTTGCGTCGATTACGCTCGGGTTGACCATATTTTATCCCGCTCATTATCTGAATTGACAATTCTTCCCATTGTGATTTGATTGCGCGGAGGGTAAGTTTGTCAATTCAGATAGTGGGGGCCTTTTTAGGTCCATACACTGTCTCTCCTTCTTTTATTTTCTAGAGTCCACTCCTCACTTGAGTCATGCGCATGACTATGTGATTTGCATTTCTCCAAGGTAAAAGTAAGTTCTCTAATTTTATCTTGTATTTATTTTCGGTCGGTCCATGCTAGGTGTTAGTCAGTTTTTGAGCTTGATATTACGACCATTCTTTTAAAAGAAAATAAAAATTAAATTTGTCCCTCATTTCTTTTTCTTTTTTTTTGAAAAAATGATGTGAAAAAATCCCTTCATGGGAATTTTATTAACCAATAAGAGATTTTTGTCATGTTTTTATTACTTCAATAAAAATGAAATTTTCCTGAAAAAATTTTCCTCTGAAAATTTATTTCAATAAAAAGAAAAATTCCTTAAAAAAAAAACTCTAGTAGACATCAAGTGATTTTATCACATTTTTCAAATTATAAAAACTTGCAAGAAAATTCTTCTCGAGAAATTCGCTCATGTTTTTATAAGAAAAGTTTCTCTAAATAAAATTAGACTAATGTCTCGGGGGAGTTGTATTGACCAATAAGAGATTTTTGTCATGTTTTTCTTGCTTCAATAAAAATGAAATTTTCCTGACAAATTTTCCTCTGAAAATTTATTTCGATAAAAAGAAAAATTCCTTCAAAAAAAAAACTTTGGTAAACATCAAGTGATTTTATCACATTCTTTCAAATTATAAAAATTTGCAACAAAAATTCTTTTCGAGAAATTCGCTCATGTTTTTCTAAGAAAATTTTCTCTAAATAAAATTAGACTAATGTCTCGGGGGAATTTTGTTAACCAATAAAGGATTTCTGTTATGTCTTTCCTGCTTCAATAAAAATAAAATTTTCCTGATAAATTTACCTCTGAAAATTTATTTTGATAAAAAGGAAATTCCTTCAAAGATTTTAGTAAACATCAAGAGATTTTGTCACATTCCTTTAAAAAAAATAATAAAAAAAAGAGTAATAAATATGCAAAAAAAATTCTGTATCAGAAATTAACCCATTTCTTCCTAAAGAAATTCTTTTTTTCTGATTTCTCTATAAAATAGAAAAAATAAAATTGGACTAATATATGAGTCATGGACCGACATTCCTTGTGTCGCATACTAATTATATCCTTTTCTTTTGCAGGGAGATCCTAGATACCCCAAACGGGTGTAAAAATTAAGTTCAATAATATATCAAGAATCATCTTCAGAAATACCAAAAGACGAAAAACACCAAGGCTTCAACCGTTAATTCAGGGAGGCAAACGAACACTGTCCATCTTTGACAGATAGAGTTGTGTCAATCCGTAAACTTGTATGGGCAGTGTATTGTGATATGACGGTGGACTTATACTAATTAAACACGGGGGCATATTTAATGTATTACAGAGGATCCCGCGTCTTTTGAAAGACAATATGGATTATATAATCAGAAACCATGAAATAAGTACCTTAACCTGATTAAATCAACCAGAGACCGGTCTTAAAATTTCCTCGGATCCGAAACACGCGGAGGGTTTTAGAGGACCGAGGTTCTATTAATGAATGTGACCCACAAGTATTTCTCCCAATGCTACAGGCGCCCGACAAGAGCAAGTGGGCACCGAAAGAAACAAAACACGGTTGAAGTGGGGCACGCAACAAATGGCCGAATTTATTGGCACACTAATTAAGTGGTGGTAGCTTTATTAATTTACATGATTGAACGCGGGTCTCTAGGCGGCTGGTGGAAAGCCACACTGAATGCCTCTCTAATGTTCTTGATATCATCGTCTACCGCAACCCGCGAGAGCATCATGAAGAAGATTAAACCTAGACGAATACGTCTACTTAGTTTCATCGCACGTTCTCGCCTTTTGTCGATGTCCAAAATTAATGCACAAGCTAGAAGTAATCATTTCCCTTTCCCCCTATTAAATGCTCGGAGCCGTTAACCGCACCAAACTCGAAAAAATTAATATCGAGACGAAATCTGCGTAAATTTGAAGGGTAAATCCGTATCGTTCCAATTTACCCTTAAATTACTCCGGTTTTAAATTTGATCCCTTCTATTTTCAGGAATTTGCAAAAGCGACTCGAGAATACAGTTGTATCCAAAAACCAAATTTCCTGGTCGGGCTAAATTGGGGGCAAATCAACTCATGGACATTACCACGGGATGGACAGCTTCGGTTAAAGAAAAATACAAGCGAAAGATCCGAACAATCTCAGACATGGGTAATTCTGTATCGTTCTAATTTGCACATAATCATCTCGAGTCCTGAATTTTTTTATTCCATTCTTAACAGGGATTGCAAATTACCTCGAGAAATATCGTAACAAGGCCCAAGGTGATACAACAGGGCCGCATTATCCCCAAGGATTAACCTTTGAAAAGAAAACCCCATGGACACCTATGGTCCAATGGACCGAATGCAGGAATACTCGACGAGTAATACCGAAGTCAATATTTTGCCACATTCTCGGCTTAATGGTGAAGCATCCAACAAAAGTCGAAGAAAACTCAACCCAGCAAAATTGGTAAAAGACTTGTCCAAGGCATTCAAGATGAAGGGTAAATCAGTATCGTTTCCAATTTATCCCTTTTAATACCGGTTGACATGTCTCCTTTTCTTGTTGCAAGAAATATTTATACTAACATGTAACATGTTGGAGGAGACAAATCCAAAAGAAAATGATGATCATTTGACAAGATCTATTCTGGTGAAAAATGCGGGGCATTTAACTGCTAAACCATGGCGGTCGCTGTCACTAAACAAACCAAAATGCTCCCTCACCCATATGCCTCATCGTGCAGGGGCAAAACTTGAGACAAACCGCTCCTCGACATAAGGAGTGGGCTTCCCAATTTGTTCAATCTACCCACATACCAGGGGCAATTCAAATCCGCCCATGTTTGCACATTATATAAATACACATGATGCTAAAAATTGTCACATCGGCATTGTGTTTACACATTTCACGAATTATGTATGATTATTCCGCATGTTTAATTTACCAACTCCAACTTAGAGCATAAACTACATAGGAGACATCAAATGTGCAAAATGGGGCACAACAGGATGAGGAAAGTTAAACCATTTCTACACACGGGTCTAACATTTTAATCTACAGATAAACAGCCTTTCTCTAGAGTGAGAGAAAGCCCCTTCGGACTAAAGTCCCCCATTCAGATTACATTCGAGGCGTTCATATTATGAGAACCTCCTTAAATAGAATTGGTAATGCAAACTTCACAGAATAGTTTTGCATGATCCACATTTTGATTGATTGCATCATGAGTTATCACACAGACTACTTCTAATCATTGCCAACTTAGCTGAACAATTTTGTATGAACCAATGAACGCATTGATGAAAATGCTTGCACATGTTAGCTCTGACATTGCCTGACAGGCAACACATTCCCGGTGTTTGAGTTACCTTCCAAAGTCTTGAAATTCATTTGGCGATTATTGAATGAACAAGCCTGGTTGTCGAGAAGCCACCAAGCATTTCTTCCAAATTCTCAGGTAAGTATATCTTCAACCTGAACCTTTCAAGAGAATGAATTCTGACGGTTGTTTAGGTACTCGAATCCATTGCGGTATATATAGGTATCCACCTTCTTCAATAAAGCATGATTTGTCTTAAGGACAGAAATGTTCGAGACCTTTTGATCTCTGCCTCTTTGGTTTATTCCTAAAGCGACAGGAGAATATAATTTGGGTTTGAGCTCCCGTAGGATTCCTGGTCTCCCCAGATTTCAGAATGGCACCCTTTGAGGTACACCAAGCCCTTCTTACAGGCAAACTAAGTCCTTCTTACAGGCAAACCAAGTCCTTCTTACAGGCATAAAGTCCTTCTTACAGGCAAACTAAGTCCTTCTTACAGGCAAACTAAGTCCTTCTTACAGGCACAAAGTCCTTCTTACTGGCACAAAGTCCTTCTTACAGGCAAACCAAGTCCTTCTTACAGGCAAAACAAGTCCTTCTTACAGGCAAATCAAGTCCTTCTTACAGGTACAAAGTCCTTCTTACAGGCACAAAGTCCTTCTTACAGGCAAATCAAGTCCTTTTTACAGGCACAAAGTCCTTCTTACAGGCAAATCAAGTCCTTCTTACAGGCAAACTAAGTCCTTCTTACAGGCAAACCAAGTCCTTCTTACAGGCACAAAGTCCTTCTTACAGGCAAATCAAGTCCTTCTTACAGGCAAACTAAGTCCTTCTTACAGGCAAACCAAGTCCTTCTTATAGGCAAATCAAGTCCTTCTTACAGGCACAAAGTCCTTCTTACAGGCAAATCAAGTCCTTCTTACAGGCATAAAGTCCTTCTTATAGGCAAATCAAGTCTTTCTTACAGGCAAACAAAGTCCTTCTTACAGGTAAACAAAGTCCTTCTTACAGGCAAAAAAAGTCCTTCTTACAGGCACAAAGTCCTTCTTACAGGCAAAGTAAGTCCTTCTTACAGGCAAATCAAGTCCTTCTTACAGGCAAATCAAGTCCTTCTTACAGGCACAAGTCCTTTTTACAGACATCAAGTCCTTTCTACAGGCACCAAGTCCTTCTTACAGGTATCTCCATGGGGTGACCTACCATACGGGTCAAATCTCAATCAAAATTTAATCAGTAGATTCCTTTTATAAGGAATCTACCATGGTACGACCCACCATACGGGTTAAATGGTATGACCCACCATACGGGTCAAATTTTAATTCAATTTTTAATTAGTAGAATCCTTTTATTAGGAATCTACCATGGGTTGATCCACCATACGGGTTCAAGTTCAACCACCCTAAAGTGTTTTTATATAACGAATCCTTAGGTTCTCATTTCATTTTCAGTGGAACATTCATGTCACGACTCTTTTTATTTCCTTGTATTGAGTCAATTAGAATTCAGGTGTCATCTCGTCTTTGAAATGAACCTCTACCGAGCTTCCTTTCAAAGAGGGGCAGCTGTTGACACCTGATTTTTAATCATTTTTTCTATTGCTAAAGTAATAAAAAAATTCATAAAAATTCATAAAATTGAAAAATCAACTTTGGGGACCTTAGCCAAGCCTAGGGAACCAATTTTGACCAAAAAACGATTTTTCATATTTTTAGTATTTTTACGTATTATTTATTTATTTATTTTCGAAAATTAATAGAAAATCCATAAAAATTCATAAAATTGAAAAATCAACTTTGGGAACCTTAGCCAAGCCTAGGGAACCAATTTTGACCAAAAAATAATTTTTCATATTTTCGATATTTTTCGGTATTTTTATTTTCGAAAATTCATAAAAACAAAAAATTAAGAAAAATGAGAAAATTAAAAAATCAAGTTTGGAGCCTTGGCCAAGCTTAGGCAAATATTTTCGAACAAAAAAATAATTTTTTGTATTTATATATATTGTTTATATATTTTAGAAATTATGAGAATATTTAATAAATAATAGCATTTGAGGCTACAAAAATATATAAAAATAGTCAATATTTTTATTTTAAATCCCTTTTCATGTTGGTTATCACAAATTTAAAAAATTCAATTCGGGGTCGTGTATTCCTCCATGAGCCTAATCTCGAACCGGGTCTAAAAAATTCAATTTGAGTCAATTTATTTTCATTTTTTCACTTTTAGGAGTTGTGACATTGTTCTCTAATATTTCAAATTTTTATATTGGCCCAAATTATACTCAGAATGACTCAATTGTGCAAAAGGGCTTTAATTAAATTCTGCATTATTTTCAGTGGCAAGAAATGAGCTTAAATTTGACATGTGGTGAATTTTGACTAAGTATAGGGAAGGTATGTCATAAATTGTAAGGAGATTTGGACTTAAAGAAATATTTTTTCAGGGACTAAATTGTAAATACTTAAAATTCAAGGACTAGAGTGCAAATACCTAACTCTTGAAGGATTATTTTACAAATAATAAAAAGAAGAGTTAGTGGATAAATTAGAATAGAGAAGGGAAGATGAAGAAGAGGAGATGAAGAAGAGAAGTTGGAGAAGAATGGATGGAGAAAATAAGATAAGAATAGAGAAGGGAAGATGGAGATGAAGAAGAGTTAGTAGAGAAATTAGAATGGAAGATAAGAATAGAGAATGGAAGATGGAGATTAAGAAGAGTTAGTGGAGAAATTAGAATGGGAGATAAATATGGAGAAGGGAAGATGAAGATGAAGAAGAGTTAGTGGAGAGATTAGAATGTGAGATAGAGATGGAGAATGGAAGATGAAAATGAAGAAGAGTTAGTGGAGAAATTAGAATGGGAGATAGAGTTAGTGGAAAAATTAGAATGGGAGATAGATGAGTAGGTTATAAAAGGAGGAAGAAGTGAGCTTGAGAGAGGATTCTTCTTAAGAGAGAAAATTTGAAGTGTTTGGGAGAATTTTTTTGAGAGAAAATTTTGGATGTTTGAGAGAGTTTTGGGAGATTGAAGAAAATTTTGAGAGAAAGAAAATACCAAAAGAGAGAGAATTTTGAAGATGATGGGAGTTTAAAGCTAGGGGTTATCATCACAAATTCCTTCATCGATCAATATAAATCAAGAGTTCATCCTCGTCAACGAGCAAACAAATTCAAGCTAAGTGTTTTTATTTATTCATTTATTTATGATTTTACTCGCAAATTAGCACAAATTGTATACACTTTCTCCCTCTCCTTTTTCTTCCATATTTTATGTCAGGAGAAGGATATCTCTACGTCAACAGCAAAAATCTCGTCGAGATGCAAAAATCGGCCCAGACAAGCTCCTAAGCTATCCACCGATTTCTCAACTGATCTGTGACTAAAAGTCCCTCTTAATTCAAAAGAAACTCTCTATATTGGGAACATAGAGAGCGAAAATCAATTATAGAAATCCCTCCCAAAAAAATGGGAGATAAGTACTCTTTCTACTCTTCTGGTTTTAGGTGCAGATTAGTACATATTTTGTATACTAACACTTCACTCTATTTTATGTCAGGAAGCCGCAGCTCTATATCAATGGTCAATCCTATGGAAGCACAAAATCGGCTTGGAGGAGTCCTCAAGCGCGCACAAATTTCAAATTGTTGAATCAATTCGTTGTATTTCATTTTAAAAAATTCATACCCCAAAATGGAGAGGACAAAGTCCATCCGCAATTTAAATACCTACACCATAAATCCCAAAGGGAAGAGCCAAGCCAATGCTTAGCCTCCCATTGGAGGTTTTTACTTATAGTAGTTAAATACCTGCACCTTAAATCCCAAAGGGAAGAGCCAAGCCAATGCTTAGCCTCCCATTGGAGGTTTTTACTTACAGTAGTTAAATACCTGCACCTTAAATCCCAAAGGGAAGAGCCAAGCCAATGCTTAGCCTCCCATTGGAGGTTTTTACTTACAGTAGTTAAATACCTGCAACTTAAATACCTGTACCTTAAATCCCAAAGGGAAGAGCCAAGCCAATGCTTAGCCTCCCATTGGAGGTTTTTACTTACAGTAGTTAAATACCTGCAACTTAAATACCTGTACCTTAAATCCCAAAGGGAAGAGCCAAGCCAATGCTTAGCCTCCCATTGGAGGTTTTTACTTACAGTAGTTTAAATACTTGCAACTTAAATACCTGTACCTTAAATCCAAAGGGAAGAGCCAAGCCAATGCTAGGCCTCCCATTGGAGGTGTTTATTCACTGTCATGTACTTCCTATAATTTAATTTTTGAATCATCAGACCCAAAAGATAAGTAGGTTGTAATACTGCACAGAAGTCGTTAACACACTCCTTCTTTCGGCTTCAGGGAATCTTTAACACTTAAAAAAATATAACAAATAAAAATATATACCATCCATGCATCCTATTTAAAAAGTGAAAACACAAAAGAGAATACCCTATTATAGCCTTAGGAATAAACCAAGCCTGAGTTGCCGAATTAGGATATCCATGAAATTAAGGTACCGAAAGGGCATTAGTTTTAATTAACTAGTGTAACCAAGTCCCCGAGCTCCTAATCTCTGGTTCGCAGGAATAAATTAGTTCTCCCGCTAATTTATTTAGGTTTCTAATCGACCTACCAAGAACGATTAGTGGCGACTCCAAATTTTAAAATCATTTAAACAAAAACCAAAGTTGCGATTCGGTAGGGCTTGGGAGGGTCCGCGTTAGGTTAGTCAAATCTAATTAACCTAATAATCCGTTAACCCCTTTTAAAATTTAAAATTTTTTTTAGAGGGTCGCGACACTCCTCCCTCTAGCTGGATCAGTGACGGACCAAAGTCGATGAGGAGCGAAGCACCTCTCCCTTGCACAAGCTAAGCCTCACCACCATTGTTGGGATAGCTCGCCAACAATGACAAGGCTTGGCCTCATATAGATTAAGCGAGGCCGAGCCCTACCATCGTTTGGCCTATCCTCACCCTACGACGACCGAGCTCACCTAGATCTCGCGAGTCCCAGCCTCACTATCGCCAACGAGCTCGCCCAACAAAGGTGGCAAGGCTCTATCTAAGCGAGATCGTCAATTCGACAATCGGCTAGAGGAAGGAGGAAAAGAAAAAGGAAGAAAAAATAAAAATAAAATAAAATATTAAAATATTAAAATATTATACTAATTATTCACGTCAATGTCGACCAGTGAAATTTGGCTAGAATGATTGAATTGGCACGAATACAAAAGATTTAAGGCTAAATTAGCACACACACACACACACAAAATATAACTGAATTAGCATAATTATAATAGGTTTGCGAATTTTTTAGTAATTTTTACACTACAAATTTAGTTCATGGTTGGTGGTTAATCACCTCCTTAAGAAGCAAGGACAATTCAATCCAAAAAAAAAAAAAAGGAGTAGCAAGGACAAGAATTTGAGGCCCAAAAATACATCTTTCTTGAGCCATCTCGATAATTATCCAATTGGAGGGGGGCATAATTGTTATGTTTCAATGGAATTATCCGATCGCTTTAATAGATTCATATATACCATGTTATGCAAAGAATCTCATGATCTCCTAAAGTACAATAATCAGGCTCTTCCTTAGCTTGACACAAGAACTCAACGGGAACGTGCGCATTATGCGAGATAGCCATGAAAATAAGATAATCCTGATGATACTTGAGAATATTATATTCCAATACCATATAAAATTTATCAATCTAAATTGAATGCTTTAGATGGAGTTATTGAATATAATTATGTACAGAATACTAGAAATAAAGTTGGTGTGAATTTTTGAAAGCATATTAATATATAGAATGAATGAAAACCTAGAAAACGAGTTGATGATTTTATAGCTTATCAAAATAAAACTTAAATCGAAGCGAAAAATAAGATCAAACTCAACGGCAAATCATATTGACTATATTTACTTTCCTAAACTACACATTCAATAGCATTTAGAAAGTCCATAAACATCACAACTCATCATGGAGAGTAACAATTACAAGGTGTTAGAAGTTACATAAATTATTCTCCACGAGTTGAAAATACTTGATGGAAAACTTCACCCCTTACATAGGCGGCGTCTAGGTGGCAAATCACTTCTTGGAGAAGCCGTTTAAAAAAAAAGAATTATTTCAATGGGGAGAAGACATGACTAGTTATCTAGAGTCCTAAATTAAGTTCTAAGATAACGAGAAAAATACCAAAAAATTCTAAATCTATTACATTTATATTAATTTAATCTTAAATATTTTAATTGTGTCAATTGAGTCCTAAATATTTTGGGAATTTGCTAATTTGATCATTTTGCTAGTTTTGGCCAAAATTGCTGACATGAACGCTAGCCATTCTATGTGACATGGCCGATGTTGATATAAAAAAACTTTACAAACCTTTTTTGAATTTTTATTAATAAATACTTAACACTTAGGGATTGTAAGAATAGAGATACACAGATATGTTTTAGGGCTTGACCAATGTTCACATATTAATGAAGGGGTTTGAACAATATTGTGAAAAATCAGGGACCCGTTGTTCTTCAATGAGACAATGATAAAGCTGTCGACCGTTAACTAACTAGTTGTAAGTTCGAATCCTATTTAGGGAGATCTAATTCATTTGGTAAGTTGAGTGCACCAATAGGAGAGAGTATAAAACGTTATTCGAGTTAATATACAAATCGTGGTGGGGAATGCAACGAGACGTGGACTAATCATGTAAAGAGGAGAAGATTTGCTCCTAAAAAAAATTAATACATAGTTAATGTTCATGGTTGTTGATTAAAGTAATCGCACTTGTTGGGAAAGTGGCAGAACCTCAGGACATGTGTCGATTTTAATAATTTAATAATCTCACAGGGGAGTGCACACGAAAATATGTTTTATAATGTGTTTGTCATCTAATATATAGTAGTATCCAATATACGGAATCTTAATTACTTGATATTTTCTATATTTAATCACAAGACATTTGTCTTCACATAGCCAGCCAAAGATCAGCACGTAGACCTTCCAATTGGCCGATTGTATGCGATTTTGTCTCACATCAGAGACCCAACCGTGACTTCCCACCACAATTTGACTTTACATTTTGTTTGATCTGGGGTACATATTCCACGAAAATAAAACGAAAAAACAATAGAAAATCATTAAAAATCCTATAAAATAAGCAAAAGGCATCGTATTGTCAGCTAGTGGCTGATTATTTATACTAATCTTGTTGAAGGCAAATCGGTTGATAAGCGATTTATGTTTTTGTTCCAAGTGCGTTTCCCTGTATGCTAAAGATTCATAGTTAGATCATGTCAATTCGATTGAAGGTAAATCATACGAGAATTTTCTACCCTAACCAGCAATACAGAGCTATTTAGAGGAAAACAATGTACGAAGCGTGTCGCGATCTTCGTTTGAAAACCATGCATACCGAAGAGGGTGGCTGCTAGGGCTTTCCTCTAATACTTTGAAAAGACAATTGTGTTTTATAAAGTGTTTGGCAACTATACCTTTTTGGAATCCCAAATAACTTGCTCGTCGACACATATATGCCATACACGTGAGAAGAAGACGTCTAAGCACACTATCAAGATAAGAAGGTCATGTGCCATACTCATGAAAGCATCGATTATTTGAAGAACTTTGGAAAAAGGAGCGCCCGAATAGATAGATATATAACCGTCCCTTCGAATATCCAAAGGGAAAACAGTTCGACAGTTTTTGGAGCATTAGAAGAACTCCCTGAAGATTTGACTCGAAAGGTATTGAAAAGTATAAAACATGGGCATGGTTCAACCAAGAAGTAGGACAAGAGGACTGAACCGAAATAAAGAATTTGAGGATTGAGACAGTTACATAGGGCTTCACACAGGCTAAGATAACTGCCTAAAGACCTAGTCAGATAAGCTCATGGGAGATGATGCAAGTGGCAGCTATTAACGCACTTAAAGCTATAACCGTTCAATGGCAATTAGATACTCAATCACTATAAACACCACCAATCATCCACAAAGCGAGCCCCCAAACAAATCAACGAATTTATCTTATCTTTACTTTTTGCACTACATTTTACTTTTCTTAGTATAGCTTTCAGATTCTTATTATCAAGTTAAACTCTGGTGTTTATCTTCATCTTAGATCCTATGCCGTCGAGTCAAGCTCCAGTGTAGTATCGAAGTGTGTTCAAGCTTCGTCGTCAAGTCCAACTCCGATAAAGTTTTGGGTGTGTTAGTTTGTTCTTTTGAAGGAATTGTGCCATCTAAGCCATTCTGTTGAGTTAAACTTCGGCTTGGTCTATGATTGTATAATTTCATTATTGGAGTTGCCCACATCGGTTATGAAAAGGACCGGTGGTCGATTTATAAATGCGAGGGAAAGTCTCATCATTCGAGTTAACTTTTAGAATGAGAGAAGTCAAAAATCATCTAATACTAGTATAAAAACCCAGGTTACGAAAAAGTCTGTATTCAACAGTCACACGGGAGAGACACGGACTATTGCCCCTTCGACCCGTGGGGAGATTATTGGAGTTATCCCACATTGATTGTTAAAGGGGCTGATGGTTACTAAGTTCAGTGAAATATATTTTGTCATCGAGAAATTTCGGCAAGACAATACTCTTAATAAATAAAAAGTAATGTGCGAATACTTCGACGAGGGAGAAACATCTCTGCAATTACAGCACGAACTTTACTGCATCGCGTCAAAGTTTTCATGAGATTGTATATAAGCTGATTGCTGGCCCCTAATAGTAATATCTTATTCTCAGACATTTTATGACCTTCAAAGAAATGCTATTAGTGGGAACAAGGAAGGATCGAAATTCATACCGTCATTCTTGTTCTGTCAAGAGAAAAGAAGAGTGCAAACACTAAAAGATTATTAGGCTGCAATGCCCAAGTGGCTAGGGTTACATAATTATCGGATCCACCACTTTAGTGTGGTCAAACAAAGATGTTTGCAAAACCAACAAAGATCCTGAAGTTGGGCTTAATTGTCAGCGCCAAAGTGTACACGAGTGAAAGAAGCTTGTAATGTTCCCCATTATTACCTACATTTTCTCCCCTCCCTCGAATGTCTGAATGCGTTATTGGTCTCGAGGCTCCGTGCACTTCGATGAGGACAGGTCGATCAGGTGAGGCCGAATTTACCTGTACATTGATTTTATCACTCTCAAAAGATTCAAAAGCAAGATCAAGTTCCACTAGCTTGTTCTTTGGCGTGGCGAGGCCATCTTTTTAGCAAAAGTTCAAGTGGGAATTCGAAGAATAAGAGCATGAATGCTTAGGGTTTACTAAATTTCTCAAATTCATCACCATTACATCCATCTTTCTCTTTATCTAAGGGAGTGGAGGATACCAACACAGTCGGTGTTTTAAGATTATCGATATAGGCATATCTCGCATTTATCTGTAGTAAAGTTTGTATATGGGTGTTGTCCATGTGTTTAATCCACCAATCGAGGATAGAGGAAAACACAACCGTTTCGAGAAAGGAAGAAAACTATAATATATGACAAGTTTAATGTGATGCTTAAAGCTCATATTCAAAGTACAGAATATTCGAATTAAATTTTTAGATCATCATAACTAAATAAAAAGGAATGATGGATGTGATTATAAACGTGATAAGTAAAGAAACTTAGCTACCAAACGACTTTATGTCATTACGATAATGACATAATATTTCGCACTAGAAATTGTGCATATGGCAAGGTAATTTCTCTAGCATTTAATCACGCGTTACTCGCATTCCAATGTCTTGTTATAAATGGCAAGGAAATTTTGCATATTTGATTACGAACACCAATATAGTCTTTTTTTTTCGTCGGAGAGTGATATCTTATGATGGAAATAAGTGAAGATGTTTAATCGGCAATCCAAATTTGCACATGCATTCCTAAGCTTTCCCATTGCGGATCGTACGGTGCGTCGCATCCCTTCACACAGGGACAGACATCTGCCTCCCCTTTCTATCTTATTCATGCCCACTGCGATCGAGAGGTGCTGCTGGACCATGTGCACATCTCATCTAGGAATGTTCTCTAATAACTTACTGTTTAATTGTCTGAACCGGCTAGCTTCATATTGCGCGAGAAAGGGAAAAGTGCGGTAAAATGTCATAAATCTATTACATTTTTTTTTGTATCGAAAGTGCCCGGGCCAGCGTCCGTACGGATCGCGCACCTCAATTAATCCTTCGGAAGGGCTAGCGCAACATCCCACCGCCACGACCCTTCGCTTAAATCACCGACACCCAATAAGATTCGAACCCAGGACCTCTCGTGAAAGGATCAAAGCGCAAACCAGCTGGGCCATCGATGGGTGGGTCACAAATCTATTACATTAGTATCAATTTAATCATAAACCTTTTAATTATGTCAATTTAATCTTAAATATTTTTTTACTTAGAACCAATTCAGTCCTTCCGACTAGTTTTGATTGGATATTACTTACGTGGACTGCTGTCCTACTTACATGACACGGTCGGAGCTAATCTAAATATTTTGTAATTATATTTTAATATTTTAATATTTTTCATTTTTTTTTATTTTTTTCCCTCCTCTTTCCTCCGGTGGCCAGCACGGCCATGTCCGATGAAGGCCACTCCAATGGAAAGAGGAGGAAATAAAACTATTAAAAAATAATTACAAAATGTTCATGTCAATGTTGCCGAACATGGCCGTGCTCGGAGGAAAGAAGCAGAAAAAAAACGAAAGCAATAAAACAATAAAAAAAATTAAAATTTGTTAATTATTATTTAAAAAATTTAGCGTCAGCAATATTTGGCCAAAACTCGCTAGAATGGCTAAATTGGCTTTAGGTCAAATGGTTTAAAATTAAATTAACAAGGCTATTATAGAATTATGACTTTTCTTATACTTTACTCCACAAGAAAAGTACGTTGATTTTGCTAAGTACAACCAATAATTACCATGTGCCATGATGACGATATATTTCAAATGATTCCAAACAAAAGAAATTAAGAAGAGAAAATATAAAAAAGAATAATTCTTCTTTTGTTTTTGGTTCGAATAAAAAAAACACCTTTCATTTTATTTAATTTTTGGTCTGAACACTTGTCATTGATGGGCTGCTCCTTTCAAACTTACGTTTTGAAATATATTTCTTATAGAACGGCACCCCGTCGTGAAAAACACCAACTCCCCTTGGAAAAGATCAAGCGTCGAATTCCCCTTACACCCTAGCTCCTATCGCTCAACATCTCCACCAGCCACCGCCATCCATGGCCGCCACTATCTACGATGCCGCCCAACCGCTGCCGACATCATCTCTCCTTAGTGCCTCCGATTGACATCGTCGTTCCCATCCACCTACAATTGTCGAGGCTCTCAACTTGCTCTCGATCTCGATCGTCCTCTCACCTTGTTCCTCTCATAGCCTCGACCACCCCCCCCCCCTTTTTTCTCACACTCACCCATATAGGCTCCCGTGCACGTCTCTAACGGCCACGTCGAGGCCCAACTTTAGATCATGGTCATCGATGACCCCATCGCTCAATAGCAATCTTGAATCCTAATTAAAATTGAGTAAAGCTGGTAAACATATATGTTTTTCGCGTGCAAATTGGATAGAGACCAACGATTGTAAATACGAAATAAATTAAGGCAAAATTCGATTCTAAGCTTAGACTTTTCTTTGCACCATTGATTTTTTTTTTTCAAATGGTCGAAAAAGGTCAAACCAAACTTTGCAGAGGCAATTGTGCAGGAGAAGCCATCTTGAATTGGGAAAAAGAGGGAGAAAAGGAGTGTCTCTAATTTTCATTTTTTTCTTTGGTAAATTGAATTTGTTTTTGGGATTAGTGAGAAAATGTGCAATGTGAAGTCGCTTTCCTTAATTCGCCGCCCACCCATCGTTATCAAGAAGGGTCGTAGCTGCTGCAGCGATATTAGCTGCCAAGCTGCTAAGTCGTCGCGGCTGTGGGGCTCATGTACAGATTTTTCTTTTTCTTTTTCTTTTTTTTTTATTTTTTAGGAGGGTTAATACCATGAAAATAGTCACATCCGACAAATTTACCCAAATTATTTTTTAATCACAAAAAATCTCAAATTAATACACTCTCGATAAATTTATCAAAAACTAATATACTTATAAATATTTACCCTACATTAGTTTTCGTTAAATTTAACATCAAATTATTGAGTTGGATGACAAATGACAGTTTACAAATATATCGATTTGGGGTTTTCACCCTTTATTTGTCATAGATATATCAATTTAAAGTTTTTGGTGGTATTTACTCAATTTAACGAAGGGTAAATTTGTCGCTGGTGTAATAGTTTGAGATTTTTCGTGGTAAAAAAATTATTTTGAGGTAAATTTGTCATAAATATACTAGTTTGGGATTTTTTGTGGTGGAAAAAATAGTTTGGGTTTTTTGTGGTCAAGAAAATAATTTGAGGCAGATTTGTCGTAGGCATACCGATTTCGGATTTTTCGCGGTATTAACCCCCTTTTTTTCCACATTTTTTTTAAGTTGACAATGTTATCAATGAAATGTTCGGCTTACTCAAGTTTCGAATTTACCGGCCCCTTTATTAAGTTATCGGTTCTAATTAAAGTGATATATCAACCTATGTCGGATTGAGTTACCGACTATTTTCTAGTTATCGATTCGTATTTGAGTTACTTATCGTCTTTACTAGATTCATCAACTTTTCTATTTGAACTGCCGATTTTTTTTTTTTGTTGGTCTTAGTTAGCAGCACCTCACATTTACAAACTCCTTAATGTTTGCAGACTTTAGTTTCAATCTCCTAGAAACGTCATGAATCTACCAAGTTCCGGGAAGATTCCTGGTCTTAATTCGAGCGACGTACCGTCTTCTCGATCAATCGTACCGGCTGATTTAAGGTTACTCATTTTCGTTTGAGTTACCTAGTAAGCTTATTTTTCATCTAACTATTCGCAACCAAAAAAAAAAAAGAGAGAAAGAAATGGAGAAGCACGGGAAAAGGTATAGGTCTGGTACAAATCGTGCTATGTCAAACACGTTCGTATTAATCTAGCAGGCTCCACACTATGCCCAAATCTACACCGTCCCTTAAAAGCATGGCACGCTTTTTCGACTCTTTATTTTTATTTTTATTTTTATTTTTTCCTCTTTACACTTTACTAACTAAGATGGATAAGTCCTTTACCAAAAAAAAAAAAAACTAAGATGGATAAGTCGTTTTCCACGTGATCTCTTGATTAAGAGGTTTTCCGCCCTCGCGCCGAAATTTACGACGTGGTTAAGCTCGATAAATCGGGGAAGATGTCGGCTCATCACGTCCCGATCTCGGACCGGTTAATTTTAATCAATTGACCTTTGCTTCTTTTGAATCGAGATGAAGAACCGCGACGGTGGGTTCAGGAGGGGAAGGGCTTAAAATAGGAACAGCGTTCACGGACCGGTGGGAAAGAAAGGCCCACAGAGAAATGATTGTGTGCTGGTCAGCATTTAACCCTCACGTCGTCCTCTGTCTGCATGCGTGATTGAACAAAGTACCGGGGAAAGGCGAATTTCATTCCCCTACCGGTAAATATTAGGGGCGAGAAAAATAATTCATCGTCCACTCGAGTCGAATCGGATCGAATCACATCTAACCAATTAATTTTGAATAGAACCGATAAATACTGATCCGATTTCTGATTCTAGTTTTTTTTTAAAACCGTTGGGAACCGGTTCGGTCCGCGATTTCGGATGAAAACTTTCCGATCAGCCCAATCAAATCAGTTTTTTTTTATATAATACAAATGTATATTCTTTTAACTGAAACCATTTTCCTCAAAGACTAGGAATCCAGACTCATCCGTAAAAAAAAGAAAAAGTTCAAATCTAACTTATTTTCATGTGTAATATGTATTGTACACTATGGATGCATTTGAAAGTCTGTGTTAATTAGTTGATCAAATAATATTACATTTTCTACGATACTCGACTCCGGTGCTGACAATAATACTACCGTCTGCAAAGATATTGTCTTTAAGGGCCTGTTTGATAACGTTTCTGTTCTTTTGTTTCTATTCATCAGAATAAAAAAGGATCAGAAACATGCTTGATAATGCAAATAATTTTTTTGAACCAATTTTGAGAAACAAAAAAATTATTTCTCAAGAAAAAGAACACTTTTGATAATAAAAAAAGGCAACGATAGTCTTCTGTCACATTGGTCGAGAGTTGTGGGCTGGGTCAACCCAACTCGTCCGGATAATATTTATAAATAAAAATTTTGGAAATTAATAAAAAAATTATAAATGATTAAAAAATCCAAAAAATGGAAAATTCATAAAAAAAATCTTAAAAAATTGAAAAAATTAGAACTCTGGATCATTGCAAATTGTACGATCAATATCTCAATTTTTACGCTAAAAATTTTTTTTACCCTATAGAAATTTCAGTGGCTAATGCGTAAAGAAATAAAAGCATAAGAGAACTCTGGATCATTGCAAATTGTGCAATCAATCTCCCAATTTTTTTTTTATCACGGGCGACCATGGAATGATTCAAACTACCAATTGTTGCTCTAGTTGGTTTTATACACTTTCGTAAGATGCATTTTTCATTTATTACAAGGACTTTGCTAACATAATAATCTTTGAATAGCCTTGAGAATAACAGTAAGTTGTGAGCAACTACAAATTCTTAAGAGAGTTGATCCATAATAATTTTTAATTAATTATTATTTATTGTTATGGCTCAAAATAGAATGTTAACATTACAGTCACTTAAAGACTGTTACGTAATCAATTCCATTATTACAATGATCAGTACACAATTTTGATCAATACAATCTCTAATCATTATTTATGCGTGTCCCGTCTTGGGGTCGACACAATCAACCGTGGAGATTGACGCATTGTCCACCGTGGATGGACCATCCAATCTTTTCATTCCCGTCCCAAAAGCCAATAACCAAAGCCATTTGCCACGTGGCCTTTTCCCCTTCTCCTTATGTTCATAATTAGCTCCAAGTTATTCTGCTAATCCTCTCGTCTCTGAGTTAAGGCCATCTTTTGGAGTATTTAAGGCCAAGGTACGGTACCCGCGGCCTCGCTGCAAGCATCACTGATGAGTCCTGTAGACCCCAGGGTAACATAAATGGGTCTGCCACAGATGAAACAACTAGAAATGAATGCAATTCAATTGTCGATATCACGAATCCAAGGATGTTTTCTTAGCAGAAATCCTTGAATATCGAAATGATTTTTGTTTTACTTGGTGGGTAATAATCGATCAATTGGCTGATCAAAGGAGATAATTGTTGTTGCTGTGCCCTTTATTGTTGATGTACTAGGTCTTACTATAGTCGACGAGACGGGTGTCGGAACTCGGACAAGCTGAAATCTGTAACTAGAAATATGGAACTCCTTTCGTTTCTTTGCCTGTTAGCATCGAAATAGAGACTCGCAAATTAGTTCTCAAGAAAGTTAATGCTGGCAAAGGTATCCTCAAGCCTTTGGTTCTGTACTTTTGAGGGTTTGTTCATGCGCATGAGATAAGTCGAGCTAGCAATATGCCATAACAGATGATCAGCAAAATCGATAGAAAGATTCGCTGGATGATCACTAATCAGACTCCAGCTAGTGAGTACGATATGAGCACGAAGAAGAAGAAGGAGGTGGTTCTTACTGCGGGGAATGATGAACATTGACAAGTAAGATTGCAGATTGCAGAAAGATATACTTTGCTCGTGTGCTTTTCTTTGGCTCCTCTAAGAACAAGCCTGCAACCGCAGGGGCTCGTGATCCAATGTGATTTGTGGGTGCAGGCCGAAAAAGCAAAGGCAAAGCAAAGAGAGAGAGAGAGAGAGAGAACAGTCGCGAAAGAGCCAAGAGCAGCAAGAGGACGAGACGAGAGGACCTTGCTTCTCTTCTTCTTGGCTTGCTTTTCAAAAGCATCGAACGCCCAACTTTTCTTTGCCCTTCATTATTTCCTAGCACATCGGATTCTACCCCCACCGACATGCTATTGTCTTCAAGTAGGTTCCATGAGTAAGTGACTTCACCTTGTAGAGGTTTCCACATAAGATCCAACCATCCTCGTCGATTTCGCAAAAATATTCGAACCGAACCGATAAAGCTAAACCGCAGTCGGACTTTATTTGGTTTTATTCGATTTAGTTTCAACTTCAACCATCTAAATAGTCCATCTATGAAGTACCCTCTTGTATTCAATGGACTTAACTTGTTGCCATAAGCCCAATGGTCATGAATGGGGAGGGATTCCGGACGGTAGTGTAGATTTGGAGTCCATTTCAAGAGAACAAAAAAAAAAAACACATAAGATCTACATTTAATAAGAATGAACATTAACTGAAGTGGGTCTTTTCATGTGAATGGTCATGACACATATGATATATAAAGAAATTAACATATGACTTTGAAAGCTCTAGGGTTACCAGTGAAGTCCAAGGCAAATTATAAGACCAAACCAAGTCGAAAGTTGTCGAATTCCAAGTTCACCAAACCGAAACCAAGACATTGCTAATAAACCAGGAAATTTCGGTATTAGTACCATTAAGATTTCTCGTTGCCTTTTTTTTTTTAAGGGAAAATTTTCTCCGGCATAATAATGTCCATTCTGAACGATAATGTTTCTGGCAATGATGAAGATCATGAAAAGTTCTCTTTGCCCCCCTTTTTTTTTGTCCTGTTATAGACATGGATAACTACGAGTATATTTCCATATCCTTGGGTGGGTACGGACGGATATACACATGGGGGTGTTATGTCCAGCTGTGTTTCGGGCATCTATGCTTTAATAACTCGCCATGCATGCCCATGCATGCCCTTGCCTTGACCCACCCCCAAAGGTTTTTCATGCGCGAGGACGATGGCGATGGTGCAATCAATGCCCGTCTCTGTCAAATTTGAAAATCGCTGGAGAATTTGGCCTCGGGCTGGGGCGTAGCTTGCGATATACTCTAGAAATCCTTTCGTGTCAAATGCCGTTTGTCTTGGTTTTGTTGTCACGTATGGACATTTTCCTCTCTTGGTGCTGTCAATTTTCACGCTCGAGAGAGGGACAGAGAGACGTGCATATGTTTTCGATGAGAACCAACTAATAATGCTAAAACCCTAAAAACACAAAAGAAAAAAAGAAAATAGGAGGAGGAGAGACAAGCATATGCAATGTGAATGTCAATGATGATGGTGCAATTGATTGAATCGGTGGGGTCGTGCTCTTGCTTTGTTTCGACAGAGAGAGATCGAGTATGGAGTGGGGTTGGATGGCATCTTCTTGGACGGTGATCTCTAGGGTTTTTCTTCTCTCTCTCTCTCTCTTAATTGAAAGAGAAACGAAAGCATGAACTTGCATATCTCCCATATATATAACCACATAGGTTAAAAAAAAAATCGTGGATACTTTTAGACCTCTCAAAATTAATCATACACATATTTCTTAACCCATATATGATGAGCAAAGTTTTATATGGACTAGTTATATCCAATAAATGAGTATAAGCATAATATAAATATTCAATTTTTGTTAAAAAAACATAATATAAGTGTTAAATAAACCATAAATGGGTCGTAAATGAATTTATAGTTTACTTAGACCCAACTCACATTTACGACTCTCTTTTCATTCTCTCTCGCCCTCACTTGATCTCGCACTCAATTATTCCGTACTCTTACCTCAGTTTTTTTTTTGTATTGAATGTGTCTGGGCTAGCGTCCGTACGGATCGCGCACCTCGACTAATCCTCCGGGAGGGCTAGCGCAGCATCCCACCGCCATGACTATCCGCTTAAATAACCGGCACACCGGCACCCAGTGAGGTTCAAACTCAGGACCTCTCGTGAAAGGACCAGAGCGCAAACCAGCTGGGCCACCGATGGGTGGGTCTCTTACCTTAGTTTAGGTATGAGTTTTTCTATATTAGACTAAATATGTAAGTGTTTTAGGAATTTGGATTGGATTGGGTTAGGTCGGGTCTGGTATTGATTGGGTATGTGTTAGGTTAGGTATGGTCGACTATATTTGTGTTACAGTAAATGAGTTATGAAAATGGTTAAATGGTTGATGATATTTGCATTGGTTACGATCGATTCAATATTGTGATTATATAGTAACTTCTTAATCGTCGAGCCATTCACGTGCCGAAAATATAGGTGATCCATAGATCATGTACATATTGACTTTGCTGCTGTAAAGGTATGTCTTAGGTTTTCTTTTTACATACCTTGAAAAGGTTTTCTTTCGAAAGGGCAGTTTTTGGTCGCCCAATCCCCACATGGCATCGCGGTTTTATTTCGAATCGAATATTTCCAAGAAACCAATTAATTATATCACTCACTCTCGTAACAAATACTTTTCTCTTTCACGGTGGTTCATGGATCACTTCCATATTGACTTTACTGCTCTAAAGGCATGTATCGGGATTTCTTTTTACATACTTTGAAAAGGTTTTTCGTCGAAAGGGGGGTTTTCGGTCACCCGATCTCGACATGGCATCGGGGTTTTATTTCGAATCGAATATTTTCAAGAAATCAGTTAATTATATCACTCGCTCTCGTAACCAGTGCTTTTCGCTCTCATGTCGTCTCTGTTATGAGCTAGAAAAATAGCTCGAGGGCTCGAACAATTGGAACTTCGCTGTCGAAACCCACGAACTTAATTCTCTATGTGAGGCAATGCATGACATTAGGAGAAAAAAGGTCGTTTTCCAGGGAGATACTGATCTCTTCGATACGACCCACGGTTTGCTGACTCAATCCAACTGCCATGCATAATGCAAAAATGCTAAAGCAAACAGATGGCTATTTGCTGACTTGATCCGACACCCCCCACAGTGTACGAACTTTTAGGGCATGATTGATTAGAAATCCATTATTCTCGGAGCGTCCGACAAGCAACATCCCATTGAATGCTCTATATGTACAATCAAGTCGTTGGTCCTGTGGATAATCATCCTTCGTTTGAAAGAAAGCTGTTTTGAAAAAGAAAATTGATTATGTATAACATATTTTTAGTAGCCGTAAAATTAATAATTTATTTTGAGTCGAGAAATAATAAATAATTAAAAATTATTGCGGGTTTACCTTTTAAAAAATTTGCGACTTATATAAGGTACCGTTATTCTCACAGTTATCTAAAGATTGTTATACTAGTAAGGTTTTTTTTAAAAAAAAATTTACTTTTTTATGTTTTGATGACAAGAGGCTAATTGATCTATAGAAAACATTTTTCAAGAATTGGAAAAACGAGCTTGAATCAGGAAAAAAACGGCTCCCCTTCGGGGTAATAAGGAAATCACTTTCCCTAAACTGCCAAATAAATTAAAAGTCACTTATTTTTTGAAGAATAATTTTCACGAAAAATATTTTCCTTTATCGTGCAAAACAAACGGATCCTTCAATTTATTTTATTTTTTCGGCAACAACAGGTGGTCATCATCACTCTGGAGAAAACAACAAGTTTTCTCACGAGAAAAGAGCCTGCTCCTCCAAAAACACTAAATACGGGCTTTAACTTTGTTTAGTCGACCATGCATCGATTAGGAGGACATCACACTTCTCCTTTACGAACCGACGTGTGACGGCTCTATCAATATGCTCCAATGCACGAAATCAGTGACAATCAACGCAACTAGGGGAGCATAGAGCAGCCTATGACCCTATTGGGAAAGCTGGACGGGAAACCTTAAACCCTATGCCCTAACCTAGTTGATTCGGACAATAGATAGATTACTAGTCTGTTATATCATTTTTGAACCGGAGAAAGTCGGCATGTGAGGTAAGGTCAAACTTTTCTTTCTTAATTCGACATGATACATTGAAAACACCCCAAGGCTTGAGTTTTCCATGGGATCCAGGATCGAATTGGGCCGGTTGATGCTGTGTTTTGGGCTCTTGGGAATTTCGGGGAGTCACGTGTCCGTGCCCAGTCCATGTCATCTGCGATCCAGGCCCATTGGAAATTTCAATCTTCGGGAGTCAATTGGATCATCCGAGCGACGCTCAAAATCGTCTTACCATCGAAGGAAGTGAATGCTCGGCCCGTCAAACGGGTGATTGGATCGAGTTTTGGTCGGATTGAAAATGATCCAAACTCAAATTGGTCCATTTTATATCCTATGCAAATTCAACGAGTGATATTGATTCAACTCATACCCAACCTTATCCTACTCCACCCAGAATCCATATTTAATAAATTTTCTTCTTAAATTATTGCTTTTGAAGAATTGACAGCTTTTTTAGCAAAAGAAAAGAAAAGGGCAGCTCCATATTTAATTTGTGCTGAAAATAAGCTATTCTGATCCACTAGCATTAATCTTTTTTGGGCTTTACTTTTCAAAACCTATTTATGACCTATATTTTAAGTTTAGGGCAACTCATTTAAATAAATGTGAGTCGTCAAATGGGTTTGTTACTCATTATGATAGGCCTATTAAATATCTAATATCTTAAGAATCGGAATATGTATTTTATTTTTTTCTTTACATCGCGAAGAAACATGTTAATTTCTCTACCCACCCATCGGTGGCCCAGCTGGTTTGCGCTCTGATCCTTTCACGAGAGGTCCTGGGTTCAAACCTCACTAGGTGCCGGTGATTTAAGCGGAGGGTCGTGGCGGTGGGATGCTATGCTAGCTCTTCCGGAGGATTAGTCGAGATACGCGATCCGTACGGACGCTGGCCCACATTCGATACCAAAAAAAAAACATGTTAATTTCTCTGACACTATAACGAATGATTTATTCTCTTGTTAGTTGGCTCGTTGATCCATGAGAAAGTTTGATCACAAAATAAATTATGACTAATATTATGAAAACTCAAAAATCGGTATACTTATAATAAATTTACCACAAATTTTTTTTTAACCACCAAAAATTTCAAATCAATACATCTGTGATAAATTTACCCTCTGTTAATTTCTGTTAAATTAAATTATTATTACGAAAAACTCCAAACTGATACACCCATGACGAATGGAGAATAAAAACCATAAATTGATACATCTGTCAATTCTCATGTGTCTTAAAAAAAAACTATCACATGTCATCTAACTCAATTATTTGACAGTAAAATTTAATGAAAACTAACGGATGATAAATTTGTCATAGATGTGCTTATTTGGAGTTTTGGTGGCAAAAAAATTAATTTGAAATAAATTTCTCATATGTATATCAGTTTGAGATTTTTTATAGTATTAACTCAATAACTAATATTGTCTATGTCAGTCATTCAGTTTTTTTTACATCGAATAGTTGCACTTATTGTGTAGAGGGAACATTTCAATTAAAGGATCGAAGTGTTCTCATTTTTCAAATAAGAACCCGAAGTGTTCAAATTATTTCAAAAAATAGTTTGATCAAAGGACATTTTGGTAATTTTTTTTTTCTATTTTTCCTTTTTTTTTTCTTTTTTATTTTGCTCCCTCTGATCTCCTCCCCTTCCCAAGCCAACGTTGGCCGAGGGTAGCCCTCACCAATCCAAGTGAGGGCTTCCCTCGACTAATGCTGGTGAGGGCCGCCCTCACCTAGGCCAGCAGTGGGCAAGGCCAGCAATGGCCTAGGGAAGGGAGGGGATAAAAAGAAAAAAAGAAAAAGAAAAACTCAAAAAAGTAGATGAGCAAAATACTTTTTGGTCGGAATTTCTTTTGAAATAATTTGAATACTTTATGTCTTTATTTAAAAAATTAATCCAAATTTTCCCATATATAAACAAACTAACAAATGTTTATAACAGCTTGAGTGAGATATTTTGGGTCCGACAGAGATTGCGAATTTGATCCGAAGTAATGCACGTAATAACTATAATTTCTCTGAACGACATTTTTCCAAGCAATTTTTTCCAATCGAAAAACAAATGAAAAACGACAGGACAGAACGTCGAACACGTATACCGTAGACCATCCAGCGACCAAAATCATGGCTTGCATTGATACGAATCATCCTAAAACTCCTCGTATCATCTTCTCGAATCGAAGTCCAAGTTCGAAACCTCTCCCCACCACCAAAGCAATCAGCTCAAAACGCTCTTGAAAAGCTTCGTCGTCATCCTCCACGCTTCGTTCTCCATTTTCCCATCCATTCCTCATCCCTTCTGTCCCCCTGTCTCGCTCTGTTTCTTGTGTGGATAACAAGCGAGCGAGCACTCGCTGAACGAGCCGGGTGACTCCTGAACAGACCCAAGTGTCACACAACCATGTCTGCGGCTCCAAATCCATTGCTTTCTTCGAGTTTCTATGGCGACAGAGTCTTGCTCTCTCCTCCAACTCCTAAAACCACGAAATCGTCCCTTCACTCGCAAACTTTCAGGAGAAAGTCCCGGGCGACCCAATCCGTCTTGAATAACGAGGTGCCCAACTTCGAGCGCTTGAAGTCCGCGCACTCCAAGGCGACTCTGGCCGCACTCCTCTTCGCTTCTTCCATAATCCCACAGGCCGAAGCCGCCGATGTTCCGAATTTGCCAACTCCTCCGCCGTTAATCCAAGCGCAGCCCACGAAGCCGAGCCCCTCTGATTCGTCGCCGTTCGGGCAGAACCAGCTTCTGACGGCCCCAAAGCCTCAGACTTCGTCGGACCTTCCGGAGGGAAGTCAGTGGCGGTACAGCGAGTTCTTGAACGCGGTGAAGAAGGGGAAAGTGGAGAGGGTGAGGTTTAGCAAGGACGGCTCTGCCCTCCAGCTCACCGCCGTCGACGGCCGACGGGCGGCCGTGATTGTCCCCAACGACCCGGACCTCATCGACATCTTGGCGATGAATGGAGTCGACATTTCGGTCTCCGAGGGAGATTCAGGTAATGGGTTGTTTGCCTTCATTGGGAATTTGCTCTTTCCTTTCCTTGCTTTCGCTGGGCTGTTCTTCCTGTTCCGCCGAGCTCAGGGCGGTCCGGGCGGGCCTGGCGGGCTTGGTGGCCCCATGGATTTCGGGAGGTCCAAGTCCAAGTTCCAGGAAGTGCCGGAGACTGGTGTTACGTTTGCTGACGTAGCTGGGGCTGATCAAGCCAAATTGGAATTGCAAGAGGTGGTTGATTTCTTGAAGAACCCTGATAAGTACACTGCTTTGGGGGCTAAAATCCCCAAAGGTTGTCTTCTTGTTGGCCCTCCCGGGACAGGGAAGACCCTTTTGGCAAGGGCGGTGGCTGGTGAGGCCGGTGTGCCGTTCTTCTCGTGTGCAGCATCCGAGTTTGTGGAGTTGTTTGTGGGTGTCGGTGCTTCGAGAGTCAGGGACTTGTTTGAGAAGGCGAAGTCGAAAGCGCCTTGCATTGTGTTCATTGATGAGATTGATGCGGTGGGGAGGCAGAGAGGAGCTGGTCTTGGAGGAGGGAATGATGAGAGAGAGCAAACTATCAATCAGCTATTGACTGAGATGGATGGTTTTTCGGGGAATTCAGGTGTCATAGTATTGGCAGCTACGAACAGGCCAGATGTTCTTGATTCAGCTTTGTTGAGACCTGGGAGGTTTGATCGGCAGGTTACTGTGGACAGGCCTGATGTCGCTGGAAGAGTGAAGATCCTTCAGGTTAGCTATGTTGCTGCTTCATTTAGTTGGCATGTCTATATGAGCCATATCAAATGTTCCGTAGCTACGATCAAGTATTTTCAGGACTTGAAGGCGGTGATATGAGTTTTGAAGAAGTGAGGTTTGATGGCTTTGAGTAACACAAATGGTGTTGCCTGTTTATTTTACTCAAGTAGTGTAGTTGAAGTGCCAAAATTGAATAATTTAGGTGAATCGGCTGTAAACTTTTAGTGAACACCTTTTGAACCTCAGTGTGGAACTGAACTCAGTCTACTATCAACCAGTTTCCTGATTGAGCTCCCTTTTATGGCAGGTTCATTCTCGAGGGAAGGCACTTGCAAAGGATGTTGACTTTGAAAAGATTGCGAGGAGAACGCCGGGCTTCACTGGGGCTGATCTGCAGAATCTGATGAATGAAGCAGCCATTCTTGCAGCTAGGCGTGACCTCAAAGAAATCAGCAAAGATGAGATATCCGATGCTCTGGAGAGAATTATAGCTGGACCAGAAAAGAAAAATGCTGTCGTCTCAGAAGAAAAGAAGAAGTTGGTTGCTTATCATGGTACACACTGCAACAATCTTTTCTTTTACCAGTTTTATCCATCCATGTAATGTAGTTATGGCTGTTGATGGTATGATGACAATTTTGCAGAGGCTGGGCATGCTTTAGTCGGTGCACTGATGCCTGAATATGACCCTGTGGCCAAGATATCCATCATACCCCGTGGCCAAGCTGGAGGTCTTACCTTTTTTGCTCCAAGTGAAGAGAGACTCGAGTCTGGGCTGTACAGTAGAAGCTACCTCGAGAATCAGATGGCTGTTGCACTCGGTGGAAGGTTAGCTCTAAATACTTGACCGCATGATTGACCAATGAATGAACAAGCCTAATTAAGACTCTTACCAGTTGAAAAGATATTATGTTGCCGTAGTGAAGATCTGTGGTATGCTTTGGCGATGTGAGAAAAATATATGGGGATTGGGCAATCTGGTCTCTCTTTGATGAAGCTGCCAATTTTAATGACTGGTTCGCAATTCTATTATGCAGGGTTGCTGAGGAGGTGATTTTTGGAACCGAGAATGTTACAACAGGAGCTTCCAACGACTTCATGCAAGTTTCTCGGGTGGCGAGGCAGATGGTTGAGAGGTTTGGCTTTAGCAAAAAGATCGGGCAAGTAGCCATTGGTGGACCTGGTGGAAACCCCTTCTTGGGTCAGCAGGTGTGCATGCTCATTGAAGCAATTTCATTTTCAGTGCGTACATAGTATTGACTTTAACCTTCCTGAATCGCGCTGAGACCTATCACACTTGATATGCAGATGTCTACCCAGAAAGATTATTCGATGGCAACTGCAGATGTGGTAGATGCAGAGGTGAGGGAATTGGTAGACAGGGCTTATACAGTAGCAAAACATATCATTACCACCCACATCGACATTCTCCACAAGCTTGCTCAACTTCTTATAGAGAAAGAAACTGTCGATGGGGAAGAGTTCATGAGCCTCTTCATTGATGGAAAAGCTGAGCTGTTTGTTTCTTAATTTTTTTTTTTAAATAGTAGTTTGCAGATAAAAATCGGAGTTCACTCTTAAGTTCCTTATACCTTGTACACATTGATGACCACTTTGTCATTTCTTCTGACATAAATCAGGAACAATAGCATTCAGAAAAGCATCTCTTTCCTATATGACATTGTGTATTATTGAGTGAGATCTGAATATCCCGTCTTTTGAAGCATGAGCACCATGAAGAAAGATTGCCCTCTGCAAGCCCTATTATATCAGCATACGAATGCATGTTGTTTGTTCACATGGTCCTTGAAAATGTGCTTGAGACATAAAATCGAAGTGGTCTTCTCTATCAGATATTCACATTCAATTTGCAGCGCGCGTAGAGAGAGAGTAAGTGAGATGGACGGGAGCTAAGGGCATGGTGAGAGCACCACGTGCAAAAGATACACCATGCATTGCCCGAAGCAATGGCACTTGCCTCGCCGGCAAGGCACTGTGTGCCTTCCTGAGGTAATGAAGTGTCGCGAAAATCTCCCAGTCTCTGCTTCGATTCTCCATATACATTTTGCTTAGTCCTGTTTGTAGTCCTCACCTGTCTCCTTGTCTCGTCTCTTGAACTCGGCGATTGATTCATTGTTGTTTTTTCGAAAGGGTAATTAATTTCTGAGCCGAGTGATGGCCCTTAACAAAATCTCTCTGTATCTAATTGTGAGAACGAGACGTTGTTTCAATTTCATAGGAAAACAACTTGCGCGAAGGTTCTTGCAATTTCATTGAATTAAAACTTGCAGCAACAGAGCTTACGGTGGAGCTCGTGGCTTAGTTTCATGTTTAAATTGGCAATTTTGAGCTGCTCATCAAACGGTTTCGAGAAATGCCACACTGGAATTGATCTCTAGACTTGTAATTGCAATTAACTACAGATTTTCGGGAGCTTCTCTGTTAATCTTGCTCTAAAGAGGCAAAGTGGGATGTAGTATGGGGAAGGACGAGACTGTAAAATGCTGGCGGTCACGTCTGATTGCGCCGGTAGTTTGTTTAGACTTGCGTGACGATTTTTGCTCTGGCGACGATTACTTCGGAATGCACAAGTACATAGAAATCGAGCGATTTGTATTATTGTTGCAGCATGCTTCATGAAGATATGCTCTCCTCCTCTTGGATGTGGCAGTGTTCTTATGCTTCATCAGGTGAAAGATTGAATTAATGTCAGCAGAACCTGCTGAAATTTGATATTAATTCTTGGGTCCTATGCAGAGCGAGGGAGGACGGCCCGGTAGTGTTGGTAACTCTGAAGTTTTGTTTTCTCGTAGTTGACTAGCCCGTGCAATACTGCATGGTAAGGTTGTATTCGAGCTAAGCATTCAAGTGCTGATCAGTTCCACATGAGTCTTCAAAGCAGCAGAGACTAGCTGCAGAAGAAATACGGGAAGATGGCAAGTTCAGGAACTTCATTGCAGAGGGAAGTAGAAATGAATATGGTTTTGAATAAGCTTCAGTTAAGCGTGACCTTCCTATACCGTACTGGAGTAAGCTGCAGTTAGCGAGTGGTCGCTGCCGGGGAGTTGGTTAATGATTAAACTCACCGGGTGGAGATTCATCGCTAACGAATTCAATGGCCATCTTAGATTAGGAAAAAGATTTTTGGGGACACGCATGATAATCATTCCATTTTTTTGTTTTCGTTCTAAACCTATTTTAAAATATGTATGGAATAGAAATTCGTTTGATAATGCAATTATATTTTGGGAAAATACCACCAAAAACCCTGAACTTTACCCTTTGTGACAAATTTATCCTAAATTTTTTTTTGTGACACCAAAAACCCTGAACTTTACCCTTTGTGACAAATTTACCCTAAACTTTTTTTTGTGACACCAAAAACCCTTAACTTTGCCTATTGTGACAGATTTACCCTAAACGTTTAAATTTGTGATAAATTTACCCTGAACTTTACCATTTGTGACGAATTTACCCTGAACTTTTAAATTTTTATTTAAATAATTTTAAAAATAAGCTGAAAATTTTAAAAAAGGGCTAAATTTTTTTTGAAAAGGCCTTGAAGCTGGAGATATATAAATTTTAATTTTTAGTCCCTTGTTCATTTTTATTTTATTTTTAAAATTATTTTAAATAAATAAAAAATTGAGAAAATACCACCAAAAACCATAAACTAAATAACAGTTTAGAGTTTTTGTTGTCATAAAAAAATTTTATGGTAAATTTGTCACAAAAGGTAAAGTTTAGGATTTTTGGTGGTATTTTCCCAATTTTTATTATTTAAAATAATTTTAAAAATAAGATAAAAATGAAAAAAGAGCTAAAAATTAAAATATATATATCTCCGGCTTTAAGGTCGGCGACCCCTGTCAGCCCTATTTCGGCAGAGGTCACCGGCCTTGAAGCCGAAAAAGCAAATTTTTTTAAAAAAATTTTAGCCATTTTTTAAAATTTTCAGCTTATTTTTAAAATTATTTAAATAAAAATTTAAAAGTTCAGGGTAAATCCATCACAAATGGTAAAGTTCAAGGTAAATTTATCACAAATTTAAAAGTTCAGGGTAAATCTGTCACAATAGGTAAAGTTAAGGGTTTTTGGTGTCACAAAAAAAGTTTAGGGTAAATTTGTCACAAAGGGTAAAGTTCAGGGTTTTTGGTGTCACAAAAAAAGTTCAGGGTTTTTGGTATCACAAAAAAAAGTTCAGGGTAAATTTGTCACAAAGGGTAAAGTTCAGGGTTTTTGGTGGTATTTTCCCTTATATTTTTTCGTTTTTGGAACAAATTTTTGTTTTAGAAATAGATTTGCAAAGAAATGAGAAGCAAAAAATTGCAAATTCTCGTTTCTAGAAATAGAAATGAGAAATAATCTACCAAAACCTTTCATTTTTACTCAAGTCCTCGTCGCACTCTCTATATCACCCTTCCTTTGTTGGTCACCACCCAATACCGCCAATCACAAACCTCCTTTGGTTGCCCCAACCCACTGCCGGTAGTCACCAACCCTCCCACTAGACACCAACCGCCACAGCAACCGTCGCCAGTTTTCACCAACCACTGACTTCCTTCAGTCGCCCCCACCCACTGCCGGCTGTCGCTGACCCTCGCCTCCAATCTTGGCCCCCGCCGGCCTCCTCCAACTACCTCCACCCAATGCTAGCCATTGTCGACCCTCCCGCTAGCCACCGACCGCTACAGTAACCGTCGTCGATAGCTGCTGCCACAACCATCATTGGCCGTCGCTGCCGACTATCACTCAACGCCGTGATCACCATTGGCCACCGCCAACTGTTGACCCCACTACCACTAACCACTGCCCATTGCAGCCCACTGCTAACCTTCGCCACCCCTCGTCGGCCACCATCGCCCCTTGCCACCGCCCCCCGCCTTTAACCATCGCCCTCTGCTGGCCGTCGCCAGCCTTGCTACTACCACCCATCACTTGCTGTCATCACCCTCGCCACACCACCCGTCACCACCACCCATCAACCTTGCCACCGTCGGCAATCACCACCCATGGCCAACCTCTACCACCTACCACACCCTCCATGGGCCGTCGGAATAAAAAATACATAATTTTTTAAAATTAGTAAATAATATTTTCTAATAATAAAATCATTTTTTATAGAAATTTAAAAAATTAAAAATAAAGTAGAAATTTTTTTTGTAGAAGATTTTGTGTAATATTTCAGAAGTAGAAATTTTCAACCGTTATCAAGCGAACTTTTGTTTTAGGAGCAAAAAATTTGTGTCATTATCAAATGTGTTTTTTTTTTCCTTAAAAACGCATCCAAAAATTACAAATAGAAAAATCTATTTCTAGCCAGAAATTGATTTAAAAAATAAAATGGTTATCACGTGTGCCCTTAATTCTTCTTGTGTTTAGTCATCACTAGTACTCACACTGCGTGCTAGGACAACTGGTTTTTCTTGCCAAGCGCAGCAAAGAATAAAGATGAGTGGGCAACATCGAAAGCAATAAACCAAGGAAATAGTCATCGATGTCAGTAGTTCTTCTTCGACCCCGAAGTACTTAAAACCAAACGCAGGTTGTAACAACACAATCACCTCTTTTTCTTATCAATTTGAAAGTAGGACAAATTAAGCATGTTTAAAAGGTTCGTGTTATTTGTTGTCAATGTTTCAGGAATCGAAATTAGTATTTCTCATTGAGTACGTCTTTTTTTTTTTTTTTTAAGAGCACTATTTTAGCGAGATGGTTTTGGATAAGCAGCTGAAATCAGCCACATTGCTATGTATTAGTATTACTAAGCAGATGCCATCTGCATCGGTCTCCAATGATCTTGCAGTCAGAAAGCATTAGTCTCAGATTGTGAGCTTGAGCATATGAATGAAGCCACATGAACTTGATCCTTGCGCAGGGCTTTAACGGGTTTCTTTGCTTTAAGTCAATATGCACTTACTAAACCAACAGAGCTTTCGGTTCTGCTTCTGCTTTCCTTTTTCGGATTCCCGGGTCTCGTGGTCTCTTGTTTCTCTCCAGGAGCAGAAAGGGGAAACTAATGGAGACTGCAAGAGAGGTGCTGAGAGCTAACTAATGGAGACAAGAAGCAATGGGGAGGCTCTCGAGTCCAACCGGCTCAGTCCAGGAGGACTCAATCGACATCACCACTAATGATTCGATGTGAAGCTTCAGCTGAGAAGATTGTCAGTGGCAAAATGGAGATAAAATAAGCCGGTTTTTGTTTTAATTCATGAAAGTCATGACCTTCAGCTCTAAAGCAACGTTTAATTCCTGCTCTTTAATGTATTCAGATGCCAAGATAAACGTTTGCAGAATGGAGAACTAGTTTCTTTGGAAATTAACATAGTTTATACATCAAGTGCTCCACTAGGACAGTTCAGAATGTGCAAGCCAGAGGAGTTCTGTTCGTCCTTCTTCAGCCAACTTACCATTATTGGGTGTCATATGCAGACTACTGCATCAGAGGAAGCACTGATACTGGACTTGTACGTTTGCACTTCAGGTTTCACATTCAACTCTTGACAAAAGCTGGGGCATTTTGATAAGATGACTGTATAGTGTTCGCAGAGCTTGCTTTCAGTTGAATTTTTCCGGTAGGGTGGTGTTATGCCGGGCTTTTTACGAAAATGGGTTAAAAAATTTAAGTTTTTACCAATTTGGATTTTCTTAGGCAAAATTTACGAAAACGGGGTTCGTTCGGCACCGGATCCTATTTCGGCTCCAAAAGAGCCGAACAAGAAGGGAGGGGGGGGGGGGGCTCTCCAACTAATAGAGGGGAGGCTCCCCTCCAATGAAAATTTAAAAATTTTAGAAAAAATAAAAAAAATCATAAAAAATTTTCTAAAAAATTTGAGAAAATTTCATGACTTTTTGTAAAAAAAATTTCAGAAAGAATGTAAAAAATTAGGATTTATGTTATTATTTTTCGTTCATTTCATTATAAATAACGATTGTATCCCGATGAGTAAAGCATCTAAGAAACATTATGCGATATTTATGAAATTTATCGGTTTCATTTGTAGACTTGGCGTAAAGAAAATATATTCGACTGGGACCTGAGAATATTCGAACCGAAACTTTCACAATAGAGTTTTGTGCATTTTTTAGGATGATTTTTATTTTCATTTTTCCTAATTTTTCTATTATCTAAAAACTTCTTATTATTACAAACAGATCATATTAATACATATTTCTGATAATCATATTTAATTAACCCTATAAAATTTTAAATATTTGATGAAAATATGAATTAATACACATAAAATTTTTCCTCAGACATGTCTCGACATGCAAAATAAAGATATTTGTAGCGCTAAAAGAAGATATTTTACGAATAAACCGACAGAATTTTTGGAATGTTTTTATTTTTTAATTATTTTTTCCCAATTTCTTTTTTAATTTTTATATTCTTTAAGATAATTTTTATTATTATAAATATTTTAGATGGTTAGTTTAATATATAAAAGCTTTGTTCGGCAATTTTGGTGCCAAACAAGCCCCCGCATACAGATTCAAATCGGTAAAAACGTAAATTTTTTAGCCTATTTTCGTAAAAAGCCCTGTTAATGCCTCCTGAGGGGACCGTGATACACTCTGGCATGCAGATGTCCAAACCAAGACGTCGAGTTCGTGCGGCTACGAGTGCAAGGGTGACTCTACTAAACAACCTAAGCAGAGCCAACATGATTTTGACCTTTGATTATGCTAAAGAGGCACATGCAAGTTTTGGGTTTTCGGTTTGTGCTCTATACGACTGGGATAGGCGATACTGATAGCACCTCTCTTGTCAAGCGAGAGGTCAAATAATACACGGAGAAGTCGCATCAAATTCTAGAATCGTTGTGCCGTCCATCCTCAACATCGGTCCGTATCGGGTCGAAAATTTAACGATCACATCTTACGCTTCTTTGAACCAAATTTGTGTGAACAGAATTTGAAAAGTCTTAAACGATGGATTATCTCTTCCACGACCTGAAATCACATAGAAAACGCACTCATACAACATCTAGAGGTGCTCACACAGCCTACGGGTCAAGTGAAAACCGATGATCCCTGGAAAAAGGAAGATTTCACACGTTTCCTATCGTGCTTCGAATAGATGAGGAGTACCTAGGAAATGGGGCCGAAGTCACTGCTAGTTATCCCATTTTCTTTCCCAAAGCGGAATTGTGGATAAGATCTGAAAACGCTAGAACGACAAGACATTTGGATAGAACATGCCTCCTGGTCCTAGGTTCCTTCGCTGTCCTTTCTGAGTGCTGAGAATGATTAGTATCATTTACTTTGCCAAGTCCAACTTGCTCTTCTCCAAAAGGGTCAATCTTTCAGGACGAGTTGGCCACCCAAAGTGATGATCTTTCCATCTAAAACTCTAGCTTCACAGAAGAAGTGGAAAAATTTTGAGGTGTTCCTGGCAAGAAACGACTAGGCATTCCACCGAGACATTCACGGGAAAGGATAAAGTTGGTGAAATCACACAGACAACCCATTTGGAGTTTGGCTGTTTCCCAGTTCAAGAAAGTTTATTGTGATAGATAGGATAAATATTTGCTAGATTCATTGTCCATGGACCGGGTGCAAGCATAACCGGGGCTGCGATTGACTCGATCCGATCTGTCACAATGCAAATCGGAGAATCACGCCATTGTGATTTTGATGTCTTTGCGAGAGGAAAGCTTCAAACTTTGCTGCCATAATGAGAATTTCGGCAGACCACACTATCTTGAGTGATTGAGATGAGCTGTCCAATAAGGATTCCAACACTGCGGAATGCAATTTGGGATAATTGAGGTGATGGATGACACGAGAAAGCAAGGGAAAAAAACAAGCATAATCCGTTCTTGGAAGGAAGACAAATGTCGGTCAAAGGTTATCTGCTTATACGACTTTCCAATATTTTCTGTCTTCACATGGCACTGCTACTAGAGAGTGGTAATGTCCCTCCTTGTGGGTGTGTAATGTGTATATATAAGGCCTCTTTCTTCATCTTAGCTACCACCCTTAGCTTTTCAAAACTGCCATGGCTCACTTTACCAAGGCTCATATACTGAGATCGTGCCTCATTCTGCTGCTCATGGTGAGTTCAGATGCGAGACCCATTTCTAATGGATTCTCGGCTGTGCCAAAGAGAATCAACAGCAAGATCATCCTGCGGAACCTAGGGCATGGTGTTCCTAAGTCCAGTAATGTTCCGAGGAGAAAGATTGAGGGAGTGGAAACCGACCGATCCGTGCCAGGAGGGCCGGATCCCCATCATCACTAGCAGCTTACTGGCCATGCATAGCCAACTTGTGACTTAGGAACACCATGCCAGGGAGTATAGCACAGGAGGTTGACATGTTGCTTTTTTCTGTGAGATAGAGAGATGTGTTGTGAGATGTGCCGTCATTCCGCCTCCTCGTATCGTTTTGCTCGATCAAATGCGTGTCCCCATAATGGTCTGCCGCATCAATTCCATCGTTGTCAAGTTGAAAGTGTTCTGATTTGATTCGGTCCTAAGCTAAGTAATTCAGTTGAAGGCGTGTCGAAATCCAGAGAAGCTATTCTAAAAGGTGCATGTTGCGATTTACCTATCAAAACACTTCTCAATCGTTATATCATAACAAAATATCGATAGAAATATTTAAAGTCGGAACCCAACTGACCAAACCCAAGCATTCAATTCATTCTAAGGTGTACCATTGGTTTTGGCGCGGTTTAGATAGTTTTGAAAAACAATAGATTAAGCCAGTGTTTTATTTAACTTAATTCAAGGCCAAAATTGAAAATTTTCTTAAATAATTTGAACAAATTCAGAAAATACTCCACAAGATTCACCAAACATGAAAAAATATCAAAGCAATCTTATTCAAGAAAATTGTCCAATAAATCCTCAACCTATTGTACGAATAACAAGTCAATCTTGAGTGACAAGGGTCAATATATACACAATAACATGACTGGATTGATTACGAAATTAAAAGGAAATTTACAATTACACAGATATGATAATATCCTTGATTAGATTGAAAGAAAAATAAAATGAGGAAAAAAAGAAAAATAACACTTGTATATAGTAGGCTCTATTTTTATTTAGAGGCATGAAAACGAAAAGGCGAAAACAAAAAAAATTCTGGGAATAACGCTTGGAAAAAAAAACGCAATGGAAAAACTAGATAAAAATATACAAATATGTAGATATTTAAGCTGGCGTACTTGTCTTTCCAGATTTGAAGAAAAAAAATCAAGCACAGATAAATTTGTAAGACGAGTCAGAAAGAATGTTTTCATGGCATTATGATCTCATGATGTTTCATCATGGCCACCTCCCAAGGACTAGCAAAGAATTTACAACTTTCACAACAGGAAACCACAGGGACAAAAAGAAGGCCTCTCATGGCAAGGAAATGACACCCCAAAAGCAGCAATTCAGGAAGTAGAAAGTTGGAGAACTTCACCTGAAGTTTCTTTGTAACCTGCCACATTCCACACCAAATCGAGATTAAGATATAAGACATTCTTTTTGCCACTTTCAATGAGCAAGAATGTACGGGAAAAGAAACCGAGAACAAAAAATAGAAGCCTGAGGACGGAGCGATACCACTGATAAATCATATAGCACAGGTGAAAATCAGACACCATTCTGAATGTAAATGCAAGGATGACAGTACAAGTAATGTTTAAAGGGTAAAAAAGAACAGTATCTGAACTGATAAAAGCATGCTAACTTCAAGACACCAGCTCAAACAGGGAGGCACTCCCAAGTGCAATCATCATTGAAAATGACAAAGGACGTGATCATCCAATTTGATCCTCCTACTGAAGAAAAATAGTGGCTCACTTAAAAAAATTGTCACGAAAAAATCTTAATGGGTTCCTTGAATACGTTCCGCTTATTTAGATACCTGTTTATGCTAATTTTGTAAACCACGCTTTGCGGCACAAATAAAACTATGATCTCTGATAAAAAAATTCGTCAAATGAAGATTGCTTCCTACTTCCAGCATGAAGTCAGCTCAGCTCTAAGAGATAACAGTGCAAAAGCCGCAGCCGCATCTCCCAAGGCCAACAAGAATTGTTCTGTGGTTATATGAGCTATGCACAAGTTAACTGCCAAAGAATGTGTGTGAGCAATGGTCGCATGATCATAATGCAGAGAGCCAAAAGTATTTATAGAGCAATAACAGCATGTTCTGAATTGTCATTAACAAAAGAAGGCACAAAATGCAGTGATTAATAACTAGACAAGACCAAAGATTATGCATACCTTGATTAATCTAAGTCGAATACAAGAATCACAAGTAGCTGATATTACAAAGAGGACCTATCACTGTCAGAATCTGCACAAGTAACATCAGAAAATCAATCACATTCAAGCCTTAGATAAAAGACTGGATGGTGCATATGCAAGGAAGCTAGATTATTACCACTTGAAGAAGATCCAGAGTCACTACTAGAACCACTTGAACTACTTGATTCACTCACATTAGCACCTAGCTTTTCTAATATAGGCGGAGAAGGCACGGCTGCATTTCTTTCAGCTGCCCCTACATCCAACGGTCATTGAAAAAAATGGGGCTTGTGGATACCAAAGGCAACATTTAAAAAGGAAATCATAAGTATTTCTTTTTCAACATTCTGTAATTGTCACCTTCCATGTTCTCTGTTGGTGCCTCCTCAATGACAATGACCTCATTCTGCATTAGATGGGATCAATACCTGATCAGCACCAAGACTTTGAGAAAGAAAGGTAGAGAAATCAAAATAAAAAAGGTTGTAGTTCTACCATCTCTGCCACAGCATTGCCATCTTCGGTGCGTGACTCAAGAGGAATCTCAGCCTTCCTGTTGTTCTTGGTGAGGCTTTTTTTATGATTATTCACAAAGTTATCCAGCTCCCAAAGAGTGTCAGAATCAACACTGTCGATATCAACTTCAATCTCATCCTCCTGTTGAAATAGATGAGGGTTCCTCTTCTTTATTATCTGAACAACATCCTCCAACTTTTCTGAAGGTAGAGTTTGGAGGTCTTCACTTAGCCTTTGCTTCTCCTCATATGTCATATCCCTCCTGTGAGAATCACGGGCTTCAGGATTCTTGGGAACTGGCTTCTTACCTGGATGTCCAGGAATGGCAGGCTTAGTCCTAGAATTTACTGGCAATGGCCCAGACTCTGATTTATCCAAATTTTTTGCATCAGGACGTACTGACGATGCTGGCGGAGCTATGAGAGCAGGTGTAGGAGCCTTTTTAGAATTATGTGTTGGCAAACTCATATCGTATCTACGATCAAGATTGTTCTCCTTCTCTATGACTTTCCAACTGTCTTCGAATATCTTCAGCATTGTCTCAGCCATGACATGAACATCCTGGCCTTTAGGATTGTACAGCATTGCATTATGAAATGTTAATCTCACATCCTCCGCAAACTCTCCGGGTGACTTGTACCAGTTCTTATTCAACCTAGACTTCACAGTACCCAAATCCATTGGATGCTTAATAATGGTGAAGTAGTCATGCAACCCAAGCTTTTTAGGATCCACAGGTGTGTTAAAAACCCACCCATATTTGTGCTTCATTAATCTAGACAACAAACTGTCACAACTCTTAAACAACTGACCGGAATGCTTATCAAGCCCAAAACTCAGGCCCCTACCATCAATCGTTCCATTTGATTTTTTCATCTTCTTATTTCTCTCCTGTGGTCGGAACTCGTCCTTATGAGCGATCGATTCTGAATGAGGATGAAGCAGATTCACCTTAGGGTTTCTTCTATCTTTCCCTAAAATCTCCCTACCAAAACCATTGTTGCTATCAGCCATGGAAACACCACGACCTTGAAAAGGCTGAGGAACTGGTACGCCCACAGAACCCACTTCAGAGTTTACACGCACTAATGTCCCAGCCTTACCAACACCATCGCTCGCTGAATAACCATTAACTTGGATCTCCTTAGATTCAAGTCTCTTCAGCAAGTTCTTAACTTGATCAAGCTCTCCCATCAGCTTTCTCTTAAGCTCTCTAATCTCAATTTTCGACTTTGAATCAACACTGATCCGAACACTACGACCAAACATAGCATAACCAGACGACCGGCTACCTTTTGCTAATTCGCGCACCTTCGACAAACTGGCCCGCTCCAAACTCTGGCTCGATGAATCATCAGACGCCACCGCATCCTCGGATTGAGAGCCCGCTTGCGGGATCAACGAGTTCTTGTACTCGGTCGTGACATCCGGGGTCTGCGAGGATTGAGTGCCGAGTCTCTTGCGCGAATAGACTTTGCTGCCGTCTGTCCGCTTTGGCCGCTTCTCTCTCGAGTCGTCATCTCCGATCAGCTCCGAAGCCATCGACACAGTCTGCACTCATAAAAACCCAATGAAAGTGCTTCGAAAAACGCAGCTTTTCCAGGGATTCCCAATCTACTTGGAAAACAAGAACCCAACAGAACAAAGAGGGATTAGGTATAAACCCTAAGCTTTTTAGGGTTTACTGGAATTTGGCTTCCTACTGAACTGGGTCTGTTAGGGTGTGAACTGTGAAGCACTGTGCTTCACTTGAAGACTTGAGAGAAAGGAGAGAACAGAATGCAAGAAAGAAATTCGAATTAGGGGTTTCTGTCCTTGTGCCAAACCCTAGAATTCGATGAGCGGACCAAAATCATAAATTTTGGAAGCAAACACATAAACGACGCCGACTAAAGAAGGAGTTCTCGGTGTCCGGAGAGACGGTAGAAACGGGGTTAGTGGAAAGATTAGCGCTTCAACTTCTTGGGCTTATTCGACCCAAAAAAAAAAAGTTTCTTGGGCTTATCTGACCCCCAAAACTTGTTGGGCTTGGGCTTTCGGACGGGCTTTGGGCCCGGTTCGGTTTCGGCCCATTTGCATGAGAACCAGGTTCAAGATTTGACAATCTTTAGTAGGGATGAATAAAATGGACCGACCAAACCGGAACTACTCAGACGGATAATTATTTTTAAAATGCAAGCCTAATGTCTATTAATATGTTAAAATTAAAGTTCGTGTTGCTCACTGCAACTAATAACCTATCGATTCCATTAGAATGCCTAGAACCTAGGACCAGATTCTAATCTAATTCTTGATTCTTGAGTGGGACCAAACCGAATCAAGAACTAATCACCCCTAATCTTTTAGGGCTTCAAAATTGGTATATAATTATTAAAAGGAAAAATGACGCAACGATCCTTGACTTTAGTCCAACGTGCAATGCCCTTTCCAGCTTTTTAATTTATTTAATTTGGTCTCTAAATTTGAATTAATGTAATGAAAAAAATTGAACATTTACATATAGCGAATGGACGAAATTACACATGTATCAAAAGTACATGGGCAACATTTCACAAAATAAAAATTGACAGAAACGTTATTGCATATGAAGTCAAAATTCAAGGATTGTTTAGGTAATCATCCTTTACCGAAAAAAAATGTAGCAAAAGATGGGGGCGATCTGAACATACCTGAGATTTTCCTATCCGACTCAGGTCACAAAGCCAAGACCCAAAAGGATGAGCCAAGCAACCGAGCGTTTTCACAAAATGACGGTCGAAGCTGGGCAAGTAATTGACATCGACGGCTCTTCTAGAGGCTGTCATTTGTCTATTATTACCGAGGCACCATAGCTTGCAATTGCAATTCCTAGACAAAGTCATCATCCGAATGTGGAAACTCTCCGTGGTAAGATACTAGACATCGTGGGAAACTCACACATGCGATGTCATTCCTCGCCCTTGAAATAACAGAGCAGAATGCTTATTACACAGTTGAAAATCCCTCCCCTCAAAATGATTTGAGGTCTATCCAGGCAGTTTCCGTTAAATTTATTCAGCACATACTGTCTACGTGACTCCTACTCCATCGGAAATAGTGCAAGCCGCTGTAAACTACAACATTCGCAACAACGGAAAATGGAGCAAAATTCCGTAAGGTATCGACAAACATTGGTTGGATAAATTGATCGGCTAATGATTCGGTTAATTTAATTCTCATTGGCGAACTTGATTCCCTTCTCAATTGATGCTTGGAGCTCGGGTTTCAGCTTCTCCAAGCCTTCTTGCTCGTAGTCAGAGAGAGGACCCAAATCTAACACTTTCTCCACACCATTCTTTCCAAGAATCACCTGCACACACGCAAAATTAGTCATGATCGTTGCATCCAGTGCTCTTTCCATGAAAACCATTAAACAGATGATAGGAAAAGGCAGAAGTTAATGCAAGCGAACTGCAAAGGAAAGAAGGATTGAATAAGCACACTTGCACATGCACAGTGACATCTTTGGGCTGAAAATTAACGTAGTACACATGATTTTAAAAGTAAAAAGAAGTCTTGGTCCACAAATTTTCATTATAAAGTAATAGGAATGACAAAAACATATTGAGATAGTGATGTCCACTTAGAAAACCAACAAAGATGCAGAACCTGCACATATTCTAGGATGGTTACATCGTCGCCTGTAAACTTGAGATAAAGATGCATAATTGGTTTTTAGAGGAATGAGAGATTCCAATTCAATCACGGACTACGGCTAAGAAAATTATCTCCACACATCCATCAGAGATCCCAGTCATGCAACATCACCCTTAACGCCTCATTTTCTAATGACAAATAACTCAAACTAGCAATAAAAAAGGGGCGGGAACTAAACCAAAAAAAAGACAGTAGATCCATCATTTACATTAGCATAGATTAGACCTATCTAGAGTATTAACGAAGTTAAGATGAGTCAACCTTAGAAGCAAAGAAGGGCAGTTCCGTAACGCTAGATTGCACGAATGAACACTGTACGACATCGGGAACTCCATTGAGTCCCTTTAAGCAAGCATCAGCAAATACTGCTCCAGCATAGCTACAATCACAAAGGGACATGTCAGCGAAATAAGAAGAAATTTTCCTAACAGGTTTTGTTGGCTTTTACGGTGAAAACAGTGTTGTGAAGAAGTGATATAAAAGGAAAGACTTACGCCATAGACAGAGTGGCAGAACCCTTTCCAGCCTTCGCTTCCACTACTTCAGTTCCACCATCCTGGGTCCTTTTGGTAAGTGCCTTGATAACATCCTCTGGTAAATTGGCTTGTGGAGACGCCTGTTAAATACAAGGTAATTGAACCCAAAACCTAAAGGAGTTTCCAGAGAAAGATCTTGCAAGGTAACGTGAATGATGACTTATTTGGCTTTCAAGATAAGAGGGACAAACTTGTGAAAATAGTGGGAGGATAGTTATGCCAGCATGACCTCCAACAACAGGTACATTCACCCCTGGGAGAAAGGCAGCAGACAATGATATTTAAGGGGAAAAAATACGGACAACTACTCTCTCCGATGATGATATGGAATAGAAAAAAGGAATCAAGTTTTATGGATGCAGATAAGTACCTGTGACTGGGACATTAGCTTTTCCAGCATAGAAAGTCATGGCCCTAACAACATCAAGGGTTGTCACCCCGAATAATTTCCTCTCATCGTAAGTTCCAGCCTTTTTGAATACCTCAGCAGCAATTGGAACTGTTGAGTTCACGGGATTGCTAATCATATTCACAATTGCCTGACCGAATGAGTAATTTTCTTCTAGTCAGATAACCAGGCAAGAAATGTCTCCGCAGATTAGATGCGCAAAAAGATGGTAACCATACATGTCAAACAAAATATCTCTAGCCTATTTTGCAGTAATGAGCACTCTGAACTTCAGATTCAAGAAATAGGGAAGTCAGCAACATCATAAGGGAGACTCAGTTGTGCCCACGGGTAAACAGGGACCTGATTTCTTTTTTTTCTTTTTTTGGAAAAAAAAAGAGAGAGAGAAGAAGTTCCCACAAGATGCACAATAACCAGCTATAATCTACATGCTACCATCTGCTATATGTGGTCTTCATCTTTTCATTCCTGCAATAATTTGATTATACTCACATTGGGGCAGTATTTAGCGACAGCAGTTGAAAGAGACTTGACGATGCCAGCATTAATGTTAAAGAGATCGTCGCGAGTCATTCCAGGCTTTCTTGGCACACCAGCTGGAATGATCACCAGATCTGCTCCCTCGAGAGCTTGTCCTAGCTGGTCCTCACCCGCATAACCAGTAACCTACAAGGAAGCAATATCACGGATGAAAATTACAACAACAATTGAGCAAATAACAGAGGATAGCAGTTAACATGAAACTGGTACATGGTCCCTTTGACACAAACAAGTCCGAGTAGAAACGACCAATCACATAGCCAAAAGTTCCCATGGATGACGGGAGTAGAATAGCCCTGAGAACTGTCCTATGATAGGGACGAGTCTGATGACAGAATACCAAGCAATCAAAGACTCCTACTAACTGTTGCATTAAAGACTTCCATCCGAAGCGATCCACAAAGAAGGAAAATTTTGAGTGGCCAACTGCACATGCTAGTGCGGCCTCAGGCGCCACATTTTCTTATCGACTGCCACCGGATCGACAAGCTCCGAAGTCCTAACGGCACTCATACTCGTAACAACCCCTCAACACTTCACACATCGAGAACACAAATCGAGACGGAGGTTTCTGAAGGAGTAAATACGAAGTTCAGGAGTGAAGCGAGCGAGGAGCAGGAGTGAAGCGAGCGAGGAGCAAAAGACAAGTACCTCAGATCTAGAGTTGATGTGGCTGACGTCGGCGGCGACGCCAGGAGTGCCGGCGATATCGTAGAGGGAGAGCTTGGAGACGAGAGGGTTGATCTTCATGAGGAGAGCGAGGGGCTGGCCGATCCCGCCGGCTGCTCCCAGCACGGCGACCTTGCGCTCCGGCGCGGATTCCGAACTAAATCCGCGGCGGCGGAGGTGGGAGTTCGAGGGCGCCGACCTCGCCACCGCTGATCGGAGAGATCTCAACATGGCAGTCCTCATCGCCTCTTCTTTGCTTCTGCTTCCGGGGGTAGAGAGAGAGAGAGAGTGGCGAGTCTCGAGGAGTCCGACACTACTCTGTGACTGTCCGTCAAATACTTATGGACGGACAGCCACGAGATGTTATGGTTGGTTTGGTGGAAGAACGAGAATAATGTGAAATTTCCTTTTTCGCTTTCTGAAAAAAAAAATCAAATGATTATTATCTCAAATTGGAAAACAAATAAATAAAGTAAATGCATATTGAAGTAAAGTAGACGAGGAGAGGAATCATCCCGCAAGCTTTTCGGCTTTTTCGTTTTCCCTTTTCAAAATTCAAGCTCGAGATTCCATCGACTTCCACGATTTCTAACATTGATGTCGGGACATAATTAAGTTTCCTAGTGTTCGGACGCATGTCTGTGGACACATTCTTTCCATAGACGAGCGTCCCCCACCCCCCAAAAAGAAATCATTGTTGCGCCGCGTGTTTCCCAAACTCTTACCATGTCGCATGAGGATCGACGGACGGTCCTCACTCAACTTATGGGGAGAGTCGATTCCTTTCTCCATCTTTCTTTCTCTCCATCCCAAGCTCTTTTTGCCCGCTCTCTCTATTTTTAGATTCTTTTTTATTTTAATACTGACACATGTACAAGCATTCAAGAGTCCATATTAACATACAGCAAGAAGCAACTTGACAAAATGATCGTACTTGCAAAGGGTTTTCAAAGATGTTGAACTCCGAGAACATAACGTCATAGATGTAAAATTAAGGCAAAATGACACAAATAATCCTTAACTTAGAACCGATGTATAATATAATCTCTGAATTTTTAATTTGATCAATATAATTTCTAAACTTTAGCTCAATATGCAATATGATCCATAAATTTTTACTAATATATTCTCTAAACTTTTAAAACATATTAAGCTACATTGCATGTTGAATAAAAGTAAAGGGAATATTTGTGTTATTATCCCTAAAATGAATTCTAAGGATTGGGAAATTTTTCGTGCGTGCCAAAATCCGAAACTTTAGCTTTGAGGTGGAATCAATCTTTTGCTGTAAGAGATATGATTGGTCCCCCGGAAACAACTAGATACTCAAATTGAAAAGGACCCCTTTGGAATCTACCTTTCGGTTGGAAAATCCTCACCTGCTCGTGTCGTGCCGCTCTTGCTCGCACCAAGCAATCAAACCAAGAAAAAAAGAGGCCACTCTTGAACTAGCTTAAAGGGGCTTTACATGTTGATGTTTAGGTACAATCAAGAGCTTCGAAAGCCTAGTCCAAAACATCATGACTAGCTTACTTATTGGAGCAATTCCTCAGCTTCTTTCGTCGTGCCAAGTCGCCGGGGGAAGTCATAGATGCTTTGTATCTGTAGGTAGGATGACAGCTTGAATGCAAATTCAGATGCGTGATGGAAATCTTGATAGGAAGACGGTGAAAATATGTAGGAGACAGTCAAGAGTCCGAGATCGAGCCTTTGCCGTTCACATGATCCTGCTAATGATTTCGAGGGTTTCTTCAACTAGTTTCTGAAAAGGAAAAAGTATCAAGAAACTTTGCCAGATCATCAGCCGGCCATCTATCAAGAAGTACAAGATTTCATTCCATGTGCAATTAATGTTACAAGATTGGGAGACAAGCTAAACGAGTGACTCCAACGGAAGGCAACAATAGGAAAGTCCAATCAAATATAACTGTAAAGGCCAATGCAGATGAGGCACAATGTGTCCAATGGCATGTTGATGAATCTGCTCAGAATGAACCCACATCAGAGGCAGAAAGCAAATGACATAACCAAAGACTTGATTGAGGATCCGTGCATCCACCTTTGGTTTATGATTGTTTCTGAACATGGCAAACCTCAAATGCTGCCAGGCTATTAAATTCCTTGGCATGAGTGCTAAACGATGATGATGCTCATTTCCCCACTGACGTCCAAACCAAGGAGAGAGGTTGGGGCAATACGCCTTACTGAACTCGCATACCTGACTGGATGACCAAGGAAATGGACAGTAGGACGGGAAAGACCTTTCACTAAATGAGCAAGCTGGTTGAATGATCCCATAAATGGTCTTGTTTCTGGAACGTTGAGTCCCTTGGAGAAAGATCTACAATTGCTTTTGGCTCTCAGTTAAGATTCTTCAAGTGATAACTCTCAAAAAAGAAAAGAAAAAAAATATATTTGCATCCTTCGCTGCAGCAGGAATCAGCGAGCATATTATGGTAAATCCAATATTATGAGGAAACAAAGAAATTGGCAAAAAGCAACAGCACAAATGATGCACCTCTTGAAGGTCAGTGAAGAAATGGTCACCATGTATCCGAGTTCTGTGATGTCATGATGAGCAAAGGAGGTTCACTCAGGAGAATGAATAAGTTCTTTCTGTTGATCCCTGGGTTCTCCTGATCCAATCGATAATATCTGAACAATCTTCGCGAGAAATGAAATGCCTTCACATGCAAAGAGATCACATTCAGATAATGCAGCATACATTTGCACCAACAGTCTTTCTGACTAATACCTGTTTTTGGTACGGTATGCCTTAAGTTCAGCAACTTCTCGGTGGCCGGAAATTTTCTTCATTCTAAGTGACTCAGGTACATTAAACTCTCCAGTTTGTTCATGGTACGCATAACAAATGAAGTTGAGAACCTTTTCCTGCAAAGTGTATTATTCTTTAGAGAAATTGGTAGCCAGTAAAACAAAAGCTAAAACGTATGGAGAGTATCCATCATAGGAGATTGCTTATTTTTCTAGGACACACTCAACCCTCCACCATGTTCAGTTCGCAATGCATTGCTAAGCATGCTGCTCACTCTAAAAGTCTCACACCTTGCTACTTTGAATAGCTACAACCATCAAGCATTATTATAAAACAAAGAAAAAAATAGACATTTAGGTTAGAGGTATCCTATCATGTTAAATTACTATTTTCTTTAGAGAAAATGGATGAGGTGTACCTGAATAGCAGACATCTGACAAAGCCAAAATAACTAGAGATTTATGGACTGCCATTCATGAATAACACAAACAACAAGTGAAAAATGCTATGGATTCGATGATAATTGATGACCCTATTCCTTGCAGAGAGAAAGTCATAAGGACCTCACCCTTTTTTTCTTTTCTTTTTGGCTACTTGAAACATGTAGATATAGGATTTTCAGCAGTGTGAACTTAATGCTGAATTAGCAACTCTAGACAAACTCCATATGACTAACTGAGTGCGATTGCATACGATATACAAACAATACCCTTGAAGTATCATTTGAATGTAAAGCAGTTAAACATACCAGTGGTTGAGAAGCATCAAGCCAGTGATAAATATTCTCATTCCGGAACCATGTCATCTGCCTTTTTGCAAAATTTCTGCATGAGGCAAAGAATCTTTCATCAACTAAACAAGAAGAAGTTGTTAAAGAACAGGCGATACTATAATCATCATCAATTAATCATGCACATGGTAGACAATATACCAATTGCAAGTGCCACCTGCATTTTTCATTGGTACAACTTCAAAAAGGAATTTTCAATAGAAAAAAAGTAAAATAGGAAAATTAAAGAAGAGCATTCCATATAGCAAATTAAATTTGGTGTTTCCTAATTCTGTGTCTGGAAAATTGTGCAGATATATCTAAAAATGTCCAAGTACAACATAGTCCATTCAGGAGGCTGCTCCCATTTCCATTTAAGTTCCTGACTCCCTATCTCCTCTCTCAACAAGAGAGAGAGAGAGAAAGAGTTTTCCCACTCAATTAATGTAGGTATCAGAGAAGAGGAAGGAGGCATGAGGCTCCCCAACCCCTGCAGTTCCTCACCACTCCTACACACACATAAGCTTGACAGCTATATTTGACCCTAAAACGATGCCATGCCTACCTCAGCATGAAAATAAAGCTCCATACTTATAGGCCATTTAACACAAGAAGCTTAAACACACTGATCGTGATGTTAAGAAAAATAAAGAAACAATAACCTCAACCACTTTAATGATCGACTTTAATTAGCATATGATACTCATGTCTAGATTACTATGTATGTGCATTACCTGGATGCTTTCTGAAACTCAGACAAGAAAGCGAAGAAATCCCATGCAGAAGTCCTACCTTCATGTTGCCTACAACACATCAGGTACTCCATTGCCTGTAATCAAGTCAATAGCTCTAGCACAAAAAGTGATAGAAAAGAAGAAAGCCAGAGTTGGAATGAAATGATGGCCAAAAACAGCAAAGATTGTCACTGAAGTGCATTAACGAAGGTGGAAATCACAGACTGGCTGTGCATCGCAAATCAGATTCCTTACTTGTCTATAACCAATAGCTCGAGTTGCAGAGTTTGAATTTGGGAGAAGACCTTCGTCAAGAAGCCAACGAGCTTCAGCCAAAATTCCGTCATTCCCTGCTAAACATGCCATCTAAAATTTCTTACACGAGACATGTGATTAAGTACATAAACTGTGCTTCATATTCATGACATACTAAACTTCTCCAGAAGTTGGGATTCATTATAGCCATGAAGGGGGTGCAAACATGTACTAATAAGGAAAAGAAAAGAACTCTCTCTATAAGGCAGAGCTCAACATCCCTACGATGAACAATCGATTCCCTCAAATGAAATTGCATACCTAAAAGCATATCTTCACATCTGAGATCTAGCGCTCTATACAGATCAACTCTTGGACTTGAGAGGAAAAAGCAAATAAAATCATAATCTAAATCCTTCGATCTAATATCCTCAAATGCAGCAGAAGGCTTGACTTCTTGACTTCCATCACTCATGTTGGATTGGAACTTCTCCTTGTATGAATCATAAGGTATCTCAAAAGCAGATGGCGGTGCTCCACTGGACTGTTGAAAGGGAGAACACCATATGCATTGTCAAGATATTAAATCATTACATAAAACCAATATGGCCAAAGCCTTCCTATCAGCCACCATACAGAAAGAAAAGCATAAATATGAGTTCCCTGATCGGGCAAAAGACTTTAAGTAAATGCAAAAGGAAATTATGATTTACTCAGAAGATTGTAAATTCAAAAGATAATGTCATGGACCAACCTTAATTATCTCAAGACTACGCCTGAGGCGGTACCAATCATTTGCAGCCAAGTGCTGGGCCTTTGGGTCACCAGCTTTGACCACCAACTGCACAGCTGCATTCCAATCACCATATTTTTGCAGGTCTGCAAGCTCTAAGTAGACTTCAGATGATATTTCTGGAGAGGCTTTCGGAACATCTGGCTTTCCATACATATACCTAATAGTTTGCAAAATGTCAATGTGAAACTGGAGTTGGCACTATCTTCTTACAAATTTCAACACAACGAACTCATATAAGAAGACCATTCAAGAGTTTAAAACAACAATAATCTTACTAGGACTGAATATCCATGCAATAAAATAGAAGACTAGGTTTGAAACCCAAAAACTCTTTCTGATTGAGCAACTAGAGTGCTATCCCAGGCTTCCATCATTGTATGGTGTGCAAACAAGCTAGTGCATTCAGAAAAATGAGCCAGCAGGAGATCATGCAGTCCCAGGAATACATTCTCTTTCAAACTAGCTTCTATATGCCAAAGCAGACTTCAGAACAGTACACTTCACCGAAAAGATACTACAAAATTAGAAGTGGTGGAAGAACTCCTCATCAGGCATTCGGGAGAACTTTGGTCTACCAAATTCTTGGATTAGCCTTTTATAGAAAAAGAAGAATAAGAGACATAAGCTACAGAAAGCTTTTGAGGCCAACCAAATGAAGAAACATACCATCGCAAATACAGACCAGTTCCTCCGCTTACTATAGGAACACGACCACTGTCGAGAATATCTCTAGTAGCTTGCCTTGCATCCTCGAAAAATTGGCCAACAGAATAATCTGCAACAATGTTAAGATAGCAAGCTCATGGAACAATTTCCCTCAACAGGCAAATGAAACAAGTCTTGCTGTCAACATTAATCAAAATACGGCAATATACCTTCAGACGGATGTAATATGTCAACTAGATGATGTTGCACCTCCTGAGTAAAGCGCAATCGGCATTGTCAGAACACAAATTTCGATTTGAGAAGTAAAAAATCAGCAAATAGTCTATGAACCTTTCTGTCCCTCAGGGAAGGCTTTGCAGATCCAACATCAAGACCTCGATAGACCTGTAACCCAGATGGAAGAGATTTTTTTCTCAACAAGAGAATAAAGATCCACGATTACATAACCACAGCATGCATCTTCACCTCACAGAAGATGGATTGCCCATGTCCACAAGTTTGAAGATGGTATATCATTCCCAACCTTAGTTACATAAGCGCAATAACACCCTTTCCAATCCTGTTACGGATATAGCCGACCACTTATAAACAAATAATTTATTGATCCCAATGTGGTGTTACTAAGTTATATGTTAGAGCAATTAAATCTTAAACCATGACTTCGTTTAACGGTTTAAGCCTTTAAAACAGTTGATAGTGGTCCCACCAAAATCTCACATGATGAGTTCAAACCTTTCCAAGCCCCATTTGCATCCCCAATTAAATATGTGAAAGAAAATATTAGAGTAATTAAATATTAAATCACGCCTTCATTTAACGACTCAAACTTTTAGAACAGTTAAGAGTGGTCCACCAAAATCTCACAGTATACTGCTGAGCATCTGTTTTTACAGAACAGCAAGAACCGAAGAAAATTACTGTCACTATCTGGCTGATTCGTCCCTCGCTTTCCCTCATCAAACGAACATAAATGCAAGAATCCTGACCCTAACCACACTACACCTAAGAAGCAGCTACATTTTTCTAAAAGGATCCACCAGCAACACCAACTCTTCATCCATAACTATCAATTCCCCATTCCCACCCTCGCCGCAATAAACTTTGAAAGCACGAAGAGAGCAACAGCCAAACCTGTACGGAATCGGCGCTGATGATTTCGCCGTTGAGCCGCTTGGCGAGCTCCAGCGCCAGCACACTCTTACCAGCTCCGGTGGGTCCGGAGATCACGATGACCTTCTGTTTAGCCTCCGAACTCGAGACCAAGCAGGTCGCGGCGGAGAACCGCCGGCGGCAGGCAAAGCGCGACCGGATACTCCGACGACGAAGAGGCTCGACTGGCGAACGCAGAGGGCGGAGGCAACAGGTCCGGAGGCTGCACGCTCCGCCGCTGAACATGGTTGGAGCGATGTTTGTTCTGAGGTTGGCTATCGGAATGTGGAGCAGAAGAAATGGCGAGATGGAGCGAAGAGACGAGGCCTTTATATATATCAGCACAGTGCTGGAGATATTAACGTTTTCCTTTTTTTTTTTTTTTTTGTAAATGACTCCGGATGACCCTTTGAATTTTGATCAAATTACAGAAGTGCTGCAGTTAATACTCGGTTTTGACTATTTACTATGGAACTATCAAAAAGTCAAAACAAATTTTTGGCATTTCCTCCAATTGATATAAGTAAAACTATACGGAATTTAACATGCGAATAATGACTTCATATCAATTGATATAAGCCATTTATCAAATAATACGATGAAGTTCGAGCTAGAACTTAAATGCACGTATTATGCTTCACACTTAGTAAAAATATTATCCATAAATTAATTACGTAAATTCGTCTTTTAACTCTATTCTTTCTCGATCGACCTTTTAATATATGTAATCACAATTTCACGGCTCACAAAAACCCGAAATTATAGAAAATTTCACAATTGTCGAACTTGACAAAAACGTAATTTGTTGACCACGCAAGCCTTTGTTTAAACATAATTTTTGTATAATTTTCTAAAAATTCAAATAATATTATAAAAACAGGACGATAGGTCCTAAAAATTTATCGCAAAAGTGTAATTGAGTCCTAAACTTTCAAAAAGTGCAATTACGTCTTAAAATTTTGTCAAAAAGTACAATCGAAACGTCAAACTTGTCAAATTGGTGAAATCAAGCCTTTCTATTGATCGCACTTTTGAAAGTCTCAGGACTCGATTGTATTTTTGTGGTAAGTTTTAGGATTTGATTACACATTTTAAAAGTTTTGGGGCTTGATTATTTTTTCACAATAAATTTTAGGGCTTGCAAGCTACTTCTCCTTATAAATATCGGTAGCAACGCAAAAAAAACACTACGTCATGCTGGCATGCTCTGTGCTTGCTCCCGTTGTTCCACATTTATCGAAGGAGAACCTTAAAAATAAAATAAAAAAAGACACATCTGCGGTGTCCGCTAGAAAAACGAGTAGGATAGAAAATGGAGGGAGAAACTAAGAACAGCAGCGACATCATAACTGCTTGTCCCAAAGACAAAAGCATACGACTCTAGCTGTCTTCACAAAACAAACCTCTAAAGCTCAAGATTACCAACCGGTGGTTGCACGAAGCATAGTCCCCCCACGCTTAAGACTCAAGATACTAATTCCAAGCACAACCCCCCGTCAGGAGAATGCACATCCTGAGAGTGGATTTCACCCTTCTCTTCCCCCATCTTCTGATCCGAAGATGAAGAAGAGATCCCCGCTCGACCGCCATGTCCAGTCCCTCTTCCCTCTGGCGCTAGCCTCGGTTCTCGTCATTGGAACGGCGAGGCTAGTCCTGGACAACCTGAGGAGCTACAGGAGCGATGCCTTCCGGCTTCATGGCGACCCGAGAGGCGGCGAGCACAGATTGCCGATGCTGGTATTACCCGAAGATCGGATCAGAGACGAGTGCGACGTGTTCGAGGGGCGGTGGGTGTGGGACAATGTGTCGTACCCTCTTTATAGAGAAAACCAGTGCCCTTACTTGGTGAAACAGGTGACTTGCCTGAAGAACGGCAGACCTGATTCTATGTACCAGAACTGGAAGTGGCAACCAAATGGATGCAACCTACCAAGGTGACTTGATTTTTCTCATTACCATTTCCTTTTTCGTGTATTTCGATCATATGTGTCAGTTCGCTGTAGGAGTTATGAGCCAGCGAACTGACCGCTTTGGCGGCTATATCTCAGGTTTGACCCTTTGATGATGCTGGACATGATAAGGAACAAGAGACTGATGTTTGTTGGGGACTCAATACAAAGAACCCAGTTTGACTCCATGGTGTGCCTGGTGCAATCTGTAATCCCTGAAGGAAAGAGGTCGCTCCTGAGAGTCCCTCCCAGGAAGATTTTCACCATCAAGGTACACCTAGACATTCTCTTGATACTTTGGAAAGGAAAAACCTAAGGCTTGATCTGGCATTTCCCTTGACCCGTGGCAGGATTACAATGCATCGATCGAGTATTACTGGGCTCCATTTATAGTTGGATCGATATCAGATCACGCCACGAATCACACCGTCCACAAGAGGCTTGTCAAGCTCGACTCCGTTGCCAATCACAGTAAGTACTGGGAGGGAGTCGACGTGCTCGTGTTCGAGAGCTACGTGTGGTGGATGCACAAGCCTCAGATCAATGCAACGTGAGCTCTTCAACATAACAGTCTGTGATCTTTCTTGCTATATACTCGACCCATATGTCGCTTCTACTTGATCATAGTCGAACCAACTCGTAACCATAGTAGTGATCGGGTGTAGCTCGCCTTCTTTTACCAGATATGGCTCGAGAGACAATGTCCGAGAGTACAACGTTACCGATGCATACAGATTGGCTTTAGAAACTTGGGCAAATTGGATAGAATCAAGCATCGACCCTCAAAAGCAAAAGGTTTTCTTCATGAGTATGTCCCCAACACATTTGTGGTGAGTATCCCTTCTAACATCACTGTTTATACGTCGCCTAGGACTAAACTTATGGCCATTGTAAGAAGAATTAGCCATCATTTTCTCTTTAATTGTTTCTAGATGTGCTTGTCTACACTGTTCATGCTTAGGATATGTTCGAACACGATTTATAGGTTCATTATTGGAAACTTTCAGAAATGACGTATTTATGCTCTTCACGCTTGTGATATGTCTACCCAAGTCAAATTGTTGTTCTGTTTGCTGTTCGGTCCGAGCATTCTCAGTTTCCACTCGCTTTGGTATGGAAGTCGACAAATGTTGTGCAGATACAATCTATTCAAGCATCAACATTATCACAGCACTAGTCATTATTCTGTTATTCCTATGGTTTGCAGGAGCTGGGAATGGAGACCCGGAAGTGATGGAAACTGCTTCAGTGAATCATACCCTATCCAGGGTCCATACTGGGGAAGTGGATCGAATCTTGAGATCATGAAAATAGTACATCACGTCCTACGACAGCTAAAGATCAATGTAACATTCTTGAACATAACTCAGATGTCGGAGTTCAGAAAAGATGCTCACACATCGGTTTTTACGGAGCGGAAGGGCAAGCTTTTAACAAAGGAGCAGAGATCTGACCCCAAATCGTTTGGTGATTGCATCCACTGGTGTTTACCAGGAGTCCCTGATGCATGGAATGAAATTTTGTATGCGTACTTATTAAAAGACCATCGAACCATTCTATAGCTCCAAGCATAACAAAGTCCAGGTCTGAAATTTACGAAGACGACAGGTACAACTTGGGTGCAAAAACGTTCTAAGTAGCCGTAGGAAAAACAAAAGACATAAGCTTACGAGTATATCATTCTATAGGAAGCTGTGTCTTCTTTCAGACTACTATATATTTTTTTTCATCTCCATATCTCGACAAAACCTCCTGACATCATTCTTGCTAATGTCACAGTGGATCATCCGCAAGTAAGTCATCCCTACGATCAAAAAAGCCGGGTTTACCTTTCGAATGCAGTTAACCTAAAGAAGTATAGGTATGACCTATAATAGCTCCCAATCAGAGTCAATTTGATGTTCTTGCACTGAAGAGGCTGAGATTGCAGGTAGTGAAGTAGTATGTTCTATTTCCCGATTAAACTCGCTCTCAATTTGACTGTCTTCATACCATATTCCAAGCTGTTCATATTCCCTCACTGTCCTTTGTCTTGGAGCAAAGGTGTCCATGATCTTCTTCTGAATGGAACAGAAAAAGGAGTATCGTTTAGCTGGGATGAGAGACAAGTTTATGATGACATATCAAAATGAATCGAAGTGAGATTAATGTCTAGCATGAAAACATGCAGAAAGATAAGGGTGAACGATATCAGGGTTTACAATAGAAGCTTATCCAAACGCTACAAACAAAATGCTGACGTAGGTACTTGTGTGAGGTGGAGTGAGAGAGAGTACCTTGAGTGATCTGGTCCGTTGGATCCTAAGAGACAGAGCATATAGTTCACGAGAATCCAAAGCAACACAACTCTCCTCAAGCTTCACCTTCTTGTCCTCATCTATGATATTAATGTTGAGGATAGTTACATAAGCATAAATTAACAAGACAATCAATGTAAAATCAGAAAAACAATCAAAAGATAGCAGAGCCAAACAGAGGTAACCATGGATAAAGTCAGTAAAGGGATCTCATACAATCTAAACTTTCATTTTTGCAATTGAGGTGCTTTGACCGAAATCCCACCGATGATTTTAAGAATTGCTGACATAACTTCTTGGCAACCACATGACAATGACAATGCACCCTACTCAGCCTTTGCTTTAGAAATGTTAAAGAACTTACGAAAACAAGTACCAGACTTAATATTAAAGAGAGAGAGAGAGGCAGAAGACTGCCATGTGCAATTGAGGGTTGACTTGTCAGCCCTTTGCAAGCAACGGCAATGGCAGAAGGTCCTGCGACCCTCTCCCGTGGCTTGCATAGGGATGCACAGCCCTCTGCCATGGATTGCAAGTATCATGCATTTGATTTAGGCAGACATGAAGCCCAATTGGACGCTATGTCAGCACAATGTGGCCACCACATTAACATATTGTTGGGAATTTGCCGGATTCTAGTGAGGGTGCATCAATTGCAATTTAGTGCATTACATGATTGAAATCAAAACTTAGACCACATTGAAAATAGTATACCACTAATAGAGTTTACCAAGTATGTCACATAATGACACGAGCATAAACATTAATCACTTCCAAAAACAACATATGCAGGCAAAGATGCACATTATGGTTTAGAAAAGGACCATTGTGGAATCTAAAGATGGATCCTTACCTGAAGAGAAAGAAAGATCATGAAATTCAGCAGAATCGTCAAACTGAATGTGCTCTTTTCTGTAGGCTTCAGTCAAAGAAGTAGCATCACTAAACCCAGAGGCATTTTCCACTGTAAAAGGAAATGCGGCTCATCAATAGAAAGGATGTGGAGATTTTGCAACCAAAGAAATCTGAAAATACTAACCACTTCCACCTGATAGGGCAAATGGGGTAAAGCTGGATCTATGAGGTATACACCTCGCAATACCAACTTCATCATCGCAAAAGCTCCCTCTTTGAAAGGAAACTTCAGGCAAGATTTCTGACTCATAAGATTCAACTTCCACCGCATTGCTTAAGCTTTCAAGACCCGTCATCTTGGCCTCTTGCTCATAAGATGCAACTGGTGAAGACATATCAGATGAAGCGATTGTATTAGAACCACCAATGCTGCACACAGTTTCAACAGTGAAATTGTCAGAATGGACAAGGTCCTCCTCAGCATGAACTGAATTTGCAGGTGAAAGCTTGTTCGAGCCTAAACTTGCATTGTTTGCATTGTCATCGCGAGGGAGATGAATGCAGTGTTCAATACCCATTGTCTTTGCCTCTTGCTCATAAGATGCAACTGGTGAAGACATATCAGATGAAGCGATCGTATTAGAAGCACCAATGTCGCACACAGTTTCGACTGTGAAATTGTCAGAATGGACAAGGTCCTCCTCAGCATGAACTGAATTTGCAGGTGAAAGCTTGTTCGAGCCTAAACTTGCATTGTTTGCATTGTCATCGCTAGGGAGATGAATGCAGTGTTCAATACCCATTGTCTTTGCCTCTTGCTCATAAGATGCAACTGGTGAAGACATATCAGATGAAGCGATCGTATTAGAAGCACCAATGTCGCACACAGTTTCGACAGTGAAATTGTCAGAATGGACAAGGTCCTCCTCAGCATGAACTGAATTTGCAGGTGAAAGCTTGTGCGAGCCTAAGCTTGCATTGTTTGCATTGTCATCGCTAGAGAGATGAATGCAGTGTTCAATACCCATTGTCTTTGCCTCTTGCTCATAAGATGCAACTGGAGAAGACATATCACATGAAGCGATAGTATTAGACACACCAATGCTGCACACAGTTTCAACTGTGAAGTTGTCAGAAGGGACAAGGTCCTCCTCAACATGAACTGAATTTGCAGGTGAAATCTTGTTTGGGCCTAAACTTGCAGTGTTTGCATTGTCATCGCTAGGGAGATGAATGCAGTGTTCAAGACCCGTTGTCTTTGCCTCTTGCTCATAAGATGCAACTGGTGAAGACATAACAGATGAAGCGATCGTATTAGAAGCACCAATGCTGCACACGGTTTCAACTGTGAAGTTGTCAGAAAGGACAAGGTCCTCCTCAGCATGAACTGAATTTGCAGGTGAAAGCTTGTTCGGGCCTAAACTTGCAGTGTTTGCATTGTCATCGCTAGGGAGATGAATGGACAGAAAATCAGCTTCACATAAATGCTTTTCAACCGAAGAGATTAAGTACACCTCAGGTGCAGATGACCCCCCTGGCATCGCATTCTCCTTCCAAAACTTGGGAGCCTTTTCCTCACTCAAGGCACCATCTGTACACCCTAAAGATGATCTGGACTGTCCACCCTCAAGTAAATGCACAGAAACTAGAGCCTTTGGGGAGTTGTACATATGTCTTTGTTGGTTATTCACACTACCGAAAGCAGTTGGTTTGTCCAGTAGTACCATATCTGAGGACTCTGGCAACTCAAACAAATTCTTAGAAGGATTATGAGTTTGAGATTCACTTTTTTCCTGACTAGAGTCGTCAAAGAAATGTCCCGGTAGGTTCTTCACACTATCAAAAGCAAAGGTTTTGTCCAGCAATTCCAATTCTGAAGAAGACTCTGGTACCTCAAACAAATTTGGAGAAGCATGATCAGAAGTTTGAGATCCAGTTGGCTCCTGATTAGGGTCATTGAATGTATGTCCCAGTAGGTTCTTCACACTATCAAATGCAGTTAGGTTGTCGAGTAGTCCCAAATCTGAGGAAGACTCTGGCACCTCAAACAGATTCCGAGAGGAGGGATTAGAAGTTTGAGGTTGACTTTGCTCAGGTTCCTCACTAGGATTGTCCAATGTATGTCCCTGGTTCTTTATACTATCAAAAGACGTGTGTTCATCAGATAGCCCCACATCTGAGGAACACGCTGGCACCTCAATCAAATTCTGAGACGAGGAATTAGAAGTTTGAGGTTCAATTGGTTCCTGAAAAGGGTCCAAATGGCAGGTCACCTGCAATTGTTCTGAGATCATCTGGACAAGCTCATCGTTACTTTCTACCACTGGCATTCTTCTCTGAGGATCTAACTCAGGGTCCAATATAAAAAATTCAGGTTTGCTCAAGTCATGACCCATATAATTCTCTAAGGGGCAGGCCACCTGCGATTGGTTTGGGATACTCTTCCCAGGCTCATTTTCAACACTTTTCACTGAATTAGCACTGCCACTGGTGGAAGGATATCCTTCGGAATCCAAATGAGGGTTGACTCTCATGACATCTCTTTCAGGATGTTGCCCGTCATGGAAGATTTTAGAGCAAAACCTCTTCATCTTCTCACCAAAAGCTCCAACTTGTTTTTCGATATTATCAAAATCCTGTATGAAAGGTGTTCAGCATAAAGGAACAAGCTACATATTAGAGTAGGAAATATAACCATATGTATCCAAACCACACATATAATACATGCATGCCTCATAAGATTTTATCCCAATTGGCTAGTTGATACCATGCAAAATTCTTTCTAGTTATAATGATGAAGATGTTAAGATTATCTTACATGAAAAAGCTGGGAAAAAAAAAAGAGAAAGTACCCAAAAAAATGAATTTTACCTGCTTCATAGTCCCATCGCCTTCCTGGACTAGCGTTTGGTAGAAGTGGCCAAACCAGCTCTGACGTTTAGCTGACAAATCCATTACGATGCTGATTTATTTTTTCCAGGAATTAATACTTGGAAAAGCCTCCTTGTCTTGAAGAGCAAGAGGCGCTATTCATACTCAAGAATGAGGAGCCTAAAGAGACACATACAAAGAAAAATAAATGCCCAAAACCAATGTTAACGTTCCATATGCTGACATCGAAGTTTATGAAACTAGTCACTACTGGTAGCTAAATGCTGAACACCTATCAGTCATCGTACCACATCAAATTGCTCACAATAATCATACCATCAGTAAATCTTCTTTTACCCAATTCTATGGGGAAAAAAAAAGGAGAGGTGTAAACAGTGAAATCTTGTGCTTTCCATGCTTTACAAGAGTAGCAATCATGTCGATAGACCAATAACGGAATGAGGTGACTAAAGGGCCTAACTTTCTATCGAATCTTCTATCCTGCTCTAGGAGTTGTACACCCCTCCAACCAAGAGGAGAACATGTCAAACAGAACATTAAAGCACACAAAGTGGAAAAATTAAGTCGCCCTACTCCAATCAATACATTTGAAAATGGAAGAGCAGCAGTTAAAGGTGATTATAATGAAGCTCACCAGAAATAGCAACAGCTTTTTTAATATTATCTCCACAAAAGAGCCAGCAAGACAAAAGAAGGTTATTATGGTAAGGAGACAAAGAGCGATGAGAAATTGGACCTAAAACGACAGCCGAACTAGAAGAAGGACACAAAACAACTCAAACTGCAACTGCTGCCAAAACTTGGATACTAAATAGGAAGTACAGAAACAAGATTAAGAGTAATGAAAATCAGAAAGCTGGCCCCAGAAACATCATGGTGCGATGGAAAGAGGTCATGAAATTACAGTGGAGAACAAAGCATCGCGAGCGGAGACACTAGAGGAGTGCACACAGGAGAAGGTATTGACTAGGCTCATTCAAATAGGCCAGGCAAATCAAACTTCAAAGAGAAACAGACCCATCTTAGACTCTGCTTAGAAGAACATGTACTCTGCATGAGTTCTGGCACAGTGGCGCCATAATCCATTCGACCCATCAAAACAGCACAGTGGCGCCATAATCCATTCGACTCATCAAAACAACACTATGAATTACGTCCATACAAAAATTCTACACGTACCAAGGATTCATAACCTTAATCACAAATTCTTCTAACCAGCTACGTCAAGTTCGAACTTCTGGAAGCAGCCAGAAACAAATTGCAAGCAACACAATCACGAGACTACGATACGCTGCACAATCAGCATCAGACCGAGGGGCCAAAAAAATTCAGAACACACAAAACCCTCTCAAACCCAATCGACCAGAAAAGAAAAATACTGTTAACACCATACTAGAAAGACCAACAAGCGACTCGCGGCACGGAAACTCCCAGCCCCACTCAAAGTGAGAGCTCGATCACTTCGGTGCCGGCTCAGGAACCGCCAAAACGAAGTCGAAACAGAGCGGCGACGCGATCATCGGAGACCGCAAGCCAGACGGAAGAGACGAAGCCCACCGATCGCGTGGGGAAAGTCGGTCAATTCGGTTACCTGGAGGCGTGGAGGAGAGAGGAACGCCGCAGAGAAGCGCGTGGGCTCGCAGTCATGGGCTGCGGTTGAGCTGATGAGCGCCCGCGAGACAGAGAGAGCGAGAGCATGAAGTTCGCTGGCTTGGGTCGACATGGAAAGACAGAGAGAGAAAGAGAGAGAGAGGGTGGCGGAGTCACCACCTGACGAAGATGCTAAGCCAATGACTTCTGCCATTAAAAGGGCGTTATTTTGTCCTTACGAAAATGCTTCGCTATTGATAAACATAGCTTAATAAACCAGCCAACTTACATTTAATTTCGAAAAAAGTTTAAATAAGAACCTAAATTACTATCATTATCTCGAATAAAAATAATATAAAATTCGGACTCAAAAAATGGTGTGACCTTCGAGCTGAATAAGGACATTTCATTTTTTTTACTTTTTTTGAATTTTTCTCCTTTTTTTTTTCTTTTTTGCCTGCGCCCGACTGCTCATAAGGGCTAGGCAAGCCAGCCATTGAAAGCCACAGGTGAGGGTCACCTTACCTAAGGCCAATGAGGGCTTGCAAGTTCTCACCCAATCGTCAATCCTCACTGACCAAAGCAAAGAAAAATAATGAGAAAAAAGGAAATTATAATTTAAAATTAAAATTATTTTTGGACGAAAATGCCACTGATCGGACTATTTAGTTAGCCGGCGCTCATTTGAAACTATCATGATCAATTCAGGCTTTTTATTTAAAATAATATTAATTTCGAAGCCCTATTTGACAAAATGATGACATTTTAAATCTTTATTTAGAATTTTTCGTTTATTTACAGTCCACCGAAGATTTTTTTTATGGTCTAAGTCCAGCCAAGATAGCGAGCTCAAAAAATTTTGCTTTCGTATTTATTTTTTGGCCGGATATTCCGGCAATTTAATTGGAATATTTCATAAAAAGGCAGAGATTGCTAAGATTTGTTGTCGGTTCCCCGCATGAGAGGGTTTACTACGCATAGGGAGATGTAGTTCATAGGGGGGGGGGGGTGTGGGTGTGTGTGTTTCTTTTTCTTTTTTCTTTTTTACGAAAAACCTACTGCTTTCATTGATATTCATTAAGGCTAACATTTGAATCTCTACCATCCAAATATAACAAAAGCCAAAAATTCTAAAGGGACTTTATAAGCCAATTCGAGTTGAGGGAGCCGGTGCGCTGTGCCTTGTCCACCCAGTCGGCTGCCTGGTTTGCGGAGCGAGGACGGTAGGCCGGAGCAACATGTCCGAGTTTGGTCCATCAATGCTCTACAGTCCATGGTGATTAGGCTCACTATCCACGGGCTTTCTTCCAACTTTTGAAGCCACCGAACTATTGAAAGACAGGACGGTCTATCTCCATCGCAACTTTTAGCGCAAGGAGATTTAAGCCACGACTTCTGCTAGATTCTTTCCCCCTATGCACTTTCAACAGGAACTCCGTCCCTTCCCTCACGGCTAAGGTTTTCTGCAACACAGGGTGAAGGTGCCTGGATCTTCTTTACGAAGTCGAAAATTAGTGTCTCGAAGGCGTCACGAAGGACCCCGATGACCGCGGGTCTCGCTCGATTCGGGTCATGTCTTTTTTCTACTTTCCTAAGAAATCCAAACTTTAGGTTCAATTGAATGCCGTGCCAATTCTTTTGTCCAAAAAAGATGTCAAACTTTCACCTTAGCCTCAAATCTACCCTCTGAATCTTTAGCAATTCGTGCAAAAATTGGATTATCGACCCTTTATCTTAGGATTAGTCAGTTCTATATAGAATTTGACACATTTTTTCTTATTGAGCGAAAGTCTTTAACTGGAAAAGTAAATATCTAAGCTTCCATCTATATAAATATCATCATTTACATTTAGAAAAATGCGTTTTCGAACAAGCCTTACAAGAAGCTTTAGGAACAACATTCAAAACTCGTCATTAATTTCATCGGAATTGCCAACGATATGATAAGTTAAATGTTCATTATCAGAGCTTGAGTTTTCATTGACAACCTCACCGAAGTATAAATAACAACAACCTCCTAATGTTAAGAATCTTGAAGAAATCAATGATAACTTTTGGACTTGTGGGCAAATTTGGGATTAAAATGAAAGTTTAGGATTTTTTTAGATAAAAATTATTTTTGGGCAGAATCGAGATTGAATCTAGAGATGATATTTTTTAGAGAATTAGCCCACTATCCTCAAAGTTCATGGACAGTATAATCTTTCAAAAATAAATTTCTGTATATCGATAAATAACATAAATCATTTCTCATTGTGGTTAGCAATGTTATATTATAAAAGAATATGTCTCCATGCTCTACTTAATAATTTTCTTCAAAGTTAAGCTTTAGGAGGTACCGCTAATAACATATTAATGGTATTTGCAAAAAGTAAACAAAAACTAAATGAGCTAGATAAAAAACCGTATTGATAAATACAGATTTAAACCATGTTAATATAATTGACGAGTGTTAAATTAGAATTTACGTGGGGGACGACACTGACATGCGATTTTCTTGCCTCTGCATCTCTTCTCCACCTACTTGTCGTGGAAATGATTTTCTTTTTCATTGAGGATCAGAGTTCACTTTTTTTTTTTTGAAGGAACACTATTTATGGACGCTCCCTCCCCTACTTTTCCCATAAAAATATATTTTCATCTATTTCTTATAAAAATGATTCTCTTCACCATTGTCGCAAAAAGTCAAAGAAACTATTTGATAAACGCATCCACTTCCATATAACTAAATGACATATTATAAGCAAAAGAACATAAATCAAATGAAAAAGGAAGATGCCTCGATAGCAAAAGTAAAACAACAAAAATTAATTTATATTTATGTAATTTAGAGGATTAATTAGTAAAATGATGAATATTGAGCTTATGTAATTCAATTTTTTTTTTTTTGCAGTTGAGGTCGTTTTTCTTTTTTACTTAGGGGGTTAATACCTCGAAATGAGAAATTTATTGCAAATTAATTTTTTGATCACAAAATCTCAAACTGATACACAAACTTACCAACAATTAACTTCGTTAATTTGAGTTCATATCATAAAAAATCTCAAATTAATGCACCATTGACAAACGAAAAGCAAAAATCGCAAATTGACATACGTATCAAAACTAACAAAGGATAAATTTATTACAAATATTTTCATGACAACAAAATTATTAAAAGTATACCCATTTAGATTTTTTTATTATAAAAAAATAACTTAATCTAAATTTACCATAAATATATCAATTTAAAATTTTTCATGGTATTAATCATTTACTCAACTATGTTTCCCTCTCTTTTCATTAGTTCAATTGATAATATTCATCCAACTTATCTCTTCAAGGAAAAAGGGAACGAAAATACTTTTAGCTCATAAGAATCATGTCCACTGCTCATACTAGCGGAAAGTATAACAGAAACCTAGTGACTATACCAAACCGACAATGGATCGGTAAATGTGTAACGAATGTAAGTTCATAAACATGTGCTACCACCAATATTCGGAAGCGTTTCATCAAATATATTTAGAAAAATTCCAATCTCGAATTTCAATAGCTGAAATTTACTCTCCAAAATTCTTTTTGAGCAAACGACAATCGATTATTCCTGAAGAATCGCATGAGACACATCCTGCCCTCACGAGTACTACAAATACAAAATCTGCAAACTTAGCAAGCTTATGTCCTAATTTCTGTCTCACCGCGTTCAAAAGAATTGACACTTTTCAACAACTGCATTGCCTGAAATTCATCCAACCCTAACACAACACAACGTCGCAGCTGGTGGCGGACACTCTTCCCTTGGAACTTCCCTGGCCTCGGCCCTTACTCACAAGGCGTCATGTCTCATGCCCCGTGAACAAGGACGAGGAAAAAATAGAACAAAACAGGAGAGGCAAAAGCGTTAAAAAGATTAAGATGACTTTCTAAGCCCACTTCCAATTTCTCCAATTCCATTTTAAACTAAGCCACATCAATTTACAACACCATAATTACTATAGAAAGAACAGCAATTATGTTAAAGCTTAATACGACAGTCACTTCCATCTATCGGCATCTGTCAGTCACGTGCCCATGGGAAATCAAACTGAATTACCAAATACAAACAACAATTGGCATAACAAATCATCACCATGTCAAATTGTCAATTATTCTGAACTAGATCGTCAAGTATGCTGATTTGGAATGCCTTTGGCTGAAAATTTCTCGGAAGGAAGGAGTTGACTACAAGTTTCAAAGGGTATTAGGGTCGTATCACTTATGGTGGTAGACCTCAATCATCGTATGTAGTTAAATACCACCTAAGAACAGCAATTATGTTAAAGCTTAATACGACAGTCACTTCCATCTATCGGCATCTGCCAGTCACGTGCCCATGGGAAATCAAACTGAATTACCAAATACAAACAACAATTGGCATAACAAATCATCACCATGTCAAATTGTCAATTATTCTGAACTAGATCGTCAAGTATGCTGATTTGGAATGCCTTTGGCTGAAAATTTCTTGGAAGAAAGGAGTTGATTACAAGTTTCAAAGGGTATTAGGGTCGTATCACTTATGGCGGTAGACCTCAATAATCGTATATTGTTAAATACCACCTCTGCAATAACAATGCATATGGTGATAAAGCAACGTGGGCAAATTATGAGAGAAGTTTCCAGGCACCCCAGGAGCACACCATTCCCTCCACCCAAGTTACCACCATGCATCAACCCGAAAGAAAATTAGGAAGTCCCCAACATTGTATACGCATATTTCTCGAATTACAAGTTTTTGGTCCAAAAACACCTAAAAATTTCTCCCCATGATACCCATCCAACTTTCACAAATCAACCACCACATCTAGTGAAAAATCAGCCAAATACCATCTATCCTATAAACAATTTTTCCTCATCTTCCGAAATGATCAACACAACTTCGATATGTGATAAGAATCCTTCAACATTTGAGTGGGATATTTTTCTTCTTTTTGTCAAACAAAATAAGTTCATATTAAGAGACATTAAAGACACAAAAGCATCTTGAAGATGACAATGTAAATGTCCAAGCACTTTCTAGGAGATGATCATAGCATAAGAAATACTCATGACGATGGTTTTAGAGCGTGCATCCTAAAGCTTATTTCACTCTCTGCAGCTTCCTAAATATCAGATTTTTAGCACCTTTCAAAAACCATGTAAAGAAGCAGATGCCAGTAAGTCAAGCTCAAGAGATAAAGAGCACAACTTCAGCTTAGTCCCCTGGTGTATCAGATATTGCACCAGCAAAAACTAAAGACTTAACATTGAGGACAACAAGCTTGTACCCAGAGAATGTTACACTTGCAGCAACAGTGCACAAGACTAAACCGATATGACTGGCTAAACTAGCAACCTGAACCATCTTACGTAACATGAAATTACCTCATGAAGAACAGATTTTGGCTTACAGGCAAAATTGTATTCCAGAACCACACCGTCACCAGTATACAAGTTCGACATCCCAAATACAATCGACTACTCACTTTAGGATAAGCAGGGGAGAAATAAGGAACAACAGGATTGGCCACACCAAAATCAGAGACTAGAGAATACAGCCTTCAGTCATCATGACAGGCATCTACACTCAACACAGAACCAAGTTTCTTCCAAACAAGAACCATGCATAGCAGACTAGAAGTACAACATCACAGACTTGCAGAATGACTTCCAAAAGCAACATCATTTTCTAAAAGAAAAGCTAACTATATGTCCCACGGTTCCCAAACAAAAGAAAGGCACTAATCATGATGATGCCTGAAAAAGACTTGCAGAAGCGTCTCCCCAGCAGGACCGAAGTGAAAAGGTTAAGCAGGGTTTTCAGGGATTGTAGAAAGTCATGTCCTTCAAGTTGAGTACAGAACAAAGAACTTAATAGTTTGTATTCCAAATATTGTGTTCAAGAAGCCACTATCCAAGAAGCCACTATCTGAACCTTTCCAAATCCCAAAACTCCCAAAACCAAATTGTATATATGCAAAAGCAAGGAAGAGACGAGGCCAGAAACGCAAAGGAGAAAAGACCAGCCATCCCTAGCCATAAAAAGCCAGGATTCTCTAATATAGCTAAGTTAAAGATGAAAAAAGAACTTTTGGGATTCTTTCTTAACCCTTCAAACTTGGATGATCCATGAAAAGACATCATCAAAGTAAGCAACCCGAAGAACATCCATGCAACCATCACCAATAAAAAAACAATTCCAAAATCCATATGGGATATATAATGGTGAAGGAAACAATCATAAAAATGGGTACAAGAAATCTCTCACTAAACATCAACACTTCTGCTAGTAAACACCCACATTCAAGAAAAGTTCTCGGATATTACAGAAGCTTCTAAAACATCAAATCTAATCTGAAGATGCTTTAGCTAATGGTAGTCAGATCCACATCATTAAGGAGAAGATGAGTCAAGAAGAGGCTGCAAAAGCACAGGTAATGCATTCATCAAACCAGAGAAATATTGTTTGCATTCAGTCAATCACCAGAATGATAATAGCATCTGCGCCAACAAGCTGTCATAACCTGAATAAAACATCGATCACAACTCAATACATCATTTCACAACCATGAAGTATAAACTTCAAGAGAAAATATATAAGAACAATGCAATTAAATACAAATTCAATGATTCCATAATAATAACCAGGGCTGCTTTTATTTACCAGTCTTGTCCATTTCACAGTGATGTAAGGTGATACTTCAATACTTTAGTATGACAACTCATGGCAATACCATATTGAAAGACAACATATGTTTGCTTAAAGACTACAGTGAACCAGGCGTTCAGAGATGCTTATGCAAAAAAACATCAAATCCCTAATCCATGCTTATTGTGTTTAATCCATTTTATTTTATTGCCTTAGGGATGCAAATGTATCCTGCATAGGGCTTGAAGAGGAAAAAACATAGAGCAATCAGATGCTTTGGTACTAATACAAAGAATTCTACTTAGTCTATGCATGCAGAAAGAAATCTGCGGGATGTGCACATATCACACCAAAAGGATGACACTTAAAAGACCACAAGCATCGAACCCTCCAACATGCATGAAAAAACACGCAAACGCATGGCACCCACATAGCCAACTGCATACGCGCATGAGTGAAACATATAAAGAGACCTACATTGAAAAAGCAACAATTGAATCTGAAAAGTGACAACAGACATCATCATGCTAATTGGACAGCCATCTTAAGCCAACCTACATGCGTTACTACAAAGCAATGTAAAATGGAAAAACAAAAGATAGAAAAGATTCAAAATTAGCACTCCAGGTCAACCACTAAAGTCAAAGCTGTGTCATGATATGATAAAAGAAAGGTACAGCAGCCAAGAATATGAATAGATAATGCCACAGAAACAAAAGTATTAAGGCATTCAACAGCAAACAGTTAAACAAAACTTTCCTCTACGGACAAACACAAAAGAACTAGCAAGGAAACGGCTGCAATTACAGCACGTGATATGACAAAGAAATTGTGCAAATAAAGAATGACGTGGATTAAATGAAAATATGACATTACCTCAATAATAAGGAGGCACATTTGGATATATTCCTCCTTGGGGAACCCTTGGCACAGGAGAGGTCCCTGTTGGCTGCTGAGTCTGACTTGGATAAGCAGATGATGATGACAACCCATAGTTCCCCCCTTCTGGATACCCACCTGAAGGCCGATACAGAGAGGATCCAGTGGCAGCACCTCCAAAACCTGAAGCCACGCCACCTAGTCCACCAGCAGCACCGCCCAAACCACCGCTAACACCACCAAAACCCCCAGCAGAACCAAGTCCTCCCAGAGCATTACCCATCCCTCCATAGCCTGCAGACCCATGGCCACCATAACCACTATATGGACCACCTAGTCCAGCACCAAAACCACCAACACCGCCCAGTGATGAAGGAGCCTGATTGCTCATAGAAGTTGCACTCGGGCCGCCCATCGAAGCTGAATTCATCAGACCCACTGATGGTTGACCCGAAAAACCACCGTAGCCTCCAACTGAGTTCGGACCATACTGCCCCGGAACAGACCCCGGAAAGGAAGGTACCCCACCCATTCCCATTCCATCAACTGGGCGATCCCCATGCCCACCAGGTGCACCATGACCTCCCATAGGCCCCGCGCCAGGTTTCTTCTTCCCATCGATCGCCAATTTACAGTTTAACTGTCTCCCGTCAATCGTCTTCACCGGATCCACCAACGCAGCCTGCGCTCCCTCCATTGTCTTATAGACAAACAGAGCGAAGCCCCTTGACTTCCCAGTCAGCTTATCAAACCCCAGTGGGCCCTCCTCAATCTCACCATACACAGAAAAATGAGACAAAAGCTTATCCGAGGGCATATCAATTGGCACGTTACCTACATAAATCTTCCTATTGGAAACATCCACGGGATTCACATTCGACCCGGTATTACCAGCGGCAGCGAGCTGGGTAACTGCGACCCGGCCATCAATCTTCTTGCTCGGCTCCCTGAGAGCACGGAGCGCGCCGTCCACGTGCTTAAACGTGACGAACCCATAGCCCTTGCTCTTATTAGTGGCCTTGTCGAGGACCACGACGGCCTCCTCGATCTCCCCGTACGCAGAGAAGAGCGATCGGAGCCCCTCCGTGGTGGTCTCCCATCCGAGGCCGCGGACGAAAAGCTTCCGCTGCGTGGCGTCGCCGTCCGCCACGGCGCGGGCCGCGTAGAGCACATCGGGGTGGCTGATGACGGCGTCCTGAAGGACGTCGAGGAGCTGCTCTCTGGTGAAGGGCTCGATCATCTTGCGAGCCTCAAGCGGAGCGAGCGCGGGGATGGCGTCCGATTGCTCCGCCGGCGGCGCGAACCCGTTGTTTTCTTCGATCTTGCGCTTCTTAGAGAGGTCCACCGCGAAAGGGACGGTGAAAGACTCCATGGATTTTGCGTCGGATCAAGAAGAGGAAGTTGGAAGACTAGAGATTTTTTGGCTGTTAAACCCTAAATCGAAGGCGAAGAGCAGAAGAGAGACAGAGGAGTTCAGATTCGAGGACACGGTCCGCGACGGCACGGACGCGGTCGTCCTTATGTAGAGACGCTCCTCGAGTTGGGCCGGGTTCGCTCTGGTCTGATATGAAGGCTTTCAAATTGGGCTGGGCTCGTCTTATATAGTTACCCGAAACTGGATCCAACGGATCAAAACGCATCATCATAACCATTGATTTTTCGGAGACCCACGTGAAAAAGGATTAATCATATGTGGAATCTTTTACCGTCAGGATTGTTTGATCGGACGAAATTCAATTATATTTTCGCGCCACGAATAGTCATTTAGCTAATAAAGGAATTGAGGGTGCATCTTCACGAAAAATGAAAAATTTGAAAAATGTTCTTCTAAAAACAATTATTTATATTTATGGTGAACAAGACGAACCGACCAAACCGAAAATTATCCAAGCCAATTCAGTCCTGGTCCTGGGGAAGCCGTTTGGTTTCCTTAATTAAATTGGAACCAATGATTTTCGATCCCATATCAAATTGATTATTTTGTATTTATTGATTTTATTTTTCAAATGCAAACCGAATAATTCATTATTGACTGCTTAAGAATTGCATTAAGAACCGACCACCCCTAGTTTGTATCATTTACAAAAATAAATGAACAAAAATACTTTCATGGTTCACAAAAACTCTTCATGTAGAAGAAATCGAATGGACTAGTCCATGAAATTAATAAAGATATATTCAAAAAGAAATTTGAGGAGATAGAGAAATAGGAAGATAAAAAGGAAATGCAAGAAGGGGAGGGAGGAGGGAGAGGGAGAGAAAGATCCCAGGGATGAGGGAGAATTGGATGAATAAAGCAATGGTTGAAAATTATAATAATATTAAGAGTTAATACCATGAAAAATCTCAAACTGGTACGCTTATGACAAATTTACCCCAAATTATTTTTTTGACAAAAAAAAACCCCAAACTAGTACACATGTGACAAATTTACCATAAACTATTTTTTTAACCTCAAAAAACCCCAAACTGGTACATTTGTAACAACTTTACCCCCAAACTGATATATTTGTGATAAATTTACCATCCATTAATTTTCATTAAATTTAACGTTAAATTACTTAGTTTGATGGCATGTGGCACTTCATAGGTATACTGGTTTAGGATTTTTACCCTCCATTTACCACAAATTTATCAATTTATGATTTTTCATGGTACTGATCCAATTTAATAAAGGGTAAATTTGTCATAGGTATAATAGTTTGGGATTTTTTGTGGTAAAAAAAATTAGTTTTTGGTAAAATTGTCACAAATGTACCAGTTTGTGATTTTTTATGGTCAAAAAAATAGTTTAGGACAAATTTGTCACGGGTGTACCAGTTTGGGGTTTTTCTTGGTAAAAAAAATAGTTTAGAGTAAATTTGTTACATGTGTACCAATTTGGGATTTTTCGTGGTCAAAAAAATAGTTTAGGGGTAAATTTGTTACAAGCGTACCAGTTTGGGATTTTTCGTGGTATTAACCATATTAATTGCTATTTTTGGTTGCGGTTGAGGAGTTCGACAAAAGCATTTTGTTGATTCGTTTATTTTGCTACAAAAAATGTGAAAATTAAAAAGACCGTACTTTAATAAAAATTAAAGTGGTGCATTAGGAAATGAAGGTTTGCTTTACACCATGCTTAGATGACTATAATCGACAAGCAGCAGACTAACCGATAGTAAGAGAGACGACAAAATCGTCGTTGAAAAGAATAGTGACAATTTTTGGAGCGAATCGACAACAAAGGATAGTTTTGTCGAGATGATGTCATCGACATCAACATGTAACTGTAGTTTAATTCTCGTGGGTAAATGTTATTATAACTTCTTTTAATCAAAAATATGATTAGGAAGTTATTTATTTTGAAGAAAGAATCGCGAAGTTATCTTTTTTTTTATTTCAATTTAATAACCGTTTGCAGCCGTCGATTGCGGGCTTTAAATGGCCACATCGCAATCTTTGTAAAAAAAAAAATCTCCCATCAATCACATAAGACGTTCTTTGTAAATTTATTTTTATATTACCTTTTTCACTATTCAAATGGATAGGCACGATTGTATTAGGTCTTTGTACCTTCAAATTTCTTGTCATTTACTTTTCTCTCAAAAATAAAAAAATCACCGTCAGCAACCTTTATCGATTCGCTCATCGATCCATATATGTTCAGAAGGGATTCCGTCGTGGATTCAATTCCGGCGAAACTCACCCCCAAATCGAAGTGTGACTTGTTTCTGACATATGATAAAAGAATAGGGCGGTCATTCCATGAGTTAAGACAAAGGTTCATTTCATTCGGCGGAATGCTTACTTGTTAGATTGGGTCATCGATTTTGCACAACAAAGCAGTATGAATGAAACTAGAATAGAGATGATAATTCCACTGGGGTCGATCGTGCTTTGATCTAAGCGCTTAGTTTATTTCCTGAGATTTTAAGGTTCCCTCTTCGTCGGTTGTTTTGGATGTTCTGGACACAGGCACGAAAGCTTGCCATTGCTCTTGCGAATGGTGGTTATCTCGATGACCCTCCCAACTTTGGATTCTGATCTTTCATCAATTATCGCAAGCTCCCCGAAAAACAAAATTTACCCGATAAAATTGTCCAAAAAAGTTCAGAGCTCATCGCATATTTGCTAATTCAATTCTAAATCTTTTCATATTTTTCCCGATTGAGTTTATTTGGCCAATTTTGGTCAGAAATCGCTGACATGTATGCTGATCAGTCCATTCTACGCGGCACGACTGATGCTGACATGAGATTTTTTTTTAAGTAGTATTTTAATGAGTTTTTTTTTTATCAATTTTTTCTCCTTTTTTTCCTTTTTTTTTCTTTCCCCATCATCTGCTTCGCCTGTAGGCAAGGAATCGCGAATAGGCTTAAGACTTTTTGGATAATTTTTCCAAATTTACCCTAAGCAACTTGTCAAGATCAGCAGCTGCACAAATCTGACCCTCCAAAATTGCAAGAAATTCTCCTGCCTGAACGGTAATCAGTGGATTATGTGCGCAACCTTTTGATTGTTAGATTACGTACGTGGAATTCACGTGATGAGGGCCAAAGCTACACGACCAAAATTTGCAATTGACTAATCATATTGTGGATCGGGTTTAGGCAAGTGTTTACTCTCGTTACTTAGTTACTTATTAAGAAAGCACAGTACAGACTGAGAAGACAACTTCACAATCAGCCTTACGGACGTGTAAAAACTTTTACCTTATTGTCTAAAAGAGAGAAACAGCTTAAACCTCTGTGTTCACTTCCAAGTAGGAACAGCACATGAGCAAGCAACGCTTGTTCCCCAACACCAAAAACCACCCCCTTCTCCTTCTCATAGACGCGAGAGAAAGCACTCGCCACCGGCGAACCGTCGACCGGTGATCTCTCCCCCTTCTCTTCTTGCTCATCCTCTTGGACCGCCAAGCCCAACTCCACGTTGGAGAAGCAGAGCCACGGGCAGCTCTGGCGCGGCATCTTCCGCATCGGCGAGCTCATAGCCCTCTGGCCGATCCCCATTGGCAAACACTCTCTCTGGTGTGTGCAACGTTCAGGAGACGCGAACAACGCTTATTTATCAACGATGCGGAGCAGGTGAGAAGGAAGAGACCGCTAACTTGCCTTTCTCGGTCATTGCCATGGAGTCAATTGACATTATAAGGTCATCCTTAAAAAAAAAAAAAGTTAACATCTCTGTATAAATTTGTGTGGATGTGCACGTAAAATCGCTTGGTGAATGGTGATTTCTCGTAAGGCGCAGCGTAAATTTCCACCTGGTAAATAAAAGAGACCACTAACTTAAATTTGGCCATGCAATGGATGACATGCTTCGGCTCTCTTGTCTTTCCATGTGAGAATACATATCATCCTCTCCTATCGAATAAAAATCTACGTACGCACATCATCTTTCTCTGTTTTTCTTCTAAGGCCTAATTCTGTCCCTTCACTGATGAATACATTCACTTCCCCTGAAATTTCCTCGAAATAGTTTCCCTTCGTGACCCTAGTCTGCAATGGAAAAGAAAATCATTTTCAAGTTTCAACAAGTAGGTGGAGAAAAGATGGAGAGGCAAGAAAAATCACATATTATTAATTATTAATCAACAAATATTAATTTCAGGGGAAGTGAATGTATTCAAAAGGTATTACGTCATTGATTCAATTCCGGCAAAAACGCAACCAGTTAAGACATAAAATTGTTTTTCATTTCTTTTGGTGGGATGCTCAATTATAGATTTGTTTACTGATTTTACACAATAAAGTAATATAAATGAAGCTAGAATAGAGATGACAATTTCATTTCGAATTGATTGTACTTGGATATAAGGATTAGTTCATCTGATGTGATGACAATTGTACCATGTTTTTGACATTCCACACGGTTTAGAAGAGATAGCGAGAAAAGTGTCATAAAAGTCCTAAATATATTGTATCTGTGTCAATTCAATCTTAAACCTTTTATTAATACCACTTTAGTCTTGAACCTTCTACATTTGTGCCACTTGAGTCTATCCACTCAATTTTGATTAAAAATCGATAATGTAGACGTCGACTATGGCGTCCCAGGCTCGCCACGTGTACTATCTGCTTTAAAAATATTTAATTAAGAGTAATGCACAAGCGGATAACAAAACTCAGCACTTTTTATTTACCAAGACCGGTCAGGTCGGATCAGTTTAAGTACACCAAGGAGAACATTAGGTAGGTCTCAAAGTCGTCTATCACCTCTACCAGTTACAATCGAAACCCCAAGTACTAGCCGCAAGCATAACCAAAACTCCCATAACTCCATATGCGCCACGATTTGAAAGCTAGCCATCACTTACCTAAAAATTTTCAACAACAACGGGGTGAGAAATAATCTCAATGACTCCAAACTCTAATCCACTAACTAATGCAACCAATGAGAATCAAACGACGACAAGTTTGATGTATTCCACAAGTATACAAATAATACCCAGAATACCAACAAAATTTATTCGTTAAAATCGGATAATAACAAAAGAAACGTCTCGTTCCGCCTCAGAGACCAGTTCAGTCACACAGCAGGACCACCCAGGCACACAGCAGGGTCTTCCCATAAACTCCATGGGGTAATTCATTCAGGCGCACAGCCCCTCTTTTTATTTTTACAATATTCTCACACGTCCAAACTCGACATAGAAAGTTGAATCCGCGACCACAAATAATACATCGAAGAAAAGTAACTTGATGGGGATTCGAAAATTAACCACCGCTTATCCTGTGAATATGCGTATGTGTGAAGCTTAGTTCCTGTACCTACTATTACCTGCCATCTCAACTCTGCATAATGGACTAACTTACCTGATCCCATTATTAATAAATTTGTCACTAGCCCTCACTATGCCTCTCGGTCAAGCAGAATTTGGACACCATCTGGACAGAAAATATTCTTTACCCTTGACTAACTAATCCTCACGTGTCCTAATTCTAGTGTCATAGTTAAGTGGACGAACACTCAACGCCCTAAAATCCTCAAAACCGAGTTACCGCTTCCTTGTATTCTTTAGTCTTCGTCCAAGCTATCCCTTCCTACAACTTAGGCAAATAATTCTCTGTTTTGGGACCAACTACACGAGGACTCAAAACTTGCAGCTCGTGATGCTAGCTAACGTCCCTGGGGTTGTAGTAGAAATTTTCTACTCATAAGTCCATTACACTCAGTATTTCTTGGACCACTCATGTACACACACTATATGTCATGCTCACGTTCTCTCGGCTCTACATTACTCCCTCCCAGAACACGAACAACAACCTGAGACTAAGGAGCCACCCAAGAGACGTGGGGCAATTTATTGAACCAGCAAACAAAATATATTCTCTCGCAAACAAAATGTAACATCCACCCACAGAGCCTTACTCAACAAACCTGAGTAACTCATTTATTCTACTCCACCTCCGCATTGGGTTCAAGGATATTCAAGCAAACCACGATGCGTTACTCCCATTCTGACTAACCCAGTTTTTTCTATCTCAATTTTGCTATTCTTCCTTAATTTACTAATACCATCAGTGCAGGGGCCCCCCTTTTTATGACCATTCATAACCACTAACCCCTTTAGCAATTTATCTTGGAGTTCCACGGGTTATTTTCCTGTGAATTCGTATTACTCCCACGTTCCTGTCCTGCGGCCAACGAAGCTTCACTAGTGGAGTCAGAAGTTTTATAGCACCCAACCTATACGTGCTCGTCTCCTAGAAACCCTTCGCCCATGCCTTCGGTACATGGCAGTCCCTTGCACCCAATACACTGAGTTTATAATATTTAACAACATGCCTTGAGTCTGATACCATACCGAAATCAAGTGGACCAAAGCAGCTTTACTGCTTGGCCTCGAATTCCTCCATTTATTAGAAGTCTATCTACTTCATGTACCTGGATCGTCCTATCACCTTCGCGTCGTCACCTCTACTCATTGTGTGCAAGACTGACTTCGACCTACAACTACGTTTTCCTCAACCCAGTTCTGTCCGACCACCCATCTGCTACTCATTCCACCGGTGCCAAAGTCTACGCCTTGGATTAGCTAGTAATTAGTTTAGAAAGGCAACTTGCGTCATTTCTTCACTCCCCACAGCCAACGTCATCCTTAATCCATCCACCCTTCGAGCACAAAATACGAACGAATCATCTATGAATAACTTAAGGCTACTCGACCCAGTGTAGTTGTTGTGGTAGCTTGTGAAGTTTGCAACGTCATGCTCTAGGTTCGGCACCCTCCTCAGTCCAACGTTAACGTCGTTTTTACCCATTTGCATGTCTACGAGACTTCGCAATCTGACGTCCGAAATGTTATTTTCTGGACAACCACTCGACATGCACGGGTAGTCATCACTGCGATTCCTTCAACCATGCTCGAACCGGACTACTAGACTTCCTATCTCCAAACCGAGTTGCTGTCTTCGACTAACATTGGAGGGATTAGTAAGCTGACTAGAGAGAGAACTCACCTTAGCTTCAGTTGTTCAACAGTCCGTCGAGTCGTCTGGCGGTCGTCTTCTTCGAAGTGCCAAGAGCTCCTCTAGTCCACTGGAGAGGTAAACGCGAAGGAGGAAGAAGATGCTGCCAGTCTTCTGTGGGGTGGTGCTAACGAGAAGAATAATGAGATATCGTGCAGCAAATGGGTAGCTTTTTCTCCACGTGGACCCTGACATGCTGCACTCCATAATTTGGTTGGAACCGAATCCCGCTATGGCAGGGGTGACATACTTCTAAATCCAGCCGTCCATTCTCATCCGGCGGTTCACAGCGTGCCACGTCATCCGGAGGAAGCAGCCAAAAAATTTTCGCGCGATTAGGTGTTACTGTAGCGTTTTTGAAATTTTTTTGGCTAATTAATTTCAGATCTCACTTTTTTCTCTCTCTCCCCTCAAAATTCTCTCTCCTCCCTCCCGGACTCCTCCACGAACGCCTCCGCCGTTGCTACCTCTTCTCTCTCTCGCTCATCGGTTCACCGTCTCAACTCGCCTCCCTCCTAGATTTCAGATCTCACCGTCTCAACCGTCGCTAGCTCTGCTCTCTCTCGCTCCTCAATCTTGATCCGCGAAGCAAAATTTCCCTCTGGGATTCGATTCCCTCTCTCTCCCCTTTGCCCTGATACCCACGACGCTCCTTACCTTACCTTCACGCTCTGCGCTCTTCTCTGCAGTTAACGCTCAGCGCTCTCTCCTTACCTTCGTCGGCCGAAATCGCCATCTCTCTCCACTCGCGACCGAGAAGCGACCAGAATCTTCCTCCCTCTCTCCCTTACTGGCGATTCCACTCTGCTCTCTCCACTCGCGACCGAGAAGCGACATCGGCAACAGATCTGGGTTTCGCTCTCGCCCCTTTGCCTGTGGAATTCCTATCGAACGAGTCTGAGGCTGCAGCGAGTTTTGTTGGGCCGGTATCTTTCTGTCCTCTTTCCTTGATCTTGCTCGAGTGTGTTTGATCTCTCTCATATGGGTTCGTCTCAATGTTGTTTGGCACCCGTCGTTAAGCTATATGAACATGTGGGTCTAGAGTATTTCTTTGGTAAAAACAATTGGGCTTACACATCATAGTTGGTTGTGTTTGCGGAATTGGTCAGTGTCTTTTGGAAATATCTGTTACACTTTGTGAAGCTTTTGATGCTTTCTTGATACTATCTTTTCCGCAACGAAGTTGTAAGTGCTAAGTATTCGTGGATTGGTCAGCTAGTCTGCTACTTCAATGAAAATTCACGTATAACTCCTGTCATTTGACCTTTCATTCATTCCCATCTACTTTTGTGATGAAAAAGAAGTTTTCCAAATTGACGTTTATGTGGTTAGAAGGTCCATCATTTTAATATGTCTGCCTTGTTTCTTTATTCTTTTTACCCTTTATTTTAGCTGAATTCTTTTTATTTTCCCCTGCTTTCTTTCAGGGTGGTACTGAAGTATGGTGCATTGGCTTTTCAAAAGTTCAGGGGCAAGACATTACAATTCTAGGAGGTACAGAACCCTGATAGACGCTTTTGTCCCTCTTCCTTGTTGGCTTTAAAAGTTTTGCACTGTGGATTTATTGTCTAAATAGAATGCAAAGTATTATGCATTATGGCGGCTGACGTATGCAGCCTCATAGAAAGTCAGCACTAAGGGCAGCTCTGCTTTTGTTGTGAAGATCATAATGTCGCCAGTTCTCATGTTGCCACACATTTAAAAGTCACGAGCTTCACTCTGTTGAATAGAAGCCTACATAAGGATCCATGAACTGGCAACTTTCTAACTTCCTAGTTAGTTAATCAATAGCCAAAATCACAACTTTTCAATTGAATAGTGGTGAATAAGCGGACTAGTTATCATGAGAAACGCCTTTCTTGTGCATTTTACACGAAACAGAAATGGTTTTCTTTGTTTGGAGATGATACGCTTGATGGGTTACATTTTTTTTTCTCATGCTCCTTACACTCTTTACGTTTGCTTGCCTTGAAAGGAAGATGGGTTATGTCTCACTGTTCTTCTTGTTCATTTTATTATCAGTGATATCGAGTTAGGTTTGCCATAGCCTTTGCGCAACTCTTACTCCTGATTGTGTAAATGATTTCCATCTGGTGGACCAGTCTAATGATAAAGTCAATATTGCAATTTTCAGGCCTTGTTCTACAAAACAATTTCCAGGCCTTGTGCCAGCGAATGAAGATACCGGTCGAGGACGATGACATGGAGATCAACTCCCCGTCGTCCGTCATCTCTTCGCTCTGTCAAGATCCTGAAGGCAACAACCTCAGCATTAGAGATGGGGTTCACGTGGTCCGGGAACGAGAGATAGAGAACCAAGACGAAGATAAGATATCGGGTTCTTTTGTCATTGAGATCGGTGCTTCGAATTGCCGAGATGGCTCCAGCGAAGCATTGGTGGTGGGCTTGTAATGACAAAATCTATTACTCTTTGGCTTACAACATGTAAACCTAGTATCTTTAAAGTGATGCTCTACTGTAAAGACAATTCATTAAGATATGCATTCCATGGTTATTCTGGTACTTTGTTGCGATTTCCATTCTTTCTCATTTGTGTTTGATTCTGAAACGTCTGAACAAATTAGGAATGTTGGTGAATAGCAATATTTGCCTCGTTGACCTCTCTTTATTAGTTTGTCAATCCATTATCTTCGAGATCGTTGCAATAGAATTAGGTCTGATCGCTGAATAGCCAGTCGCATAAAGATGCTTTTCTTCTAAGGTTCATAAGATGATGTTTGAGCATTTTTCACTTGTAGGAAGAAAAAGGAGAGCACGCCTGTTCAGTGTTCACAAAACTCGAGATGCTCGTATACCCCAAAGAAACAAACACATACTTATTGTTCTCTTCTCTGTCAAGCAGCAGTTTTGCATGAAATTGGTCGTGTAAATATGTATAGATGTTCACTTGTAGCACACAAACACTTTCCCTTCATTTTAGCAGCAAGTAACCCGCAGAATGATGATTGATCAAACATAACCCAGAGAAAACCCCGCGCCTTTAGGCATAGAAGTCTGTGTTTCAGCACAGAAGCCTCAATGATCAGACAACGTTTGAGCAATATGAGTAGGACATAACTCTGATGCACTAGAAACTTTGTTCCCACATAAGATAAAAATAATCAAATGGAGGAGAAAGCTTCCAATTGTGGGACTACAACATCACATGTCAAGAACCACTCTTTTAAGAAATCTTTAGCGAAGACAAACAAGAATCAATTAAAAAATCGATGCAGTGACCGTATCAAACAGCTCCTTCCCCACCAGAATTTGAATAAAGCTACAGTTATAATCTTAAACCTAGTGGAAGTTATAGAACATTTTTCAGTTCAGTGATTTCCGGGGGAAAGACCCTGTGATACAGCTTTTAACTTTTTTCGAAACCACATGCTACAAATCTAACTGGCACTTGGGAGGTAAGACGCAATTCAGTCCCCAGAATAGCGCATTGGCGACGCAGCCTTCTTCTCCAAGAGCAACCCGAGCCAATACCATCAAGAGTATTTGTCACTGTCCCATCATTACGCGTAATACACGTACAAGCTATTTGCAGCAGCATAGGCAATTGAGTTTTCAGACGGGTGCGACGCGAGGTGCAACTACTTTGTGGTGGAATCAATGGAATTTCCGTTGGCATCAACTGCGGGTGATTCCGCTCCTGGTTTTGATCTCCTAAAACAATGTTAACCTCATTGTCATTAAGAAACAAAAGCAACAACAATTGACAGCAGCTGCTACTATAAGAGACTGAATGATTCGCTGGAAGAAAAGGACGAAAACGTCACCTTGGGTCTCAAATATTCATGGACCTCGAAGGTTGCGACCGGACCTGAATCCATGTTGATATCCCATAACTGGGGAAAAAGCAGAGTGACTTATTCAGAAGTGTGAGAAGATCAGTTTACAATACAAGTTGCAAATTGATCAATTGGTCAGCAGCAAGCAGACGACAGTGTTGTGGTGTTAGGGTCGTTAAAAAAGTGATGTAGGTAAACCCATTCACTTTCTCCTCACTTAAGAGGGGGCACAGCTTGAACCTACTCAGAAAAATTCAACTGCTGCATTCCGCTTACCTTTAGAGCAGGTCATCTCAGGATCCTTTGTTTTCTAGTGGAAAAAGATGCACCCTGGAACTCCATACTTTGATCAAAATTTACCTTCAGCGTGCATGCTTATTATACACTTAATATAGATTACCAGGACAGTAAACTCCACGAGGTAACATAAAGGGATACTTTTATCACACTTAGTTTTTAATCTCTAGCTGCCGAATAAAAAATAACTTCGTGCCAAACATGAACTTGCAGAAAAAACAGATATCCAACCTTTAGAGTCAACCTACCCATTCAGAATCCAGAGACAGTTCCATGCCAGAAAGATTTTTGGAGCCAATCTCTAGAAAACTCGTAATCGTAATGTACAATAACAACACTACAATTAGCTTTTATCATTGGAAAAACCTTTACTAATTGCTAGTATCTCAATTCTCGAAGGTGACCAAAATATAAAAAGGATATGGACAGATACTATATAAAGCTTACCAGTTAAGTCCTCCATATTTGCTGGCTTTACATCAACGCTGTTGAAACTTTGATTGCTAATTTCTAAGTTCCATAAGTTTATACGTAGATCATCAACAAAGATGAACGTTTCACCGTCATTGACCAACATGAGAATGAAGAGTATCAGTAAAACCAGTTAAAAACTAAAAATAGATAATCTCCATAACATTAAAGAAAATATCAGCACAAACATAATTTATGCTTCAGTGAAATAATAAGAGATGCCTATAGAAAGATTCTCTTTGATCTAAAGCTATAAAAAAAAATTGGTTGTTCAAACCTTAAGTGAAGGAGAACCGTCTGTCATTATTTATTTTATAACAACAAAACAACATTTCACGAGACCAAGAATTTTAACAGGTTTGCTACAAGTATGAGATCCAGATTGCATTTCCACCATGTCAACTTCGGTCAAGAAAATAACTCCAGCTGGAAGTACTAGGGCATAATTTTTCATCTCTTATTTTCCTGCCCTAGTGAAGCTGAGTGCCAAGGCCACAAAGCTTGAGTCACAATCCCAGAGGAATTCATGTTTTTCACGGAGAGGCTTGGAAAGCTTGTCTAACCTTGGGGCTACTGTCGGCAGCAATTTGAATAGCGATGTTGTTTCCCAATGAAGCGACCTGCTGAAAAAATGCAACAGACCAATAACCCTGGGAACCTATAAAAATAAGAAGAGAAAGAATAAGCCCAAAAAACAAGTAGAAAAAAAAAACGACAACAAGACATCACTAGTTGCAAGCGCTGTTTAAATGGCGATGAATGGATAACAATTTATGTATTTGGAATCTTTGGGTCTTTCAAGACGAAGGTTCATGTCGTTATGCCTCAGCAGCAAAATAACTCCTAAGTTCTATTGTGATGGCTGAAGTTTGAGAGCATCTAGAGGAATTCATGTGATTGCTCAAATGCGGAAGTTAGATATTCAAATTCCATTTCTCCCCTTAGCTATAAAATGCACTGTAACAAACCTATATTCAGCTTGCAGCAGCTTTTAGGGTGCTCGCTTATGCTTTTTGAGATAAATCTAGTCAGAGACAGACTAGGAAGAATACGTTCCTAATGTAAAGCTTCACGATTAATCACATAATGTGGCACTGATATACCTATTCACCAAATTATCGACATGAAGCTAAAAAAAAATGTACTATTTTACCTCAGTCGGAAGTGAAATTGTGAAGCGCTACAGTGCTGCTACAGTACAACAATTCCCGTACGCAAGTATCTGATGTTCGCACACTGCGTGAAGAAATTTGAGGACATGAAAGGTCTATCCGTTGATTAATTATCTATCAAAGAGACTCGGACTCGAGCCTCGACAGGGAAAACAAGGCCCGAAGATCAATACCAAGGACAAATGAAGTAGAGTTGCTTCCGCGGGCAACATGAAGTATCAAAAAGCAGAATCCAATATAGAACCTCAGCCACTAAGAAGATCATAACTATAGAATCACTAGAAATCAATACAACACTCTCCACTCATATGAGTTTTACACACGCCCGACTCAAAATCTGAACACGACCTCCAACACAAATACTCCGGCCAATCTCCATCCAATTCCTCAAATTCAAGCATATTACCAGACAACTCCAATTAAATTTATACGCATTAAATCGACAAATTCACCTTACACGACTCAACATCTGAATAAAACCTCCAACACAAAAAAACCCATCTAAATCCCTATAACCTAACCTATTGAGACAAGTTCTAAACAACGGTCGCTAAACTATTCCGGCATATTCTCTCGCACAAGGAAAAAAAAAATCAACACTTTACGAGTTTTACATACACCCGGCTCGCGAATCTTTCAAATGAAAAGAAGGCAGATCTGAGAAGGCATCGAATGACGAGAAACGGACCGTCGTTGCGGCGCTTGAAGACGTAACGCTCCATCTGGAAGTCGCAGTTCTTGGTGCCGAGGTGGACCTCAACGGCCAACATCATCTGAATGTCGACCTCCTTCTGCGACAGCTGCCTCGCCGTCGCTGCGGCGGTGGTCGTTCCCGTCGCCATGCTTTTCGATTCGCTTTGTGTCTCTGTCGCCGGAGGAAGCACGGAGACGAGTTCGCTGCGAATGCTTCTGACGACTGAGTAAAGGAGAAGAGAATAGAGAGGTTCGGGCCGACCCGCTTCGGTCGTCAGTTGATTTGGGAGAGAGAGAGCAGGGAGTCGTCACTGGTCAGCAATACCCGATGTTGCTTCCTCGCTCGACGGGGATTCCAGCCGGAGCGCTCCCCTCTACTGGTCGGTCGTCAGTCGATTTCGGAGAGAGAGAGCAGGGAGTCGTCGGACGTCGCTCGGCGTCGGGACGAAGGGGAGAGAGAGAGGCGTCGGCGGCTTCGGGGACGCCGATAGGAGAGGTCGTCGTCGGGGGAGGGGAGGTCGGATCTCGCTTGGCTTCGGGGCGAAGGGGAGAGAGAGAGAAAAACGTGAGAGAGGAGAGAGGAAAACCAGAGATCTATCGCACAAAATAAAAGAAAAATTCAAAAAAAAAACGCTACAGTACTGCTACAGTACAACAATTCCCGCGCGCAAATTTTGGAGAGCTTTCCGATCCACGTGGCGCATCCTCGACCGCCGGATGAGAATGGACGGCTGGATTTAGAAGTATATCACCCCTGCCATAGTGGAGCTATGGCAGGGGATCCGGTTCCAATTTGGTTCCCTCTGTCCATCCCCACTCACGTTCAAGAATAAAAAAATAATGGGTATGAAGGTGAGTCTGTTACTTTCTCTCGTGGCTTTCTAATGGACCACTTGGGAAAATGTTGGGTCTTCATCCACGTGGACCCACGGCTGAGAGTTGAGGAAAATTTCCCTTGCACCGAAAGAAATTGCTAATGTTCATTCGAGCTGGGCAAGCGCATTCGAGCTCGTTATTTGGATTAATTTTCGCGAGCTGATTTTTTTTTCTTTCTCATCGTTCACGTAAGGGGAAATAGATTTGGGACTTGATAATCTATTTCAATTTGGACCGAGCCTTATTTGTCATTCTTCGGTCACCGTCCATTATACGGCCTATACATTCAATGACGTAGTTCAGATCAAGTCCTAATTCGTTCGGCCCCGAGTCAGCTTCCGAATCTATTTCGTTAAATTTCCGATAATTTAGAACTATAAAAATGGGGCATTACATCGGCCGCCTCATGTGAAATGGCTAATGCTAACGTGGACATGTTAAATATTTTTTTGAATTTTTAATAATTTTTTTCCTTTCATTTTTCTTTCCCTCTTCTATTTACAGGTGGCCAGCCGACTCTGACAACTAGCCTTGCTTTGGTGAGGGTGAACGCCAGTGAGGCTATCCTCGCTTGGTCAAGGTCGCGACGAGGCCTTGCCTTCGCGCCTCTGGCCCTTGTGAAACACCAGGCCCTTACCCACTTGAGCCATCACTATGTCCCTCCATCTTCATCTTCACCATTCCAATACATTTCTATTTTGTAATACAGTCCATGAGGGTTGAAGGTCGCAATGGTTGGCGTCGGAGGGGGCAATGGAGGACACATGGGTCAAATTCGCTAGATCTAGCAAGGGTCGCCGAGCGACGCTTTTGCTTGGGCGACGCCAACCTAGGCCATCTTGGCCTGGGCAAAGGTCAGCCTCACCAGATATGGGGAGGCTAACCCTAGCTGTTGGCAGGTGAGGCCAGTCCTCTTGGCGTGCAGTTGGCCAAAGAAGACGGTAAGAAAAAAGGAAGAAAAGGAATGGAAAAAAGTTATAAAAAATATTTTAAAAAATCAAAAAATTATTAAAAATGTCAACGTTTGCGCCAGTTATACCACATGGGACAACCGACGTCCATATCAATGATTTTCGGTCAAAATTGACCTGATCGATTCAATTGGCAAAAAAGCAAAAGGTTTAGGATTTTTTTGACACTTCTCCCATAGTGGAAGTTATTTGCAAAATTTATAGTTTCTTACAAGTAATAGAGAATCGCTTTCAAGGATCACTCTTCGTCGATTGTTTGGATGTTTGGATATAGGCACAACTACAAAGAATAAGCACGAAAGCTTGCCATTGCTCATGTGAACAGTGGTTATCTCTAGGGGTGAGCAAGATAGACCAACCAAATTGGGAATCGCCTGGATCATATTGGACCGGCGGTCTCGTTCCCAACTCTAGAAGGCGACGGTTTGATTCCCGATTCTATGGGATACAGGATTGGACTGGACCAGACAGTTTGATTTTTTTTATTTCTTAAATATAAACATAATTATCTATCACTTCTCGCCCATCGCCATTGACCTTAGTTGCTAATCCGCCACAGTTTCAAGTAGACAAATATCATAGCTCTACTCGCAACAAGAGCCCGATTAGCTGTCCACCATTTTTTGGTCCCTTAAAATTTTCATTATGCCTCTCTCTCTCTCTCTCTCACACACACACACATCCCCCGCCCCTCCCCCGCCGCCACCACACACACACACACACACACAAACCCAACCCAAACAACCCCGTCGCCTGCGAATTCCAAAAGATGTTGGACACGGAATAGGAGGGATTAAGATTGCATTGGGATGGTAGTAAGATTGCTTCTCTGCTGCTGAAGAACTTTGGCTTGTGCGTGACAAATCAAATTGATTTTAATCCAAGTTGTCTTTTGGTGCTGTCCGAGGCTTTGACAGAGTTGTGGATGGATGGAAAAAGGAACATCGTGCTCAAAGAGAAATACACTCGCCAATGATTCCTCTATTGATGAGTTGGTCGGACGGCGTTAAATTAGGCAAATAAGCGTTGCTCATCATTCATCTGTTTGATGCATCTTTAGATATTGGTCGTGATACTATGCATCATAGAGGAACACTGATTGGTTCCATTGGACCGACTGTCTGGTCCTCGTTTTCGAAAATTGAGAATTGATCCCTCCGATCCAGTTCTCAATTATTGAGTGGAACCAAACCGGACTGGCCATTTTTTTTAATTTCGTATTTTTTACGTGTTTTTAATTATTTTATATTTATAACATTTATATTTATCTAACTTTGTAAATATAATTTTTTTTCTTTTGAAGCTTATTTTTATAACATAATTATCAATAATTAATTGACAAATTTATTAAGATATATGTAATTAATTAATTTAATATGTAAATAATTATATTTAAGTTGAAAATCGAATTTGTATGTGCATTGTGACGAGTCCAGAATCGGTCATCTCCGTGCTCTCCTCAGATGCCAGGAAAAATTCAATGGATTTGTTCCTAGACTGACCAGATAAAGAAATTCATGTATCATGACAGGAGTTATAGCTTGGAAGAATCTATTGGTGTCCACCGTGAAGCGTTGCTGTACCGGGGCTTCAATAGCCCAAGTTTGGCTGCTTGTGTATGGAAAATTTAGTTTAAAACGAAAAGGTAACTTGAAGCGGAAGCGTATATCAAGGGGATGATGACTCGTAATTCCTCGTCTAAATGGATTGAACACAAACTCTTTTCAACTTCGGCGAGCAATCCCATCAAGTGAAGCTTTCGCAGGTTCTCGAGTTGAGCAAGCGGGGCGACAAAACAGGGAAGCTGGTCTAAAATTACTGGTCTCAACTTATGCTACCAAACTAGGTCAATTCCATGTCAAGGAAATAGCAACATGATAGAAAATGGACACGATGGAAGAGGATTCGACTCAAACACATCTTTGGTTTTGTGCTTCACGTAATCCAAAATATACAGAACAGTTGAACAAGTTCAGCAGTAGAACAACCTAGACAAAGGAGACCACTTTATTCAGTAGAGGGCCTTGGATTATAATCATTGGTCGTATCTCAATCTAATGGTTCAGATTTTATCTCTCAATCACTGACAATTATAGTATCACCTGTCCCCTGAGAATATTCTAGAAGATAGTAGTAGAAACCTAGACAAATCCTAAAGGACCAAGACATAGCAAGTTTGGGGATCTTCTTGCCCAATGATGGATCAATCAGGGCAGGAAAACCTCAAACCGTGTCACAAGTCTATGAGCCGAAAATATAATCCAACACATAAACCAGTGCCAAGGAGAAAGGATAAAGAAGAAAGGCCAGCGAGAATGTCCACAAGGGGAAGGTGGTGCGGAAGCTGGCGAAGGTTCCCATCACGAAGCAAACGATGAAAATAACTAGCACTTCAGCCGAGAAATCCCATGTCAATCCTCTGATGTAAACAGTAGCCAAGAAAACTGATAGGTAAAGGAGATTGTTCATGGTTACTGCCCGATATAGCTGCATGAGAAAACTTGGAGATCAGGCAACCTTCAATATACAAATGTAAAAGCACGCTAAAACGAGCTAATAATAACTGCGGAGGCACATAATGTACCTCCACCGCTCGATGGCATATTTCAGAGTCTGAAAGAACATCTGTCGGCCAATTTATCATGCTCAGTGTGACCAATCCATTGAAGAGGAAAAAGGAGCAAACTTAAATGTGATGCTATTTACATGCTCATGGAAAGATGCTATTTCTCTTTGTCAATACTACACTCTATCGGTCCAAATCAAACTAGAACCTTAATTTCTTAATCTAGTTTGCTATTTTTTGACAGAAACATAACTGTTGAATGAAGCTAATACAGACTACAGAGTAGAAGGGGCCAACCCACCTCAGAGAAAGTAAGCGAGGCCGTTTCTTGCCTTTTCCTACTTGCAAATATAATTGCTGAAATGGCTTCACTGGAGTTTGTAGCCAAGGGAAGAGCAATAAAGGAGATGAAGAAAGTTGGGATACCGGAGGCGTCTGAGAAACTGTCAACTGCATCTACAAGAGGGAAAGCAAATGCCCCTGCAAAGATTGCTCCAAGGACCAATAATAACACTGCTTTTAAGGTTATCAATTTAGGATTCTCAACACGTTCAGCGACCTCATCAGTTTGATCCCCAGCGACCTTAACAGTTTGATCCCGAACGACCTTAACCTCTTCAATTTGATCCCCAGCGACCTCATCAGTTTGATCCCCAGCGACCTCAACCTCATCAATTTAATCCCCAGCGACCTCAACAGTTTGATCCTCATCAGTTTGATCCCCAGCGACCTCATCAGTTTGTCTTAACTTGTGCTCCACATAAGCAAGCCGCTGCTTCTGGATCCCAGGCTGGACAACCTCCATTATATTTAAAACTTTTAAGTAGACCGAAGGAGAAGGGAGAACAGAATTTCAAATCTTGGTATATAAATTGGCTTTAGCACTAGAACGACAAACAATACAGCCAGATTTTTCTTTGGTTCACACACACACACGAAGTGTTCCTCACACTTTCCTGCATATTTACCGCATAATTTAGAAGCAATTGGTGGCTACCTGATAAATACAATATGCAATCAATAGTATCAGAGAGACAATCAGCGAAATTAAGACAGCCAAGCGCCTCCCCGAAGTTGAGTTAAGAATTTGAGGCAATTGAACAATAACGAAGGGTATCACCAAAAAGACCATAATCCTTGCTGCATAACTTGTCTGCAAATCTGTACTGACACCAGAACCTGCAAGGGCAACGATAGACAATGCAAATGAGGTCATTCATCAAGGTGAGTGGGCTGCTTGGCGCTGCAGAGTATGCCTAAATAGGCATTATATCCACCATAAACAAACTTGATCATTAAAAAGGAAGAAAACTCACGAGAGACAACACTTGTTTTTCAGATCAATAACTATTCTAGCAGTGATGTTAATCTTCTGATGAGAGACGGATAAGAGAAAGGGTCACTTGCACAACAAAGACAATTATTCAGGTCTGCACGTCTTAACATCTATCAAACCTGTAATCTCACTTCTCTCCTGAAGAACTGGCTGCAATGTCCATGGTGGCTCAATCAAGGAAAAATAATCACGATCAACAAAAAATAACCAAAATCGAATGACGAAAAAGGAACAACAGGTGCAACAAATACTTACCTTTCAAGCTAATTCCTTTTGTGTCTTGTTTGTCCAATGCAATTGAGTCATGAATATCACACTTCCCGACAATAACGCAAGATCCCCATATAACTGTAAGAAGCATGACAGTTGATCCAGCTAACAAGCCCATTCCAACAGATACTTGACGTTGAGCAGTCTCTGAGCTCCCAGAAAGTCCAGACACTGTAGAACAAAGTGGAGGAACTATTCACCAGAGGCTTCATTCGCGGTGAATTACCACAACAAATTCCAGTAGTTAGAGATGGATATGTCCAAACGAACAAGCCCACTGAGACACAATAAGCATCAAAGGTGGAAGGGGATCCTATTAAAATATAACTTATAAATCGCACTCTTAAGAAAACAAAATTGCAAACTCAAACCGTTTTGTATGTTATATGTTAAAAGATCCTTGGGATGATCGGCATTGCTAAGAAATGCATTACTCACAACAGAAATAACTTCAAACAATGTGAAATGACCAAAAATTCGTTTTCACATGGAAGGACCTCAGTAAATCTCTTCAGGCAGACCAGAAAACAGAGAAGACAGGTGCAATGTCAAGAACATTGTCCATAGATTTCGACCAAAAAAAGAACGTTGTCCATAGTTAATGAAGGCAAGTGGAATTGTGATCTCTGTAGTTCTCAATGTCCTAGCATACATACATTTTCCTCTTGTATTCATTTAATTCTAGAGTTAGTCCATACTTAATTAGTTCAGTGTCAGTGCAATTTCCAATAAATCAACGCGCCCCCGTGATACTAATATCATCCCTCTTAACCATTTCTCGGCTACACTTCAAATCTCCAGCTGACTAAGGCTGGTCTTTGCACGCCATTGAGGTTGACCACATAACTCCCATCAGAAAACAGATAATAGCAGAAGTCAATAAGAACAATGCGGGTCCATCATCAAATCTGCGAGAAAAGGAGGACCCATCTCACGGACCACGAGTTCTGTCGTAGATTCAAGAAAAAAAAAGTCAAAAAGAGAATAATGCGGCCAACAAGAAATGACAGAATCTGGAAGTTAGGCAGGGGTCCGCAGGCACGATCCCAAACCACAAAAAGCGCGAAACGAGGTACTTTATCCCTAATGGCTGTAAAGCGTCACCACCCGAAAGCGGAAACGAAACATTTTCACAGACAGAACAATAACTATTTCTTCAATATTATACAAGAAATCCCCTAACTAGCCATTAGGCAGAAACAGAAGAAAACGTAAAAAAAAAAAAAAAAAGAGTTTTACGTATAACATGCTTATGAATCAAAAGAAGAAACCCTGTATTTAAGAATTAATTTGATTCATGGTATCTTGCCCTCTTGTCTTCTCGGTCATGCTCCTGAGTGAACGACAATGGCAGAACTAAATGGAGCGAGCGAAATGGAACAAATTATATTTCACGAACGACGACTTTTTCCTTTTGGACCGTTTGATCACGCCGCAAACACTAATTATCCAGAAAAAGAGCGTGCGAAACTCGCAGAGTTTTACTTTCGCCGGAATTATAACTAGCTGAGCTCAATCGATATCGTCTCCGTCAAGAGTCATCGGAAGGAATTACAGCTAACATACGCAAAAAAAAATTCTGTGGTGTTCTGCTGTGGACGTTCTTCTATCATCCCCGGAATTAGGCTAACGAAGGAGAATCGTAGTCTCCGAGAGGAAAGCGGGAACGAGGTAAAACAAAAAAATCAAATTCCAATCGGGAGAGAGAATATGGACCGAGAATGAGCATGGCGTCGGGCAGTGAGCAGAGAATGGAGAGGAAGAGTCCGCCGACGATGCCGGGCACCTGGATCTCCATCAGCAGCTCGTTGCCTTTCGACAGGTACGTGGTCGCGTCGAACATGCGGTACCCATACACGAGGATGAGGAACAGGTTGCCGAGCCACGAGGTGGTGCAGGGCATGAACCCGTACGTCTGGTCGCACGAAGAGTCGTCGTCGGCGGAGGACCGCGGGAGGAGCAGGTAGGGAGGGCGGTCGCCTCGCCGGCCGCCGGCGGGGGAGGCTCCGTCGGAGACGGGATCGGGCGGCTGAGGCCTGTGGATGTAGCGAGAGTGCGCGGGGCCGAACGACAGGAGTAGGAGGAGGAGAGGAACGAGAAGAAGAGAGGTATGGTTGCCGGTGGCCATGGATATGGTGAAACAAGGTCGGATTTAGAGCAGCGGGATATCGTAGTGGAGCGCTATTCGCAGAGGAACGGTCGGGTGGTCTTGCATATAAGCTCGTCTGCTGCCGCGTTGGTTGCCTGGTATTTGGGTTCATCAACTTCTTCCTGTTGGAGATTGAATAAAGTGACGTTGGCGTTCTGCATGATGAACCCAAATACCCTGCCCACGTGTCCTCTCCTCATTGGAGGAGAGGGCTGCACACCCAATATCTTCTCCCCTGGTCCTCGGGAAAAATGGACCTCCCCGACCCCACGAGGATTTTTGTCTGGCCCTCCCCGCCGTGCCATTTTTCCCTCGTGGGTCCCTCTCCTGACAGTGCAACATTTTCCCTCGTGGTTCCCTCGACTTTCCATTTTGGCCCTTTCATCGGACTCGGCCAGTCCCACCCAATATTGATCTAGTTCAGAACAAAGGACATGATTCTTATGAGCTAAAAGTATTTTATTTCCCTTCTCCTTTTTCCTTGAGGAAAGTTGGATGCATATTATCAATTGAACTAATGAAAAGAAAGAAACATAATTGAGTAAACGATTAATATCACAAAAAAAAAAACTTTAAAGTGGTGCATCTATAATAAATTTAGCTCAAATTATTTTTTTTTATCATAAAATACTTTAAATTGTCATACTCATAATAAGTTTACCCTCATAAAAACACCTATAATAAGTTTACTTTTCGTTAGTTTGGATGGGTGTATCAATTTACAATTTTGATCTCCATTTGTCAATAGTATATATCAGCTTGGGATTTTTTTGTAGTATAAACTCAAATTAACGAAAATTAATTATTGGTAAATTTATCACGAGTGTATCAGTTCGAGATTTTTTGTGATCAAAAAATAATTTGGGATAAATTTTTCACAAATGTACTAATTTGAGATTTTTCGAAGTATTAACCCTTAAGTAAAAGGAAAAAAAGATCTCAACTACAAAAAAAAAAATGAATTACACAAACTTAACGGTCATCATTTGACTAATTAATCCTTTAAATTACATAAAGAGCAATTAATTTTTGCCATTTTACTTTTGCCATTTTTTTTGGTCGAATTACTTTCGCTATCGAGGCGTCTTCCTTTTTCATATGATTTATGTTTGTTCTTTTGCTTATAATATGTCATTTAGTTTTATGGAAGTGCATGTGTTTGTCAAATAGTTTCTTTCACTTTTTACAACAATGGTAAAGAGAATCATTTTTACAAGAAATAGATGAAAATATATTTTTATGGGAAAAGTAGGGAAGTGTCCATAAATAGTTTTCCTTAAAAAAAAAAAAAGCGAACTCTAATCCTCATTGAAAGAGAAAATCATTTCCACAACAAGTAGGTGGAGAAGAGATGTAGAGGCAAAAAAATCGCATGTCAGTGTCATCCCCTACGTAAATTCTAATTTAATACTCGTCAATTATATTAACATGGTTTAAATTTCTATTTATCAATATGGTTTTATCTAGCTAATTTAATTTCTCTTAACTTTTTGCAAATACCATTAATATGTTATTAGCGGGATTTCACATTTACCTCCTAAAGCTTAACTTTGAAGAAAATTATTAAGTAGAGCATGAAGACATATTCTTTTATATTATAACCTTGCTAACCATAATGAGAAATGATTTATCTTATTTATTACCGATATACTGAAATTTCTTTTTGAAAGATTATACTATCGATTAACTCTGAGGATAGTGGGCTAATTCCCTAAAAATTGTTATCTCTAGATTCAATCCCGATTCTGCCCAAAAATAATTTTTATCTACAAAAAGATCCTAAATTTTCGCTTTAATCCTAAATATGCCCACAAGTTCAAAAGTTATCATTGATTTCTTCAAGATTCTTAACATTTGGAGGTTGTTGTTACTTATACTACGGTGAGGTTGTTGATGAAAATTCAAGTTCTGAAAACGAACATAATATTGGCAATTTTGATGAAACTAATGACAAGTTTTGAATGCTACTCCTAGACCTCTTTGTAAGGCTTGTTGGAAAACACATTTTTCTAAATGTAAATGATGATATTTATATAGATGGAAACTTAGACATTTACTTTTCCAATTAGAGACTTTTGCTCAACGAGAAAATGTGAGATTTTACACAAAATTGATTAATCCTAAGACAAAGGATTGAGAATCCAATTCTCGCATGAATTGCTAAAGATTCATATGTAGATTTGAGATTGAGGTGAAAGTTTGATGCATCTTTAGATATTGGTCATGATACTATGCATCATAGAGGAACAATGACTGGTTCCGTTGAACCCCCTAGAACCAAACCTGACCGATTGTCCGGTCCCCTTTTTTGGAAATTGAGAATCGATCCCTCCGATCTGGCTTCCGGTTCTTGAGTGGAATCAGACCGGATTGAGAGCCAATCACCCCCGGTTATCTCTATTAGCCTCCCAACTTTGAGAGAGAGGGAGAGAGGGATAGAAACATCTGTTGTTGTCCTCGTCGTTGTTATGGTATAAATTTGAACAAATTCGGGTCTTCCATCAATTCTCTCAAGCTTACAGAAAAGAAAAAAGATTACCCTAAGAAACTTGTGGAGACCAACAATACAAGTCTGATCCTCCAAAATTACATGAGAATCACCTACCTGAATGGTAATTCATGGATTACATGCGCAACATTTTAACTGTTAGATTACGTGGGGTTCACGGGATGAGGGCTAAAAGATCAAAGATTGTAATTGAGTAATCATATCATGGATCAAGTTTAGGCAACTTTTTTTTTTTTTTTGCTAAGGTAGTTTAGGCAACTGTTTGCTCCCATTACATGCAAGAAAACAGATCACAGCCTCAGAAGACACTGCGGACGCATTATCTGACATACGGCAATCATAAACAACCTCATAACAACAGGAGCCTTACATATATGTAAGCTTTCACCTTATTGTCTAAAGACAGAAACAGCTTAGCCCTTTGTGTAAACTTCCAAGTTGGAAAAGCACATGATCAAGCAAGACTTGTTCCCCAGCACCAACTTCTCCTCCTCATCAACGCGAGAGAAAGCACTCACCACCGGTAAACCGTTGACCGCCGATCTCTCCCCCTTCTCTTCTTGTTCGTCCTCTTGGACCGCCGAACCCAACTCCACGTTGGAGAAGCAGAGCCAGAGGCAGCTCCGGCGCTTCCCCCTCATCCTCCTCTTAATTGACTTCTCGACATCTTCCACATCGGCAAGCTCGTAGCCCTTTTGGCCGATCCCATTGGCTGTGTCTCTCTGGTGTTATCAACTACGTAGAGCAGATGAGAAGGAAGAGTTGACCAAGAGAAACTTATCAATTCACACAAACTTCTCATTGGGTTCGTAGATGTCAAAATCTTAATGGTTAAGGTTGCGGTAATCTTTAGTTTTTTCTGTCGGGTGACTCGTCTGGAAGGCATAGAAAGTCATCACGCTGGCCAATCCCAGTCATCGGGTCATTGTCGATAGAGTTTCTCAGTAATTGCCAATTTGCCATGTAGTCAATAGACATTATTTGACCCACAAAAAATAAAGAAGACATTATAAGGTCATCCAAAACCAGAAATATTAACAACTAATCAACATATGCATCTACCTATAAGCATGTATAATCGCTTTGTGAATATTTCTTGTAAGGCTAAGTCCCACTTGGTATAGGCACTCTCATATAACTTAAGTCAGGTAAATAAAAGATACCACTAACTAAAATTTGGCCATGCAATGGATGACATGCTTCGGCTCTCTCATCCTTCCATGTGAGAATACATACCATCCTCTCCCACAGAAATGAGTCTATAAGAACACATCACCTTCCCTGTTCTGGTCTAAGACCCAGTTCCGTCCCTCTACTGAAGAAAAATTCACAACCCTTGTATGCGTTCATAAAAATTCACAACCCTTGTATGCGTTCACAAGAGTCTAACGAGAGAGGAAAATTCATAAGCTTAACGAGAATACAACAGTGTTCCCACAAAACGAATACAGCCATCGAAAGTAATGTCACTGAGAATCCGAGCAAAGAGAAGAAGTTCAATTTCATGAGATGAAAACTCCAGACATACTATTCAACTGCAAAAGTGCAATGGAGGCACCACATGATCACAGCCATCTCCTAGTCTTTCGATGCAGCCTGGTTGATTACACAGCACCGCAATCTAAAACCTCACCGATGTTAGGCTCATGCACCAATCCAGACAAAATAAATGTAATTGGAAGTTTAAGAGCACGAAATAAAGCATGCATCAGGCAGGTTCATCCATTTTAGCTATACAACGAAATCCCATGGTCGGCGAACCGAGTTCTCTCTCGGCCAACATTCTATACCTAATAAGCATTTCCACCCGGTACAGTCGACGGGTCCCTGGTAGGAGTGTTGTTCTGGCTCTGATAGTTTGGCATAGTCCCAGCATCCCTTTCAGGCGTGGTATTGGACCATCCGTGATTCTGTGAATAACCTTCCATCTTTGGAGCAGCCCCCATGTCTTGCAGCAGCATTCCACCAGTATTGCCATGAGGCATCCCTCCTATATTGCTCTGAGGCGGCATCTCACCCATGTTGTGTCGCGGCGGTCCACCAATATTGTTTTGGAGTGGCATTCTGCCCATGTTTTGGTGCTGCATCCTTACCATGTTGTGTTGGGGCGGCATCCCACCCATGTTGTTTTGGGGCGGCATCCCGCCGAAGTTGTTTGGGGGCATTCCACCTTGGTTACGTGGAGGCATCCCACTGTAGTTGTGCGGGGGCATTCCACCTTGGTTTGGTGGAGGCATACCGCCAAAGTTGCTTGGTGAGGGCATTCCACCTTGGTTGGGTGGAGGCATACCGCCGAAGTTGCCTGGTGGGGGCATTCCACCACCCATATTTGGTGGGGGCATGTTGCCTTGAGGTGGAGGGTTTTGCATCCCTTGGTTATGCAAAGGTGGCATGTCCCTTGCTTGGAAATCTCTGTTCTGCATATTTTCTCTCCTCCTTTCAAAGTTTCTCGATCTGTCGAAATTACGGGGTCGATCATTACGCCTATTCCTCTCGTTAGCCCGAGCATTATTTCTCACCCATTCTTCATGATACTTGGGGTCATAAGGAACTGCCTGCCCATTAATAAAAGGTTCGCCTGACAAACAGGGAGAAAAAACATTATAGAATGGACAAGAGGTATCGCATGAAAAAGAGGCAAGAATTTCACAATGCGATATACCAAATTCACTTGACTGATTTGAGACTGTTTACGCTCTCTAACGAACAAGTCCGAAAAAGCAAAAGAGATTAAAGCTAGGTTTTGATTGGAGCTGCCGCAGCCAAAGTATTAAGATGGAAGGAATACCTGTCCGAAGCCTGAGTAGTCCTCAAACTGCTACATAAACTCATGAGTTCATACATACAGTAACCATGAAGGCAAAACATAAGACATTTTTGTACATCCCTAAGCCAAATTTGGCTACATTTGCAGTCGAAACGAATAGTTCTCTTTCAAAACATGTTTCCCTTGGAAGCACACTTATTTTGCTAAACGGTTAATGATTAACAATTAATCTCTTAATCACTATAATAAATTACTACTTAATGTCACATAGCAGGTGTATAATCTATAGAAAGTCAAGCAATTGCAGCCAAGAACAAAAGCTGAAGCAGCGCTATTGCCTCATGATGAGGTCAACATAGCAGTGAAATCAAAACTCTAGCAGCAATTTTTATAAATGAGAGTATATAAGCTTCAGGAAACAATTCATTATGGAATTAGAAGATCAAGCTTCCATACCCCCATAATCCTTATTCCTGACATCCAGATATGAATCAGGAAGAACCCATCGAACTCTAGGTAGATCTGTGTAATAGAACAGAACTCATTAGCACCAATTTCAAAAAAAAAAAAAAAGAAGGCAAAACAAAACCTATTGAGAAGATTTACCCTTGAGTTTGTAAGAAAGCTCTTCAGATACAAGGGCTCCAAATGCAAAGTAGTGCCTTGTCGAAACTGAGTAGATCTTCATTCTGGCTTCTTCTTCACTGTAATAGCAAGTGTAACAAATGGTGGTCAGACAAAATTAAAAGAAACAGCAATAAATCAAGATGACCAATGGCTACAGCCAAAAGGACTATCACTTCAAGAGCCATTCGCACAAAAAATAACAGGCAATAGAAACTTTCACTGCAGTACCCACCAAATACCTATCATAAGTATCCTCATAGTAATTATAATCTTTTCAGAAGACCAATTTCAACATGAATTTTTCACTTCACATGAAAGGGAAATATACCACATCTGGCAATGAAAGACAAAAGTAACAAATCCATCATTCCCACTTGTCAAAATCAATTCCAAATCACAACACAGCATCAGCAACAAAGAATCATCTTTGAGCTCAAACACCTGATAAAGAAAGCATAATAATAATAATCACTGCAAAACAAAGACTAACAATCTGATTGAATATTTAGTTAAACCAGCTTTGCTTTGAGCTAAGAGAGTAACAACTTATCAATGGAAAGATTTGTGCCATCGTATTTATACACCTTGTTTGTGAGAGACGGAAGCAAAGAACTGAAGAATTCAATCAAGGTAATTCTAACATATCATGAAGAAGCTGAAAAATGACCGATAGGCTAAACAGAGTACAAGCAGAGAAGGTGTTCTAAATAATATAAAGTCGATAAACCAAGCACCAGTCTCAACCTACCCTGCAGAAGTTGAAAAATGACCAATAAACAATGGCGAAACAGAGTACAAGCAGAGAAGGTGTCCGGAGAAGGTGTTCTAAATTATATAAAGATAATAAACCAAGCACCAGTCTCAACCTACCCTGTTCATTTCATCGTTCCCTCCACCCAAGTTAACCACCATGCATCGACCCAAAAGAAAATTAGAAGGTCCCTAACATTGTGCACGCATATTACTTGGATCATTTTTGCTCCTAAAACACCTAAAAATTTCTCCCCATGAGACCCATCCACCTTCCGCAAATCAACCACGGCATCTAGTGAAAAATCAACCAAATACCATCCATCCTGCAAACATTTCTTCCGTCTTCCGAAATGATCAACACAACTTCTATGAGCCCCCACCAGTGATGAGAATCTTTTGACATTTGAGTGAGATATTGTACATCTTTTTCTCGAACAAAATAAGTTCATCCAAAGTGACACCAAAGGCACAAGAGAATTTTAAAGACCACGATGCATAAAATCTCCAAGCACTTTCCATCACCTTTATCATTCTCCTTCAATTAGGAGATAATCTTTGCATAACAAATACTCAGGTCAGAAAATGGTATTAGAGCGTGCATCCTAACGCTTATTTAACCACTGTGCATCAAACCCAAAAGAAAATTAGAAGGACCCTAACATTGTGCACACATATTACTTGGATTATTTTTGGTCCAAAAACACCTAAAAATTTCTCCCCGTGATACCCATCCAACTTTCACAAATCAACCACTACATCTAGTGAAAAATCACCCACATACCATCTTAAGACCACGATGCATAAAATGTCTAAGCAGCTTCTATCACCTTTATCACTCTACTTCAATTATGAGATAATCATTGCATAACAAATACTCAGATCAGGCGATGGTATTAGTGCGTGAATCCTAAAGCTTATTTTACTCTCCCCAGCTTCCTAAAGATCAATTTAGCACCTTTGAAATACCATGTGAAGAAGCAGACGCCAGTAAATCAAGCTCAAGATGTAGAGAACACGACTTCAGCTTAGACCCTGGGTGCATTAAATATTGCACCAGCAAAACTAAAGACTCGACAATGAGGACGACAAGCTTGTACCCAGAGAATGTTACACTTGCAGCAACAGTGCACAAGACTAAACCATTATGACAGGCTAAACTAGCAACCAGAAGCATCATACATAACGTAAAAATGACATCATGAAACAATTGAGGAACAGATTTTGGCTTCTAGGCGAAATTGTAGTTTGGAACCACACTGTATACAAGTTTGACATCCCAAACACAATCTACAACGCACTTTAGGACAAGCAGGGGAGAAAGAGAGAACAACAGGATTGCCCAAACCAAAATCAAAGCCTAGAGAATATAGCCTTCAGCCATAATTACAGGCAGCTACACGCAACACAGAAACAAGTTTCTTTGAAACAAAAACCATGCATAGCAGACTAGCAGCATAACATCACAGACTTGCAGAATGAAGTCCAAAAGCAACAACATTTTGTAAAAAAGTGTTGAACAATAAATGTATCACGGTTCCCAACCAAAAGAAAGGCGCTAATCAAGTGATCATCATGATGCCTGAAAAAGGCTTGCAGAAGCAAATGTCTGCTACCCATTGTAATTTGTATAGCTTCCATTATCCAAGGGTCAATGGAATCAGCAGGACCAAAGTGAAGAGGTTAAGCAGGGTTTTCAGGGATACAGAAAGTCAAGTTGAGTACAGAACAAAAAAATAACTAGTTTACATTCCAAATACTGTGCTCTAGAAACCACTATCTGAACCCTTCCAAAACCCAAAACTCCAAAAACTGAATTGTACATATGCAAAAGCACGGAAGAGACAAGGCCAGAAAAGCAAACGAGAAAAAACCAGCCCTCCCCTACCCAAAGAAAGCCAGGATTCTCTAATATAGGAGATAAGGCCAGAAAAGCAAACGAGAAAGAACCAGCCATCCCCTACCCACAAAAAGCCAGGATTCTCCAATATAGTTAAGTCAAATGGGAAAAAAAGAACTTTTGGGATTCTTTCTTACCCCTTTTAACTTGAATCATCGCATGAAAAGACATTATCAAAGTAACCAACCCGAAGAACATCCATGCAACCATCACCAATAAAAAGCAATTCCAAAATCGCTAAACATCAACACTTCTGCTAGTAAACAACCCAAAAAGTGCCCGCATATTAAAGAAGCTTCCAAAATATCAACTCTAATCTGAAGATGCTTTAGCGAACGGTAGTCAGATCGACATTAAACGAGAGAAACATTGTTTGCATTCAGTCAATCACCAGAATGATTATAGCATCCCCGCCAACAAACAAACAACTAAGACCCCAAGCTCAAACACTGACCTTCCAACAACCTGTGCAAGCGTCTTAATGTAACTATCGATGATCTCATCCCTAGTAGGATCACCCTCCGGCTTCTCCAGCACGACGAGCCAGTGCTCGAAGTCGCAGCCGTCCAGAAGTATCGTCTCCTTCGGGGGGCGGTTCGACCAGTTGGGGTTCGGATCTTTGAGCGACGAAGAGGTCGACCTCGTCGCGAAGGAGCGGGCGGGCGGAGCCGCGGCGACGCGGTGGCGGAACTCGGCAGAGGCCGCGGAGAGAGGGCGGAGGAGGGCGGAGAGGCAGAGAGGGGAGCGAGGCGCGGAGGCGGGCGCGGAGGAGAAGGAGAGGGAGCGAGAGAGGAGGGAGGCCAGGGCTTGCCGAGGCTTGGAGAGGAGGAGCGAGCGGGTGAAGAGCTGAGTCGCCATGGTTAGGGTTTTGGATGCGCTCTAAAACCCTGAGCGATAGGGACGAGCGAGAGAAATGATAATCACAGGGTCTGTCTGAGGATTTTATGTCGAGGAATCCGTGAAACGCCCCCGGAATTTGTCATCTGTTTACGTAAATGCCCCAGGGCTATCATCGAAATTACCGTCCCAGGGTCCCAAAATCAACAATTGGGCCGGTAAAATTCGGCCCACTATTCTAGCCATGATGTGAAAGAGAATTTTTTTTTTAAACCAAAACAAATTGATCAACACAAACATTATACCGATCTTTTTGTTGATAAAAAAATACCGACCAGATACGAAAGCAAGAAAGGTTTTTTTTAAGTAGAACAAATTTGACAAGACGAGAGGAGTGACATGTCTTGTCGCGACATAAATTTATTAAGAAGAACCTGAATTCCATAGAACACGAAAAAAATTAACTCAAAATTGCTATTGAGAGTGTTCGTATGTGCGATGGATGAAAAAACGGAGGAGACAAAGGGAGCAATTTTTCGGAATGGGGATCCGGGTGGCCTACTTAATGTTAAACAACAAGCTAAAATGTTTAGTCAAGACAAATTCTGATTTGTCACTTTTAAGTGTCACAGTTCAGAGATTTTTACGTTTAAAGGACCGTGTGTTGACACCTAAATTTTGACTTTTTAAAATTCATTCACTTAAGTACATAAAAAAATGAGAATTTGTTCTCACCAAAAATTAATTTTTTTTCTTTCATGCATTGTATATTTAATTTTTTGTCGGTCATGCATTTTATTATGGCTAACGGCGGAGGATTTGAGCTTAAATTGACAAACGATTGGACTGAGTGTGAGGGAGGTGTGCCGAAAGGCTTATGAAGTTTTGAACTTAAAAGAAATTTTTCCACAGGGACTGAATTGCAAATACATAAAACTTCGGGGGCTGAATTGTAAATACATAAAATTTTAGGGATTATTTTGCAAAGAAGAGTTAGTGGAGAAATTAGAAAGGAAGATGGAGAATGGGAGATATAGAAGGGAAGATGGAGAAATTAGAAGGAAAGATGGAGAATGGAAGATGGTAGAATTAGAATGGAAGATGAAGAATTAGAATGGGAGATGGAAAGATTAGAATGGAAGATAGTGAATTAGAAGGGAAGATGGAGATAAAGAATGGAAGATGGTGGAATTAGAAGGGAAGATGGAGATAAAGAACGGAAGATGGTGGAATTAGAATGGAAGATGAAGTTAGTGGAAAAATTAGAATGATAGATGAAGATAGAGAAAGGAAGATGGGAGAGTAGGCTATAAAATGAGGAAGAATAAGAGCCTTGAGGAGGAGGATTTTTAGAGAGATTAGAGACAAATTATGAAGACTTTGGAGATTGGAGAAAACTTGAGGAGAGATTTTGGGAGAGAAGAAAATTTAGAGAGAAAAAGAAAACAAAAAAAAAGAGAGAATTCTTTTAAAAGAAAGAATTGAGGGGAACGAGAGTTCGAAGCTCGGAGTTACCGTTTCATCGACCAATACAATCCACAAGTCCATCCCCGTCGTTCGAGCTGCGATCCGCAATCTTGATCCATGAGATAATCCGAGATCCAAGTTCGATAATCAAATCTGCCAAGTTAGGTAACGATTCTAATCATTTAGAATATTCGAGATTTTGTGCCTAAATGGATTGATTTTAATTTCGATTATACCTTGTTGGACATATTGCATTGCTTTGGAATAAATTGCATATCCAGTTTCGTCAGTCTTTACGAAAAAAAATTCATATTAATTCGTAAAATCACCAAAATGATGCCAAAATATTTAAGAGTATAGCCAAGAAAATGAAGAGAAACATTTATGTTTTGAGCTTGGGCAGATTCTTTGCGGATTGGTACAGTTTAATATTTATTTGGAAAATTTTCTTCCAGAAAACTATTTAGTCTGGTTTTTGTTCATGGAACGAAAAGCCTACAAGAAAGATGATTTAAAGTCCGAAATTTTGCAAGTCCTTGCAAAAAAAAGCTCGTTTAGCGATGGTTATTACCGAAATGAGATAGGATCAGAAAACTGCCGAAATTCCAGTTTACTTTGTATTGGGCCATAAATTCCGTATCAAATGGAAAATCTCATGGATTGATCCAGAAATTTTACACATGACAGTTCAAAACTTCCAAAGCATTTTTCATTTAGAGGTTGGGATCCAAAAATGGTCTGAAAGGAATCGAAAAATTCAAACAAAGCAGCAAGGCAAGTTTGAAAACAGTAAAGCAGAATATAGACTAAAACATGACTCTATCTAGCTCGAGCTATAAATCTCTAGGGGGGAATAACACGAGCCTTGAGCTCCTCAGGCTCTTCATCAGCCTTCTTGATCTTCTTGACTGGAATGCGCTTCGGCTTCGCCTAGGCCGCTCGGCGCCGTTTCCACATGCTTGGGATTAGTCCATAGATCCCATCGTCCTTCCTTGATGTCACAGTCTCCTCTGAACTTTGGGGGCGTCTTGGGGATTCCATTGTTGACACCTGATTTTTAATCACTTTTTCTCTTTTAAAATTAATAAAAAAAATTCCACAAAAATTCATAAAATGGAGAAATCAACTTTGGGGTCCATAAAAATTCAAAAAAATTGAAAAATCAACTTTGGGGACCTTAGTCGAGCCTAGAAAACCAATTTTGACCAAAAAATGATTTTTCATATTTTTACGTATTTTTTATTTATTTTCAAAAATTAATAGAAAATCCATAAAAATTCATAAAATTGAAAAATTAACTTTGGGGACCTTAGCCAAGCCTAGGGAACCAATTTTGACTAAAACAATAATTTTTCACATTTTCAGTATTTTGTTTAATATTTTTTTTAGAAAATAGAAAAATGCTTGAAAATTAATAAAAAATAATGGAGAAAAAGGAAAATGATAAAAAATGGGAGGTTAATATTTTATTGAGGGGAAGTGGGACTTTGAAAACAAGAGGGAACAGAAGAACGACGATTGAAAGAGGAATAAACGAATAAAAATGAAAGAAAAGAAAGGTTAAAAAATGGGAAGTGAATATTTTAATGGAGGAGGAGGGGGACAAACGTGAATGATAAGGGGTAGTTTCACGATGGAGGTTCTTGGATGAAAGCATTAAAAAATGGGAAAAGATAAAAGAAGGGGGAAGATGCTTAAAAAAAAAAAGAAGGATTTTGGGATTAAAAAATGAGGAGAAGGATTTTAGGATTAAAAAATGAGAAAGCCCTCGGTGGAAACGCGAATAGAAATTTTTTCTTTCAACAAAGAAACATTTCCACTTATTGCAGGAGGAAGATCATTCACGTTGACAGAGAGATGTCATAGTTAGGGGTCAACTAAAAGTCCAACCTACCCTTAGACGCCATCAACCGATCTTCTATGCCATCGTCTAGCAGGGGCGGACGAATTTTTTTTAAGGGGGCTCACCATTCCAAATGAAGGGGGGGGGGAGATCAGCAACTCTCTCGGTTGAGGCCAAGATCCAAGAAAGAGAAGGAGCGGCAGGAGGGTAAAAAAAAGAAACCGAAGGCAACATATAACTGTGCCCTTTTGGAGGAGTGTCCCGGTCACGACTACTTGCACGTATGCAGCTGGAGTAACACGTAATATCTTCGCTTCTGGCCTATTCGTATCACATTCGTAAGTTGCAGTTCTATGTGCTTCATTTCGACTTACATTATTTGAAGATATTCCTTGCCGAGTTTCATGAATTTACCAGACTAACACTTAGAAGAATCATCAGAAACCAACCGACGGAGCAGTTCTTTGGGTTGCCTTATATATATGCTCTTTTGAACTATTTGCTTGGCACATGGTATGGCACACTACTAATATCGAGCAAAAACCACGCTGGCCATGACAATGAACTACACGGGTGCATTATTTCGGTTGATATACATAATTCTCTATGTGATATATGCGGATAAATACAAAAGGGTTGCTGACCCCTTCATATATGAATTTATTCGTAATGAAGATACTTTGGCAGCAGGTTTTAGCAGTCATAACTTTTGATTTAAACTGTCCTTAGCCTTATATTTGAATGCTTTTAAGCAGGTGGTGATGTTGGGCTTAGCTCCTGGAGGTTCTTGTTATTTTTGCCATTTAGTAATTGGGAGTTTACAAATACTGGACGATGGTCTCCAGAGGGATGTTGCCGAGATTGTGAATGGGGTCTCTTATTTTTATGCTTGCTCCCTCATTGCTTATTATTAATTTGGTGATCTGGACGAAGAGCGTTGAATTTATGCCGTTTATCTCTCTCCTTCCATATTCCGCATGAGCACATATATTTTTTTTATATTGACTTTTCAACAATGACATCTTCATTTATGTCCTGAATGGTATTCGAACAATTTTGGGGATCGCCCAATTGATGTTGTATTGTCACTATAATCACACTGACAGTGAAAGCTCATGAGAACCATTAATAGAATCATATGCATACACCAAATAGTGGTTGGTGAAGGTTCTAGGGACCCAATATTTGTATTTACGGTTGTTGATGGACAGGTCGTAACCATAATTAAGGTATAGCTTGAAAAAGACCATTCACAGGGGATTTATAAAATTCTGCGAGACCATTCACAATGGATATTACAGCTGGACTGATTGCTCTGATGGAATCAAGAATTCCCATCGATAGCAACCTTTACATATAAAGCTAAGCGCCATTTGTTATTATTATTATTTTTAGTCTAAATGCAAATAAAACCATACTTTCCTCCTTGCCTCCATTTTTCTCATATTTTATGGCAAGTAATAACGGCCTCATATCCACGGTGAATTCCACGGAGGTGCAAAACTGGCCCAGACAAGCTCCTAAGTGTCCACCAATCTCTCAGTTGATTTGGGATAAAAAGTCCCTCTTAATTCAAAAGAAACTCTCTATGTTGAGAACAGAGAGAGCGAAAACCAATTCTAGAAATCCCTCCAAAAAAAATGGGAGATAAGTACTCTTTCCACTCTTCTAATTTTAGGTGCAGATTATCACATATTTTGTATACTGACATTTCACTCTATTTTATGTCAGGAAGCCGCAGCTTTATATCAATGGTCAACCCTATGGAAGCACAAAATCGGCTTGGAGGAGTCCTCAAGCGCGCACAAATTTCAAATTGTTGAATCAATTCGTTGTATTTTATTTTAAAGAATTCATACCCCAGAATGGAGAGGACAAAGTCCATCCGCAATTTAAATACCTGCACCATAAATCCCAAAGGGAAGAGCCAAGCTAATGCTTAGCCTCCCATTGGAGGTTTTTACTTACAGTAGTTAAATACCTGCAACTTAAATACCTGTACCTTAAATCCCAAAGGGAAGAGCCAAGCCAATGCTTAGCCTCCCATTGGAGGTTTTTACTTACAGTAGTTAAATACCTGCAACTTAAATACCTATACCTTAAATCCCAAAGGGAAGAGCCAAGCCAATGCTTAGCCTCCCATTGGAGGTTTTTACTTACAGTAGTTAAATACTTGCAACTTAAATACATGTACCTTAAATCCCAAAGGGAAGAGCCAAGCCAATGCTTAGCCTCCCATTGGAGGTTTTTACTTACAGTAGTTAAATACCTGCAACTTAAATACATGTACCTTAAATCCCAAAGGGAAGAGCCAAGCCAATGCTTAGCCTCCCATTGGAGGTTTTTACTTACAATAGTTTAAATACTTGCAACTTAAATACCTGTACCTTAAATCCCAAAGGGAAGAGCCAAGCCAATGCTAGGCCTCCCATTGGAGGTGTTTATTCACTGTCATGTACTTCCTATAATTTAATTTTTGAATCATCAGACCCAAAAGATAAGTAGGTTGTAATACTGCACAGAAGTCGTTAACACACTCCTTCTTTCGGCTTCAGGGAATCTTTAACACTTAAAAAAATATAACAAATAAAAATATATACCATCCATGCATCCTATTTAAAAAGTGAAAACACAAAAGAGAATACCCTACTAGAGCTTTAGGAATAAACCAAGCCTGAATTGCCGGGTTAGGATATCCATGAAATTAAGGTACCGAAAGGGCATTAGTTTTAATTAACTAGTGTAACCAAGTCCCCGAGCTCCTAATCTCCAGTTCGCAGGAATAAATTAGTTCTCCCGCTAATTTATTTAGGTTTCTAATCGACCTACCAAGAACGATTAGTGGCGACTCCAAATTTCAAAATCATTTAAACAAAAACCAAAGTTGCGATTCGGTAGGGCTTGGGAGGGTCCGCATTAGGTTAGTCAAATCTAATTAACCTAATAATCCGTTAACCCCTAGAATTAATAAAAATATTTTTAGAGGGTCGCGACAGCTTGGCGACTCCGCTGGGGACAGAGATTTTTAAATTTTCGAAAAAAGATACCAATTAGAATACTTAAATTTTTTCGAAATTTTAAGAGTCTTAGTGGACTTAGGCCAATGAAAATTTCATGCATATCTCGCTTCTGGCGATATTGTTTGGGACTCATTCTATAGGTGTTATATGTTTTTGCAGGATGGGAGTTATAAGGGGCGGAGTGTTTGGCTAACCCCTTTGTTTTGCAGGCTCGGTGTTGGGTTTATTTGTTTAATTTCGCACATTTTTAGAAGCGCTGTTTTGATATCAATTGTTGTGCATGTCTTGCATACTCTGAGGATCACGACACCTGCACACACAAGCGTCTAAACCCAAGTCGCGAAATTCTTCCTAGAAAACCATAGATAGGGATCGAATATGCAAAGCTCTTGCGTCGATTGCGCTCGGGTTGACCATATTTTATTCCGCTCATTATCTGAATTGACAATTCTTCCCATTGTGATTTGATTGCGCGGAGGGTAAGTTTGTCAATTGAGATAGCGGGAGCCTTTTTAGGTCCATACCTTGTCTCTCCTTCTTTTATTTTCTAGAGTCCACTCCTCACTTGAGTCATGCGCATGACTATGTGATTTGCATTTCTCCAAGGTAAAAGTAAGTTCTCTAATTTTATCTTGTATTTATTTTCGGTCGATCCATGCTAGGTGTTAGTCAGTTTTTGAGCTTGATATTACAACCATTCTTTTTAAAAGAAAATAAAAATTAAATTTGTCCCTCATTTCTTTTAAAAATTTCTTTTTGAAAAAATGATGTAAAAAAATCCCTTCATGGGAATTTTATTAACCAATAAGGGATTTTTGTCATATTTTTATTGCTTCAATAAAAATGAAATTTTCCTGAAAAAATTTTCCTCTGAAAATTTCAATAAAAAGAAAAATTCCTTAAAAAAAACTCTAGTAGACATCAAGTGATTTTATCACATTTTTCAAATTATAAAAACTTGCAAGAAAATTCTTCTCGAGAAATTCGCTCATGTTTTTCTAAGAAAATTTTCTCTAAATAAAATTAGACTAATTGACCAATAAGAGATTTTTGTCATGTTTTTTTTCTCTCCAATAAAAATGAAATTTTCCCGACAAATTTTCCTCTGAAAATTTATTTCGATAAAAAGAAAAATTCCTTTAAAAAAAACATCAAGTGATTTTATCACATTCTTTCAAATTATAAAAACTTGCAACAAAAATTCTTTTCGAGAAATTCGCTCATGTTTTTCTAAGAAAATTTTCTCTAAATAAAATTAGACTAATGTCTCGGGGGAATTTCGTTAACCAATAAAGGATTTCTGTCATGTCTTTCCTGCTTCAATAAAAATAAAATTTTCCTGACAAATTTACCTCTGAAAATTTATTTTGATAAAAAGGAAATTCCTTCAAAAATTTTAGTAAACGTCAAGAGACTTTGTCACATTCCTTTAAAAAAATAAAAAAAAAGAATAATAAATCTGAAAAAAATTCTGTATCAGAAATTAACCCATTTCTTCCTAAGGAAATTTTTTTTTCTTTCTTCTGATTTCTCTATAAAATAGAAAAAATCAAATTGGACTAATATAGGAGTCATTGACCGACATTTCTTGTGTCGCATACTAATTATATCCTTTTCTTTTGCAGGGAGATCCTAGATACCCCAGACGGGTGTAAAAATTAAGTTCAATAATATATCAAGAATTATCTTCAGAAATACCAAAAGACGAAAAACACCGAGGCTTCAACCGTTAATTCTGGGGGGCAAACGAACATTGTCCATCTTTGACAGACAAAGTTGTGTCAATCCGTAAACTTGTATGGGCACTGTATTCTGATATGACGGTGGATTTATACTGATTAAACATGGGGGCATATTTAATGTATTGCAGAGGATCCCGCGTCTTTTGAAAAACAATATGGATTATATAATCAGAACCCATGAAACAAATACCTTTACCTGATCAAATCAACCAGAGACCGGTCTTAAAATTTCCTGTTATCCGAAACATGCGGAGGGCTTTAGAGGACCGAGGTTCTATTAATGAACGTGGCCCACAGGAATTTCTCCCGACGCTACAGGCGACCGACACGAGCAAGTGGACGCCGAAAGAAACAAAATATGGATAAAAGTGGGCACACAACAGGTGGCCAGATTTACTACCAGCGCACTGATCGAGTTGTCATAACGTTATTGTTCGTGATCTCAAGATGGATAGTGGGGGCCACCGCCGAACCCATCATCAATGTTCTCGATATCATCGTCTGGAGCAATTAAACAAGAACATCAAGAAGAACATTAAGCCTCGACATCTTCGGTACCTCAAATCGTTCTGTTATGCTATGCGGAAGAAACGATAGCAGGAAAATTAAAAAAAAAAAACAAAACAAAACACGTGAAGCTTTTCTTTCATTCCATTCATCAAAGAGTATTACAACAACTCACTGGGGAGGAAAGGTAAAGCCAAACTGGGCCCTGATGACCATTACGAAAGAGCTCAACTGACTCTCCAAACAGTTGATGCTCTGGATGCACCGGGCGCTCTCGGGATCAAGCTCCGCCAGCCTAAAGAAGAGGCGATCGCACTTCTCTTTAACCTGGGCCATAGTGGCCTCGTAATGCTCAACGGCAAACTCCAGGTCCGGAACCGCTGCCCTCTCGAAAGCAATGTCTGCCGTAATGTCATCAAGTCTCTCCTGCAGCCAACCACATTTACACCTCATCACAATATTGCCTGGCTCCTGTTCGGCGTAAGTTCGGACCAAGGCCAGACGGTCCACCAACTTTCCCCTCTCACGAACCAGCCACGAAAGCTGATCGTTGGCAAACTTGAGGGCCTTTTTGTGATTATCAGCCACAAACGTAACTGTTGCCAGACGCTCGTGCCGGTCTCGGTAACGGGCTTTCACGACGGCGGTCACAAGGACCGTCTCATAAGCACGGTTATAGGCAGCCAGAAAATTGATGAAGAGGGTCGAGAAGTTCCGGTACTCCTTCCCTAGTTGGGTACCCTCAACAGAAGCAGCGTCCACGGTCCTAAATAAAACGAGGATTTCAGCCTCAACGGTAGAGTTTTTGGCTATATGAGCGTAACCTCTACCAAGAAGATTGTAGAGTCTCTCCCACCCAGCTAGGACTTCAGCGGATAAGGTATGGTTAGGAGAATTGACCATTTTTGAAAGCAGAATACGAAAGAAAGGGGGAGAGAGGTGAGGCAGATGAGCGGAATGCGAAGATGGTAATCTGCTTTGAAATAAATATTGATTTCATAGTGACGGTATCAACCAGTCAAGATTTCTCTTATCTACCATTCTTTATTGGCACCACCCTCGTTGGCTCGAATTCCCATCAGATGGCGACTGCGAGCTAAGCGAGTCCGAAATCTCCGTAGAAAGTTTGACGAGACACCGCCACTTTGAAAAAGAAGACGGAAAGATGAGCTGAGTGGAAGACACGGCAAACGTTAGCGAAAAGGAGACACGACTTGTCTTCATTGGAGGACCCGCCAGTAAATCGACGGTGGAGATCTTGACAGGGGCCCTCTATCACGAAAAGAAAAAAGAAGACAAACTGAGCGAGAAACAAGGATTTCCCCTTTGATCAAAAGCTGAATATCAGATTTTCTCCTTCGGAAAATCTAATAGCGCTGCCCGTGAAGAGGGAAGTCGTTGCTATTGCCAGAGAGAGAACTTGTCCCCATTTGATAGTCAGAGTTCATTCGCAAGAACTCGCAGGAGAAAGATAGAGAGGAAGGAGTTCTCGTGGGAGAGGAATTCAAAACCTTCACCATCAAAGCATCGGCTTTCAAAGCCTGTTACGAGAAGGCATCAACGATCTCGTGATCCCTCAAGTCCGAGAAGACATCCCGAGGCGGTCTCGAATCGGCAGTCCTAGATCCAGAAATATGTCGAGTATTAGGGGAACGGGCGCATGTTCAACCCTGGTCAAAGCTGATGAAGTTCCTTACCCTGAGGGTCTACTGGTCATGGCCATTGACGGTAATCCAGTCTCTCTGTCAATCCTTGTTACCGTATTGAGAAAATGCCGGTATAAGGTTGTAGCTCAAGCAAAGGCGACAGAGGCCTTAGAGATATTAAGGAGGAGTGGTGACCAGTTTGATATCGTCCTCACCGCCATGGTAGGGATTGACATGGATGTTTTCACTCTCTTGGAAGTCATCAATTCTAAATTAAACATGCCAGTCCTCGTAATATCGGCAAGCGATGATCAGCAAGCCATAATGAAGGCTGTCTTAAATGGGGCCCAAGACGTCGTAACGAAACCAGTTAGGGTTCAGATGCTTCAAAACATATGGCAGCACGTGGTAAGGAAGCAATTGCACGACCATGAGAACAAGCATCAAGCCTTCAATTTTGTTCCAAGCAACTGGAGAAAGAAGATGAGTTGGTCTCCCGAGCTGCATCGTATGTTTGTTAATGCAGTTCAACAGGTAGGAATCGATTCGGCACGGCCGCAACATATACTGGAAATTATGAACGTAGAGGGACTCACTAAAGCAAATGTTTCGAGTCATCTTCAGAAGTACAGAAAAAGGGTGAGAGAACACAATGCAGCTCAGAATCAAGAAAACCAAGGCGGGACTGATCCAAGCCTGAATGTCGAGTCTCCTCGCCACCATAAGTTCCGCGGGTTAGCATGGGGCGAGCCACTTCCCATCATCAACCAAGCCAGTAGCCGTGCCATCAATCCTCCAGGCGTTAATCAAAGTATCCCCCAGAATCACCCTAATGCTCTTCAAGAGTATATACCGCAGGGGCAGTGTATTCAGACTCCTTGGTCTGAGCACCAACCCGTGGCTAGAATTCATCCCATGATCAGCGCGCCTGCGCAGCCAGAGAATCAAACAAGAAATTATCCTGAGCACTTCCACTTCTTTAATCCTCGAATGGAAGGAGTTTTTGGCAGCAGGACAGTTGGTGATCCCCACACTTTCTCGAGTAATGATGAAGGCTCCAGCACGAGAAGTCAAATTGCTCATGGCGAGGACAGAATGAGAAATCTACCGCCAGCATTTGCCAACAACAATGCCCAATTCGAGCATCAGTTGCTGGAAGGTTCAAGAGATTACCCAGATGATGAGCTTACTGCCCTGGTCAACCAGTTTAGGGTTGACAGATGTCCCAAGCCGCGATCAGGAGCCAGTGAGTAGGGACTCTCAAACATCGATCATCCACACCCGAACCAACACGAGACTAGCTGATTATCGAAGACCCACAGGAGAGGCAGAACTGACCTTGAATAAGTGCACATTTTATTTCATGCTTAATTCCCCTGCGTATGATATTTTCCAGCTTTCTAGGTGTCTCGATTTAATTCAGGGACAAGGGGGCAATTTATTTATTTATTTTTTTTTTTTTATCCCGTCGAATGCGTGAATCCCTTTTTATGCTAGATTTAGGGCGGATCAATTTGTGGTAACGTCGCTGACTGCCATAATGAGAAATGTTGAATGGCCTCACGTAGGGAAATTTCAAGTGAAATGCCCAGGCGAGCTCGAAGACGGGTAATTGTGTGTCGTTCCAATTTACCCTCAATCGTTGCAAAATGCTAAATTGGATTTGTTCCATTCTCACCCAGGGAATCGCAAAGTGCCTCAAGAGTGTCGCAAAATGAAATGACCCAATGGAACGCGATAGGACTCATTTGCCTCGAAGGTAACCTTCAAATTAAAGGAGCCCTCCGGTCCACGGACCCGATGGCATAGAAAATGATGATGGTCCAAGGCAACCCGAAAGAAAATAAGGCCCAACTAAGCAAAGCACTTACGTGGCAAGCTCAAAGTGAAGGGCAACTCGGGACATACAATTCAATCCAGTCCAAATGAAGGAACTTCCTCAATTCAAATTCAATAGAAGTACACACAAGGGTAAAACAATATCGTTCCAATTTTTCTAGAATATGAAGAACATATACTGCCGCATTCTCTTTCATTTTTTGCAGGGGAAGTCTCTACTGGCCAGATTTTCCTGTCTAACATTCCCTATCAGTATCACCTCCGCTACTCGTCTCCAATCTCCAGCCAAGCAAATCCGACGTCTCTACGGCAAAGCTAAACGGGACGCCACTACTTTGAAAAAGAAAAGATAAAAAATAAGCTGAGTGGGAGACAAAGACATTTTCGGCAGAAAAGAGATACAACTCGTCTTTATTGAAGAACTCGCCAGCAAATTGACGGTGGAGACAACAACAAGGGGCCCTATCACGAAAAGATGGAAGGAGACGAGCCGAGCAAGAGACACGATAAGAAAAGAGGATTGAAAAAGGCCGGACCCTTGGAAGAAGCAATACAGTTGCTAAACCCACGTTTAATTTTAAAAGAGACGCCATGCTCGGAAGAGGGTCTTAAGGCATAGGCAATCGCTCAGAAAAATTCAAAGAGAGTGAAAACACCGGAAGCGAGTAGCAAATCTTGAGAAATCATCAACCAAATCAAAGATGTCTCAACCCAATACTCCCGAGAGCTATCATTGCCTGCTGAATATGGGAGAGGAAGAGTTCGAAGCCATGTTTGGGATCGAGCCTATGGAGCCTGGCTCTTCCGCCGACGACGTCCAAAATCTCAGTAAAGATAAGGACAATAACGGTAAGGGTCAAAAGAAGCGTTACCGTCGCCATACTAAGGAGCAGGTACAAAGGCTTGAGGATTTCTTCAGAACATGCCCTATGCCAGACGGCAAACAGAAAATGGAACTGAGTCAAGAGTTAGGACTTGAACCTTTGCAAATCAAGTTCTGGTTTCAAAATAGGCGAACCCGAATGAAGGCTCGTCATGAGCACAACGAAGCCGAGTTTCTAAGAGTTGAAAATGAAAACCTCCGAGCGGAAAACAAGATGTATAAAGAGACTTTTGACTCCGCCACCTGCCCCAACTGCAATAGCCTCCTCCTCACCCTCGATGAAATGCATGATCTGAGGATCGAAAATGCACGTTTAAGAGGTGAGTTAGACCAGTTTATAACAGGATCGAGTTCTGTTGGAGAAGGGTACAAAAGGACCAATGATACTGGATCAGCATCAATACCTCCCGAGGAAGAAGGGACAGATCACCACCAAGCGGACATTGACGATGATCTTTTCGCCATAATCAACCAGTTTGATATCGGTAAAGCATCGGGACTGTGATGCACTTGTTCAGCCAGTGACCACGAGACCTTCAATATGGCCGATGCATACCTAATTTGGGATGAAGCCAGCTGATCATGGGAGAGCCTGCAGAGGAAGCGGAACTAATCCTGAATGAGTGAATGTGTTTTATTTCCTTGCGTGATGTGTTTTTCTGCTTTTGTGAATGTGTAAAAGCAAGGAGTAATAATCCGACTTCCCCCTATTAAATGCTCGAATCCGCCACCTCACCAACCTCGCGATGAATTGATGGCGAGTGAAAATCTGCATAAACCTGAAGGGTAACTCCGTATCGTTTCAATTTACCCTCAGTTGCTCCAAGTTTTAAAATTAAGCCCCTTCTATTCTCAGGAAATTGCAAATCGACCCGAGAACGCAATCATATCCGAATACAGGTTGGATAAAATTTGGGGGCAAATCAACTCATGGGCATTACCACGGGATAGACAGCTTCGGACAAAGGAAAGTACAAGCGAAAGACGCGAACAATCTCAGAAATGGGTAATTCTGTATCGTTCTAATGTGCACATAATCATCTCAAGTCTTGAATTGTCTTATTCCATTCTTAACAGGGATTGCAAATTACCTCGAGAAATACCGTAACATGGCCCAAGGTGATACAACAGGGCTGCGTTATCCCCAAGGATTAACCCTTGAAAAGAAAGCCCCATGGACACCTACGGTCCAATGGACCGAATGGTATGGGGGATGACAGTAGGTCCGAAATATTCCGAGTTCGATCCCCAAGGGTGGGGAATGTTGTATGTATTATAAATAAATGAAACAACTTTTTGTGCATTTCTTTTTTTTACAAACAGGAATACTCGACGAGTAATATCAAAGTCAGTATTTTACCATAGTCTTCCCATAATGGTGAGGCGCCCAACAAAAGTCGAGGAAAATTCAATCCAACAAAACTGGTAAAAGACTCGTGCAAGACATTCAAGATGAAGGGTAAATCAGTATCGTTTTCAATTTATCCCTTTTAATACTGGCTGATATGTCTCTTTTTCTTTTTACAGGAAATATTTACACTAACATTTAACATGTTGAAGGAGACAAATCCAAAAGAAAATTATGATCATCTGACAAGATCTATTCTGGTGAAAAATGGGGCAAATTGATCACAAGCTCTGAAGCGAAAAAGCAAATATGTCTTCCTTATATCGTTTGATTTCAAGAATAATTTCTCTGCTTTTTACAGGGGCATTCAACCGCTAAGCCGTGGCGGTCGCTGTCATTAAACAAACCGAAATGCTCCCTCACCCATATGCTTCATCACGTAGAGACAAAGTTTGAGACGAACCACCCCTCGACATAAGGAGTAGGCTTCCCAATTTGTTCGGTCCGCCCACATACCAGGGGCAATTCAAATCCGCCCATATTTGCACATTATATAAACACACGTAATGCTAAAAAATTGTCACATCTGCATTGTGCTTACACAGTTCATGAATTATGTATGATATTCCGTGTGTTTAACTTACCAACTCCAACTTAGAGCATAAACTGCACAGGAGACATCAAATGTGCAAAATGGGGTATGATAGGATGAGGAAAGGCAAACCATTTCCATGCAAGTCTAACATTTTAATTTACAAATAAACAGCCTTTCCCCAAAGTGAGAGAAGGCCCTTTCGGATTGAAGTCCCCTATTCAGATTACATTCGAGGCGTTCATACTATGAGAACCTCCTTAAACAGAATTGGTAATGCAAGCTTGACAGAATAGTTTTGCATGATCCATATTTGGATTGATTGCATCATGAGTTATCACACAGACTACTTCTAATCATTGCCGACTTGGTTGAATAGTTTTACATGAACCGATCAACTCATTGATGAAAATGCTTGCACATGTTACCTCTGATACTGCCTGACAGGCAACACATTCCCAATGTTCAAACTACCTTCCAAAGTCTTGAAATTCATTCAGCGATTATTGAATGAACAAGCCTGGTTGTCGAGAAGCCACCAAGCATTTCTTCCAAATTCTCAGGTAAGTATATCTTCAACCTGAACCTTTCAAGAGAATGAATTCTGACGGTTGTTGGGGTACTCGAATCCATTGCGGTACATACAGGTATCCACCTTCTTCAATAAAGCATGATTTGTCTCAAGGACAGAAATGTTCGAGACCTTTTGATCTCTGCCTCTTTGGTTTATTCCTAAAGCGACAGGATAATATAATTTGGGTTTGAGCTTCTGCAGGATTCCTGATCTTTCCAGATTCCAGAATGGCACCCTTTGAGGTACACCAAGTCCTTCTTACAGGCAAAATAAGTCCTTCTTACAGGCAAACCAAGTCCTTCTTACAGGCAAATCAAGTCCTTCTTACAGGCAAAACAAGTCCTTCTTACAGGCACAAAGTCCTTCTTACAGGCACAAAGTCCTTCTTACAGGCAAATCAAGTCCTTCTTACAGGCACAAAGTTCTTCTTACAGGCACAAAGTCCTTCTTACAGGCAAATCAAGTCCTTCTTACAGGCAAATTAAGTCCTTCTTACAGGCAAATCAAGTCCTTCTTACAGGCATAAAGTCCTTCTTACAGGCAAACCAAGTCCTTCTTACAGGCAAATCAAGTCCTTCTTACAGGCAAATTAAGTCCTTCTTACAGGCATAAAGTCCTTTTTACAGGCACCAAGTCCTTCTTACAGGCAAACCAAGTCCTTCTTACAGGCAAATAAAGTCTTTCTTACAGGCAAATCAAGTCCTTCTTACAGGCAAACCAAGTCCTTCTTACAGGCAAACCAAGTCCTTCTTATAGGCAAATTAAGTCCTTCTTACAGGCAAATCAAGTCCTTCTTACAGGCACAAAGTCCTTTTTACAGGCACAAGTCCTTTTTACAAACACCAAAGTCCTTTTTACAGGCACAAGTCCTTTTTACAGGCACAAAGTCCTTTTTACAGGCACCAAGTCCTTTTTACAAGCACAAAGTCCTTTTTACAGGCATCAATGTCCTTTCTACAGGCACAAAGTCCTTCTTACAGGCAGTTTCATGGGGTGACCTACCATACGGGTCAAATCTCAATGAAATTTTAAATCAGTAGAATCCTTTTATTAGGAATCTACCATGGTACGACCCACCATACGAGTCAAATTTTAAACAGTAGAATCCTTTTATTAGGAATCTACCATGGTACAACCCACCATACGGGTCAAATGGTACGACCCACCATACGGGTCAAGTTTTAATCAAATTTTAATTAGTAGAATCCTTCTGTTAAGGTTCTACCACGGGTTGACCTACCATACGGGTCTAAGTTTAACCACCCTAAGGTTTTCTTATAACGAATTTTTAGGTTCTCATTCCACTTTCGGTAGAACATTCATATCAATCGACAACTTCAAGGCAGACAGGTCTGGATGAGAACTTGCTAAAGGGAGTATTAGGAAACAAATGTCACGACTCTTTTTATTTTCTTGTGTGGAATCGATTAAGATTCAGGCGTCATCTCGTCTTTGAAATGAACCTCTGCCGAGATTCCTTTCAAAGAGGGGCAGCTGTTGACACCTGATTTTTAATCACTTTTTCTCTTTTAAAATTAATAAAAAAAATTCCACAAAAATTCATAAAATGGAGAAATCAACTTTGGGGTCCATAAAAATTCAAAAAAATTGAAAAATCAACTTTGGGGACCTTAGTCGAGTCTAGAAAACCAATTTTGACCAAAAAATGATTTTTCATATTTTTACGTATTTTTTATTTATTTATTTTCAAAAATTAATAGAAAATCCATAAAAATTCATAAAATTGAAAAATTAACTTTGGGGACCTTAGCCAAGCCTAGGGAACCAATTTTGACTAAAACAATAATTTTTCACATTTTCAGTATTTTGTTTAATATTTTTTTTAGAAAATAGAAAAATGCTTGAAAAATAATAAAAAATAATGGAGAAAAAGGAAAATGATAAAAAATGGGAGGTTAATATTTTATTGAGGGGAAGTGGGACTTTGAAAACAAGAGGGAAGAGAAGAACGGCAATTGAAGGAGGAATAAACGAATAAAAATGAAAGAAAAGAAAGGTTAAAAAATGGGAAGTGAATATTTTAATGGAGGAGGAGGGGGACAAACGTGAATGATAAGGGGTAGTTTCACGATGGAGGTTCTTGGATGAAAGCATTAAAAAATGGGAAAAGATAAAAGAAGGGGGAAGATGCTTAAAAAAAAAAAAGAAGGATTTTGGGATTAAAAAATGAGGAGAAGGATTTTAGGATTAAAAAATGAGAAAGCCCTCGGTGGAAACGCGAATAGAAATTTTTTCTTTCAACAAAGAAACATTTCCACTTATTGCAGGAGGAAGATCATTCACGTTGACAGAGAGATGTCATAGTTAGGGGTCAACTAAAAGTCCAACCTACCCTTAGACGCCATCAACCGATCTTCTATGCCATCGTCTAGCAGGGGCGGACGAATTTTTTTTAAGGGGGCTCACCATTCCAAATGAAGGGGGGGGGGAGATCAGCAACTCTCTCGGTTGAGGCCAAGATCCAAGAAAGAGAAGGAGCGGCAGGAGGGTAAAAAAAAGAAACCGAAGGCAACATATAACTGTGCCCTTTTGGAGGAGTGTCCCGGTCACGACTACTTGCACGTATGCAGCTGGAGTAACACGTAATATCTTCGCTTCTGGCCTATTCGTATCACATACGTAAGTTGCAGTTCTATGTGCTTCATTTCGACTTACATTATTTGAAGATATTCCTTGCCGAGTTTCATGAATTTACCAGACTAACACTTAGAAGAATCATCAGAAACCAACCGACGGAGCAGTTCTATGAGTTGCCTTATATATATATGCTCTTTTGAACTATTTGCTTGGCACATGGTATGGCACACTACTAATATCGAGCAAAAACCACGCTGGCCATGACAATGAACTACACGGGTGCATTATTTCGGTTGATATACATAATTCTCTATGTGATATATGCGGATAAATACAAAAGGGTTGCTGACCCCTTCATATATGAATTTATTCGTAATGAAGATACTTTGGCAGCAGGTTTTAGCAGTCATAACTTTTGATTTAAACTGTCCTTAGTCTTATATTTGAATGCTTTTAAGCAGGTGGTGATGTTGGGCTTAGCTCCTGGAGGTTCTTGTTATTTTTTCCATTTAGTAATTGGGAGTTTACAAATACTGGACGATGGTCTGCAGAGGGATGTTGCCGAGATTGTGAATGGCGTCTCTTATTTTTATGCTTGCTCCCTCATTGCTTATTATTAATTTGGTGATTTGGACGAAGAGCGTTGAATTTATGCCGTTTATCTCTCTCCTTCCATATTCCGCATGAGCACATATATTTTTTTTTTATATTGACTTTTCAACAATGACATCTTCATTTATGTCCTGAATGGTATTCGAACAATTTTGGGGATCGCCCAATTGATGTTGTATTGTCACTATAATCACACTGACAGTGAAAGCTCATGAGAACCATTAATAGAATCATATGCATACACCAAATAGTGGTTGGTGAAGGTTCTAGGGACCCAATATTTGTATTTACGGTTGTTGATGGACAGGTCATAACCATAATTAAGGTATAGCTTGAAAAAGACCATTCACAGGGGATTTATAAAATTCTGCGAGACCATTCACAATGGATATTACAGCTGGACTGATTGCTCTGATGGAATCAAGAATTCCCATCGATAGCAACCTTTACATATAAAGCTAAGCGCCATTTGTTATTATTATTATTTTTAGTCTAAATGCAAATAAAACCAAACTTTCCTCCTTGCCTCTATTTTTCTCATATTTTATGGCAGGTAATAACGGCCTCATATCCACGGTGAATTCCATGGAGGTGCAAAACTGGCCCAGACAAGCTCCTAAGTGTCCACCAATCTCTCAGTTGATTTGGGATAAAAAGTCCCTCTTAATTCAAAAGAAACTCTCTATGTTGAGAACAGAGAGAGCGAAAACCAATTCTAGAAATCCCTCCCAAAAAAATGGGAGATAAGTACTCTTTCCACTCTTCTAATTTTAGGTGCAGATTAGCACATATTTTGTATACTGACATTTCACTCTATTTTATGTCAGGAAGCCGTAGTTTTATATCAATGGTCAACCCTATGGAAGCACAAAATCGGCTTGGAGGAGTCCTCAAGCGCGCACAAATTTCAAATTGTTGAATCAATTCGTTGTATTTTATTTTAAAGAATTCATACCCCAGAATGGAGAGGACAAAGTCCATCCGCAATTTAAATACCTGCACCATAAATCCCAAAGGGAAGAGCCAAGCCAATGCTTAGCCTCCCATTGGAGGTTTTTACTTACAGTAGTTAAATATCTGCAACTTAAATACCTGTACCTTAAATCCCAAAGGGAAGAGCCAAGCCAATGCTTAGCCTCCCATTGGAGGTTTTTACTTACAGTAGTTAAATACCTGCAACTTAAATACCTATACCTTAAATCCCAAAGGGAAGAGCCAAGCCAATGCTTAGCCTCCCATTGGAGGTTTTTACTTACAGTAGTTAAATACTTGCAACTTAAATACATGTACCTTAAATCCCAAAGGGAAGAGCCAAGCCAATGCTTAGCCTCCCATTGGAGGTTTTTACTTACAGTAGTTAAATACCTGCAACTTAAATACATGTACCTTAAATCCCAAAGGGAAGAGCCAAGCCAATGCTTAGCCTCCCATTGGAGGTTTTTACTTACAATAGTTTAAATACTTGCAACTTAAATACCTGTACCTTAAATCCCAAAGGGAAGAGCCAAGCCAATGCTAGGCCTCCCATTGGAGGTGTTTATTCACTGTCATGTACTTCCTATAATTTAATTTTTGAATCATCAGACCCAAAAGATAAGTAGGTTGTAATACTGCACAGAAGTCGTTAACACACTCCTTCTTTCGGCTTCAGGGAATCTTTAACACTTAAAAAAATATAACAAATAAAAATATATACCATCCATGCATCCTATTTAAAAAGTGAAAACACAAAAGAGAATACCCTACTAGAGCTTTAGGAATAAACCAAGCCTGAATTGCCGGGTTAGGATATCCATGAAATTAAGGTACCGAAAGGGCATTAGTTTTAATTAACTAGTGTAACCAAGTCCCCGAGCTCCTAATCTCCAGTTCGCAGGAATAAATTAGTTCTCCCGCTAATTTATTTAGGTTTCTAATCGACCTACCAAGAACGATTAGTGGCGACTCCAAATTTCAAAATCATTTAAACAAAAACCAAAGTTGCGATTCGGTAGGGCTTGGGAGGGTCCGCATTAGGTTAGTCAAATCTAATTAACCTAATAATCCGTTAACCCCTAGAATTAATAAAAATATTTTTAGAGGGTCGCGACATCCATCCTCTTGGCAATCTCTCGATCATCTTCGTGCAACCGGTTCCACCATCTTCTCAGCTGGTCGTCGGTCAGAACAATGACTCGACCGTCCCCCATAGATGTATAGCACAAGACTCTATGATACACCTAAATAGTCATGGACCGACTTAGAGAGTAAGTAAATACCAGAGAAAGGTTTAAGAGAGTACCGCCTTTAAAACTCAAGTTAATGCCAACCACAAAGACATGCACATGAAATGTGAATTCAATTTTAGTTCTTTTAGCAAAGTGAAGTGACGGACAGAACGATATGTCGCAGCCTCGCGCACATTCATCATGACTAGTAGCTGCCTCGCATACATAGTCATGACTAGTCGGGTCCAATCACTCCGGCTTGGTTCGGTCGACAAGGGTAATGCTCATGCATCGCAGCCTCGCGTGCAAGAGGACGACCCTTGAGCCATTTTTTGAAAAAGTTTCGGGATCTAAATGGGATAACCTTTAGCGAAGCCTTATCACCAAGGTTAAAGAACCATTTGGATACCATATCCTAAAACTACTGGTGTGACTCGGGTTCAGTCACGTGGTATAATGCAATTATACTAAGGCACACATAACATTTCAAAGCAAACACCGTTTCAATAATGTGCGAAATTAAACAAATAATTCCAACATCAATCTGCAAAACAAAGGGGTTAGTCAAACACTCCACCCCTTATAATTCCCATTCTGTAAAACCATTTAAAACCTTAAGATTAGAATCCAACCAATGCCAAATTAAATGAATTTTCATGAAATTTTACAGGCCTAAGTCCACTAGGTTCTTAAATTTTTTCAAGAATTAAGAACAGAATCCCCAGCGGAGTCGCCAAACTGTCGCGACCTAAAAAATCAGGTTTCTCCAATTCCAGGTTAATGGATTATCAGATTAATTATTAATTAACCTAACTCGGACTCTCCCAAGTCCATACCAAATCGCAACTTATGATTCAACATTAAATAAGCAAAGATTTTCATCAGGAGTCGCCACTAATCATTTACGGTAGGTTTATTAGAAACCTAAAAAAAATAACGGGAGAACTATTTTATTTCTACGAACCAGAGATTCAGTGTTCGGGGACTTGGTTACACTAATTTTTCAATTAATGCCCTTTCGGTACCAATTTCATGGAAAATATTCAATTTGGCAAATGCAATGAATTCTCACTTGAAGTTCAAATGTGCAATTTTTTTTGTTTTCTTTTTTATGACAAGGTAAGGAACTAAATTATATGCAATGCATGCGGTTTAATCTAAATATTTACAAGATAAATTACGCGTGCAATTATCTACATGATATGAAAATGTGCAACAAAAGCAAACCCTTTTTTTTAGATTTTTTAAAGAAAATATTACAACGTGCAATAAAAATCTCAAAATTGGATACGCAATTTATTCCAAAGAAATGCATTATGTCCAACAAGGTATAATCGAAATTCAAATCAATCCATTTAGGTAACACAATTTTGAATATTCTAAATGATTAAAATCGTTACCTAATTTGGCGAATTTGATTATCGAACTCGGACCTCGGATTACCTCGTGGATCAAGATTGCGAATCGCGGCTCGAACGATGGGATGGACTCACGGATTGTATTGATCGATGAAGGAAATGACGTTGGTGACTCCGAGTTTCGAACTCTCGCCCTCTTCAATTCTCTCTTCTAAGAATTCTCTCCCTTTTTCTTCATTTTTTTTCTCTCTAAATTTTTTTTCTCTCCCAAAATCTCTCCTCAAGTTTTCTTCAATCTCCCAAGTTTTCCCAATTTTTCTCTAATCTCCCCAAAAGTCCCTCCTCAAGGCTCTCATTTTTCCTCCTTTTATAACCTACTCCCCCATCTTCCTTTCTCTATCTTCATCTCCCATTCTAATTTTTCCACTAACTTCATCTTCCCTTATAATTTCACCATCTTCCTTTCTTTATCTCCATCTTCTCTTCTAATTCCACAATCCTCCATTCTTTATCTTCATCTTCCCTTCTAATTCACCATCTTCCATTCTAATCTTTCAATCTCCCATTCTAGTTCTTCATCTTCCCTTCTAAATCCACCATCTTCCATTCTCCATCTTCCCTTCTATATCTCCCCTTCTCCATCTTCATTTCTAATTTCTCCACTAACTCTTCTTTGCAAAATAATCTCTAAAATTTTATGTATTTACAATTCAGTCCCTGAAGTTTTATGTATTTGCAATTCAATCCCTATGGAAAAATTTCTTTTAAGTCCAAATCTTCATAAGGCTTTCGGCATACCTCCCTCAAGCTCAATCCAATCGTCTGTCAATTTAAGCTCAAATCCTCCGTCATTAGCCATAATAAAATGCATGACCGACAAAAAATTAAATATGCAATGCATGAAAAAATTAATTTTTGGTGAGAACTAATACCAATTCTCAATTTTTATGAAATATATAAAGTAAAATAAAAATAAAAATAAAAATAAAATAAAAAAACTTAAAATTTAGGTGTCAACAATGGGCCCCTTGAATATTTTTTATTAATTATTTACATACTAATTAAATTAATTACATACATCTTAATAATTTTTTTTATTAATTATTAATAATTCGGTTATAAAAATAAGCTTCAAAAGAAAATTTATATTTACAAATTTATATAAATAAAAATGTTATAAACATAAAATAACTAAGAACACGTAAAACAAATATGAAATTAAAAAGGCTTAACTTGGGCGCTCGAACGATCCAAAGGACGCACGAGTCACGGCACGAGCCAACCCTCCGCAACCGACCCGTGACACTAGTGTCACGGGCCGACACATCTCGGTCGCGGAATTAACCCGTGCGGCGTCTAGCAAGTCAAGCTAGACCAGCCGTTCCCCATATAGTTGTTCCGTAGAACACTTAGGCGAATAACTTTCTCGTATTGGATCATACCACGCCCAGCTTAGCTCGGGCATTCGTTATATCGAGTAAGACGCGTAGGACACTTTAGGCACCACAACTGGTTTCGGCCTGCCATGGCCATCATCAGGAGAGCGGCATCAGCTCCCGACCAGTTTGTACACGGGAGGCCAACCCCGCCTTCAGAGTTCCTGAGGATATATCTACTTAACCTAGAACCCCTAGTACAAACCCGCCTGACGCCACTCACACAACCCAATTGCCTCTTCTCCTCCTACAACACTCACTCACCATAATGACCCCACAAGCTTCACCCTCAATAGGACTTGAGTGCGGGAGAACTTGCCCACCTGGGCCACGGAACTCCCGGTCCGTGTCACTAGCATACACCTTTTCAAGAAGTGACATCGCCGTCACGCCAGCTAATCATTTATTGAATTCGGAAATCAAAAGACAAAACGCAGACAGACTCGTGGCAACCAACCAAGACCAAAAGACCTTTCACAACAACCAAAAAACACTTCAACACTTTTATCAGCGAGCATCTCCAGATGGACTCGATTACCCATTTATTGAATTCGGAAATCAAAAGACAAAACGCAAACAGACTCGTCACAACCGACCAAAACTACAAGACCCTTCACAACAACTAAAAAACACTTCAACACCTCCTTAGTGAGCATCTACAGATGGAGGGGTTGGAGCTGGTGTGACGGCAGGCGGTGGCGGTGTCGCCGCAGCTGGTGCCACGTCGGGCTGGACCATAGGCGACAGTGAAGTAAGGCGAGGTGGGGGTGCAGCTGGTCCCGCCGAGGACGACGATGACGTCACAACCCTTGTATGCGTTCATAAAAATTCACAACCCTTGTATGCGTTCACAAGAGTCTAACGAGAGAGGAAAATTCATAAGCTTAACGAGAATACAACAGTGTAGAAGGCAGCTCTTCCCACAAAACGAATACAGCCATCGAAAGTAATGTCACTGAGAATCCGAGCAAAGAGAAGAAGTTCAATTTCATGAGATGAAAACTCCAGACATACTATTCAACTGCAAAAGTGCAATGGAGGCACCACATGATCACAGCCATCTCCTAGTCTTTCGATGCAGCCTGGTTGATTACACAGCACCGCAATCTAAAACCTCACCGATATTAGGCTCATGCACCAATCCAGACAAAATAAATGTAATTGGAAGTTTAAGAGCACGAAATAAAGCATGCATCAGGCAGGTTCATCCATTTTAGCTATACAACGAAATCCCATGGTTGGCGAACCGAGTTCTCTCTCGGCCAACATTCTATACCTAATAAGCATTTCCACCCGGTACAGTCGACGGGTCCCTGGTAGGAGTGTTGTTCTGGCTCTGATAGTTTGGCATAGTCCCAGCATCCCTTTCAGGCGTGGTATTGGACCATCCGTGATTCTGTGAATAACCTTCCATCTTTGGAGCAGCCCCCATGTCTTGCAGCAGCATTCCACCAGTATTGCCATGAGGCATCCCTCCTATATTGCTCTGAGGCGGCATCTCACCCATGTTGTGTCGCGGCGGTCCACCAATATTGTTTTGGAGTGGCATTCTGCCCATGTTTTGGTGCTGCATCCTTACCATGTTGTGTTGGGGCGGCATCCCACCCATGTTGTTTTGGGGCGGCATCCCGCCGAAGTTGTTTGGGGGCATTCCACCTTGGTTACGTGGAGGCATCCCACTGTAGTTGTGCGGGGGCATTCCACCTTGGTTGTGCGGAGGCATATCCCCAAAGTTGCTCGGTGGGGGCATTCCACCTTGGTTGTGACGAGGCACTCCGCCGAAGTTGCCTGGTGGGGGCATTCCACCGCCCATATTTGGTGGGGGCATGTTGCCTTGAGGTGGAGGGTTTTGCATCCCTTGGTTATGCAAAGGTGGCATGTCCCTTGCTTGGAAATCTCTGTTCTGCATATTTTCTCTCCTCCTTTCAAAGTTTCTCGGTCTGTCGAAATTACGGGGTCGATCCTTATTCCTATTCCTCTCTTTAGCCCGAGCATTATTTCTCACCCATTCTTCATGATACTTGGGGTCATAAGGAACTGCCTGCCCATTAATAAAAGGTTCCCCTGACAAACAGGGGGAAAAAATGTTATAAAATGGACAAGAGGTATCGCATGAAAAAGAGGCAAGAATTTCACAATGCGATATACCAAATTCACTTGACTGATTTGAGACTGTTTACGCTCTCTAACGGACAAGTCCGAAAAAGCAAAAGAGATTAAAGCTAGGTTTTGATTGAAGCTGCCGTAACCAAAGTACTAAGATGGAAGGAATACCTGTCGCAAGATTGATTAGGCCTCAAACTGCTACATAAACTCATGAGTTCATACATACAGTAACCATGAAGGCAAAACATAAGACATTTTTGTACATCCCTAAGCCAAATTTGGCTACATTTGCAGTTGAAACGAATATTTCTCTTTCAAAACATGTTTCCATTGGAAGCAAACTAATTTGCTAAACGGTTAATGATTAACAATTCATCTCTTAATAACTATAATAAATTACTACTTAATGTCACATAGCAGGTGTATAATCTATAGAAAGTCAAGCAATTGCAGCCAAGAACAAAAGCTGAAGCAGCGCTATTGCCTCATGATGAGGTCAACATAGCAGTGAAATCAAAACTCTAGCAGCAATTTTTATAAATGAGAGTATATAAGCTTCAGGAAACAATTCATTATGGAATTAGAAGATCAAGCTTCCATACCCCCATAATCCTTATTCCTGACATCCAGATATGAATCAGGAAGAACCCATCGAACTCTAGGTAGATCTGTGTAATAGAACATAACTCATTAGCACCAATTTCACAAAAAAAAAAAAAAAAGAAGGCAAAAGATAACCAATTAAGAAGATTTACCCTTGAGTTTGTAAGAAAGCTCTTCAGATACAAGGGCTCCAAATGCAAAGTAGTGCCTTGTCGAAACTGAGTAGATCTTCATTCTGGCTTCTTCTTCACTGTAATAGCAAGTGTAACAAATGGTGGTCAGACAAAATTAAAAGAAACAGCAATAAATCAAGATGATCAATGACTACAGCCAAAAGGATTATCACTTCAAGAGCCATTCGCACAAAAAATAACAGGCAATAGAAACTTTCACTTCAGTACCCACCAAAGACCTATCATAATATATCCTCATAGTTACTATCATAGTAATTATGATCTTTTCAGGAAGACCAATTTCAACATGAATTTTTCACTTCACATGAAAGGGAAATTTACCACATCTGGCAATGAAAGACAAAAGTAACAAATCCATCATTCCCACTTGTCAAAATCAATTCCAAATCACAACACAGTATCAGCAACAAAGAATCATCTTTGAGCTCAAACACCTGATAGAGAAAGCATAATAATAATAATCACTGCAAAACAAAGACTAACAATCTGATTGAATATTTAGTTAAACCAGCTTTGCTTTGAGCTAAGAGAGTAACAACTTATCAATGGAAAGATTTGTGCCATCGTATTTATACACCTTGTTTGTGAGAGACGGAAGCAAAGAACTGAAGAATTCATTCAAGGTAATTCTAACATATCATGAAGAAGCTGAAAAATGACCGATAGGCTAAATAGAGTACAAGAAGAGAAGGTGTTCTAAATAATATCAAGTCGATAAACCAAGCACCAATCTCAACCTACCCTGTAGAAGTTGAAAAATGACCAATAAACAATGGCGAAACAGAGTACAGGCAGAGAAGGTCTTCTAAATAATATAAAGATAATAAACCAAGCACCAGTCTCAACCTACCCTGTTCATTTCATCATTCCCTCCACCCAAGTTAACCACCATGCATTGACCCAAAAGAAAATTAGAAGGCCCCTAACATTGTGCACGCATATTACCTGGACCATTTTTGGTCCTAAAACACCTAAAAATTTCTCCCCATGATACCCGTCCAACTTTCACAAATCAACCACGGCATCTAGTGAAAAATCAGCCAAATACCATCTATCCTGCAAACATTTCCTCCTTGTCTTCCGAAATGATCAACACAACTTTGATGAGCCCCCACCAGTGATGAAAATCTTTTGTTCTCGAACAAAATAAGTTCATCCAAAGTGACACCAAAGGCACAAGAGCATTTTAAAGACCACGATGCATAAAATGTCCAAGCACTTTCCATCACCTTTATCATTCTCCTTCAATTAGGAGATGATCTTTGCATAACAAATACTCAGGTCAGAAAATGGTATTGATCCATCCTAATGCTTATTTAACCACCGTGCATCAAACCCAAAAGAAAATTAGAAGGACCGTAACATTGTGCACGCATATTACTTGGATTATTTTTTGTCCAAAAACACCTAAAAATTTCTCCCCATGATGCCCATCCAACTTTCACAAATCAACCACTACATCTGGTGAAAAATCACCCACACACCATCTTAAGACCACGATGCATAAAATGTCTAAGCAGCTTCTATCACCTTTATCACTCTACTTCAATTAGGAGATAATCATTGCATAACAAATACTCAGGTCAGGCGATGGTATTAGTGCGTGCATCCTAAAGCTTATTTTACTCTCCCCAGCTTCCTAAAGATCAATTTAGCACCTTTGAAATACCATGTGAAGAAGCAGATGCCAGTAAATCAAGCTCAAGAGATAGAGAGCACAACTTCAGCTTAGTCCCTGGGTGCATTAAATATTGCACCAGCAAAACTAAAGACTCGACAATGAGGACAACAAGCTTGTACCCAGAGAATGTTACACTTGCAGCAACAGTGCACAAGACTAAACCATTATGACAGGCTAAACTAGCAACCAGAAGCATCATACATAACGTAAAAATGACATCATGAAACAATTGAGGAACAGATTTTGGCTTCTAGGCGAAATTGTAGTTTGGAACCACACTGTATACAAGTTTGACATCCCAAACACAATCTACAACTCACTTTAGGACAAGCAGGGGAGAAAGAGAGAACAACAGGATTGCCCAAACCAAAATCAAAGCCTAGAGAATATAGCCTTCAGCCATAATTACAGGCAGCTACACGCAACACAGAAACAAGTTTCTTTGAAACAAAAACCATGCATAGCAGACTAGCAGCATAACATCACAGACTTGCAGAATGAAGTCCAAAAGCAACAACATTTTGTAAAAAAGTGTTGAACAATAAATGTATCACGGTTCCCAACCAAAAGAAAGGCGCTAATCAAGTGATCATCATGATGCCTGAAAAAGGCTTGCAGAAGCAAATGTCTGCTACCCATTGTAATTTGTATAGCTTCCATTATCCAAGGGTCAACAAAATCAGCAGGACCAAAGTGAAGAGGTTAAGCACGGTTTTCAGGGATACAGAATGTCAAGTTGAGTACAGAACAAAAAAATAACTAGTTTACATTCCAAATACTGTGTTCTAGAAACCACTATCTGAACCCTTCCAAAACCCAAAACTCCAAAAACTGAATTGTATATATGCAAAAGCACGGAAGAGACGAGGCCAGAAAAGCAAACGAGAAAAAACCAGCCGTCCCCTACCCATAGAAAGCCAGGATTCTCTAATATAGGAGATAAGGCCAGAAAAGCAAACGAGAAAAAACCAGCCATCCCCTACCCATAAAAAGCCAGGATTCTCCAATATAGTTAAGTCAAATGGGAAAAAAGAACTTTTGGGATTCTTTCTTACCCCTTTTAACTTGAATCATCGCATGAAAAGACATTATCAAAGTAACCAACCCGAAGAACATCCATGCAACCATCACCAATAAAAAGCAATTCCAAAATCGCTAAACATCAACACTTCTGCTAGTAAACAACCCAAAAAGTGCCCGGATATTAAAGAAGCTTCCAAATTATCAACTCTAATCTGAAGATGCTTTAGCGAACGGTAGTCAGATCGACATTAAACGAGAGAAACATTGTTTGCATTCAGTCAATCACCAGAATGATTATAGCATCCCCGCCAACAAACAAACAACTAAGACCCCAAGCTCAAACACTGACCTTCCAACAACCTGTGCAAGCGTCTTAATGTAACTATCGATGATCTCATCCCTAGTAGGATCACCCTCCGGCTTCTCCAGCACGACGAGCCAGTGCTCGAAGTCGCAACCGTCCAGAAGTATCGTCTCCTTCGGGGGGCGGTTCGACCAGTTGGGGTTCGGATCTTTGAGCGACGAAGAGGTCGACCTCGTCGCGAAGGAGCGGGCGGGCGGAGCCGCGGCGACGCGGAGGCGGAACTCGGCAGAGGCCGCGGAGAGAGGGCGGAGGAGGGCGGAGAGGCAGAGAGGGGAGCGAGGCGCGGAGGCGGGCGCGGAGGAGGAGGAGAGGGAGCGAGAGAGGAGGGAGGCCAGGGCTTGCCGAGGCTTGGAGAGGAGGAGCGAGCGGGTGAAGAGCTGGGTCGCCATGGTTAGGGTTTTGGATGCGCTCTAAAACCCTGAGCGGTAGTGACGAGATAGAGAAATGATAATCGCAGGGTCTCTCTGAGGATTTTTTGTCGAGGAATCCGTGAAATGCCCCCGGAATTTATCATCTGTTTACGTAAACGCCCCAGGGCTATCATCGAAATTACCGTCCCAGGGTCCCAAAATCAACAATTGGGCCGGTAAAATTTGGCCCACTATTCTAGCCATGATGTGAAAGACAATTTTATTTTATTTTTTAAACCAAAACAAATGGATCAACACAAGCATTATATTGATCTTTTTGTTAATAAAAAATATCGATCAGATACGAAAGCAAGAAAGGTTGTTTTCAGTAGAACAAATTTGACAAGATTAGAGGAGAGTCGTGTCTTGTCGCGACATAAATTTATTAAGAAGAACCTAAATTCCATAGAACACGAACAAAATTAACTCAAAATTGCTGTTGAGAGTCTTTCCATGTGCCATGGATGAAAAAACAGAGGAAACAAAGGGAGCAATTCTTCAGAATGGGGATCCAGGTAGCCTACTTAATGTTAAACAACAAGCTAAAATGCTTAGTCAAGACAAATTCTGATTTGTCACTCTTAAGTGTTGCGGTTCAGAGATTTTTATGTTCAAAGGACCATTAACCATATAGGAAGAACGGATGACTCTCTCTTGAGTTATCTAAAAAAAAATTTTAAGCTATAAAATATTGTAAAATATTCACTAATTTAGAGAGTAATTGATAGATAAGGAGTTGCTGTGTGATCGGTGGATGGGGAAGTGCAATCTCTACCATTAGATCAATGAGAGATCTGCGGTTGTACCCAACATCATTTTTGTAATACAAGTTCAGATCTTCTCTCTACAATCCACGAGCGCGGGCGAGCGCGAGTAATGCTAACTCTTGGCAAGATATTTTGAAGGCTGCGCAGGCAAGAAAACGCTAGATCGATAAGCCAGTGACATAAGCATGCTTGCTCTAATACTTTGCTCATTCATTCTTGACAGTGGAAAAATCTTGGATGGTAGTCTTCATTCGACTCGGCTGACATATTTGTTATTTTGAGATACAGACAAAAAAAATCAAATGAAATTTGACTGATTTAAAAGGATTTACAGTGCCGGAGCTTTCTCGCATCAGCAAGACGAAAATGCCGTCCCTTTGGAGTTTGCCATTCCAACTCCGGCAAATATTCTACAGGGAGTCTTCACAATTTTGGGATGTCGTCGTGTTCTCGTGACCGTCGTCAATTACTCCGGTCGTATATCGAATTGAAGGTCATTGTAGCATATGAAGTGGTTATGCCTTCGGAAGAGGAAGATGAGTTATATGGCTTTCCAGTGCCTGCTGAGTCCGACGCGTCACCTACCTTCGGCTTGTCCGTGGTTGTTGTCTGGCCAAGGTCAACTTTAATGCCCATGAACTCGGAAAGTAACCCTGGTCTTGAAATCTTCTCCGCATTAACATCTATCTCCCCAGTTAGCATTTTGACCACCGTCGACATGGACGGCCGTAGCTTGGGCATGTCCTGTGTGCAGAGAAGACCCACCTTCATGTATCTACAGACCTCTTCAACATCACAGTCACCGTCCAGTTGCGCGTCCGCCAACTCAACTAACTCTCCCCTCTCATGAAGTTTCCACGCCTGAAACGGTAGCCGGAAACATGTAATTGATCAGATCGTCTCAATTGCATTTTATCCTCCACGGATTATTGCATTGAAGAGGAAAAAGAGAGTATACTTTATGCTACAACAGTTGCTTAAAATGCACATGTGCTATTTGCCACGCAATGGTGTAGTGAGGAAGGAACTATTGAATCCACTCCCTAGGCATGACATCTATCTAATTTTGCTAGCTCTCGAGGAATAATATCTCAAATTGGATCTGATGAAGCAATCAGGAAAGCTTGAATAACAGCCAAAGTTTGTAGCAATCCCTTTTGTTGAATATCATGTGGAAAGAAAGAACAAAAATGAAGCAACACTTACAAATTAAGTGTGCAGCAAACTCCAATTTTATTATCTACTTCCCATTTTGAAGCTGCACAATTGACACAGGCACCATCTGAGCTGCTATGTACTGGATCGGCAACTTTAAATCTAAGGTTAACTTGGGAGACATTTAATTTCGGTGAGGGTGCAGTGACTTTGCAGTTCAACATGGACCTACGATAAGCGTATGCTTCATTGCGGCAAGCAAAGAAGCTTATGTTTTTAACCCTAAAAACGAAAGGAACAATAAGGAAAAAAGAAAAAACACATACCTTTTCAAGAAGATAACGCTCTTCTGCTGGTAACTTTCTGTTTGTGTTGCATCTCCCACTAAGAATTTCCATTACTAGAACCCCAAAACTATAGACATCTGCTTTTCTGTTCAAGTGACCTCGTATGGCATACTCGGGTGCCAGATAACCTCTGCATGAATCATGCGAGAACACTTATAAGCTCCCCATTATAGATGTTTACAAACAAAGGACAAAGGCAGATACTGTATCGGAAAACATGAATATCATGAAAATTTACAAAGAATGGAAATGTTTCAGAACCTGGTCTGGACCAAACGGGCTTAACCAGGTGACTATTTCTCGTCTGGTCCAGTTGGACACGAAAATACTGGACTGAGCATATGTGGTTGTGAAATCAGTAAAGTTTCGGAAAACATTGGTCTGCCTGGATTAATTTCAATTACCAGCTCCATAAATCTTACAGCTCAGTGAGATGCCTAAAACAATGTTATGCCTGACTCATGAGGGCGTGAACAGCGACAACATAATACTGTTATATCAAGTTATCGTAGCAGAATGGGGACAGTGCTTCTGCACAAAGGAAAGGATGTAATTTCAAGTGTTCTGGGCAAGTCCAAGAAGGAGGCTATAGCCAGAAAAAGGAAAGGAGAACTTTCAAAGGCAGAGAACTAGCTCCCCACTTTTAATAGGAAAAATCATCTCAGAACAAGCAACAAGCAAGTTTTACTTCCCTTCCCATAGGAAAACAAAAGCAAATGAAGTGTAGTTTTCCATCATCACATGCACTATGTGTTCACTGCCAGTCAAGCTAGTAGAAAGAGTTCAATATCAGTTTGTGGGAAAAGATCTACGTGACTAACAAGGAGAGGGGAAGATTGTGGACTTACGCTGTTCCTGCGACACGTGTACTAATATGAGTTAGGTTTGGAGGGAAAAGCTTGGCGAGACCAAAATCAGAAATCTTGGGCTTCAGGTCTCTATCAAGGAGGATGTTACTTGCTTTAATATCTCTGTGGACAATATGGGGTCGAACCTCCTCGTGAAGGTACGCAAGCCCTTTCGCAATGCCAACACAAATTTCACGTCTTGCGTGCCAATTGAATTGGATGCTATTGTGGCCTCCACCTAAATGTGTAGAATGACTGATCATTTACTTGTAGACTCAGAGAAACATTTTTAAGAATCCAAGTCAACTCACCTAAAAGTGTTTGCGCAAGGCTGTTATTCTCGAGATACCCATATACCAAAATTCTGTGCTTCCCTTCCACACAACAGCCATATAACTTGACCAGATTGTCGTGTTCTATGTCTGCGATTACTTTTATCTCATTCAAGAACTCCCTCACTCCTTGTCGTGACTCAGAGGACAATACCTTTATAGCAACCAAGGTTCCGTCTTTAAGAGTTCCCTGTGTGTTTAAAGAAAATTACAGCAAGGAATCAGCATCTCAGCTCTCAATGTCGGGAATGAGCGACAGACAAATACTCCACCAAAAGATCGAATTCAAATCAGCAATCACCTTGTAAACAGATCCAAAACCCCCCTCTCCAACTTTATTGTCTGGACTAAAGCGTTCAGTTGCCACACACATCTCTTTGTATGTGTAAATTGTAATGTTTTGGATGGATGAAACATCTGGACATTCATAAAAAAAGGAAATCGAATTGGAGAGATCAGACATGCAAAGAATACCCGGGAACCAAATAAGCTGAAATGCTGAGTCCATCATTCTACATATGCCGACAAACCAGCAAATTCAGAACAAGCAGAGTTGTCAATACCACATAGAAAAATTGTTGAATAAATGTTCGATCGGTGAAACAAATCTCAGTATCCAAAGGACAGAGCACCCATTGATAACATCACATTATTTTTCACTTGCATTCTCTAAAATATTAAAGGTTTCTACACTGACTCAACCGAAAGAGAAGAGCTTTTGAGGTACTGATGTACCCATTGTCAACTTCATGCTGCAAACAGAGAGTCAAGCATGGAGTCATTACCTTCATCGAGTTCAACAGTACTTCGATCCGGTCTTCTAGCTGGGGAAGTACTCCTCCTTTTGAAAAATGAAGAAAAGCACTTCATAACCATATATCTTTAGCTGCACCGAACTTCGCCCCAGGTGAAATTAGCCACTACGATAGAGATGGAAGAAAAATCATTTCCCAGAGAGAGATAAGCATGTTTATACCTGAAGAATAATGAAGAAATGCCCACCATTATAATAATAATCACCACTGAACTTTATCTACATACAGGTTTTACTTACATGATTTGTTTCCTTCCTTCACTCGCCCGACTAGAATAGATAGAGAACTAAAAGCAAGAAATCTTATTTTGTGGGAATAATTTCAATCCGCCATTTTTTTCTTATAGAAAGTCAATGCCCCACTAATTCTTTGTGGACTATATGGACATTCTGGATATTGAATAGTAAATTGCACCATGGGTGAGGACTCTAAATATTAAACCAACACTTTTTTAACTCAAAATGCCAAATGCATTGCAACTTTATCAGTGTCCTCGTTTTCGAAATAGGGAAGAATACAAGGCGTCTCAGCAGCAAACTGGCACTTCAACATTGAATTGAATTCACAATGATCAAATTTTCAGATCCTTCCAGCAGCTTTTACCGAAATTTAAACTTTACTCCTTCAATTTCGAATACAAATAAAACATGGAAAAGACTAGACGACCAAGAAAGTGGCATGTATTTCAGCCCCAAAAGAAGCAAACAAAAAAGAAAGTTCCTCGTACGTAATCCAGCAAAATCATGCAGCTAAAAGTAATCCGAACAAATGCGTTGTATCTCATTTTTTGTGTCATTCACTCAATTACTTGAAGTCCTTATCGTTAAAATGCTTCAAAGCGGATACTTGGAAATGTTCTCAGCTCCATACTTTCATAGCCACCGTACAAATCGCAGAGTTGGCATCCATCCTAGCTTTTCAGTTTCTAATCATCACTCGTCCCAACTCCGGATGAATCAAATTGGATCACTTGACACCCAGCCACGACACAAACGAGCGAACAAATCGAAACTGCTTCTTTCCAACAAAACAGGAACGCCGCCCAATCGAAAGACCTCGACTCGCTAACCAACCAACACCCACCGAGCAAAGACCGATTCCCCACTCCACGCTCGCGGATTACGCAAAAACCAGACAGAGAAGCGATAAGCAGCGAAGAAACTCACCTGGTTCTGCGTAGGAAGCAAGAAAAGAGAGCTCGTTTCGGAGGGAGAGGGAAATGACGAGATCTTGCTCCCAGTTAAAGAGACTCTTCTCGGCGTCGGATGGATCGTTGAAGTCGGGAAGAGGGGGAAGGAGAGGAAGAACAGGAAGGTGCAGCGACGCTGCGTGCAATCATTCAAAGTCGCCTATCTTCGGAGATGGTGGACTTCCCGAACTTGCTCCTTCTTATTGGTCAAACTTCCCGAATTGAAGAGTCAACCTTTTTGTCACTCCCGCAGCCAAGTGGGGGCACGCACTTTTGAACTTGACCGCCCTTCGGACTTGGTCTTTTCACTCCGGCCCCCGAACGGAAGAGAGAAATTTTTCCAAATTTTTGGATTTTTCGAATACGGAATACCTATCGATCTCCGAAGCGTTTTTCACGAGTCGAAAATAACACACGTTTAGATCGAGGAAAAACGATTCATCTTCTTGACAATAAGAAAATCACTTTCTCAAAATAATCAAATAAATAAAGAACAATATGCTTTCCTTATGAATTATTTTTTTATCATGAAACTTTCAACAAAATAGACAAGCACCGACTATAGGCTAAAAAAAAATGTTTAGCTGTGGGAGAGGAAAATCATGAGCAATTGGAGCGAGTGATATAAAGGTTCCGTATGCTCTTTTGGAGCACGAGTTATTTTAACAATATTTTCTCGATAAATGATCGCTTATCTTGTTTATGAATAAGCGAAAAAATATTTTCGCTATTTATAAAACATTTAGATATAAATTAAGTTTAATAATAAAAATATATTTCGCTTGGTAATTAATTTAAGCGACACGTAAGATCATTTTAACTGATATCATTCAATTTTTGCAAACGAACGAAGTCGAGAGGGGATGAAATTGAGAAACCAAATGGAGTTTTTTTTTTAATGCTTTTTTTTTTTGTGTGTGTGTGGCTGCGCGCACTTGTAGGGCATGAGATCATCGCTTTTATCTCTCGAAAAGAACTTTCGACGACAAAGCCGTTGGCCAGTAGGGACTTCTCTAATTGGCACGCGCGTTGACAAAGTCAAACGGGCCCGTGGCACGTGCGAGGGTGGAGCGAGGGAACCAAGGATCGAAGGCCACGCCGGGATTTTCGTTTATCCAAAAGGCGGACTCTTGGGATCTGCTTTCCAGCTCTCAATCTCAGTCCTAGATTTATTTTTTTAAAAAAAAATTTGATGTGCAAATGGAATTGGCTTAAGAAACGCAGTCAATCTTAAACTTTTTACGGTTTTATCGTTCCGATAAAACGATTCAATCCTAAACATTTTCATATTTTGCCGACTCAATCATATTGATCGGAACTTATTGACGTGTACGTCAGCCATCCTACGTGACATCTCCAAGGTTGATCTGCATAATTTTTAATAATATTTTTCAAATATTTATTTTTTATTCTTTTTTTTTTGCTTTCCTTTTATCATTTTATCGTTTTCTCCTTTTTTTTCCCTCCATCAACTTCAGGCGAGGGATACCCTTCAACTAGTGGATGAAAAAGAGGAAAAAAAATAAGAAATAAACAAATAAATAAATTATTATTAAAATATTATTTAAAAACAATTCACGTCAACGCCGACGTGTCACGTAAGACAACTGAAGTCCACATCAGCGATTATCGGCTAATGGGAACGAATCGACAAAAGATAAAAATATTTTAAACAGAATCAACAAACTTCAAAGGTTTGGACTTGAATTGATAAATGGACGGGAGCGGTTTAGGACTTTTTTTTTTTTATATAATCCCCCCCAAAAATCAAAAGATACATACTCATGATGGACAACAAAAACTTACCTTTTCATCTTCTTCTTCTTTTTCTTCTTTTATTGCTACGTTGATCTTTCAATTTGTTCGGCAATTTTTGCACCCTCGACGTTTTGAATTCCACGTGTTCTTTTCAAAGACACCGCCCGCCCGACCGACCGATTTCCTCGTGGGAGTGGTTTCTTTGAACGTGGGAGTTCCTCTTTCCTTTGTACTTTTGTCCGGAAATGACGAATCAGGAGATCACACTGCCAATCTCGTCCTTCATTAAAAAAAAAAAAAAGTCGTTGTTTGTCGCATAAGAAAGCCGCCAGACTCGGAAATTTCCTCGGAGGACCAATCTGATTAATCGGAAAAAATGTGGGGGGCACAAAGGGATTTTTTTTTTCCCAATAGTGCCCGTGATCACGATGAAGAGTTTGCTTATTTTTAAATTAGGCAGAGGGAATCGGCCGGAGCGTGGCCCCATGCCGCGCACGTAAAGGCAAGAATCGCTCGTCCTTTTCGGAGCACCACATTTCAATTTCAAACCCACGGTGCGATCCCGTCAATGCTCATGATTCCGAAACCCTGAACGGGCGACGGAGTCCTCCAACCCGGCGAAGAGACGGAAACTCAATTGCCGGTCCAAGGAGCAATTCAAAACGTCATGTACATATTGATTGCTCGGACATCGATGTACCCGAAGAAAGAGCCGAGTTCCAGGACTCCGCCACTCGGTCAATTTTGCTCCACTCAATCCCCTATTTCATGGCAACATATTTCAGTATGAACGCGGCTCGCGTCCCCCTATTTGGCGTCAATGTAATGACATCGGCTGAGTTGCCTAGGGCTAAGGTTACCTCCGAATGTCGCGACCGAGTCGTCCTCGGATCGCGTGGATCACGGCCGAACCGGAGAGGGAAGTCCAATTGACGCAAAACCAGTAGCACCCGGAAGAAGATCCACGAGCGACATCCGCGGGCGATTACGTTAATGGGAATTCCATGGATGTTCCAGGCCCTCTGCTTGTTATGATGTTCCAAACTGCATTTCGCTTGGAAGCCGCCTTAATACAAAAGCGACATGTCATTTGGTTTGCTGCCGACTCATGCCCAGTTAGGTCAAAATCTTACCTTTCCTGTTAATTGTGAAACTTGGAAAGGCCCAACACTCCAAGGGCGCCGATGCGTATGGCAACATTTTTGCTTTAGAAATCGACTTCTGATCGAAAGTTGATTTTTCTATTTCTGCTCAGAAGCGAAAGTTAATTTTTCCGTTTCTGCTTCGGAAGTTAATTTCTCCTCAGAAAGATTCGCTTGGTAATGATTAAAATTTTCTTATTTTTGAACATTATTAACATAAAATCTTATATGAAAAAACTATTGTTGGCTGCCGAAAAAATTCTACTTCATTTTTAAACTTTTTAAACTTCTTTTAAAAAAATAATTTTTATTATTAAAAATACTATTTACTTTTTAAAATACTAAATTATTTTTATTTTTTTTTCTTCTATGCCCGGTGGTGGTGGTGGTGGTGGTGGACGGTGAACAATGGCTAGCGGCGGTGAGTGAGGCGATGGTCAACGATTGGCGATAGTCAACGATGGGCGATTGGCGACGGTTAGCGATGAGGGGCAACGGTTGTGGGCGGCAGTGGGTAGTGACTAGCAGTGGGCTATTGGCGACATCCGGCCGTGGTTGGCAATGGCGATTGGCAGCGGCTGGCAATTGTTGACGATGAGGGGCGATCGATAGGTGGCGATTGCCGATGGAGGTCTACAGTTGGCATTGATCACGAGCAATAGCTGGAGGAGGTCGACACGGCCACTATTGGCAATGGCTAGTGGCTGGTGTGGTCGATAGTGGCAAGAGTTGGCAACGTGAGGTGGTAGCGAGCAGTGGTCAGTGGTGGGCGGCAAACGACGTCGGTTGCGGGCAAAAACGAGTGTGGTCGAAAAGAGGGTAAGGTAAGAAGTACTTCTTGAGTTGAGAATAATTTTTTTAAAGAAACTTCTCAAATTGAGGGAAAATTCACTCTGGAAGGAGAAATTTCTTTCAAAAGTAAATTTTTTTACTAAATGAATGTCTACTTCAAAAGTTAAATTACTAAAAAGATTTATGCTTCAAAAGCACTTCTAGAGAGAGAAGTGAGACGAGGGCTTGTTGAGGCTTGGAGAGGAAGAGGGAGCGGGTGAATAGCCGAATCGCCGAGGGAAAGAGAAAATGAATAGGCCTAGAAGAGATTCAGTTCTATGGCACGTATTCGAAAATGCCCGTGTTGTTGGGGGAAAATTGTAAATGTGACATGCATAGTCTATTTACACAAATGTTGTATAAGGAAAAATAAAAATAAAAAATCGTTTATTCACTAATGCAAATTGACACCCGTCGCAAAGGATCATTAGCACCGATCATCCTTTGTAGCCCTTTTTGTTAATCAAAATATTGATCCAACGTGTATATCGAACTTTATATTAGTGCATACACGACGAGATGAGATTGAAAGAGTGACTATTCTTATAAAAAAAATGAATTTAGGGATATGTTTTCTAGAATTCCTGAAGTTTATCATTAAAGTGTAAATGAGTCCTAAAATTACGCAATCACTGATTTCGATCCACCATTCAACAATCGACTAGCGTAATTTTGGCAAACCCACGCAATCAATACCTCCATTGCACCATGTACGAAAGCCCCTAGAACTGTCATGAAGATTTCAATGGATATTACCTTTCAACAATGTCGGCTAACGCAGAGACAGAGAGGTCAGTGACCTCTTCTCGTGTCCCCGATTTCTTTTTGCTCATTACTATGAGCCAAATCTCGTAATTCTTGAAACTTGTTTGGGGCCTTGTGGCGAAAGATCGTATGCACAATGCCAAAGGAAGAGTGGGTGGAGGCAGAGGCGGTGGCGGTGGCGGTGGCGGTGGCGGAGGAGGGAGGGGAAGGAGAGAGAAGAGCGACGTAGGGAGGCGAGAGACAAGGAGAAGAGCGAGAGAGGAGCGAGGCGAGGGCTTGCTGGGGTTTGGAGAGGAAGAGGGAGCGGATGAATAGCCAAAAGGCCGAGGGAGGGAGAAATGACACGGCTTAAAAAAAATTCTATTCTGTGGCATATATTCAAAAATGCCCCCGCGTTATTGGGGAAATTGTAAATGTGACACGTGTAATCTATTTAAACAAATGTCGTATAAGGAAAAATAAAAAATTGTTTATTCACTATAACAAATTGACACCGGTCACGAAAGATCGTTAGCACCGATCATCCTTTGCAGCCCCTTTTGTTAATCAATATATGGATTCGAGGTGAACATCGAATTTTATGTTAGTGGACATATGATGAGATGAGACGAGATTGAAAGAGTGATCATTCTTATCAAGAAATGAATACTAGACTTCATAAAACTTGTAATCGAATTACAAATGAGGCCTAAAGCAACGGAGCCGTGGATTTTGATCTGCCATTCAACAATCAACCGGTGTAATCTCAGAAAATCCATGCAATTGATACCTCCGTCACACAAGGTATGAAAGTCCCTAGAACTTTCACGAAGATTTCAACGGATATTACCTTCCGACGACGTCGGCTAATGTAGAGATAAATAGGTCGGTGACCTCTTCTCCTGTCTTCTATTTCTTTTCACTCGTTACTACGAGCCAAATCTCGCTATCCTTGAAACATATTTGGGGGCTTGTGGCGAAGGATTGTACGCGCAATGCCGGAGGAAGAGGGGGGGGCGGAGGCGGTGGCGAAGGAGAGAGGGGAGCAAGGCGAGGGCTTGCTGGGGCATGGAGAGGAAGAGGGAGCGGGTGAATAGCCGTATCGCCAAGGGAGTGAGAAATGACAAGGCCTCAAAGAGATTCTATTCTATGGCAGATATCCAAAAAATGAACCGGCGTTATTGGGGAAATTGTAAATGTGACATATATAGTCTATTTACACAAATGCCGTATAAGGAAAAATAAAAATAAAAATAAAAAATCGTTTATTCACTAAAACAAATCAACACCTGTCGCGAAGGATCATGGGCACCGTTCATCCTTCGTAGCCCTTTTTGTTAAGCAAAATATTGATTCCACGTGAACATCGAATTTTATATTAGTGCGAATACTAGGAGATGAGAAGAGATGAGATAAGATTGAAAGAGTGAATATTCTTATCAAAAAATGAATTTAGGGATATGTTTATTAGAATTCCTAAAACTTATCATGAAAGTACAAATGAGTTCTAAAAAATTTCAAGAGTGCAAAAGTCTTAAAACTTTTTAAATCGGTGCAATCAAATTATTCCATTAACTTTGTTCAATTCGGCCAATGAAAAATAACGATGTGACATTTATTATTACTTTCTCTCTCTTATTTGACGCTGACGTGGTGGAAACGATAAAAAGTTAAGTCTAGAATGACGTTGTTTTACTCCAAATTTTATTTTCAATATAAATACGAATTTAATTGAATTTAATTTGATATATATATTTAAAAAAAGGGCAAAAAAGAGTAAATCAAAGCAAAACCAGGCCCTCGCCGTAGCCGCTCCCCACCATAGCCGGAAGGGAACAGGGTCGCCATGCCCCGATTAGTGGTTGGCGACCCTGGCCGACGGCAGGCGAGGGTTGCCGCTAGCGGGGTTGCGGATGGGCGGCGACCCCGTAGGCTCTAGGTTGCTGTCGTTCTTTGGGTTTTTTTTTTTTTTTGCCGAAGCCTGCTGTCGAGTTCACTTGCACCAAAATTTGAGAGGACAAAAAAAAAAATCACCCACTCATCATAATCCGCGTAAAAACAATGCCAAAATCGTTGTGCTCGCTTCGAACGATTCCATCTGTTACCAAATTCAAAAACCACAACCCCCTTCCCCCAAAATTCTCTCCCTCCCCTCGAGAAAAACCTCCGATTGATAGAGTCGGTTAGTGAAGGCTCGCAAAGTAGACGGCAAGCAACAGCTTAACAAACTGGGCCAAGCCGCTAAAAAAATTACTCTAAAAAAAGGAGGAAGAAAAGAAGAAGACGACCAAAACGCCGCCACAAAGATTAGAGTGCGAGATCTAGGGTTCGCCATGATAAATGATCGGCACGAGTCAAACTCAATAAAACTTGATCAATCATTTTTTTTCTCTCGTTAAGGTGGAAAAGAACTAAGAATTCTCTCTTTATCATCAATCAAATAATTGTTCGCAATTCAAGATTCAATTTTATCATCAATCCAATCACTGTTCACTTTTTTTTTTTTGTATCAATGAATAGCTATATTTACTTGTATGACTTAAATGTCTCGTCTTTTTTCGAAAAAAGTGATTGGATTGATGAGATTTGGTATGATACTTATGACATTGATGAGATTGATATTCAAATATTTCTTCTTAGAACATATTGATTTGAGACGAAAAACGGGACCACCAACCCCATAACATGTTGCCCCTAGAAGTAGAATCCCATTTTTTTTTCTGGGGAATTTCCTAATTTTTTCTTGAGCCAACGAATCTATTTGATGCCGGATCGAATCTGATCATAGCACCACCTCTCGACTATGTACCCCTACCGTCGGCTAGGGTCACCAGCCGCTGGGTGAGTCTCGGCTTTTGGCTGACCATTGCCCCACCATCATCGACTCTTCAAAAGACGGTGGGGAGTGGTGATGGCCCTCGAGGTTTTGCTTTGCTTTGTTTTTTTTTTTTATAAACTTAATTTAATTAATATTTATATTAGTTGGATTAGAATGACATTGTTTTGGACTTTACTTTATTGTTTCAACCACGTTAGCACGAGCAAGAGAGAGAAACTAATAATGAAAAAAATGCCACATCAGCATTTTTTATTAGCCGAATTGAACGGAGTTAACGGAAAGACTCGATTGCACTAATTTGTCGAGTTTTAGGACTTGATTGCACTTTCTAAAAGTTTTATAACTCATTTGCACTTTGGTAACGAATTATAGGGCTTACGGTGAATATATCTCATGAATTTTTTTGAGAAAAACCTAAAACCTAAATTCAACCGAACACTGGAAAAAATTGGTTCAAAGCTGCCATGTAGAGCCTCTCCACATATGTTCTTGATGAGAAAGGAAATTGAAGGTCATTGTAGCATATGAAGTGGTTGTGTCTTCCAAAGAGGAAGACGAGTTAAACTGATTTTGCGGTGCCTTCCGAGTCCCGATGTGTCGCTTACGTTTGGCTCGTCCGCGGTGGTTGTATGGCCGAGGTGTACTTTAATGCCCATGAACTCGAAAAACAACCCTGGTCTTTGAATCTTCTCCGGATTGACATCTACCTCCCCCTGTTAGCATTTTGACCAGAGACGACATGGTCGGCCAAATTTTATTATGTAGTCGATATTATTGTCCATCTATGAGCTTCGCGTATTTACATACCAGATGGACCATCCCGAGGTAAAAAATACTTCCGACGTTGTGGCAGTCCCGTGACGAGAGCTTTTGGTGTGTCGAGAGCTATAGTCAATATTATTGGCTTTTCAATGCACCGTGATGGACCATCTTCCAACTCAGCTATGAAGCGAAAATCGACAAAGGACAGAATTTTTTCGGGCTTAAGCCAAATCCAAGATGGATAACGAGTCGGTGATCGATGGACGTATTGAACATACTAAGGCTCCATTTATTTCATGAAAAAAAAAATTCGGAAAAATGTTTTATGAATTTTTTGGCATTTGTTTTACAAAAAATAAAATAATCAAGAAATATATTTTCCATGAATGAAAAAAACGCCACGGAGTTTGTCCTATTAGATCATGTAGTCCTTTTACCTCCTCACAAACAATAATCTAATCCAACCGCGTCTTCGACCATTACATGTAGAGAGATCTCACTGTAGACTGCACAGTCTGAAGTTCACATGTATGCGACGAAATCAATCCACGCGAAGTGAAACGGGAAACGAGATAGACAGCAATGTACCTGCGAAATGTATCATTTACCTGAGGTACACAGGCTCCAAAGCCGCCAGAAACGGAAATGCTTTCCGCTCGTGTTCGGACGACAGACCAATCTAATTAATCGAACATGGGGCAACACGTTGGTGTTTCACATTGCTATAGTCATGATAAAGAGTAGCTCATTTTAATGGAATTTTAAGGTTGGGAGAAAGAGAGATTATGCGGAGGGAATCGGCCGGGGCGCAGCCATGTTGCGCATGCGAAGACGTAACGCTCTATCCTTTTCACATTTCACAGCACGAGCTCTCCCATCCCCTCACCATCCTCCCAAAAGAATGACCTCTTCCGAAGCCCCTTCTTTTGACATCTCAAACCCACGGACCCACAAGGCGATTCCACTCCTATTTGAGGTTCGCATGATTCTGAATTCTGAATGGCAACGCAAGCCCCCACCAGAACAGGGACAGAACTTAATTGCTGCCCAGGCAGCATAGTATGAACGTTGACTCGCTTCCCTACACAGTGGCAATGCAATGACATTGGTTGAGTTGCTTCGGGTTAAGAATACCTCCAAATATTGCGACTGAGTCAGAGCGTACGGATCACAGCTGAAGCAGAAAGTGCAGAAAGTACATATATGCAGACAAGAAGCACCCAGAAGTTAATACTCTCCACAGCCCCGTAATCCCCAAGAAACATCCGCAGGCGATTACATTAATACAAAAGGGTTACACGCAACAACTCAAGACAAGACTTCATGCCTTATTCGTACATACATGCGTGGCAGGTGCAACTAAACTCGCACCTGAACATAAGAGTTCAGGCATTTCATGGCTCTACAAGTTGACCTGAAAGCAGTCAAGCTCTAGGGATGAGTAAAGACCAAGGCCTTTGCAAGCTCTAATGCCTTCCTGCGCCCAAAGAACTTCTCCACTATAGCTAATGCAAATTCCATGGATGTTCCAGGCCCTCTGCTTGTTATGAGGTTGCCATCCACCACCACTCTGTTTTCAATTTCACCCGCATCTGACAACTTATTGCACATTGCAGGGAAAGCTGTAGCCTTCTTCCCCTGGAAAGAAGCAGAGCAAGAAATGAACGAATAATCACTTCCCCCAAAGGAAAGATATCGCTCACCTATTTATATTGGACAGTTTTAATTCCCCCATAAGTATTAGAAGAATTGCAAAATCAACTCACGACTAAACACACCTACAGGAAATTCCAAGGTCATGTAGCAGATTTACCAACCAAAATGGATTTCGGTTGGAAGCCACCTTAATACGAAAGCAAAATTTCATTTGGTTTGCCGTCAACTCGTGCCCATTTAGGTCAAAACCTTAACTTTCCTGTAATTGTCAAACTTGGAATGGCCTAACACTCTTCAACTTGCAACACGAGGTAAAATTTCCGAGTCCACATATAGGAATGTTTCTCTTTCATGTGAACAAGCTCTTTAGTCCAAAGATCAATCTGAACAACTAATCTTATATAGAAGAAAGTATTTATGAAGTGAATAAGTTCAGTCGTCATTTCAGTTTTGCAATTGGAAAAATGCAAAACAAAAGGCAAACAATGCGGCAAAGAACCAACCTTCAGCAAACCATGAGGCTCCAGAACTAAAGCTGGGGAAGCACATATCGCTCCATATGGTCTGTTTGATTCCTTCTGCTTTTTCATCAGATGGACTAACTTCTCACACTTAGCAAATGCCTGAGCTCCACCCAATCCTCCCTGTAATATTAACATACTGTAAGCAATCATTGATTTATTAAATGATATGAAACAGCAATGGGTATCCATACTTACAGGCAACACAATTAGATCATATGAGAGTTTAGAAGCCTCATCAAAGAGCATGTCTGCAACTAGTTTCACTTTGCGAGATGCCTCAATCTCAACTTTGTCCTCAACAGAGGCCACTACAACATTTGCTTTTGATCGCCGCAAAACATCAATGATGATAACAGCTTCCATTTCCTCTGAGCCATTGGCAATAGGTACCAGAATCTGAAGGGACAAAACTCCAAGACAACTTTATGGTAAATTGTGTTTACATGCTACAAAATGATCAATAATCTGGCAAATTCTTTATTGTATTCAGGTGGACTCATACAAGAGCATAGGACTCATGCAAACCCACATAAGCCAACTATTTACCTTTACAATTTGTGTGCGCACCCTTGTGCAGAGATCATTATCAAACAAACAATGTCACACCCTTATGAATTGCGGGTAGAACATGTCAAAGAACAAAGATTTTTTAGAAGTCCAGTCAAGTATGTACCTTATCTAGGTTCATGGTTTTGCTACCAGATGACATGATGTCCACTTTATACTCGCTCAACTTCTTGTGGTTAGAGGAAACTCATAGTGGTCAAAAATCCACATGCAAAAATGTCACAATCACACAAACTGAGATGACTATTTGCGTCGATGGAATGGAGCCGGATTCATCAATCGGTCTTCAGCACACAAGAGAACTAGCGCTTGCCAGGATCTTCAGTTTAGAGGTTTACTCTTTCACGAGGGCATAAACTGAGAAGACTGACCTAACCAGATAAACCTGGATGAGAATCAGCCTTTATACACACTAGACAATTGAAGGTCGTTGTCAAGCCAACAGCAATACGGTCATTTTCAAGCTAACTTGGACTAAGTATGGTAACTCTAAGAAATTGAAGTTTTAAATTTCATTGCCCGCAATTTGATTTTATCTAGATGGAGCTTCATCTTTAATCTTGCCAAGTCAATGAGCTACTTCATAAATTCTAAACCTTGGCTCAGTTTGATATACAAGATCGAGTTTCTTAAGACACTCGAGCACCAATGTGACCATGCCGGAATTAGTGAAACAAGACCAACTCATCAGCAAATGACTTGTTGCATCAGTGAAGCACATCTAAGAATATAGGTGATTTGAGCTTTTCTTGAATAAACCAAAAGAGAGAAGAAAGCAAAGTAAATATACCTTATTTACTCCTTGTAGATCATGGACTTAACTAAAAAATTTACCTGAGGCTGAGGGCCTTGATCAAAAGTCCAGTCCATCGGATTCAGTTCCAATATATGAAATTCATCACCATGATTGGAGCGCATCACCTGCATAGAGCAAACAAAGAGCCGAGTATATATATAAAAATCCAAAATGATATTACACAATTACTGATGTTACATAATAACGTGCCATGGCAGAATAGGTGCAACACAATACATGGTGCTTGCAGCAAAATTTGCTTCCATAAATTTAAGATGGGAAAAATTATCACTCTAGTAATTGTTTTCACCGCATAACCATTCCCCAAAAATTTGTGATTACCAAAATTACCTGCTCCAAAAGATAATGAACCCTTTTATGATGCTTTTTTGCACTGCGACGAGCCACCTTAACACCTTCTCGCCAGTACTTATATGAAGAAAATATCTCTTAAGCTAGTTCCCTTGTTTAGATCCTTTTAGCAGCAGTACGGCTGCGACAAGCTAGATAATGAGCTTCGGATGGTTTCTACCACCCACTTTCGTGCTTTGGTTCCAAATGACTCATTTGCGTCATTGGGCCAGCCACAGCCATCTTCACACCCTCTTGGCATCATTTGCATGGACCAATTGCTGTAACCTAATTATTTTCTCGGTAGTCTATGGCAGACATTTCCTATACCTATAAAGGATACTCGTATTGTTTCTTATTATACTTTAGTCGTCACATACTAAGAAAGATAAATGTGTGTAAGAGAAAGGGAGAGGACAAAGGCATGGATAATTTAACTCATAAATCAAGAACCATGGGGGTGATTTCAGTCTGATGAAAGAACAAAAATGGACTGAACTGCTTAGAGAAGCAAATATTCGTGAACTACTATACTGAAAGATTAAGTATTAAAATCGGAATGCTGCCATTGCCCATGCAAAGCATTTTTACCTTCTCCAGAAGAGCATAGTAGAGTAAAGGCACCAAGAAGACTACAATTGCAAAAATAAAGTTCAGAGAGGAGACACATACCAGTGGCCCAGCAACTTCTCCCGCCTTCTCTTTTCCAAACAATTGCTCAACTAGGGTAACAGCATACTCCATAGTTGTACCAGGTCCGCGACTGGTAACAACTTTGCCATCTACCTGAACCCTGGATTCGACAGCTGTGGCTAAAGATGACAGTTGCTCCATGAAAGATGGATAACAAGTTGCCTGTCAAAACCAGCATCCTCACGTTCTAAATCTGTTTGTCATCATCATAATTACCATGGTTAATGACATGAAAAGTCGGGGCTTACTTTCAATCCTTTCAGCAAACCCCATGATCCTAGCGCCACTGCAGGCGATGCGCAGATAGCAGCATACAGCCGGCCATCCGCAGCTTGTTTCTTCACCAGGTTTTCCAAAATCTTACAGTCTCTGAGGCTAGAAGCACCAGGCATTCCTCCCTAAAGAATAGAATGAAAACCCAATAAATTAACTCCAACTGAGATCATTACTTCAGTACTCGCTACAATATCAACAGCAGATGATACACCGCACGTGCATAAGTGCTTATCAATGAGAAAGTAGCCATACAACAAGAACAATCAATCTCAAATAGACAACAAATTGATAGTCCTAACAGCTACAGCTAGCTATCATCGTCTATCAAATGAATTTCCGCTCTGGTTAGATACGTACAGCCTCCAACTTTCGCTGAAAGTAACTAAAGCAACGGAAGTGGCAGTGGCTTCGCACTCAGTCAGCGACCAAACAGTGTCCCTAATCCGCTAATACTGGCAAGCGAACGGTATCCGCAGGCAGCGATTGCTATGTACACTCGCTAAGAACGCAGATAAGCAGGAGAAGCATACAGCATACATACAGGTAGCGAGACGAGATCGAAAGCCGCGCCGGCGCAGTCAGAGATCAGGGCATCGGCGACGATCTTCACGCCGTGGCACGCGTCCACGCGGAGCTGTTTCTCCACTGAAGCCACGGTCACCTCGGCCCCAGCCCTCCGCAGCACGTCGATCGTCACCACCGCCTCGAGCGGCTCGGTTCCGTTGGCCACCGGGACCAAAACCTAGAAAACAAGCGGCACAGAGGAAAAGCACTCCATAAGCGCGCGCATCCCACCCGCTCGTATCGCAACAATCGAAGCAGACGTCGAAGCAACGAAGCGATCCGAGAAGAAGGGGAAGAAGCAGCCGACGTATTTACCTTCTTAGGAGGAGAAGCCATTGACGAAGCGGACACGGAGAAGAAGAGGCGAGCGGTCTTCTTCTTCTTCAGTGGAGCGACTCTGGCAGTGAAGTTGAGAGGAGAGAGCCTGGGTTTTAAAGCGAAGAGCAGAGAACGGTGTGGAGCAACAACGTGACCCAACGCCATTGGGTCGAGTCACTGAATGTGCCTTTTATATGCTTGGTTTCCCCAGAGGCGTCGCTTGGTTTCTCGGTGAGCTGGAGCAAGCGGCGCCGTAGAGCGATAATGGCGGACGCTCCGCATTTCTCCCGGTGGTCGGTCTTGATCTAATGGGCCGGGCTAGCAAGACGATGGGCCTGAGGCAATCGAGGCGAGATTGTCCACAGCCTACCTGAACATGAAGTACGAAGTTTTATTATTTTCTATTCTTACTTATTTTTTAAAAAATTTAATTAGATCTTAAAGTAAATTAAATGAACAATGACTATGCAATCCTATTTCTAATAAATTGACCCCAAAATAGCATATCCAAATTACAAGGAATCCCCCAGAAATCACAATTGCGCAGTTGGAACTTCCCCAAGGATGTGCAAGGAGCAAAAGCCACGAGAAAAATACGCAATGATCCAATTGTTATTTTCTTAATTTAAGAAAAAAACTTTATTCAAAAAAGCTAGTTTCAACCCGCCATAATTTTTTGGAAAATTTTCAAAAAAATGGCCTAAAGTACTCTGATCTCCTCAAAATAAGCACTTGAAATAAACTTTGTTTCAAAAAGGGCATGACTGAAGGATATTTTAATCCTTTACCGTTTTAATTGTTTTCTTTTTTAATTTTCCTTTCCTTTCTTTTCTTTTTTTTTCTTCCTTTTTCTTTCTATTTCCCCAACCAATTCTAGCCTCAAGTGAGGGCCGGTGACACCACCGTTGAGTGAGGGTTTCTCAAACCCAAGCTGACGTCGATCAAGGGTTGCCTCCTGAATCTAGGGAGGCAACCCTCGCCTTATGCCAGCCTCGCTGGCCCAAGCGACAAGGGCTATCCTCTTGAGCTGAGGTAAGAAACGACAAGGAAAGCGAAATGAACACAATAAACCAGTCCTTTAACAATGTGAATGAACTATAACATCACACAAGTTGCCTTTCGTTCAATTACTTCAAACAGGTCTATCTTCATTCAATTAATGGAAAGTGACGAAAAGAGGCCATGATTTTCAAAGATGAGCGTATTTCCTTATGGCACGCTTTATTTTTGTATAAACTATCACAATATCACGAGTCTATTATCGATGGTCGATTCGCATGGCAACTTAGACTTCCTTGGATCATTAGAGTGCCTAAGCTTAGCCTTTTCCTAAGGATCGTTACTTTGATTCTACCCAAATCACAGAGAGAGAAGCTCTAGGAGAAAATTGCTTTGTGTTTCTTTATTGGATTCTCTCTTGGATGATCAAGTGAATACGATAATACCTCTTTATATAGTAAATAGTCTTGAATTACGGCTGTCGATTTAAATTCAATATAATGGCTGAGATTGTATCTTCATATATAACTAACCCTCGATATTAAATAAGAAATTTTTAGAGCACGGGATAATTATCATCTCGTCCGCCCTCGAGAATATTATAGGAGTCATTAGAAAACCCTAAGAAAACCATAGATGAGTGTCTTGGCCTCTTCTCGGTCAAATGATCAATTGGCCAACTCACGGAACCCTCGATCCGTGACAACTGCGTGATGCGCATTCGTCCTTTCTCACTGCATTTTCCACTTCTAATCATCGCCTCCTTTTGGCTCTGGTGTATCAAACTCAACTCGGAGACGCCGAAGGTTTGAGATCTTTTGGATGTTTCGATGAGAAATTTTGATGGGTTTCTTCTTCCTATCTTCGAGGACGTGCAAAGTTTGAAGCTTTCAAGTGGAGGTGGAGGAGTGCAGGGACGTCTTCATCTTTGTCAAATCTTGCTCTTGCGATTTCTCTTAGTTGTATTGTTTGCTCCCATTTGGTGTGGCCCTCGCCCGAGCTAGCGAGGGCAGTATCGGATGACCTCGGCCCCACGGTGGACTGGGCTGCCATCGTCAAGGCTGGCGATCATCAGGGGAGGGAAAAAAAAAAGGGAAAAGAAAAAATGAAAACAGAAAAAAGGAAAAAGGAAGGGGGGGGAATTTAAAATGGTAAAAAAACAAAAATGTCCTTCGGCCAGGTCATTTTTTGAAATAAAAATGGCACTTCATGCTTTTCTTTGAGACAAGGTCAACTTTAGGCCTTTACGCGAAAATCATAGCACTTCATATCATTATTTGAAAATTTTTCCCAAATCTTTTTTTGTTTTCGAGGAAGTACTTGAATCAACGGGCTGGACTAGCTGGACTATGGGCCTGATGCAATTGAAGTGAGAAGTGGGCCGAGCTATTTCGCCCGATCCCAAAAGTTGCGTTTGTGTACTTCTTTAGGCCGGCATTTAGCATGTTGTCTTGTCTCTGTGTTTTAAGCCCAAGAGACATCCCAACTCTCTCGTTAGGGAGTGGGCAAAGCCTGAACGAGTAGTCTATCTATTTTTTGTTTGGGTCGAAGAATGAGTAGTCTAAGGGCATGTTTGGTAACATTTCTGTTCCTAAAAAAGTGATTTTGATTAAAAATATTTTTTTTATTCTGTTCTTTTAGAGAATCAGAATGCGTTTGGTAACTACATAAAATTTTTGATTTTTTGTCCAAAAGTGATCCTAAAAAAGTGTCGTGCGAAGAGGCTAAGAAGTCCATCTTTGAAAAGTAATCCTAAAAAAGTGTTCTTTTTTGAGAAACAACTTTTTTTTGTTTCTGATTTTTGTTCCAAAGGTGTTCCTAGGAGCAGAATCAGAAATAAAATTATTTGCGTTACCAAACATGTTTGTGATCCTTTTTTGTTCCCGGGAACAGAAACAGAGGAACATAAACGTTACCAAACAGACCCTAAATGTGGTATCGTTTGCACTTACATTCTAAATTCTAATATGTGGTGAGATCGGTCATGTGTGTGCACGAACGATGTGATTGATTCATCCAATTTCGGAATTTTTCATACCATCAACACTCCCCCATTATTGCTGCTGTTGCTGCTTCTTCTTCTTCTTTTTCGCAATTTTTTTTTTGCCGATTACAATTGCTGTAGATGGCTTAGTAGTGTAGGGTTTAATCTCGAGTGGTATGGCCATACGTTTGAAAATTCCGAATTACCCATTTGTCTCGATGAGCCTTGGTTCATTATACCTCGAAACGGTCATTTTTATTGCGAATGCGAAACTTGTACACCACGGCCCGCCGATATTGATGGCTCGTTCTCACCCTTTCAACCAATCAAACACAAGACAAATAGAATTCCACGTGGAAGTAGAATGCCCCATTAATATCTGCCACGAAAATTGGAAGCTGTACTAGATGAAAATAGTTAGTTTAACGTAATTTGTCTTTTGTTTATCTATATTGATCAACCTAAATTTCTTTTTAGAAGAAAATTATATTTATTGCTTAAAAAGGATATATAAGAAGAAGCATGAGAGTACTCTAAAATAAAGTCAAGCCCAGAAAACAAGGGGGATCTACAAAGTACTAGCAGGTTTAAGTAGACATTTGTTCTACAAAAATGGATGTGTCGAGCAAAATAATTGATGGCCGGTCATTGGATCTCGTATCTTCGTCAATAATGAGCACGAACCGAAAATTCCTTTCCCACTATCCACGACATAATCAATTGGCAGTTTGCACCTAAGTTTTTTTTTTTCCCCTTCTCGAAAAGATGCTTCATTTTTTAAGTATCATAATTACAACATAGATGTTTGATAGTACAATATGAAATATTCCATTGGAGTTGGGTTGGGTTGGGGGGTTGGAAAACCCAATTAGAGGGTAGGATATTCCAACGAAAAAATTTCCCCTACATAATAAATGCGCGACAATGTTCTCGATCACAAAAGCGGATGGTACACGTGCGCGTAAAGGTCGCATTCGAATTCTTAAATAGGCCAACGGTCGAGCGTCCATGCCTAACGGCTAAAGTTTAAGGACATCATCAATTGTTTGCTGAAAACGCATTTTCGAGAGACATTCTCATGGGATAGCCGCCGTCGAATCTCGAAGAGGGACGGACACCGGTCACATAGGTTCTCGGCGTAACGGCCAATCTTTCCATGTCGGGTAACAGAGCGGTTAATTAAAGTTCGATTCGAAAGGCCCCGACGAGCACTTTCCTTTTTCGAACAAGTACCAAACCATCGACGCCACGCAAGCGACGACAAGATGGCCAAAAAGTCCAACACGCTAGAGTGGAGAGATCCCCCTGCCAGATGGCAGTCGAAGCCCATCCCCATCCCAACCAAGCCCGATCCGATTCGGTCGCGGTCGCAATCGCAATCGCAATCGCAACCGCATGCAGAGGGAAATCGCGAAAGAAAGGAGGAGGGCTTGATTCGGTCGGGCAAGCAAGGGCGGAATTCGACGCCAAGCTTCCCGTTCTTTCGACTCTCGAACTCGCGACCATGCAATGCGAAACCGACCTCCATGAAAGACGCGACGCCAGCGTCACGCCTTTCTCGACTTTGCCCCCCATCCACAACATGACCAGGGGAGCCCCAAAAAGGACACATCTTTTTAACTTGTGGAGACACCCATTACGCCTGGGCTCACGATTTCGAGCATGGTGTACTGTGGGACGACGATTTTTTTTTTTTTCAAAAATGGCAAAAAAAGAAGAAAGGGTAAACGCAAAGAGACAAGCAGAAGGGAGGGAGAGGGGGGGAGGGAGGGAGGGAGAGGGAGAGAGAGTGGGATGGTACAATCAGCATACGCATGAAACGAGCGTAGAAGGAGGGTGTGGGGAGAGAGAAGGTGAATGCCATCTGTTGCACATGAGAGCAGGATTCGGGCTTCCCAAAGCACTCTTTGCGAGAGTGGGGTTCGTGTACGTTGCGATGGCGACGGAGTAATGAGGCGAGAGCGCAACAAAAAACCCCCCCCATTCTCCCTCTCTCCCCTCCTCCTGCCCTCGCTCGGTGGCTTCTCTCTCTATCGTCTCCGAGAAAATTCGCCTCTCTCCTCCTTCTTCCTTCCAAAAACCCTAGCTCAGGATTCGGCCTCCACCGGTCTTGCATGCGGATCAGGAGCTGCATTGCCAAGGTGAGCTCGTATTCGCTCTGTGTAATCCGAGTCATCTGTCTTTCCGAGGGCGGTAGCGTGGTTTTAGGTGGCTGTTTTGAGCTCGGGCGGCTCAGCCATGGAATCCATGGCTGAGCCGCTGAATTGGGGTGTGTGTGTGTGTGTGTGTGTGTTTTTTTTTTTTGGGGGGGGGGGGGGTTCGAACGAGAATTGGCTTTGGAAGTGTTATCGTTTTGGAGATGACTTGAATTTCTCTTCTCAGAATGGGCTTGATTCGGTGATAATGCGTGTTCACGTGTTGCTCATGGTGCTTCTTGCTCTCATGACTTTGATGCTCTTGATCTTTTCTTTGCGATAATGACCGCAATTATCACCTCTCTCTCTCTCACACACACGCCCGCGCGCGCATACACACAAAATTCGTCGTCGAGCTTTTGCAACCTTAGCAATCCAGCAAGACAAGACGTAATGCTGCGATTGACGATAATGGTGGCTTATCCAATTTTAAACGGCAGGCAGTGACACACAGACACACTCTCTCTCTCATGACTATAAAACATAATGCAGCCCCTAGAAATTCATCTGTAGAGCAATATATGAGAGTACTTTTTTTAAAGATTGGAGGTTTAGATGAATTATCACACGAATGTCTAGCCTCAGCTGTTATGTATGGGCATTTTTGCATGATTTGGCATGTGCCTGAATGAGGACAGGAGATCCTTAATTGATCAAACGATCTTATGTGTTGGAGCTTTTAGCAGACGGTAGAGTGCCTGGTCCACCTCCTTTTCCCTGTCTTTGCTACCAGTTGCCGCAGGTTTGGCTGGTTTAGGAAGGATAATCCAACTCCTTTTTGTTCATTAGTTATGCCAATTATGGGGCACTCACCTTTATTTCCTGCATGTAATCCGATATAATGCGCTCACTATTAAGTATTGAACTGTGAATGATCATGGAGATGCGGATAAAATTTTTCAATCTTGTAATTCTGCCTGAGTTGAACCTGTCACATCCACTACACAACACTATCTCTATTTTCTTCAAGATTCATCTTTTGGCTTCTGTTTTTTCTCTCTATACATTTGCACTCTGCTTGTTTGCATGTAAACAAACTTGCGGAGATCATGGCGGACCCTTCTTTCTTAGTTGATTAAATTGCTTGGTATCAAATGGGGATTTTAGATCAAAGTAAGCATTCAATTAGAGGAGAACAGTTCTCTATGTTCTTTGATGACATGGGATGGTCTTCTGACAGAGACTTGTTGTTTTCCCTCATGTCGCTTCTGCAGATAATTCTTGTGGCCACGCATTAATCTTTAAAACCACAATCCTTCTCTCTCCACCCTCTTCCTTTGGAGCACCTAACATAGAACTCCAAGTAAACACATTCTCTTTGGTTATCTATCATGCATAAAAAAGAGACAATCATCACTGTGCAGTAATTCGAGCAGGTTTCACATACTTCAATAACCAAAGGAATTCTATCGCTAAAATAGATTTCAACTCATTATTCCAATGTGGTGAGATCATCTATACGATTGCATATTTTTAACTCGTCTCAAAGAAAGCTAGCTAAATATGTTAAAATTTCAACATTCATACGTGTGAACCCTATTTATTCAGCTGAGGTGGTACCTGTATTATAGTGCTATGTGGTTTCTATCAGTCACCACCGGACAGAACCTGTTTTCTGAGTGGTTTCTAGAGAAACTAACTTGATGTGATAATGGATAAGAACATTTCAAGGAAATATTTTCCTGGTGACATATTTTCACACAGTAATGATCTTTCACTGTAGATAGAAATCCTTAAAAGGAAGTTGCACTATTCCATGAATGATTGGCTTAGTGGGACTCTATAAAAACCACAATACCGATCTTAGGTTTCCAAAGCAATAATGGGAAGTTAGATTATGCTGAGTGGTAGAGTCGACATCTCTTTATCAATGGGAATAGTTCAAATGGAAAGCTTAGATATTGCAGATATGGTTGTTTGAGATTCCTGTTGATTCCTCATCTTTCTTGATTTGCAAACTGATTTGGCTGTATGGAGTAATTTACCCATTTTCGAAGTACTCCAGTGGCATCTTCATTTACAGCAGAAGTAAAATTTCAAAGCAGCAGGTCTGTGCCTTATTTTCCATTTGCTGCAGATGTTCTTTCTAGCCCCAGACTCCGGTTTCTCATTTGATTGGGAAATCATCACAAATAGTAGATGACACAGTTTTTATTGAAATAAGCAACACCTCAGAAGAACAGTATTTTGTTAGTAAGGATACCTTCTGCGAACATTTTGGTAGATATTAGCTCAATTCTATAGGTACTTCCGGCATCTGGAGACCAACTCCTGGGTTTCTTTGTTCTAAATTTCAATTCTTGCCTTTACATTTCCTTTCTTGACCAATTTTCCCTGGGAGTTGGATCAACTACGTAAGTGGAAACATGTTCTGAGGGTATTATTTGTCTGCCAAATTAGTTGGGACAAGATAAAACTGGTTAAATTAGGATCATATATCTAAACTATGTTAGATGCATGCCCATGGGACCCTGTTAAATGCTGAATACAGAACTGTAATTTCAGGTGCAAACTAACATCACAATTGGAATTGTTTATGGATTCTGTGGACTAAAAGGAAAGTTGGTTTCGGCATTCCCGATTCATATCACGTACTTTTATTGTATGCAGACTATTTGTGATCGGTTAGTACGATGCTCTTGAATTTGTGAGTGCTTGAGTTCGATTAATTATCAAAGACAACAGAAGCAATTTGTTGCTGAGTTGCTTGTGCTTTTACTCCCACGCTGTTGAATTATCTCCGCATCTTAGCTTTTGGGTTTTTCTTGTTTTATATTGCAGATTCTTTAGCAATTTCTGCTGATCTAGACTTATGGTTGTACTTTATGGAAGACAATTTTTACCAAAGCACTATTGCTTAATGCAAGTTCCAAGAGAGCTGTTGCATAACTTTGGGGATGCATTCTGCCTCTCATTATGATGATGATCATTATGGAGCAAGGAACTGAAGAGGCTGGGGACAAATTGTAATTTTTTCTATGATGCAGACGTTCTGCTGACTAACAGCATGGAGGACCTTGGTGATGATGGTTTCGAGGGATCAAATGACGAGCTTAGTATTTTTAGAGAGGTACTTTTTGGAAATTACACTGGTGACAGAAGTAAAATGTCACCATCTGTTGGACGTATTATCTTCGAGTCTGAATCTAGCAGAAACATGGACCTCTCAGTCTGTTCTATTGGTGAAAGTTCTTCTCTGACCAGTCTTTGTGCTTCTAAAAATACTTCCTGCAAGAAATCTTTTGCTGTGGATGAAGATCCCGGAAAGATTTCCAGTTTCGCAAATAAGAATGGCCAAGTATCTTGTGTAAAGCGCATTGAATTTCCAGCAGATCAGGTTGCTAGTCCTGTGCCTGACTTGAGGAGAGGTTTCAGTTCATCGTGCTGCTCTAACAAGAATATTTCTGGCATGTCTGGGCAAGAGAAATTCATTGTGGCAGAATCTTCCAGTAAGGGGATTGCATACAACTCCTATGTGCTAAAAGAGCTCATGCAAGTGGACAACGAAGCTTGTGTGGGAAATGCTAGTACTTCAAACTGTAGGTTTACAGGTTCAAATTGTAATGGTAGTATGGAATTTGCTGTAAAGAAAGCTATTGCTTCACCTGCTTCACAGGAGAGTATTGCAAATAGAATAGTTGCATTAAGCCCATCTGCCAAAGCTGCCAACAAGTCTAGTCCCCTGCATGCTGACGAAAGGTCAATTGCTTATGATTTTCCTCCACTTAGTGTATCTTCTTCCATTGCCAAGGAGCCTCGCCGTCTTCTCCATCGACATGCTTTTCACTTACTTATGGCGGCGGGATGGCTTATCACCATGCATCAAAGACCTAGTAGAAGTTATACGGAGTACAAATTTCGATCACCAGCAGGGAGGTCATTCCGCGAATTCTCTAAAGCGTGGATATCATGTGGACAAATGTTATTGGCCAACCAATGTGCTTTGGTGCAGGAAGATGAGAGTAAAGAATGGAATGATTTCAGTTTGTTCCTGTCAGATTTGATGAAGTTGTTGTTGAGTATTGAGAAAGAAGTAAATCTGTTACAATTGTCTAACTCATTGGCTCATCGCTGGAATCTCTTAGATCCCTTTGTGGCAGTAATGTTCATTGATAAGAAGATTGGTATACTAAAAAAAGGTGAAGTAGTAAAAGTAAGACCAAGTTTGCTCACCAACATGAACAGGAAAAGAAATGCTGCTTTGGCTGTGAATAAAAATGATATATGTGGAGACCTGTTCACTGCAAGCCAAATTTCAGGTTTCCTTGGTGATTCATCTCAGGCCTGTGGAAGTGAGATGACAGGTGTTGATAGGAACTGCTTAGCTCCTGCAAAGCAATCTAGCACTGGCTTTTCCTCAGGATATGGCATACAAAGAACTGATGGGAGTTGTGTGACTTTTTTGACTGAGATGTCTTTTCGTATGGCTGACAGTGGCGTTACTCCTCTTATTCAAACTGCCAATGCAACTGCAGATTACTCTCAGGGGAACAAAATCTGCAACCTAGATCCCCTACCATTACCAGCTCCTGTCCCTGGTGGTGGCACTTCATCTGGCCATACCCTGTATTGTTGTCCTGTTTATTCAGAAAGTGTAAGTGTTCCACTTGAAGGATTCAGAACAGCGTCCCATCTGGACGTGGATGGCAAGTCGAATTGCTTGAGGAGCAATGAAGAGGGTTCTGAGCATGACATGGAAAGACATGAGCAGGTTTTGGAAGATTTATCAATGGTGACATGTGAAAAGAAAGAAAAGTCGTTTAAGGATCAAGATGCTATTACAATGAGAAGAAATCTGGCCGCTTTCCCTTGTAATTGTTCTAGGTATTTTGCTTCATGTTTTTCAGATAATTGCAAATCATGTGAACCTTTGTGTGATATAAACAATTTGCTTTATTGGGAAAATAAATCTAAATATCATCCACCTTATTCACTTCACAGAGTTGAACCAGGTGTAGCCATGTTATTGAATTCCGGAGCTGTCGAGCAGTCTGGGCATGGCAAAGAAGCGGACTGTAGTGATGTTCTGGCAGATGTTAGTTTGAGAAAGAAAATTAGAAGGAAATCAAAGAAGATATCTGAAATAAAGTCAACATCATCAAGCCAGGATGATATAATGGGCGTGACTTTGCCGAACAAGGCCGAGTCTCCAATTATTGGTACAGACAGCTCTCACTCGGAGTTGAATGAGGTTCAGGATCTTTTGGCAACAGAAGATAGGTTGAAAGGAAGCTGCAAGTCCTCATGTTTCAGCCTTCCCAAGTACCAGAGTGAGAAGAGAAAGCTCAAATATAAGAAGATTAGCCGAGAATGTGATTTTTCAAAAAATAGATCAAAGAGAAGAAAGTGTGATATTGAAGATGATGAGCTGCTTGTCTCAGCGATAATGAAAAACCAAGAAGTCAGTGGAAGTGCTTCCAAATCTTCGCCTAAAACCAAGTGTCGCAGAACAAGGGCTAGAAGGATGCTGAAGAGGCAGAAGGGTGCATGCAGGTTGTGTCCGAGGAATTTCGGGAAGGGGGGCAAGCCCTCAATCGATTTGCTAGGTGCTAGGACTGTGTTGTCATGGTTGATAAATTCTGGAGTAATTTCTCTTAATGATGTTATCCAATACCGTGATCTTAAAGACAATACAGTGAAGAAGGATGGTCAGGTCACTTGGGATGGCATCATTTGCAGGTGCTGTACTATGGTGCTATCAGTTTCTCAATTCAAGGTTCATGCGGGGTTCCGGAAGAATCGTCCATGCTTGAACCTTTTCATGGAATCAGGTGAGCCATTTGCCTTGTGTGTACTTAAGGCCTGGTCATCTGAATATAAGTTGAGGAAAAGTGGAAGACCAAATGTGCAAGTTGACAACAAAGATCCAAATGACGATTCTTGTGGAATCTGTGGTGATGGGGGTGAATTGATTTGCTGTGACAACTGTCCCTCTACTTTCCATCAAGCTTGCTTGCTGACGGAGGTATGTCATTTGTATGTTTCATAGTTGCTTCTTTGGTTGGTTCAGTCAGTCCTGCCCTTTAAAACTACGGAAAGACAAAGTGTACAATTCTCACAACAAATCCTCTCTTTTTGGCCAAGCAAACATCTATCAGGATCGGCAACTTCACTTATATTAAAGTAGGTTTAGATACAAGTTCCAGCTACAGAGGCGAGGAGTTTAAATCTAAGTTTGTAACATGTCTCAAAATGTCTAGCTTGTAGTTTATTTCTCTGCATATTCATTAGATTGTGTATGTTTTGTCTTATGGGATGAGATGTACCAAGTCAGTTGAGTCACATCATTTTCTTTTACCATTGCAGGACCTGCCTGAGGGCAATTGGTATTGTCCCAACTGCACCTGTCGAGTATGTGGATGCCTAGTCGATGACAAGAAGGCTGCAAACACTAATGATGCAGTGAAGTGTTTGCAGTGTGAACACAGATGTAATACACATTTCTTCTCTCTTGGTTATGGTTTTTCTGATGTGCGTGCATCTAGAAATATCATATATACATAAGAATCCTAGACTGATTTGAGATTCACATGTTGAGTCAAAGCTTCAATTCCTTGAGAACTGTTGAATAGATGTCGAATGTTTGACACTGGATGAATGAGCTTCAGTATCGTGTGAATTCTAAGCTGGGATTTGACAACGATTATTTGTTGATAAGTTAATCGTTGCAAACTGTTGTTATCACATGTGCTGTTCTTTGTTTATTTGGAAACAACTGGAAATTTGATGGAGAATTTAAAGATTCGATTCAATTGTGAAATAGTCAAATTAGCTTCGTCTGTGGAGGTAGGCTTGTCTAGCAAGAGTTGTTTACGTATGAATAGAGAATATGTATTTAGGGGTAGTTTCATTTTAATTTTCCAAGAAAAATTGTTTAAATGCAGTTCTGTCCATCCTTAGGAACTTGGCTGCTACACTAATAGTATTTAGGTCAAAATAATGCTAATTCTGATGATGGTTTTATGATTTTCAAACGACTGTTTACGGTCTTTTGCATTAAGTCTGGTGCCTGAACAAAATTATCTCTTGGTGACAAAGATATACCTCGTTAGTGTTGTTTGGTTTGAGCCTTCTCTTCATTGGTCTTTGTGAAGACTCAAATATGCTTGAATCTTTCATTTGATTATTGATCCATGCAGCAATATTATAAATGTCTAATTTACTTTAAGAAAGAGTTTATTGTGGACTGGTATATTTATTCAATCCATGGCGCCTCTCCTGGCAACTTTTTAAGTCTAATTTAAGCACTTAATTTGATGAGGATGACGTATGAACAGATCACGAGTCATGCATGAAGGAAATGAATGTGGACCTGGAGATAACTGATGGGTGGTTTTGCGGTGAAGGCTGTCAAGAGGTAACAAGCACCCTGTCTTCTACCTGCTGTGTGTGCTCCTACACAACCACTCATTTTGTTTTGTTGGATGGGCATAAGAAAAATTTGAGGAAAAAAGTACTGCAGCTTTTAAGCCTGCTTGATGTTTGATCTAGCCAAATCTTGGACAGATCAACTATTATTGATTCCAGAAAAGCAAGCACTGGTACATCCGAGCCTTGCATTGGAGAAAGGACAGTCATTGAGGGAACTCGTGGAATGTAGATAATAACTGAGGGAACTTGTACCACTTGTTTCCTCATTGGCTATCTTCCTCCAGAACCAAGTCCAGCAATGAAAGCAAATATTTACAGCTTTTTGCCTCTATGTTTCATGAACCCTCTAAACCCTCAAAGAATTGTATCTTAAGCATCACCATTCCTTCCAAGTGTTATGATATTGGTTACTGAATGCGATTTTTTGTCAGCATATTCTTTACCCTCATCTTTTTTCTTTTTAATTTAGTGCCTCTTTTGAACATGGCTTATCCTTTGAACATGACTTTCTTTGAACCAAAAAGAGACCATATTATCTTTAGAGAGAAGCTACCTTACCCATTTGGCTACATCATTAGATTTTATGAGGTTGCCTAATTTGCTAAAAACATTTAGAAATGCTCTGTCTTCCAATTTCTGTTTGTTTTGACTGATACATATGTCAACTCCATCGGTAGGTTTACTCCGGGCTTCATTCTCGTATTGGTCTCATTAACCATATTGAAGATGGGCTCTCTTGGACTCTGCTTAGATGCATTCGCGATGACCAGAAGGTTCATTCTGCCCAAGGGTTTGCTCTTAAGGCAGAATGCAACTCGAAACTGGCTGTTGCTCTGACTATAATGGAGGAATGTTTTGTCTCCATGCTGGATCCAAGAACAGGAATAGATATGATACCTCATGTGCTATATAATTGGGGGTAAGTTTGCTTGTCTCGCTCTTCCTAATCTTTTACTTGCAAAAAATGTCTTCAACTTGCTGGCTTTACTTCGTGATGCTAGCTCAGATTCCGGGTTCTCAGACAGCTGACTTCTTGAGATTCATCTTGTCTTTCTTCTTTCCTGTTTGTTTTGCAACTTCTGTTTTGCATTGTCCACCCCAATGGGGTATCATATTTGCTCCATACCTTTCTAATTAATTCTCATTCCTATTCTTGGTGATATTTAGGTCAGATTTTGCAAGGCTGAACTTTGGTGGCTTTTATACCATGGTTCTGGAGAAAGATGACGTGTTAATATCTGCTGCATGTGTCAGGTTTGAATACTTCTTTTACCTGGCAATGTCCTGAACTGTTTACCCTAGAGCATTAAGAATCTTTTTCAACATCTTGTGATGCTGCCAGATATGAAGACTTAATTGGTCTCGGGAACAATATCTTTAGTTGTTATACTGGCTTTATGCATTTGTAATTCTTCCTATGTACAGTTTGCTTTTGAGCTATAATCCCTAATTTGTACGCTGTCTGATGTTGTGAGGTGTTTTGCCTGATGATGATCGTTACCCTGTTCTCGCACTTGTTTGTTGTGTCCTTTAGAACTGTAAAATGTGCACCTTCTAAGGGCGCGCATGGCAACACTTCTACTTTAGAAATTAACTTCTAGCCATAAGTTAATTTTTCTACTTCTAGAAAGAATAAAATTTTTCTTATTTCTTTAAGTGACTCCAAAACTACTTCTGAAGCAAAAAAAAAAAAAAAAAGCTCCAGAAGTAGAAAAATTAAGTCGTATAACCAAACGGATTTCTACTCCAAAAGTTACATTATCAAATGTATTTCTGCTCCATAAGCTCTTCTGGAGGACAAATTCTATTCCTGTAGTGTTGTCATGCATACCCTAAACTTTCAGGACGGCCTATTCAGAAACTCATATTGGCTGACCATTGATTTTAGGTATACATATTCTCATCGTGCGTTCGATTTGTAGGATTCATGGTATAGCAGTTGCAGAGATGCCCCTAATTGCAACTTGTAGCAAATACAGGCGGCAGGGAATGTGTCGACGCCTTATGATTGCTATAGAGAAGGTAAGCTCTAATGTTTTTCTATGACTAGACATTTGCATTTCAGACTAATCAGCCAAAGTGATTGATAGTGCCATAAATGTGTCAATTGTTTAGACCTGAGAGGCACTGATGGGATTGTTTACAGCAACGAGCTAACTATTGAGACAAACTTATTATTTTAGGACTACTCAGGGGACTGCCCTGATGAGAATAAGAATCTCTATCCTTAACCATCTAAAGATAAGTCCAGAGATTACTCCATGTATGGGTCCTAGTTTATTTATCAACTAAGGTTTTTCATCCCTTTGATGATTGAGAATTGGAGCTTTGAAGAATGACACATGGAGCATGTGCTTCCTTTCTATATTACCCTTAAAACCACATTGATTTATCTTCAATCTGAGCCTGTGTGGATAAACTAGTCTCATTGTTCTTCATCTTTGTTAAAACACATCTTTTCCTAATATCATCTCATTTCTATACTTTCCACTGAAGACCTGATTGTACTAGTGTTCACCTCTAAATATTTCCCTAGTTAGGAATGCCTGTGTGTGTTTGTGGTGACAATGGTCAAAACATATGTTAAAGATGACTTTGCTATGTCATGGTAGTAAAGTCATTATTTATGTAGCAGCATCTTGAGCTTTTGTGATGTATTGATTCCTAACAATTCATCATTGGCTTAGTTAAACATTTAATCACTCCTCCTTTGTGATTTGTCCAGTTGCTGGTGTCTTTTGGAGTGGAAAAACTTGTGATAGCTGCAATCCCAGATTTAGTGCAGACATGGACTGAAGGTTTTGGCTTCAACATTGTGGAAATGGATGAAAGGGAGGCACTTAACAAGATCAACTTGATGGTGTTCCCTGGAACAGTACTGCTGAAAAAGAGCCTATACACAAATCAGAAAGCTGAGGCACTATCAGGTGATTGTTGAGCCTTTTCAAGTTGATCTGCCTGCTGATTTTGTTTTTTTGTTACTTTAACATCACAGGCCAAAAGAGCACAATCTTATGTTGTCGCACTTCGCTAGGAGATCAGACTTAGGAATGAATTTATGAATTTATGAACGCTGTCTTTTTCCAGAACACGAGCCCACTGCCAAATCAATACAATCTGCTGAATCCTGCCATGCAAACAACAAAGAAGCTGATGCTAGGGAAGTCAGCCCCATGGAAGGAGAGATTTCGCGAGAAACGGAACTAATTAATGAGATAGGACAAGGAGTTTGCAATGCCGCACAGAATTTTGCATTAGCAGATGAAATTTCTCACCTTCCTACAACAGCAGGAGTCTCTTCCGAAGAAGAGCCCACCCTCAACTGTGTGCATCCTTCTGAGGAAAACCTTTGCAAGGATGAGCTGAAGGGCGCAGAAGAATCATCCAAATTTTGTCAGACAGAAACCACGGAGTCTGTACAGGTATTAGAAAGTACCTGTTGTGCTAGCTTAGTTAGTCATATGGGTATCGAGGATTTGCCAGTAGTTGTAGGACAAGAAACTAGCTCGCGGGACCAGTTTTCGAAGCCGTCCTGTCATGACTCCCTCGTGCCCCCTGGGGAGAAGGAAAAGCAAACCGGAAGGGGTTGTAATGTGGATACCTTGATGGTGTATGACCAGACACAGCTCTCCTGTGGGGAAGAAGCACGGAAAGCTTGTGAATTGTACGGGAAGTGATAAAGTAATACGCAAATGTAAATATGGTGATCTAGTTTTTTGGGTTTGGATTTGTAAGTGAATAAACACCGCTCAATCCTCAGCATGCAATACCCAAATCTGGATTTTGATGTAGGGGAAATAAGCAATGTGCTATACCCAAATCTGGATTTTGATGTAGGGGAAATAAGCAATGCGCTCTTTTAGTTATTCCGGCCAAAATTTGATAAATAAAACTTTTCATGCGTTGTCCCTTGAGAAACCATTTTTAATTAGTGTCGAATTAGATAGAATGCTCTCTAATTTTGCTTAGTTATTGTGAATCCTAAAGTGACATTATTCCCGCATGCGCACTTTCCTTGCTAGATCATGCTACAAATGTTGGAACATTCTATTCTCTAATTACAGGCAGATATTTGAAAACATTTGTGGCAACATTTAATCGTCTTTACTTTTAACTAGATTGGTTTTTATACATGGATTGTGTATGGTCGATTTTTAAGGATTTTTCTAGTTTTTTCAACGGAGTCATCACACCATTTGCATTTCGTCAATCAACTGTGTAAAAAGTAAAATTTTGATGGAGTCATCACACTATTTGTATTTCGTCAATCAACTGTGTAAAAAGTAAAATTTTGATTAGATTTTATAACGATATATGAACTTCGGCTCACTTTTACATCTCAGATGATCAAAAGCTACTCTAGTTCTTTAAAGTTTGAACTCTTAACATCATGCTCCATTATGACAATAGTAAGACCATTTAAGAAAGTCCTGGTAACCAAGAACCGATGGGAGCATAATAATTATTTTTTCACAAATTCAATTGATGGGTACTCCGAAAACATTAACAATATGACGAAATATGATTGATTTAAAAATTATTTTCTTGAAAAAAATCACTCGTCTCACTTGATGTTGAAAAAAATCACTCGTCTCGCTTGATATAATTAGACAATTAAAAACGTTATTATTATCAGCAACAATTTTGGTTTAAATATTTTCATGGACTATGAAAATATTTTTTTTATTTTTTCATTTTTATAAGCGATGCAAGTGATCGTATTTAAAAAATATTTTTTAAATTATTTATTTTTCGCGAAATGAAAGCACCATTCATTAAAAATTTCATGATAAAAAGAAAATATTATCCACGGTGAATATAATTTTCATAAGAAACCGATCTTCACCAATTTAAGCTTGTTGTTTTCAGTACGACAAAAAAAATTTTTTGCGGATTAGTCTTCATACACTAAGCACTAGAAAGTTTTCTACGTAGAATAATGTCCGTATCTCGTAAATACCTTTTTAAGGAAATCGAAATTCAGTAACCTGTGACCCGTGGGTGGCGCTCCGGCGGATCCGGGATCCGAGAAGAATCATCGGTCGTCCCGGAATCATCATCGTCGACGTTAAAACGACAGCTCCACCAATCACCGAAGCTTCTTCAGCTCACAAGTCACTCTCGTAGCAAGCAATTGTCACCAAATTCTCTCGCTCCCTCGTCTTCTTCCCGATCTCGACGAACTCTCTTTTCTTCTCTTCTCTTCACATGCCTTTGGTCTCCCCGACCTCACCACCGCCATGCCGTCGTCTCCCAAGCTCCACCACCACGGCCGGCCGTCGCCGCCCTCCCCTCGCCGCTCCACGAAGCTCGTCGTCTCCTGCTGCCTCCTCGTCGGCTTCTCCGGCTTCATACTCGGCTTCGTCGCCATCCTCGGGCCGAGTCGAGGCCACAGATGCTCCGGCGTCGAGCCTCGGTTGATTCGCGTCTCGTGGGACAGAGGGGGAGGGGATGGTGGCGGCGGCGGGTTCTCGGTCAGAGATGGCGAGAAAGTTTTGAGGAGGCGCAAGGTGAAGGCGTTCGTGGGGATTCAGACAGGGTTCGGTTCCGTCGGCCGCCGGATATCTCTCCGGCGGACATGGATGCCGTCGGATCGGGAGAAATTACAACGGTATGCGCTCTTTCTTTTGCTGCGTCCGACCGAGTGCTCGTGCTCGTCGATTTGTTAGTCTCACGGTGGGGAATTGATCTGACGATGCTGATTCATTGCATTTAATTTTTTAATTTCTTGCTGTTAATGAGACGGGAATAACAACGCAATTCCAGCTGTTTGTTATGTACGAGAATTTGCAGATAATCCTGAGTAGTTGCTTTGGTTATTGCCACTACCAATTTTCGCAGTCTGCAGCCCATTGGAAGAACACACTCATTTTTGTGAATGCTGAGTAGCATTTATAGTGTTTATGCTAGAAAAGCTTACTTCTTATTAACTATGAACCCAGTGGAATTAGTCTTATTCTTTGGCTGATAAAGATCACTTCATACCGACCATGTATCCAGTGAGGTTGTTTTTCAGGTTTCAGAGTCTAAAACTATAATGTTGCTCGAATTGTGGTGTTCTAGGAAATTATGACGTGAAGGATATCATTGAAAGAAGCGGGAATGTTTATACATATCTTTGGTAGAAGTGTAAAGAAGCAAATCGTTACATCGCTGATGGAGCTGAGGAACATAGGGCACAGTTATGTTGCTTTACATGAATAACCATTATGGGGGAACATCATTGAGATTAAAATTAGTTTGTTTAGACAACTCTTTCAGCAGTTATCAATCATCATTAGACAAACTCCTTTGGTTGCTGATTATTGGGTTTGGTTGTTCGGTGTCTTTTGTTAATGAGAAGTTGTTGATATGGTTTTGTCATTGTTTTCTCTCGCATTTTGACCTGCTAAGTTCCAACTATTGCCTACAAGCAGTTCAATTAGCTAAAATCTGAGCACCTTTTCTTGTGATCTTCGTGGAGAGCTATAGAAACTCTACTGATTGTGAGTTTATGGACTATATTGCAGCTTGGAGGAAGACACTGGATTAGTTTTTAGATTTGTCATTGGTAGGACTAATGATGGGGCGAAGATGATGGAATTGAAAAAGGAAGTGTCACAGTATGATGACTTCTTACTGCTGGATGTAGAAGAGGAGTACAGCAAGCTTCCCTACAAAACGTAAGCACCACTCTCTCTCTCTCTCTCTCTCTCTCTCTCTCTCTCTCTCTCTCACATATGCGCATAATCTTCTTTAAACTGCAGGTTAGCTTTCTTCAAAGCCGCCTATGCACTTTTTGATGCTGAATTCTATGTTAAAGCGGACGATGACATCTATCTCAGGCCAGGTAACTGGAATTGCAGTCTTCTGTTGCATTTAGATCTCAGTATAAACTCGCACCAGTTGTCTTATGGTCTTGCAATCACATCTCATTAACTGTTAGATCGGCTTTCCCTGCTCTTGACAAAGGAACGAAGTCATTCCCAAACTTATATTGGATGCATGAAAAAGGGCCCAGTTTTCACCGACCCGAAGCTTAAATGGTTAGTTCCATGTTTTTCTTCGAACATTTTCCAGAGGACCATTATATTGGGTTTGTAGGTGTTTTGCCTTGTATCTTCCTTCAGAGAACTCTTGGATTGTCTTGGAATCCTTCGCCTCTTCATTACTATTTGTTTGCTTTTAATTTCCTGTCGTGACATGCAGTGAAAGAGAGCTAAACATCTTTAAGTTTTTAACATATGGCAATTATATCTTTTACAAAGATAGTAGTATCAATCACTTTCCACATTTTCTCCATGTTAAAATGTTTTGAGCTTCCCTTTGAAGTCTCGCCCATGTGGAAAACTTCATCTTTGAGCTGGAACCTTCACGAGTTTTCTCTTTAAAGTGAAACTGATGAAGTAGTCATGTAGTTTGGCAGAAAAATACTTTAGAAAGTTGGGAGGAAGCTCAGGTAGAGATGTTTGTGGCCACTTGCTTAGGACCAGCAATCAGTGTCCCTTCTTACATTATAGTCTTTCTTTTTGTTTATATTGTGGTTGGACCTTTCTCCATGTGCAGGTATGAGCCATTAGGCTTTTTGCTAGGGAAAGAATATTTCTTCCATGCTTATGGTCCAATCTATGCCCTTTCAGCAGAAGTAGTTGCGAGTTTGGTGGCTCTCAGAAGCAACAGGCATGTTTTCTCATCAATGTCTTCTGACTAGCTTAAATAGGCTTATAGAAATATCAGCATATGGTTGTTTTATCTCGGGGTGTCATTAAGGAGGTTTTCCAACTTTCTGCGAATGCTGTGACTGCTTATCAATTGGCATGTCAGACTTCCACTGGAATTTATAATTATGAAGATCTGATTTTAGTTGGATGAACCTGATTTACTTATCTACGCCGAATTATGCTTTAGTACTTGTCTTGCTTAATTACACGGTTCCTACTTTAAGAAGAGAGAACAGACTAACTCAGAGAAGATTGCATTTTGCAATTCTGCATGGTTGAATCCCCCATTGATAACCAACGTTGACCTCCAGCAATTTGAACTGTTTTGGCTGCTGTGCTCATGCTGTGTGGCCCATGCTTGCATCCATTTTATTGTAGGATAGACACTAGGGACCTATACGGAGCTGAATGTTGGCCGGTACAAAAGCAACATGAGCATAAAATTGGAGTAGCGGAAATGAGAATGTTAAGGTGGATGTGTGGTCATACAAGGATAGATAAGATAAAAAATGACGATATTCGACGAAAAGTTGGAATAGCACCGGTGGCAGAGAAGATGAGAGAACATAGATTGAGATGGTTTGGACATATTCTTCGTAGACCCTTAGATGCTCCGATAAGAACAGAAGTGTGTTACCGAGAAAACGATAATATGAAGAAAGGACGAGGTCGGGCGAAATTTACTTGGGGGAAGGTAGTAAAACAAGATTTAATAGATTGGGAAATAGATTGGCGTATGGTCTGCCTTAGGATGGGGTGGAGAAAAGCTATCCGCATTGTAGAAGGGGGATTTCCTATGTTCCAGAGTGCCCTGTCTAGTGCTTTCTATTTATTTATTTTTGGGTAGCCATATTTTTACTTTTATTTTAGTATATTTTAAGTGTTTTGCTTTGGGTTCATCGACCGCCGACCCCAACTAGTTTGGGATAAAGGTGATGTTGATGTTGATGTTGATGTTGATAGACACTAGGGAGACACTTGGGGTGAAGGATTGTGGTTCGTGGTAGATACAGCCGAGGATGTCTTGCTCCTCAGGTGGCCTTGACTAAGACCTGTGGTTAAAGAGCTGTACATTTGTTTATGTAGTGTGTGTACATATAAAGACACATGCAGAGACGTGCAAATTGAGGTAAGTTGTGGAGCATTTAGATCTTATGGAAGACTTGATGCAGAATCTAGCGCAGCGGTCTACGAGAATTCATATGGCCGGACCCACCTAGTGACATAGGGCTTAATTTGTTGTTGTGTATATCACTCTGAACCTTCCATATCTAATTCATTGTTGAGAAGTCAGATCGAGTCTAATGCAATGCTCAAGCACTTATGCAACTTAAACATTGTTTTCGGTCCTCAAAAAGCCTAGAAATTTGCCTTCACTGTTGAATGCTAGACTAGTTATAGCTTTTGCTGTTCTACGCTTCGTTCCATGACAAGATCTTGCAAAACTAGACTGTTCTATATGTGATTTAACCTGAGTTCGAAAGGATAATGCAATTAAGTATGCCAACACTTCTCTGTATTAGCCATTTTATCTATTGATTATTCTTTTTGATTGACAGTGTCAGGATGTTCAGCAATGAGGACGTCACAATTGGTGCATGGATGCTTGCAATGAATGTCCATCATGAGAATAACAAAGAGCTATGTCAACCAGAATGTACACCCTCATCCATTGCCGTGTGGGATATACCGAAGTGTTCAGGTTGGTCTCAGAACACGAAAAGGATCTGTTTTTGCTAGACGAGAGTCTATAAAGACCCAATCATCATTACACAGAAAATTTTGGTAACAACTTGATTGAATTTTCCAGTGGTTTGGCAAAGATACTTGTTAAAAGTAGTTGATTTTCTGGTTGGTGCTCAGCAAATTACCTTGTCAGTCCAGAACGACATTCTACAGCTTCACTGAACCTAATGAAAATGTTTAGCATCTTTCACTAGTAGTTGTCCATTTGTTTGCCCTGAAAAATATCTATTCGACAACGTCACAAAATTACTTGTCGTGCAGGGTTATGTAGTCCAGAAAAGAAGTTACTTGAACTTCATCAAGAGGAGATCTGCTCAGACAGCCCCACTGTGGCATCTGATGATTAGTTCTTTCTGTCAATTTGTTTCTTCTCGGAAGACCGGTTATAAAGACAAATTTTGAAGAATGAAGAATTTCCTTTGTCGATTAGTTGGTGCTACTACTGAAATTACGGATTTAACAAGCTAAGGTCCTTTTCGCTACTCTGTAGCAATACACCTCTTGTATTTTTTTATTCTTGATACGCCCTCCTTACACTAGAATTCGGATGTAGGTTTTCAATAGTTTTATTATTCTCCCTTTTTTTGTTAGGTCTATGTTGGAATTACTTCACTGATAGTTCTTAGGAATGTGATTACTCATTGACATTCACTTTGTTCGACTCTTGCATAAACATCATAAACTGTTCTTCACTAGATCTATGTGAGGGAGGGTAACCTCGCACGGTTATGCTAGTCTTCTTGCAACTTCAATAGTTTCCCATATATTGTGACAAAAAGAGAGAGCACAAGATTGCCCTCTCCCCGCATCACCTGTGGCAATAAAGATAGTTCCTTCAATGAACATGTGTAAATCCATGCTAGCTTTTGTGATTGCGTATGCCAATTATTTAATCAACGACGGTTCGACATGTCGTCTCGACTTTTTTTACAGTAGGAAATCTTATGCTTCTTTCCTTTCGTTATTTTTTTGTGGTCATCATGGAAGAAAGATTGGTTTAAGATTCATTATCGTTGCAGTCTAAATTTTTCTGAGCCTAGTGTTATTTTTTCCAGTCTCGCCGCTACAAAAGACACCGGACAAATTTGACTTTTGTGATTGCCTGGGCTTTATGTTTGTGCTGGGACCGCAAGGGGTTGGGCCTTTGGTTAACCCTGACCTGCATGCTTGTTCCCGTGGACCATGTCAAGCAATTGGCATAACTTGATCGCCTATGGAAGTTCTCCCTCTCTGGGCTTATCGCTGCAGAAAAATCTCCGTTGGTTTTCTGTTGGCTTTTTGCTCCTATTCTTGCGATTCGGGTTTTATTGAGTGCGAATGTGACTTCCCATCTCATTATGTATAATTTAGCTTGAGCAGTTATAATATCGGAAAGCTGCTTCTTTGGATGCTCGCTGTGTGCACGCACGCTCACAACGTATCGATGTAGAAATAGAAAGGTCAATTGGTCATCGTCTAGTTGTTTGGACAAAAAAAAAATCGTCTAGTTGGCTCGAGAGTCTTGACCACGAGCAATAGGATCCGTGGCGTGAATTCACTGCTTCGAGCTACGGGAGACGTGGATTGCCAGCGGAATGTGTCGATGCTGAAGACATGATCTCATTCTTTAAAAGACATGGTAATGTTATGTCGGGCGATGGCACGTCGCGCTCCTGCACCACCGTTCCGTGAAAATGTGCACGCATTTCAAATGTTTCTTTGATATGTCTACATTGTTTTAGGTGGCCAACACAACCCTTTTGGATAACCCTTCAGAGCTACGGCAAGATCAGTCTGTTCTTTCAGCATTTCAAGGAGGATTGGCCGGATTCAGATGAGATTACACGATGCTTCTCCTCATTGAAGGTCGAGCTCTGTCCTGCCCTGTATTCATTTACCAAAATCTGTCTCCACATAACGTGAGACATTGGGAGACCCAGAAATTGACGATTCCTTTTCTTTCTTTTTCTTTCTTCCTTTTTCCCAGAGAGAGAGAGAGAGAGAGGGGGGGTCATGGGGGTTGATGGTTTTTGCAGTGCAAAGCTCCAAGGACATGAAGGAGAGAAAAGGACTGCGAATAAATATGATGGGTGTGGGGGGTTTCCAGGTTGCATACTGCAAACCTACTACAAAAAGTCACCGATAGCACATTTGTTTACGCGACTTTTTTTTATCTTTTTCTCGCATCAGTCTTCCGGCCGTCACGTGCTCTTCCACCTCTCTTCCTTCAGTCCCCCTCAAGACTCAATTCCCCCCCTTTCTCTCTCTCTCTCTCTCTCTCTCTCTCTCTCTCTCTCTCTCTCTCTCTTCTTTGGATTGTATCGTACTGCATTTCTAGAGAGAGATTGAGAGATGCGAGTTCCATCAATTCCATGAATTTTGCAGGTCCAATGATAACTGCTGCTTCTGTCTGCTCACCTCACTCCCTGACACCTCTTCCCATTATTTTCTCTCTCTTGTTTTTGGCCTCTGCGCTACCCAAAGCTTTCCCTCTTTTGTTTGCTCTCTCTCTCTCTCTCTCTCTATACGTCCAACTCACCCAGAATTCCTTACACTGTGACGAGTCTGACGACAACGAAAGACCCTTTTCAAATAATTGTCACCTGCGAAGACGAAACGCTAACGGCTACCGAAAATTGGAGATCGCAGATGAAAGAAAGCAATAGAAGCGTTCAAATTTGAGGCTTGAGTGGACGAAGTACAGACCCAACCAGGCCACGAGGAACTGGCTCTCTCTCTCTCTAAATTTCTAAATTTGTCCCCTGTCTCTCTCGAGAAGGTATCCGAGGTGAGGGACTGAAAATAAAATTAAAGAAAAAAAGAGGGGTGCCAAAAGAAAAAGAAGATTGTCTGCCAGCCTGGCAGTTGTATTTGCATACATGTGGCCTTGTGCCATTTATCATTAGGAGAAGTGCTGGGGAAAGGGATGGGCCCCAAACACATGAGGCTGCCCTCCAATGATATCCACTCGTCTTTTACTCCCTTTTGTCCTATTTTCTTTTTTATTTTATTTTTGCTATTTTTCTTTTTTTATTTTGTCATTTTCTTTTTCCGGTGTGGCTTGTCGTCATGCCCCACTTTTCCTTTTTAGTTTTCCATGCAACGAGAGAGCATGGTTTCTGACCAAAAAAGAAAAAACACAGAGAGAGAGAGAGAGAGTGTGGGGTTCATAATTGCCAAGAGTTTGATGGAAGTATCGATATAAAATCTCTCTTTTTTTTCTTTTATTTTTTTTTCCATCGGGCGATCTCAAAATTTAATCCTCTTATCCGTTCGACTAGCACGCCTATCAAAAATTACATTGGGATACTCCGAATAAACTGGAGTACATATAAAATGCACCGACGCTAGATAGAAACAGGACAGCGGAAGAATTTTGTTTGATTCCTATTATACACGATGTGGCGAAAAAGAGAATCTTCTAATGTGTCATTTCTAGGTCCAATGGTATTCATAGGTATAGGAAGAAGCCCTGTCAAATAGAGGTTTTTCTTTCGATCATATTTTAATTGCTTATACGATATACAAGGACCACTACTACAAATAGTACCTCGCTCTTGACAGTAAAATATCGATTTCTTATCAAACCCTGTGAAGTGTGTAAAGGTAGGATACTCCAAATACAGGGGTCCAAGAGTTTTATAAAATGTTATTGGTGGAAAAACATGCTAATAAAAGATCCCACGGAATTGAATTGGGTCCATAAATCTAAGGATAGTGAGAATTCTTGAGCTTCTATTGGCATTTTATTTCCGATGAAGGTAAACAGCCAAAATCATATGATCGTCGCATGGCAATGAACCTTAATCTAGGAGGTCATATGTCATATGTGGCTGGTGGAGTTGAGTCAATGTATTATAATCGTGCTTTGTTAATTTACGTTTGAATACTTTTTCTGCGATTTTTTTCAAAATTAATTATCGAGGTTCCAAAATATCATATGATTATTGACGTGCGGGTTTTTATATGTCGCGGGAGTTTCAGCTGTTTTCAAACATAAAATCAAATTGCACGCGCCATGAGATTTAGATTAAGTGAAAAGCAAAAGCCCAATTCATATGCGCTCCTCGGGAAATTTTCATATATTGGCCGTCGAGTGAGTAATACCGGGGTGTTAAACGATAAAAAAAAAATCACATTATGCCGACATAATCAAAAATGGGGAAAATACTAAATAGTGCCTCCAATAAATGTCGTCTCCGCGTTTAGTTAAAACAAGACCCTAATGAATAAACTTAGGTCGTCACCAAAAAAAAAAAAAAAAACTAAAACTAAAGGGAAAAGAAATGGACTGATGAGGCCTGATCGAGTGGGCCAAAGCACGAGGGAGGGGCCCGGGGTACGGTCCAAACGACAGGTTTCTCAGAAAACGACACCACATGAAAAAGCCCAAAAGGCGCCATGTCTCCAATACGGCAGTCAATCAATTGACCCTTCGAATCGGAGCTCGGACACACCATGATTATATCATCTGTCAAATTCTCCCCTTTTTTTTTTTTTTGTCTTTTTTCTTCCTTTGGTTTCCTTAAATAAGTAATTATCCGTACACACTGGCTTCAAAAGCATTATTGGTTCTTATCAACGTTTGGGGATCACATGGTGGTGCCACATTCTGTTCCTCATGACCTTTCCTATTCGACTAATCAAAGTATGGTGACCCTTTATCCTATAATTTCGAAAAATTGCATACTTAGGATCGATCGTTCGGCATCGCTAGGTTGAGCATGTGTTTAGCGAAATTTCTCTATAGTCGAGATGTAACTACTTCGACGAAAATTTTAAAATATATATATATATATCAATTTTGGATTCCAATAACTATAATTCATCCGTGTAAAAGTGATCGAATTCTCCTAAAAATCATGAAGGAAGCAAATGTTCCAATTATTGGGGTGTCCCGACTCTCAAAATCACATTTTGTTTGGATTCATCTTCAGAAGCGACCAATCCAACTGGGAGTGTCTTGACCGTCAAAATCACACTTTGCTTGGATTTATCTCCGGATTCCAAATTTTCTGCCTATATTTATTGAAATTTCCCCTCTTCTCGCGCTCGCTCTCTCTTTCTCTCCTAGAATTTCATCTTTGTCCGAGCTAGGCATAGGCCCCAGGTTTGCCATTACTCATGGAGGACCGATCATCTTCCGATTGCCCCCATGTCCAAGGAACAAAGACAAAAGACCCAGCGAAGAGCAAGAAAGTGACCACATGTCTCTCCCAAAATCATGAAAAACTGCAAAACCAACTTTAGAAAAGGATTCCAAACTGCAAACTCTCTCTCTCTCTCTCTCTCTCTCTCTCTCTCCCTAAAAATCATTGCGTGCCTCGCCACTCACCCACGTGCTCGTCTCGTGACCAAAAAAAAAAAACTTGCCCTAGAATCAAAATTAAATTCTCTCTCTATCTTCGCTTGGAAAACATAAAAGAGGTGGAGCACATTCAGCCAAGGGGACCTGTACCGAACTACCCTTTTGGTGAAATTTTTCTGATCTCCAAGATCTGCAACTCCAGTCTCTCTCTTCTCCACGCAAGAAATTTCACAAGAAAGACCCTTTGTATTTTTTTTTTTTATATCCTATCTCATCCTATCTTATTTTACTATATAAATCATGCTATGTGTGTTATGTATTGCCAAACTTTACTTCTCCTTTCTCCTCCCTCTTTTCAAATGAGAAGAGCGGATACTGGTGTAATTTTCCTCAGAGGTTCACAAGAAAGACTCGATGATGGGAAAATTGTTAAAATTTTGATTTCCTTTCTGGGCGACCCAAAAGCTTTGTTATGCACAAAGTTAGAAGCTTTTTCAAGACTGAACAATGAGGGCAAGACAGCGAAAGTTATCAAGAACATTGATCCGTACAGGTTATTGGAAAAGCGTGAAAACTTCTCCTGTCGGAAATTCACTACCCCTTTCCCTGCTTGAAAAGCCCACCAAGGGAAAAAAAAATGGAAAAAGAAAATATTTTCTCTCCCTCTCCCTCTCTCTCTCTGTCTGTCACGTGATGAACATGCAAGTTCTGACCCAATTGCTAATTGGGCGTTGGAGAGAAATCCTTAGTTTTAATGCTCACTTACTCTTTAAGCACTGAGGTTTGGGAGTTCGAGACATTCTAATCTTGAAGCTGCCCCTCTCCTTCATGTCTCTCACATGGCAGGCCGGGGGTCAGACCTTTAGGAAATTGCAAAAAAAAAAAAAAAAAAAAAGGAAGAATAAAGCCACACGACCCTCCCTTAATCGAGATTAATTACGTTAATTAATTTCGATTCTTGGGGTCTGAGATTTCGTGATCCGGGGCCGATAGGATTGGACGAGGTTCCTAATCGGGTCTTGGAAGGGACATAAATCCAAATTAACTAGGTGCTAAAATTAGCGGGGGCAAGACTTTTTTTTTTTTTTTTGCAAGCTTCCTTGACCTAGAGCGGGCATGTTAAGTCCGTTTGTATTCGCCGTTAAAGTCAAAACGATTCCTCTAAACATTCGACGAGACAAAAAAAAGAGGGAAAAAGAAGAAAGGCATGACCAAAAGTTAGCGGACTTTAAGGTGGCACCGTTTGGGATTCTAATGACTTGTGAAATGTACGAGTTTGAGATTTTAGTTGGCATCGATTCTTTTACATTACAGTTATCGCAAATCCTCGCGTCATCCTCAAGACATCAGAAAAGAGAAGCGAAATTAAGTATCCAAACCGTGAGCTTGACAAATAGTCCCTCGGCATCAAATGACGCCAAAACTAATGATGCGATCTGTCAAGACATCCGTTAATCAATCCCGTAATCTTTGTTCCTTAGCAAGACCAAACGCCAATAATTACTTTTTAAGACTCGCACTTTCGGACATATTGTCCATTTTCGGACAAATTAAACCGATGACCAGCTTGCTAATTCCTAGGGACAGCCCGCAAAAACCAAAATTTGCATTCACAGTCTCTTTCTTTCTTTTTTTCTATTTCTTCGTTTTGGCCAAAATAAAAACGAGGCCTAGTTGACTTAGGAGGGAGACGAAATTAGCAAATCCATCCTTGATCCGATTGGAGCGAGCAGAATGAGACCATCGACGACGTATATCGTGTCGGGTCCGCAAATTGCAATCGCACGCTAAAGACCGAGGGATGGAATCACGTGATGGCAACTGTCTCAATGGGTCGGTGAATTTCTCGACGCAGTCGATAAGACTTATCGTTAGCGACCTCTATTATCGAGTCCGTAACTTTTCAAGCCGAACGAATTAAAGTGCACGGGGAGGGTGTCACCAAACACCTGCTCCGTTATCTCCGCCGCAAAATCAGTGCTCTTTGATTTTTCTCGCAGATTTACCATATGTGCACGTAAATTGTGCTTAAAATCATGCAATGTCTTCAGCATGTGATCTTCTCTTTGATTACTAAGGAAAAATTATCCAAAAAAGTCCTAAACCTATTGTGCGGCAGTCAATCCAGTCAGAAGCCTTTCAATCGTACCAATTTAATCTTGAACTATTTAACGATTTGCTAGTTTAACCCCAAACCTTTTGAAATTTTGTCAATTTAATTCTAAACCTATCAATTGTGTCAATTTAGTTCAAAAAATTTTGATGATTTGTCAATCTTGGTCCCGACCCTTTTGTCATTTTGTAAATGTAGTCATTTCGACCAATTATCCAGATAAATAGCTTTAAGACTAAATTGACAAAACCCTCTACGATTAAATTGAGAAAATTTCAAAATTTTTAGTACTAAATCGATACGATTAAATTATTGAAGACCGAATTGAACGTCGCACGGTAAATTTAGGACTTTCGGATGGTTATCTAGAACGGTAATTAGGGTTCTTGCTAGCTAGGGCCTAGTGGGACAAAAGACGGGGCGGGTCAAGTCCTTGACGCAATAATTGGCTCCTGAAGATGGAACTTTTTAAGGGGAAAATTGAGCTAAGCACCCGTGAGAATCCTTCTTCGTTACGCACAAATTAATCATGGAATCGATTACAGCTCAATGATGGAGGGTCAGTCCCCAAAGTCAATGTGGGGGTGACTTTCCAGATGGTGTTGTCTTCTGCCCTCAACTTCCATCGTCCCCTCATTATTTTTTTTTGCCCCCTCCCCCCCAAGATTCCAAAACAACAAGTCTCTCAGATCATCACAATCTAAAATGGGCATGATTGAAGAAGAAAATGGAGGAGGGGGGGGCATCGTCCTGTTGAGTCATGCACCCCCTTTTGCCGTCCCACAGAAACAATAATGCGATCTTCCTAAACTATTGAATATAGAGAGACTTTACATGATAAATATGAAACCGCCATAAAGTATTAGGCCCGAGCGTGGGGGCGGCGGAATTGAACCGCGCGAGATGAGACGGGGAACAAGATGGACGCCGATGCGCCCGCGGAATGAATCATTAGCCGAGGCGGCGGGGAGAGTTAAAGCTCGGCTCTGGAGATGTATCATTAGGCGCTTTCTAATCCGGAAGCCGATGAATTAGACCGGGGAAAGGCAGCGGGAACAAAGAGATATCATCTGTTTCACATGTGAAGGGTGCGAAACGCTTGAATGGCACGGAAAAGACTTCTTAGATTCACGCAATTTTCTTAAGAAGGTTGGCTTTATTGGGAAACTATCTCATTGGATGATCCCAAATGTGAAGTACACGCGAGAAATGTGCATCGCGGACAAAAGGATCTCTATGGAATTTCGCTAATCAAGAGGCATCGACTACGTGATGATTTCAAATCGATGCAATCACAATGGTTTGCGAAAAAAAAAATTGAATATTGTGGCCGACCTAACCCTCCTAGAAAATGTGTCTAATTCCGAAGCGGGATGCTCTTATAATATGATTAGAGGCAAGATTAGATTTGTTAATACAAAGGATTGATCAGATGACGAAGCACTAAGCCCCACGTTGTCCATGTCGTTGGTTGACAAGTTCCACTTCCACCCGCTATGTTAATCCTGTAATGGGCAAGCCTTGATTGGGTGGAATCTTCACTTTTGTGCCATTCCCAACGCTAAAATTAAGGGCAATTTGAGACCTTCTTTTGCACCGATGAGGGGACCTCGGGGGTAATCTCGCTCGTTCTTAAGTCTATTCGAGAGTCTACGGACCCGTGCTTATTTTCAACTCCTTCTCGAATCCCGTAGTTCTCAAGTCTATTCGAGAGTTTACGGACCTGCGCTTTTTTTCAACTCCCCGAAGCATTTCGTCAATAAAAGATCCCATGGAATTGAAATGCTCGTGTTCACCTAATACATTACGTGGATACTCTTTTGAAAGAGTCAAGAATGGTCGATTGGGTTGCGATCATTTCATAAAGTACAAGCACTGCTTAACGCTAACTAGCATTTTTTTGAATGGGCAAGCCACTGACTCTTAGCTAGTATTTGCCAAAGATCAAATTATTATATTTTAGGTATGCACAGCGTGGACCATCAGCAAATACAAACGAATAAATTCAAAAGAAATGTATGAAAAATCTACATCTTAAGCCGGCCCAGAATCCCATGTACTCACAATTTTTTTTTTTTTTTTATGCTTCAAGTGGAGCTAAGCAATATGCCAATATATATGCTTGGACTAAAATTTTTCTTTTAAATAAATATATATGGCCAGAAGCTTGAATTAAATTAGATTTGTTGGGAACAAGGGCTTCTTTATGCATGGCATTATTCATGAATCGATTAAAAGCTATACGAACGGGAGAAGAGACGCAACGCGTTCAAGTAGCCGTCTGAAAAGGAGATTATGGTGTGATTATCTGAAGCTTAATCATTAATCTCCATGTCCGATCTCTTCTTCATGGGATCGCGACACCTGCTTGTTCAATTATAGGTTTCATCGTACCTTACATGTCTCCTCGGTGCACAAACCTCTTTTTCTCTCTCCTCCTCGTCCTACCCCTTAGCCGACTTTGTGCCCGAATACCACACCTTCCTTGTTGTCCCCATTGGTTTAATTGCCAAGGTCGCGTTGGGGCCCGACCACCATTGCTCGCGAGGCCACGCCACAGCTTGCCCTTCACTCATCTTCCTCCGGTGCTTTTATTCCCGTCCCTTGTCTATGTTTCTTTTTTTTTTTTTTTTTGGCCCCACTCTCCTTGACCGCCAATCTTGGAGGCTCCTCTAGACAGCCTTGGAGCGGCTCGATGTAGCGTCGAGCTCCGCCGTCAGTCACAAGCTCGACGGCGGCGGCGAGTTTAGAGAGATGGGGAGATTGATGAGGATGAAGATTGAGAGGGAGGGGATCATTGTTAGAAAATCGGCATGAAGCATGTTTAGAAAAACACTCCACTTTAGTACCGAAATGATGTTGGTGGAAACATCGATGTAACCAAGTCTCCGAACCTAAATTTCTCTGGTTGCATGGAATCGAGTGTTTTCTCCCGGCCGCTTAGTAATGTTTTCGATCTATCTTCCTCAAAGATTATGACAACTCCATTTATATGTACACATGCACATGTCGCCGATCATACTAAGATTGAATTAGATATTCTCTCGTTGTGATTTGGTATAAGCTCGAGAGATCCCGAGCTAAACTAGAATCGCATACTAACTCAACATGGTCTTTCTTTTTTTTAATCTTAAAAATAACTCGTTATGAGATGGTAATTAGACGGAATAGTGCAAAAAAAAAATATTGTATGCAATATACAATATATTATACAAGAGAATCAATATGACTTAATTTTTAATTAATTCGAAATGTATGATGAAATTTCACAAAGTAACCACGTAATTATTTGACTTAAATGAATAAAATTGGAAAGAGAAATTATTCTTGGGAACAAAAATTTTGTGCAGGTACCAATCCAAATTTTATTTAAGGAATAAAAATTTTGTGTAATTACCAAATATGTTTTGATTCTCTAAAAATTATTTAGGGAACAAAATCAGAAAAAATTATATTTCGGATCAGAAGTGTTATGATGCAGGCCCTTAGAGATACTATCGAATTCTATTAAGCTTTTTTTGTCTTTTCTTTTTATACAATGGTGGCGTTCGACCAATTATGAACAGGATGGATCTTTCCAATTTGGTTGTCTACTGCTTCCATCTTGCTCTGGGCCAAATAAATGAGGTTCAAATTTTACTTCTAGATAGAAGTAAATTTTTTGTAATTTCTTCGAGTGGCTGTAAAACTACTTCTGTAGCAAAAGAATGCTTTGGAAATAGAAAAATAAAGTTATGGATCTTTGCTCCAAAAATATTGTCGTGTGGACCCTAGACACTGTGCTTTCATCATGTTGCTTCCATACCTTCATGTGGACAAGTGTAGTCCAAAGGCCACTTATCAAGTGTACTCAACGAAAGATCGTTTGGTTTTTTTCACATATCAATTGCATATTTTCTTGAGAACTATAAAATTTTCATATTCAGGCTTCTTTTATTTCGAGCTCTTGGAAAATAATTTTCAAAAAATATGATTGCTTAAAATGATTAGCCACAATAAAAAAAATATTTTCATTATCAATAATAATTTATGTCGAAATATTTTCGTAAATGATAAAAACAAAATCGTTCATTCAATTTTTGAGCGATATAACCGATTTTTTTTCTAAGATTATTTATTTTTTGCGAAGAGAATATAGTCTTAATCACTACAAAATATTTCCCTCTCTATTTATACCCTTCTGAGTACTTTTGCTTTGTCCATCGACCGTGACCGGCAAGCTGCGGATGGACCCCGTGACCCCAAGCCCTTTCCACTCATTTATTACCGATCTGGGTCAAACCGGGAAAGTCCGCCCGACCCGCTATTTATTATCAATTTGTTGGAAAAGAGAGGGGAAATTGAAAGTGGTTGGGAAAAATGCCGATGGCGTATTTAAGTTCTCTCCCCCCCCCCCGCCACAAACACCCACACACCAAAAAAAATTAATAAGAAGGAAAAAAGAACGCATCGAACCGGTCAACGTTTGACTCGACCTCAACATTCTAAATTTAACGTTTCCCACTTTGCTTTAATTCCCCAAAAATGTTTCCCGGTAAAATCTAGAATTAAGAATTAAATGGATGGTGATGATGTGGCCTTTTGGCATTTAGTGGGCTGGCAAAGACATGCGACCTAAACTTGTGCATCAAACCTTGGAATTTTGGACCTAAGTAAGTCCCACGAACTACCCCGCCTTAACTCTGGGATGTAAATTTATATATGAAATGGACAGGCCGCGGAGACCCCTGTAGGAGAGAAATCCCCCTCCTCTGTAGCGAGGCAAACTTGTGAGCATAGAAAACTATCGTTAAAAGAAAGAATTTTGGTTTTCGAGATAATTATTTAGGAACGTTCCTATCCGCCGACGCGAAAATGGTTGGGCGAGCTTGTCATGGCCGCAACAGATGCGTCTAGATCACTGGCGATAACAGGTATATTTAGGGACTTCCGAAAACAAAAGCATGCCCCGAGAGTTTGGTCGAACGATCGAACGATCGGAAGCCACGGGAGCACGGGACAAGAAAGGAATGGAACCCGGCACGCCGGGATCATTGCGGGCAACTAAACTCGTCCGGGCATGTGACGATGCCGGGCATTACGGGCACGGGGAAAATATCCCGTGCTAAACTGAATATGGACCGTTAAGAACCAAACGGGGGTCTAACGTGGGCCCGACCGAATTTGGCGGTTCGTGTTCATTTTTCGCGAAGCCTAGTGGAATTCGCAGAGCGGTTCGTCGTAGATTCGTAGGGTGGGAACGGGAGGGCGAAGCATATTCTGGGAATCAAGACGGCGCGCCGTTTAATCTCGCCGTCGACTGCTGAGCTGGACGCCACCGGACACGCCTGGGGTCTTCTGAATGGGCCAGCTGGCGCCCCCACTTCTCCCTCTGCACAACAGCGACCTCGTCTCCCCCGTTAGCCCCCAGTTCCCTCGGTATTTACGACCTTGCCACCTGCTCGAGGGGGGGCTAGCCGAGCAAGCATCGACATTTGACATTTGACGAGGAGGCGAGGCGCGGGGGCGCTAGTCGATTCCTTCCCACCTAATCTCGAGGGCATTTCAGTGAAAACGGGGCCACGTGAGGGGTAGTTTTGTCAAGTGGGAGGGTCAGGGGATTCGTTAGATTTCCGCGTAGGAAACAGATGTCATGAGTCAAAAAGGTCCGATTAGCATGAAAATTAATGAAAGTTTTCTTGTTCGAGAAGGTGTTTCGAATGATGCTATTTGAAAGGAAAAAGACTGATTTGCCTTTATTTTCGAAATTTCAATATTATTTTAAGATCACGATGGAAAAAAAAAATCCCCAAAAAAAGGTTCATTTAATTTCACGTTTATGATGAAAGATAACTATTACCTCGACGAATCTTTCGACTATGCTAATTAGGACATCCGCCGTGAAAAAAGGACGTGGAAATCGCGCCGACGCTTAAATAATCTCGACATCGGAGAGGTGGGCAAAAACCATCCGAAAAAGTCAAGAGAAAAAGGTCTTCGCCGGCGCCGGATTACTGGAGTAATTTTGGGTGCGGCGGGAGAAGGAGGAGGAGTAATTAAGAATTTATCAACGGGCGGGGAGGGGGGGGGGCAAAATAAAAGGGGGAAAAAAAAGAAGAGATAATTTTTCTAAGTTTGCATTTGCTGAAAGGAAGAGAGAGGAAAATACAGAAAATAACGAGAGAGCAGAGGCTGGAGGAGGAGGAGAGCAGTGAAACTTGTCTCGTGAAGCAGCAGGTGGCAATGGGAAGTGAGAGAAAGAGGAGAGAGAAGGCGAAAATTTAAAGGGAAATATAAACCCCCGCATCATCTCCTTCGCTCTTCTCTTCTCTCCTCTCTCTCTCTCTCTCTCTATCTGCCAAGCGACTTAGCGAGAGCACTTGCATTCGTTCTTTGCTTCCTTCCTTTCGTATCACGAGATCCCCCCATCTCTTCCTTTGTTTCTTTTGCTTCTCTGTCTCTCTCTCCTCCCTCACCTCTCATGTCTTCTTCAAAGTCTGTGGCTTTGTTTTGCTCTCGCTGTTCTTCTATCTGGGTTTCCCATTGTCGTCCCATTCACAGACATTGTTGACGAAGGAGAGAGAGAGAGAGAGAGAGAGGGGCTAAGGGAAACGAGAACCCACGATAGAATATTGCTGCACATACACTCGGGAGAGACGAAATTTGACGCAAAGGAGCCACATTTCCCCTATAATCCTGGGGGAGAGAGGGAAATGTCACATCCCGATAAGCCCGAACTAGGGTTTGATGCCCTCTCGGATCGGTTCCGCGAGTCGCTGAGTTGCGAGTTCGACAAGCCCGATTTCCGTGAACTTGATCTGGGCTCGCCCGTTTCTCCTTTACGGACTCGGCAGAGTGGCCTCGCGACCACCACCACCACTACGACCACTACCACAAGCAGTAGCTCTAGCTCATCCGGATCTGTTTCGGGGCGAAATGCTCAGAACGTTCTAGTCAGGAGGCCCGATTCGGGCACGAACCCCCACTCCGGCGAGCTCTCCGGCTCTAGCGACAACAGTCCGACGGCCGGATCCGGCAAACTAGCCCGGATTTTTTATTCGGGTCAAGCAAGATCCGACTCGGCCAGCACCCACAACACACACTATTCGGGTCAATCCTCAGTCAATTCGCCGCCTCCCAACGTCCTGCCGACGGGCAACATCTGCCCGTCGGGCAGGATCCTCAAGACGGGCATGGCGGTGAACCGGAGCTCCAGGTCCGACGTGTTGGGGTCCGGCATGGGCAATTACGGACATGGGAGCATAATGCGGGGCGGTGGCATCGGGCCCACAAGGGGTGTGGGTGTGGGGGGAGGAGGAGGGGGAGAGGCGGCTATTGCGAGCCCCAGAGGTGTTGGCGGCGGCGGCGGAGAATCAGTGAGGAGGACAATGGGGGTGGGGGGATTGGATCCAGAGGAGGTGAAGAGGGCAGCGAATGAGCAGTATAAGAGAGGGAATTTTCAGGAGGCTTTGACGTTGTATGATCGGGCCATCGCGCTCTCGCCGTCCAATGCGGCTTACCGGAGCAACCGGGCTGCTGCTCTGATGGGTCTTGGGCGGTTGGCTGACGCAGTGAGGGAGTGTGAGGTGGCAGTTAACTTGGATCCAAAATATTGGAGGGCACACCAACGATTGGCATCCCTGTTTATTAGGTGAGCTTTTGATGTCATTTGAATTTGAATGATTAAGCAGGCTTTGCCATTGATTTCTCGCTGTTGGCAATTTGTTAACTTGTGACCTTTGTCTACTTCAGTGTATTCAGAATGTCGAGAGTACATCATTTCTTTTGGTATCAGATCTATTAATTCGGAGTTTGGATCTTGCGCGCGCGCGCGCACACACACAGGCTCCTTATGCCAATGTCATTACTTCTGTTTCTATTGCTTTGGGCCGCAATGTACCACGTATTACCTGTGATTCATTGGGATTGATTTTCTTTCTGTCTCCAAGTTTGTCTTTTATGCTTCTTTGGGTCTTTTCTTATGTCCATTGGGAGTCTTTATGCTCACGTTTGATATTCATTGGAGTGATTAGTGAAGCTAGACAAGTTTCAAAATCAGATTATTTGATTTGCAGCACTTAGTTGTTCTGAGCCTCTTTTCTCTTTTGTTTTTTTTTAACTTTATTTGATCTGTTCTAGTTAAGACATTAATATGCCAAGAAAAGGCATGAGCATCTGTAAAGCTGGTCTCTTGTTTTGTTCTTTCTACTGCATTGCTTTCGATAGCAAATTTAGGTTAAATGGGCGTGCAAAAACCCATCTAATTCAATTGTTTTGCAGATTAGGGCAGGTTCAAAATGCTCGGAGACATATGTACATCCCAGGGTCGCAACCAGATTCAAATGAGCAGCATAAGTTACAGGGTGTAGAAAAGCATCTCAGTAGATGTGCTGATGCACGCAGGGATGGCGAGTGGAGAACAGTCCTAAGAGAAAGTGATGCTGCTATAGCTGCTGGAGCTGATTTTTCTTGTCAGGTAATTGGGTTCTGATTATTTCTTTGGCAACCTTTTCTAAGCTGGTGCTGTTAAGAACAACAAATCTAAGCAAGTTTGAATTGAATATACAGCTCTTTATGTGTAGAGTGGAAGCACTTTTAAAGCTTCACCAACTTGAAGAAGCCGAATTGAGTTTAAATAAGATTCCCAAATTAGAACCACTTGGCGACTCATGCTCACGTGCCAAGTTCTTTGGGATGCCCTCTGAAGCCTACCTGCTTTTCGTGCAAGCTCAAATTGAGATGGCGCTGGGAAGGTGAGTTCAGATATCATATGACGGAGACTAAGAAATAGAAATTTGTTGAAGAGAGAGTGAGATTTAGATGATGGATGTCTTGCAGGTTTGAGAATGCAGTTTCCACTGCTGAGAAAGCTGGGCAAATTGATGCGCAAAATTTTGAAGTTTCAGTGCTGCTGAAAAATGTCCGGTTGATCACGAGAGCTAGGGCGCGTGGAAATGATCTCTTCAAATCAGAAAGGTTTACTGAAGCTTGCATGGCATATGGAGATGGCCTTAGGCTTGATCCTGCAAACTCTGTTTTGTACTGCAATCGAGCTGCTTGCTGGTTTAAACTTGGTCAGTGGCAGCAATCGGTCGAGGACTGCAACCAAGCTCTACGAATACAACCCAATTATACAAAAGCCCTTCTCCGAAGGGCTGCCTCTAACAGCAAGGTACTGTAATGTTCTTTTCTTTTGGTTTTGCAATAGGTTGATTGTTCATTTCATGCAATTCTAGTGGGAGCTGAATTATGTTGGCTAATGTTGTATTTTGCTTACTCACAGCTAGAAAAGTGGGAAGATGCAGTGAGAGATTATGAGGTCCTCAGGAGGGAGCTTCCAGAAGACAATGAGGTTGCAGAATCTCTTTTCCATGCTCAAGTTGCGTTAAAGAAATCTCTTGGAGAAGAGGTAACCAACATGAAGTTTGGCGGTGAAGTTGAACAAGTTTTGGGTCTTGAGCAGTTCAAGGCTGCAATATCCTTACCAGGTCCTTGAACTATCTGAATTGTTATGCTTTGTCTTCGTCTATGGTTCCAGATTTATTACCGACGATAAGCAATCTTGTAATTGCAGGAGTTTCTGTGGTGCACTTCAAAACAGCCTCGGATTCTCATTGCAAACAGATGTCGTCATTTCTGGATACTCTTTGCAGCCGCTATCCATCCATTAGTTTTCTCAAGGTACGGTCTGCTTACACCACTGCTTCATACTGAACTTCACTCTACTTTAACCCCAGCTGTAGTTATCTTGGTTTATATTAGCAAGGGGGACAAATTTACGTCTCATGTGAAACCTTTCCTCCATTGAAGGTGGATGTTGAAGAATGTCCAGCAATTGCTGGTGCTGAGAATGTCCGGATTGTACCTACATTCAAGATCTACAAAAGCGGATGTCGAGTGAAAGAAATTGTGTGCCCAAGTCGAGACGTGTTGGAACACTCAGTGAGGCATTATAGCCTTTAGAGAGAACCGCCTTTTCCGCTTCCCTGCCATTTTTGCAATATCGCTCTGCTCGTGCAGAAACCACTGTCATCAAGCTCTTCCCTCCACCCTGCCAATATATCCTCCCGCCCCTGTAAGGACTTGCAGTTACCTGTGACATAAATATTCCATTCAATGTAATAACCTTTCACTAGCAGCCATGGGAGAGGCCAGAGAGAGATAGCTTTCAGTTTTGCTTTTGCAGTTTTCATTTGATTCTTTGATTCCTCCATTGCTCTCTGGTCCCTTGTTCTGCGTCTTTCTCCCCCCTCTTTTTTTTTTTCTTTTGTTTTTTGGAGGGGGTCCCTTTCTTTCACATTGATGTAGTAGGCCAGCCTGGTTATTCTATCTCATTATGATAGAATTTGAGAAATTTCATGTACAATCATCGAATCCTACAAGCACATATATGTTAGAAAAGTGGGCAGGAGGGAGGGAAGGCTAAGATTGGTGGGTGGCTGGCTGGCTGTGGTTGGTAGAAGAGGACTGCTTCGTATAATGTATATATGTGGTGATGTATACACATGAAATATTGGTGGAGGCTTTGAGGGAGAAAGAATTGGATGTCTGGTGGCTACTTTCAATTGGGTTGGTGAAAGGATGGATGAACTATGATGTTTTGAGGAATATCATTGTTTCTTTTTTTGTCAATCACTCAATCAATAAAAGCTCCCCATTTTTTTTTCCCCTTCAATTTGACTCTTCTTTGCATTATGTACTAAGTTTATCCGACACAGGTTGTGGGCTCTGATCAGTTTGAATTCACCTCAGCATCGTTGGTTGAGTAAAGAGGGTCGAGAGATAGATGTGTGTGTGTTTCTTGCATTATGTTTTGTTGGATCTCATGGACAAGCAAAGCTATGGCTTTTCTCCCAGAAGGATAGTATGGTAAATTGAGGAGAGAATAAGACAAGACTGACCTGGTCTTGGGAATCTCGGGGTAGAGTGTAGAAAAATGTACGTGTGATTAAAGCAAGGCTGGTTTTCTTATTATGGGGTGGTGGACTCAGAACTGGGTGGTTGACAAAATTCATTGCTCTTTCTTTGTCCAATTTGTCCTCTTCTGCTTTTGCTTATTATTTTTATATGTCAGAGAGAGAGAGAGAGAGAGAGAGAGAGCCGTCCATCACTCTTTTGTTTTTAATCACCTCAACTGTAGAAGTTGGAGTCTTGAAGATTTCACTTGCACATTGAATTTTTCCTTTTCTTTTTTTTGGGGTTGAATTTGTCTGTTTGGATAAAATATGCATTTTTTTTACTAGCATTAGCCGAAACTCAGAAATGGGTACTTGGGCTTGTTTATAATGAGTGAGGATGTCATTTTACCTTGATGTGGGGGGCATGGTGAGGAGTCCCTCTTGAGAGGGGTTTCTCTGTTCACATGTGAATCATTTATGTTTTGCCGTCTTCCAAGCACCCCACCCCCCAAAAAAAAAACCTCACCGGAAAAGAAGAAAAAAAAGAACCAATTTTGAGAATAAAATATGGTCTAAGAAGGAGAAAGCAATGACTGGTCGGTGCTAATTCAGCCGGCAGCCCCTATCTAATGCTGGCGGTGATGACCCCAATTTGTTTTCAGCCCCATCAGCCTTGGATGGTTACGCACGTGCCCTCTCTCTATTGCGTTAAACTGGGTGTCCATCTTCCTTGGAAAAAAAGAAGGTGAGGGTCAAAATGGGGCAAGTGAGAGGAAGTTGTTTTGATTGGGGTACAAGGCAAAGCATACATATATGGTGGTGCTGAGATAATCATTGGCTGTTGTCAAGTTCCTTAACCTACCCATCACTTCACAAAATAGTGTTTGCTTTCATCTGAGAATATGCCCTAAAGGAGGGGGTTCTTAGATGAGGACAACGTTGATTAGTCGGATTTGGTTTGTCCGGTCGCTATCGGTTGAATTGTACGTGCTAAAAATTAAAAATGGGGACGAGAGAGAGAGAGAGAGAGAGATGGCTCGTTGGTTTGTATATTGATTTGGCTCTGATGATAATGATGATGTTGATGTTTGGTGGGTGTCTTTGAGGTAATGAGATTATTTAGACGAAATTTGGTTGGTGGCGGAGGGGCTTTTGATATCCTGTGTCTTTGCATTATCCATTAAATGTGCAACTGCATTTCTTGAATGTGACGACTTCTCTATATGTGCATGTGAAGTAAGGAGGAGGGAACGATCAAAGCCTTGATTTTGGCGGAATGGCCTACCATGATGCTTTTCCCCGTCTAATTCCTCTTAAGATTGCTGTTCACCTCCTCCATCCACTTTGACATTTAGTAGGGGGGCTCTGCTGGCAAAGGAGGCTGTTTAGGTTCACAAGAAATCAATCTTTTTCACCGAACCCTATGGGAAAATAGTTCTTCCACAAATGGAAGCCTCATCCATATACGTTGGTACGTCAAATGGAAGGTGGTCATTGGGTCAATAGGTTAATCGTTATTTTAAGTAAGGTATTTGACTAATTAACCCCGTGAACCACTTGCACCGTCCTGGGTTTCGCTGAAGCCAAGGCTGTTGAATTTTGCCCGCCAGCAATGACTTGGCGCAAGCAGAGCGAGAAAGAGGAGATAGAGCGAAAAAATGGAAATGGAAAGAAGCCAAGAGAGAGGTGGCTTCATATGGATCAACCAACCATCCCATGAAAAAGGATGGATAATGAATGGTCAGAAGACAGAGTAGAAGTGGCACGGAACGTAATGGCGTGGGAGCAGAGGGAGAGAGAGATAAGAGTGAGTACAAAAGAAACGTACAAGCGTCAGACAGTACGGCTATGTCCCCGAAAAGATCGTCGGTCTGAATCTGAAACAGGTAATCTAGCCGTTGCGGATTCGCAAGGCCTGACGACCTTCCCTTTCTTTTCTCCTTTCCTTTTGTATATTCACTGTGCAGGGGGAGGAAAGAAAAGAGAAACCATACAACGGTAGCGTGTGCATCTCTATCTCATTCCTGAGTTTGGTTCATCGACTCATTCAAGCTCGGTAAAATCTCCAAGGCCCATATGAAAGAAGTACGCGTCTAATCTAGAAATAGGTCATTTATGATGGCCAAGTATGGACTTGTAGAAAAGCTTGAGAAATACAGCCCCATAATCACCTACAACAGACAATTTTGGCGGCAACCATCTTGAAATCCCCAATCATCCTGTTAAGAAAGAATTCTATCCTAATCGGGGAATTGCTCATTGCAACTAGCCAGTATATGAAATGCCAAAAGCCAAAATTGAAAGTCCATTTCACATATACTGATATCCCAGCAGCGGGTTAAATGCAATGCCAGCTGCTCCTATTGAAACAAAAATGTCGAACCAACATTCTGATCTGCGCGGTAGAATCCAATAGCTAAAAGTACAAGCAAACATCTACGCCAATATTCACAGGTCTTGCATTCCATTTCCAGATCGAAAACAGAAACTTTCCATATTAAGTCAAGCGAACAGATTATCTCCGTTTGTACCGATTGGAGACAAGAAAGACATGCAACACTTCAACAATAGAGATTCACAGTACAAAGCTTCCAAGAATGAGGAAAAGAAGAAAAAAATCGGACAGTCACTTCAGGAAGCTCTGAGAATATAAGACTTAGATCTTTCAACCACCAGTTCTTCCATATTCCAGATTGGGAACGACAGGGAACAGCTTACATGACTTGTAGGTAATGTTACTTGAAAGAAGGCAAAATTTAATGCAGTCATGCACCGCTAGCATACAATCTGGTCCATTCCTTTGCTGCAGATTCCAAACAAAAGAGAGAAGAGGATAGAAAGACATCAGAAAAGACAACTCTTAACAGTATCAACAAATAGTCTTAACAGTGCATTATGCACCCAGATCAAGATTGCCAGCAATGCCACATGAAAACAAGCACAACAAGAATACCTGTTTCAACAGCTTCAGCCTCATTCGTCTTCCAGTGTTTGGCAATGTTCTCTGAAAGTGGATCATCAGGGTTTGGAGCACTCAAGAGAGCTTGGATACTGCCCGAAAGGTTACACCAATAAGCAAGAATGTTGGGACACAAAACAGTCTATTCAAACTGAATAATAACCAAATAATGCCCCGTCCATTAGAAAGTAGATGTTAAAAGCCAATTGAATCTCCACAACAGAGTCTAGAAAACTAGGCTGAAGGAGAACTTCTGAACATTCTGAACAATCGACGGACATTTTCCAACCATAGTTTACACGGAAATGACAATTACCTCAAAAGCACCGTCCTAATTTGAAGTGCAGGGCTCCATTTGTCTTTCAAAATGTCGAGGCAAATCCTCCCAAGCTTTTCAATCGACAAAGAAACCCAATAAGAAGGATAAAACAAGATGACCCTAGAAAAGAAGGATGATTTTCTTTTTTTACCTTATCGATATTAGGATGATATATCTTGGTGAGAAAACGTACCTGTAAAAGGAAAATCTCAAAAACTGAGGACCACAACCAATGGGGGTAGAAATAAACAGGACTACAGAATAGACAGACAACAAAATTTTTCCTGAAAGAAGGATCCATGGACCAATGAAATTATGCACCATCCAGAAAGTAACTTTTGCGTGACAAATAAGACATAGGTCAACACAAAACTATCAGAGGAGATTTGTTAGCACCAGTTTAAGAAAAGGCTTGATGGTATCAAACAATTGAACTCAGCAATTCCGACTTTTGTTTCCAATTGCTGTTCGTGTGCATGGGAATGGGGGATCAGATCACATTATATACAGTCAATTGGAATACCTACTTTCAGACTAAGCATATATAAAAATTTCAGCTAACCCCCAAACAAAAGGGAGAAAAACCTAATGCTTTGTGACTAAATCATAAATTAAGTACCTGAGCTGTCCTCCCATTGACCAGATAGATTGTAATAGATGGCATGAATTCAGATAAAATCTGATACCAGTTGGATATCTATAGTATGCTTTGAAACAATAAATTTTGGAACACCACGTAATAAGATAGTAACAAATGTATGTTCGTATACTTGAGATGACAAGCCTCATTTGTGATATACCATATTAAGCAAATTACCACCAAATTTGGCATGCCTCGTTTGACAAAACCGCCACATTAATAGCCAAATGTACACTAAGACGAGTTCAGATCATAGCTGTTGATAATCCCAACTCACAAATAGTTACCAGACCAATTTGTTTAGCAGACACTGCTAGAATAGGAAAATGTTCATTGCAAGTCATGAAACATGCCATTGCCCAAACAGGTTGTGCGCAAATACTAAAACCACAAAGCAGGCTAAATGTTGCATATCATATGCTCGTAACAATCATAATTATGGAATAATCCAATACCAGAGGGCCAAAGCTACACAAATTTGTCCCCACTTTAGCCCCAGGGTTGTTTTTGTTTTTGGTTGGGGGAGGGGGGGGGGGGAGAGAGGTGGGATATTAAAGGTGAGAAAATTAATTCAGACGTGCAAATAGATTAGATCTTCTTACTAGGATAAACAAACAAGACTGCATATGTAGTAGTCAAGTAAACATAAAACGCTTTAATGATACAAAAATGTGCCGGCAGAAATGTAAATGGTAATTTGGACTCCAATTCTTTTATTTGTAAAGTATACATTTTCCTTCCATTACATTACAATTGTCATGTTTCCACCTGTGGTAATTTTGCTTTTAGTAATTTACTATTCACATCTATTTAAGTATGGTTAACTTGAGAGTCATTTTACCTTGATTCGGTAGTACAATTATTTATTTTATGATCTCTATTTCGATTTCACAAAAAGGTTCTTTGCAACGATCGTCGTAAGATATGCCTTTTCAACACTAGTCACGGCAATTAGCAAAACCAAAACAAACTTTCCAAGCGAATATGGGAGCTTTAACTCTGACCCTCTTTACTAATGAGTACATTGGGCTTTTTAAATTATAGAGAATCGGGGTTCAATTGGTTGGACTAGAGAGTGATAGGCCCAGACAGAATTGATATGGTCAATTTGGGCAATTAAGAAAACTTAGAAGAATCTGCTGAACATAATAAATAACAAACATTATCACCACAAATGACAGAACCTTCCTAATGGAAGATACCAACCAGTAGGGTATGCTAGAATGAACATGTTCAACATAAGAGGGTGGAATCCACAATCAAGCCCAACTTGCTCATTCTACGTACAAGTCTTTGATCTCACTAGAAGTACCATGGCCTCTTCTCCACAGAAGGAAAAAGTAGCAATGGCCAGTACTAATTTGTTTCCTCCATCATTTTGATAAGAAACAAAACAACCGTCAAGTGAAAATGAGCTATCATCGGTTTTTCACCTCTACAGAGCATTTCTAGGCATTTCTGCAATGCCATACCTCTGGCCCTCACCCCAGTTTGCTTTATATTCCCAGGCTCTAATTTGAAGGAACCATCAACCAAATCTAAGGCTGATTAAACCGAAACTAAAGGACCAAAGGGATATTTACCTTGGGTGCCGCCATTGGGTATTCTTCTGGTAAGAACAACTCCAACTTGAAAACTCCCCCTGCCAAAAAGAATACAAACAGATGAATGCATCAAGATAAGGAAGCAAAATTATAGAGATAGGAAGGCAGTGTACACTTATATGGCCCCTAAAAGGGTACAACGTATGAATCCGGTTGACCATAATCTATGCAGCCTATATTGACAGTTGTGGACAGGGAGTTGTAACTATATCACTCCTTTGGACTACATACCACATTACTTAGAATGCCAAAGGGGATATACAACCGATCAGTTGCTTAAAGACCTTGAAAATGTGACTCTCAGTCAAAAACAAAAACTTTTCCCAAGCATTCCACGGTCAAAAGAGCAATGCCTGTAACTTAATAAACTATTAGCTCGATGCGTAAGGACAGTAAAAGCCACTTTAGGTATGAGAAAACATCAAGAGCCATAGCTTACAGCTAGCTCACCACTTCACCACCATCCATACCTACACGCACGCATCTTCAGCAGACATGCTCATATTCAAGCAAGAGCATGGACACCACGGCTGAACCTCAAGAGAAATTGATGCCATGCTTTACATGCACATCTGTGCGCACGCATCATTCCACCACACAATTCAATTAGTATTCAGTACCTTCGTAAGGTGACTGAGTAGGACCAAGAATCATCACATTGAAATATCGCATGTTGTCTTCTGAAGGTGAGGCGCTGATCCCGGGAGCTGTAAAATAGATAGGAGAAATTTCAATAAGATACGCTCTCATTCCAAGCATCAAAGTGCAACCAGAAAAACATGGTGAAGAGACGTTACTATATCTTATCGCACCGATCAAAGCAACAAGAAATAACAGTCTTCCAGTCCTCTAGATCGTGTCATTCCAAGGAAGATAATAAACCCTAATCATGTTTTATGTATAGCCACTAAACAGACCAAATTTCTTACTCTCCAGAGAGAGAACCCCATTGCCGAAAATGTATGATTCATATCAAAGCTAGAGTCGACAACGTAAAAGGTTACCTGGTTCGCTTAGGAGACGCTGCGTTTCCTGCAAAGCATAAAAGAGATCCAGATAAGCAACGCAACAATTCGCATAGATTCACGTTGATACGCATCCCAAGTTGTTCACATAAAGCAGATTATATCAGAGAAGTTTTCCTTTTCCAGCCATTTCACATCAACCATGTTTTCTAGGCAAACAAGCAGCACGCAATAAGAAACACTAAAAAGCAATGAAGCCAATTTAAAAAAAAAAAAAACAGCTACAGAGAGACGCGGGGGCTAAGTAAAACCCTAACGTCGAGCTATGACCGCCCAAGAAAACCTCAAAGCCAGATCATACGGAATCGATCGTCAACGCACAAGACATGCAGCTAAACGAAGCCGAGCGAACACTTGGACCCGAGGCCCAAGAAGCTTTGGAAAAAGACGCGATGCAGGGGGATCAACATCTCGTATTTGCCAGAAGCTCGATACAGATGGACGAACGAACGCCGATCGGGGGAAATTGAGAGGGGGATCGAAGCCAGACCTTGATGATTCGTCGAGGTAGGTTACTGTTCGCCATTGCTAGAGAGAGAGAGATAGAGAGAGAGGGAGGTGCTCTTTGGGAGGAGCACGGGAAGCAATGGAAGTGAGAGCGAGGGCTTGGTCTTGATGAAGAAAAAGCGCTATTGAGTATTGAGCTGCGCCAATCTGCAGATGTCCTTTGTACTTCGTCTTCTCGTCGACTTTTTATACTGAGGTGGATTTTAGCATTTTGGTTTTTTTTTTTGCCCTTTTAACCTTGCGCCACCTCAGCATTTTAACGAAGATTAAAACATAAGCAAGTTCTGACCCCCGAAATAAAAGGGGGATAAGCGAATGAGTTTCAAGTGCTCATATTTCTTTTTCGGTCCAAGTTCGTTAATCAAGATAATACTAAAGACGTACATATAGAACGCTTTCAAACCCAACAATTCCCAAATATTTATAGAAAAGAAAAGCAAATATCAAAAAGCAAACGACGAATCCCATTCTGCAGCTAGATGCATGCTCTCGCCCTTTAAGAATAGATTTGCGACCATAAAAGTTCGGCAGCGGATCGCTAGATTCAATAATGAGTACACATCGAGAAACCCCATCTCATAAGATTCAGTCGACAGACACCGATGAGAATGTTCGTGACAATACTCCATGAACTCTTTGAGATTATGCCGCTCTCCTCTCTCAATTTAGATTTAGGTCTAGATAAGGGGTTTTATTTTCCTTGACTAGATTTAGATATAGATAAGTGAGTTCCTTACAAATAATTGATTTGTGTTTTTCTCAATATACTGATGTTGATATTATTACTCGGCGATGGTAATGGGGGCTTCGGACATAAGCCTTTACAAATAAAGCTTCAAGTGCTCAATAAAAGCCCAAAGTCCTTACGTGTTACGATATTTGTAAAAGAATTATACAGCATGTTATGAAGGGTTGGTTAGTGCTAAAAAACTTCAATATTCCATCCAACCATTTTCCTTTTTTGAGAAAGAAGCTACGTCTTGGACAGGATCGTCGAGTCCATACGATTTCTCGAACTCCATGTATCGGGAAGAAAACAAAATCTTGGGTTCAGTCGATACATCGTCATTTACTAAACTAAGGCTAGTCATAGAGAGAAGATTTTTTTCCACGTCGTTTTGATGTATTTTGAGAATTGGAATTTGGCAGGTCAAAAAATTGTTGATCGACATAGAGAGGCGTGATCTTAAACAACTAAATAGAAAAATACAATTATATTTATGTATAAACACATCAATACACGCAGACAGTATATACGCAACGGTCGAATTCTTTTGTCCAATGAGCGTTAGGCGGTTTCCCTAGCGTCGTTCCAACGCAAGCATCTCCACCCGACTCCACTTCGTCATCCCATTCTCATGTCTTCACGCCTTGAAAAAGCATAGAGATCTTGTCGCCCAATCACATATCACAAGAATAAGTTGCTGGCCAGCTCAGATAGTGTTAAACTAATGGATTCTGTAAGCTTTATCGTGTATCCAAACAAGGAAAATTGTATGATTTTCAGTGCCCTGGCTTCTTTGAAGCGTGAATTCAATTCATTTGCTTTTCCACGTCATGTGTTATCCATGCTTTAAGTATCAAAGTATTGCTCATTATTTGATTTGATGAGGGCGAATGCGTACTCTGATGAACATCGAGACTGCAAACCTGCTTCACGCAACCATCACGAGCTCGACTTGGGATGCTAGTAGGATGAAGAACCAGAAACAAAGGCATTAAGCACCGAGTCGAACAGTAGACGTGAGAACGTGAAGACCTGCTCGTAGGTTGGCTTGCCCGATAGGTTGCTTGCGGCGCAGCCGGGGCTCGATCATGTTGGTCCAGGCAGCCGAATATTGGCCACTGGGCCAATAACTTAGTTACGGCTGAGCCAGATCTTCTAAAGATTCTAAAGATGTAAGTCCACTACAAGGAGTCGCCAAACGAAAATGTCACCCAAGCTCAGACGGCCATCACTCATCATCCATTCATATTCATGGAAATGGGAAAATTGCATATAAACCATATAAACGAGGGACGAAGGTTCAATCAACGTCACATAAAAATCAGAGAACAAGTCTAATACATCTCTGTTCGTTCCCTGCAAGAACATGCCCCACAAAGCATGTCCAAAGTGCTAAGTTGTAATCGCCGTTTTGACATGTCTGCTAAGAGTAAGGCACATCTCTCTCTCTCTCTCTCTCTCTCTCTCTCTCTCTCACAAGACATCTACGATGTTAGTAAGAAGGGGTTAACATATACTACCGTCCCACCTTGTCCAGAAAAAATAAAAACCAAAAACCATGCTGAAGACATCCAACTCTTCTCATGCCACTCGAATCAATTCCTTATTCTTTTAAGAATCTTGTACATGCCAAAGACATTATTCCCGTGCCACTTATATGGGATGAAAAAGGACCTGTACTTGGCAGGTGAGAGCTCTCTGTCCAGATAAGGCAACGCCGCTATGACCTGCAATAACCACAATATTAGCATTTCCTAGAGGAAGCAGTGCACGGACCCAACTTACATGAACGAATGCCACCATTATACCTCCCATGTGGACATATCACTCCCCCGTGTAGGATAAGGTCGGTTAAGCTGCAACTCCACGAGAAAAGTGCAGACATCAAGATCCTGGAGCTGTAACATATGCAGACATTTTTTCAGAGGGGAGGAGGAAAAGTGTGCACTGACAGTGACAAGAACACAACAGACTGATCTACAAAGAGAAGTATCATTACATATTGCTGATCTGATGCCTTGTTTTTATTGTTGAAGTAAGGTGGTGCGGCTGCAGTCCCCCCAAGGGTTGAATTGAATGGAAATGGTAGCAGACCCCTAAACCCATCGTCAATCCACCTCACCTCATTAATGAAAGGAGGGACGAAAAAAGAAGAAGGGAAGCGGTGCCATTCACTACCAACACATAACACAGAGCCTGCAATGATGGCAGCGAAACATACAAGGTGAACCATGCTTCCAGAAAAGTTGAAGCAGGATAACACTGCAGGCTATTGCTGAAAGAAACATCCACCATCATAAAGGAATGACTTGGCTAACTGAAATGAGGTTCGCCAGAGAGTCCGAATAAATAACAGGAAGCATAACCTTCAGAAGGGTTAGTGCCGGGGGAATTAGATCAGGACTAAGGATTAGATCACGACTAAGGAGTTCAAAAACTACCATAAACAACATCCCAAAAGTTATGCTTTTGCTAGATATTGTGTCAAAAATTTTCAGCTAGTTCATCATTAAAAAAGGCAATAAAATAGACGCCTGTGCCTCACCCATCCCTGCATCTTCATGGTGTTCCAGAAGCTTGTAGATTTCTACAGGAGCAGAGTAACCATGAATCAAGGAGAATGTTCTAGCATGGGAGGCACATAATATGAGGCCAAGAACAGCAGGTCTGATGTACTTAGAAACCTGAAGGCAGGTGGAGAACAGTTGCTCAATAATCAATTATAGAAACTTTCATGCAGAAAATTACCATTCTAACAGAAGCTCACCGAAACAAGAAGAGAATCATCATGTCGATCATAGTTGTCTCGGAAAAGATCAGGAAAGCTATCAATAAGAGCAGACGCAGCAACACACACTAGGGGGTATACAGGGTAAAGAAATCTGCCAAGAAATTAAAATGGTTCTTCATCATTCACCTGCAAGATAAGTACTGACAGGCACATACAGAAGTAGATCATTTATGACAATAGAATCTGCCTTGTAGGACGGAATAAACGCCCACAGGGCGTCAAGGTGATACTAGGTCAATTTATTTGCACAATCGATTAGAACGACAGTCAAGAACCCGGTGGCCCATGAATATTCAAAAGTCGAGCATTTGAGTAGTACATCACCAGCCTACCATTCAAATTCTCTATTTTGTATGTATGAAAGAAATAGAACCATACTTTCTACACTAATTGGCCAATCAGATGCCTTGTATGGCTCCTTTCACTGACAACATTCTATCTACCACCCGAAAAACGATTTGATTCAAAATCATAGAATAAGTGCTGAACTACTTTGAAATTTTCACTCACCAACTTGACATTCGAACTCAGAAAGGAGAGCAAGCCTTAGCATGACAACGAGAGTGCTTTTTGACAAAGAAGTGACTGGTCCAGATAAAACAACAACTACACTAATGCAGGAGAGTCCACATAATGAAATCCACCCACATCTTGTGAGGCTGAAGCCACCATTGGAGTGCCCTCTCAAATGCAATTAAGGATATCGACTGCCAGCAGTTTTCTAACGGAAGAATAGAAATCACTCTACATCTTCGTTTTTTTCAACTCTCTACGCTTTTCAAATTTCTTCACCAAACAAGTCAAAATAAAGGGCACTGCACCTGTTTTCCAAATCCAAGTGGAGGACAAAAACAGGAAAAGAAGACTATGGATAGCAGTCACAAATCTCACTGCGCATATTGATTTGCATAGAACATCCAAATCACACATAGAAAGAAACGAAAGAAGTGAAAAAAGGACATATTTATGTGTAGTACAAGCCAAACCTTTCTTCCTTGTGGGACTGCCAAGACATGAACCCAAGCCAAATATATAAAGGTGAGACAACAACCAGCAGCTCCGGAGCATATTTTTTCCTCACAATAGGAAAGATAGCCAGGATTGCCAGGAAAAGCAATGCGAGAACGAAACAAAAGTTGAAATTGTTGAATCCATTCCTCAGATAGAAAAGAGGCCCTTCAGTTCCATATAAATGACTCTCACCACCTCCCAGGACATTATACAGCATCAGATTCAACACAGAGGACACCCACCTGCCGTAGTAGCAGTAATCGACATACAGTGAGAGTGCCTGGGTATTAATCAGTCATTTATGACACAATTAGCAAGGACATGAGTAATGGAACACAGGATAGTAGAACTCAGCTTGAAACTAAAGTTGATGACTCATCCATGGGGCAAAATTCTTCTGTATTCCATCGAACTTAATTATTGACTCACAATCTACTTTTGGGAAAAATAGGAAAGAGACACTCACGAGGAGAACCAGAGAGGTGATTGCTCCAGCAAGAAATGCCTGTTTAAATCTTCTAGCCAAAGAATAGATTGTCACGGGCAAAAAGGCCAAGATCGAGAATGGCCAGCCAAGAATCACCCCTGAAGCAGCAACTCCAACAGCAAAAGCGGGCTTGTTGAGAAGCAGCAGCCCAGAGGAGAGAGACATGGCATACATGGAGAATGAACTTGGCAAGAAACCTGCAAAACACATCGAGATTCTTGAAAAAGCAAAATTTAGGGGAGTGATAGTAGCATTTCTTAGTTCATGTATGCCGAGAATGGCATAATTATAATAGGCTAATAGAACACAATGTACCATGTAAAGAGAACTGCAAAAAGATGTTCAAGAAACAGAATAGGAAAAGGTCCACTAACTTGTGCTTGCAAAGAAACAACCACTGGTTAAGCAGAGCATTGCAAGAGCATAAGACGCAAGGCGCTTCCCATATTTTCTGGACAAAGCTACCACCAAAACTGCATCGGCAATGACAGAAAGAAGTCCAAGAAAGAACCGCACAGCATAGAAGACTCTAACCTAGACAGTGGAGGAGGCATGAGCAAAATTAGTAGGGTAAAAAGGGTCCTACAGAAAGCACAATATATCTTAATCATCTGAAAAGTATCAGCAATGGTCTCACTTTTTCATCACCAAACAACAGTGAAGCTGGTCGGCCAACAAACTCGTGGAAGATTATGTACAAATATGACCGGAGTGCGAATTGGGAACTGCAATGAGAATGTAATAGGAGATCGACCAATAAGTATAGCAAATGATATTGAAGACGTAAAAATCATGTCAAGCACCAAAGTAACTTAGCAAAGAAAGAACATACAAATGGGTGCTTCACCAAAAGCAGGAGAAAAGGTTCGCCCGAGTATATGGTTGATCAGATTTAGATGAGGTAGGACTCGCCAAAAACCCAAAACAATCAAACTAAAGTAGAACCTATCCACAAAAAAAAAATGTCTCTGTTGCAAATATGCAATTGGAGCTCAATGTGTGACATATCGCTCTCGCTGCTCCTCAGCTCATCTTACTACAACCTAGGTTGAGAAAACGGGTCGCTCTTGCAGTTCCTTGGCTATTTTATTCCAGTCCAGGTTGCCAAATTGTCTCTTTCCAGCAATGCAATATAAAAGTCAAAGAATCGGGAGAGAGGAAGTCCCTTAATCTCCTACACTGCGTACTTGACATAAGCTTAACTTTTTTGAACACATTTAGCCCCATCGGTCAATTCACACACGACTCACTAAAGACAGCTTTGTCCTTTTTCATTCTCAAAGCAGCAATCACCAGCAAATCCTGAAGAGCAGACGCAGCACAAATCATACCCCCACAAACATTCCAATACATTCATGCCAAGGCTCAAAAGCTAAATTACTTTGAAGCAGGACACATAACAAGTTTTTCTATCACCTTACACTTCCATTCAACCGAAGCTCACTTAACCACCACATCGCCAGAACACTCAGTAAACTCACTCGCAAACCAAGCAACTTGCGTTCACACGACAATCACGAAACAGACAACTCCCATGCCGACCTAACAAAAGCACAACACACATCCGATCACTCCACATTTCACAGGAAGCTAGCCAAGAACAAGGAGGCTCAAGCTTCAATCCAGCTAACCTGTACTCCCAAGTCTGGAAGCCAGATTTGTAGAGCAGATAGTGGAGGGGCTCCCAGTAGTTGAACACCTCGTCGCAGTCGTGGATGATGTTGGAGGTGGCGCTCATGTAGCGGAGGAGGGCTAGGGCAAACAAAGGCATGAGCCACCCCAAGCCCTTGTCGTCCTCCGCCGCTCCGCCCGCCGATGATCTCCTCGCCGGCTTATTTAATTTGGAGTAAGAGGCCGAAGGCGACGGCGAATCTGATGGATCGGAGGCTAGCGAGCGCCTCTGCCGCGTCGAGTGAGCCATTGCTTCGGCCTGAAGTCTTCTCCAGTTCGAAGGGTGAAGACTGAAGTGACGAAGGAAATGGAAAGGAAGAAGCACAAGCCAAAATGGCCAGAGCCGTTGAAAGGGCAAAAGGAGAAAAAGGTAAAAGTGGAGCGGCATGATCACGTGCGTGCCACGCGATTCAAATGACCTTTGACCCACTCCATACGGTCTTTCCCGTAGAAATCGACTTTATACATTGAATTTGAGAAAAATCATGAATTATTGCGATTTAATATAGCAAAAAACAGAAATTTGCTTTGTCAAGTTATTCCTAGAATTAATGTTTGATAAGTAAGTGATTAAGTAAAAATCGAGGCTACACTCTATACTTATCAGGCTTATTCAACTCGACTCAATCGTGGGAGGCATAATGTGCGACTCGAGCTCAATCTCTAAGGCGCTAATTCTACTCGAGACGTTTATCATAGCAGTTAGTAAGTTCATTCTGGCACCTAAATTAAATCGCAAATCGAAGTTGTCCAACTAAAATCGCAACTAAAGGTTGTCCATACCACATGGTGTTTCTGTAAATGTGGACTTTATACCTTGAATTTGAGAGAAAACATGAATTATTACGATTTAATAAAGCAAAAAACAGAAAAGCTAGAAAGATTCTTAATGAAGATGAGCAAAGAAAATTTGTTTTGTGTATCTATTCTTAAAATTAACAGTTGATACGTGTGTAACAAAAAGCTCTTTAACTCTAGTCGATTTGATTAGGTACGAGATGTCCATCATAGCAGAAAGTAGGCACATTATCGTATATGAATCTCACAAATAGAGGTTGTCCCGACACATCTATCAAAATCTTTGAAATTACTATCATCAGGACCAAACTTGAGAACGATTGATGGAGGTGTAATTCGAACAAGGCTGTGTTCGTTTGGGGAAAAAAGTTTTCCTGGAAAATATTTTCCGGATTTTCCGGCGTTTGGGGGCGGAAAATAGGTTAACCCCGGAAAACATTTTCCTCCTATGGAAAAATCCCTTTGAAAATTGTGGAAAACGATTTCCTCTTTTTAAAAACGGAAATCATTTTCCGTCGACCGCGGCCGTCGGTCCCCGGCTATCAATCGCCGCCCACGGCCACCCGCCAGTCGCGGGCCGCCGAAAAATCAATTCCTTGCCAAACGACGGAAATTGTTTTCCAGTTCATTCTTAAGTATTAACCAAACACCGGAAAATATAGTTATTTTCTTGGAAAATGACTTCCAGGAAAATGTTTTTCCCCAGGAGGTCATTTTCCGTGAAACAAACGGAGCCTAAATCATCCCATATTTACCTTGGTGGATGCAATCATGTCGGAATTATCAGACGTTGGATGATGGATGGACAACATTCCGTCATCCTTATTAAAGCTAGTCCCAAATGCTGCAATCAGAAACATCCCAAGCGTCCATTTCGGGGTCATACACTAAAGACTCTTTACCATTGTGGCTTTTGAAACAAAGCATGGAAATCAGAAGCTGGTGACTGTTTGTTATTCTCTGGAAAATCCAAAAGGGCCCCAAAACTAGTCTTATACAGTCCATTCTTAAAATAAGCGAGAGAGTTGGACCTGCTAAAGAGGTCAAACTTGGCAATCTGATTGCATAAGCTAGCCCAGAAACTCCACCCGAAGGTGTATGATTATACAGCATCAGCTTCAGGGGAGTGTGTAGCTTAGAATTTTCTGGGAATAAAGCTTTTGAAATGAAACGGATGAGCAAATAAACAGAGATCGTCCCGTTTCTTTAGCCGGTGTTCTGCATGCCTGCGGCAATACCCTTCATGGTCAAGATGAGGGTATCCTCCAGCCCAGGGGCATAGTCGCTCGTTGGGTTCAACTTCACAAGCTCATCGGCCGGCTTGCTCGACTCCATAATCTCCCTAGAGATGTGAGGCCGCAACTTCACGTGGTAGTTTGGGTCTCGGATTCGTTTGAGCGTGTATGCTTGGCAAACGTTTAGGGTCGTGATGTATGAATCTCGGAGGCGCAGTCTCTGCTTCAGGTAGGGATCCCCTTCCAGAAGGTCCTTGTGACCAGCAACCTAAAATGGAGACACCATATGCATTTAAACGAGGAATGATCACACGGCAGGCAACACGTGATGCGTTCGTTTAAGAGGATCTAACAAATATAATGCAGCAGAGAATCAGAGAACTGAGTATCAAACTAAGCCAATGACTTCTGGACCTATGAAGCTAGATTGAAATCCCGTGAGAGGCAGGATCATACTCCTCAATATTATTTGTAAAAACCCACTCCTTTCTTTTGCTTAAATTTTTTTCTAAACAAAAGGAACCCGAGATTGGGATAAAGGTTATGTCGATGTTGATGTTGAAAAGGAACCCGAGGGGAACAGAAGGAGATTGAGAACCCGAGGGAAATGGAAGGAGATGAAGAACCATTACTCTCCAGAACAAAGTGTGAAAAGGGAGGAAAAGGAAATCCTTCGGAGAGGTTTACCTGGAGAAGAAGTCTCTTTGTTTCTTCATAATCAGACCTCAAACGCTCCCCGAAGGACCAAAGATCTTCAGAGACAAGGAGCTTGTCATACAAGGCGGCTATTCCAGGATCTCCCTTGGCAAACACCATTTCAACCAAGTCAACGGTTACTCTAAAGAAAGGCCACTCATTGTACATCTCCTGCAGCATATGCAGATTCCGAATGTCCTTCTCAATAACATGCTTGAATGCGGCCCCAAAACCAAGCCACACTGGAAGGTGAAACCTTGTTTGAGTCCATGCAAAAATCCAAGGGATTGCACGAAGTGACTCAATGCCTCCGCTGGGTTTTCGCTTTGATGGACGGCTCCCAATGTTCATACGACCGTATTCCATCTCTGGGGTGGCCTAAACGATAAAACGAAAAGCAATTCATTACTTGTGTCAAATTAAAAAGGAGTAATGGAGTCAAATCAAGATAAGAATTCCATACAAGGCGAAAGTACTCGACAAAACGAGGCTCTTTGAAAACAATTGAGCGGTATGCGTCCGTAGCCACAATGGCCATCTGATCCATCAGCGCACGCCATTCAGGTTTTGGGGCATTTGGTGGGTGCATTCCGTGCTCTAGGGTAGCAGCGGTAAAACGTTGCAGAGTTCTAAAGCACAAGTGCTCCTCTCCAAATGATTGCTCAATAACCTCGCCTTGGACGGTAACCCGAAGTGACCCATGGATAGTGTCTGGTGGCTGAGACAATATGGCAAGATGGGTGGGACCACCTCCTCTCCCGACCGTGCCACCACGGCCATGGAACATAGTAAGCTTCACGCCATACTCTTTAGCAACATTTATAAGCTCTTCCTGAGCCTTATAAAGCTGCCACGCTGCAGAAAAACGTCCTGCATCCTTGCCAGAATCTGAATAGCCAATCATAACTTCCTGCTTGCCGTTGATCCGATCTCTGTACCAATCGATTGAGAAAAGCCGTGCCACCGCAGCAGGAGCAGCATCAAGATCTGCGAGCTTCTCAAACAGTGGAACAACTCTCAGTGGTTGCTTCACATGGCACTCGCGTTGTAAGAGCTCCACTGCCAGCACATCAGATGGAGCAGTGGCCATTGAGATGATATAGGCACCGAAGCTATCAGAAGGGAGCTCTGCGATGACATGGAGTGTGTTTAGCACATCTGCGATTTCGTCTGTTTGAGGAAGATCAGGACCAAACAGCGGGCGCTTGCCGCTGAGCTCAGACAAGAGCCATTCCTGGCGGTGCTCTTCAGACCACTCCCTGTAGGACCCAATTTCCAAGTGCCTTGTGATCGCATCTAATACATCAGTGTGTCTGTCAGATTCTTGTCTGATATCAAGTTTGACGAGTGCAAAGCCAAAAGTGGAAACTTGTCTCAAGAAATCAAGAAGGGTTCCATCAGCTATTGTCCGATCACCACATGAGCATAGCGATCTGTAACAAAGTTCCAGAGGTTCCAAGAACTACAAGAAGAGTTTGCAAGACCAATCAGTAACAGTAGCTGTTCTAGATAGCCAGTTAAATTATAACATGCCGCATGCAATGGAATTAAGAGCATGCAAGAAGACTTCGGTATGTAAATAATCATCTAAACAACCTGCTCAACATTGGTGAAAGTTGCCTCTTCGGGGATGTCGGAGATACCATTTGATAATAACAGACGAGAACGTTCACGTGTCTGATACAGCTTATCCCTCAAGTCACCAAGTATCACACGGTAGGGTTCATTTGGTGGTACTTGTTTCCAGAACTCTATACCAAGACACAGAAAGATGATCATTAAATCGGCCAAGAAACTGAAGAAAGGTGAAATGCAAATAAAGGAAGCAGAATCTCGAATCACTGGCAGGGCATTCGAGTAGCTTTGCTTTTAGTCATGTTTTGGTGGGGATAATAGACAGTCTTGAATTTAAGGTCTTCAATAGGGTTCAATAAAGAGTCAGAACCATCAAAGTACCTGCCCTTCAAGAAGTTCCTCAAAAATATGTAGAACAGTAATACCGAAGGAATTAAAAATGACTGCTATGTTCTTGTTTCATATAGTCATCAACATCAAAATCACCTTTATTTCAAACCAGTTGGGATTGGCCATCGATGAAACCGAAGCGAAAAGCTTAAAAGTATACTAAAATAAAAGCAAAAACATGGGTACCCAAAAAATAAAATACATAAATAAATAGAAGTAAATAGAAAGAACTAAACAAGGCACTCTGGAATATAGGAAATCCTCCCCTCTACAATGCGAATAACTTTCCTCCATTTCGACCATACGCCAATCTATTTCTCACTCCATTAAATCTTGTTTACTATCTTCCTCCTCCAAGTATGTTTCGCCCGACCTCGTCCTTTCTTCATATCGTGTTCTCGGTAACACACTTCTATTCTTATCGGAGCATTTAGGGTTTTACGGAGAATATGTCCAAACCATCTCAATCTATGTTCTCTCATCTTCTCTGCCACCGGTGCTATTCTAACTTTTCGTCGAATATCGTCATTTCTTATCTTATCCATCCTTGTATGACCACACATCCATCTTAACATCCTCATTTCTGCTACCCCAACTTTATGCTCATATTGCTTCTGTACTCTTGTTTCATAAAGTAAGGGGGAAAAACATTAAACAGGAGAGCCGTCAATTGCAATTCAAAAAGACAAAGAACCAGATTTAATATAAAACATTAAAAAGGAGAGTCGTCAATTGTAATTCAAAAAGACCCTATAATGGAATCCAGAAACTATTACCTATATAGTGTTTTGCATCTCTCCTTGAAGATCTATGGAGTTCATCCGCACGAACACGTAACTCATCACTGCAACGCCACATAGACAACTGCAGCAAAAGGATGATAATTCAGGGAACTTTTTGGTAATATGTATCTTAAGTCGATATGCGTCTAATTATCAAGCATATGTAGGAATTAAACAAAAACAGGATGCGGATCCCATCTACTAGCACCTCAAACATAAGATCTTCAATTTGGGAATAGTACAAGTTGGCAGCCATCATTCTAGCTAATAAGCAAACGTCTCTCGTGACTTCAGGGGTTACTCTTGGATTTCCTGAAATACACAACTCATCCACCTTTAGAGAGAGAGAGAGAGAGAGAGAGAGAGAGAGAGAGAGAGAGAGAGAGAGTGGCAAAAGTTATCTAGAAACTAAAATTTAGAACTTCTTAAACCAGCAAGGTGGGTATTCAGAACATCATACCGTCGCGATCACCACCCATCCAGGAAGAAAATTGAATAAGAGGTGCATTATAAGGAACACGCTCATTGATTCCTATGTTCTTCAAAGCTGTGTCAACCCGGCGTAAGAACTTGGGAACACCCTTCCAGATGGTTTCATGGAAATAGCTCATTCCAGCTCTCATCTCATCTTGTGGAGTCGGAGGGGTCCTTCGGATTTCATCTGTACGGAATGCAGCTTGTATCTGTGCAGGGTCAAGAAAATTCAGAACACAGAGGATAAAAGCACCATGGTGATAGTTCAAGAAATGCATTTAGGTTCTCAACTTTAGTAGAATTTCAACAGATAAGATTCCACTTCAATCTAAATGAAACAATAAATCACTCGAAGTCCAGATAACATGATGTACATGAAGAACTGCCAGTGAAACTTTTGCTAGTATACAAGAACGAGCATTGTTGCATATTGTGTACATGAGCACCTAGAATAATCCAGAAACAATGAGATTAAAGTTCATGATTTTGAAAGGGGTAAGAGCATCCCACAAAAGCCATTCCTTTTCATCCAGTCCCATATGCACAGGCACAAGTGAATTCATGATCCAACAATCACCATATCTTTCACCATTGATATGGGTAATTTTATTTCTGGCAAGTAACTAACAATTCATATCAATGGTCAAGGAAGGGGCATGTGTAAACAAGTTATACAGCATCTGTAGGTAGGATATCCAAATAGAAAACAACTAATATATATATAGAAAAAGAGAAAAACTTTGTGTTGAGGGAGATGATTGATGACAATAAAACTTGCTTTGCTTCATTCTACTCTGTTTGGGTGGAGTTTCAATGCTCTTAAAAGATAATGGCAATAAAGCAAGATTTTAATTGTATCTTGACATCCCAAAACTACATTCCACCGAAGATCTGGATGCATGAGGAACAGGTAAACCCCAGAAGATACCACATCTTAACTTACTTCTTCCCATAACTTCAAATTAGCCACCACTAGTACACTTCTCAAAATTCAATTCATTGAAGGCAAAATAGTTCTATCATCCAATTATTTAACAAACACTCAACCCAATAGAGAGTGAAAGGAAGGATAAAAACAAGGTCAATGGAAACACATATAACAGACTTGATTCCAAGAAAATACCAGTAAAGTGGAATTCTTATAGGAGGGAGAAAAGCTATTAGATACCTCTCTCTGAAGTGCTTCATCAAGCTCCTGCTTGTCATCAGGAGTGATGTCTTTAGCGTAGAGTTGGGCCAAACAATCTCGGATCCTGCACAGAATAGCCATAGGCAATAATCAAATGACAGGATCCTATCAAATGATATCGAGTATCACTCGATGGAGTTGAAACTTCAGATCAAGACCGAAAAACTGGTTTTGCAATAACATTAATAAACGATCAGAATTGCCAAATAAAATATAAACAGATGATAGAAGTCCAAACTGCCCGTGTTAAAGGGATAGAGAGCAGACCTTCCATGCTTCTGAAGCAAAGATCTCCGCACTGACTGCGTAGGATGAGCAGTCAAGACAAGATCCACTGTTTGATTCTTAAGAGCATCAAATACTTCTTCAGGAGACTTCTTCAGCTGCACCACAAGCCTCTTGAGCGTCTCTTCAATGTCCGACTCAGTTGTTGCATTGTTCTCATCGGCAAAATCCCCCTTCTTCAACTTGTTACGCCGACGGTAAGCAATCTGAACCTCCTCAGCTAAGTTTGCCAAGTTAAGCATGTTGGAGAAAGATTTGGCGACAACAATGGAATCCCCAGGATCCAAACTGGTCAAAACATTTCCCAGCTCCGCCAGCTTTTGAGGATCATGCTTGCCTTCATACTCAGCAGAAAGCTCATAGCACTCTTGTACCTAAATAACATCACATTTATATTACAAAAAGACTCTTCTTCGCAGATTCCGTAGAATACGCAATATTACTTTTAACAAACAGCAAATGCCAGATTGATGAAAACCATAAACCATAAGGAATAAAATTCTCACCAATAAGCGGAAGCAAAAGAGAATACATACATCACTCACATTACGTCAATATTCACTGGATTCTAAACTAGGCGATGAAATTTTGCTAAATTCGCAAAAATTCCAGACATGCACGTCAAGATTACGACAAAAATCCTGTTCAATCGCATTTTTTCCCCTAGTATCCTTTTCCATTGCATATCAGCAGAACAAGCAGTGAAAAAATCGTACCGTCTCCTTGAGATCTTCGCCGTGCAAGTCCTGAAGAATATCGAGGAACCGATCTAGCAACAAGGCGTCGTACTCCACTAATTTGTCATCCTCGCCCACCTTCGACGGAACCAGAAGCCTCAGTTGCGCATCGATGGACGCCAGCTTCTCCAGATTCCGATTCGCCGCCATCCCTCAATTCGAGGGCCGTCACTACGATCACCGTTAAAAAAACCAGAGAATTTATAGAAGGCCCTAACTTTTCATCACAGGCATACAGAGTCAGATCAATCAAAATCCATAGCAATCAAATCTGAGATCCGGTAGTCCGGAAAAATCAATGCCCATCGGTCGAAAACGGAGAATCACAGTCTCGACAGTGTAAAAAAATTGCTTCTTTTTCGTGACCCAGATATGGAGAAATGGGATCCCAGTTCTGGGTATAGACAATGTACCTGATGTGAAGCGACTGAGACTGAAATTGGAGAGAGAGAAGGAAGAAGAAGATCGATGGAGGAATCAGTAGGGGGAGAGAGAGAGAGAAGCGAAGTGTGAGATCCAGAGGATGGCGCAAAATGGCAATTTATAGACACTCCCGGATCAAAAAGCCCCGTCAAAACTCAGAAAGTCGCTCTCTTTCTCTCTCTAAAATCTGCATGTGAGCTTGCCGTTCCCCTCACTCTCTTCGGCTTAACTTATGTTTGTGGTCACGAACACGCGACAAAATAACACACGCACACTCTCTCTCTCTCTCTCTCTCTCTCTCTTGTTTCTCTCTATAGATTCCGAGATTTCTTGAGAGACGATGTGTACCGTAGGAGGAATATGCCCTTCGCAGATTCGATGATGCGTCCGACTGGAATTTCCTCGTCAGAATCGAACCTTCCAATCTCGGATGGTGGAAAAAAAAATCAAAACATATCGAAATTCAACTTCGTTTGCGTCCCATTCTTTTGTCCGGAGAGGAAATAATAGCTTCCGCCATGGATTCGTTCCGATTGAATTCCGCCCTTGATTTTTGGGGAAATGCAAATTTAATGCTGATTAAATTAGGTGTATAGTATTATTCTTTTTCGGTCGAAAAGCGCATGGTATAAAAAAAATATATGTGGGTACAATGTTGGATTTAGAAAATGATCAAGGCAATCTATGGTGGTTATGTTATATAACTAATAAAACTAAAAGCTGCTTTTGGTCGGGAAACTAGAGTGCCCATAGCAAAACTTATATTCAAGAAATCATAATAGAAGTTGATTTTTCTATTTATGAAGAGAAATACATTATTTTGACTTCTTCAAGTAGTTTTAAAATTATTTTTGAAATAGAAAAATAAAGTTGTATAACCAAACGGATTTTTTGCTCTAAAAATTAAGTTATCAAAATAGATTTTTGCTTCAAAAGTATTTTTGAATTTTTTTTTTACTCCATAAGTATTGTCAAGTGCCCCTTCAAAAATCATTTTTGGGTCATTCGAACCTCAACCACATCAAAAAGTTATTTGTGGGTCTATTTTAGAGAGCGCGGAGGTAAGGAAAAAGGCAGGTAAAATTTTAAAATTCCCCTCCTCGCCTCCTCACATAATTTAACATATTTCCACGGCTCACTCTTCATTTTTCTCCCTCGCCCTCCGCCCCAAACAAAGCAAAAGTTATTAGCAAATCTGAATCTTCATGTATCTGCGGTTCTGTAACGTTGCTGTCGTGATTATCTAGGGCACGCGAGACAGAGGATCAATTGTCATATTCTCGAGAAATTTCGCAAGTATCATCTCAAAAAAAAAAAAACACAGGAATAACCCAACTGCACGTTTTATGCTTGAGGTTGTTGCATAATTTCTCAATTGCGTGATGGAGATTGGACTGCGATGATTTTAGAGTGTACGCCTTCCCTGTTGAAGGGCCGTGTAAAAACCGTAAAAAAAGAGGGACTAGCTGTTGATATTGCCCCCCATCTTGAGCACTAAGGCCAATGCACATGAGTCATCGGACGTCACGTGGGGTTCACATGATCCAATAGATCATATGCATTGGGACTATATAGGTGGATGGGAATATAAATAAAGTTCGGTGGCAAGAAAAGCAACCTCTTTGTATTAACATGAAAAATTATTTTTTTATGATGGGGTGAGTCCAATGATGGCACAAGACTTGCTCTATATTAGAACCATGCCTTTGTTTCATGCTGTGATGGGATGAATCTAATGATGGAATTGGAATTAAACTAAAATTAAAAGCACGTCTTCCTTGTTACTTGGAGACCAAGACCCTCTAGTTGGAGGGCTATCTAGAGAAGGACATGACTTCCAAGGTACGAGCAGCCGCACAAAAAAATGCTAAGGGGCATGTACAATGTTTAAGTGCAATTTTCAAAATACTAATGAACTTGGAAATTGAAGAATAAATTTCGAGTGCATAATAATATTCTTTCTCACATTATACAAGCATTAAAAAGTAGAGCGAATCTCTAAATTATTTACATAAAGGCCTTGATTGGCATTTTTAAAGGAGGGAGAGGAGCTTCTTTGTTAATAGGAGACTGAAAACTCTAGTTGGAGGACTATCTTGGGAAGGGTATGTGTGTACAATGTCTAGAGTGCAAGTTCCATATTATGATCCAAGCATAAGTGATTTAGTCAAATAGCAATAAGCCCTAAAAAAATCCCGCCTTTGGGATGTGATATCCCAATCATTTTTAACAATATTAGGGAAAACTAAAGTTGGATTATAAATTGGCATACTTATCTAGCTATGCATCATATTACAAGAGGACAATCAAGTAAGCTTATGCATCTTGGCGCTCGAAAGGAACAGGAAATGGACCATATTCAGTGCGCAACAATAATCGGTCACATCATTCAACGCAAAAATTATGCAAAATGAGTTTAACTAAACCCGACATTTCTCGAAATCCTTCTATCGGTCGATAGCCAATAGAGTTAATCCTTCTACGTTTTGGAAAGATTTTTCAAAGTTGGTGAACAGGAAAAGAAAAATGACAAAAAAAAAGGTGAACAAAATAATTCTAGAAGTGTCGTCGCCTAAAGCGTGCTATTTAGTATAATGGGGAGAGAGTTCAATACTCCAAAGGAAAAAAAAAAGGATATTAAACAAATTTAGTGGCTGAATTATTTGCGCATGCCTTTTTTTTTTTTGTCATAATTTGCGCATGCTCGATGCAACGAGGCGAGGATGAGGTCATGCGGCACGTCACCAACCCGGCAACATTAGGGCATTCGCGATTTATGACGTCATAGAGTCTCGTTTTCCTCATTTTCATATGATATTAAATTAGGTGACCCGAGGACTGAAAAATTGTAATCTATGTGATCAGTCAAATAAGAAATGCTGATAGCCAGCGGCCCATAGACAAAGAAAATTGATATGTTGACGGGGCTACCATATAAGAGGAAACGCACAGATCGTCAAGGTCCAAATGTAACTTCTCCTCGACCGCGACGTAACAATTCATTGCGAAGAAAAGAAAATGGAAGAGAAACCTTATCACGTGCTTGCTGATATTGACCCCGAAAATAGATGGTGAAGCATTAGCAAAATTGAAAAAAAAAAAATCCATGTATTTTTTGAAAAATACTGTCTGAATAAGGTTATTTTTTTAATTGAAGCTAGAAAACTCATAAAAGAGCATTTTAGGAAATATCTTGTACAAAATTTACAAAGTTTTACCATTTAATATGCACTAAATAAGAGAGGTTTCTATTGATAGATTTCTTGTTCTGACCAAAAGAGAAAGAAAGAGATTTCTTGCCCATAAATCATGCGTATGCATACACATCAGCAAAGCAAAGTAAAAGAAAGAAAGATCTTGGAAAAGAAATTATTTTTCTTATAAGCTATCCTTTGCTCACTCTCTCAAATCAATATGCTCTTTTGAAAACTTGATAAAACAAACCATAGTCAACTTTACATTTCATTTCACTCCCCATCCTATGAATGAAGTCTACGCTTTCCACGCTCTGATCACGATATTTTTCATTTTCACCTCAAGATTTTCGAAGATATCTAATCCGCACCTCTATTAACTATCCATACTTCTCTTAAAATATCAAGAGGTTCGGTATATGATTTTTTTTTTTGAAAATTCGGATATTTCAATTCCTCCGTTAGATTTTTCACGTTTATTTGGGGGGATTTCTTTCCCACTTTGACCTCAAAAAATAGAAAGAAAAAAAAAACCAAAAGGGCCGCCTTCTTTGAGGGACCTCCCGCTTTGTTGGAATCCGATCAAGAAAGTCAACAATGGATGGGTGGGTCCAGTCCGCCATCATCACCTTTGAATTGCCGCACGCTTCAAATTCCTACAACGTGGGGACCACTTCCAAGGTGTTGACTTTCGATCTCGGCCGTCAGTTTGGACTTTGACATCCCTAGATAATTGTCAAGACGTGTGCAGTGGGTCCCATGGAATCTCTGCATATCTTACTGCTTTTCTATTGGCCATTCAAGATGCGGAAAAACCAAGCGGCCAATCGTTGATTGAGGGTTGTCACGCAAATCGTCAAAATTCGCCAAATTCGGAGGAGACATTTTTGCCATTTCAGTGCCCACGCGAGGCGAATTTGGACAATCGGGGAGGGTCAACCAAGATGGTTGACCTTGCCGGTCATTTGGCTACTGCGTCCATCGTGGCTGCTTCGCAGCCTACGCGGCGGCGGGAGGTTGTCCTCATGGCGGGTGGCTGTCATCGCGGCGGGAAGCTATCGTCGTGGCTATTCATTCCCCTTTGAAATCAATGTACTAAACTTGAAACCTTGACTTTAGGCGACAGATATTCGTGGCTATTGAAAAAGAAAAGGGCACGAGGTAAGAAGTGTGCTCCGAATGAAATACCAAGATTGTCTAGCTTCGATATAATGTTAGAAAATCCAACTCGAAATTTTAAGTTAGGTGGAGGGATATCACATGCATATAGGAAACATATAAATCTAATTGTCAAAGTATGCGTGACACTTCAACACCCTTCTTACGAACAAGCTAAATTATGAGTTGCGCGTGAAAATTTGATTAATTGGGGTGGTCACACATACGAAAAATTTCACATTAGAGAATTGGTATGCCATGAAGTAATTAATATATCCTAGTTAGTCCATAACTCATTAGTTTAAGTTTTATAATGAAAGTGAGTCGGACTGAATATGTTGATGGGGCTCGAACTTGGCTCCTTCTTGTCGACCTCCGATCTCTCTCACACGAACATACGGAGCCTCTGCTACGCGCTCCCAAATAAAAGGGCTCGTATAACCGTTGATTGATTGATGGGTTGGACTCGACGCGGAATCCCGATCCATCGTAGGACAATGAAGAGCGATTTTAAATGGAAAAGCGAAAAGCGATGAATCTGCTAGGCCATCATCCTTGCTCTCTCTCTCGTCTTGTAGCCTAGTTTTTAATGGGAAAAGCGAGGAGAAGAGAGCAAGGATAATGGCCTCAGCATTCACTCTGTCAGTGATGATTCGGTTTATACAATGAATCGGCATGCTGTGGCACGCCGCTAACTGAAATCGACAGGCTTGTCGCCTTTTTCTTTAGAGGGAGAGAGCATCACTGAATCCCACGTTCATCCAGCTGTACCGATTTGAGTATAAGAATGAGCCGGCGTGTCGTGGTATGTCCGTGATGCGCATCAACCGAAGTCGACGGTGGTCTGTAGCTTAGGTTTTCCAAAGGGAACAGCATGACAAATGAGTGAGCATAATTGCATCTAAAACCATTTTGTCAAACGGGATCTTCCACAAGCTCCGTTGTTTTCAGGCAGTGATGGTTTGACTCTGTGGATGGAAAATGCTAAGATACTGAATTATTGAGATGGTGGGCTTATTCAAACCATAGGATACAGGACTTCTTTCCGGATCTGAGGTGAATTTAGCTGGCCATAGTGTCTAGATCATAAACAATGTGGCTCTTCTTTCTTTAATCAAGATCATAGTTGCTGGGTGGTTTCTTTAATCTAAATTACAGCCGCCCAGTCTTATCCTCTCTGTTGAGTTTGTGCTCTGTGCAGATCTAGCATGCCTCACATGGTTAGCAGCAAAGGCTGGTTATGGATGTCGATCGTCACGTTGCATGTGGAATTCAGACAACGATAGCTCGTTTAATTTGGTTTTCTTGGATTTTGAAATCGGCCATGCTCGTGTTTATGCTTGTTGAAGATGATGCTGGGCGGCGAATCAGAGACAAGTCCATTGTAAAGTTTAAAAGTCATGGGGCAATCTTGATTGTCCGAGCTTTTGAACAGTGGTCATTCATCATGAGCTTGAAGTTCTCCGCTGTAACTACATATTGAAACTCATATACGAGAAATCATTTCAGTTCAGTCGAGAACTTGATGAATATGCTCCATAGGTACAAATCTTCCTCTGGAACTTCAAGAGCAAAGGTCATCAGACCACTTCCCTGTCTATATTCGAATGGCACTTCCCGGGACTCAACCAATATCCTCCTAGGCTGTGCCAATGAATAGGCTCCAAACACACCGCATCCTCGAACTCTCATAGAGACAGTCCCAGGTTCATCGAGTTCATACCTCAAATCAGTGATCGCTCCTCCGGAGTTAAACATCTCGAGGAGACCTATAGGAGCGAATTTCGCTCCGTTCGACAAGGTTTTGACTGGAACGACAGTGAAAACCTCGTATTCTCTAGGATTCAGTGCAATTGAATGGGATGAATTCTGCGGAAGGTAAACCACCTCTCCTATTGTGATCATTAAAGGAAACAAAAAGAACATCACTGAGCGAATTAAGTGGAAACTTCCCATAAACCATGTCAAACGATGTGCACAATCAAAGCTGTATTTACCTCCACGATGCGAATACATTATGGTATCGCCGCTCCATCCATCATCCGCAACTCGTGGCAGATAGTCCACGTCTTTTGCAGTAATAGACCCAGAGATAGTCTCTACGTGTTCATCGTGGATAAGTGGCTTTTTGGCAACTCGACACCAACCGGCTCCTTGACAGTTGAATACACCAATCACTCCAGAGAAGCTATTCAAGTTCCATATCTTCAGAAGGCTACAATGAGAAAATTTTGGGAACTCGGTGCGAAATTAAGCAGTCAGGGATAACGAACAAAGAAGTTTGGAATAAGATGGCCGAATGGTTCATATGTTTTCACCTTTTCTTATCTCTAACAGGGTCAGAAAACAAGCAATCCCTTGTCGGCCTCCCCGGCAACTTTGCCCTTAGAATAGAACCGTCGGGTAGTGAGAGTTTCTTGAGTAGATTGAAGTCATGACATTCGGGCTTGTCACTGCATTCACTTATACAAACGCATTAGATATGAGAACGATTAGAGAAACAAGAAATCCTGATCGAGTACTTCACCTAACATAAACGGCACATCCACCGACCGCACGTGCTGCTCCGTGATATTCAGCCATTGGATGTTGGCTCTAAGATTTGTACGAACTCTCTTAAATTAGATACGATGGAAGGCATACACTTGCACTGTTAATTAGTCTTTAGAGAGGCAGAAACTTACATGGAACATATCCCAGTCTGGCTGCATGAATTCCCCAATAAAAGTGGAGTTAAATGCAACTGATGCGACGTGAATCGTGTGTGACGCAGGATCTCCCGGGAAAAAATCATCCGATGCTCTCATTATAGCCGTTTTCTTCCCACTGCACAGTCATTTAGATGTCATACGGTTCAGATGTAAAAAGTTGGTGAGTCCTGCCTCTAGCTCATCATGAGGCAATGTAAGAAATCCTAGCTGGAGAGATGACCTGTATAAAGTGTCTGTGTTATGGCTCATACAAGAAATGATGTCATTGTCTGAGAAATTACGGGCAACAGACGATTCCAGTGCTTCATGATACTTTCTAGCAAGATTCACTCGTCCACCGAGGCCTTTCCCCACAGTTTCAAGGATGGTCTGAGCATCTACTTTGACTCCATCGACACCGCTCGAAGCGAGATATGAGTGAAGATCATTATAGAAGTCATAAGCCTTCTCTGGCTTCACCAGGCCAACTCCACTCGTCGTAATGATTTTAAGCACATAGTCAATACCATTTGCTTGAACACCGGGAGATGCCACAGGATACACCAAATTGGCTCTGTAACGTTCCATCGCGGTGGCCTTCGGTTTTACGCCACCCCAGTACCCGGTTATAGCATGCCACACATAGACATACCTGTCAAAAATTTAACAGAATGATAATGGCAAAAAACCTTGGCCGAGTAGGCACCTCCGTATATCTGATCAACATCGCTAGTAGCAGATCATACTTTAGACCGTATTGCTCTTTTATTTCAGCAACGATGTGCTGGAGTCCACGGCCCAGCTCTTTCTCCGCTAGCGCTTCCTCGCGATGCTTTCGAAACTTGTGGTTCTCTTTGATGTCTACCAATCTGTCTGCAAAGCTGTGAGGCAACGTAACAGAGATAAAAGTAAGTTGACGAAAAGAAAATTTGCTCATCCCTGGAAAACTGCAAAATGTTTCTCACTTGGCAGTGTGCTCAGCTTTTGATTCAACGCCTGTGGGATCCATCGCAACTGATTGCCATCCATCATCAATTATAAGGAACTTCGGAGAGATCCCGCCTTTCTTGAAGCTGCCAGAATTTTATGTTGATCAGTGTCTGACAATTTTACGTCTGTGTTCTTACATTTCAGTGTCAAGGAAGAGATGGAACCTCTCTAATCCTAGCTTCAGGCCTTCTTCTGTGATGTCTGTGTAAAATGCATCCCATGTGCACCAGCCAAACCAATTTATGGTATCCGGGATCTGAGCCACAAAGAGTAAACAGAAGTACGAGGGACTAAGATTCCTAATATGTCTCACAAAACCTATAATTGCTCTAAGATGCTATTATGGAGGAAATGCTACCTTTTTCCTCTCAAGATGACAGAATGTCTTCTGGTATTTTTCGACGGCCCTGTACATTCATATAAGTCAATGCTCAAATGATTTAACAAGGCGAGCCTTTCTCAGTGAACCCCTTGAAAACAAATAATCGGAGATGGCAGCATTAACTGTATTTCAATATGAAGCACATTAATTCATAAATTGGTACTTCTGGTTGATCAGAATGCTCAGGAGCTATTTTAAGAACATGAACTTACTTCACTGCATAAGTAACAATATCAAAAGGGTTTGATCCGGATGCTGCAAATACTAAATGACTTCCGTTGAAAGTATCGATGGAAGGATCACCTGCAGTAAACCAGCAGTTACCCAAGTGCAACAGAGCTGAAAATGTTCATAAACTGGTGCGGCACAGACCGATGCTTTTCACTGCGTACCACTTTCCAAGCAGATGACCATCTCATTTTGTTCGTTCCCTTGAAGAACGGCTCTGAAATCCCCTTCAAGGAGCGGTAGGAAGACGACGTACATTTCTTGTTTGTCTTGTCCATCAATTCCTGTTCTTGCATTGTCCAAGCACAAGCTGTTGGGGACCTCAACCAACAGAAATTGGGTTTCAAAGGGAATGTCGCAGCCACAGGTGCCCATCCACTGCGTCATCCACCACAACTTGAAGCGGTAAAGACTCATGAAGCGTAAACCCCTGCAAATCAGGAAATTTTTATCCGTTTGACTAATCAGTTACGCAGAACCACAAGCACTTGCACAGAACGAAGAACTAAAACAGAGACTGTCACATACTAAATTTCCAACCAAGTTACTTTTTTTTGGTAAGGATCCAAGTTACTTGCTACCTACAAGAATCAAGAGATGCTAAACACAAGCACAAACTTTTGAAGGGTTGAAACTGAAATAGTGAAATTAATATCTCTATCTCAGTAAAGAAGACTTTGCACCTAGATGGACCTGTGCTGTTTTTATAGCTTGCTGGAGGTAAATCTTTGGCTTTAAGCGCCTCAAACTTGGAGAAAACCACTCGTTTAGCCGTAGATGGCACTAAGCCAAAAGTAAATTCTGAATTCTTCCAAGGAAGGCCTTCAGAGTTGTCTCCTTGTTTTTAGTAAATCACTCATTTTCTTTACCACGAAAGTATAAGCTCAACCATGCAGAATCCACGATGCATTACTTGTTACCATCAAACAATTCGTCCAACCCAAGTGTACTTATATGGCTGCATGAACTCTATCTACAAAATGAGCATGTCTACCGACGAAAAGAAACCTGAAAACAGCTGGTTTCATTGCTGCCTAACTGGGTTCTTTCCCTTGTCATCCAGTCTAAATGTTCAACTCCTGATGCTATGATGGGATCACTAGCAGCAGTTGAGACTGCCTTTCTGGGTTAAAGAAAATCGCATCTGCTGAATGCTACCGAGCCCACAAAAGCTCATATTTTCGGATCTCGAAACTTTCCGCTGCATTATCTAAGATGATTACAGAGATTTCTGAATTTAGAGAGGGAATGACACCTTTTAAAGGAGCAACAAGAATAGGAGATTGCATACTTACAGAAGCTTGCCAACAGGGAAGACCCTGAGACTGCACTTATGATCAGATTTGACCCCAATGAAAGCCCCATCACACGGAACATCATCGTCAGAGACCACGGGAGACAACAAAACATTGTCGTGCACGTCGGATAACACGCATTGGCCCGACACCATTAGCTTCCCATTTGTCAAGCTCACCATTCCCGCCCCAGTAGTCATCTTTGCTCTCTTGTAGCTTTTGTTCCTCAGAATCGGAAATGAAACTGAGACTTCTTGTGGGCAAATGAATGTGTTCTAGAGGGCAGTGAACACATTACAAGAAAGATGGTTTTTGACTCAAGTGGCACTACAGAGCCAACAGAGCCAAAGCATGATTGAATACTTACGGTTTTCAGAGGAATCTGGAAACCGTGTGATCAGCGAGCCAAAACAAAGATCGGTTCAATTATTAAAGAAAAAGACAGAGGAACGCATATGGGCCATGCATCAAGAACCAGCTGTGTCTCTGTCGTGTGGGGGTCTAAATTCATATGATTTAAGGCATCTAATTCCAAAAGCTTCAGCTTCACCAAATATGACTTCGTCTGTGAAAAGGACTAGGATGGCCCATTACTGTCAATTGTATGATAACATCTTCGTTATGCTTTCCAACAAGGCATAGCAACTCTACACAAGATGCACATCCAATTACGGATTACTACCATATTCGACCGTTTGATGTCTACTTAAGTTCATTGCTTCATCATGCTCGAGTTTCGCTCCAACAAATGCTTTCGGGGGGGAAGAGGGTCATCACATCTCAGCTGAATCTAGAGGATTTAGATGACAAAACTTGACTTCAGATGACGTTGCGCAAGTGATTCGATTCAATGGGCTAAATCTAGGAAAGCTCGTCTTGGAAAGCAAGTACTTCAATCGTAATTGAGGCGAAATCGAACGAAGGACAGACTGATCTGGTAAAGAGCTAACCAAAACATTCCCCAACAGCTTTCCTTTTATCAGATCTTGAGCAGGAACAAGACTTTTTCCAGGAAATGCATCTCATTAAGACACATAGAGGAACAGAACACAGGCAAAAGAAAGATCCGCGTAATATTACGCAGACGAATTACCCAAAACCTTCGGTCATTGCACGATTGGGCCCAAAGGAGCAGGATTGTTATGATGATCTGTATTTGTCCATCCAATTGAAAATACTAGAATTAATGTTGGATGAAATAAAAATATTTTCGGGAGATAACTTTGTCAATATGAGGCCCCATTATCATTACTATTTAATAAAGGAAAAAATTGTCCAGAAAAAAAAATTCAAACCTGTTGCATTTTTATCAATTTAGTCTTAAACCCTTTAATTATGCTAATTGAGTCATAAACAATTTCATGTTTTGGCAAATGAGTCTATCCGGTCAATTTTAACTTAAAATCACTGAAGTGGATATTGGCCATCCTACATAGCAAGTTTGCACTAATTCGGACAATTGTTAATAATAGCTTTAAAAAATATTAATTTTTTAAAATTTTTCTTTCCTTTTTTTTTCTTCCCTTCTTCCTCCAGCCAATCTCTGGGCCTTAGCAATGGTTGACGATTAACCAGAGGCGAGGTTGAATTTGTTGGCCTCAAAGGAGCCCTAACTGCCCTTGTTAGATTATTTAAATTTCAAATTAAGCTCTCATTTAACCACTTAAGCTTTTAAAATGTTTGACAATGATTTCACAAGATTTTGCATAGTATCACGGTTAGGAGGTTCATAGGTCAAATCTATCCAAACTCCATTAATTATCTTAACATATTTGTTACAATACTTAAATACCAAATTATGATTTCATCTAACCGTTTAAACTTTTAAAATCATTGACAGTGGTCCCATTAAATTTCATAAGATATCAAAGCTGGAGATCTAGTGTTTAAATCTATCTGAGCCTTTATCTGCCTTTACATTATGATATATTTTCATGCTTAGTCTTAGTCCAAAGTCTAGATTAGGCATTAATAGGAGTGTTAGAGTATTTAAAATAAACGGCGATTCCACCTAATAGCTTAAATAATTAGAACAATCAATAATGGTTCCAAAAAATTTTAGATTGAGGTTATAAATTGATTTTCAAATATGACCGAATAGAAATAATTTCGACTTGAATTTTCTTTAGCCTCATGGTATTGTGTGGACCGTGAATTTCCTAAATTAAGTCGAGCGTTCTCATTATGAAAATGATCGAACGAGGTTATGAATATCATCTGATGAAGACATTTAAAAATATCAAGATAATTGTACACATCAGATCAAGTAGGTCCGGATGATATTTCACTAAGAATGACATGCCGTTGTGAATGACATATGGACGTGTCACTTTCATAGGCAGCTCAGGTTTTGACCAAAAGTCAATATTGGTGTCTTAATGAATTCATTTTATCTTTGCAATTTTAAATATAAATGTGTTAGGAAAAGATATAAATTTGTGAAGATTTGGCTACTTTCTAGGATTTTTTTTTTTTGGGTCAAGACTTTCTAGGAATTATAAGCTACAAACTTACTAAATAAAATATCCTCGGAACATTGGAAATGTTTTCTGGAATTTCCTTAATATAGATAATGGTGAACTCAACATGGGGATATGATCGATGGGCAACCCACGCAATGGTTGTCCGAGCAGAGTGGGAAGTTCCTACACCGGTCGGCATTTGGCACTCGGTGTCCCGGTCCCCGTCCTGAGAGAAGAGAGAGAAGTTGATATCCCATGCCCGGTAGCACAGAGGTTGCCGTCGATCCCGAGCCTGAGTATGGTCGGTGGAGAATTGGATTTGGGCCGGCCCACTGTGGCCGCGATGTGTGCGCCACTCGTTCTGTTTGCCACGGTTAGTTGGCATAGCCCTCATCGTTCTCCGGCTCACTGTCGAGGGTCAGTTGGGTCAAGGACTTGTCGGCGAGGGTCATGTGTGGCGCGAATCTGAATTAGAGGAGGGGCATCGGGGAGTTCTTGCTAGTGTAGTACGGGGCCAACTGCTTGGGCTCGATCACAAGGCTGTACGGCCCCGTTGGAGTGGTCCTTCTTGGAGGCCCGGCTCAGGACCGGCCCATGAGGAAGGTGTCCATGGGCGAGCCGAAGCTCTGCCGCACGAAGTTGCCCTTGGAGTCATGGAGGACCGTGTTGTCCTTGGGCCATAATTTGAACCCAACGGCCCCTCTATTCGCGGTGCGTGATTGCCACGCGACTGGGCCATCGGCGTCGGCCAGGAAAAGGTTGCCGTTGGCCCTGAGCACGAGGGTCGCATTCTCGCGCACCGAGTTCTCCTGGTTGGCCTCCCACACTGAGCGGAAGAGCGATTCAGACTGCCCGGTGGCGATCCTTAACATCACCATGAAGGGTATGTGGTGGGCAATGGAATCTTTCGAATTTCATCGAGAACCATCGGCCCACTTTAGAAAAAGCCGGTCTTCTTATGCCAATACTAGTAGCGAGCATCATTAGGACTATCATAGCGAAAAGGAGGGGTTATATCGTAAATAGGGTTTAGGAGGAGGAGCTTGGAACCTAGGGATCACACATCCCGCCTCATCCAGGTTGCTGTGAAAGCTAGTGATCCTTTTCAGTTCATGTCCTGCCTTCTGGCTCACCCTATAGTAAAGTAGAGAGACGATGACTTCGACTTATTCGGTAATGGAGGTAGATCGGAGCGTATGATATCAAAACAGTCAGCAATACCTAACCCTTCTTTGGAGGCTAAAGTTACTTTGGGGAGAGACCGCCTTTACGGAGGCTCGTTGAGAAGAAAGTCAAAAAGACAAATAGTGAACGGGCCACACAGGCACCACTTACGGTAAAAGTGAATATCGGAGTCTTGCTTTGGAGTGAGAATGGGAGAGACAACAGGATCCTTGACCTCGTTAAGATTCCAATGCTTTGGAGGGAAAACCATTGGTGGAATGAACGATAATATCTTTCTCTTGAGAAGGATAGTCCTCTTGAAGAGGAATTCTTATCTTCTGCTGGATCGTCGCCGGTCGTTAAGGTCTCAACCTTGGTTGACCAACTTCATGATCTCGAGACTGATCGGAGCCCACCTAGGGTATCAGAAAGGTATCGCTAAAATTATTCTTGAAAAGCTCCTCTTGACTTTTCAAATGGTCATTACATTTGGCTCCTAGCTCTCTGGATTCATCAGCGAAAACCTCCATAGTAACCATGCCGAATAAAACGATCTTCATTTTTACTTGGTAAATAGATAGGCCAATGGTTGGGACCATAAACCATTCTCACTCTAAAGTAAGGTTAATCGTATTCACATGCACTTATCCCTTTTAGTGGTAGGAATTCTGAACGTCACACGATATCTCTTTCGGATTATTCTCAATGAAATTCAAAAGAGCACTGTTCACCACATAGGGTCGTGACCGAAGATCGAAAAGAATATTTTCCCGTAACTTCTTAGGAAGGACGGGGCAAAACTTAAGATCCAGAGTTATGTCTCTACGATGGTTAAAAACTCCTCTTGACTTTCAAATTGGGGATTAACTTAAAACCTTCTTAACGGAGGATGAGGCCGAGGTTCTTCGTTGGTTGAGCGGCGGCTACGCGCTGGAGTTCTCTGACTTCTTAGGAAGTACGGGGAAAAACTTAACTATAGTTTGATCCTCAGCAAGTGACGGGCTATGGTGGGAGTACTGTACCTGTGCGAGAGCTTGAGGACGAAGAGATCAGAGAGTCTTTGGCCTATTATAAAACTGGAAAATTACCAAAAAAATGGTCCTAAATCTATTATAAGAGTGGATTCAGTCCTAAACTACTCCTCTCCTTCTTGCCCTTGCCTACTACAGCTCGCCGGCCATAGTGGGACAAAAAGGAAAAAGAAAGAAAACGAAAATAAAAATGAAAAATGTATTCTTACCAATTTTCACATCAGCGACAGCTAGCCAAATGAACTTGATCGGTACCGATACATAAGATTTATCACTCAATTGATCGAGAAAAAAATTAAGATTGAGTCCACTCTCTGGGCATAACATCTAATTTTGTTGACTCTTTGAGATATAACATCTCAAATTGGACCCGATGAAGCCATCGGGAAAGCTCGAACAAGAGCCAAAATTTGTAGCATCGCTTTTGTCGAATATCATGTGAAAAGAAAGAACAACGATGGAGCAACACTTACAAATCGAGTGTGCAGTAAACTCCAATTTTAATATCTACTTCCCATGTTGAAGCTGCCCGGTTGTCCCAGGCACCATCTGAGCCACCATGCTAACTTCACCGGATCGGCAACTTTAAATCTAAGGTTCCCTTGGGAGAAATTTAATTTCGGTAAGGGTGGCAAGCAAAGAAGCTTATTTACTTTCTGTTTGTGGGGCATCTCCCACTAGCAATTTGCATGACTAAAGCACCAAAACTATAGAAACTGCGTTGAACAATTTTCGAACTATATGTATAAAAAATTTGGAAACTATATTGAATAAATTAAAAGTTTAAGAACGATATTGCACACTGGGCTAAAATTCAGGGATCACATTAGATAAATTAAAAGTTCAGGAATAATATTACGCATTAGGTTAAAGTTCAATGATTATTTGTATCGATGGACAACCGAAGGCCACGGAGTGCAAGGATATATGCTCCTGCTTATTTCTTTGGTACTTTTAGCTGTTACCGATATTAAGATATTAATTTATTCTGTGCACCTATCAAGTTATCTATATAGCTTCTTTGATATTGCATATCCTTGATTGTTTATATTTGATATTATATTTATGTTATTTCTTTAGACAGTCCTCTAATAAAGCCTATGAATAGGCTTTCTGTGTGCTCTTTTTAGTACATCAAAATATACGACTTCTCTATTTCTCTCATCCGCATTATATTCTTTAAATTGGTATTAGAGCTAGCGTTATCACTTTCGCGAATGTGCATCCACTCCCATTAGTTAAATTCCACACGTCACTCGTAATCCGACTTGTATGTAAGAAATAGTGTTGAAGTTGTTGTCCTAAAGCGCTTGATAATAAGTCTTATATGCTATTTATGTTCATGTGATCTCCCTCCATCTATAAATTTAAGTTTTTAGGTTGAACTTTCTAATATGATATCAAAACTAGTCCTCTTTATATTCATATGGTCTCCATCCACCTATTAACTTAAATTTTTATGTTGAACTTTTAACATGATGTCAGAGCTAGCCTTTTCACGCGCCCTTCATAATACGGCTTGCACGTGAAATGGAGTGTTGAAGTTGCTGTTCCACATTGCTTGACGACGGATCCTATGTGCTCTTTATATTCATGTGATCTCCCTCCCATCCACCTCTTGATATTGGCCCTTCAGTACACATTATTTAGGGCTTATTATAATGACCCATAATGGTCCTTCCAAGGGAGAATCCTAGTATAAATTCTAATGGAATTAAAGATTTTTGGGATGTAACCCTGCCAATATTACAATTCGCTCGTCATGTTGCATCATCAGGAGTAACAGAAAAAGCTTCATCGTTCTCATTTATTGGGGGATACCACGACAACACAAGTTGCACCGAAAGTTGACAAAAACAAAGAACCAGAAAACAGGGCTCAAGACTTATTTCTTGGGCACTTTGATGTAGCCGACGTGCGTGGAATTAGCCACCTTGGTCAGGGTCTTAAGCTCGTAAGCGATCCAACACCGGGAACTCTCCTGGTTGTAGAAATAGCCCAGGCACTTGCAGTCCTTGCTGCACTTGCCCCCGCAATCCCCTTCCTTCACCGGCCCATCGCCCTTCGTGTACTTGCTCAGGAAATGGTCCACTCCGACCAGCTTGTAGTAGCTGGAGTCGCCGGGCCGACAGCTCGCGACCCCTGGCGCCGCGCAGCTCTCGCTCCAGCCCAGAAGCCCGCGGGCCGACGGGCACGCCACGCACTGGCTGTCTGCACAGAGCCCGAAGTTCCCGCACCGGCTCGGCAGCTGGCACTCGTCGTCCCAGTCCCCGTCCCGAGAGAAGAGGGAGAAGGTGACCTCCCATGCCCGGTAGTCCACCTTGTCGTAGTACGTGTAGGCCCGGAGGTTGCCATCGATCCCGAGCCTGAGTATGGTCAGCGTGGCGTTGTATTTGGGCCGGGCCAATATGAGCCCGCCGCCCACGCCGCTCGTTTTGTTGGCCGCCGCGTATTTCAGAGTGATTTCGTAGGCATAGCCCTCGTCGGTCTCCGGCGCGCTCTCGAGGGTCACTTCGGCCAAGGACTCGTTGGCGAGGTACATGGATGCGGCGAACGTGTAGTAGAGAAGCGGCTTTGGGGAGTTCTTGCTGGTGTAATAGAGGGACAATTGCTTGGGCTCGATCACCATGCTGTACGGCCCATCGGAGTTGTCCGCCTCGGAGGCCCGGCTCACGAGCTTGCTCGCCGCTCCGGCCCGCAGGGACTGGCCCACGAGGAGGGTGTCGGTGGGCGAGTCGAAGCTTTGCCACACGAACTTGCCCTTGGAATCGTAGAGGACCATGTTGCCCGTGGGGAGCAATTTGAACCCGACAACGCCTTTACCCGCGGTGCGGGATTGCCACGCGACCCGACCGTCGGCGTCGGCCAGGACAAGGTTGCCGTCAGCCCCGAGGGCGAAGGTGGCGTTCTCGCGGACCGGTCTGCCCCGGTTGGCCTCCCAGACCCAGCGGAAGAGGGACTCGGAGCGCGTGGTGGCCATCCTCAGGGCCAGCGTGAAGGCATTGGGGGTGGTGTTGTAGAAGCACAGCTGGAACGGGGAGCTAAAGATGCTGGTGGTCCGGTAGTTGCCGTCGTACTCGACGATGTAAGGCCCGAACTCGCCTTCGTTGACGAACTTGAACTGAGCGGAGGGAGGGACGGCTGCTCGAGCTAGGAACGAGAGGGAGAGCAAGAGAAGGGAGCGTAGGAGAGACATTGATGAAGGCATGGTGTTTGATATTTGGCATTGGACGGGTTTTCTATTTATAAGGGAGCTTCTGGATAAAGTGAGGAGAGTCTTTGGCCTCTTTTATTGACCAACTTGTGGTTGTGGGGATGGGATCGGCTTCAGACCAATGTGATCTGTCAAACTTGATGAACATGGAGCCGCCTCATTAACTTGAACATGAACAAGGCAAATGCAAAATGGGACAAAATGGGGTTGGGTGGTGAAAAAATGGATATGCAAATAGGAGGAAGAGGTGGGCCCCGTCTACATAATCGGTTCGGTTTTCAATCCTAAGTACAGTATCGAACCGTTCGGACATAATGTATATTATCAAAATACTAAACTAAATTGTTCCAAATCGAGAATCCATTTTATTGTTCCGATTGCTTGTTCTAAAATGGAATCAGGTCAATTTTGAAACTGGCCATCCTTAATTTAATGTGAGAAATGGGTCGAGTCTTCGCATCACGTAGAAGCATATTCTGCTGGGTAGAGTCTGGTCAAAATGCCAAAGCAACGGACAAAGAATGCCACGAGTTGACAGCAACATTTCCCCCCGCCCTTTACTAAAAATAATTTCATATAAAGCATAAATCTGTCGGTGCACTTCCAACATTCGGCAAATAGGATTTTGATTAGCTAATTGCCTTAATGGATTTACAATACAAATCGGCATCCGAATGTGATCGAATGTAAATAATTGCGACGCGAATTTTCTTTAACCTTAGATTATGACGTGGACTACGAATTTTCCTGATCTAAGTCAAGCGTTCCCGTTCTAAAAATGAAGATTGGGCTTCTGGATTTCTCGATGTTGATGGAAATATTCGAAAAAAAATGATCATGGTAATTTTGTACAAATCTACGGTCGAAACATATATTATGATACATGGCATCCTTTTTTGTGACGTCATTTAAATGAAATATGACCAAGTGGCGTACTAATTAGATTGCTCATACCTTATTGTTATCTCAGAAGATAATGCATGTGATTTTCATAGACAGCTCAAGCTTTGACCAAAGTCAATATTGGTGTGATTTTCCCCGCCAACATTTTTAAACTAAATCAAGGGGAAGCCATTTGGTCCTCGAGATGCTCATTTTGACCATTCCGTATCGCCACCGGCAATCCTGCGTCGTACGGACCACGTTCAATTCATCCAATCTTTCCAAAATTAAACATAAATTTGTTAGTTTGACCCCCAAAAAATATTAGCATTTGAGTTTTTTTAAAAAAACTGGTTGATTAACTTTGTAATATACAAATGCATAATCTTATTTCTCATTTTATCCGTCATCCGTTATTGCCATCCCGTAACATCGCATTTACCACGTTTACACCTATTTACCACACCAGAGATCATACGTATGATGTCTACCGTACCTTATTCTTTATTTATTAAAATTTTCTCTTTAACTCGTTTTTTGTGACCATTTGCTTTTCTTTTGATGTCGTATTCACATGTATGTATTTTGTGTACCTCTCAATCTTCGAAATGTAAGGTCTTGTGTAAAATTTATCATTGAGATAAAGGAATGAATTTGATTATTGATTATGATCTGCGTTAATGAGTGACCTCACAATCATGCATGAGTAAAAAAGCACCACGCGTCAAAAAGTAGTTGAATTAGTGACTATCTATCCCAAAGATAAAATAAAGGTATCATTAAATCCCAAAATGATACCCCGCGACACGTTTAATTCAAGCTAACTTTCGTTTCACAAAAATTTCATATCAGTACAAAATGACACTCTTATCTCGAATTAATGTTCGTCTTAACAAAGATCCTAATACGGTATCTCTAATCCAAAAAAGAAGTTAAATTAGTGATTATTTGTTCCAAAGATAAAATAAATAAATAAAAAAGAAAAACAATTGGGATTTGATATGGGTGGTGGGTTTTGGTCAGAATTATCGATGGGTGATTTCTCGTAAGATGAAGATTATCACGAGGCTAATGTATCTTTGGGTGTCAATTTTGAAGTTTTTGTGAGACAAAAGTTAGTATCCGATAAATGCATCGCGGGAAATAGGAATGCTTAATGGATAAAATACAGGTAAGCCATAGTGTCTGACGGTTCGTGCAAAACATAGGGCCACAGATCGCATTGGATCTTTCTTCCAGATAACATTTTGAATAGTTTTATCTCAGACTTTAGTGGTTGTCACTTGTCAATGTCAGAAAGTTGACTGAATAAAATATTTATAAAAGATAAGGCTAATAATTTCCACGTTGAAGATGGTGTTTCCACCTCAGCTTTTACACTTTACAGGTCGCCACTTCTCGGAAAACCTGTTAATTAGACTTTAAAATAATGGGTTATTTATCCGAACGATTCATAAATTTTGATTCAATGTATAATATCGTCAATAAATTTTTAATTTGTTCAATGTAATCTTTAAACTGTTAGAATATATCCAATCTAATCTCTAAATTATATTTATATTTTTATATCGAGATCAAATTACATACGTACAAGAAATTCATGAACCACATTGAACGAATTATATTGTAGAGCTCACATTGGACGTTAGGTCAGTTTAGATACTATTTATTTCATTTTTTCCGGTATAAACGAAGATTGACCCGTTGCATGTGTAATTTGCTCTTGGGCCTCTTGGCCCTTGGAAGCTTGTCAGTGGTGGACCGTTTCATGTTACGAGTAGCGCCCTATATATAGCAATAGTTGGAAAAATGAAATTATTTATCTGATCATTATAATTCAGATCATTTCCCGCAAGTCAATGCTCTCGAAATGATCCAAGCCTGGTCAACCCATCAAACCAGCAAAGATGTTGGCGATGAGCAAATCCAACAAATCCTTGAAATCCATGAAGAATCAGTAGATAACCAAACTACGATAACTTCGTATAAGAATTGGTAGATTTAACACATCGATAGCTCCACCAAATGTATGTTAGTGAATTATGAAAACTATCGGTAATTTCTAAGCCGTCGTAGAAATGTCGGTAACTCGATCAAATAAGAGTCGGTAGAGATAAAACTAATTGGTAAATCGCTCAAATCAGGACCCGCAATTTCCTATAAGGGTTAGTAGCTTTTAACACACCGGTAACTTTGACCGTTGAATATTGATACGTTATGGGAGCAATTGGCAATCTCAAAACACTTAGATTTTGGCAAGTGGAGTAAAGTAAGAGTTACTAGTTTCCTATGAGAGTTAATTCCTGGCAGACTGGTTAGTTATGTAAATTGCTAATGGGAAATTACCGAGACAGTTGGTAATTCAGATGACCGTTGGTACTTTGCTAGAACCGTTGAAAGAATATCCTGGATATGATGTGTATACCAATGTGTTACCGGCTAAACATGTCGCCATTCAGGAAAAAAAAAAAAAACTTTGTTACTTAAGGGGTTTTGACGGTTACTAACGCTTTTCATATCTCGGTAGCACGAAACGATGTTACGAGGTTGGTCCGATGAAGTGATAGCATCGTCCTACAGTGAGAAGCATGTTCTCAAAATGACTACGCTATCAACAAGCCTTAGATAGTGTTCGGTCATTCGTCCTAAAATGCACTTTTGTCTGCAAGGATAAATATATGGATTGGAGGAAACTTCCTGCAACCAAATGTGTAATTATAAATATGGATATTACTAATGCATTCAATAAAATATAGATATGGATAACGTCTCAACTTGTAAGTCGCAAATAATATATATATATGGTTATGTAGAAAAACATACATGTCCTATGTTGTAATTATTATGGATTAATGCTTCAACCATAGTGATGTCTCCTCAGTTCACGTGACTCTTCGTTCCGCTGCAGTTTCTATCATTAATATTGTAATTATGATGTGTTAATGGCTCAACTTATATGAGTATAACCGATATAGTTTGACGGCGGCATAACCGACAGGACCCTTGAGTTCGCGTCCTTTCAATTTTCTACGGCTGTTTTCTCAATCTGTAAATAGACGTGTCTCCTTTGTTTCGGAAATACACGTCAAGGAACTCCTCAAAATATTTCTCAAGTTCTCTCGTAGTCATTCTGTAAGTGTGACGATTTCGAAAAGTGTTTCACAGAGTCATATTCGTATAGTACTAATATAAACAGGGTTCAAGAGGCTACATCTCGATAGGCATAATTCTAGCAAGTTTATTGGCTTGGTTATTGTTATTGAAATTTTTATCGCCATCAATCGTGTTGTTATTTTTTTCTGATTACAACCAACAATGTTACGTACTCTTGAAGTTTCAATTTTATTTATGGATAATTATCTATCCGAGAAAATAATTATTTTGGCGCTCAATTTGCCATCATATGAAGTATCACAAAAATTTTGAACCAAAAGATGAAGCATCACAAGACAAGATCACTTGTTTTTATTTATACGAGACTTTTCGATAATTTTATACAATTGATTCTCCACTTTTCCCCAGGGCTGAGATGCACAGGATCACCCTTTTTCTTGACCCATCCTAGAAGCAAATGGAAAGGGCTGTGGCAAACCAGATTTCGGCCTATTAGGCCCAACTACATTCTCTTATTGGGCTGAAAAGTCGGTCTCATTTTGTAATCATCTCTTTCTCGTTTGTTTCCAAATTTAATATCACAAATAACCTCAAACTAATACATTTGTGATAAACTTACGCTAAATTAATTTTTTTACCACAAAAAATATCAATCTAGTACACGTGAAAAATTTATTCAAAATTAATTTTTTGACCACTAAAAATTTCAAATTGTACATTTGTGATAAATTATATTATCAAATTACTAAGTTAGATTACAGGTGACAGTTAACAGATAAACCGATTTGAGAGTTTGTGTATCAGGCTATTAATTTGAGAATTTTCGTGGTATTAACCCAACTTAACGGGTTATGGATGGTAAATTTAACATAGGTGTATCGGTTTAAGATTTTCGGTAGTAAAAAAAAGTAATTTGGCGTAAATTTATCACAAATGTACCCATTTTGGGAGTAAATTAATTGTAGATTTACTGATTTGGATTTTTTTTTATATTAACCCTTGTTTCTATTAGGGTTGATGAAGTTAAAAATACCCAAAGGAAGATAGAACTAGGTTTTTATTGAAAAAAAACAAAAAGAGAGAAGAAAACAAACCTGAATTTGAACCTCATAGTTGTATTTAGTAGTCTGAATTTGAGCTCAGATAGGATAACAAATTCTCTTATTTTGTGTCTGACGACGTCTTTCGGACAGGATAAATTTGGAAATAGGCAATGAGATAAGCAAGGATTGAATTATTATTATTATTATTATTATTAGCTTTAAAATTAACTTGACAAGCCCCGTTAATTACCTTTCGACGATGAAGTGATGGGAGCGACGCATCCGGATATTGTTTCGCCAGCCATCGCGAGCGAGCCACCACTACAATAGCCAATCGTGGTCACTTCCGACTGCTGCCGAGTGTCGTGACATTTTGACCACCGCCGATTACTTCCTCGGCTCTCCGAAAAGCAGGAGAGTTTGTACTAAACCATTAAAGTGAAGCAACTGCTCAGAAGAATCTTAGTCTTATTGATGTTCTTGAGGCTTCTTCAGTGTGTGTGTGCCAGTAAGATTTTCTCCTTTTTAGCTAGTGAATATGGAGGACCCAAGTGGAAGATCGGGTTTCCAGCGAAAAGACAACCCGAATTGACCCCCTTCAAGCTCTACCCATCCTTTTTTTGGGGGCACAAACAAGGAGTCGTGACCCTCACGCGAGGGGTTTGCATAGACAAGGGTAATCACGAGAAAGCTTATCGAGACGGCGATGGATTAGACGGCAGACTCGGGACACTACAGTGAGCATCCAAAGTGACGAACGAAGGCCGAAGCATCTGAACACGATGGAAGATTTTCAATCTCATCTTAGGTAGCCCCAAAACATAATAGGATTTTCCGCCATCCGAAGGATTTCCAAAAGATTTACAACCCCACCTTAAGACAACCCGAATCCACCCCTTTAAGCTCCGCCCATCCTTTTTTTTTTTTCCTTCTCCGGACATGAACAAGGAGTCGTGACCCTCACGCGAGATTCGCATAGACAATGGTAATCATGAAAAAGATGATCGAGACGGCAATGCATTAGACGATAGACTCGAGACACTATAGTGAGCGTCCAAAGTGGCGCATTAAGACCGAAGCAGCTGAACATGATTGAAAGACTTTCAATCTTATCTTAGGTAGTGCCGAACACGATGGGATTTTTTGTCATTCGAAGGATTTCCAAAAGAAATACAATCCTACCTTACGCTATCATATCTCGATCCGAATCCGGAAGGCCAAACATAGCCCAATGGATTAGCCTAGCAAACGCTCCTAACCAGGCATGGGCAACCACAAAAGGGGAATGCCTTAAAAGGTGATTAAACTTTTATCATAAACGTCCGGACATCAGACTGATGTGGACATTCCCAAACTTTCCACAGCTTGCATACCAAATCGTTTTGGCACTACATCTAATCCCCTTCTAGAAGCCAAAATATACTTCTGTCTGGTTCTCAACCTAATATGCTAGCACGAAAATGAAGACACCCCTCGCAAAGGACGTGATCAGAGCATTATACACAGGAATTCTGCAAACAAGGCCAAAGGGCATAAATCTTTGTATGCCTTAAGTCTCTGATGCAACATCCGTGAAAGGGAGTCCAATCATAGAGTCAGGGAGAAAAAAAAGAAAAAAGAAGTTGGGACAAAGAAACCGCGAGAACCAACAAAAACATCGCTCGCGATCCGTACCGAGGGGATATTATTTGATATTACCAGTGGAGGATTACTTGTATGTTGCTCGCACGCAATTGATTAGACCAGAAGAAAAAAAAGAAAAGAAAAGGTTCTTGATGAATCAGGACTATTAGCAAAAATAAAAGAGAAAAACAGGATGGGCACTATTTCGATCGTAGAATAATTGACTTGAGATTCATCCGCTCACACAAGGAAAGATGGGATTATGGTTTGAGTCGTTATAATTTCTCAAGGAGTCAGATCTGTAGTAGACCTGTAAAATAGGTAGGCCGAATCAAGTTTGCGTCGGGTCATAAATGGTCCGATCTAACTCGACTCATGTATCTCGTGTATGACCTATTTAATATAATGAAAATTTCTCGACCCATATCCGATTTATATTGCTAAAATATTTTCATATTTGATAAAATCTAGGAAAACCTGTTTCTTATAACCTTTTTTTAAAAAATATTGCTAAAACATGATGGACAATTCTTATAATTTTAAAAATAAAATAATCTGAAATTTTTTTCCTTTTTTTTCCCCTTTTATCTCTGGCATTGGATTTGGTAAAAAAAAAAAGAAGAAGAAGAAAGAAAAATAAAATAAAAGAATTACAAAAAAAATTCCATAAACGAAAAAAAATGACACGTTTATAATGACTCATCCTAAGATAGTTAAGTAACATATTTAAATCCATTTAAAACCTATTAAGTTGTTAATTAACTCGTTTATAACGCACTTAAGTTTAGTTTTAAAATTTAAGGCAATCCATTTATGATCAACACCATCAAATAAAATACGAGTTCCAAACCCATTTTGTCACCTTTAGTCCGGAGGTTTTCAGTCATCACGCACATTCAATACGTCCAATAGTCGAATTCGAAAATTTAATTGAGTATGCATTAGGTTAAATCGCAGGAGAAAGTCTTTTATACAGCTGATGTGCATGACCAGGACGGTAAAAGTAATACATAATTAGAGAGCACTATTTAATCCATCGTTGCTGATTTTAATTAAATATTCAAGGAGGTTGATCGAGCAGCACTGTGCGAACATCCCCGCACAACCTACGGGAAACGAAATCAAGCGGCTCGATTGTAGGAGTCTGTCATTAATTACCAATGATTCCAATCGCTCTTCTTGTGGATCCTAGAACTCTGAATCAGATGAAACCCTCCACTGCCAAGAGAAAATGAACATTTTTTAGTCATCGTAAACGAGAGGTTGCCTATGTCTAGGTCAAAATTTGACACCTGATGTTACATACTAACGTTTTCCACAAGTAAAATAATGCTGCAAAAAAAGAAAAAATTTGGTCTTAGTTTGACGCTTTACTTTGAAATATATTAGGGCCAGAAGGGGCACTGACCCGCTTTTTCCCGCTGTATTTTCTTGAAGAGTTAATACCACAAAAAATTCTAAACTATTATATTTACGATAAATTTATTTCAAATTATTTTTTTACCATCAAAAATCTTAAACCGGTACACTTTTTTGACAAATTTACCCATAACTAATATATTTGTGATAAATTTACCCTCTGTTAATTTTGTTAAATTTTATCGTCAAATTACTGAGTTGGATGACACGTGGTAATATCAGATGTACACATTTGGGTTTTTTTCCCTCAATTGTATCGATTTGAGACTTTTTGTGGCAATAATCTAATTTAAATAAAACTAACGAATAGTAAATTTATCACATGTGTATTAATTTATGATTTTTGGTGGTCAAAATCATTAGTTTGGGGTAAATTTATCATAAATGTATTGGAGTTTTTGGTAGTCGAAAGATAGTTTGTGATAAATTTGTCACAAGTGTATAAGTTTGGAGTTTTTTGCTGTCCAAAAAATACTTTTTGGTAATTTGTCACGTGTAACAATTTAAAATTTTTTGTGGTATTAACCCTTTCTTGAATTTGCTCAATTCAAATTATTGCACTCTACAGGAACATCATCCCGCGTGGCTGTTAGAACTAATTGTAGAATGTATGATCAATGGCTTGGCAAATGAACGTTATGACCAGTGAGTAGAATAACAAAGATTGCGCTTATTCCTGACCATCAGACAGTAAAATCAACCATGCAAAGAAACAATTAATTAGTCCCCTGAATTGAAACCTAGTTTTGGTAATAGCCTAAATAACCTTGAATCTCCAAGTGGTCATCAAGACCTTAGTAGCCTAAACCTGTTGATCAGCCCCTCACCCAGTTGGCCGACGAGGGCAGATGCCCTCACTTGGATCTGGGTGAGGGCCACAACGCCCTCGCCTCAACCAAGGAAGGGTCACCGGCCTAGAGTTACGGAAAAAAAATAGAAGAAAAAGAGAATGAGAAATATAATAAAACTTTAGAAAATTATCCACGTGAGCATTAATCGTCTCATGTTGGGACGTTTGCTGACGAAACCACTGCATCAGCGATTTCTAGCCAAAATTAGTTAGAATGGCTAAATTGGCAAATTATTAAGAGGTTTAGGATTAAATTAGCAAATCGTCAACGGCCAACATCTTCATCAGCGTCAGTTGACTAAAGTTGGTCGGATAAACTGAATTGGCACAAATGAAAAGGTGTAAGATTGAATTGGCATAAAAAAATATTTATGAATGAATTAACACAAATGTAAAAGATTTAGGACTGAATTGGCAAAATTAAAATGCTTGGGGATGAATTGGCAAAAGTATAATACGTTTAGGTCTTTTTTTTTTTTTACAATTTTAGAATTGCTGAGAGAAATGGATTCATGATTATTTCTTCATTTTTTTAACGTGGGTATTCAAAGATCTAGCTAGACCTCCTTACACAGAGACTATCCTGTCCACTTTCATCAAATGATGATATATTTAGAAGAACGATGGGCATGGCTTTTGGAGGGAATAATCATAAAAAAAAAGTCTTAAATCTATTATATTTGTGCCAATTCAATTATAAACTTTCTAATTTGATAATTTAGTCTTAAATCATTTCGTGATTTGTCATTTCAATCACATACCTTTCGATTGTACCAATTTATGTGGATAAATTTTTAATAATATTTTAATGTGTTTCAATTTTTTTCTTTTTTCTTCCTCATTGGTGATTGGCTAGAGGCTAGGTCTAGCCTTAGGCGAAGGTCGCCCCCACAGGCGCTAGGTGAGGTTCGTCCTCACTTGCCACTAAAAAGGCCCGATGTCACCTCGACATGGCCAGATAAGACCAACCTCCCCCAGCACAGACGAGGCTTGCCCCTGCCAATGTCCGGCAAGGTCAACCTCGTTAGCGACCAGCTAGAGGTAGAACAAAGGAAAAGATAAAGAAAAGAAAAAACATAAAAAAAAAAATTCAAAAAAATATTTAAATTTATTAAAAATTATCCACGTTAGCACCGGCCGACTAAAAGTTTCTAATTGGCATAAATGCAAAAATTTTAGGTTTGAGTGAAGTTGCATCTCACCATGGCTAGATGAGACCAACCTCCCCCAGCACCAACGAGGCTTGCCCTTGCCAGTGGCTGACAAGGTCGACCTCGCTGGCGACCGGCTAGAGGTAGAAGAAAGGAAAAGATAAAGAAAAGGAAAAAAAAAGTAAAAAAACATAAATAAAAAAAAGAATAATTCGAAAAAATATTTAAGTTTATTAAGAATTATCCACGTCACCATCGGCCGATCAAAAGTTGCCTATATGGATTGAATGTCACAAATGTAAAGTGTTTAGGACTAAATTATTAAAAGTAGGACTTTCAAATAATTTTTTGGTTAAAATAATCGTAAAACTTTAATAAGGATGTGTTTCGTGATAATATTTTTCACATGTCTGATTTATTGTTCGGAGCCATATATTCTCATTTAACTACTTGCTGCCAGATGCCCTTCCATGGGCATAGCTTAAAGAGCAGGCAAGTCTAATTAACCAACTGTATTTGCCGTTACTAAGTATCTGCACCTCGGATGGAGCAGACAAATCGCCTTCACCATGTGCAATATTATGAAACACATATGTATTATGGGGTCGTTCTATTTTGACCCGTATCTTTAATGTAATTAGTCACTGTTATAATTACATATCATAAGATCTTATTTGGGTTGGGCCACCATAAATACTTTGCTGTTCTTTTGTCTCTAAATATATGACAAATGACGAAGCTGAGGTATTTTACATATCAAAATAGACAATTATTCCGTTGCTCTGCGTTTAAGGTTAGAAGAACTCTAGGGTTGGTTTCGGTGTTTAACATGTGTTTCTTGAGCTAACATTAATTCATGCCACCAATATTAAGTGAACTTAGCCTATAATTGGGAAAGTGATTAGTCATATCTTTTGAACTTAGTATCCTAAAAGTAATCATTCTCTGAATTCTTGTTTTGACCTCTTGGTGATGTATGATTGGATCCTTTTTAATCTTATTTTAGAGAGATGTATAGCTCTGGGCACATATACATACTAGCACCATGAAACCGACTCTAACTCAAAGTAATCTTATAATCAAACTGGCTAGACTCAGGTGGCCCCTAAAGAGTGGTGCTAAATATGCTAATGCACACTATAATCATTCATTGGGCGATGGAAGCATAATTATCATATTTTAAAAGGAAAAGAAGAGAATAATTTAATTGGTGCAGTACATCAAAGGTGACAAAATAATGCCAATATGAACGAAGAAAAGAAAAAAAAGAAGAAGAACAAGGGCTCTAGCTAAAAGCACTTTCAAAGGACCCATTTCATGTCTCCCCGGGTAGCCCCCATGATGTTAACTTCGTCTTCCTCCACTTCCTTCTCTCCATTCTCTTCTCCTTAAAACCTCTTCAATAATTTCTCTTCCAAGAGAAATTAAGCCTATACAGGCCTACACAAATTCTTGATATCCTAGAGAAAAAGCTTTGTCACGTCGATGGATAATAGAGGGAAAGATCCCATACAAGAAGGATCCTTGAGATCCGTCGTGACTTCCAGCGATCATCTCCCACAACCGACTCAACTGAGTCGCTACGAGTCGCAGAAGCGAAGGGATTGGAACACCTTTGGGCAGTACTTGAGCAACCAAAGGCCTCCAGTCGGAATCTCCCAGTGCAACTCCACTCATGTCTTGGAGTTCCTCCGGTACCTTGATCAGTTCGGCAAGACTAAGGTGCACTTCAACGGGTGCGTGTACTTTGGCCAGCCAGAGCCGCCGGGGCCTTGCACGTGCCCGCTCAAGCAAGCTTGGGGGAGCCTCGATGCGCTCATCGGTAGGCTCAGGGCTGCCTATGAAGAGAACGGCGGGCTGCCGGAGACGAACCCGTTTGCCAGTGGGTCTATTCGGGTCTACTTGCGCGAAGTTAGGGATTCTCAGGCTAAGGCCAGAGGAATCCCTTACAAGAAGAAGAAGAAGAGACCGAATCGGAGTTTGATGAAGCCCAGTAGCGATACTAGCTCAAGCATTCCTCTTCACCAATCTTGAGCTACATAAATTCTAGGTACTGGTAATTCAATTTCTCTATAGTTTCTTCATTTTTGGGTTGATCTGGGTTGAGATGATGAAATCTGTTGATCAAGTATGCAATTGTTGTGAAGACTATATGATGATTATATTAGCTTATAGATCCAGCTTGTTTAGCTTAAAGAAAGATTGATGTGCTTGTTGAAAGGTTAAATTTGCCCATTATGCGGGTACCTTTTTCATGTTTAGACTGTGTGTATGAGTTGTCTGTCCTTCCTTTGAAAACCCTACCACACTTGAGCTTCATAAAACCCTAATCTGCATAGTATGCAGTTGCCATGAGAAAAAAGACAGAAAAACAGTACCTAGTAACTTTTTCCTTGACGTTTTTCACTCCTAGGACACATTCGATGCTGTGTAGGAAAAATTCTCTCTCTCTCTCTCTCTCTCTCTCTCTCTACTGCTCTTTGATTTGAATAATTTATTAAATAATTCTCACATAACGTGTGGTTTCTTTTTATACGATCATAACTCTTTTTAGATTCTGCACGATTTTTTGCCCACCATGAATGGACATGAAATCAGATCCCCCCGTTTAAATCACTCACATCTTGATTAGCAAGGTGAGAAGGATTGGGTATGTGAGGATACATGATAAAACAATTGTTAGATCACTTCATTTGTCGTGTTAACAACATCATACTCTAATGCTACGATCTTGGGCCTAGAATTATACGTGTCTTCTTTGATCATGCTTTGTCTGGTAATGCTAAAATAACACCGAACTTCAGTCAGCTTGCCTTTTCTCCGCATCAAATACGAGCTACTGGCTGACATCTTACTCATGATAAAAAATTTACAGGCATTATACTTCTATAGATACAGGCACATTATCAGGCTAATAGAAAACCGGTGTTCGCTGTGGTTAATATATGTAATTACAGGTTATGGTACTTTCGTTCATCATCCTCTCTTCTGGTGTTTATATTGTAGAAACATAGACATAGACAAGAGCATATGAAGAGAACTGTTTGATATGCATAGTTCCTTTAATGTCATGTTACATTTTAAGTATCTCTGGCAATATGTGCTTCTCTAATGCGCTAAGTAAAAATGTATATGTCGTTCTCCGTGTTTAGTACTATGCATGTGGTCATTGAACATTTTGATGTTGTAAATTCCCAATTGTGAATTTCTACTTACTTTTTCGTCACAGTCCAGGAGATGGAGTAAGCGTGAAAAGTTCAAATTCACTCTTTGGAGCCCTTATTGCTTATCATATGTAGTCTTTCCCAGAATCAAGATCTTGCTTTTTTTTTTTTTATGACTCAAGGACTGTACTTTTCTTTAAATGCGAGAGGCAAGTATCCAAGGCAGCAGTGATGAAGGGAATACTTGTCTTGTGGGTGAGCTCAATTTCTTCTTCTTGTCCAATCTTTTCAACTCAGGTGATTACTGTGTGGAGACTTGGAACATATATGTTCGTGAATGTCTTCCACCATATGTATAACTATTGATGCAAGTCTATGGCCACTGCAACTTTTCCAGACAGCTCTCTCTCTCTCTCTCTCTCCCCCCCCCCCCCCCCCGCGCCACAAATTTTATGTAAAGGAGTACGTACCTGAAATTATATTGATATTGTATGGATACCATGCTACCCATGCAGTTCAATTCAATGTGTTCTTGCATAATCTTTCATAGCACATTCATGAATGCATCTTATTGTTCTCTGCTGATGGAATTGCTATATTTCTACACTAGCAATAGTTTATTGTAAGCAGATGGCATTTGCATAGGTCCATCGAACCACTACTGAGTTTAACAAATCTGTTAACCTTAGAGAAGTATTCCCCACCTAAAGATCTTGATGCCCCACATATTGATCATTTTTATGTAGTTTGGTTCATTTCTTTATATCTTTGGATTCCTCATTGTCTTATCAGACAGTAGATTTAGTATCTTTGACCCCAATCAGGCACCACCATTTCCTCTTCATTGGAAAAATAAATCTCTCTTTCAAAGATCTTTAACAGTAGATCTGCAATATTTTGATGTCGTCTCTAAAGCTATATAGTGCTCTCTCAATCAAGTTGTTATCGTGTGCGACAGCACAACATTCTCGTGGAGACGCATCTATAGAGTTCGAAGGATCGTTTCCTCTCACACGTTCACACTTCGGAAGGAACCTACTTCCTACTGAGTAATGCCTTTGCTCATGAGCCTTCTTTATAAATCCCCAACCTGCAATTTAGCCAAGCAAAAAGGGGTCAAAGTCCTTGATCTTCGAAGCTTCCTCACTATTTACAGCAGAGATTTGCTGGTTGATGGAAGACTAGATGGCAACGACAAGCAATTCAGCAACTTAGGATGGGCATATTATGATAGCTGTGGTGATTGTAGATGGCTAACTCCTCACGTTGTCTGTACATGCATGTGAAGAAAAAAAGTGAACAATGTTCTAAATGCGCAAAGAAGGAGAAAATATTTTCGCAAATTAAAATTGTTTTTGATAAATAAATTTGAGTGGTTGTAGAATAAGGAAGATTCTGATTCATATGTAGAATGTGAGAATTTCATCAGGCTCAATTGGCAGTTATCTTGACCTTTCAAATCATCATGTTATTTATAGTTCATCTTGATAGAAAATTTTTGGGGATGATTTTTTTTTTCCCTGTAAAAATTTTAAGGTGGGTATTCTCTATTGAGTTTGCTTTATATTAAGTAATGATTAACGAGTTAAAAGGTGCTGTTGAAACTATTAAATCGTGTTTTGAACCCCCAAAAAACAAACTATCAGATTATGTCTAAGCTAGGGAATAAAATTATCTCCAATCTCTGTCAAGGTGTGATTATGAGCCGCATTAGTGATGAATATGCCAAGTTGCATAAAATCCAAAGTAAAAAATTTATATCTCTTCGTGGCCACTTTGTTTCCCACTTCATGCGAATGGATGATTAAGCACAAGAAATGGTCCAAACTTCTCTCTCTAATTAATTTTTTTTTATATATAAAAACTATAGATAAACATTCATAGGATAGGCGCTTTGCTTCCTCTCTATTCATATAGTCATGTCAACCTATTCTTTTCAATTCGATAATCATGGGTCAGTGCCTTCTTTAAGAGTGATTACTAATTTAAGTTGACAGTTTTTGCCCTTCTGATCTCATATGCAGCCTTTGATCTCATATGAAACATACTTGGCCACGGAGGCTTGAGTAGGGGAAGAAGAGAATGAATGAAAAGGTAGCTACAACATTAGCTAGGTTGGTGTAGTTTGAATAGTTAAAGGGATAATTACCAAAAGAGTTATACTATTATTGTATCGGTGTCGTCATATCAATTCAGTCCTAAACTTTTTAATTTGGTCATTTCAGTTCTAAACCTTTTGATAATTTGTCAATGTAGTCATATTAGTTTATTTTGATTGAAAATTGCTAATGTCGCGGTCTAGTCAGTACCAACCGCCGTACATGGCACGACTAATCCTCAACTATGGCTAGCGACCTTCGCCGGCCATAACCGAGGCCCTAGCAATTGGCAAAGGGAAATAGCAAAAAAAAAAATCTTAAAGAAATTATAAAATTGTCTATATCGACAACGATCATGTCACGTTGACATTCGCCAAAATACATCGGCAAATTGTCAAAATATTTACTAAATTGCCATTCGTACAATAAATTCAACACCCTTTTGATGATTTTTTTTTTCAAGATTTCCATAATCCAATTTTGCTGACTCACTATCATCCTCATCGTCATTGTTATTCTTATTTACTCGCCTCCTTGCCGAACGAAAGACCCACAAGAATGTACTCTACTTCAAAGCTTAAGAAGGAGAATGCGTTTGAATGTCGCTCAAGCAGCCAAAAGGGAAAAAGAGACCTAAAATTGGCCAAGAAACAAGCTGATATCTATACACTCAAATTTGGCGAACAGAAAACCTTACACCCGTGAAGCATCGCACCTCGATATATCAGGAAAGACACGAGATTGAAATCCGAGTAGGCAACCGAAACCGGAGATTATCCACGCAATATGGGAAATCTTAACTTGTGTGACATGGTTAATCGACATTTTACATTCAGGTGGATATAACAAAGCGAGGAAAAAAAATTGACTGTTTGCTTATCATCGCTATGGTGGCATACTCAGAACAGAACAAAGGGAAGTTGACATGATGCTATAGCTACGATCAAATTATACACGGCATGATTCTGTCGATCGGGACAGTAGAGCATTGACAATAGTCTCCAAACCACCAAGGATCTCAGATTTCACAATTCACGTTGGCCTACAAAGAACAGGCCATCCTAAAAGTGCACGATGGAGGTGCCTTTGGTTAGGTTGATGACCCAAGCAATTTCAAAACCTAAGTGAAGAGTCTTGACGATTTACCATTACGACTTGATGTAATAAGTCTCACGTATTCCGACAAAACTAGAAACCGCATGCGATAATTTGGGCGAGTCGCCACCGGCCACGAATGAAGCAAGTTCACGCATTGGGAGGCTCCGAGCAGCGAAAACATGACAAGGTGAGATGAGAGACCTACGAACAAGCACTAGTAAAGCCATGCATAGCGGCAATAACAGAATCGCACATCGACAATAATTTAGATTTGGAGTAAGCACTCATCACCTTGAAATGAGCTCAACCTGAATCACTGCAGATCTCGCAAAGAACAACCCCAAAAGGTGGAACGCCGCGGAATAATTTTAGCAATGGACCACCCTCGCTCTCTAGAGTGTGCCCCCCCCCCTGAGGATAGTGATGCATGCCATAAGCTTTTGTGATGCGACAGCATACGTAGGCTAGGCTTTTCCTAGACTCCTAGGCATATCCTAATTGTCCAACCACATAGGAATCACGATAAAGAAATGGTAATAGCAACTACCAGTGACAAGGACAATTAACCATGTATCATATCTTTCCATAATCTTAATAACATCAGAGGTTCTTTCTATAGCTTATACGATGCCTTATTGTCATCCTTTCTTTCTTTTGCCGATAAAATTTTTTTCAGCAGAGCAAACAAATAGTACGAACCAAACCAACAAGAGTACTAAGACTTCCGATCATGAGGATCAAAATGTAAGTCAATATCACTAAACCTCATGAAAAGCCCCCGCCAAATGTAAAAGGCAGAGACAATAACAGTAGTAGGCAGAGAAAGAAAGGGTCATGAGACAAATGCGATTTCGAAGAACATTTGAACAATAGTAATTTACAGATTGAACAGAAGAGGGATAAATTAGATTGCTCACAGCCATGTACAGAACCTTCAATATATCCCCTAAGATGTCAAACTCAAGAGGAAAGCGAAAAGTCAGCCGATAGGTCAGGCTTTCATCCTGAATTTCTAAAGCTTCAACAAGAGGGTGTGCCCCCTGAGGATAGTGATGCATATCAATAAGCTTTTGCGATGTGACAGCATACGTAGGCTAGGCTTGTCCTAGGCACATCCTAATTTTGTCCGACCACATAGGAATCACGATTAAAAAATGGTAATTGCAACCACCACTGACAAGGATAATTAATCATGTATCATATCAGCTCTATAATCTTAATAGCATCAGAGGTTCTTTCCATAGCTTATACAACGCCTTATCGTCTTCCTTTCTTTCTCTCGCCAATAAAAATTTTTCAGCAAAGCAAACAGATAGTACAAACCAAACCAACAAGAGTATAAAACTTCCGATCATGAGGATCAAAATGTAAGTCAATATCACTAAACCTCATGAAAAGCCCTCAAATGCAAAAGGCGGATAATAACAGTAGGCAGAGAAAGAAAGGGCCGTGAGACAAATGCGATTTCGAAGAACATTTGAACGATAGTAATTTACAGATAGAACAGAAGAGGGATAAATTAGATTGCTCACAGCCATGTACAGAACCTTCAATATATCCCCAAAACTGTCAAACTCAAGAGGAAGGCAAGGGGTCGGCCGATAGGTCGGGGGTTCATCCTGAATTTCTAAAGCTTCAACAAGATGGTTTTGCTCAAAGTAATTGTCTGCAGTCAAGCTACCAGTGTAGCTTTCTCTGCCGCACAATCTTCTAAAAATGAATCATATGTTAAACTCCTGGCCACACCGAAGAAATGGGCAACTGCTTCCTCAGGCGTCCCCACAAGGACACCATGCCCTAGATTAAGAATGTGACCTTTTGGCCCTGCACACTTCACAACCCTGGAAAATGTATCGAGTCAGATCAACTCTAATAAATGTTAATCTTTTGGTGTACCTGTCCAAATTTCAAAATAAAATTAAGCTACCGTGTTTCTGAGTCACTATAACTTGTCCATACATGATCAAAGCAGAATCCTCAATGAAAATTCCCTCAATCTAGGCCAGATCCTAACAACTCTGTTGTGCGAGTAGATTTCTGTCTCATTTTAGAGAACTAAAATTGTCAGCCATCAGACATGCCCTTGCTACACTTTTTCATTAGTACAACCAAGCAAATAATTGCATGCTTCAACCCAAAGATTTTAAATAAAAGGAAGTTAGCCACTCGACCAATTAAAATCAAGACAATTTGTTAAAAAATATTAACCTTTGAATTTCTTCAGTCAAGGCTGGGAGAGGAGAGAACAAGTAAGCAGGGTCCACATTTCCCTGCACGCCAACTCCGCTACCTAACCGTTTCCTTCCATCTGCCATGTCCACAGTCCAGTCCAGCCCAATCACATCCACTCCAGTTTCTCTCATTCGCTCAAGCAAACCACCATTTCCATTTATGTATAGGACAAGTGGAGTTGCCGGGCATTTCTTCCTCACAACATCCACAATCTGCAATCCCATGTGGGTCGTTGGATCAGATGAAAATGGGATGAGAAAAGACTTTTATATGCCTGAACAGAGCTAAAGCATCTTCCACATAAAAGGTTTTATCTTTTTTTGTGCTTAAAATTGGCAGACAAGGATGCAATAACTCAAATAGGAGAGAGATGCTTGCAGTCAATGATATCCTTTTCCAAATAAGATGACAAATTTCAACAGGTAAAGTTAATGTTCTCCCTCAAGACCAAGTAAAAATGCAACTATTTTGACCGAGCCCTCATGCACAATCAGCAATCCAAGCTTAAGCACAGACAGTCTGTGCATAGCGCAACTCTAGCAACAGGACAAAGTAAGTTGCAGCGAATGACTAGAAAAGAAACTGTGTCAAGGAAGTAAGATGAATTCAGAATGAAAAATAGCTGCTACCTGTTGGATGTAAGGCTTTGACCAGTGCTCCCACATATCAGGAGGTAGCTGTCCACCCCATGAATCAAATATTTGTATACAATGAGCTCCAGATTCCACCTGGAAGACGACATATTCTGCAATTGCTTGAGCTATATGAGATAGAAGAGCCCTCAATACATGTGGCGCTGTATGGCACATGCTTTTTATGACAGTATATGTCCGAGTCATACCCCCTTCAACCACATATGTAGCAATTGTCCACGGTGCCCCAACAAAACCAAGCAGAGCGGCCCGCCCTTCAACCTTTATAAAAGACGAGTTCAAAAAGCAAGTAGCTATAATGGCACTTATTTCTCTATTAGTGACTATTGATTTAAAATAGCTTAACTCATTCATGTGCATGTCGTGCTATCATCAATTACCTCCTGCCGCAAGATCCTCAAGGAGTCTCCTACAAAATGAAGTTTTCCCAGGTCAATTGGGTGCAATGATTTCAAGGCCTCCTCAGAACGAATTGGGGACCCTATTACAGGGCCCCTTATTTCTTCGATGTCAAATGGGACCCCAATCGCAGGTAAAGGGGTGAGTATGTCAGAGAAAATGATAACCCCATCTGGATGAAAAGCTTCCCAAGGCTGCAAAGAAATTTCCACAATGAGATCGGTGGTCTCTGACCTCTCCCTGAAGGATGGATGTTTCTCTGCAAGCTTTCTGTAAACAGCCATATACCTTCCTGCTTGTCGCATCATCCATGCCGGGGGCCTACTCACAGGATCTCCTCTAGCAGCCCTCACCAAGAGTGGATCTGAGTGAAAAACATATTCAAATAGAGCAAAAAAAATTGATGCATCTTCAAATACAAATCCAATCCGCGAAATTTCAAACAAAGTGATGCCTTACAAAAAGCAGGTAGAGACGAAAGGGGGTTAAAGGAGGACTGAATATGCGAACAGTTGACTTGGTTGTGTTGAATGTGAATGAACAAGGCTCCATAAAGTATTTTAGTTAACAGACAATGCCTTATACATAGAAGTCATGGTTGGTCCAACTTTCTAGCCACTAAACCTCTCCATCATGCGAAATACGATTGGAAAAAACCATTCCTTGCGGATTATCTATCAATGTGAAGTCTGACATACAATTTCCCAATCATATCAATCTATCAAACTAATCTTACTTAAAGCTACCAGAGATCACTGTGATACCTCTCCCATAAGTAACAACCTTGGAGCAGAACTCGAGAAGTTATTTTCCAAAGTATCAACAACCAGACATCACAGAGGTCCAATGGCTAAACTTCCAAACAAGAATACAAGTTTGTAGTTATCAAAGGGAGAGGAGACACAACCACGAAAGAGAAATAAGAGCCTACATAATGGCAGCAAACCGTGCTCAAGCAGTAAATCTACGGCGTTCTCTGGAGTGCAAGCTGCATCGGCCTTCGTGGTACATTTTGAAACTTCCTATCCACCCGTCATTTACAATCCGCTTGTCATACTTCTTGTCACCAAACCGAAGCATCACTTCTAGACTTAGGCACAAGCCATTCAACTCATGCATGGTGATAATCCACAACACCCCCGAAAAGGCGCAAGAAGTAAACTTTACAGGAAATTACTGAAAAGACAGGAAAAAAAAAAAAACAAATTACCAGTGGGTGAAGCGGAAGAGCAAGCCACCCGAAATCCCCGGCGAGAATTCCTCCTTTCACGAGGAACCCAGAACGCGCCGCGAGAAGTACAATGAAACCCTAGCTGCACGGTTGACATCGAAGAGCTGCTGCAACCTAGCGAACCACAAGCACTACCCAGACACCCCCGACTAGCAGAGTCAAATGAATGAGCCATAAACGGAAGTGAAGTAAGAAGAAGGGTGTAATTCGGAGAATGAATGTCCAACCTTGTTAAAGAAGGAAGACCCATTTGAGAGAATGTGATTATGCTTGGCTGGGTCTTCCTTATCTCTCTCTCTCTCTCTCTCTCTCTCCTGGCTATGGCTTCTGATCTTCAGGAGACAGAGGAAAAGTTCGTAACTTTGACTTCGGTTCAGTTCAGGGCTGTAAATTTCTTACGAAGACTTTTCTTTTCTTTTCTGTTTCTTACCCATTTCGTTTCTTCCCAGTAGAGAGTAGATTCAGATCACGATTGGCGGCAGCGACAACACCTGCGTTTTGACCTTTTCATATTTAGTTTTTTTTTTTGGTTAATACGACAAAAAACCCTAAACTAGTACGCATATAACAAATTTACCCCAAACTTTTTTTTACCATGAAAAACCCCAAACTGGTACACTTGTGAAAAATTTACCCCAAACTATTTTTTTGATCTCAAAAAACCCCAAATTGGTACATTTATGACAAATTTACCCTAAACTGATATATTTGCGACAAATTTACCCTCCGTTAATTTTCGTTAAATTTAACATTAAATTGCTTAATTGAATGGCATATAGCACTTCACGGGTATACCAATTCATGATTTTTACCCTCTGTTTGCCACAGGTTTATCAATTTAGGATTTTTTATGGTACTGATCCAATTTAATAAAGGGTAAATTTGTCATAAGTGTAATAGTTTGGGGTTTTTTGTGGTAAAAAAAATTAGTTTGAGGTAAATTTGTCATAAATGTACAAGTTTAGGGTTTTTTATGGTAAAAAAAATAGTTTATGGCAAATTTGTCACATGTGTACCAGTTTGGGGTTTTTCATGGTCAAAAAAATAGTTTAGGATAAATTTGTCACGAAGGTAAATTTGTCATGAGGGTATCAGTATGAGGTTTTTGATGGATTTAACCCCTTTTGGGGAGGGCTGATTTTTCATATTCAATTCGTGATTTCTTAATAAAATATCAATAATTCATAAGATCTTAATATTTTTTAACTACACATATGAAAAATACCAATGCATTAAAAATTACGACATTGCATTATTGGTTGTAGTTTTCATGATTTCTTTTTCTTTGTTTTTTCTAAAATAATCAGCTGAAAATAATTAATTAACGGTGAATGTTTTTATCATTAATAATGATTTATACTTAACTTCTTCCTTCATCGATGAAAAAATTATTCATTTATCTTTTATAAGCGATGCGGACATTTATTTTTTAAAAAATATTTATTTTTTTTACCAAACGAATGAAGCCATTTCTGTTATGTTTTATTTTCGACACCGCTTAAGAAAAATTGATACACCCTTCCAAAGTTAAATTCAAATTCCACCGTGCTATTATTTTGTGTTCTATACTTTTGAAACCACTGATTTACTCCACGGATTTCATTAGTACAGTTCAAGTTAGACTCGTAAATGTTATCAGCTATTATTTGTATGTTCATTTAGAAATTGTCATTTTCCCAAAATACCCCGAAAATACCTCTAGCCTCTAGGCTCTACCCACCAAGAACGATTGTTCACAAACTAAAACTTCCATGACCACTGGCCCCTTGTCGTGGTGACCGGCAGTTGCCTCTTTTGCAAGACTCGCTGTCACCATGAAGGGAGCTTCACCGCCAGTCGACGGCCACAAGCACTCGCAGGTTAATCAATTAAAGGTACACTTCATGAGACATTATGGTGTCTACAAACTCCGGCAAGATGTGTAGACAGGTAGGTTCTCTTGTCTTGTCCCCCCTTTGGATGAACAAGAAAATTCAAGAGGCGCTCGGGAACAACGGCAGCTGAGAAAACTGCAAATTTTGGGAACCATAAATAAGATGGGAGGCATATTCAAGCGAAGGAGCATGCCGGCGACGTCACACCGAGTTGCTCAAGTAACACCATAAATAGCGAAAATGCTAGAGATCATGACAAGATCAGAAGCCTCTTCCCAGAAGCAAAAAGGGAGGGTTAAAAAAAAAAAAACCAAAGTCATTAAAGGGATGCCTTGCTTTTAAGCTTCCCATTGACATCCGGTCCGGATGATCATGCACGCTCAACCGCCCTACACCATTCCTTCATACCTGAAAATATTCCTCGGGGAGATAGAACTTTAAACCGATGGCCTGCAACAAGAAAGAAGACAAAGTTATACATGACCTGGTATGACAGTTTCACTTGGCCATTGGCAGCGCTTGCTGCAGATAACTCTAATATTGGAATTTTCAACTACAAGCAGAAGTAGTTCTAAACTGAGCGATAACACAGGACTATGGTCGTTGATTCTAATACCTGAGCAAATTTGATGTCAGCATCACTATGGTCGTTAATTCTCCCAGCAGCATCACCAACATAAAAAGATCTAGAATTCAAGTGCGGATGTTATATTACATAAGAACACCCATCCGGTCCAAGAACAGATGGCACAGGAATTGAATAAACAAGTTGAAAGAAGGATACAAAGGGACGTAATGAACTAATCCCCAACCATCGGACAGTGTCACATTAGCGACAGGGAAAAAGAAACCATGCTTACTTGTCCTTATCGACCGCAATGCCAGAGTTGAAATACTTTGCCATAACATTCCACATTCCTGTTTTGGGTTTGCGATAGGGATCTTCTGCCTGACCACTAGGCTTACCGACGCCACAAGCTATAAACACCTGCAGTAAGCATGCCAAGTCAGCTGCTTCTTCAAATTTTCTGAAATGACCAAATGCCATGAAATGAACTGGGAAGTTCTTTTTTTGTTTTCTTCAGTAAACTAGGGAGAAAGTTTTAAGAGGCAAGTATTGTATACTATCAGACCGTAGCTTTAAAAGGTAAGATTTCCTCCCACCAGCCCCCTCTACCAAAGAGAGACAGAGAGAGTCACAAGCTACTATTTTGATAACATGGCAGGAAAGAGTGATCTGAAGGATTGAAGTTTCTCAACCTAGGCTAGAGATAAGCACTGTGCACTTCTAATCACTTCCTCATGTACTGTGCACTTCTAATCACATCCTCATGTCATTCCTTCGGTTGATTCGCAGGCAAAAAGCAAGAAAACAAGCCAAGCTACAGGCACGATAGAGGAAGATGATTTCAAAGTAAGAAACAATATACTCAAGAGATCAAGCAATTCTGAGGTTTCAAAGAATCCACACCAAACAACATATTATAGAGAAATACTCACGTTCAGAAAATACATCACAAGAGTTACCTCTGATCTGTATAAAATTATGCACATCTACGGAGAATCGCATGAATTAGTAGTTTGATAATATCATTAGAAAATTTGACTAAATCATTGGCTACATCATGAATGCTAACACTACATTTATCAAATTGTACTACCTGAATTGGGACATTCACTAGCTTGATAAAGCCATTCAGTCTTCCTAATTTTGAGTCCACGGCCACCTGTCTCTTATTCTTCCAGCGCTCAATGTTGGATTCATTGGTAAAGATCACCTAATCATAACAACGAAAAATTGCCCATTAAAAGGAGGAATGAAGTGGAGCTATAATCCATAATTTAAATGAATAGACCTGAATAAAATACGGTGCCGTGTTCAAAATTGTAATCTTTTGTCTTCATAAGAAATCCATATGCAGGAGTAAATGAAGCTCACCAGCTTGTACCCTTCATCATACAACTTCCGCAACTTCTCCGGAATGGAAGGATGCAGAAGTGACCAAGCATCTGGACCTACTCTGAAGTGGAATTGTAATTTAATGAAACAACTTGCTACGGAGTTTACTGCTAAAAAGAACAATGATCGTCATGAAAAAGGTCTTCACATTCACATATCTCAGCAAGTCTCCTTGTAAAAAGAGGTGGTAAATTTTCAAATGATACATCATTACTCAAAACATAGCTGATGTATTGTCAGGTGAAACTCAAAAAACTGTTTACCCAAACATAAAAGCAAAAAATCAATCAACATGGGTTGTTTGGATACCTTTTTACAGATGTATTCACCAGACAACCATCAAAATCAAATGCGGCAATTTTACTTGAGTCATGAAGCCCTTCGTCCTACATCAAACCCAAAACAAATGCAAACAGTATCAACCATTTTTCGAATAAATGTGACCACGTGACGACCCAATATATAAAGTGGCCAGTACAAATCACAAATACAGTCACATGTCCAATTGAATTCCAAACAAAATAATTGTTTGCCTCAAAGCACGTGCATGATGACAAACATGTGGATCAGCATTGAACAATGAACAAAATTCTAAACCATACCATCTGGACAATGACAGTCTGAGTATGACTATAATACTTATTAATTCGTAGGAAGAGCAAACAGCACAAAATAAATTATAAACATTTAGACTGGTACATAACAAACCTCTAGCTAAACCATTAATTGAGCAGTTAACACGTAACCTTCAATAAAAAAACACAAACATATCCATTTCCTTGCGACCAACACATAGATAAGAAATAACATGATTATTTTACTCCATCTCTACCTTACCAAGAATATCCACCAAGATCATTCCAAAGACGGATATCTCACCCGTTCCAAAAAAATAATTGTCTCAAAAGCTTTCCATTTTGGTGATAGTTTGGCATCCTGGAGGATTAAAAATTAACGTTTGTGAGACAAGCTGACAGATTACTAAACCACATGGGAGAAAAAATGCTAATTGCTGGGCATTTAACGGTAGAAAGATATCCCAAAGATATTGAACTGCCCCGAGAGAACAACATATCCAGAAAGACTATCAACCTTATAATTGTCCTTGATTGCAGATATTGAAAGGGTGGTCTCCACCTTATCTTCCTCTTCAGGTAGAGCCAACTGGATCAAATGCAAGCACAAAATTAGCAGGCATAAAGAAACATCCCTACACAATAACTCTTTCTTAAGATGTTCCCATTATGCAAGGGCAAGCTTGACTTAAGTTTCCAAAAGTGAGTGCCAAAAAACTCACGCCATTTTGATAAAGGTAAAAATGCATAGGAAATACTATAGTGACTGAAACTGCAATCTATAAACTCGGCTTTTCTAAGATGCTTACCTGTACTTTTGGAGCATTTCCTTTTTCTGCTTCATTTTCTGCGCCATCATCTCTTTCTTGAATCTATTTAAATAAGCAATAAGAAAGGGGAAAGCCATATGCCGAATTATATAGATGAATAAGCACATAAGTTAGGAGACCAGAACGAGATCAATGAGCATCATTCCTCAAATGGCCTTTGCATACCTTAGGCTTTTTTGGATATTTCTCCTCTGTATAATTGTCTTCATCTTCATTCCTTTCTTGAATCTTCCAAAGAGTACAGTGTGAAAAGTTCAAACTTTTGTATCAAAAAGCAAATTAAGAATGTGGAAAGACCTTACCAAAAAAAAAAAAAAAGAATGTGGAAAGACAAAAAAAAGATACATGCCTCTTCTGGAGTTTTCTTGCAGCTGCCTAACAATCCCTTTAGAGACTCTTGGTCACTACTCTGTAAACTCATGCAGATGACCAAGTTATTAAACCTCCACAGCTAGTAATAAGTGGCCGTCTAACAATATTTAATGGAAAAAAGATACTTAAAAATATCAGGTAGATAAACGGTGGGTTCATCTTCAGCCAGTTTAGGATAGAAAATTATGCAACGTCGAACTAGCCTCTTTTCCCAGACTCATGAGGATGGACACAATCTCCCATTTTCACTTTCATTGCTTTATATGACTGACTTGCTTATAACAGGAACAGAACAATGAAACTTCAGAGTCCAGGCACACAAGTTCATCCCAAAAAATGAAAAATAATAAGAATAAATCGAATCAAACCTTCAAAAGAGAGAACCCTTTGATCGCCTCTATTGGACTCACAGAATCAGGATCAAAAGGAAAGCAATTCATGTGGTGCCAGCTGGTCATTTCAAAACCTCGAGAATCTCTACTCAATAGCCCCAACCTAACAGCATTTTTGTCAATTGTCTTGAAGCACTTCTTGCATGAAGACCGGTTTGACTTAGCATATTCCACAACAGTTTTCAAAGAAGTTGCCATTGCAACTCCAGAGAAGCAGGAAGAGGAAATCGACCTTATTTCTTGCAAATGCAAGTATGAATGTCTTGGGGGCAATAAAGGTGACAAACAGAGGTTCTTGGTAAAGAAGACTAGGTACTTAATTTGAGGAGAATGGGAGGTAATGGGCACATTGACAATTACTTGGAATGCCAGCCCTACGCTTGCCCTTCGTGTGGGATTAATGCAAAATGCTGCAACACAAAAAATGCAACATTAAATCGGAACTTCCAATCACAAGCCAAAGGAGATAGAATGGGATGAATTGGAAACTGAGTAACAGAAGAAAAAACCATCAACAAAAATGACAAAGTTCTTTTCCGGCACTAAGAAGGGTTGGCCGCAATGATCATCTCTCCCATTGCACTCTATTTAGAATGCTGTCGTCAGTAACATCCAACTACTCAAGTTCAACCCCAAAAATTTACTCATATTAATTTGGATCTTCCCTCCCCACTTTTCTCTATATATATGAAAAATATCATTCCAAATGTCCCCAAGCACAGCAACCCATTTACAAGATCGCCAATTGAACTCAACAAAAACTCAAATGAACACCAAAAAGTCGCCTTATGTTTAGCTGTGCATTGAAACCAGCAACCACTTTATAAAGCAACCCTTCACAGCTAATACGATTCTGCACATTTCTCGCATCGCATCAGATAGCCTTATGCCAACAGAAATTTCGACACACATCCCACCACAAAATAATGTCCTTTCATGCATTGATACGTTTGACGGCCATCATTCATGCGTCCAAACAGCAAACCACTGCAGAGGGAACCCTTTCATCTTTAAGCAAGCGCCATAATCAACAGCCCAGCTCGAGACAAATTACAATCATAAATTCTCAACTGAAAAAAAAAAAAAGAGGGAAATGTGAACTCTAGCCACTATCTAATAACTACTGACGTGGGAATACTAGGGAACTGCTCGGATCACTCGGATGACAACAAAAGTTTATTGTCGATGGCAAATGAAACAGAGTGTAAGCGCATGATAATTTGTCGCGACGGGCAAATAGATAACAAAGCAAAAACACTGGAAAACAGGTACCTTGTGCGTGTAATTTTGCATGAGATCCTCATTCATCATCGGCAGGTGAAGAAAGTGGGATGAGGGGCAGAGAGACCACCTTCCAGGTGAGAGGAGAGGAGAGGGACGGAAAAACTCTGCTTCCTCGGAGGAAAATTCATGGGCTTTGGCCGAGCAGCTTCAGGCTTTCAGCCCAATAAAAATCTGCTTCGGGCATTTTTGTTCCTTGAAATTTGTTCTAAAGGAAGAAATATTATCCCAATTGTTAAATTGTTGAAGCTATCAAATATATACGGCGACTCAATTCTATCAATTATAATTTTTTTTTCACTGCCTATGTCATTTAATATCAGCGAATTACCCAAAAAGAAAACCACGAAAATTCATCCGTGAATGGTTTCATGACTTTTTATGGTCAAGCTATGATGTATAATAAATGTGTTTTGTTATCGCCATTCATAACTTTTATTGACTAGGCCACGTCCGAGCCGACATGCATAATTGTGCTAGACAAACACATTGAACGGCATTAAGATCACAACAAAAATTGAATTACCCATACCAAATTTCACAAGAGTCTCTCTCTCTATTTGATAAGGTCATGAGAGTTTTTTTTGCTCCACATCATCCCTCATCCTCACACCATTGATTCTCTTTGCCCATTGCTCATTGCTCGATTGAATCCAACTTTGCTTCTCTCTCCCTCCTTCTTCGATCATCTCTGATGCCTCAAGAAGAACCGAAGTCATTTGAGAAACAACGACTCATCGTTAATAGATGAAAAAGCTAGGTCTAGTGAATATCGATTTATCTTACGGGGCAAAAAGTTATTATTCTCATAGCAATTGAAAAATCAAGATACAATTTTTTTCGTTAATAAAAGGTAGTCCCCCCCTTTTTTTTCTCTTTTTCCTTTTTTTTGTATAAGTTATGCCTTGAATAAATATTTGATTTCAAACCATAAAGAAGAAGGGATGCAAACTTCTCTGTTTGTTTTGCATTTCAGCCTCATTAAAAGCTATTCAACTCTTGTCCCAAGAATCACTAAAATCACCAGTTTCAGTGGCATATATTAGCAATTGGCAATTGGGGCCAACAAGTTAATCTCAACGGTCGAGATCAAACGTAGGGATGCGACGGCCGATCGGCATCTGGATACTCGATAGACCCACGATAGACGCAATAAAAATCAAGACGGAGATGAACGGATGAGATTGAAAAGACGGGTAGATCTAACGAACTGCAAAATCTCACGGCACGCGCGCACGTTAGCAAGGACCGGTAAATCGCAGCTTCGCCTATATAAACCTCATTTTGCCGACGGAAAGCCGAGTTCTCATCGCTATCACGCAATTATCCATTGCTAGAGCTAGAGAGAAGTCTCAGAGAGAGAGAGAGAGAGAGAGAGAGGGGTATGGCAGGTGTAGGACCGATCTCGCAGGACTGGGAGCCGGTGGTAATACGGAAGAAGGCCCCGAACGCCGCCGCCAAGAAGGACGAGAAGGCCGTCAACGCCGCCCGCCGCGCCGGTGCCGAGATCGAGACCGTACGGAAAGGTATTTCGCTCACCACGCGCGCCCCTCTGTCTCGCGGTCTCTCTAGCTTTCTTCCATTTTATTGTGACGGTGAATCTGAATCTGAGTCTGATGAGCGATGCTTGATTAGTTCTCTCCTCTCGATTGCACGGTCGCATCGTTCCTTGCTTGGTTGGTTCTGGCTTTTGCAGTTCGGTTCTTGAGGTGCGATGATGGAGGAATCGTAAGGTCCCGTCGCGGGGTGGTTGAGTTTTCGTGCTGTGTCGGTAAATAGATTCGTCGAGTTCATCGATGATATTGGTACGCTGTTAGACTCAAAAAATGGTGTTGCCGATCCCCATGTACGCGCATAGGAGCTATTGACTTAAATCGGGATGAATAGTAATACGCTCTTTGATTCTTGATATTGTAAATTCTTTTCATGATATGGAAGGACCTTCTTTAGCATTCAAAGTTAGTACGTATTTACTGAAAGGTGATGAAGGACTGCAAGGTCGGACATGTTTTCTGTTTACCTGAACTTTAAGTATCCAATCAATCAGGGAGCTTAATCAATTTGGAACTATTCTTTTTCCCTTTGGATTTGTTGACATGCCGCTGCTTGTAACTTTTAATAATGAATACTTTAATCGGTTTTGTCATCTGCCTGTGTGCTTTAGCTTTCTCAAGATGTTTATTTCTTGAGATCGTCTTCTCATCGCAGTGTTGTTTTAATTATAAGATTGGTGTTCTTTATGATGCTGGTGCGTTAGAGACTCTTGCTTAACATATATTCTCGAGAGGTCACCTTTTTGCCTCTTTTCACTTTGTATCGCTGCCCCTCCCTCTGATCCCACTCTAAAGAGTTATGTTTGTTAGCCGTCAATCTCGATAGAATTCAGCTCTTTTTGCAAATTTCATTTTCCTCAGACTATATTTGCTGGGTTTTTCACCATTCCTAAGCTACTGTACCAATCAAATTCTCCCCCAGGAGGCAGCATATCTACTGTTAGTCACAAAAAAATAACCATTTCCACATTGAGGGCCAATTAGAGAGCTCTGTCACCTCTTAAGTTCTCAAAAACGCATCTTCGCTCCTGTAGTTACTGTCTCTCCCATCTATTGCATGATTTGTGTGCATAGCAGGGAGATCTGCCTATTGAATTTGACGTGTGGTGAGCTTTAGGAGTTTTGTGTGTGTGCAGAAGAAAATGTGTCCTATTTGTGGTGGAGAAAGAGGGTGAGTTCATATAGCTGTCGACCACATGCAGAAGATATGCGGGCTGAGTTTATCTTCTAAGTCAGTTGGGTTGATCTGAATTTTTTTAGGTCCTTCATTCGATTTCTTAAGAAAGGAGAGAAGGGAAACAAGAAAAGCCAAATGAAGTTAACTTTGTCACTGTCTTATTGCGTCATCATCTGCTGCCAAATTGATTTCTAGTATTCAGACTTCAGAGCTGATTTTCATTTTAGTTTGGTGGTGGCCCCACCTGATGCATTAAGCATTTGATCATCAAGCCTGGCAAACTGAAGCTTCCCTTGCAGAGAAGTTCTTAATTTATCACTTTTCTCACCGCATCAGTGCTCTTGTAGTGCACTAGACATGTGTAACTGTGTCTTTGTTTGAGCCAGTACTCTCATACGATGCGTTGTCCTATCTCCTATAATTACACATGACTGGTTATTTTGGTTGTAACATTCCTCGTCCTCGACTGCTCGCATCCTTAAGTACAACTTATCTGGCATATAGCTTCCATCTTGCGTGATTTGATTTTGGGTGTGGACTGTTGATGAACTCCTAAAGCCTATTTGCGTGATTAACTTGTTGTGTATGTCAAAGTTTTGCTGATGTTGTACGTCTATAAGTGAGTTGTTTATTTAGATATATTAAGACCTGTGAAGCTGGTTGGATTATATTGTTCAAAACAACATTAAGGAATGTACATTCTCTTTTTCATGTAAAATTTTTTTGCTTAAAAAATTTCCTAAATAAAATTGATACTACTTAATTAAGTTGATTGAGGAATACCAAGTGTTCTCACTGGTAGGAATGGTAATGCATGTAGAAGATGAATGTGGCCATCGGCTGTCATCTATATTTTAAGACATGAAGCATTGACAGTTTAATTAATGTGCTTTAATTGCTGAGTAATTCCTTTACTGCTCTACAGCAACTGCCGGCACAAACAAAGCTACTTCTAGCGGTACTTCTTTGAACACAAGGAAGCTTGATGAAGAAACAGAAAATCTTGCTCGTAAGTGGCTTTTCTTCTAAATTACTGAGTGATGCATCTCGGTGTACTTTTCTCTTGCTAGAAATATGGAGTTTTTGCAACCTCCTTACGTTTAGATTTGTTCGTTCTGTGTCAGACTGCTGATGCAGCGGGAAGTGTTGCTTTAGTTCATTTATTAATTCCTTTGTGCTTGCTCTCGTTCAACTTGCCTCCACATTATTAAATATTGTTTGTTGAGCTTGCCTTGACTGAGAGTATGATATATGGCTGGTAGATGATCGCGTGCCAACTGAGCTGAAGAAGGCTATTATGCAAGCTCGAATGGACAAGAAGCTTACCCAGTCCCAACTTGCTCAGGTGCCTTTTTTGCTTCCTTTTTGTCTTTCCCTTATTGAACTTGGCAGAGGAAACTTGTGCTTCTCTTGGGCCAAATGGCATTAGGGGTGCTTATATGCAAAAAAATGTGCCCTTGTTTTCTATCCAGCTGACACTCTTGCATGAATTGCAATGCAGCTGATCAATGAAAAGCCCCAAATCATTCAAGAATATGAATCTGGAAAAGCAATTCCAAATCAACAGCTGATCACAAAACTTGAAAGAGCCCTTGGTGTGAAGCTGCGAGGAAAGAAGTGAGAGTCATCTTGCAGTTGGAAGTTGGATCAAAATATGACACTTTGTGTACCTTTGCCATGGCTATCTGTGAGAACCGATTGTTCTTTCATGTTTCAACTGATTTGCGAAATGCAATGTTGATCACCGGTCACGGTTAATTACTTGCCTAAATGTCTCAGTGACAACTGTTCTTCATACCGGAAGAACACTCAAATTGAGTAATGTGCCCCATTTGTAGTCTCTTGCCTGAGGAAAGCAATCTCATGCATGAAGTGGGGCATTACCTTATAATGCTCCGAGTTGCATTGAGCAGCATCCCATAGAATTGGGCAACATACAAATAATCCTGATGTAAATGTTTTCATTATGGAGAAGAATATATTTTCTTGTTCGTGCATTCTTATGGGAGTAGGCGGTGGTTTGGGATATATAGCTAAGCACATGCACGGAAGAATTTGCGTGAAGGCATGCCTGGATAGTGGGAAGAGATTTGATGGTCGTGCTTGTATCGGTTGAAGTTAAAACCATTCTTTCATGGACGCAGGATCAAAGATTTGGAATGCTGAGATAGTTGAAACAATGGGAGTGTCTGGCATTGGGTAGTCCGGTAATTCATATGATTATGTTGCGTATCAGTTCAAGAATTAGAAAGATGGCAAGAGTTGAGTTCACCGGGAAAAATGTTGATTCATCTCGTTCTGGGAGGCTTCTTAACTGCAGATATTCCAAGTAACATGTCAAATTCGTAGTAGGACGCTAATGCCATCCCGATTAAGTGCGCCACAGTTAGCGAACAGAGGACTGAGTTAGAGCAGCTTATAGGCCACATCCTGCAGCATAGGAAAATTGAGCGTGCAACATTTTCAGGGAAAACACCGTGAAGGCTCTCGGCCATCTTCTACACTCATTTACGTGGGACATAATGGAGTCTCGACGTTTTCCGCCATCACAAAGTCAGCAACAACATGAGGACCAGCTCAATTGCAGCAACTCACAGTTCCTCTAGGATGATACTTTTACCAGCCCAAGCATTCCAGGACATGATTCTTGATGAAATCCACATCTGTAGTTGGAAATTAGCCAGTCAATTCATCTTTTTATAGAACATGTACATATGCCTTGGAGCAAACATAGGTTATACCATGTTTATACCAACACAAAAGTGCATAATTATACAAAATAGTGCCGACAAGGGCAAACGTTACATATAGCAAAATTACAATTACTCGCATGCAATTTTTGTGCCAAAGCTGGTAAGGCAAACTGCAAATGCCTGGAAGGCAGACAAGGGTTGCTGATAGTCCATCGTAAAAGTATCATCCCCAACTTTCCCAAACTGGAGAAGAACAGTTTCCTCGTCTCCCTTCCCACCCGGCTGGCTTTGGTCCATTATGGCAACAAGTTGGAAATTTTTCACCGAAGCAACAGTCACACGACCATGGAAGTTCAGGCACCAGCACTGCATGTGCTCATGCCACCTTGGAGCTTTATTCCTCAAAATTGTGTGCTCAGAGCTGATAGGTCCTGATTTCTTAATCTTGACATTATCCATCTGTTTATCGGTAGGTGCTTCTCCTGACACAGGGCATTTCAGCGAGCAAACCATCCTTCTTGGACCTCTAGATTTCAAAATGTTGAACTTGTAAGAGACCTGCCCGACCTCAAAGTTGCCGGCTGGGACCTGGGGGCTTATTTGCTTGCTTGCAAAACGGCGGCTCGCCCGGCTGCTTGAGGGTTTTGCACCGTTGTGTGGCGGTTGGCTGTCATAGATTGTGAAGTTGGTACCAAGGAAGTCCGAGCTGCAACAAGCACAAAATCTTAAACAAATCTATTGATTAACATGTAACTTTTCACCTTTTCTGTTAAAAAGGCCGTGGAGAGATGGGAAAGGAATAAATTAGATTTTCATTGGTTACAAATACAACAAAACCATATTCTATTTGTCAAGTAAAGTAAACAATTAAACATGCTTGAAAACAAATTCATATCGTCGAACAAAAAAAAAACAAATTCATATTGATTAAAACCCAAGTCGTGCATGACAGGTTTCTAGAAGCAGTGAAAAAGCCTCTGGCAGATCAAAGATAAAAACATCAATTTCAAGCTTTGAAAATAATAGGCAAGAAGATCCAAGTTTCTCCATGCCTCCTGTATGACAGACTATGAAATAGATATCTAAGTAGAGAGGCATGTAAAGATGCTCCACCCTAGAAACTCCAGAGACATGGTTGTATTGTGCCCAAACACATCTTCTTTATATTACCGAATTTGTCACTCCACCACCTTAAGGGGAAGAATAAGGCATTCCAGTACCTTTTTTTTTTTTTTGGGGGTGCAAATTCACAAAAGCAAGAGCCTTTTTAAGTAGACTTACCTTAACTTTCCAAGATAAGCATTACTTCCTTGCGATAAATCATCAGCGTCTAGAGAGATAATGTATTCAGTGTGAGCACCATGCCTATATCTCCGAGCCGCTAAAAGAAACTTCCCCTCATCTGGCGTTGCTGAAGAATAAGGGAGTGAAAAAAAAAAGTCAATCATAGGCAAACCATTTATGCCAAGAGGATTTCAATTACATAGGAACATGGTATTCGAGAAGGCCTTCGTATCAAAAGGAGCACTGGGTCAACATCTAATGTGTTTATCAAAAGCTCTGACCTTAACAAGTCTGACGTCAATCCAAATCCTTTTTTTTTAGTCCATTAGAACCACTAATATGAGAGAGAGAGAGGGGGGGGGGGGGAGGGACCAAGAACACGGTCAACACTTCTCTTATTTTCCACCATCATATTCATGCATTAAGCTCTCTCAAACACTACTTAGATCTAGATATTATTCCATGATCCCAAATCCTCGTGAGATGAAATTCTCACAGGTGCATGTTCCATTAATCCTCCAAGCTGGCATGCCAGGCAAAAGAAACAGCAGGCATCTAGTCTATAATAAGCACCAACTGAACTTTCATTCAATTCACTGAGTCTGAAACTTTCAACAATTTTTTTTTTGGGGGGTCAAACCGTCAAGCAATTAACAAGCTAATAAAAAATCATCAGACATGCCTCCAAGGCTGACCGTCTCTTTCAACCGAAAAAAAAAAAAAAGTCAACAGCTGCAAAAGACCACTACATTGAAGAAGTCTCGTTCTAAATATGGTGAAATTTAAAAAAAAAAGAAAAAGAAAAGGGAGCAGAGTTGTTACAAATTTTGACTAAGTTTTCTACGCCAAAGGAGATCATGCAACCTCCTAAACTTGGGTCAACTCGGATGAAAAGTCTACTGAAAGTTTAGCAGACATTGGCTCCACATACACTAGCTCTAGCGAACTTGACGGAGATAACAAAGCCGACAAAATTGAAGCGGATACAAAAGTAGGAATAAACCTCAACCTAGACCAAAACAAAGGGAAAAAAAAAACTAAGTATCAATGAGAACCATCCATATCAATTGTATGTGGTAGGAAAAGAGAAATCAACCAAAAACATTAACTTACATGGGCTGAGGGTGAGATAAAGGTAGAAAGTTGAAGTTTTCTTGTCCCGCTTTATAAGGCATTGATGTGCAGAATCCCGTGGTCCCGGCTACATTTAGAGAAAGAACCATCGAGAAACATTCAATGTTTGCGATTTCCAAAGAAGAAATTCCAATAATTCAAGCAAGACTTTGGGTGCGAACAGGCTAAATTTATAGAACAGCAACTCTGCCACCAAGATCCATATTTCCAAAACGATGATCAAACAACATCGTTAGAGGCGCAAGGTTATCATCCTTCATATTGTTAGGTCGCTAATGAGATGTTCCCATAGGCAGAACCATACTTCATGCAATTCAAACAGGAAAATGTTGTAGAGTGTAATGAAGAAGAAAAAACAGTTTCATGCTTCTGCGGTGAATATATATACACCGAAAACTTATTTTCCCCACAAAAGCCATCAAAGTCAAGTCCTCACCTCCAATTCTGGGAAAAAAAGGAAAAAAGAAAAAGAACAATCCAAATGATCGTTCCCATCAACAACTCTTAACCCACAGACCCATATAACCTTCAGAAATGAATCCATCCTCTCTAATTGATGCCCCGTACATGACGCATCAAATGTTCAGATGTCATTAATGAGATTGAACCCTAACTTCAAATTAGATCTTGACGAATTGGTCAAGTTGAGCTATCATCCACACGGACAATAGCCCCACAAACACAAATGAGCTTCGTGAATCTCCGCCAATATAGAAAAGAGAGCGATTAACAAAAAGTAAAATGAAAAGGAATGGAAAGGAAACGAGCCAAAGCATCAATCGATTCAATTCAATTCAATTCAATTCCCCCGACAACGAGGAAGCAACATCCAAAAGGAATGCGGCCCGAATTTCACCGCCCCATCGAAAAGACCAACCTGCTTGAGACAGGAAGGGAAAGTGATTTGGCCACTGTGGAGCGGAGACCTAACGATTTCCCTCGTGATGTCCCTCCACCGCTTGCAGACGCACGCGCAGGCGACGACGTTCTGCCTCTGGGGCCACCGGTCCTCGCTCTCCTCCACGCGGCGGATGATCTCCCCCAGGAGCTCCGGCAGCATTGTCCCCCATGACTCCCCGTGTGCCGCCTCCGGCTCGGCCCGCTCCGGCTCCCCGCCGGCCGCGCCGCCGCGACGGCCCCCCGCCTCCTCCCTCGGGGCCCGACCGTTGAGCTCCTTGAAGGATCTAGAGAACTTCCGCGAGAGAAACGTTCTTCTCAGAGACATCGCTGGCTCGCGCTCCCGGGTCTCATCAAACGAAGGAGGACACACAAAAAAAAAAAAAAACCGGAAGGAAAGAGGAGAGAGAAGAACAACACAGTGCGCAGGGTCTATTATTTTGTCCGCGTCTTCCAGATAGATGGAGAGGGAGGGAGGGAGGAAAGAGGAAGTGGGAACAAACAAATTGCCAATGGAGACTGCAAACGGAAGAGGAGAGATTGACCCGCGTCATCCTGGGCCGTGGGATCGGTTCGTCGCGCACACGTGGCGGGATTCCGCGGCGTGGATGTCGCGCGACGCCGAGCGGGTGATCGGATTGGGACCTTTTGACTCGGTCTTTGGACCATGAAGGCGAGAGAGAAACTTGATTTTGTCCGAGAATTTTTCTTTCTTTTTTTTTTAATTTTTTTTGAAAATTCCTATGACCGAAGAATAAAAACACGCGCTGCTTCGAAAATCAACTTTTAATTAATAGTTAATTTTTCTACTTCTATTCCGAAGTAAAAATTAATTTTTCTATTTTTATTTTAAAAATTAATTTCTGATTTAATAACTCTTTATTTTTTATTTTTTTAAAAAATTTCTATGATCGAAGAATAATATTACTTGTTGATTCCCGTGGGCGTACATTTTCATTTGCACGTATTCTAATTGGAATTCAACTTGCAATTCTAAAAAAAAAATATTGTTGCTATTCTTGTTAATCGTATATTTAACCATGCGTTGCTGATTTTAATTGGCTGTTAAATAATTCTCTACCATCTAATTTCAACTTTTTTGTGCTCAAATGATGTATGCTACGATTTGAAACGGCGAGTAAACGCACGTTCTATTTCCGTTTTTATTGAACTGGGTCGTGTAGCAAATCGTTCACATGTGTATATGAATTGCGCCAATCAATATTTAAAAATGCACTTAATTAGCATTTACTAGATAATTTCTGTTTTTTCATAACTACTGTTTTAACTCGATTAGTCTTATTAAAAATGCACTCAATTAACTTTTACTGATATTGATTCATTTGATCTGTCTGATCTAATGGATCTAGTATATAATATGAGCGGATGTCATCGAAATAAATTGTTCCATCTCAAGTAATATTGTAGATTTCATATACTATCCAAAGTCATGAGCTTGGTGAGACTTGGGCTGTTTATGATAACTTGTTTGTTTTTGAAAAAAAAATTAGAATATAAACACTTTTTTTCTATTTTTGTTCCCGGCGGCGATTTTTGGTACCAGAAATGTATTTGGTAATTGCATAAATTTTTTATTTTCGGAACAAAAAAAGAAGTAGGAATGCGTTTAGTAACTGCAAAAAAATTATGTTCCTAATTTTTTCAATATGAATGAGATCAACTTAAAAAAAAATGAAATAGAAGACGAATTGGAATTAAACAATGAACATATGAAATATGCATTCCATAAATAAGAAAAATTACAATTATAAGTCATACATAAATGTTTCCAAGTAAATAAAAATATGATTACATGATTGAAAAACACAAAATTATGGAATTCCAAGCATATCGCAGTCATTTACCATTTTATTTGTAGGATTTTGATAAAGACTAAAATATATAACCGATGTAACTAATAATTTATTTATTTATTTGTAGCGTCATTACTCGTCATGTATTGGGTCTATTTGGTTCAATTTGGATAAAAGTGTTTGAAAAAATGCAAATGCCTTTGAGCTAAAGAGGTTTAGTAAATTATAAATATTGTTTGGTAAAATATAATTAAAAAGTACATTTGGATGCAATTTTGACATAAATATCATTTGGTAAAAAATATTATTTATAAATGATTCGATTTGTCAATTAATTTTTTTTATTATTTTGAATTATTTTGATTTTTTTATTATTAATTATTAATTATTTTTATTTTTACTTTCTTTAATTATTATATATCATTATTTCCAATCATAATTATCTATAATTATTTATTTTTTGCAAAAATTTCTTTTAATTATTTTATAAATTACTTTCTTGACAACTAAAGAAATTGTATCATAAAATGCTTCTTAATTTCGACAGAAAAAAAAAAAATAACGACTGTTTTAATTGTGTTGACTGAGAAACGAAAATGTCAAGCATCAAGCACCGTCCGCAGATTGGCCGAGCGTTCTGAGCAAAACAGAGAAAAAAGCCGTCTCAGCTCGGGACACTCGCCTTCCTCTCCTCTATTCCCGTTTAAGATCAGGCAGTCACTTCCACCGATCGTCCCATCTCATCTCCGATTCAGTCATTCGCCGGGCGCCAGCCAGGATTCCGGTGAGCGCGCTCTGTCTCAACCTCTCGGTTTTTTTTTTTTTAACCCTTCCATCATGGCGACCGATAGACTGAGACACGGATCTAGTCCTGTTCGGAGTATTTGCACCGAGCGATTTCTACAGTTACTTGGTTAGGGTTGTTACTTTTCTCCGGTAGTCCCTTGCTGGAGTTTTGAATGCATCTTCCGTGTTCGGTACAATGCCCGACACGCCGGAATCTAAGTTCTTAGGTAAAAGGCTAGAGCTCTGCTGCGGTTTGTCATATGCTGATGGCTGTGGCCTTCTTGTTTTGTGCTTGGGTGGTCGATTCGTTTTTTTTTATTAACCCTTGAAACTGGATTGAAGTTCTGGGTGGCTGCAAGCAACTTCAGAAGTTCCTAGGTCTCTCTTCTGAATTTTGGTGGAATCATGATCGGCCAAGGGACTCATTCCTTATTCGGGCACTTTTTTCCTCATAACATTGATGCAACGACAACCTTTTCCTCATTGCAGGCCTATGGACCATGGTTGGCTATGGGGAACCATGCTCAAGATTCGGGACTTAAAGGGTTGCTGACAGTTGGCAACTATATGGTTCGTTTTCTGTGATTTGCCATTAGAGAAAGAGTTTGTTGGTCGATGTAAAAAATGTCAAAGGAGGACAAGGTGCAGGCAAAAGGAAGTCAAAAGAAGACGAAGATAGCCATTATACATCCCGATCTTGGTATAGGTGAGTTGCCTACCCTTGCTATCGATACAGTAGAATTTTTTTAAATTTTCTTACTTTATGTTTACAATCTCGGTGGTGTAGAAGGCTTTCCCATGGAAGAAAAGAGATTTAAGTTTCTTGTGGGCTTGTTTTTAGTATGTTTTTCTTAAATTTGGGAATTTGAGAAATCTCTTTGCCTGCATCAGTTGTGCATTGACATCACAAATCATTATCGGATGATTGGGTGGTTAAAGTTCTCTCTCTGACTTAGTTACTGTGCTCTTTGTACTTTTTGAATGAACAGTATTACTTTGAAAAATGGAGCTCAGTTCTTCTAATTTATTTTGGCGAAGGTTCGTATATGTATTTGTTTAACTGCTGCTCCTCTCATTCTGGCTAGTGCTAGAATCTCTGGTGAGTGTCCATCTTGTGTTTGACTTGAAGGTTGCATTTGATGGAGTTTCTGGCTTAAATCACGGGCCAGGCCTGGGCAAATTTAAGCTTAGTCAAATGAAAGAAGTCACCTAGAAGTTTAACTTCATTTTGATAAAATTTAAGCTCGTTATGCAGTTCTAGTTGAAATGGGTATGTAGTTTGGTGGAAGTTTGAAGAATGATTGATGGTTGGAGGCTCATTGACGGTGGAGTCATGGCGATTGTTATAATTCTAGAAACTGAATAGTGGAGCAGTTTTATGTTTCACAATGACATTCAATGTGTAGAAAGCTTCAATGCTTATATTCTAATTAAAATGCTTTATTCTAACAGTAGAATCTGGGGACTTTAAGTCCTTTGGTTTGTGAACTAGGTAGTAAGAGTTCGCATGTTCTTGTAGAGGGAAATTATAACTTCTTTGATAACTTTCTTATTATATTTAAATGATACGAAGAAACACTTAAAATCTTAGTGCAAGAAAATCGTGGAGTTGGTTAAGTTTATCATTTCTCATGTATGCTCCTCTATTTAAGGCAACGATATTCATCATTATTTGCTTGAGGGATGTGTAGTAAACTTCTATTGATAGTCTGCTTGAATATTTATCGGCAGTTGCCACATCTTCCATCTGTTTACATAACAGAAACCTTGTATGGTATGTAGGCGGAGCCGAAAGATTAATTGTTGATGCGGCCGTTGAGCTGGTATCTCATGGGCATGATGTTCACGTTTTCACCTCACACCATGATAGAACTAGATGTTTTGAGGAGACTCTTTCTGGTTTGTCTTCTATACCTTCCTCCTCTCTCTTTTGGTGATGACAACTGTTCTCTTAGTGAGTTCAGACCTTGTATTTCCTGTTGTCTGGCTTGAATTATTGTACATGATTGGAGCTTCCTTTCCTTTCAATAGTTCAAGTAGCTACTAACACTCATTCAGAGTTTCAAATTTCAGCATGCAAACTTTTTCTGTGTGAGCCATTTTCTTAAATAAGTACAAGCTGTCAAAATTAGGAATGTCTTCATTAGCTTCTCTAAACTATCTAGTTGTTTTATTATTTTGCCTATCCTATTCCTATTTCACCATCTCAGCTCTAAGCATACAGTCAATGCAAATATGCAGGCGCCTTTCCTGTTACTGTGTATGGTGCTTTTCTGCCTCGACACATCTTCTACCGTCTCCATGCCGTTTGTGCATATGTGAGGTGCATTTTTGTTGCTCTTTGCATGCTGCTTATGTGGCCTTCTTATGATGTTATTATAGCAGATCAAGTTTCTGCTGTCATTCCAATGTTGAAACTTAAAAAGCCAACAAAGGTATCTATATCTTCTCTACCATATACTCATGGATGCCTTCCTATCATGGCTGTAGTTTAATCCCCTTTCTGATTCAGGTCGTATTCTATTGTCATTTTCCGGATTTGTTACTTGCCCAACATACTACTGTTCTTAGGAAGATGTACAGGAAACCCATAGATTTCATTGAAGAGATAACAACGGGTTTGTTCTAATGCTGCCTTCTTTAATGGCTGTTTTGTGTGCATGCGCGTGAGTTCATGTGTTTTTTAGGCGATAGGCTGTTTTATAGACGAAGTCTCCAAATTTGACATCAGTATGGTTGTGGGAACGCAGGAATGGCAGATATGATCCTCGTCAACAGTAAATTTACAGCTGCTACTTTTGCAAAAACATTCAAGCAGCTTGATGCACGAGGAATTAAGCCAGCTGTTCTTTACCCTGCAGTCAGTGTCGATCAGTTTGACAAACCCCGTTCTCTTAAGTAACCAAAATACACCTTAATGCCTTCATAGACCAGGCTCACTTCTTTATTATAATGCTTAAATCTAAATATCACTTCCTGTACTTTAGGCTGAATTTCCTGTCCATCAATCGTTTTGAGAGGAAAAAGAACATAGACTTGGCAATTTCAGCTTTTGCTAGGCTCTATAACATCAAAGGAGAATTTTCCAGTGGCAATGTGGATGGTGCTTCGTTGACTATTGCAGGCAAGTCATGAATCATTGCATATTTCTTACCAAGATTTTCTATAATTTACATATATATTTTTTTTATGTTAAGAGTGCTGTACATCACCTAGCTTGTGCAATTGAAAACCTCTACTCTCTTGCTATTCCGATATGTGCCTTCTCCTATTCTAGTTGTATGTCATTCAATTATTTTAGCAATTCAAAAGTATTTTTTTCAAAAGAATTCCCGGTTTTTAGAGCTGAAATTGTGAGGGTTAGATTTAACGGCATGGTACAGCTGTACTTTTCTTGTAGGTTCCTCTTATCCCAACTAACAGAGGTTACATCCCCCTCCCATGCTCCCACGGTCCACTTGTAATTGAAGTGGTTGAGACATTGTGTTCACGGAAAACACCTTAATGTTATGTCTTACTGGGGTCTTTGTTCAGGAGTAGGAATCTGCGGATGGAAAAGTCTTTCTTCCAGAATAGGAATCGTGGATGGAAAGTTTTTGGATTTGTAAGAATTTTCAGACAAAGACACTTGATTGATGACAAAATATTTGGACATTGTTGTAGAATACCTGGAAGTAATGGTGTTGGTGATTGGACACAAGGAGAGTTTAGGTTCTGCTGTTGCTGATAAGTAGCATGAGAATAACCAGGGCATTCGAAAGAAAGACTGAACTGTTGAAGAGATAGATGATGGATTTTGATATGTTAGAGGTCTATGTTGAATCATGTGAAAGGCAGGAGTTCTGTCAAAACCAAAAGAGCTCTGATTGACAATGTAAAGATAGAGAAGATGATGACTCCTGAACGTTTTGATTAATTGAGATTGATTAGTATGTAGCTCTTTGTCAAGTTAGCATGCAGCAGTGCAATGTGGGCTATCTTTTGACTCAACATGATTAAGTGATCCATCTGGTGATAAGATATCTATCTCGAGCAAGCTTACTTTTCTTCCTAAGCCATGCAGCGAAGAGATTTATATGACAGTTCAATTTTTGTACATTATTGTTGCTTGCCTATAGATTTAATTTCTTGTGTATTGCGGAGAGTTATGTTCAAGTTTATATATTGTATTAGGTGGTTTTGATAAACGTCTAAGGGAGAATGTTGAGTACTTGGAGGAGCTAAAAAGCTTAGCTGAAAGGGAGGGAATCTCGAGCAGGGTTGACTTCATCACATCCTGCTCAACAGCCAAGAGGAACGAACTCCTTTCCGAATGCCTTTGTGTTCTCTATACGCCAAAGGTTAAGCAGAAAAAGTTGTCATTTACACAAATAGCACCATATTTTAACCAAATGTTACATTTTATCATGCAAATTTGCAGGATGAACATTTTGGAATTGTGCCTTTGGAGGCAATGGCAGCTCATAAGCCTGTAATTGCATGCAATAGCGGGGGACCTGTGGAGACCATTAAGCATGAAGAAACGGGATTTCTCTGCGATCCCAACCCACAAGAGTTCTCTTTAGCTATGGCTAAGCTAATACAGAACCCTCAAGCAGCGGAGAGAATGGGTGAAGAAGCTCGGAAACATGTCATGGAGTCATTCTCCACAAGGATATTTGGCCAACATTTGAACCAGTATATTCTTGACCTTGCTCGGAGGAAGGTGGACTAAGGGTGGTCGTCCTTTTAGGAAGTGCCTTCTGTGAGAGTTGTTTTTTGCCCTTTTGGCCCAATTTTCGGTGAGAGTTGTTGATTAGTTTGCTTTTGCTCACTGAATGGCCGGTGGGCGTGCCTCACCCTCATTCCAACCTACTTACAACTATGCTTGTTTGGAATTACTCTAGAACCTTTAGTCACATCACTCGTACATGTCGACATTATGAAAGTTTATAACAACTGGTTAGTATCGACAAAAAAATGGTCTATGTTCACTCCAAATAATGGCTATCAATACGGTCGATTTACCAACCGTATGGAGGGAGTCATATTTTATGCGAATCTCCCATTGATCTTCTCGAGCGGAAAATAGAAAACGTGTCGTTGCCCCCCTTGGCAGTTCTCACCAGTTTCGACATTGGAGTCGGGTGAACAAAGCAGAGCATCAAACAATAGACTGATTCAAACCTAAAACGGAAGCAAAGAACGAAGAGATTGAAAACTGTATACAGGTCAAACGATTGACAGAGCCGATGGTGGTTGAGCGCTTATAATGAAGAGTAAGCACAAAAAAGTGAAACGCAACATCCTGAATCTTGATTGAGCAGATGATTAACACCTCCTATACCTGTATAAGCGACATGGAAGGATTACTTGTCGCAAGACTAATGAGGCCTCATTCTACACATGTTTCCACTAAGCAAACTTATCTGCTTAACTCCGAACCCAAAAAAAAAAAAAAAAACTTATCTGCTTAACGGTTAATAATCAACAATGCCATGTCCAGATTAAAACTCATTAGCACCACGTCCCAAGAAGAGAAGGCAAAAAAAAAAAAAAATCAAGAAGCGTTACACGAGACCGGAGATAGATTGTTCCTTTCCACCGTAAAGAAAGGAAAAAAAAGCTTGCTTAACACGTGCCACATTTTTAGCAAGTAACGTAGATGCCATGCCGTAACTGGAGCAACATTCCGAATATATATCAGACAAGTGCGGAAAACGTGGAGAAAGGCAAGAATTTCACGATGCGTTATTACCGTACGCGCCCCATTCAGATTTGCAATTCCGTTTTGGTATACTTATGGAAATAAGCTTTGACTGTGCATTGAAGATTAAAATGAGTCCATCCCATTCATCGGTCTTTTCTTCAAGAAGTGCTTTTCGTGCGAGAGTTGTCGATTAGTTTGCTTTTCTCATCGGATGGCCGATGGTTCTGGCTCACCCTCGTTCCAACCCACTAACGAGCGAGGCTTGTTTGGAATTTGCTGTAGAGCCTTTAGTCACCATCACAAGTAGATGGGGGGACATTATATAAAGTTTATATAACAACTGGTTATTATGCACTACGATGGTTCATGTTCTCACTTGAATGGACGGCTTTTTTTTTTTTTTTTTTTTTAATAATGGGTATCGATACAAGTCAATTTACCAACTGTAGAAGGAACTCACATTCTACGCGAATCTCACGTGGATGGATCTTCGGGTTTTCAACTAGCGGGAGGTTGTTCACCAGTTACTGTTCGCAGAATCCTCGCTTTCAGGCGAACCCGATGAGATTTCGTTGGGAGATGACCCTCTCAAAAGTCGAATCTTTGTGATGTGATATTCTTCTTCTCGCCTGGACGCTTCCTCTTCGAGCGAACAACCGCTTGCCAGGAACGCCACCTTCCCCCCCCCCCCCCCCCCCCCCCCCCCCCCCCCCCCTTCTTTTGCTTTCGATCTCGGTGGGTTGTCGCTGTAAAGGGACGACGACACGCTGTGAGCGATTTGCTGGGTTTCTCTCGTTGGTTTCCGAAGATTTGAGCTTTTGGGTGCTGGGATGCAATAGTCTTCTCTCTGTTTGATGTCGATGTTGGTGCGATTGTTTGACAGGCAAGTGAAAAAGTGTTCTCTTTTCTCGTCTTCCAGCTAAAGTTGTGACTACGTTCTTACGGTTTTTTTTTTTTTGATAGGATTATGCGGTTGCTCTAGAAATTCTTGTCTGTTCTATGATTGTTCTGATCATTTGTCATAGCTCAATTTATGATATTCAGCTCTTTGTTTCTGTCAGGCTTTAAGTGTAGTAGATGTTGTATAACTTCATCGATAGTCACCCAGAGATTTTGGAGGAAGCTTCTGTGCACACATCAAGATGGTTCTAGCTGATGATGGAAAGGATAAAAAGGAAATCGAGGAGCTTAATGATAAAAACATTAAGGTCTTGAATTCTGTCAATATCTCGGTATCCCGAAGAACGCTTTTGAGTGATGAGAACCCGGAGAAGGGATTTTCGAATTCGTCGAGTGCTCTGCCCAATCGGTTGAAGTTCCTGAAATTCGGGTCTGCTTCTGCCAAGTTCAAGCGGATAGCTGAGGAAAGAGATGAGATTTCGCGTGCTGTAGCTTCATCTTTGAGCACTCATGGGGTCAGAGAACGCTTCAATGCGGTGTTTAGTCGGAAGATTGATTGGGGCTCACTTAAGAGAATTTCCAAAGAATGGATCAGAGACCCGATGAACATGGCCCTTTTTGTGTGGATCACCGCCGTGGCAGTGTCCGGTGCAATCTTGTTTTTTGTCATGACAGGAATGCTCAACAGCGCACTCCCCAAAAAGTCCCAAAGGAATGCTTGGTTTGAAGTTAACAATCAAATTCTCAACGCGCTCTTTACTCTCATGTGTTTGTATCAACATCCTAAGCGGTTCTACCACCTAGTACTTTTGTGTAGATGGAGGCCAGAAGACATTTCTAGATTGAGAAAAATTTACTGCAAGAATGGGACTTATAAGCCCCATGAATGGGCGCATATGATGGTTGTTGTCATTTTGCTCCATATTAATTGTTTTGCTCAATATGCACTTTGCGGACTGAACTTAGGATACAAGAGATCTGAACGACCAGCTATAGGGGTTGGCATATGCATATCAGTTGCAATTGCTGCACCTGCATTTGCTGGCGTTTACTGCATTATCAGTCCTCTAGGGAAAGATTATGATTCTGGAATCGATGAGGAAGCTCAGGTCCAAATTACCGATGATCGGAAGGAGCTTGCCAAGCCGAGAGTGAAGGCACTTGAGAGGAGGTATTCATTTGCACCGATAGTTGAAAACAGACCTAGGTGGAGAGGAGGGATACTTGACTTTTGGGATGATATCTCTTTAGCATATCTTTCGCTCTTCTGTAGCTTTTGTGTTTTCGGGTGGAACATGGAGAGACTTGGGTTTGGTAACATGTACGTCCACATTGCCACATTTATTCTGTTTTGTATGGCCCCTTTCTGGATATTCAATTTGGCTGCTGTTAATATTGATAATGATGCTGTGAGGGAGGCTCTTAGTGTTACTGGAATCATCCTTTGTCTGTTTGGTTTACTTTATGGTGGTTTTTGGAGGATACAAATGAGGAAAAGATATAATTTGCCGCCTTATAAGTCCTGTTGTGGCAAACCGGCTATTACTGATTGTGTGCTCTGGCTTTTCTGCTGCTGGTGTTCTCTTGCTCAAGAAGTACGAACTGGGAACTCTTATGAAATTATGGAAGAGAAGTTCTGCATAAAACAAAGGGATGATGGTGAGCAGGCGCCAATATCTCCCTTGCCTAATGAAGATAGAATGTCTGAATTCAGATTCGATTCGGCTTCCCCAGCTGGTAACATCTCTAGCTCACCTAAGAATGCTGCAGGTAATTCTCCAAGTCCAAGCAGATTTTCTATTGGAGACCGGAGTCCTCATAGGAAGCTTAATGTAGTGAAAGAAGAACCTTCTCCACGAGCTGAGGATGAAATTATGAGCCCACCTACTCCATTGCGGATTCACAAAGATGCCCAGTAGGCGTCAGAACTTTTGCAGTAGCATTTGAGCTTATGAGATGAGTGATCTGGTAGAGTGTGTGTGCAAATTTCTGTGCCTGAGGTACTTGCACTCTTATTGCTTTTCAATTGATTTGTCGTTCTTAGGATAAATTTACCTTGAGAAAGTAAAGAAAGTGATTTGTGTATAATGAGCATCGATAGTTTCCATTTCTTTTTCCGGCGGACTAAATACTCTCAAATCCAGAAAAGTGTACGGTCATTAGAAATGTCGAACAAGAATCCCTGGAGAGAACATATATGGTGACCCCATCAAGCCGAGAGTTATCCCCATTTCCTTCACCAGCTATCCACTAAACACACACTGTGAAATGTAGGATGATGTCCTTGGTACACTTCTTTTTCTCTTCTTTTGGCCTCCTATGCTTTTGTTCTGCCTTTGCGTTCACTTTTACTGCAGCTTCTGTATGTTCTGATAATGGATCTTTCTAGCTTTATTTGTGAAACTCTTAACGAAAACATTTCAGAGGAACGGAGATATTCCTAAAACATCTGCATCCCCTCCGAATGGATTGCTTTTTAATGTGTTTTTGGATTACTCTTTTATCATTTTGTCCAACGGTTTTCTTTTATTCTTTGAGTTCTTCTAGAAAACCCATCAACAGTTTGAGTTTTCTTTAGTTCTCGTTGACTCATTATCACCCACCGTCATGTGTCATTCTCAAAAAATTTTGCATCCATTGATAGAATATTTAAGCTGATGATGTTTTCTGTCAAATACAGAGACAAAGGTGGTATTGAGCATGAAGTTGTATTGGATTGGCATTTAAGCTTTGTTCCAATTGGCAATCGGTCCTTGAGTCTTATGTTGGGTCTTCATGATTTTAGTTACTGATATTGAGTTGTTTCCTGAGTTTGTATGAGAGATGGTTCGCTTATTACACGGCAGCTCGTGTTTGTTTGATTTGGTATTGGGCTTGTAGCAAACTGGAAATGAATGGAAAAACTTGTAAGAGAGAAAAAGAATTCCTATTTCAAGGTGAACATATTGAAATGAAGATTAAGCCAAAGATGTTTGATGTTGAAGGGTGGGTAACCAAAAGGTTCTTCAAAGCAGTCATGAAGGAGCAGTCTGATACATAATTGCTGTCATGATTTTCCGAGATGAAGTGTGATCTGAATACACCTCAGGTCATGTCAATCCATATGTTTTTAACTCCATGATTCGCACAGCCATGTACTCGGTGTCGGACTGCCCTATATCCCTAGATCCTGAACTTGTATGCTTACCCCTCGTCCTCTGCCTCCTTAAACCTAAAGTTCTCGGTTGCGTATATACTTCTGGGAAAGTGGATTGTCGACCTCTATCTAGCACATGTTTCATCCGGATGGCAACTTCTCACAGCCGATGAAGTTGCCATCAAATCAGAAACAACGAGATACATCCATTTCATTATGGTTTACAAGTATCGGTTTTGGTTCAGATTATTGGAGTTGGTGAATACTTTGAGGATTCTTGTTTTTCACACCGGGCACGCTCAAGTGAGCTTAGAGAAATCGAAATATGAACTAACTACAGGGGATCCTTGCACACGGAATGCGGGAGTTCGAGGGTAGCGCTCCTGACACGAGGGTCTCGCTACCCGGTGAGCGGATCGCTGCCTCTTTTGTCGGTGAGCGGGTAGGGGGTCGGGGACAATGTTCCCGGAACAGTACCGGGTTTAGACTCATGTTTAAATAAGCTTAGTTATTGTGGGATCAAGGGACTTTTCGGATAAATTAGGATTTTAGGCTCATTATTTTTAAGTCATATATATTGTACTTGTATGAGAAATCATTGTAACGGGCAAAAAAAATATAGTGAAATCCCTTTGCAATTGCAGAATGTAACCCTATTCTGAGATGAATCTGGATAATCTCGTGTGCCATTAAATTTCTATTTTCTGTGTTATTGCATTGATATTCAATTTATGATAAATCCTATCAGAGACTCAGGAGTCTCTAATCTCTACAACAACCAACGGTCGCAACGCAGTTGACGTCAATGAATTGGTGATAGTCAAAGTCGAAAGTAGACCGTTGCTATTCTCCAGCGGCGGCTGAAGAACGCAGGGGGCAGGTGATGCATTCTGCACCTTTCACTTCCTGCTACGTCGAAATGCGCACGTCGAGACAAAAGAACTAAACTAGGTTAACATCGACGGTTCGCATGAAAACCGTGGAGTTCGCTTAGCTGGGAAATGACCCATATCAATAATCTCCTCTCCTTTAATTGATCAGCCTGTCTTATTCAAGATAAGTCTGTTTCACCATTCCGAGGACCAGTAGAAGTTTCTCTTGGTTTGTGGCAACTAGTGTCGTGTCGACATATTTTGTACTAGCCATTGCTGATGCGTTGGTGCTTTAAATAGCTCCAAATTTCAAGTCATGCCTCTTCTAGAATGATTGAGTACAGGCGTGGATATTGCACGGGATCTGTAATGATTCTGCAATATCTGTTGTATTTGCATGTCGTTTTCTCGCGTGCCGTAAGAAATCGTCTCAACCCCTCAAAGTCAAAGACACGGGTCGCATGATTTCATGCTGTCGTCGATATGAGCAGAGGCTATCTATTCATTGGTTCTTGATCTTGACTGCGTCAATGGAGGTTGGTCAGGACAAGCTTCCTGTCCGTAGCCTGATGATCGAGCCATTTAAACTGCGGGCCGACGCTTGGAATGAATGGAGTTGGTTGGAGGATGAGTGATAATAAGTAAAATTTATTTCAAAATGATAGATCCAACAGGACAGGAAAAACACCCTTGCAAGTTTTGTCTCTTCTTTTATTAGAAAAGATTATCCTATCGTACCCTATCCCAAGAAGAGAAGCTATTAATGTGCTCTTGAAGCTGGCGAGAAAGAACATAAGATGAGATTGAAGTTTTCAAAAAATGACTGGGAGTGGAAGCTAAATGGTAGCTCACAAGTTCTCATATCATTCACTGCTCCATACGAAACCGATGATTCGATAACAGATGGCCAAAGTGCCTCCAGCCTCTGTAGAGATCAGAAACATTTGATCCAGAGGAAATGGCTGTACAGAGGCTTGATGTGTTTAGATCAAAAGAAGGGCAAAACAATATGGTTATACCGTACCATGCATTTTCCTTTAGAAGCTCATTGAATTGTGGACAGTCTCTTTAAGTTGGGAAACAAGTAATGGACCCATGAAGCTAGGTGCACCGTTCATTTCCTCCACTTCTGATGGAAGTGGCCAACTTCCTGAGTCCCACAATCATCGTACTACTCAGAAATCATTATTTTTTTCAGAACACTCAGCTCGCTAATCATCACTAATTTCATACAATCACTTCACCAATCATCGCTTTGAAACCTTATTACATCTTGAGATTGGATGAGGACTAAACTATGCTGTCTTTCCCTGAATTTACGCCTGACTTTGCATCAATCATTTTTCTAATCAAACGTCTGGACTTTTCTACGCAGTAAAAGAACTCCATGAGAAGCTACCTTACTTGGTCCAGGCTGAAGGATGGCAGTGTAAGACCGCTGCTCAAGCATTTACTTTTCCTTTTCAAATGAAGGAAATACTAATGAAACTCTCAGCAAAAACATTTATATCTTGACGGCTAACCCAGAAAATCTCCGTGATCATCCAAGAAAGGGACATGCATGGACAAAGCCTTAGAATACAAATGGCTACTTTATACTTATTTAACAACCACGCCCATGACGAATGGGATTCTATGATCCACAATCCTCACCATACTTTCCTATAAACTCCTCAAACCGCATCCGTGATACTACAGGCGAAAAATATCATGGCAGCACAAGAAACACAGGCAGAAATTCCGAGAGATAAGTACCGCTCTTTCTTGTATGATGATGCTGAGAACACTCACTGGAGACATGGTGGTCCTCCCTCATATGAAGATGTGAACATCCTCTTCGAACAAGGCCGAACCAAGGTTGACGTGATGGTGATGTTGATGCTGTTCTTGTTGATATTCGTGCTGTATTGCTGGTTCTCGCACTTACCATTTGGAATTTTTACTCACTCATCTTGGCACTGTACTTATGTCTTGAAGGAATGGCCAAAAGGATCGTTAGAAGAAACCGTGCAAAACGCTCTCAAGTCATGGGAAATGGAGGTCACACACAAGACCCGGGTGCAAGACATCAAGACAATAAGTCCCGAAAAATTCAAGTTAATCATCAACGGTACGTACGTGACTTAGGTTCCATATGATGCTTATAAGTCTCCTATTTGTCCTTTCGAACTGATGAACCCATTATAGAGCATGGCGAGCATACCGTCAGCAGATTTTAAGGATGACAAACATTCTTTATCTAGTGTAAAGATAAAGAACCTGTCTTACTGGTGTTTTTCTTTCAGGTAGAGAGGGTTTATCTGCTGAAGAAACTCTGAAACTTGGAACCTATAACGCATTGCTGAAAACTTCTCTGCCGGAGGAATTTCAATACTACAGAGCTGAAAAAGAGACATTTGAGTCGTCTCATGATGCGTTCAGATCAGCCTTGCCCCGTGGTTTTGCGTGGGAGGTGCTGGAGGTTTACTCTGGGCCGCCGGTTATTGCCTTCAAGTTCCGGCACTGGGGTTTCTTTGAGGGGCCTTTCAAGGGGCACGCACCCACTGGAGAGATGGTGGAGTTTCATGGCCTTGGGACTCTTAAGGTGCGTTGTTGGATGAAAAATCCTGCATACAAAGAAGCATGCAATTAACAGCACACATACCTAAAACAATAATTCTACTAGAAGTAATTAATGAAGCAAGGTTTAACGTGCTGCCCCAGTGATGAACAAAACCAATCACTGTGTATGAAATTATCAGCGAGTCGGCGTCTCTTTGCATGCACTGCAATTATAGTCTGGTAATTCTTTACAAATGAATCCAAAGTAGGTGCTGCAACTGGTACAACAGCAATAAACTTGGTTGCGGCCAAGACTGGATGGACAGAATTCAATGAATTTTTGTCAAATCCAGGGAATTCTGCAACTACATAGAAACAGTAACCATTCTTCTACAGGCGGGGAAGTTGTTTAACCACCTCTGAATCTCTCATTCAGGTTGATGAATCACTGAGAGCAGAAGAAGTTGAGATATACTACGACCCAGGACAGCTGTTCGGAGGTCTATTAAAGGGCTCGATCATGCCAGAATCCCACGACAAAGACAACAAAGACTTCTCTGAAGCAGCTCATTGCCCATTCTCCAACAAATAAACGGTCCATATAATCTTTAGATGCCACGCTCATTGAGGTTGTGGGGTGTTTATCGTGGCGTGTTTTCGTGTTGTCGCGGCGGGCAGCGTGTTTTCATACTGTTGTGGTGTGTTTGTCATGGTGTGTTTTCATAACATGTCTATGGGATCAGCTGTGATGAATCTGACTTGCCTCTTTCCCCGCGTAGCAAAAGATTTTTCTTAAACGTTCGCTCCCTCAAAGAAAATACAGGATGAAAATGAAGTTCTGCTTCTTCTAACAACTCAAAAAGTTTTTGACTTTTGGCAATTGCAAGTTTGCCACACTTACTACACTGGTTTTTTCAGTCAAACTAGGATAAACCAACAAATGCTGTGACTCATCCAAACATCCCGAAATCGGCGGAGAGGAACATATAATTTTACTAATCACATGTAGATAATGTTACAGGACTATCGCAATTGGCAAAAAAGAAATTGACAAGGTTACAGAGACAAAGTGATGCCTGAGATGTCTGTAGACCCTAGAGTACAGAAAAATTAGGCATTGCAAAACAACCTTATCTCCCGTAATTACAATCGAGTACAACAAATCAACAGATGAGATCAACCAACCATCTCATCTTAACGGTACTCTAACTTCGAGTCTACACCATGACGGCATTCATCAACAAGAGCCAGACTTAACATCTCAGTGCAGAATTGATCATCTGGTTTTAACCGTAAAGCCTGAAAACAAGCAGAAATGAAAGATTTAGTAACTCGCAAATACATGCATTTCTTGAAATGGTTCTTCAGAATATGCTGATACATGCAACATATTAAACTCGTCTAATGAGTGCATAATGCAAACAACAAGAAAAATAGGCATGAATACCTGGCATTAAAAGTACTGTGTCCAATTAGTCAATTCAAACTCTTCACATGAATAAGGCTATGTAACCGAAACGGAGCAATCTGAACTACTCATAGACTAATGCACACAGAAAAATGGAGGGGTCAAGGGAAATAAGGCCATCACAGAAAGATACGAATCTTACTTTGTGATAATGTGTAATAGCTGCCGTGAAGTTGTCCTGCAAAATGCAATCGAAGGAAACAGATCCGTCAGACCAGTCGAAAATCATGACAGAGGGAGCAGTACCTTAAGTGTGACCACACACCCCGACATCACCATACACCGTACAACATTTTCCTTCTGAATGGTTATCTAATCAACATCAGTGAAATCAAAATATAATCAAAGAACTAATGTGATTTCATAACCTACGAGTGTTAAGTTGTTGGCCTAAATATTAAGCAATGTGTTCTAACCAATGAAAGAGATCTGTGGCAGGACATGCCCAACATATAACACTCCTAAAGCAGTCAAAGATCACTCAGATTTTGAGTCACTTCTGCCATTTAAGATTCAAAAGCCCTGCAAAGTCTGTGTCTGCAATGAAGAGAACAATTACTTGGTCTTTCAAATATGACAAGACTATCTTCATCACAATTAGTTGCATCTTCAACAGCACTCGAGCCATGTATCTTCAACCTAGGCAACACATCCCATTTTGGTTGATGCACAATTGATTTCTATCATGGCCAAGCATCACTCTCCTTGTGCTTGGGAAAAGTCCTCTAAATGCTCCGACAACCACATGGACTTTGGAGGAAACAGTCTCATGATGTTCCGAACAAGGGGCAAATGGCTACAGAAAGATTGCTTGGATTACAAATACAACTTCCGAATTTCCTTAAGGCTGCAGGTGCATTGAGTGTAGTCCTTGCACTTTTTGTGCCAAAAGCATACAGAGGAATATTTATAGCGTCTAATGGTAATATCGAGCCAACCACTGATACTTCTCTTTGTCCTCTCTCTCTCTCCTTACACCCTCCCCCTTTCTTAGCAGGCATTATCTTCCCACTTGCCAAACGTGGCAGCTTGGCAGCTACATGTAATCAAAATCCACTAGGTGTTTTAAATGTGCTTCCAATGGCTGGGTTAATAGATTTATATACAAGAAATATTATTGGACTAACCAAACCTTCTTTCAGGACTTCGAATATTCACCAACTTTAACTTGCCTAATTTAGATCTTAATGAAGGGAAAGAAGCCTCTCTAGTCATATAAATCTCTTCCAACCTCCAAAAGTTATGATCTGATATACATGCAGTGGAACTAATGTTACATAAAGTAATCTAAAACTTTCCTACATAAATGAAGCGATCACAAGCAAAAGATAATCAAATGTTCGTATATTTGTCTGCTGAGCTATCACCACCTGATTAATTTATAAAAGTTAAAAACAGCAAAGATCACGCGCAAATTACAAAAAGGAGTATGCAAATACCTGCAAATGGTAAGTGTAAGCAATACCAGCATAAGTGCACACACTTCTTGTGGATAATTCCAGAGCTTTCTCATAGTTCAATATTGCTTCATTGTACATTCTGAACATGTAGAAGATGAAAGGATTAGGTTCAATGAAGGAAAAACAAAACCTGACAACAAATTATCACTCTTGAAAAACACATTTTAGGTGAATCAGGATGAACAACCATTGAAAAGTAATAACAAATTAACATGAGATGGCTTGGCCAACCAACACATTCTCCTGTAAACTACCACTCCCCCCCACCCCCGGGAAAAAAAAAGAAAAGAAAAAGTAAAAATGAAAAGGGCTGGCTGGTTAAAAACAAATTTTAAGGAGAAAGAAGGAATATATATATTTGGTAGTGCTTGCTTCTGAAATTCGCATGACGTCTTTAAATTCTTTTTCCAAAATTGTCAAGTTCTAAACTGAGCATATTTCAACATTTATATCTTACAAGAATATTCTGTAGCCTTCTTTGCAGCAACCAAAGAAGCTCAAACTTGCACGTCAAAGTCTAGTGCTCTTCTTATTATGATTTGGTGGACCTGAGCCATGTCTCATGCAACTCACAATTATGAATTCTACTTCCACCACAAGTGACATAGTAGCAAGCAACTCCGGTAAACACTTCATCAAAACCTCTTCCAGCTTCCCAACAATCTTGCATGGAAAAGCTGAAGAGAGCTTTATGGGAGAGAACTGCCTTTGTAAATGTATGCACTCAAGTTCTTCTTCCATATTAACTAGGATAAGAAAATAAAAGCAAAGAAATATACAATCCACTAAGGAAAGAGCTTCACATACTTTAACTTTCTGTATGAATGAGCTAGATTAACCACAGTAGCTTCCCATATTTCACTTAAAGGAGATGGAATGTGAGCCAAAGTTTTCTCGAACCACTGAACAGCTTTATTATACCTGGAAATGCTCCAGAACGCACATTTAAAGGCAACTCATTGTCAGAATGGTACAACCAAAGTCTCACTATCAGAGTAGCTTAGCAATCATCAGCAACTATTATTGACAAAAAAACTCCAAAATAGAGGTTTAAGAAGACTTTATGCAGAATAGAGCACTAAACATGAAAGGATTTGTGTAGCAAACCACAGCAAGTGCGATAATGATTAGTTTTTCAATTGTTGTGCACTGATATGGAAGTACGAAAGCACATATTAGGCATAAACTCCAAAGGCTGCAAGAAGAAACACCCCCCCCCCCAAAAAAAAAACAAACACAAAAAAGAACAAAGAAGGAACTTGCAGAGGACAGCCTAAAGCAAGGAAAACAAACAAAGCAACCGAGCCTCCTTACTCTTTCATGTGATAAGAAACAACTCCCAATTCGTTATACACAAGAGGGTCCGATGGACAGATTGTTTTAGCCTGCATGAAGAACTAAACAACAAAGAGGATGATCAGAAGCCAGTGCTGTCAAATCACAAATCCTAATGATCAAATGATTGCTGTTATGATCATAGAACTCGGTGAATATAGCTGCAACTTTCTCTATAAGTTTCCAACTATGAAAAACATATTATCTTCATGCAGAAGGATACTCAATTATGAGCAGGAAAGATCACTACTACTGTTCAAACTAAGGGGATGCATTTGTTCTTACCAACAGAGGACACCTCACCAAGCACTCTTCTAGAAACTGCTATAATCTTTAGCGCTTATTACATATCAACGCCAAATGCCGACATTCCCAAAACTACATTTAATTAGAGCTATATCATTAATTCTCTAGCAAAATCAACCAAATGGGCAATCCTAGATATCTCAAAGAAATCTTCTCTCTCTTTTTTTTTTTTGGTTTTTGGACAAGGGTATCACCAATGCTATGTTCAACATCAGAAGGAAAAAATGCGGGATTGAAAGCCTGGGTGGAACATGAGAAAAATTTTAAAATATTTTGCAAGAAGGGAGATGAGGGAAAGTGCAAAGTTTTGACATTTTCTAACCAATTTCTCATCTCCCCCCTTCCCCCCAACATAGCATAAAATAAAACCTACGGTATAATTTTAGCATATGAAGGAGGGATACAAAGAGTAACAAAAGAAGAAGAAGAATATGGTGAACTCCAGTACAAAGAGTTACACTTACAACTGATGAAGATTTCGCTCATGGATCACTTAAAACTGACACAGATAACTAATGAAAGAGCCAAGCACGAATATCTTCTGATATTCGTAATTTACCTGCTCAGCAAGTTTAAAACTATGTGTTCTCATGTACTCCATCCCAATGTATAATGTTGGCAAGTGGCACCTGGAATAAGAGAATATCAAGATTCAACCTGTAAAAGGACCACTGTCACGTAACAGTAGAATTTTAATAGTTTTGGAAACCTTTAGATGAAACAACCACTTGAAAATGTGGAATATTTGAATATGCGGCCACAGGTGCTCTATAAAGGAACTGATTTAGATGAACTTGTGGAAGGAAAAGGGAATTATCAACAATAGTTACATCTATGATAGAATTGTTTGACCCATTCCACTCATTTGTCTCTTTAGTATCTTAAACTTCCACAGATATAAGAGATATTCAAGTTTGAAGTTCGATTAGCAGTCAAACAGAGAGCATTCAACACTACAAAAACATAAGAAGCATCTGCACATGGATGCAGGAGTTAAGTACATGAACTGCCTACACTGTGGGTAAGTCTCCCATCAAGCAACATCACTAATTTCTTAAACAAAGAACATGGCCAGAAAAAGCATAACTAATGACAACGAAGTTGCTTGAAGGAGTTCATAGAATGCAGAGTTATAAATAACACAAATTAAACAAACAAAGCATGTGTAACTACCCAGGAAACAAACGAGCAGCGGTGCGATATGCAGACATAGCCTGATCGCCTTCATCTCGAGCAGCATAAGCATGTCCAAAACCAATCCAAGCAGGAGGGAACGTACCATCCAGGTTAGTTGCCTTGCTGTAGGAGGAAACAAGTGGCAAAAGAAGATGAATTCAGATTAGTGACTATGATCAGCGGGCAGGCAGCCAAGAGGTAAATGGGCGGGCTTGGACAAGAGCTTACATGAGAAAGCCTGGGCACCCATCTTTGGCCCAGGCATAGCCAGCCCCGAAAGTTTATTCATAAATTTTATGATATGGGCAGGCGTGGGCAAAGCATTTTGCCCGATCTTAGGTCCGAGCCCGCCCATTGCTCACCTCTATTCATGACATACTATTACTCAAATCATCTACATAAGAAACTGCGAGATAACTTTGGTCAAAACTCCAGCTTGGTTTTCCCGCCAAATTTAAACAAGTCAAATTCAATTCAAAATTACGAAAAAGTTCGAGGTAACTCTTGATGTATTAAAACCATTTAAAGATTTGAGGTGCTCAATGTCAAATCAAATTTTGATCGAACTCTCAAGATTAAAAGAAAAGACAAGTTCTGAATATCTAAAGAACAAAGGTGGATCGAGCTCCATAGAAGAGGAAAACTGCAGTAGATTTGGTAAAAATCTCCAGACTATCTGCTTTCAAAGAATTGCAAAAATTCTTGACAACTCCCGCCAAATAACAATGTCTGTATATAGCAGTTAGCAGGCATGATATTTGCTCGGACTTTAGAATATGATAGAGTAGATCACATTTGCAGCCTGGCTTTGCTCTTGTGCTAAAACAACAGACTAGCTCAACTTAACAGCAATCAACTGGACATCAAGCAGGCACATCCTAAAGGTTAACCTCAAGATAGTTATAAGACATCAAATGGCTCAGTTTAGCAGAATTGATAGACTAAGCTCGGAATTTAAAAGTGCTGAAGTCTTTCGTCAGTAAGATGATAAAAAGGGCCTAGAAAACTTGTACATTAACAAAAAAAAAAGGAGGAACCAACAATTCACATCAGTAACACATAATATCAGGTGAAAACAATACTCAACTGATGCAATACCATTATTAATCCAGATTCCAAGAAGGTGCGGAAAGTGAGGGAAAGACGAAAGACAAAAGGACCCCTTCAAAGTTTGATATGTTCCCTCAACAAAAGATTTCGGCATGTTTAATCTCAGTGAGAACAATGATTTATACCTGAAATACCGCCGTGACTGGTCATACTTTTTAATGCAATAATAGTAGCAACCAACGGCAAACCATGACAGAGCCCTGCAGTGAAACATAATCAAACAATTTGCTCATGCAGCCCACAATAGCAATAAAGCTATCGTGGTAAAGTACGACATGGAGAATGTCTAGGTCTGAAAGTACGACGAAAAACAAGGCATTCAGAGATAATATTCAGTTGATTAGCGTAACATCCTCTTCCTCCTGCATATATATGGCTAAGTGAAGAATTGCCAGTGCAGTAAGTCAAACAGCAAGCACCACATCTACGAATTCCGAAATGATAATTATCTACCAAAGTAGAAGGGATGACCATCAGAATATTCATAAAAAAAATTAGTGTTTAACCACGCAAAGGCATCAAGAAATTAAAATAAAAGAGCAATTACAGGGTGACTATACTCACTTTTGGGGATAGTCCTTCACTAAGTTGCATGCCATAAGGTACAGTTCATTTGAATGACCGAGTTCAGTTGCAGCTGCTAAATGCACCGAAGTACATTTCATATGGAAAGGATCTTTCTCGAGCAGTCTAAGAGATAAGGAGAATCCAGGTCAGGTATTGACAGGAGTGGCCACTGTAAGCTCCAGGTTGGTCATTCTTACATGGAAGTCAATTCAAAGCATTTCTGATATTCACCACACTGATGATAGTATTCAGCTTTGCATGTCATTAGATCAGTATCATTCTTCAGGGTCCGCATAAAAGACGGCTCAGAAGGATTACTACTGTAACTTTCATTCTCAAGTTCTTTGATCTTGGCTTCCACAACATTCTCTTTGTCGTACTGAAAAAAATAAACTGATCAGAATGCAGATCCAGGGCAAGAAAAATGAAAAAAGAAAATAATGTAAGCAGTTCCCAAAAATGTTATTGCATCACAATGAGCTCATCTAGCTGCCCCTTACTACCTTCTTTATTAGGCACGCATAGAAAGAAGAGAGCCATTCATCTTCTGGACCAAAATGCAGTGATGAAAGTAAACTGGCTTCTGCAAAACAAAGGCATATTTTCATTTGGCACCCTACTCGAAAATGAAGAATCTGGAACGGGATTCATGAAGCGACAGTCTTGTATGCATATAAGGTCTCAAAGTAAGATGCAGTTCATCATGACAAGCCACATAGTTCAATAATTACCATTGAAACCCATAAATAAAATGATGTGAAGACCCTCTAGCTATGTAATTTGGACCTAAAAGGCCTAATATAAGACAAGAAGAAAGTACAGGACAACGAGCATTTCAACTCCACCACCTTCTTCACTTGTAAGCATGTGATTGTCGATAAGACATTCCATAGCCTGAAAAAGCACAAGTCAAAACAATGAGGAGATCATTGCAAGTGAAGAGTACTCTTCTAATTAGAGAGACTACACAGCAGAATTTCTATAGCAGGAAGCGAGAAAATGTCAACTATAATAGATGAAACAACAAATATACAAAAATACTATACAGGTAGGAGGAAACATCTTCACCACCAAAAATAAAAGAAATTTACCATGGCAGTTGTCACACATACCTCGTAACAGAGAGGATCGGCTTTTACAGCGGCTTTGTACCTTTAAAATATTACAGAAAAATGTTAAACATTAATAGACATGTAGCTGAATGCATGTTTCTTCTCTCTTAATCAAAACAAAACCTAACAAATTCAGGGAGCTCAGCATAAACATTAATGCTCCAACATACAGCTATGACTACAATTGAGAAGTAACAAACATTCAGGTCTTCACCATAAACAGAAACTAGGATCATAAAGAGCCCATCCAGCCGCAAGTAGCTCACCAAAATGAATAAGCGCCAAACAAAATAGGCATAAGAAACCAACCATTGCCGAGCTTGGGAACGATTTTTCAGAGCCTCATATGCCTTGCCTCTCAAAAAGCACATAGCTGAAGATATCTGTCAAAAGAAAGAAATCGTTAACAAGCTTATTTAACATTTGCAGTGCTAAAATTCTGTGGTAATGACTCAATTTCATGCTCCATGGGGATGGTCAACCCAAAAAGATCTTTTTTTCCAATTTGAAGCAGTCAATTTGGCATGAATGAAGACCAGAGAAGTTACTAAACACTGAATATACAAAAAGGAAAAATGTAGGACAGAGATAGGCACGACAATAAGTTATTCGATTTTCACAGTTCCACCATCATGAATTTCACAATTATCCCCTTCAAATAAAATGTCATCCTGAACACCTGCTCACATTTAATTCAGCATGTCTTCCTAGACAATTATCAAAGGCTATCTACTACCAGAAGGGAAAACCAACATGACCGCTTACTCACAAATTTCCATCTAAATAATAGATCAAACAAAGTTGCTTCTTCCCCTACACAATGACAAATAATAACAGCTCTGCTTTGTTGGGTGACATTGCAAGACAATATTCCTTTTCATCTTTTCGAGTAGAAAAAGACTCTCTTGGGTCTTGAGAAGCAACAGCGTGGGTAAAAACTTCACAAACTTACACTGATCTCGCGGTCTTCCCCATCCTTATCTAAATACATGGCATTAGTGTCCTTGGTGTCATAAACATTCCCATGTTCGTCCACCTTCGCCTCGCCAAGCATCTGTAGACACTGATCCCACTCGTTCAGCTCCTCCTGTTCAACAAAATCAAGTTAAATTTCTTATTTATTTAAACTAATGAACCAACGTACCCTCCACATGCCAACGGCTGACCCGGTTAACAAAACAAGAGAGAGGGATTAAAATAGGGGGGAACTTGCAAGGCATTTGGCGGCGAGGTAGCGGAAGCGGAGGTCACGGAGGACGATCTTGGAGGCGTTGAGGAGGTGAAAGGCGCGGCGGTAGTGGCGGCCGAGGAAGAGGGCCTGGGCCTGCATGTAGACGTCGGCGGGGTCGTTGGTGAAGGCGGCGACCTTGTCGGCGAAGAAGATGGCCGACGAGTAGAGGTGCTTGCTCACGCAGTCCCTCACCACCCCTCTCAGCTTCTCTATCTCTTCTTCCCTCATCTTCTCCGTCGTCGCGGCTCCGATCTGAACACGGATAGAGAGAGGATGAAGAAGAGAGAATTGAAGAGTGAAATGAGCGGGAGCTTTGCATCTTGGCGACGACGGTGGTAGGGTTTTAGCGACCAGTATCGAATAAATAAAATGGATTCGGACGCAAGGAGCATCTCCGTTGTAGTCTAGTTGGTTAGGATACTCGGCTCTCACCCGAGAGACCCGGGTTCGAGTCCCGGCAACGGAATCCTCTTTTTAATCCGATTCTTATTTTCCTCTTTTAAATTTTTGGTAATTATTTTGTTGATGGTGGGGTTATGAGCGGTTCTCCGTTTTTTTTTTTTTTTTTGTTTCTTTTTCTGATTTTTTTCTATCAAAATAATTGGAGTAACAATAAAATGAGGAATTGGTTTCCATGCCTATTTTTTTGGGTGGTCAACTCCAATTTCTAGGTAAAGCCAATCGGATTGCACGCCCCTAGCCGCTTATTCTGTTTAATCCATTTTTATCTAACAGGCACGATCCATCCATTGAATTAATTTCATTAAATTAATAGATTTGAAAAACTATTTTATTCGTCAACCTAGCTCATTCAAGTCCATCGACATTGAAAACTTTAAGCATAATGACATAAATAGTTTATGAACTTTAGCCTAATTAGTTATATGATTGTTAAATTTTTAATTTATTCAATGTAGCTCTTGAACTTTACTTTAATGTGCAATGTAATTCCTAAACTTTACCTTGATATGTAATGTGGTCCCTAAATTTTTAATTTGTTCAGTACGATCTTTAAACTTTTGATACATGTTCAATTTGATTTCTAAACTTTATGTAAGATTCAATGTTGTCATGACAACAATAAATATTTTCCTGTAATGTTGGGATTAAATTAAACATGTATTACTTTACCAAAAAAAAATTAAACATGTATTAAAAATCTAAATATCATATTGAATAATTTAAAAGCAGAAGGACAACATTATATATCGGGTTAAAGTTTATGAATCACGTTAAATAAAGTAAAATTTTATGGGTCGTATTACGTAATGAAATAAAATTCATGGATTATTTGTACGATTTGATTATGGATTACCTGTTTTATCATAGACAAAATACCATTGAGCCTTCTTTAAGACTACCCCAAATTCCACCGGACAAAAAGGGGCCAAAACTCTCTCTGTCTCTCTCATTGCTCAACCGTCCATGTCTGAGTCATCTCCTCAAGCATCATCCTCCAAAACCACCTCCAAGTTCATCGACAGCCCGAGCATCCAGACGGTCTCGAAGTCCGTCTCTGACAGACTCCTCAGCAAGTTCTTCCATGCCTCCCAGTTCGATTTCGACTACGAGCAAAGCAGTCTGTGGTCGCCCCCGATACATCGAAGCGTGTACCTGGATTCATCTGGAAACGCCGTACACTGCGGTGAAGAAGCATGGTTGCGACTGAAGAGTGTGAAGAGAGCTCGCCGGAGGAATCGCATCTTTCGATTTGGCGTAAGCATTTTGAAATATGACACACACCCCCCCACAAAACAAAAACCAAAACCCAGTTTTGCTTGCTGGCAAACTTTGCTTTCTTTCTCGATTGCAGTAAAGTTCGGCTCATCGCGGTGAACTAGCTACCCCATTTGAAAGAGAAACCTACACATTAGATCCACTACATGATCCGGCTGTACCGACATTGTTTGCGAAGAACATGACCCGGTTGGCGTGTCGAAGTTTGATGCTTTCGGGTCTCTCTTTTCTTGCAGGCCTTCTGGTGCTTCTAAGTGAAGAGCGAAACATCAGGGTGTGCCGGATTCCCTCTAAATCATCATCATCATCATCATTTGGAGGGGCATGAAGATGGATTGGATTTCCAGTGTTCCCCTTGTGCAATCACATCATACAAACGAATTACCAATCTTGAAATCCCCATAATTTTGACTTCGTCTGTGCGGACCATTCGCAGTGATCCTAAAACAGAGCAGTGCTCTCCTTTTGATGGTTCATTTTTTTGGCTTCTCGTGAAGTTGGATGCTTTCAACCTTTTGCTCATGACTACAAAACAATTGCTTGTGGGAAACCAAATCCTAATCCGAGTGAATTTCAGTTTCCTAATGAAACCAGAAGAAGAAAATCTCGTCCTAACAAAGTATGAAAGAAACAAGTAAAATCCAGATATTGCTCGGCTGAAAGAACAGCTACCGACCCCTTTCATCAACTACAGCACGCTTTACAAGAAATCGTAAGATGCCGCCGCTACCAAACACTCTATGAAAATAATTGCAGCATTCATTCTTGGAATCGAACTCGGAACCATCCGTCGATGTGTATGTCGTGTGCAAAATGAGGTTTGACTGAAGTGAGGCGATGCAGTTTGAATTAAGAAGGGTAAATCAAAATGTTGCCCCTGAACAAGGAGAAAATTGAATATTTGGAAAAATTGCCCAAAAAAAAAATTTCTAAACTTATTATAATTGTATCTATTCGGTCCAAATTTTTTTTGTTGGGTCAATTCATTATTAACCCTTTTATAGTTGCGCCAATTCAGTCATTCCTCCCAACTTTGGCTGGCCGGTAATGACGTGATTGCCAATTGGCATTGATGTGGCAAATTTTAATAATTTTTAATATATTTATGATTTTTTTATTTTTCTTATTTTTTCCCCAACACTTAAGGTCGGCGAGGCGAGGGGGCCGTGGTCTAGACTAAGCGATGGCCGTGACGCCCTCGCCACGTGCCAATGAGGGCATCCTGGTGCCAGCCCTAGTTGTTGGGAAAAAAAACTAAAAGAAAAGAAACGAAAAATTTATATAAAATTCAAAAAATCATTAAAATATTATTAAATTTTGCAACGTCAGTATCGGCTAGCTAAAAGCAATCGGAAGGACTGAATTGGCACAAATACAAAAGATTTACGACTAAATTGGTATAATTATAATATATTTATGACTTTTTTGGTAATTTTTTTTATGAATATTTACACACAATCCATGGACTAAATTGAACATATATTAAAAGTCCGAGAAGTAAATTAAACAAATTAAAAGTTCTGGGGACGATAATACACATAAATTTCGGAGATCATATTGAACAAATTAAAAATTTATGAACAATATTGTATATCGAATCAAAATTTGGAGGTCATTTGGGTCATTATCCCGATTAACAACAGTGACCCATGAGTGGACACAACAGTGCCATGGGCCATGTCCGGCAAAGAGCAAAGAGAATTTCCAGACATTGGAGTCCACGAGATATGCAGAACGGTCCATTAAAGACATAAAGGCGCCATCTTTCTTTCACGTACTCCGGATTTTTCCTTTTTGTCTCCAATTCGGACGAATTTAGATTCCCCTCGCTCGCTTTTGGTCTCATTCGCCAAGCTGTTCGGGGAACAAACAGTGAACAGACCAAAACATCAGTGTCCCTCTCTTCCCCTCCCTTCTCTTTTTTGAATCTTGTTTGTTACTACTCCATGGTGCTCCGGCCACACTAAAACTGTTTGCGTTTCGGGAGCATTTCTTTTCTCGAGTGAACAAGTCTTATTCAAGTTGCGAAAGGGTAATGCTTCGCGTTTTCTTTCGATGGGATTGCGTACGCAATAGAAATTCGATACCTTCTTTCGAGATATCGTCAAGAGAGAGCTCGAGTCTAAGCCCTACACCCGTTATAAGCCAATGACTTATGAGTCAATTTGAATATTTGAATATATTAACTGCTCAACATCATATCAATTCTCTAACGTATGATTTCTCTGACGCAACTCACACGTGCATGCTAACAATTTTATATCATCCTCGAGACGCTTGTTAAGCAACCAAATAAGTGAAGTTTGTTTAGCACTTTCTAGGACCTTGACTTTTTCATATCAAGTGAGTAATGGGATAATTATATTTTTAAAAAATCGTAAAAGTATTGTACGAGTTCCAATTCAGTATTAAATATTTTGATGATTTATCAGTATAGTCATTTCGATTAATGTTGACTGGGAATTTGGACATCACCTGTCTTACGTAGCACGGCCATTGTCTTTTTAGAAATTAAAATTTTACTATTCATTTTCATTTTCTTTTATTTTCTTTCCTTTTCTTTCGGCGAGTGTTGCGGCCCCTCACAAGGCTTTCATACAACAAAAAAATGAAAACGAAGGAAAAAAAAATAGAATAAATTCAGAAATTTTTGCGAAAACATTGCCAATATTAATCACGTGAGTACCGACCATGCTATGCGAGATGGCTGACGTTCACATCAGTGATTTTCCAGCCAGCCTTAGTAAATATCAAAGGGTCAATGACTAAATTGACGCAACAACAAAAAAATTAGGACTAAATTAACATTTATACAATAGATTTGAGACTTTTTTTTTTGGGTTAATTATCGCCGCGCGTAATCAACCTTTCGAACTCCAAACAAATCTTAACTAAGCAAGCTTGCTAAATACTTTGCACCACTCTGTCGACAAAACAATGTCTACGGAATGCGAGTACTTTAGTTAGGCACTTATGCATTGGAATTCTGCTCCTTTTTCTGAGTTCCCTTAGGAGCATAATCATATGTGAGAGAGATCACAACGTTGTTCCACGCACACGTTTGATGCTGACCCAACAATCCCAACAAATTAGCACTTTTTCCATCTCCAAATGAAAAGAGATTTAGCTAATCAAAAGCTGGTAATCCACTTCATTAGCCGGCACGAAGTCCGTCCCGGAGAAATGTCATTAAGTTAGTCTGACCTTCATACAAACCAACCAACGCCCCTTTCGTCCGCTTCCATTTGTCAGCACGTGGCATGAATCTCTTGTGCATGCAGAGATTGAAAATATCGTTTCTCAGAAGTCAGAACTATGCATGTCGAGTCAACTGTGTATGTTTATATTGCAAGAAGCATCAAGTTCTAATTGCGGAGTCAAAACCATTTATTTTATAGCTGTTGAATAAGCAGGACGGCTGGCTAGATACTTCTCAATAGGCCACGCAAGTTGCTATCTAGGAGCTTAAAAAGGACCGAGAAAACCGCAGGGAAGAGGACACTTTTATTGTGAAAAATTATATACGATGTTTATTTTAGTGCCAAAATTTTCAAAACATCACTTAATTATCAATTTTTTTTATTAAGAAAGATCACTTAAATGTCAAATTTTTTGAAAAACGATCATTTCAGTGTCAAAACTTTCAAAAGGATCACTTACGTGTCAATTTTTTTTAAAAACGATTACTTGAGTGTCAAATTTTTTAAAAAACAATCACTTTAATGCTACATTCGGCACGTCAATTTTGGATAGCCGGATGTGGCACTGAAGTAATCGTTTTTCAAAAAAATTGACACGTAAGTGATCATTTTTAAAGTTTTGGTATTGAAGTGATCTTTTTTTTCAAAAAAAAAAATTATACTTAATAGATCGTTTTGAAAGTTTTGGCATTAAAGTAAGCGTTTTACGCAAATTTTGGCACTAAAAGCCTCCTCTTCCCCCGAAAACTGCATATTTGACATTCTACGCTCGCTTTTTCTTTCTTTTTTCGTGCCCGAAGAAACTCTTTAGGTCTATATCGAAACTCGATGAGAATTGCTATGACATCGCCATCTAGCTGAACCGACAATTCGAACCTTGCTTGCTGCTACGTGCGAGGAGGTCGAGGAGGTCGAACCGGTTCGGTTCAGGTAGAGAGGGTACCGAGAAACAGAAAGAACCATTTAGGTTGAATGAACTAATGGCCGATATGGGAGCTTTTTAAGACTAAAATCAAGCCTCAAGAGTCTTGAAAATTAGACTCCATAAATAATAATAATAATGGCCATAAAAAAATGCACGATAAAAAATTCTGAGGGAGGGGGAAAAAAAAAAAAAGGAGGCCGGCGGCTTATCTCATTCGCCACCAGACCAAGCATCTTCTTTGCCAACATGTGCAAATCCCTGTTATAAATAGCTCGCTGCTTCCTCATACCCACCATAAGAACTCACCCATGCAAATCTTGTCCTAGACAGGAGCGTAAGTCCTAAACCTTTTGCCGTTTTCCCTCTGATCAGAGATAGTAATTCCTGTACATGGCTCGGCTCGGAGATCTCTTGCGTATCTTCATTGTTCTGATCATCGTAATCTGCCAACCGCTGTCGTCGGAAGCCCGAAAGTTGGCGCTTGTAGAGGAGAGACTGCTTCCGAGTGCTGCATCTAGCGGCATTCAATCACCCCCTTATGAAGGGCATTCCACAGCTATTGACAAGGAAAAACTCTCCGGTCTTCATGTTGGCGACGAAGGCAGACTGTTGCAGCAGTCGGTGCCCAGTCCAGGAGTCGGTCACTGATCCAAGGATAACCCGTCTTCTATCTACTCCACGAGCTTGGTTTTGAAATGATACTGGACAAATTAGCTTCCCTTTTTCTTGGTCTTTGCCTGGACGTGGGGTTATTTACTACTTACGACAAATTCCAGGGTATGCAACTATAGACAATCTAGATATATAGGTTAGATTTCATTTCCGATAAGCAGCATCAGCATACCATAGAAGATTTTGTGTACTTTTGGTCAGCGAAGGTGTAACAGCAAGAGAGTTTATGAAGCAAGCTTCGAAAGTAAAAATTTCCCGGGCAACATTCCCCATTTCCAACAAATTCTTTGCTGATAAATGATGTACCAAGTTTGAGACAAAACAAACGGGTTGAAGATGATCTTAATTTTCGAGGAGCATAGGACCATCAAGTGCACTGAGCTAAAGGATTGTTCAAGACCGAGTATTCAGCCACCATCTGGGGCTAGGCATGGCAGACCATTGAGTCTGAAAAGATACCACCACACTGAGACCTGCTTCTCCCCATTAACAGGTATATTAAGAGGTAGTTGGCAGTGGTCTGCTGCCATAGATACCCCGTTGGATTAGGCAGGCGTCTTCGAAACCTTTCAGAGAGAATAGAGTGCTCGGTTTAAGCAGGCGTCTTTGAAAACTTTCGGAGAGAATTGGATGCTCCATTTAAAAAGAAAAAAACATGCGAAGTGAAGCTACAAACTGAAGTGCATATAAGTTCCAACTAGAATACATTTCATCCAAATAAACATCATACAAGGCAGAGAAGATCAATGACAGCTGAAGGACTCTTAAACATTGCAAGACCTTGGGAATGTCTTTAAACAAACCGTCAATGAATTCACTCTGGCCTCCCAACACAACCAACTTCGGCATTTTCATTCTTCAGAAATACCTGTCATCAGGTACAACTATATCTAAAGGAAAATGAAAATCAAACAAAGAGAAGTGTAGCCACGATGAAGTGCCCACAGCACATTTAGCAACCCGGCATGCTGTCCTGGCGTCCAACTAAGCAGATCAAGACAATGGCTTCCACTCCGATATACAATTAAATCCTAAAGCATGACAGCATATCCTCAGCTCATACTGGTTTGGGCGTCATTAGATACACTTGACAGTGTAAAACTGTTCCGGCGATTTTGAACCCAGGAACAACAGTAAATGCCACCTGTTGGTCATATTCTTCCTGCCTATTGTCCCCAGCTAGCAACTCCTCCTTGGCCACACTTTGCATAAATACTTCACTAAACCTACACCCTCTGCTCACTTGAAAAATGGAGGCAGGATGATCAAGCGAGAATCCCAAGCAATGGAGGAGCCAGATCCGCTTTGCCATTTCCAAGAAAATAGCAAAGAATGTGGTTTCCGGAAATTCACCGGCATTGAGCTGATTTCTGAGGCTTAAGTTGCCACAGAAAGCCAGTTCCATCTGAGGGTGAATGAGCTGCATATACTTCACCCGACTAAACTTGGCAAATGCTGATTCAGGATTCTCACGAAGAGAATCCCTTGGCTCGCTAGACAAGAGCTCCATAAATCTGTCGAAAAATAGCTGCTGATGCTTTCTTCTTTCCCGTGGTAAGGACTCTTTTGGCAGCGAAAAGTCTGGGTATTGGAACCCATCAAACATTTCCCGACAAACATGGGACTCAAATGCAAAACATTTGTGGTCTTCTTTCCGATAGATCACCCCGGGTTCTATTGCATTAGCTGCTGCATCGAGATCCCAGCAAGCAGATTTCATCTCGTCAACCATTGATCTAACAAAGCTCCGCAAGGACTCAGTAGTGTACTTAAGAAATGCATAAACATGGATATGGTTCAAGCTTGATAAGTGTATGTTCTTGAGAACAGATGGCCAGTTTCGCTCCGTGCTCTTGTTGAGTAACCTGTTCTGCCAGCTTGATTCCTCCAACTTCTCCCGGAGAAATGAGATCTTAGATTCCTTGAGCTTAATCTGACGTTCCAGCTTCTTCATCATAATTTCATATGTTTTTACCATACTCTTCTGCTCTTTGATTTCAGCCAACAAAGAAATCTCGAGCGAAAGGTTGAGCTGCTCATTCACATAGGATTGCTTCAAGTCAGCCAAATTGTTCAATTCAGACACAATGATCTGGTCAGCCACTTCAATCCCATCGCTATCACAGGGACGCTGAGAAAACTGCAAGTGGGCATATGCCGCTTTTAACGACGAAATGCTGGCAAATAATTCAGCAAGAAGCACCTCCAAACTATCCAATTGCTGAAAATCCTTTTCTTTAATATCGGACTGAGGCAGAGTATCCCACTTTTGGTCTTCCTCTTGCAAACCATTTGTTATTTGAGGCTTGATTTTCTGAACAAAATTATCAACTGGGGCAACCCCAGTAGTGGCTCGAAGGTGGAGAAACTTAGCGAAAGCTTGCACAAACTTACTCTTTGATGGAGTAACTGCAGACTGTTGAGTGGAATCCATCTGTGGCAAGAGGTAACAGAGAAAGATTGTCACAATTACGATTAACAAGTCATTCAACGGAAGCTTGAGGTTGTCGCAGAACAAGGATACGCTGTAGTGGGTCGCTAGGAGCTATAATGAGCATGATGAAGACAGCAGAAAGTGACATGCTTTAATGCTCAGAATGAGGCCATAAATTGAGGATGTAATTTCCTCAAGATTGTCCTTCTCGCTTTATAAGATTCTGCTTTGCTTTCTTTCGAAAAGGGTTAAAAAGTACACTCCAAAGCAAAGCAGGTAAGTTGTGAAAACAGATGAACAGAGAATAAAGAGGAGGACAAGTTGGAGCCTTGGCTGAGGTGAGTGATTCAAAAAAGATGCCCAAAAGCTGCAATCCTCTAGACTGTAAAAAAAAATTCACATCCACGAAGAATTCAGAGAACTCATGGAATTACTTCACCTAACATTCTCTCTTTGGTCATGATGTAACCACTCTTGAATCAACAAACGTTAAGAATCCATCCAGCCACCACTTAACTAAGAAATAAATACATGAAAACGAATTTGCTCATGAGCAGACAGCCAATAGAAGCAGAAGATGAGATGCCATTTCCTGCAAGGCTACAGCGTACCTATCAAATGGCCTCTGGGGACATATGTGGCAGGCACAAGTGCAAGGTGGCATGTTACCCAAAGCATGAACCGAATACAACTTAAGATCATCAGAAATCGAGTATGACCATGTCACTTCCATCTCAGAGGTGAAAAGGAGGCAGCTTGACCCACGACTAACGGTACATAATAGTTGGTGGATGCTGACTGACGTTGTCTAAACGAAGACCAACACTAAACTCGAAATTCGCGAGAAAAACAGAAACTTTCATACCTCTAGCGTCACCCCGAGAAAACAATCGTGAGGAAAGAGAGTGCGCGTTTGTCTACTTCTTCTCTGCTCATTCCCAGCGGTCACAATCTTGAGAAAAGGAGGAGCGTCGTATCATCTCCGGCTCCCTGCCTCAGCGAAAAAAAGGGCCGAAGCCAACCACATGGCTTCATAGCAACCGCTCGCGGGAGCAAGCAAAGTAAGCAGTGAGCAATGTCTGAAAACGACGGGTGAAGATGGAGAGCACCCCAAAAGATTTGAGCTTTTGCGCGTGAGCTGCTCGTCTTCAGCTACGGTAGATTGAAGACTTTAGCGCGTAGCACAGAAAAGGAACTGCCCGGAAACGCAGGTACTCGCTGGGGCTTTGCCATTTGTTCTGCAAACTGCAAAGAGCGAAAACAAATGGGGAGAGAGAGAGAGAGAGAGAGAGAGAGAGTGACGGTTCGAAGCTGGAGGACAGAGGAAGAGATATATGTGAAGGAGAAAGGACAAGAACGGAAACCGCTCGATTCGATAGGTAACCAAGTGGGGCTGCCCGTCTGATAACTCAAACTGCAAAAGAAAACGACAAAACACGAAAATGGTCATGATTGCCATGTTGAAAATGAGTTAATGTAGCAGTGTACTACTACTGGTGACCCATCTAACTGTCAACAAATTTTGAACATCGCAAAATTACTCCTTTTTTTTTAAATAATTTTTTTTTTAAGAAATGTTCTCTTCCTCTTTGGAAGAAAAAGTCAACACGACAATCGAATCCGCAATACTCCTTGGGGGCATTGCATCCATCTTCTTATTCCATTCCGAACCAAATGTACTCGGATGCACGAGCAAAAGCAAAGAAAGAGAAAATAAAATAACAGAATATCGAAACTTCTCTTCAAATACAATAATTTTTTGGATTTCAATGTTGATACTTCTTGACTCGATCACCTGGTAGTGGGGCCGAGCGATTTCAGATTCCATACATATTTCACCCGGAACCTAGAACCTACCAATTCTAGATTCCATCCAGGTTCCATATGTGTTTCAGAACCTATCATAATCTGCCGCTAAAATTTACTGGCCACAACTCATTTTTAGGCACACGAGAAATATAAAATATTAATAAAATAAAAATCTCAATGATAAAGTGATTTCGAATTATATATTCATCATCAGACACCATGAAATACCACAGGATGACATGAAAACATATACTAAGGAAAATATAAAAATTTACTCTAGATTTCATGTTCGACCTACCCATCAAAACAGGTAGGTGGAACTTGAAACCAGAACTTGGAACCTAGAACATACTCGTTAAAATAGGTTCCTTAGTTCTTGAAACCTGAAACTTACTCCATATCCTGGATCTTATCGATTTTCACCAGTCCGATTCTTCAAATTCCAAATTTCAGTTTCAAGTTCAATTTATTTGGAACCTATTCGTCAAAATAGGTTCCTTGATTTTTGAAACGTGGAACCTATTCTCCGAATCTTAGAATTGATTGGCTTCCACAGGTCCAATTCTTTAGATTCCATGTTCTATTTTGAAACCATGCTTATCCCTACCCATTGGTAAGAATTGAGCCAAAGAAGAAAGAAGAAAAAGTTCTCTTGTGACACAATTATGCGAAGAAAAGTGGAGGCAAAAAGAGCATGCCAACAATATGCTTAAGGGACTTCAATTCCTTCCATTAGAGTCAATTTTTTTGAAAAGATCACAAAATTTTTTTAAACTTATTACACTTATTTCAATTCAGTTAAATCTATTAATTGTGTTAAGTAGGTCCTAAATCTTTTTAGATTTTGTCAATTAAGTCCATTCGATTAATTTTGATAGGAAGAAGTTGATGAGATGGTCCAATCAACACTAATCATCCTATGTGGCATACTCAAATTAACGTTGACAATTTTTTTTTTTTCGCTTTTTTCTTCTTCTTTTTCCAGTGACCAGAGAGGGCTGGGCAAGTGTCACCCGAGCCCTACAAGTGAGATCACCCTTGACGGCCACAATAGGCCTTGCTTGGACAGGGGCCACCCTCACAAGCACTCGGTAAAAAAAAAGGAGGCAATAACAAAATATATAAAAAGTTTATAATTTATTAAAATATCATTTAAAAATGCCCATAACACCACCGTACGGTCGACAATCACATCAGCAATTTCCTTCCAAAATTGAGTAGATAGAATTAATTGATAAAATATTAAAACGTTTAAAATTCAATTTATACAATTAAAATACTTAAAACTGTATTAATACGAATGCAATAAATCTAGAACTGTTTCAGTAATTTTCCCTGTTTTTTGCCTGCGTATGTCAACAATTCGGAAGAAAGAAAGAGCCCCTTCAACTGGAAAACACACCCGCAGAGAATGAAAGCCAAAAAGAGATAGCATCCCCGAAACACGAGCATCTCGAATTGGAGTGCAAAGAAGGCACGCAGCAGCAAATATGCAATCGCTAAACTTCATTTTCCCTTTGTCGAAATGCGTTGATTCTGAAGGCGAACATTAGCACATACATACCCCCAAGGGTTCAACGACACACCGGGCGCATGTGAAACCACTGTCCACATTTTCTTTATCAGCCAAATCTCCTCATCGATGTTGAAGAAACAATACATTTCTAACCGGTGGCAGCATTCCCAACATTAGTGCAGTAACCATTGCCTCGATTCAATTAACTTCGTCGCATCCAGATGAGGTGCGTCGGAAGACAAAGGAAAACAATGCACTTTTCCTTTAGGCACCAGGAAAATAATGCAATTCCCCATAGGCCTGCAGAGCAGAACTGGAAAGAACTCGCTCAAGTATAGATATTCATATCCGGACTGAAGGCCCCATTACTCGTTAATGCTAGTTTCACTTGATTCTACAACCTATCGAATTCCAAATTGGAAAAACTATAGGATCGGGCAGTGGCAATGGTACAGATCCAGTCATGCTGCAAAAACAGAAAAAAAAAAAAATTGGTTGCAGAAAGAAGGGGATAAATAAGAAGCAAAACGATCTTAAGATGTTTGCCCATCTGCAATTCCTAGAAGCATCGTGATCATCTCCAATTTCTCAACTCTAGCATGTACGTCCTACTCGCATCTGTAAGATTCACCAAGACTGGAGGGCGAACCAGCTTTGGCCAGAGAGGAGCCTCAATCTTAGAAACCGAAGAACCCAAGTTCACTAGCTTTTTCCTTCTCAAAGGTCTCAAAGTACTGATAAATGATGGTGACGGCGAGAAGAATCCCCGTCCCTGAGCCTATCGCCCCCATAAAATCTGCCAAAACAGTCAGTGCGCCGATGCAAATGCCTCCAAATGCTGCAGCGGTTGGAATGTAGCGGTTGAGCTCTTTCTGTAAGTTTGATTCACGATGGCCTGGCATCACCATTTGTTGTTCCTAAGATTGACAAGGAAAGGAAAGAGAGATGTTAGGGAACAGATGGAACTGTGCAAATCTGCACGGCAAAAGGTGCAGATCGGAACTGCCAGGGAATTATGAGAGCAGTTAGAAATTATCACAAAGAAAGGACAAAGAACAAGTCATAAGTGGGTGACTCCAGCTAAAAATACTTGTGGAAGATGTATGTCAGCTTCACAGAGATTTAAAAGCTCAACAGACAATAGGGATAGTAAAAGATGATAGTTGAAAAGGAAAAGTTCCCAATGAACCAGATAAATCCAGGATCACTCAAGCTAAACAGACATAAAAGCCCAACAATTGTACCGTCAGAATGAAGGCATGCAACTGCTGATACCCCATTATTTGACCCATAAGGTTGTTTATCATTCAATTATGAGCAGACTCTGATAAGAGAAATAAAGTTTCACAAATACAGTTTCACACACTTCATACCCTGAGCTGTCTGGCAACGTCTTTAGCAGAGGATCCAGAAACTTCAATCCATGTTTTGGAGAACAGTGCACAAGCGGACAACATGAACACAAGATAGAAGAGTGCATGGAAGGGATTGGCTGCCATATCAGCCAAGCTGCAGGAGGATAGAGCAAAATGTCAACCGGGGAGTTTTCAAATCAGCAAAGCCAGACCGAACATCAGTTTTGTGAAAAGGAACAGATAATCACCTTGAAGGCGCGGTGATATAATAGGCGATACCACCAACAGGGACAGATTGGCCACCTGAGTACTCAGATTCTTTCCATATACCCAAAAGTTTCACAAGGAAATTTCCACTGTACTTCCTGTAAAGCAACTGATGCCAACAACAAATGCATGAGCTATAAAAGCTAAAATTTGAGCACCTTGCAATGCACAGAAACGTGACCTCCACTACCTGAGAAATGAAGTAAATGTTGGATACGAGAGCTGACTGCAGAATGATGGGCATGTTAGACGTGTAGAATAATTTGATTGGATACGAACCCTGCTGTCCTCGAGCATTCTTTGACCTCACAGGCAAAACCACCCGGAATCCTTGGAAGTATATGACTATTAAGAAAACCAGGACAGTCGCTAGCAGATTTGTGACATTTGGCAGATTCTGTCGATAAAAAGCCTCTCGCAGTGCCCGAACCTTGTCCGTACGAGTGATGAGGAGATGAAAGAGAGCAATGACTGCACCTTCAAATTCCGCTCCTCGTCCACTGTTAATAGTTGTTGGGCTAAATGCTTTCCAGATTATAGTTTCACTGAAAAGGAGAAATGAACAAATGAGAAAGCTGCAGACACTCTATGTTCTCTAAAAAATAATGCAATCAAATTAGGAATGAAGCCACCGGTCAAAGCATCTCAAGAGCTTTCTTATACATACGACATGTACGTAACAGAAATACTCATAAATACACCTGCAAAAGTTGAGCAAAAAAGAACGAAAACTTACCAGATGTTAGTAGCTATGAAAAGAGAGATTCCAGAACCAAGACCGTAACCTTTCTGAAGGAGTTCATCCAAGCATATAACAATGATGCCGGCAAAGCATAGTTGAATAATTATGAGAATCGCATTTCCAACACCAAGTTGGCCAACACTTCCATACATTCCTGAAAGAACATATGCAACGGCCTCCCCAATGGCTATCAAAATGCCCAGCAACTTCTGAGCTCCATTTCTGCAAGAAAGAAGTTACCAATTCAGCTCACACAAGGCAAAAATAAATAAGTAAATAAATATTTTTTGAAGAAAATTGAGGAGGCACACACACATTTAGGTGAACATGGGCAATGCAGATAGAGGCGCCGTAACAGTGACCAAGGTCATGCAGAAAAGGAAGTCCTCATTTCCAATAAAGACATCCGATAGCTTAAGTTCAAATTATGAGCAATGTAAATAGAGGTATCAATCAACAACTACTAATGCTTCCAAGATGATAAGAAGTAGGAAACTAATTCAGCAGTGGGAGTTCCATGAGCATCAAAATTAGGTGAATATTAATGACAGAGCAGCAGCCAAATGCTTGTCTACCGGTACCAAATAACGACCGGGATACTGAAAAATGCAACAACAGAGGCTTAGGTATTAAAAGAGAATAATCCAGCATGGGAGATAATAACAGGCTGGAAATATAAATTACTTCAACTGGTACTTACAGAAGAGCTCGATCCTCACGAACATTATTGTCCACTTCTATGATTTTTGACCCAGCCAGGAGTTGCATCACAAGCCCAGATGTCACAATAGGAGTAATACCAAGCTCCATAACAGTTCCACGGTTTGAAGCAAGAATAACACGCATCCAGTAGAATGGATCAGCGCCTGTGGTGGAATGTATGCCATACAGAGGGAGCTGACTGCAAACCAAGAAAATGAAGAGAGAAATGACGGTGTAGATGACTTTCTCCCGGAATGGGATTTTCCTATCAGCATTTTGAACTTCGGGCAAGAACGAAAGGAACGGTCTGACGAGATGAAGCACTCTGAAACCCCCACCCATGGTATTCCTCTGACACTAATCCACCTAAGACCTGCACCAGATATAAATAAGAAACCAGGTTCACAACCAAACTACATAAAAAGCTCTCAATGTCTTAAAAATCCAACATCAGCTTCTGAAAATCAAGTGCTACAGAAATAAAAAGCTACTAAAAGAATGGATGAGGTTCATCGCTCTAAAATTTTTCCCGATGCCACTCCTAATCTTAATAAGCGGTCTAGTGTAAAAAATCAATAGGCCCGTTATATATTTCCTTTCAGGGTGCTAGAAGTGCAGATCCCACAACGAAATCATATAGTTCTTCTGAGTCTCCAACAACTCATGCACAACTTGTCGCAAACACCAATTACAATTGACATCACGAAGGGTTCTGTTCTCCAACCTCAGAACAAAAATTACACCAGTCAGTCCACCTCGAAGCAATTCTAGAACTAGTACACGCCATGTGCGGGCACGTTCCCGTGAGCAGCAAAATGGAAACTTTCGTTTTTTTTTTTCCACGTCGACTCAATCCAAGCATCTACGCTACGCGATTACAAACACACCCATGAACCCCCAAAATCTCGTCGTGCAAAAAACCCAAACCGCGCGATTCGCTCAACATCTCAGAAATCACTCAAGCGAGCTTAGAAGGAGAACAATAAAACCCGTGATCCGTCATCCTCGAGCGAGGGAATCGACAACAGCAGATTCATCCTGATCCGAAAACGGTAATCGAGGTATCCATCCAGACACACGGTTGCCTCAACAGACGGAATCGTAGAGGAAGAACGAATTGGAGATCTAACCTTGAAGACACTCTTGAACTTTTGATGCTGGGAGAGATTTCGAGCTCGACCGAGATACAGATCTGGAGATGCTCGCGACGATGGAGTTTCAGGCTCGCGGGGTGGTTTGTATAGAGTAACAGGGGTTTTACATGTCGGACCGAGGCCACGGGGGTCTGACGAGTGAAAGTATGACACGTGTAAGACATCAGCGACGTGGTTTCGGAAAGGCTGGTTTTGAACTTTCAACATAGACTGCGCTAAATATCAATGGAAAAAAAAATCGTATGTACCGATGGAAAATTCGGGTTTAAAGTACATTATTTGCCTATTAAAGTGGTGATGGGAAAATTTCAAATTGATAGACCTTATCACATTTATTTCAAATAACTTTTGCATTTTGAAAAATCTTTACTCCTAACCAAAAATTTCGCACATTAAAATAAATAAAAGCAAAACATGTGAATTTTTTACATTTAATTTGTTAGTCATGTCAAGTTGATTTAGAAGCTATATACCACATGTGTTGACGCATATGCATTGTAGCGAGATTTTGGACAGAATGCTAACAGATGGTAAATTTAAATCGAGAGAACATTTTGAATCTTTTTGTGAGATGAAAATCAATTTTAGATAAACTTGCCATGGATATCAATTTTGGCAATTTTTTTTAGAAATTAAAATTAATTCAAATTAAATATGTCTAGAATGCCAGTTTGAGACATTTTATGAGACATGTCATGAGAGTATCAATTTGGAATTTTTAACAGTATTAACCTTATTTTTTTAAATAATAGAAATGTGTTAACACTTGCCTTAATAATTCTTTTACGGGCGGAAAAACAAGCTACCTTGAATTTTAACAATCCAAAAAGAAGGATAAAACTAATCGAATATTCCAATTCCACCTTGAATTTTATCCATCCAGAAAGAACTTTTAAACTTATTGAATTTTTTCAATTCTGCCTTGAAATTTAACAATATTTCATTATACCCGTCTCTAATCACTCTATTAGCATGATCATATTAGCTGCAACCATCGTTTTGTATTTTTCAAAAGAAAAAGACTTAACCGACCCAGCATGCTTATTAGAAATAGAAGGAAGGGCCACGTCGATGGGAAATCATGTATTATAAACACAAGAATCATGGTTAGCGATCCAGAAAATAGCAGTTAAGCCTGTTTGATTCGTTCGCCGGCACAACGTGTTTTTTGGTCAGAAGGCAGCAACATGTTTTTGCAGTGAATTTTAAATACAGTCTACGATGTTCCTTCACAAGACGTTAGAAAAATCCAGTATATCTAATCCAATATCCAGAGAAGTGGCCAACAACAACCTCCATGCATGATGACTAAGTTAATGCATGCCGCGCCAATTGTATTGTTTCTTCAATTCATCCGGTAGCTGGGCAATATGCCTCTCTAGTCCGAGCAATGTTTCACTCCTCTCTCGATACTTTAACACGGAAAGTGTTGACAGAGAAAAGTACACTCATAGAAACCATTCCGAATAGCAGAGCTTGGAAATTTTATAACTGGAGTGACGACCCGGTTGCATGAAACTTTACACGTACACAGTGAAGATTACAACCAAAAAGGGTAGAGAAAACAAAGTGTCTCAAGCTATCCTCAAACTTTCTTGAAGAAGGACAAGATGTTGCCTTGCTTCGGATCTTTAAGAGTTGCAGATTTCTTGTGTCCTGCCTTGCCTGCTGGATTGGTAGGACCAGTGGGAATGACTGCTGGGGACTTCTTTGTCACAGGAGGCCTGGAGATTACACAAATTTGTTTAAAGCAATTGTGCGGAGGAGCAAAAACATAAGAGAAACACTAAATATGCCAAGATCACGACAGTAGCCTAGCCCCATCATTTAGTACCATAAATTATGTTTCCCGTGAACAGCCTCACAATCTGTCATTCGACAACAAAACCCCCAGTAGCATCTAATGGCCATATCTCAATACGATGACCAATCTTAAGTGCAGTTAGTCCTTTTTAAGATAGCACCAGTCCTTGCGGTCAAGCTCAAAGCAGATATCCACTCATGTAACTCAACGAAAAAGAATGATGGACTTGGGTGTTGCTAATAGCTGATTGTGGTGTCACGCAAAGACGCAGCTTCTATACTTTGATGTGACACGAGAAGTCAGGAAAAAATAAGGAGACCTAAGACTTGGTCTAAAAGATGTAGACTCACTAAGTGAGGACAAATATCCAGATAACCTCCTTTAATCGGACCAGTTCTGAAGGCTTGAAGGATGAGGAAAAAGCAGATTAAAATCAGTTAGCACTCAAGCTTTCAGCTTTGCCTAACTCCAACTGAAGAAAATGGCACTCTGACAGTGGAAGGTATTTGCAAATCAGTCTAGCTAAGTTCTCCATAAGCAGGTATAAACATAAAACTATACCAGCGAGAGCTTCTATCCACAGAAAGGTTGCGTGAGATATTGGAACACAGAATGAAAAAGACTCAAAGAAGAAGAAACCTGCTCATGGCGTCAGCAGCTCTCTCATCATTAGGTTTGTCAGTTGTAGTACTGTTTGCTTTCTTCAATTCTTCTTCACCCTCCCAAACCACTTCGGTTACTGCAAAAAAGACGCACTCAAGAACATGAAGAGAAAAACCTGAGGACACCTCTTATCGGTGGATAACATACAAAAAACTGGTGTGCAAGGTAATGCCTATTTGGCTCGTAACTGGCTTTCGTGCTGTATTTGGGTCTGAAAATAAAATTAGTGACTCCCACCAAAAGCTTTTTGTATGTTCACATTACAAGACAAATTGCTACAGCATCAAGTGCAACAACTAACCATCTAGTTCAGCTTTCCAAAGATACGGGGGCAAACCCAGAAGTTTGTTGGAAAATTATTCTTTTAAGCAACCACTTCACAAACTTAATAGGGGGTCGCAACCAAGAAAAATCCTTATCGCTACTACTGTACCGATGGTTTTCAAAACATAGGCAATTGGCCCACTTTCTACTAAGTAATCCATCCCTTCCTATTGAACCCCAACATATTAAAATAAACTAGCATGCTGAGTAGATTATAAGAAGCATAAATTAGCATCAGGTTACCTTCTCTCCCACGTTCATCAATTCTAGTCTTCAAAACCTTTCGCCTCTTTGGTGAGGTTGGAGTAGGATTTGTCACTTTAATATTTACATCTTTGGAGGAATCACGATTTTGGCCCTTTAAAGAGCACATTGCAATGTTCATGCGTCTGCTGACAGCGGAAACATCTTGCTTTGGTGGCTCGTGGTGTTCTTCCTCACTCACTTTTATGTCATCACCATCCATTTTATCTTGTTCACACTTCTTCTCAGAAAGTAACTCCTCAGCACTCTCTTTTGAAGCTAGGATAGTCCGGGCTTTTGGAAAATCAGGTGATGCCAAATTAACTGCATCTTCATTCTCATCTTCTTCATCAGAGAAATCAAATACAACTCTTCTTTTTCTACTGCCTTCAGTTTTGGTACTTCTCTTAAGATTGACATCCCGACCCTCATCCTCGCTGTCCAATTCTGCTGCCTCATGTGCACAAATTTGAGCTTCTGCACCAACTGATGAAGAGATAAATTTCATTAACCGAAGGAACTCTGTAATAGTCCTTATAAAGAATTGTTTACAAGACTTCCTAGAACTAAAGAAAACTTTTGAAAGAGACTAATGGTTTTAGGAACCAACCGGTGGAACTTGGAGCAGCACTATTATTTTCTGCTGGTCCACCACTTGATTTTCTTGTGGTTGAAGCACGACCCCATAGATTTGTCAGAGAACCCCCCGCTGTGGAAGAGTTCTTGCCATTCTGGCCCAACTTTTTGCTCATAGGCAAGTTAGAGGCTTTTTCTTTTTCCGCATGCAGTTTGGTGGCCTGATCATGAACTCCTGCACCATTACCTTCATTTTTTGCATAATTAAGCACATCAACTGATTGCTCCAACTTGATTTGGCTTGTCTGTTCAATCTTTCTCGGTTGTGCTAGGGTGACCTTTTGATGTACAGTATTTGATGGTCCCGAGGTTCTAACACCATTCAACTTGGGAACTCCCAAATCAAATAATTCCCTCTCTGAACTTCGCCTAACAAAGGGATTAGCTACCGCACAGAACCTGAAAAATCATGCAGAGAAGTCATTGTGTTTAGCCCTCATCAAAATTCTATATTTAATGACACCTGCATGAGTATAGATACTCAGAAACCTGAACCAAGGCATCATACCTGTTATCTCTCAGACAATTCTTGGTGGTTGCATTCTGGCTGAAAAGCTCCTCTGCCTGCACAAATTCAGCATTCCAAAGAGCAGCTGGATCCTTGGGGATGCAAGTTTGCACACTATAGACATGAACTGAGCATTTACTGCTGAATTCTTCCCTGGCTTCTGCACACACATCAAACGAAGTAAATACCCCTTATGAACTTTGTTTAATCTAAACAAACCATGATCTAGGAAGAGATTGAATATGTAGCAGGCAAGGGAATAAAGCTCGGACATTCACATAGCTATACAAGCAATAGATCAACCACAAAGTCAACACGATCCCTGTTCAGTTTCAATGTTCTATCCATAAGCCAAGTTGTACGAGCATCCACGTTACAAATGGGACTGTTCAAATCTCAATTCAAGGCAGTAATCTGTCTGCATGGAAATTTCCTAACAAATGGTTGAACTCAAGCATGCCCATTAGCGATACTATTTTGACATGACATAATTGATAATCTCATATGGAGAAACTCATTTCCTACTGCTTGTAGCCCCTAAAGAATTATTGAAACCTACATATCTAGTAGTCTCTACAAACTACAACTGATCCATGCTGTGAAAAAAAAAAAACTGAGAACAAGCTCTCTCTCTTAAAAAATCTGAAAGGAAGGTTTTTAGTTATAAACGTTGGAAACAAGGAGTCATTGCACATTTTAGCTCCTTTAGACATCACAAAATGAACAATCAGAGAAACTCAATTTGGTTACTTAAGTAAAGACAACCAATAGAAGTATTAGGCAATAGGCAACACAAAGTAAAATCTGACCAGCAAGTTTAGGCCCAGAAACAAGTTTGATATGGTAACTTGCTGGATTGTCCTTTAACCATCCAGATAAAGAGTATACTACTTCCAATCCGTCTCCATGTCTTTCAACAAATTCTTGCAGCAACCTGAAAGGAAAATAACTATTAGCTGTGCTATTTCAAACTCCCATATTCTAAATCATTCTTTATGAAGACAGTGCTAACCTCTTAGCAGTATTTGAAGATACCAAGAAATTGCGGCTCAACCACTTGTATGAAACCTGAGAAGGAATACAAATTGCTAAGAAATTGCTAAAAAGAACAGGTCATCGAAAGAACAGTACACATAAGTCCTGCAGAATAGTTGGTGTCCTAACAGAAGGGAGCAAAACTTGGATTAGATGATGTCAACTCAAACAAAATGAATTAATGGGAAAATAAGCCTAACATCGCTTCCTACAAGGTAATCGAAGCCATCACAAATTTAATACCAGTCTTTCAAGATCCCACAATTAGATAACTAAATCTTGTAGAAGAACGGGGCTGGAAGAAACACTACAGAGTAAATCCATAGAGATTAATTCAAAGCTGCCACAAAACAGAACCCTTCATCTCCTAGTGCATTAACACTCGATACGAACTAAGAAACGGGAATCATATGTAGTGATTCTCTCTCTCTTTCTTTCTTTCTTTTTTTTTTCCTCCCGACAAAGGGAAAAGCATTATAAACTAGTTACTGAACTACGGGCATCAGCAGACTCCTTCTACGAAAAGTTCATAAAAATTTACCCTATAAATCCGACAGCGCGAAATGGATATGAATCGTCAAAGAAAAATCGAGACATCTTGGATGGGGACAAAATCATCACTGATCCAAACGAGGGAGATGGCAGACGACTAAAAAGCAACACCATGAGATGGAAATCGAAACAAGGGAAGGAGTTAACGGTACCACTTGAAGCTTATCGGAAACGAGGGCTGCGATCTCGTCGATGATCCCTAGGGTTTCGGCTTGGCACATCTTGTTTCGAAGCTCTGATGGATACGGGACGGCCTTTGCCCTGAGTGATTTGCGGTGAAAAAGAACCCGATTCGTTTCCCTCTCTAGGGCTCAATCGCAATCCAATTTTCCCGCCATTTCTGTGTTGCGTCCAGGGAATGAATCGGATGGGGATCATATAACGCGCGGCAAGCATTAAAGGTATCTTGAAATAGAAAAAACAAAAAAATGGAAAATTCTTAACAAGAATATGAAGTGTTATGATTTTCTTAAATAAATGCTTGAAATAGATTTTGCTTCAAAGAATGGCCTAAAATGCGTTCTTTATTTCAAAGAAAAACTTGACCGAATAGCATTTTTTTTTTATCTTTTATCATTTTTTTTTGCTTATCTTCTTCTTTTTTTCCTTTTCATTTTTTCCTCCTCCCCACCCAAGCCGGTCTCAAGTGAGGGCCGCCCACGGCCTCAAGTGAGGGCCGCCGCCGACTGACCAAAATCAATTACTTGCCAAACGGCGAAAATTATTTTTTAGCTCGTTTTTAAGTATTAGCCAAACACCAGAAAATATTGTTATTTTCTTGTAAAATGACTTTCTAGAAAATGTTTTTCTCGAGGAGGGCATTTTCTGTTAAACAAACGGAACCTTAGTTTGTCCCAATTATATTTAAATTTTTTTTGTCTCGTAAAAAATTCTCAACTTTTACTTTTGTTTCAATTCTACCACCGTTAAGTTTTAATAATCACAATTAGTTAATCCTACATGACATTTTCAAAATTGTCAAAAAAAAGTCCAAAACCTTTTTGCACTTTTGCTAATTCAGTCACAAGCTTTTTAAGTTTGCTAATTCAATCTTAAACCGTTTCAACTTTTGACAATTTAGTATTATTGGCCCAAAAATCACTAATGTCAACTATCCTACATAGCATTGCCAGTACTGATGTAGACAACGTTTAATAATTTTTAGATTTTCTTCATTTTTTTCCTTTAGAGGCAAGTGGCATCACCAACCACTGGGCGAGATCCTGGGCAAGGGGTCGCAACCCTCGCCTAGCCAAATTTGGCTAGGGGTTGCTGGCCATAACCAGATTTGGTTAGTTGAGGGCCATGACCCTTAGCCCACAGCCGCAAGGACTTTGCGACCCTTACCTAAAGTCTATGGGTGTCACCATTCCCCGTTGGCTCTCACCCAAGGGCCAACAGCCTTGCCATCCGGCCCTCAACTAGTGGCCAGCTGGGCTAATGGCCCCTAATTCTAGAAGGTCAATAAGAAAAGAAAGAAAAATAATAAAAAAAAACCATCCACTTTAGTGCCGGTGGTGCCATATAAGAAGGCTAATGTCCACATCGGCAATTTTCGACCAATAGGGTTGAATTGGTAAAAGGTGAAAAGATTTATGAGTAAATTGATAAATTTAAATGTTTATGACCGAATTGATAAAAATGTGAAAAGTTTAGGAATTTTTTTTACAATTATGAAAACGCCACATATGATTAAATAACGGTGATTATGAAAAGTACACTAACGGCGATAAAATTTGGATAAAAGTAAAAGTTTGAGATTTTTTTTATGAGACAAAAAAGAAGTTTTAGATATAATTTGAATAAATGCTAAAATTGAGTTTTTCTTTATATTGGGCCATGGGAAAAGTATCCTAATTTTTTTTTGTCATAAAAAACTTCAAACTTATACTATCGTGACAAATATACTCTAGATGAAACTCAAATAGAGGGCATATGTGTGTGTGTGTGTGAGTCTAGGTTTGAGTATTTTTGCTAAACAAAACTAGTTGGGGTATTTGTGTCATCATAAGGCAAGTTTAGGGCTTTTGGCTGCACAAAAAATTTAGCTGTTCCTCGTTTTGTAAATTGTTATGTGTGTTCCACCGTTTCTTAGCTCCAGATGTGAACTGCCATTTGCTTGATTACCTAAGAGCAGAAAATGGAGTCCTTTTCATTTCTGTTTTGCTGCTTTGTTCTTCACCCCACCCCAACCCACAACACAACCCCTTCTTCCCTTTCTTTTCTGGGTTCATAAATCTTTGCAAATTGATGGTTCGTGTCATAACATCATCAAGTTCCAAAGAAGAAACTGGTCAAGATTAAGCCTCTAACCGTCGTTAATGTCAGATTCATTTTAGAGGGTATGTCTGAAACTCTCTTCTTACTCTGCTGTTTTTTTTTTCGGGTGATGCACGGTAATTCGTCAATTCAAATGATCACGCTAAGGGCATTTACTTGTACCCATTCATCTCCTTTGTCCCTGGAATGGAAGTACGAGGTCGGAGGAAGTGCCTCTATCCAACCCCAGAAAGTCTCCTCATCTATGTCGAACCATCAAGACAAGACATGTCCGATTTATTTCTGGCAAGTCCTGTAAGGACAAAGTGCATCTATACATTGAGGTACTGTGCTTACTTCTTCGCTGTTCGCCGTTGTATCCTGGGAGACAGACGTCCACGAAATCTCTAGCAGCGTACATGCGTTGGCTCTGGAGAGAGGAAAAGGTTAGATTTAATACTCTCTCCAGAGATAAACAGGTGTACCTTGTCCTCAATATGCAGGGTAGCCTCCCCCGCAGGCTCTGGAGAGAGGAAAAGGTTGGATTTAATACTCATGCATGTGTGTGGTTCATCAGACATTTATATGTTTAACAAGCTAGTAAAAATTTTCAACCATTTTTTTTTTTCTAAATGCAGGTCCTGGAGAAGTTAAAAGCCATCAACCTCAATGGCTCCAAATTATTCATGGAGACTCCAAACTTCATGTACGTCCCAAATCTAGAGAGGTTAACTCTTGAAAGGTTGCAAAGCACTATCTCAGGTTCATCCTTCAATTGGAATGCTAGAAAAACTCGGTGTACTTGACATGGGTCACCGTGAAAACCTCAAAAGACTTCCCCCAGATAGTGTAGGTAATCTAAAATCTCTCAAAGTTCTTAATCTGTCTCGATGTTCAAATCTTGAAGAGCTGCCTGAGAGCATCGGGGGCTTAGATTGCTTAGAGGAGCTTGATATTCGCGGAAGTGCCATTACACATCTCCCATCCAGCTTCACATTCTTAAGAAATCTGAAAAAAACTACGCTTTCCTGTTAGTAAAGGAAGGGGACAAAATCTTTGGAGGACACTGATGTGTATGCCGAGAGGCGCTCTGAACTCTAGACGTCCACGTTTGCCTTCATTTTCAGGGCTATCCGCTTAGACAGAGTTGGATATGAGGGGCTGCAGTCTTCTGGAAGGGCAAATTCCCAGTGATATTGGCTGCTTATCCTCCTTGAGGTTTTTAAGCCTAGCCGAAAAAAGTTTTACCACCATACCTGCTGGCATAAACCGTATCTCTGGTCTTGAATTTCTTGTTCTAAATCATTGCATAAATCTTGAAGTGTTGCCCAGACTTCCAGAGAGCATAATCTTTGTGGAGGCTGACAAGTGCCTCGGATTGGAAAGGATATCAAACCCATTTGTTATATGCGCAGTCCCTGATTCCGGGTTTTGCTTTGTCAACTGCTCCAGTTTGCTTCCGCAAAATCTGGATTTAATCTTGCAGCAGAAGTACTCCTTTTAGTGGCGTCGTTACACCATTTGCTGTTCCCTAACACGATTTCCTGAGACTCATGTGGTGTCTCCATGTCTGGTTTAGCTACCAGACAGTTGGACCTTTGTTGAGCATAGACATGTCACCTAATTTGTTTGGCAATAAATGGGGAGGATTCGCCGTCTGCGCTTCTTTTGAACGAACCGACTGCAACACCAGTCAGGACCTGGAAAATGCCCACTTCATTTTTTGCGACTTCTATGCGGATGGGAATCGGGCTAGTTCCTGCAGTTAAGCTCCCCATCAGATTTCTCAATTCAGGGTGCCTTTGGCTGGGCTATGTGTCAGGCTTGCATTTTCCTGGAGATAACTAGTTGGCGAGGTGGTCAAACCGCATTGATGTTTCACTTAGGATCACCAACCCTGTTTTAAAAGTGGAAAAGTGCGGTGTTCATCTGGTTTACGAGCACCTTCCAACAGCTTATGATGATTTTCTAAGCAGGTGGTCTAGCTCATCGCCCAGGGATTGGGATAGCATCTACGACAAGTTCCGACAACCGAGGAAGGGCACTAGAATCTTAGAAACTTCCTATTTTGGAAACCTATACAGAATGCATGAAGGTGTAGAGAGCTGTTGGGACAGTACAGATAGGTTTGGCCCAGGATTTCGTCGAAGCCGCTCATTCGCGGAGTTTCTACATGCGCTTCGGACTCCTTGGAGACTTCGACGAGCATCTCCTCATGATGTCGATGAAAGGTAATTCGCTACTAGAACTGATCAAAATTGCCCGGGCTTGGTTTAGACCTTTCAAGATCCTAATAGACTGCTAAGACTCTAGAACTATGCAAAGTCCCAGCAGAAAAAAAATCCAGAAGACCACCATTACGGCACCAACATCTCCAAAATAATCTTTTGCCGCCTTTGGTGTTTTGCTTTCTCACCGTATCATTTCTTCTCTTACAGGCTTTATCGAACAATGAATTTCAATCATTCCGCTCTGCTGTAAGTGGATTCTACTTTATTTAAGAACTTATGCCATACTTTTATACTAACCAAGCGCTCATTTCATGTTTTTGACCGACCAATCCATTGTTTTCAAATTTATTACCAACTGTAGTCTACTTCGTTTATTCTCAAGTAATCCTTTCTTTTTTCAAATTTGTTTTTTTCACCTAAAAATTAGGTTTCTCATAAATTCCGCGCGTTATTAGAAACTTGCACACCATTGATTTGTCCTTAATTAGATCCAGAGAGCCCACGACCCTAGACTGCAGTACGAGTACTTTAGTCTACAGTACGACAAATTATTGGACAGATTATCCAAAAAGTCATAAACTTGCATTTTAGCTAATTCAGCCTTAAACCTTTCAATTTTGCCGATTTGAGCCCTGAATCTTTTGATACTTTGCCAATTGAGTTTATCTGGCCAATTTTTAGCTGGAGATTGCTGACTTGGACGCCAATTGGTGCCACGTAGATATAGGCAAGGGTCATGACCTTTGCTGATTGCCGACGAGGGCTGCGTCTGTGGTCGATGAGGCCTGTGATCGGCGACTCTCGCCGAAATGATAGAAAATAAAAGAAAAAGAGAGAATTTTTTTTTTATAAAAAAAAGTAAAGAATTCGAAAAATTTGTCAGAAATTATTCATGTCGGCAATTTCCGACTAAAATCGATTGGGTGGACTCAAATGATGAAGTATGAAAGACTCAATTGGTAGAATTGAAAGCTTTGAGACTGAATTGACTAAAGTGCAATAGGTTTAGCACTTTTTGGACAATTTTCCGAAAGTTAAATATGGCGAGTTCTCCCATGTCTTCCTTTAGCTTTCCTATTTGCATTTTTTCATTCCCATACTCACAATGAGAGACTGATCTGTCCACGGAACCATCTCTTTCATGTCTAACTCCAGCATTTGCCAGGAGGACATTTGATGTCACGGAGAAATCATCATCTTGCAATTCCAGGTTACGCACATGGCGGCACCAATTTGTCTGTGTTCTCGCTGTTTGTATGATCTTATGATTATTTACCAATGATTGAGTCAATGAGCAGTCTCATCTTCTATTTGTATGAAGTCTATTGTAACACCGGATGACTTATTGATAGTCTTGATTCTATCTGGGTTTCTCACGTGATGTGAGAAGTGGAAGGTGATTCTCGAGCAAAGTTACTGTGACAGACTTTTGGGAAAGAGGATTGTCTTTGAACAAAGTCTTGTAGCTACGTGTAAAAGAATTTTTCTTCCAGAAGAAAATCTCGAACGTAAGGGTTGCTACACAAGAATGATGTTGCCCGGATTTGACAGAGTTCCTCACTTCTGCAGCCGACCCCAGCTTTTCTTTCTCCTCTCCCTCTCTTCTTTGCACACTTTGTCCTTCAACCTCCGCAAAATTTGAGCTGGATCTCTCCCTCCCCTCCCCATTTTCTTACCTTGCTTTGATTCTCTATTTTTTTTCTTTCTTACTTTCCTCCCAGCCTCCCATTTGGGAGCATTTCTCTTCCAATTTAGTTCAGGATTGAAAGCTTTTCTCTCTCCTTTTTCGGAAGATCTCCATCCCAATTTAGTTTAGATTTGAGGTTTTCTGTGTGTACATTTTCAATGTTTCGCTCTTCTGGGATTTCGTCGGTGAACCAGTCTAGTTTCGAAGAATATCGGAGGAGTTTCATGAAAGCTTCGCTCTTGTGAATGTTAAATTTGTGCTCGTTTAAATTTTTCACTCTACTTAGTGATTGTGTTAGGGACACTAAATTTATGCGCACATTGCCGAAAGGCAAAGCCGTAACAACAAATGAAGATCTTGACGTATCTTCATTACTGAAGACGGATTTACTATTCGGCTACCGATTTGGGTAACTTTGCTTTTTAGACGTGCGACTCATCACTTCGTTTTGATGACTTCTTTTGTTATTTAGAACTTTTTTTTGTTTGCAGTTGATTTGTGATGTTTCTCCCTTATGCCCAAGTAAGAATGATATTAATGAAATATTATTTCGACAACAAAAAGAAAAGAAAAGAAAAGGAAAGAGAATGATGTTGCCTAATTATGAGCATGCTTTGTGCGGAGGGACTTTTGATTGCTAACATCTTGGTGTGGTTATAGGGACGGATTTGCCAATCTCAAACCGCCACTAGTGATGTGTGTTGACACCTGATTTTTAATCATTTTTTCCATTGCTAAAGTAATAAAAAATCCATAAAAATTCATAAAATTGAAAAATCAACTTTGGGGACCTTAGCCAAGCCTAGGGAACCAATTTTGACCAAAAAACGATTTTTCATATTTTCAGTATTTTTACGTATTTTTTATTTATTTATTTTCGAAAATTAATAGAAAATCCATAAAAATTCATAAAATTGAAAAATCAACTTTGGGAACCTTAGCCAAGCCTAGGGAACCAATTTTGAACAAAAAATAAAATTTCATATTATATATATTTTTAATTTAAAAAAAAATACAAAAATACTTGAAAATTTTGGAAAAATAACATTTGAGGCCAAAAAAAAATACATAAAGATAGTTAATATTTTTATTTTAAATCTATTTTCATATTGGCCATCGCAAATTCAGAAAAATCCAATTCGAGTCACGTGTTCCTTCACGAGTATAATCTTGAATCGGGCCTAAAAAAATTTAATTTGAGTCAACTTATTTTTAATTTTCACTTTTTATGAGTTGTGACATTGTCTTCTAATATTTTAAATTTTCATCTTGGCCCAATTATACCCAGAATGACTTAATTTTGCAAAAGGGCTTTAATTAAATTCTGCATTATTTTCAGCGGCAAGAAATGAGCTTAAATTTGACATGTGGTAAATTTTGGTGTGTCAAAAATTGTGAGGAGATTTGGACTTAAAGAAATATATTTTTTCAGGGACTAAATTGTAAATACTTAAAATTCAAGGACTAGAGCGCAAATACTTAACTCTTGAAGGATTATTTTAAAAATAACAAAAAGAAGAGTTAGTGGATAAATTAGAATAGAGAAGGGAAGATGGAGAAGAGGAGATGAAGAAGAGAAGTTGGAGAAAAATGGATGGAGAAAATAAGATAAGAATAGAGAATGGAAGATGGAGATGAAAAAGAGTTAGTAGAGAAATTAGAATGGAAGATAAGAATAGAGAAGGGAAGATGGAGATGAAGAAGAGTTAGTGGAGAAATTAGAATGGGAGATAAATATGGAGAAGGGAAGATGAAGATGAAGAAGAGTTAGTGGAGAGATTAGAATGTGAGATAGAGATGGAGAATGGAAGATGAAAATGAAGAAGAGTTAGTGGAGAAATTAGAATGGGAGATAGAGTTAGTGGAAAAATTAGAATGGGAGATAGATGAGTAGATTATAAAGGGAGAAAATTCGAAGTGTTTGGGAGAATTTTTTTGGAGAGAAAATTTGAAGTGTTGGAGGATTCTTGGGAGAGAAAATTTGAAGTGTTTGGGAGAATTTTTTGGAGAGGAAATTTTGGATGTTTGAGAGAGTTTTGGGAGATTGAAGAAAAATTCGAGAAAAAGAAAATACCAAAAGAGAGAGAATTTTGAAGATGATGGGAGTTTAAAGCTAGGGGTTATCATCACAAATTCCTTCATCGATCAATATAAATCAAGAGTTCATCCTCGTCAACGAGCAAGCAAATTCGAGCTAAGTGTTTTTATTTATTCATTTATTTATGATTTTACTCGCAAATTAGCACAAATTGTATACACTTTCTCCATCTCTTTTCTCCCCATATTTTATGTCAGGAGAAGGATATCTCTACGTCAACAGCAAAAATCTCGTAGAGATGCAAAAATCGGCCCAGACAAGCTCCTAAGCTGTCCACCGATTTCTCAACTGATCTATGACTAAAAGTCCCTCTTAATTCAAAAGAAACTCTCTATATTGGGAACATAGAGAGCGAAAATCAATTATAGAAATCCCTCCCAAAAAAATGGGAGATAAGTACTCTTTCCACTCTTCTGGTTTTAGGTGCAGATTAGCACATATTTTGTATACTAACACTTCACTCTATTTTATGTCAGGAAGCCGCAGCTCTATATCAATGGTCAATCCTATGGAAGCACAAAATCGGCTTGGAGGAGTCCTCAAGCGCGCACAAATTTCAAATTGTTGAATCAATTCGTTGTATTTCATTTTAAAAAATTCATACCCCAAAATGGAGAGGACAAAGTCCATCCGCAATTTAAATACCTGCACCATAAATCCCAAAGGGAAGAGCCAAGCCAATGCTTAGCCTCCCATTGGAGGTTTTTACTTATAGTAGTTAAATACCTGCAACTTAAATACCTGCACCTTAAATCCCAAAGGGAAGAGCCAAGCCAATGCTTAGCCTCCCATTGGAGGTTTTTACTTACAGTTGTTAAATACCTGCACCTTAAATCCCAAAGGGAAGAGCCAAGCCAATGCTTAGCCTCCCATTGGAGGTTTTTACTTACAGTAGTTAAATACCTGCAACTTAAATACATGTACCTTAAATCCCAAAGGGAAGAGCCAAGCCAATGCTTAGCCTCCCATTGGAGGTTTTTACTTACAGTAGTTTAAATACTTGCAACTTAAATACCTGTACCTTAAATCCCAAAGGGAAGAGCCAAGCCAATGCTAGGCCTCCCATTGGAGGTGTTTATTCACTGTCATGTACTTCCTATAATTTAATTTTTGAATCATCAGACCCAAAAGATGAGTAGGTCGTAATACTGCACAGAAGTCGTTAACACACTCCCTCTTTCGGCTTCAGGGAATCTTTAACACTTAAAAAAATATAACAAATAAACATATATACCATCCATGCATCCTATTTAAAAAGTGAAAACACAAAAGAGAATACCCTACTAGAGCTTTAGGAATAAACCAAGCCTGAGTTGCCGGATTAGGATATCCATGAAATTAAGGTACCGAAAGGGCATTAGTTTTAATTAACTAGTGTAACCAAGTCCCCGAGCTCATAATCTCTGGTTCGCAGGAATAAATTAGTTCTCCCGCTAATTTATTTAGGTTTCTAATCGACCTACCAAGAACGATTAGTGGCGACTCCAAATTTCAAAATCATTTAAACAAAAACCAAAGTTGCGATTCGGTAGGGCTTGGGAGGGTCCGCATTAGGTTAGTCAAATCTAATTAACCTAATAATCCGTTAACCCCCTTTAAAATTTAAAATTTTTTTAGAGGGTCGCGACAGACTGGCGACTCCGCTGGGGACAGGATTTTTAAATTTTCGAAAAAAGATACCAATTGGAATACTTGAATTTTTTCGAAATTTTAAAAGTTTTAGTGGACTTAGGCCAATAAAAATTTCATGGATATCTCGCTTCTGGCGATCTTGTTTGGGACTCATTCTATAGGTGTTATATGTTTTTGCAGGATGGGAGTTATAAGGGGCGGAGTGTTTGGCTAACCCCTTTGTTTTGCAGGCTCGGTGTTGGGTTTATTTGTTTAATTTCGCATATTTTTAGAAGCGCTGTTTTGATATCAATTGTTGTGCATGTCTTGCATACTCTGAAGATCACGACACCTGCACACACAAGCGTCTAAACCCAAGTCGCGAAATTCTTCCTAGAAAACCATAGATAGGGATCGAATATGCAAAGCTCTTGCGTCGATTACGCTCGGGTTGACCATATTTTATCCCGCTCATTATCTGAATTGACAATTCTTCCCATTGTGATTTGATTGCGCGGAGGGTAAGTTTGTCAATTCAGATAGTGGGGGCCTTTTTAGGTCCATACCTTATCTCTCCTTCTTTTATTTTCTAGAGTCCACTCCTCACTTGAGTCATGCGCATGACTATGTGATTTGCATTTCTCCAAGGTAAAAGTAAGTTCTCTAATTTTATCTTGTATTTATTTTCGGTCGGTCCATGCCAGGTGTCAGTCAGTTTTTGAGCTTGATATTACGACCATCTTTTAAAAGAAAATAAAAATTAAATTTGTCCCTCATTTCTTTTTAAAAATTTTTTTTGAAAAAATGATGTGAAAAAATCCCTTCATGGGAATTTTATTAACCAATAAGGGATTTTTGTCATGTTTTTATTGCTTCAATAAAAATGAAATTTTCCTGAAAAAATTTTCCTCTGAAAATTTATTTCAATAAAAAGAAAAATTACTTCAAAAAAAACTCTAGTAGACATCAAGTGATTTTATCACATTTTTCAAATTATAAAAACTTGCAAGAAAATTCTTCTCGAGAAATTCGCTCATGCTTTTCTAAGAAAATTTTCTCTAAATAAAATTAGACTAATGTCTCGGGGGAATTGTATTGACCAATAAGAGATTCTTGTCATGTTTTTCTTGCTTCAATAAAAATGAAATTTTCCTGACAAATTTTCCTCTGAAAATTTATTTCGATAAAAAGAAAAATTCCTTCAAAAAAAAAACTTTGGTAAACATCAAGTGATTTTATCACATTCTTTCAAATTATAAAAACTTGCAACAAAAATTCTTTTCGAGAAATTCGCTCATGTTTTTCTAAGAAAATTTTCTTAGACTAATGTCTCGGGGGAATTTTGTTAACTAATAAAGGATTTCTGTCATGTCTTTCCTGCTTCAATAAAAATAAAATTTTCCTGACAAATTTACCTCTGAAAATTTATTTTGATAAAAAGGAAATTCCTTCAAAAATTTTAGTAAACGTCAAGAGATTTTGTCACATTCCTTTAAAAAAATAATAATAAAAAAAGTAATAAATCTGCAAAAAAAAAATTCTGTATCAGAAATTAACCCATTTCTTCCTAGGGAATTTTTTTTTCTCTGATTTCTCTATAAAATAGAAAAAATCAAATTGGACTAATATAGGAGTCATGGACCGACATTCCTTGTGTCGCATACTAATTATATCATTTTCTTTTGCAGGGAGATCCTAGATACCCCAGACGGGTGTAAAAATTAAGTTCAAAATATATCAAGAATCATCTTCAGAAATACCAAAAGACGAAAAACACCGAGGCTTCAACCGTTAATTCCGGGGGGCAAACGAACACTGTCCATCTTTGACAGACAGAGTTATGTCAATCCGTAAACTTGTATGGGCAGTGTATTCTGATATGACGGTGGATTTATACTGATTAAACACGGGGGCATATTTAATGTATTGCAGAGGATCCCGCGTCTTTTGAAAGACAATATGGAACCCATGAAACAAATACCTTTACCAGAGACCGATCTTAAAATTTCCTCTTATCCGAAACATGCGGAGGGCTTTAGAGGACCGAGGTTCTATTAATGAACGTGGCCCACAGGAATTTCTCCCGACGCTACAGGCGACCGACACGAGCAAGTGGACGCCGAAAGAAACAAAATATGGATAAAAGTGGGCACACAACAGGTGGCTGGATTTATTACCAGCGCACTCATCGAGTTGTCATAGCGTTATTGTTCGTGATCTCACGATGGATAGTGGGGGCCACCGCCGAACCCATCATCAATGTTCTCGATATCATCGTCTGGAGCAATTAAACAAGAACATCAAGAAGAACATTAAGCCTCGACATCTTCGGTACCTCAAATCGTTCTGCGGAAGAAACGATAGCAAGAAAAAAAAACAAACAAAACACGTGAAGCTTTTCTTTCATTCCATTCATCAAAGAGTATTACAACAACTCACTGGGGAGGAAAGGTAAAGCCAAACTGGGCCCTGATGACCATTACGAAAGAGCTCAACTGACTCTCCAAACAGTTGATGCTCTGGATGCACCGGGCACTCTCGGGATCAAGCTCCGCGAGCCTAAAGAAGAGGCGATCGCACTTCTCTTTAACCTGGGCCATAGTGGCCTCGTAATGCTCAACGGCAAACTCCAGGTCCGGAATCGCTGCCCTCTCGAAAGCAATGTCTGCCGTAATGTCATCAAGTCTCTCCTGCAGCCAACCGCATTTGCACCTCATCACAATATTGCCTGGCTCCTGTTCGGCGTAAGTTCGGACCAAGGCCAGACGGTCCACCAACTTTCCCCTCTCACGAACCAGCCACGAAAGCTGATCGTTGGCAAACTTGAGGGCCTTTTTGTGATTATCAGCCACAAACGTAACTGTTGCCAGACGCTCGTGCCGGTCTCGGTAACGGGCTTTCACGACGGCGGTCACAAGGACCGTCTCATAAGCGCGGTTATAGGCAGCTAGAAAATTGATGAAGAGGGTCGAGAAGTTCCGATACTCATTTCCCAGTTGGGTACCCTCAACAGAAGCAGCGTCCACGGTCCTGAATAAACCGAGGATTTCAGCCTCAACGGTAGAGTTTTTGGCTACATGAGCGTAACCTCTACCAAGAAGATTGTAGAGTCTCTCCCACCCAGCCAAGACTTCCGTGGATAAGGTGTGGTTAGGAGAATTGGCCATTTTCGAAAGCAGAATATGAAAGAAAGGGGGAGAGAGGTGAGGCAGATGAGCAGAATGCAAAGATGGTAAGCTGCTTCAATTTAAATACTGATTTCACAGGGGCAGTCCTTATAGGTTTTCCTATCTACCATTCTCTGTCGGCAACACCCCCGGTGGCTCAAATTCCAGCCAAGTGGCAACCTCGAGCCGAACAAACCCGACGTCTTAGTGAAAAAGCTGGACGGGACTCCACCGCCTTGAAAAAAGAAAGAACGAAAAAGACGAGCTGAGTGGGGGACAAAGAAATTTTCGGCAGAAAAGGAGATACGACTCGTCTTTATTGGAGGACCCGCCAGTAAATCGACGGTGGAGATCTTGACAGGGGCCCCCTATCACGAAAAGAAAGAAGAAGACAAACTGAGCGAGAAACAAGGATTTCTCCTTTGATCAAAAGCTGAATGTCAGATTTTCTCCCTCGAAAAATCTAATAGCGCTGCCCGTGAAGAGGGAGGTCGTTGCTATTGCCAGAGAGAGAACTTGTCCTCATTTGATAGTGAGAGTGAGAGTTTATCTGCAAGAACTCGCAGGAGAAAGATAGAGAGGAAGGAGTTCTCGTGGGAGAGGAATTCAAAACCTTCACCATCAAAGCATCGGCTTTGAAAACCTGTTACGAGAAGCTATCGACGATCCCGTGATCCCTCAAGTCCAAGAAGACATCCTGAGGCGGTCTCGAGTCGGCAGTCCTAGATCCAGAAATATGTCGAGCATTAGGGAAACTGGCGCATGTTCAACCCTGGTCGAAGCTAATGAAGTTCCTTACCCTGAGGGTCTACTGGTCATGGCCATTGACGGTAATCCAGTCTCTCTGTCAATCCTTGTTACCGTATTGAGAAAATGCCGGTATAAGGTTGTAGCTCAAGCAAAGGCGACAGAGGCCTTAGAGATATTAAGGAGGAGTGGTGACCAGTTTGATATCGTCCTCACCGCCATGGTAGGGATTGACATGGATGTTTTCACTCTCTTGGAAGTCATCAATTCTAAATTAAACATGCCAGTCCTCGTAATATCGGCAAGCGATGATCAGCAAGCCCTAATGAAGGCTGTCTTAAATGGGGCCCAAGACGTCGTAACGAAACCAGTTAGAGTTCAGATGCTTCAAAACATATGGCAGCACGTGGTAAGGAAGCAATTGCACGACCATGAGAACAAGCATGAAGCCTTCAATTTTGTTCCAAGCAACTGGAGAAAGAAGATGAGTTGGTCTCCCGAGCTGCATCGTATGTTTGTTAATGCAGTTCAGCAGCTAGGAATAGATTCGGCACGGCCGCAACATATACTGGAAATTATGAAGGTAGAGGGACTCACTAAAGCAAATGTTTCGAGTCATCTTCAGAAGTACAGAAAAAGGGTGAGAGAACACAATGCAGCTCAGAATCAAGAAAACCAAGGCGGGACTGATCCAAGCCTGAACGTCGAGTCTCCTCGCCACCATAAGTTCCCCAGGTTAGCATGGGGCGAGCCACTTCCCATCATCAACCAAGCTAGTAGCCATGCCATCAATCCCCCATGCGTTAATCAAAGTATCCCCCAGAATCACCCTAATGCTCTTCAAGAGTATAGACCGCAGGAGCAGTGTATTCAGATTCCTTGGTTTAAGCACCAACCTGTGGCTAGAACTCATCCCATGATCAGCGCGCCTGCGCAGCCAGAGAATCAGACAAGAAGTTATCCTGAGCACTTCCACTTCTCTAATCCTCGAATGGAAGGAGTTTTTGGCAGCAGGACAGTTGGTGATCCCCACACTTTCTCGAGTAATGATGAAGGCTCCAGCATGAGAAGTCAAATTGCTCATGGCGAGGACAGAATGAGAAATCTACCGCCAGCATTTGCCAACAACAATACCCAATTCGAGCATCAGTTGCTGGAAGGTTCAAGAGATTACCCAGATGATGAGCTTACTGCCCTGGTCAACCAGTTTAGGGTTGACAGACGTCCCAAGCCGCGATCAGGAGCCAGTGAGTAGGGACTCTCAAACATCGGTTATCCACACCCGAACCAACACGAGACTAGCTGATTATCGAAGAGCCACAGGAGAGGCAGAACTGACCTTGAATAAGTGCACCTTTCATTTCATGCTTAATTCCCCTGCGTATGATATTTTCCAGCTTTCTAGGTGTCTCGATTTAATTCAAGGACAAGGGGGCAATTTATTTATCCCGTCGAATGCGTGAATCCCTTTTTATGCTAGATTTAGGGCGGATCAATTTGTGGCAACGTCGCTGACTGCCATAATGAGAAACGTTGAATGGCCTCACGTAGGGAAATTTCAAGTGAAAAGCCCAGGCAAGCTCGAAGACGGGTAACTGTGTGTCGTTCCAATTTACCCTCAATCGTTGCAAAATGCTAAATTGGATTTGTTCCATTCTCACCCAGGGGATTGCAAAGTGCCTCAAGAGTGTCGCAAAATGAAATGACCCAATGGAATGCGATAGGACTCATTCGCCTTCAAGGTAACCTTCAAATTAAAGGAGCCCTCCGGTCCACGGACCCAATGGCATGGAAAATGATGATGGTCCAAGGCAACCCGAAAGAAAACAAGGCCCAACTAAGCAAAGCACATATGTGGCAAGCTCAAAGTGAAGGGCAACTCGGGACATACAATTCAATCCAATCCAAATGAAGGAACTTCCTCAATTCAAATTCAATGGAAGTATACACAAGGGTAAAACAGTATCGTTCCAATTTTTCTAGAATATGAAGAACATATACTGTCGCATTCTCTTTCATTTTTGCAGGGGAAGTCTCTAAGGGCCAGATTTTCCTATCTACCATTCCCTATCAGTATCATCTCCGCTACTCGTCTCCAATCTCGAGCCAAGCAAATCCGACGTCTCTACGGAAAAGTTGGACGAGACGCCACTACTTTGAAAAAGAAAGGATAAAAAATAAGCTGAGTGGGAGACAAAGACATTTTCGGCAGAAAAGAGATACGACTCGTCTTTATTGAAGAACTCGCCAGCAAATTGACGGTGGAGACAGCAACAAATGGCCCCCTTCCATGGAAAGATGGAAGGAGACGAGCTGGGCGAGAGATACGATGAAAAGAAAATCGAGAAAGCCAGAACACTCGAGAGAGGCAATACAGTTGCTAAACCCACGTCTAATTTTAAAGGAGGCATCTTCTTGATAATTCTCATTCGTGCTCGAAAGAGAGACTCTTAAAGCATACGCAGTCTCCCAGAAAAATCCAGAGAGTGAAAATACAAGAAGAGATATCAAACTTTGAGAAATCGTTAACCAAATCGAAGATGTCTCAACCCAACACACTTGAAAGTTATCGTTACTTGCTGAATATGGGAGAGGAAGAGTTCGAAGCCATATTTGGGATCGAGCCTATGGAGCCCGGCCCTTCCACCGACGACGTCCAAGAGCCCGGTAAGGACAATGACAACAACGGTAAAGGTCAAAAGAAGCGTTACCGTCGCCATTCTGAGGAGCAAGTACGAAAGCTTGAAGCTTTCTTCAGAATGTGCCCTATGCCAGACGGCAAACAAAAAATGGAACTGAGTCAAGAGCTAGGACTTGAACCTTCGCAAATCAAGTTCTGGTTTCAAAATAGACGAACCCGAATGAAGACTCGTCATGAGCACAACGAAGCCGAGTTTCTAAAAGTTGAAAATGAAAACCTCCGAGCGGAAAACAAGATGTATAAAGAGACTTTTGACTCCGCCACCTGCCCCAACTGCAATAGCCTCCTCCTCACCCTCGATGAAATGTATGATCTGAGGATCGAAAATGCACGTTTAAGAGGTGAGTTAGACCAATTTATAACAGGATCGAGTTCTGTTGGAGCAGGGTACAAAAGGACCAATGATACTGGATCAGTATCAATACCTCCCGAGGAAGAAGGGACAGATCACCACCAAGCGGACATTGACGATGATCTTTTCGCCATAATCAACCAGTTTGATATCGGTAAAGCATCGGGACTGTGATGCACTTGTTCAGCCAGTGACCACCAGACCTTCTATATGGCCGATGCATACCTAATTTGGGATGAAGCCAGCTGATCATGGGAGAGCCTGTAGAGGAAGCAGAACTGATCCTGAATGAGTGAATGTGTTTTATTTCCTTGCGTGATATGTTTTTCTGCTTTTGTGAATGTGTAAAAGCAAGGAGTAATAATCCGACTTCCCCCTATTAAATGCTCGAATCCGCCACCTCACCAACCTCGCGACGAATTGATGGCGAGTAAAAATCTGGATAAACCTGAAGGGTAACTCCGTATCATTTCAATTTACCCTCAGTTGCTCCAAGTTTTAAAATTAAGCCCCTTCTATTCTCAGGAAATTGCAAATCGACCCGAGAACGCAATCATATCCGAATACAAGTTGAATAAAATTTGGGGGCAAATCGACTCATGGGCATTACCACGGGATGGACAGCTTCGGACAGAGGAAAGTACAAGCGAAAGACGCGAACAATCTCAGAAATGGGTAATTCTGTATCGTTCTAATGTGCACATAATCATCTCAAGTCTTGAATTGTCTTATTCCATTCTTAACAGGGATTGCAAATTACCTCGAGAAATACCGTAACATGGCATAAGGTGATACAACAAGGCTGCTTTATCCCCAAAGATTAACCTTTGAAAGGATAGCCCCATGGACACCTATGGTCCAATGGACCGAATGGTATGGGGGATGACAGTAGGTCCGAAATATCCCGAGTTCGATCCCCGAGGGTGGGGAATGTTGTATGTATTATAAATAAATGAAACAACTTTTTGTGCATTTCTTTTTGCAAGCAGGAATACTCGACGAGTAATACCGAAGTCAATATTTTGCTACATTCTCGGCTTAATGGTGAAGCATCCAACAAAAGTCGAAGAAAACTCAATCCAGCAAAATTGGTAAAAGACTTGTCCAAGGCATTCAAGATGAAGGGTAAATCAGTATCGTTTCCAATTTATCCCTTTTAATACTGGTTGACATGTCTCCTTTTCTTTTCACAGGAAATATTTATACTAACATTTAACATATTGAAGGAGACAAATCCAAAAGAAAAGTATGATCACCTGACAAGATCTATTCTGGTGAAAAATGGGGCAAATTGATCGCAAGCTCTGAAACGAAAAAGCAAATATGTCTTCATTATCTCGTTTGGTTTCAAGAATAATTTCTCTGCTTCTTGTAGGGGCATTAAACAAACCAAAATGCTCCCTCGCCCATATGCTTCATCGCGCAGGGGTAAAGTTTGAGACAAACCACCCCTCGACATAAGGAGTAGGCTTCCCAATTTGTTCGGTCCGCCCACATACCGGGGGCAATTTAAATTCGCCCATATTTGCACATTATATAAACACACGTGATGCTAAAAAATTTTCACATCTGCATTGTGCTTACACTGTTCATGAATTATGTATGACTATTCCGTGTGTTTAACTTACCAACTCCAACTTAGAGCATAAACTGCACAGGAGATATCAAATGTGCAGAATGGGGCATGACAGGATGAGGAAAGGCAAACCATTTCCACACAGGTCTAACATTTTGATCTACAGATAAACAACCTTTCTCCAGAGTGAGAAAAAGCCATTTCGGAATGAAGTCCCCCATTCAGATTACATTCGAGGTGTTCATACTATAAGAACCTCCTTAAACAGAAGTGGTAATGCAATACATGATCCATATGTTGATCAATTGCATCATGAGTTATTACACAGATGCCTCTAATCATTGCCAACTTAGCTGAACAATTTTGTATGAACCAATGAACGCATTGATGAAAATGGTTGCACATGTTAGCTCTGACATTGCCTGACAGGCAACACATTCCCGGTGTTTGAGTTACCTTTCAAAGTCTTGAAATTCATTCGGCGATTATTGAATGAACAAGCCTGGTTGTCGAGAAGCCACCAAGCATTTCTTCCAAATTCTCAAGTAAGTATATCTTCAACCTGAACCTTTCAAGAGAATGAATTCTGACAGTTGTTGGGGTACTCGAATCCATTGCGGTATATATAAGTATCCACCTTCTTCAATAAAGCATGATTTGTCTCAAGGACAGAAATGTTCGAGACCTTTTGATCTCTGCCTCTTTGGTTTATTCCTAAAGCGACAGGAGAATATAATTTGGGTTTGAGCTTCCGTAGGATTCCTGGTCTCCCCAGATTTCAGAATGGCACCCTTTGAGGTACACTAAGCCCTTCTTACAGGCAAACTAAGTCCTTCTTACAGGCAAACTAAGTCCTTCTTACAGGCAAACCAAGTCCTTCTTACAGACATAAAGTCCTTCTTACAGGCAAACTAAGTCCTTCTTACAGGCAAACCAAGTCCTTCTTACAGGCATAAAGTCCTTCTTACAGGCATAAAGTCCTTCTTACAGGCAAACCAAGTCCTTCTTACAGGCACAAAGTCCTTCTTACAGGCAAATCAAGTCCTTCTTACAGGTAAACAAAGTCCTTCTTACAGGCAAAACAAGTCATTCTTACAGGCAAATCAAGTCCTTCTCACAAGCATAAAGTCCTTCTTATAGGCAAACCAAGTTCTTCTTACAGGCACCAAGTCCTTCTTACAGGCAAACCAAGTCCTTCTTACACGCAAACCAAGTCCTTCTTACAGGCAAAACAAGTCCTTCTTACAGGCACAAAGTCCTTCTTACAGGCAAATCAAGTCCTTCTTACAGGCAAAACAAGTCCTTCTTACAGGCAAAACAAGTCCTTCTTACAGGCAAATCAAGTCCTTCTTACAGGCATAAAGTCCTTCTTATAGGCAAACCAAGTTCTTCTTATAGGCACCAAGTCCTTCTTACAGGCATAAAGTCCTTCTTACAGGCAAACCAAGTCCTTCTTACAGGCAAACCAAGTCCTTCTTATAGGCACCAAGTCCTTCTTATAGGCAAACTAAGTCCTTCTTACAGGCACAAAGTCCTTCTTACAGGCAAATCAAGTCCTTCTTACAGGCACAAAGTCCTTCTTACAGGCACAAAGTCCTTCTTACAGGCAAATCAAGTCCTTCTTACAGGCACAAAGTCCTTCTTACAGGCATAAAGTCCTTCTTACAGGCAAATCAAGTCCTTCTTACAGGCATAAAGTCCTTCTTACAGGCAAACAAAGTCCTTCTTACAGGCAAATCAAGTCCTTCTTACAGGCACAAAGTCCTTCTTACAGGCAAAGTAAGTCCTTCTTACAGGCAAAACAAAGTCCTTCTTACAGGCAAACAAAGTCCTTCTTACAGGCACAAAGTTCTTCTTACAGGCAAAGCACCAAGTCCTTTTTACTGGCACCAAGTCCTTTCTACAGGCACCAATTCCTTCTTACAGGTATCTCCACGTGGTGACCTACCATACGGGTCAAATCTCAATCAAAATTTAATCAGTAGAATCCTTTTATTAGGAATCTACCATGGTACGACCCACCATACGGGTCAAATGGTATGACCTACCATACGGGTCAAATTTTAATTCAATTTTTAATCAGTAGAATCCTTTTATTAGGAATCTACCATGGGTTGATCCACCATACGGGTTCAAGTTCAACCACCCTAAAGTTTTTTTATATAACGAATCCTTAGGTTCTCATTTCATTTTCAGTGGAACATTCATGTCACGACTCTTTTTATTTCCTTGTATTGAGTCGATTAGAATTCAGGTGTCATCTCGTCTTTGAAATGAACCTCTACCGAGCTTTCTTTCAAAGAGGGGCAGCTGTTGACACCTGATTTTTAATCATTTTTTCCATTGCTAAAGTAATAAAAAATCCATAAAAATTCATAAAATTGAAAAATCAACTTTGGGGACCTTAGCCAAGCCTAGGGAACCAATTTTGACCAAAAAACGATTTTTCATATTTTCAGTATTTTTACGTATTTTTTATTTATTTATTTTCGAAAATTAATAGAAAATCCATAAAAATTCATAAAATTGAAAAATCAACTTTGGGAACCTTAGCCAAGCCTAGGGAACCAATTTTGAACAAAAAATAAAATTTCATATTATATATATTTTTAATTTAAAAAAAAATACAAAAATACTTGAAAATTTTGGAAAAATAACATTTGAGGCCAAAAAAAAATACATAAAGATAGTTAATATTTTTATTTTAAATCTATTTTCATATTGGCCATCGCAAATTCAGAAAAATCCAATTCGAGTCACGTGTTCCTTCACGAGTATAATCTTGAATCGGGCCTAAAAAAATTTAATTTGAGTCAACTTATTTTTAATTTTCACTTTTTATGAGTTGTGACATTGTCTTCTAATATTTTAAATTTTCATCTTGGCCCAATTATACCCAGAATGACTTAATTTTGCAAAAGGGCTTTAATTAAATTCTGCATTATTTTCAGCGGCAAGAAATGAGCTTAAATTTGACATGTGGTAAATTTTGGTGTGTCAAAAATTGTGAGGAGATTTGGACTTAAAGAAATATATTTTTTCAGGGACTAAATTGTAAATACTTAAAATTCAAGGACTAGAGCGCAAATACTTAACTCTTGAAGGATTATTTTAAAAATAACAAAAAGAAGAGTTAGTGGATAAATTAGAATAGAGAAGGGAAGATGGAGAAGAGGAGATGAAGAAGAGAAGTTGGAGAAAAATGGATGGAGAAAATAAGATAAGAATAGAGAATGGAAGATGGAGATGAAAAAGAGTTAGTAGAGAAATTAGAATGGAAGATAAGAATAGAGAAGGGAAGATGGAGATGAAGAAGAGTTAGTGGAGAAATTAGAATGGGAGATAAATATGGAGAAGGGAAGATGAAGATGAAGAAGAGTTAGTGGAGAGATTAGAATGTGAGATAGAGATGGAGAATGGAAGATGAAAATGAAGAAGAGTTAGTGGAGAAATTAGAATGGGAGATAGAGTTAGTGGAAAAATTAGAATGGGAGATAGATGAGTAGATTATAAAGGGAGAAAATTCGAAGTGTTTGGGAGAATTTTTTTGGAGAGAAAATTTGAAGTGTTGGAGGATTCTTGGGAGAGAAAATTTGAAGTGTTTGGGAGAATTTTTTGGAGAGGAAATTTTGGATGTTTGAGAGAGTTTTGGGAGATTGAAGAAAAATTCGAGAAAAAGAAAATACCAAAAGAGAGAGAATTTTGAAGATGATGGGAGTTTAAAGCTAGGGGTTATCATCACAAATTCCTTCATCGATCAATATAAATCAAGAGTTCATCCTCGTCAACGAGCAAGCAAATTCGAGCTAAGTGTTTTTATTTATTCATTTATTTATGATTTTACTCGCAAATTAGCACAAATTGTATACACTTTCTCCATCTCTTTTCTCCCCATATTTTATGTCAGGAGAAGGATATCTCTACGTCAACAGCAAAAATCTCGTAGAGATGCAAAAATCGGCCCAGACAAGCTCCTAAGCTGTCCACCGATTTCTCAACTGATCTATGACTAAAAGTCCCTCTTAATTCAAAAGAAACTCTCTATATTGGGAACATAGAGAGCGAAAATCAATTATAGAAATCCCTCCCAAAAAAATGGGAGATAAGTACTCTTTCCACTCTTCTGGTTTTAGGTGCAGATTAGCACATATTTTGTATACTAACACTTCACTCTATTTTATGTCAGGAAGCCGCAGCTCTATATCAATGGTCAATCCTATGGAAGCACAAAATCGGCTTGGAGGAGTCCTCAAGCGCGCACAAATTTCAAATTGTTGAATCAATTCGTTGTATTTCATTTTAAAAAATTCATACCCCAAAATGGAGAGGACAAAGTCCATCCGCAATTTAAATACCTGCACCATAAATCCCAAAGGGAAGAGCCAAGCCAATGCTTAGCCTCCCATTGGAGGTTTTTACTTATAGTAGTTAAATACCTGCAACTTAAATACCTGCACCTTAAATCCCAAAGGGAAGAGCCAAGCCAATGCTTAGCCTCCCATTGGAGGTTTTTACTTACAGTTGTTAAATACCTGCACCTTAAATCCCAAAGGGAAGAGCCAAGCCAATGCTTAGCCTCCCATTGGAGGTTTTTACTTACAGTAGTTAAATACCTGCAACTTAAATACATGTACCTTAAATCCCAAAGGGAAGAGCCAAGCCAATGCTTAGCCTCCCATTGGAGGTTTTTACTTACAGTAGTTTAAATACTTGCAACTTAAATACCTGTACCTTAAATCCCAAAGGGAAGAGCCAAGCCAATGCTAGGCCTCCCATTGGAGGTGTTTATTCACTGTCATGTACTTCCTATAATTTAATTTTTGAATCATCAGACCCAAAAGATGAGTAGGTCGTAATACTGCACAGAAGTCGTTAACACACTCCCTCTTTCGGCTTCAGGGAATCTTTAACACTTAAAAAAATATAACAAATAAACATATATACCATCCATGCATCCTATTTAAAAAGTGAAAACACAAAAGAGAATACCCTACTAGAGCTTTAGGAATAAACCAAGCCTGAGTTGCCGGATTAGGATATCCATGAAATTAAGGTACCGAAAGGGCATTAGTTTTAATTAACTAGTGTAACCAAGTCCCCGAGCTCATAATCTCTGGTTCGCAGGAATAAATTAGTTCTCCCGCTAATTTATTTAGGTTTCTAATCGACCTACCAAGAACGATTAGTGGCGACTCCAAATTTCAAAATCATTTAAACAAAAACCAAAGTTGCGATTCGGTAGGGCTTGGGAGGGTCCGCATTAGGTTAGTCAAATCTAATTAACCTAATAATCCGTTAACCCCCTTTAAAATTTAAAATTTTTTTAGAGGGTCGCGACAATGTGGAATAGATATGACTCAACCCAAATATTTTGAAGAGTGTAACAACACCCTTAGGCTGCGTTTGGTCGTGAAAATATGATATGTTTTATCCTATTTTGTGTTTGCCAACTCTCTAAAATAGGATAAAAAGTGGATATGGAGGGATATATCTAGGATAGAAATATCGCAAGAGAGAGGCTGTGATAGATAATGATAGGATTTTTCAAGAGAGTAGACATTGCAATGTTGATATATAGAAGTTCATATTAGTCGGGTTTGAGTGGGCTCCGATTGGGTCTAGTCTAATGGCTAACATAGATGATGGATTGCCTTGTCCAGGCTTAGGATAATAAAAAAATGAGACTAGTGAAATGACGCAATTTTTCGATCACAAAAAAGAGTAGATGTGATTCAATATACTTGAGATTTTATATGAGAGAATATAGTACCTAGAAAATACCGCCGTCGACACATCGTCATTTCCCGCGAATCACTTGAGCTAGAATCGTCACTTTCTATAATTAGATTTGATACATAATTACCAATTCTATGTGTCGTTGGCAGGATGGGCCAGGCCCGGGCTGGAAACCCGCTGCCAAGGCCCAATGGTCAATTGGGCTCGGCCCCAAAATTGACCGGGCTTAAAATTTTGTCCAAGCTCGCCTATTATCTTGCCCAAGCTTTATATGCCGGGCAGGCCCGTGGACCACCGTGCCCCACCATCAGGTTTATCACTCAAAAGTTGGTTTCTTCAAAGACTTTTAACAACCGCTATTAGAAGAGCCTCTATCCACATGATAATCCTCTCTTCAAGAACAAGCACGATGGAGTGAGAAGAGTATAACGTAAGCAAGTTCTAAAATGGGATGAGAAAGGGAACCTAGTAATAGTATGCTTCTCAAATACCGAGCGATCGTCCACTCAATTTATTCTTAGCCATATCGAATAATAATGTTTCTGAAAACTCGACTCATGACGATCGGTCGAGTGAAAGGATAAGTAGTGCTTTAAATCCTGTAAAAAGTATCCATAGCCGAAGCTCCATTCTGGCCCTCTTCGGTCTTGTAGATGCGGGTGAGACCGGCTATGTCAAAGGGCTTAAAAAGCAAAGGGTGTTCCTCGTCCACAAGCTCTTGAGGACACTGAGTTATGCCTTGGTCAGAAGAGAAGAATGCTATGGAATATCTTGCTTCGTGCCCGCTCATCATCACACGGTGAGGAGGGCTGTGCAATCTCCCGTTGCTCCATCCCTGCGTGGTAAAAGATAAGAAAAAGACAACGATCAAGCTCAAATTATTGTCCAGAAGACTATAACAGCTCTCAATGTTTAGCGGGGGGGGGGACTCACGTAGAATGACTCCCCAGCGAGGACAATGAAAGAGGAAGCAGACGAAGGCGCGACCTCGATCCACTGTCCGTCCTTAGTTTGCACTTCCAGACCGTTCACGTGATTTTGGTGAAGTATGGTAAGGAAGCTTGCGTCCCGGTGGCACAAAGTCCCGAGCTCCTTGGAGTCATCGGTCCCGGGAGCTGCATATTTCATGAGGCGGAAGCTGTACGTGACGGACTCGGCTAGCGAATCCACGTAACTGTCTACGCCCAAGCTTCGCAAAACCAGCTTCTTCACCAGTGAATCCAACTCCAGAGCCCTCGTAAAATAGGCGCTCATTGTCTCGCTGCATGTTAGTGTTCATGAGACAGGCAAACATCGAAACTACAGGCAAGGCTGTCGTTGCAAAAACCACAGTTCCCTAAATAGGGATGTGCATCGGCAGATTCACTGTGCGTAAGTATTAGTGAAGTTCAATTACATTCTCCATCGTACAAGATGATTCATTTCAAAGTTTCTTTCTGGCACCAAAGTAATTCAATTGAATATCATTTCGAACCTCTTCGACAATGATCTATCCGATAAAAATCAATCTACTAACACTTCCTCGACGAGAACCGATAATCTAAACAACACAGAATAAAAATACAGTAATAGGAATAGGATTACCAAAATCTTGTGTTTCCCTCTGGCCACATGAGATCCGCTAGTCGTTTGACGGAGTCCGAGTTGTGGGCATACTCCTTTCCAAACGCCTCGTGGAGAGGCAGGAGAGGATGATCGGCGAGGTAGCCATGGAACGGCTTGTCCGGGACGACAAATCGGCGCTTCACATCAGCCGGAAGCTCAAACAACTCCTTCAATTCTCGGGACACGTCATCGTGAAGCTGCGGTGTCGTCTTGTTATACAAAGCTTCGAAGCAACCGAATTCTTCGAGGGCTTGCCGGACTTGACTTTGCAAGGAGACCCATCGACCTACCCCCGGCTTTGAGCCATCTAATTCAGACAGATCAACCAAGGGAACCTTCAGCGTTGGAATAGAGCCCATGCTTCTGAATACTTCTTCTAAGATTATTCTCCTGTTTTTTTCCTTCTGGGAGGGGTTTTGTGCTGGATTTATAGGGCTTGTGCATCCTTGTGGTGGCCATGGTTGCGATACCGAAGTTACAATCTTTCCCTGAAAAGCTGATTATCATCCTTTTTTTTCACCTTTTTTTTTGTTTTTTGGCATGTATATCTTGGATAGTTAATGACTTGACTATAACTCAGGCCATGATAAAGATTGTCTTCCACTTCCTGCATGCCTTTCTACGTGGAATACATGGAAACAAATCAGCAGTCAAGACGAAATTGAACACTAATATTAATGCCACACCCAAAAACGGCAACCCCAGATCCGGATCTCCTAACATAGTATGTTAGGGGTGATATAAGCGATCTGAGCCGTCCAATTAAAAAATGGACGGCCCAGATTGATTAATTCAAAATTTTAAAATTCCCGTCAAAACTTTTCCCCTTTTTGAAAAAGTTGATGTAGATCAATCTAGGCCGTCCATTTTGAATTGGACGGCCAATATTGGGTAATGTCACCCCTAATATTATGTTAGGGGATCCAAATCCGGCAACCCCAGCAAGCAAAAGAAATAATTCGTAGTGTTAAATTATAACTTAGGTTGCTTTTAGTTGTCTCATGACATGCTCATAAGGTATGATTCATCAATCAAGTATTTAGATTTGAAAAAAGATATATTACTTGTGTATACTTATTTTTTGGAACGAAATAGAGGAGCAAAAGTTTGGAAAAGAATAAGAGTGTGTCTACCTAATATAAGTATAGCTTCAGAATATTTTATTATTCGTCAACCACATTACTTGTGGCCCGTTTAGAGTTTTGAAGGGAATCGAAGAAAATACTTGACTCGTGAAATTAAATTGCAGGAGGATGGGAGATTTCTTCGTGCTTTGATGACGAAGAATAAACCAAAATATGACAGATATGGAATTTCTTCGTACCTTGAGCTCCGTTGGTTTCATAGAGAATGTGATGATTTCGGAAAATATTTCCCGGAAAGTCATTTTCCGGGAAAATGATCCTATTTTTACCTGTTTGGCTGAAACTTAAAAATGAACTGGAAAACAATTTTTATCGTTTGGCAAGAAATTGATTTTCCTTAGAAAAATATTAAATAATTCTGATTTTAATTATTTTTATTTTTTTCAAATAAAAATAAAAAAATTAATTTTAATTATTTTATTTTTTTCAATTACTTTCTTTAATTTTTTTTTGTCTCTTCCTTTTTTTTATTTCTTGTTTAATTTCTCATTCAGCTGGTCACTGACCACGTTGAAGGTCGACGACTAGCCACAGGCGAGGCTTGGCTTCTTCGAGCCAGATTCGGCAAGGCTTGACTTGTTCAGCTGGTCTCTGGCCTTCGCAGTGGTCGGTGATCAGTTGGATAAGAAATTAAACAAGGAAAAATAAAGGAAGATAGAGAGAGAAAAAAAAGTAAAGAAATAATTCAAATATAATTTAAAACTATGAAAATAAATTATTGAAAATGAAAATAAATTAAATTAAAAAATAGTTAAAAAGATAGAAGACCTGAAAGAGAGGAGGAAGGAAAGATGGAGAAAACGTTTTCCTCTTCTCAAAAAGAGGAAAACATTTTTCCCTACTTTTAAATGATTTTTTTTTTTTGCATGGGAAGAAAATATTTTTCCGGCAAGGTGGCTGTCGGGGATGCAGTGGTAGTTTCTCTTGCGCGCCGGTTGTTGAATTGGTGGTCTAGTCATTACTGATCCCTTTGTCTAACCAGTACAGGGAATAAGCAAGGAGGAGGATTTACTTAGTTTCGATAAGCAGCTATTTTTCGCACGATTTTTGGGGGCACACGTGCCGAAGCACCTGTCTCGCAAACTGCACAAACTCGAGGGTGAGCTTCTCGATTTAGTTTTATTTTGCTTTTATGGTTGAATGGATTTTTAGCCTTTGTCCCAATTATACCCAAAACTTTTGCTTTTATTTTGCTTTTATGGTTGAATCCATAAAGGCCTAATTCCCAAAAAAACCCCCAACTTTAGCCTTTGTCCCAATTATACCCAAAACTTTTTTTTGTCTCATAAAAAACCCCCAACTTTGGGCCCAGTACCTAAAAAAACCTCAAACTTTAATCTTTGTCCCAATTATACCCAAAACTTTTTTTGTCTCATAAAAAACCCTAAACTTTTATTTTTGTCCCAATTCTACCTGCCTAACACCCAAGAAAACCCACAACTGTAGCTTTGTCCCAATTCTACCAATCTAATACAAAAAAAAAACATCATAACTTTATCATTTATCTCAATTATATCCAAAACTTCTTTTTGGCTCATAAAAAATCCAAAAATTTTATTTTTACCCAAATTATACTGCAGTTATTCTTTCATTCATAATAACCATTAGTTAATCATATACAGCATTACCACATTGTTAAATAATTAGACCTCAACAAAGTTAACACGAAAAAATCTATTAACTTCTTTTATACTGTATGCTTCTTCTACACATTATCGGGAGATACAGAGCCATTTAAGGTGGTGTGTTTCGGATTATACCCAGCACTTAACAACCCAAAAATGGCTAGTCGTGGAGATTTGATTATCTAAATAAATAATCTCAAATCTTGCTATTCTTGAAATCTACTGATCTTGCTATCTTTGAAACCTGTTGTTTTTGAATTTTAAAAATTTATTGGTAAGTTTGATGAAAAAATTCAAGCAACGTAAAATTAACTAATAGTAATTATAAACCGAACGCGTGGTAGAATTGGGTCAAAAGTAAAAATTTGAAATTTTTTTATGCGATAGTTTTTTTGGATATAATTCGGACAAATGCTAAAGTTGAGGATTTTTTTAGTATCAGATCGGTAGAATTGAAACAAAAGTAAAAATTATGGATTTTTTATGAGACAAAAAAAAGTTTTGGATATAATTGAGACTAAGGCCAAAGTTAGGGGTTTTTTATGAGACAAAAAAAAGTTTTGGGTATAATTGGGACTAAAGCCAAAGTTGGGGGTTTTTTATGAGACAAAAAATAGTTTTGGATATAATTGGGACAAAGGCTAAAGTTGGAGGTTTTTTTGGGTATTAGGCCTTGGAAAGTTGCTAATGAGTTCTGTTCTTTTGTTAAGCGGGTTGTGCTTGGAGTTGGAGTTTGATGTGCTCTTCCGGACTTGGGCCGAACATAATTTTTCCGCCCGGTGTCCTATTTACTCGATTTTTGCATCTATGGAAACTCCTTGACCCGGTTGTTTCAAAATCGGGTTCGATTTGTAGAGAAAAGTGTCAGGATCGCGATTGATTGTCCATGGCTTTGATCAAACGGATAGTCATGATATTTTCCTCGCTAAAAATCCATTCAAGCGTGATTTAATATAATTAATTTCACATGGCCATGCATTTCAATTCATCTGGTTAGAATTAATTTTAAAAAGTGGTAGCTATGTATATTTATCGAATTTTGGCTAAACTTTCATTAGCTACGATGTTTTCTTCCGACCTCGCATCAACTCGATTTTTGCACCGATTGTAGACCGACGAGTTCGATGTGGTCATCCGGCTTTGGCCAAACGTAATTTTTCTGCCCGATGTCCTATTGACTCGATTTTTGCACTTATGAAAACAATTCACCCGATTGTTTCAAAATGCGGTCCAATTTATAAATTAAAAAAAAAGGATTAGGATAGTGAATATCCACGACTTTGATCAAACGGACGACAATGAAATTTCCCTCGTTAAAAATCCGTTCGACGTGATTGAATATTATTAGTTTAGACGATTAGAAAACTCTAGATTTCACAAGATCATGCATTTCAAATCATCCAATTGTAATAAACCTTAAAAAGCAGTAGTTACCTAATTTTTTTTTTATCGAATTTGGCTAATCATTGATTAGCTATAACGTTTTCTTCCGACCTCGCATCAAATCGATTTTTGCACCAACGGTAAACCGGTGAGCCGATTTTTTCATAATGTGATTCGATCTAAACAAAAGCGTGTTAGCATATCAAATTTTCAAGAATCAGGCCGAACGGGGGGCGTGGTGGAATGCCACCGAATGGGATGTCGGGTCGGATGACCCCGACCGGCGGAGGGACGACGAGCATTACTATCTCTTTAATGAGCGGCTAGATTCCCTACTTGGCAGGAGCTCATCTCTCCCGACGATGAGCGCTTCCTCGTACTTATGGAGAAGCAAAGTGCTTCTAAGGATGAGCTCATCCCTAGTTATACTGAGACACTTTGCCAATGTGGGTGTCGGGAGATCAGTGGTAATTTCTCTTTGCGTGTTGGTTGTTGAAGTGGTAGTCTAGTTATTGCTCTCGCAAGTATAGGAACAAGCGAGTAGTTTCGGCAAGTAACTATTTTTTTTGCCCTGGATTTTGGGGCATATGTGCCAAACACATGCCTTACAAAACTGCACAAACTTAAGGGTAAACGTCTTGATTAGTTTTATTCTGTTAGGGGAAGAAACGGATTTAGTAATGCGGAAGCGAACCCTTTTTCCCAATTTGTGTGATTAGGATAGGCAAGAAAAATAGAGAAATGTAAAGACGAAGACACACGGATTTTTTACGTGGAAAACCCCTCTTAAAACGAAGGGAAAAATCACGGGACCGAAGGTTCAAATCTTCCACTATAATAGTAGGATTACGGAATTATTTTCTCTCTCACCTAATTTGGTGGATCACCCTCGCCTTGTGGTGGAATTCAATTTAGTTTGAGAGGATCACAATCTCTTAAACTCTTCATTCAATGGTGGCTCTCTCTCTCTTTCTCGGAGGATCTCTCTTGCTTGTGGATTGTGGATTGTTGGATTGTTCCATTCTGCAACCCATCTCTTCCTCCCCTAGTTATAGATGGACAAGGGATGCCTCTTCCATGCTCTAGAATATTCGCCAATTAATTAAGAGGATTTACAAAGATGACACGCATCTTTTCAATGTATGGAGCCTTGCAAAAAAAAATTCATTTTTCCCACGCATGAAAGTTGCGTTGGAATTATGTAGTCAAAGCTTTAATACTTTGTCTCAATCAATTAATTAAGGAGAAACCCAACATATTTTACTTCTGTTTTTGGAAAGTTGCTAATGGTGCTGTTTTTGTTAAAACGGATCTGCCTGAAATTGGAGGTCGATGTGCTCGAATGGACAAGCGAATTGTCCAAGTCATAATTACAATTTGTCCAAATTTGTCGGGGGAAAGGTTTTTGGACGGGCAAGAAGTGATTCCCCTTTGTCCATGACATGACTTGTCGGCAGCGTTGGCGGCTGAAGCAGGTGAAGCAATAGCTTTCTCTACAGCAAATTCCAGACTACCATATCTGCAAACATACAGTTTTAATTCTACAAATTGAAATACTCAGTATTTACCACACAAGCTTGATAAAATGAATGCAGGCGCATGCCACACACTGCTTGAGCACAGCCATTACAGTTCAAATTGCTCGATACAGTTCAGGCTGCTTTTAGTTGTCTCCTGACATGCTGATAAGGAATGACACCCGAACTCATGAAAAGTCTCGTCTTTTAGGATTCGTGTTTTTTAGGACCTTATTTAGCTTCCTTTTTCCATTTTAAATCGTGATTTTATAGGGCACGATATACATTATCTAGGAAATTGGGCAAAAGAAATCTTTATTCTCGTGTTTTTCACGCTTGAGTACACGTAAGACGACAAAACAGTACTCAATCTGAGGCGTGTTCCGGCCGACCAAAGAAAATACTAGCAAAGAGATGAGACCTTAGATCGTCCATTGACTGACTGATCAGAACACAAAGTCATCGACTAGTTTACAGGCGACAAATCATGCATAGTTCAAGTTCAGATGACTAGGAAAACGTTCAACATTTGCCATTAGTTTCTGCTAATGTAATAATGTCCATACGTCTCATGATCTCATTTACATAAAGAGCAAATTTCTGATTTGAGGAATTCAGTACGACGCCTTCTTCATCATAGGAGACTTGACACCCGTGAAAAATGTGGGCTTCGTGGTCATGTAAAGATATAAACCTCGTCATATCCCTTCCTATGGCATACAAATTTAACACTTCAGTCAGTCAATCACAAATTCATGCGCAAAACTGATGAAAGAAATGCACTAAATAGATAGCATCAGGGCGTACCCTGCTTTCCCACAATAGGTGGGACTGTAATTATATATCAGATTGTCCAGCACTTTCCGAGCAGAAGCCCGGTTCACGGACTTCCTAGCCTCACTACAGGATAAAAAGTTCGAATTAGAAGTGTTTTCCCTTCAAATTAAGTGAAGCAAACGCTAAACCACAAGCACAGTTCATGTAACCATAATTGTGTATGATAAATATCATATAGGGACTTTGCAGCATAAAATTACTCAACAAATTCTGACCTGACAAAGAAGTTCGCTACATGCTGTGTAACTTGAATGGCATCATCTGAGTGTGGTATCATAGACAAACCCCATTCAAAAGCATTTTTCTGCACCATATTGAGAAAGCCAAAGAAATTACTTCAGGGCAGTAAATCTACTTACTTCACAAATGTGAGGTGGAAAATATAATCCCCTGAACAATCACAGATTTGGCTTGCTACTATGCAAATGAATCATGTTTAAGTAAAAAAAAAAAAAAAGATCATTTCCTCCATGAAATGATATATTCAAATCGGCTAGTCCCCTAAAGTTTGCCTACCCAAGTCTGCAATACTAAAACAAGTTGTGCCACAAGCTCCTCATTAAAGAAACCAAAAACCAAAAAAATAAGGAGACGTGGCAAGAAACAAGTATTGAACAATATGTATCAGAATCTACAACAGCAAGAAGAAGTCATGTCCATCAAAATGCCCAGAAAGAAAAAGATTGAAATACACAGCCCATGATCGTGTGCTCAGCAGGAAGGCAAGGAATTTAACATGGATCATCTTGGATGAAGCTAAAACCTGCTAGACCAGAGCCCAAATCTCTACAATCAGAAATTCAACTACCACAATTTTTCGGTAACTTTTTCCTCTACATTCGGTAGTGTCAGAATCCTATAGAAGGTGCATGTTTCATTTGGCACCAACGCCAAATTATCATCATGCAGTCAATTTGTCATGCTAGTTAAAGTTCCTTTGAGCTAACTTGGTAAAAGAGTTATATCAGGCATTTTGAATGGCAACAAACTACAAAAAAATGCCGACTTAGTCGTATTTGCCAAATAGCAAAGCAAGGTCTGGCATATTATGATGGATCATCTACCTCAATAGGCTTAATATGCAACCAATTGTGGGATGATCAGTATGAAAGCTACTACATGAAGCAATATGCCTTACCTAATCAGACGACATTGGTGTCGAACAAGAAGAAAAGCATGAAACTAATCATTACCTCTGGATGCCATTGGAAAGCAGTTACAGGATAACTGTGTGCTTGTACCGTGGAGACATAGACCTGGTAACAGAGTTCCTCAAAGAACTTTAATGTTAGTCTCACATAAAACCACTTAACACAATATTTTGTTCGCTGCAATATATCATTTGAGACATGAATGTAATTGGTAGTTGCTTATATTCAACCTTGTTGTCTCCATCTGTGCTGGTTGTCAAAACCTTAAAGAAATTCGTTAAGTCAGCGTTCTGCATCAGTCTTTCTGGCGAGATGCCATACTGCCACACAAATGAATAGTTGCATTAGAAAAGAGGCTTGCATGCACTAAGAATAAGTAAGATCGCTAAGATTTAAGGCATGGTTAAAATAGACTGGTCCCAAACACATTCTCAAACAAAAAAATAGAACACAACACACAACGGGAAAAAAAAAAATTCTCCCGAGCCAGCATAAAAAACTTCAGAAAAAGCATATATAAGCCTTTTAAGCCATGTTTAGCCTTCAAAAAAATCCCGAGCCCGTATAAAAAAACTCACTGGATGTTAATCTATAAAAAGAAGCAGAACAGTGCATTAAAAAGTTGCATGACTTCCATCTTCACTTTCAACTTTTCCAGGATTGAAGTTGTCTATTTAGACACCATTGTTTAGTAGTAACGGACGTGTCATGTGTAATAAATGGCTTATAATGGAAAAACGATAACATAATTTCATGATGATAATACCCTGTCGGAAGAAAGAGGTAACAGGCAAGAAATCAAAAGGAAGAGGAAAGGAGGTAACTAAATTAAATTTCACTTAGTATTCTCAGCTAAACCAAACAGGCAACTAAAGTCTTACAACTCACATGATGATTTTGCATGACAAGGCAATCTGTACTCAACTTTTGAAACAAATCTGGCGAAAATCTGCGAATCAGTGGATACATGGAAATTAGAACTGCATCTATAAGCAATTATGCATGACTATATCAAGCAATAGATAACTTATAAAATGACCACCACTTATAATGATACTATCAAGTACATAGATCTATACAAAGCAACCACTCCTCTTCTGCTCCAAAAACCACTCGTGGTACAACAGTACAATCATCTGTGCTAATTTGATGTAACCCAGATTTCCTTTTGCAGCAATATTTTTCATCCCAGTGCTACATAATCACCATCATATATAAACTACAAAAATCCACATCTATATTCTCATCAACTATAAGAAGCCAATTGGAAGCATGAATATATCCTCCTTGCTGCCAATAAAAAGAAAATGCAGCTTTATCTGAGTCTTTATATGTGTGAGTTCTTCAAAGTCGACAAATGAAAGCTACCTTGGGTCAACCATACCTTTGAAAAACTGTTCCTTCAATGTTTGTGTTTCTAATAAATTGTAGAGTGGATGCTTGATCTGCAGCATTAAATTCCTCAAGAATGCTTTTGTCCTGTCATTCCATGGAACTGTTAAATTATCATCAAGAGATTTTTACACATTAAACTACATACTTTGTAATACGTTCAGATGATAAATTTCTTGGTTGCACATGAATGAAGCAACTTGAACCCTGGAGAGGTGACTGCATCACAATTTGTTAGCCATGGAAAATCATCCATAGATGTGAAAAGTAAAACGCCATGCTTGTCAAGGTTATAGCAATGGCAATCTCAACCTTGCAGTGACGACTTATCAGACCATGCTTTCAGGTTTTGTGCCAATAGAGGCCATAACAGTAACAATTAGTCGATTGCGCTAAGTCAAGCCATGGGGGGACAAAAGTTTCTTTCTGGCACAATACCTTACAAAAAGATAAAAAGTAAAAGTAAAAAAAATTGATTAAAAGAACAGCCCATGTAAATTGACTCTTGCAGTAGAAAAGAAAAAATATGCAACCAAAACAGAGTCAAGAGACTGAGTTACCTTGCTGATTATCATTGTTAATAGTTCAAAGCCCAAGCAGATAGCGTACAATGGGAAGTGGTCACCAGCATCATTTTTTGCCAAAACTTTCTGCAAACAACAAGCAAAAAGTACATCTAAAAGTTGTAAACAAATATATACAGGACACTCGTGAAAAAAAATTAAAAGAAACTATTCTCTCCCAAGGCAGTGAGAACGATTGCGTGTCTAAGTTACCTAGCAGAATCAATGCAATAGAAAGTTCCTCAATGAGGAACAGCACATTATCATAGGAAAACTACCTACCAAAAAATCACTGTAGGAAAACCATCAATACAAGAATGATGAAGCTCTGCCTCCAACGAATAAAATAGAAATTCAACACGTCAGCAATTTAGTCGTATCAATCATAACAGTACCTTGAAAATTGCCTTCACGGTCTCATAATACAATCCACTTTTAGCCCACCCTCCAGTAAAGAGCACTCCATTCACCATGTTCAGCTTCTGCATTTCAACCATATATTACCAAGTGGTGGTTGTCTAAACTAATCAAGCAAAAAAAAACTATACAAGTATAACTTGAATGAAACCATATTCCTCCAACATTATATCCATCACTCATGTAAAACTCCTAAAAGACTATATAAAGCATTGCATCCTCTAATCCAGATATGCAAGCGATGATGCATTTTGCCGTGAAGAAACACGATTTCTCCGTCATGCTCTCTTTTGACCATTAAGAAATGAAGTATGCTACACTCCCCCTCTTGGACGACAATCGCCGCTGAGTTGGGCATAGTCGACAGTACTAATCCACCGGAGACATCAATTTGTCACAATAATAACAAACAGATGAATCTCTCCTCGTAAAGATAACTTTTAGATTCGTGTTTTAGCGGACGGATTTACTCGGAGTTGCAAATAAGTGGGGTAATGCTTTAGTCCGTAATATTACGAGCAAGAGATGTACAGCTTTCAAGGATCGCGAGCTACAAAGGTCTACAGTCCACAGGCACTTCGATTCCAATTCCACGTGTTTCTACCTCGAAGAGAACCTCCGGCGGCTCGTTATATATCAACGGAATGACCCTCGCGCCGGCAGACTCAACGAACTTCACATACGACGCTGCGATGTACGAGGCGTTGGACGCGTTGTTGAGCCTGCCGGAGGCGCCGTCGCCGGGGTGGCTGAGGATCCCGATCACCGGCCGGAAGTTGAGCTTGGGATCGGGCGCCGGGCACCTCGGGACGGCGCTGCTCGCCGACGCCGCCTCATTCTCGAGCTGACTCGGCAGTAGGATCCCCGACTGCGCCTTGGCTAGGGTTAGCTCCTTGGAGAAGGAAATCAGCAGAGGAATCCACAGGTAGTTCCAGATATCGGTGCACCGCGAAGACGAGGACGAGGAAGAGGACGAGCTGGCGGCCATGGCGTCGCCGCGAGGCAAGTCGGAGGAGGAGTGGTCGGAGGAGCGGGCTAGGGAGGGATTAGTGAGGAAGCGCGGGGGCATCGTCGGGGATTGCGAGAGCGGAGGAGGAGGAGGAGGAGCGACGTTGAGCAGCGATCGAGTGGAGGGAGGCAGAGCCGGCTTTGGGCGTTGTCATGGATGAGGAGCGAGCGGGAAGGTGCTAGAACAACGAGCTCTGCACGCGACTGAGCTGGGCTCGCGAGGGAAATGGAAATGGAAATGGCCGAGTTCGGAGAGAAAGGGCGGGGCGGTGGGGATGACGCGCGCGTGAGGGGGGAGTGAGAGTTTTGGGACTGTTTTTTGATGGCGCACGAAGCGTCTTGTTTTGGAAGCGGAATTTTTACAGTCAGCAATGGGACCCACAAAATGGCCGGACGAGGACAGAGGCCGTGGTTTTTTTTTTTTTTGCCCCCCCTCGTGACTCGTGAGTCGGGGCGAGTGCGCTAGGTGGGGCGCTCCGATTCGCGTCTTTTTTGGCTCCGAAAACAGTTGGGTGACGACCTCTGAATGGGTGACGACGAGTAGCTGACTCAGACTTACCTCAGATTTTAGGCCTCTTTTTCCTGCATAAAACGTGTCGAAAATGGATCATGCTTCGGGTGAGCATCGGACCCTTTTGGGACGCAGAAATCAGATAAAACCGATCGATTTTGGGCGGTTCCGAATTGAAGAATTTAGAATCTGAAATAACCGGTCCGATTCCTGATTCCTGTTCTTGTCGGACCAGATTGATGGAGCCGGCACTAACCCTAATTCCATCTTTGCTCTTGTTTTGGCCGGTTCTCTCTTCTTCTTCTTTTTTTTAAATGTTTCTTTGCCTTTTTAAGTATGTGTTTATGTGAAGAAGAAAACCTTGCGGCGGTGGAGGAGGTGAAGGATCACGAAAGGCCCATCTTTTGGGTGTCACTTATTGGAGACCAAAAGAAAATGATCATCTCGGCACGATTGTTCCGACAAAAAAAGGAACAAAAGTTCAATTGATTTCATAAGTCTCGGTTTTTTATTTTCGGATTTGGATCCCCTAACATAATGTTAAGGATGACATTATTTAATCTGAGCCGTCTAATTCAAAATGAACAGCCCAGATTGATCCACATCATCTTTGTAAGAGGGGGAAAAAATTTTGGGGGGAAGTTTAAAATTTTGAATTGATCAATCTGGGCAGTCTATTTTCGAATCGGACGGCCCAGATCTACTATGTTACCCCTAACATAGATCCACTATGTTAGGGGATCCGATCCTTTATTTTCTCTTCCTTCTTGGAACTCTCCCCAACCTGAAGAGGGGGATAATAAAAGGGGCGGCATCATAGGAATTGAACTTCACCTAAATTTAAAGAAACGTATATATACAAATAAATAAAAAAAGGCAGGTGCTTGGTCCGGTGCTAGCCGGTCCAATTTCAAGAGAGTCGATTTCCAATTTCACAAAATTATAATCGACCCTAATTGAATAGATTTCAAGTTTCACCAATCCAATGACCACCCTCATTGCAAGTATCAATTTTGCGAATAATCTATTTCCGAAGCCGTAAATAAATGCGTTCTAACTACGAATCATATAAGCGTGTACATAATGTCGCATAACAAAGAAATGGAGGGGACACAATAAAACGGAAATCAAGGGGGAAAAAGGAAAAGGACCATGAAGGTTCCACATGGCTTCCTATGCGACCACGAGTTTAATGCGCACGTGTCTTGTGAGCGGTGTTGATTTGCAAATTGATATTCGCTCTCAACGCGAACTAACGTAATGTAATGTGATGAAGCTTAAAGAGGTGTGTGTTACGTGCTCGAAAGAATGTTTTTATTTGAAATATTTATTAAAAAGGAAAGGATTAATGTTACAAAGACCTTTTCTTTATTTAGTTACTTAACAAACTTTTTTTAATTACAAAATATATTCGAACCTCACGACCCGACTAATATCCACGATTTCCTTATATATATATATATATGATATTAATATTAATATGAGTGGAGTCAAACCTAATGCATAACCAATTGCACGCAACTTTCAAGTGCGCGTCATGTCTCCATTTGAACATTGCTTTTGCTTAGAGGCTTTCATCGACGGGTCCTTGCGGTACATTTTCTACCGATGTTTCGTCAAAGCAACGTGTGTTTTTGAAGAGATTGGGCCTCCAGCGGCCCATGAACCAAAGTTTTCGCGTTTGGTAATTACAAATGCTCAAAACCTCCAAGGCAAATCGAGATCGGCCAGTGGGGCTTTTAACATCCCGAAAATGTTACTTCAAGGGTTCAATGAATGTTTTTCTTCTAACTTTGGCCTCACTAAACCGTCTAAATTCCAAATTTATCCTCACGTTCAGGAGCAGAACAAATTTGATCACCAGATGAGGGCATCATAGCTCGAATCTAAGCTGCCGCCATCACTTGGGGTTGCACAAATTCGATGTCGCCTTGCCTCACCTTTGATCCACACCTTCCCTTGGGTCGCCTAGATCGCCTCGCCTCTCCTTTAATCGACATGCGTGCTGTTCACCTTGCCGAGGTCTAGAGGCCTCTGGCCAACAATTCGAGCACCATTTCTTCTGCTGCAATAGTCGCCGGCGCTAACCCCCGCCGTCTCTTTTTTCTTTTCTAGATTTAACTTCATTTCGAATACCGTTTACAAATACATATAAAGGATAATCATCCAGCAATTATTTTCCTTTTTTTTTTAATTATACCCCGAGTCAAAGAACTGTCTAGATGAAAAGTCACTTCTTCAAACTTCTTCCGGACTCACCGTGCATGATTTGTCGTGATATTACAAATATATTTCTTTTAGACATAAAAAAAGGGCCATGAACCTGTGATGCAATATAATAAAAACTGGTAAAATGATAAAAAAAAGTAACATAATTATATCTTGCTTTTCAGCCTGTCGATTTTACATAAAAGCATGTACGATCATTGGACAAAGCCTTTAAATAGAAACTACCGATGCTAACAAGATCAAGGAAATGGCAAGAGGACGAATTAAGTATCAATATTTTATGTACGGTGCTTCCTTTTATATTAATATTTTTTAAATCGCTTAAGTATTAATTTTTTTTAAAAAATAATTATTCAAGTGCCAATTCTAGTGAGGTCGTCAGAATTTCTTGCTATTAGTACTAAAGTATTTTTTTTTTCGATTTTACATTAAAGTGATCAATTTTGGAATTATTTAAGTGCTAAATTTTTTGAAAAATGATTATTTAAATGTCAATTTCGATGTGGTCGCTAGAACTCCTTGTCGCTGGTATTAAAATGATCTTTTTTTTCTTTGATTTGATACATAAATGATCTAAAATAATATCGATATCAAAATGAGTACTATATATAAATGTTAGCATTTGATGTGCCCTTATGCCTGATGGAAACCAAGCAACAAAACAAATTGGTCACAGTGGCGGTGACAATGTTTTGCGTGACGGGCATGTGACCCAAGCGAAACCCCCTTCAATAATATCTCTGTCCTCCGTTCCCACCTTGGAGCCCCAGGCATTGCTAGTTGCTAACCTTAACGTCGCCATAACGTTGCGGCGACCGGAACGTGTGCGCACTACGCACCCTGGCGCATCCTTCTCACGACCCCTCCCCGTGTTTCTCTCTCGTCTATCGTCATCAGGGCCCATCTTCTCCATCAGCTCTCTTGCTTGTGTCTCCGATTCGATTCTTATCTAGTCCCAGCTCCAGCGACGGTCCTGGATTCAAAACTCCTCCTTCGTGATTTCTGAGCTTAGACGAATCAAGCCGAAGTAGTATCGCTCTCGTGTGGAGCCTCACGGAATCGTAATCGAAGCCCTAAAATTAGCAGCCGTCCTCTTGTTCCGGAGTCGGAGTCGATACTCGAAGCTTCAGTCGCAAGGGCTCGGTGGTTTCTTCAGATCAGTTCTTTATTTTTTGAGCTCGCACTAATTGAATCTGCACCTGACAAGGGCTTGGCTGTGAGAATATCATCAGAACCGTAGAATTTGGAGTTCGCTCGGTCAAAACAGGAGCCCTAGTCTCTTCCTCTGTCTACCCCCTTGACAGTACTTTAGATTTCATTTGCTGCGATTGAGAAAGAGTGGGCACTTGGGTATTATCGAAGTGAGTTCGTTTCTGATTGATCAAACCCTTATTTTGTCTGAGCTTCGCTGCATGAACAGTGTATAACTGAGAAATTGGATCGTAGTTTTCAATCTCCTCAGTAAATGTCAGTGGAGAGATCATTTGAAGCATGGGAAGAGGTGCAGCGGCACGGTCAGGACTTAGCCGACCGTCTTGCACAGGGCTTCACGGGCTTAATCCAATCCCATATGACTCCTCCTTCATTCTCATGGCCAAACCCCCAGCAAACCAAACTCTTCGACCTGGAAATATTGCCCACACAAAATTTTGTAATGGCCGACTTCAAATTAGCGACTGAGAAGTTCAATTCTCCTGGAATTGAGGGTGTTTCTGCAATTTTCAACATTGGAAATAAAATCGGGCAGGCTGGGTTAGATTTTGGAAATTGCTTGAATGGGTTTTTGCAGCAGTTTTTCCGGAGCTTGCCTGTGCCCTTCCGACAGGATGACCATGCGACTGTGGCCTCGATTCGTGCGGATTTGGGAATCAGAAGGGACAGAGGTGATTTGAGTGTTAGTTTACAGGAAGAGGTGGGTGCATTGAGCGAACGCTTGAGGGATTTTGGGTTTGCAGAGAATGATGGGGGAGTTGAGGGATCAGCAGATGAGGAAGCTACTGGTTTCAATAATCTCAGAGCTGCAGGGCATCTTGGCAGACCTCAGGTTATTTTTTCGCTCATCTATACGTAATGTTGAATCTGTATAAATCTTTTCATGTTCATGCTATTCAGTAGGGATGCATTACTATGTTTCTTTGAGAACACCTCCAGTAGAGGAAATTTCAGATATCTTTGTTGTGGAGTGGAGGAAGAGACGAGTGAAAAAGATTTGTTGTTGGAGATAGCTTGCTGTATTATGTTTTGGCTGCTTGACTTTGAGAAAGTGGCGCTGTCAGTAGCACTTTCATCCCTTTTCTTCCTCGTTGACAAGCCTTGATTGATATGTTGGATGCTGCGAGATGCTACAATAGCTTTTTTGTTGGTTTCTGAGAGGTGCTAAACTAGGTTGATTGGTTGCTGTGAGATGCGAATGGTACTTTTGCTGGTTGCTGTGAGCTGCTATAGTTTGTTTGTTGGTTGCTTTAGATCCTGAATTTTTTAGTTTCCACCAGTGTGTGAAAGGGAACACATGCATTCCTTTAATCGGCTGTCTCTCTTTCTTTTCGAGAAAAAGACTCTTCCAAATCCTGCGGTAGAATGTCAAGCAGCTGTTACCCTGTTATGTTTGAAAGTTGTGAAAGCTTTTGCTTTTCCATATCTGTAAAATTTCCTTTGTTGCCTTTTTCTTTGAACGTTATGACTATGGCAGACTTCCTATCAGCACTTGCTGTTAACATCTCCCATTTTGGCAAAGAAGATTTGTATCATAGCAACTATTGGACTTTCTGGGAAGTTTTAGAAGTGGCACTTTTATCTGTGTTTCATCAAGATGATTTGACATATATTATGGTATAATTATTGTTGGATGAACAAGTTTGGGTATGTGATTATTGTCTTAAGTTAGAGCGAGTACCTGTGGAAGTTTTATGTAATTAGGAGAAGTAAGAAGATTGATATAAAGAATAGAGCTTGTGTCCAAGCAAGACACTGGCAACTGAAGAAGAAACACTAATCCCTGTGGGTTGTTCTAATGCTATGAATACGGTAAGGCAAGAGATCATGCCTATCCAGTGGACATGGTGATTCTTATATACCTGTGTATAACTACAGTCTGAATGCTTTGTTTCTGTATTGTTGAATAGACCACAGATTGCATGTTTTAAGGCACTTACACGGACATCAAACTTACTCAAATGCAGGGAACAGTGAATATTACATCAACTTATGACAGCCGGACACGTGATGTAGAGAGTTCTTTGGTTGCGCGGGGGGATTTGTGGAGAGTGGAGGCTTCACAGGGGAGCTCCACATCAGGGAGTGACAGTTCATCTCTTTTCCTTGTACAGCTCGGACCAGTACTCTTTGTTCGTGATTCTACGCTACTCCTGCCCATTCATTTATCAAAGCAACACTTGCTTTGGTATGGTTATGATAGGAAGGTATGAGTAGGATTCTATCACAGCTTACCATGTCCCAACATGTAAAAGAAAGAAACAGGGAAAAGATTGGCCATATTTGCTCAAATGCTACTGGCAAATCTAAAATAAAAGTTTGTCAAGCTTTTTTCCTGATATTTATCTGGTTAAGGCAACTTTTGTTGTTTACTCATAAAGATGTTGCATTAAGATGTGATATGCAAATGTGGTTTGACTGCAATGTAATATTCTCGTAGTCAAAATTGTTGGCTGCAATATGATGTAAACCCCTGAGAATTTAGTGCCTTATAATGACATATTCATAAGAGCCCTGATTTTTGCCACCATTTCATAAAATAGCACAGGTTGGCACCAAATGCTATTATTTCTCTGTGTTTTCTGATCCAAGATATTTCACTTAGAACTTACTGAAGAAGAACCTAAAATTCTTCTGTAGTATAGTAACTCAAAATTTTCTGAGGTGGTAATTTGATGGAATTTTGCCAATTTGGATGTGTTCAGATATAATTCGGAGTGCAGAATGTCCTGTGGTTTTCATTTTATACGTTTAAAACGTTTATAGTTTGAAATCGACACACGCCGACATAACATGGGATGCCATGCTTTCTCTCTGCTACTGTTAACTGTCAAGCAGTCAATTATTTTATTTTTTAATTATCTGTTCTCATCTAACTTCTTTTTCATTGTTAGAATGGGATCCATTCCCTTTGTCCTGCCATTTGGTCAAAGCATCGGAGGTGGCTCTTGATGTCAATGCTCTGTCTTAATCCTCTAGCTTGTGTAAGTTTATTACTGTTCTAAACTATGGGTGTTACCCGAAAAATGGGTTTGCTAATTAGGAAGTCTATTTCGACCAAATAAATAAATAAATTAGGAAGTTCCTGGTTTTCATCCTTCAATGTGTTTTGAGGACCTTTTTGGTGGTGATTGAAGGTCAATTTGGTTGGGTTGATGGTGTACGTGTATATTCTCTGGAGTATTCCTGTTTTAAGGTTTATGCCCAGTACATTGGGTAATCATACAGGATCACGATCCAAGAACCTATACTATTTGGCTACAAGAACTCTCCCTCCCCTTCCTGCTCTCTTTCCCAGATGTGCACATAACCTATATATACACATATATACATATGTGCATTTTAGTGTGGCTAATTCTAGTCTCTCACTGCCATCTCCTGGTGCAGTCATTCTTGGATTTGCAATTTCCAAATGGCCAGCTCACCTACGCATCTGGTGAGGGACTGACAACAAGTGCTTTTGTACCTGTCTGTGGTGGACTTCTTCAGGCTGAGGGTCAATACCCAGGAGAGATGAGATTCAGCTTCTCTTGTAAGGTGCGTATTGGTAAAAAAGTAAAGAAGAATATTTAGAGCTGTTTATGGTGGTTGCGGTTGTTTCTCATCTTTGTGGTCGAACAACCTTTACCATGGATTCACTTGTATGTTGTTGTTCGTGATACATTTCTTGGAATGACAGAACAAATGGGGTACTCGTGTCACACCAATGGTTCAATGGCCTGATAAATCCTTTAGTTTGGGTCTTGCACAATCCTTGGCTTGGCAAAGGTCTGGAATCATGTACAGGCCAACCATTCAGCTCAGGTGAGATTACCACCTTTGTACCAGAGAAGCATTTCTTGTTCGAGTCTTACATTCTTCAATTATTATCGAACTTGGCTTTTAAATCCTGAAGGGTCTTTTAGGTTTCTGTGTTACTCCGTCCATATTCTTCCTTCACTTTGTCCATTTCGACTCCTTCCATTTCTTTGCAAATTGGATTCATAACGACATATGGGGTGAAGACGGAGCTCTGGAGAAGTACACTTAATTTGATTAGTTGTTTACTGTGATTTGAAATACAGATAATATTTTCTGCTGCTTCATCTCTATACAAAAAAACTGATGACTGATGATCCCATCTTCCCATCTTCGGCTTCATCTCATTGTTCATGCCAACCAGATGCTACTCATAAGGGGTCTGTTAATGCATGACGTGTAAAAATTATTTGTATCTGTTTATCTCATGACCCTGAAAAGATCCTATGGAGAACTACTCACCAACTCTGCCACCTTTTACGTAGGAACCATGTGTTTATCACCGGCTTTTGTCTCCTAGAGTATCACTGGACAAGAATTCTCTTTGATCTATTCATGACTAAGCGCTTACAGTCTTGTATCTTGCCATGGCCAGCGTGCACCCTACTTTTGGTGGAAGCAATCCAGGTTTGCATGCAGAAGTCATTCATTCAGTGAAGGAGCAGCTAAGTTTAATATGTGGTTGTGCATGTACAGCACATCCTTCGGCATTTGCGTCCATATCTGTAAGTTTTTCCCTCTTGTAGACCTGAATTTATTCTTTTTAACTAGATGTTTTGAGGGATATCATGAAATCTTATTTTGTGCCCTTCGGTATTATAATCATTTGCAGAAGAGAAAATTGATTGTAGTTAGCAATTAACATTGGAAGATGAAAACACCAGACCTGCACACATACTACTGTATTCTTTGTGCCTTAGCTTTATGTGATAATGCATGCTGTGATGAAGAAGATAGATGCACTAAAACGGCTAAATTATCTTGCTTCAGAAATGGAACCTCAAATGTGGCCCTTTTTAGTCCTTTTGTGTTGATCTCTTCCTGGGTATTATGCAGATTGGGAGATCCAAGTGGAATGGGAATGTTGGAAGCTCAGGAGTAGTTGTCAGAGTGGATACGCCACTCTCCACTGTGGGTAGACCTTCTTTCTCTGTTCAGATAAACAGCGGTGTTGAATTTTGACGGCATCACAACCTTCTTTGCGGTTGGAAGTGTATATAATGTTAGGCATGTTAACACAGGATACCATGTGAATATTTCCCCACTTTCGAGGCAATGGATGAGTTCTTATTTGTCTGCATTTCACATCTCTTGCGCTTATGGGAGTGTATGATTCGATTACTTTGGAAGTAGATGAGCAAATGATCCCCAGTTCTTTTCCTGAATTTTAGAGATGGCCCTTTTACTCCATGCGTCTCTCTGTTTCTTTGGCACAAATTTTGTCATGGTGGGTTCTATATTTTAAGCCATGACACTTAATAACTCTTCCTTTATCATTGAAGAGTCATAGATTATCATTTTGCTAACGCTAAGAACATACGCTACCTATTGTTTTAGTTAATGGCGTGCCAAGAATTTGCTCATGTAGGGGGCCTCTCTCCCCACCAATCTTATTGCGGAGGAATCCTGTCTGTTTTAAGAGTGGTAGGTGAGCCAAAAAGGATATGTAGAATGACACGAGGAAATACTAAAGTGTGACTAAAGGCTGAAGGCTGAGTGCTTGCTTTACTCTTTTAAGTCATTTCTTCATCTGCTATTATGCGGGGAGTGATGTTCACGTGGTGCCTTTTTGCCATTGGCTTTGCCCGCCCATTGGGAGCAATTATTCATCTACTGAAGAGAGAAACGAAGACCCAACTCCGTGGAAAATGACGACGCCATACCGCCCCATATGAAAACCTCCTTTGGCCAATTCTAAACCATCCTCTTTAAGTGGGGGAGCTGACATTGGAGCTCAGAGTGATGCGGTGTCTCTGGTATGTCGCGAGTGGGCTGGTTGTCGGCTCTTGCTGCCACAATCACCTTCAGGCAGGAAGTTGGCTCCGGGGCATTGATATGTGTGTGTGTGCTTTTTTTTTTTTTTTGGGTCTAATGCGTGGATGTGTCGGATCACATGTATGTTGATGTGTTTGGTCACGTGTGCTGATCTCTTGTGACTGATTGGAGAACAACTACGAGAGGAGAGCTCTTGAGAAAGGTATCTGCGAAGCGGATGGGTTGGCTTTTGAAGTGCAGCATGGTCGAGTAGCTCGAACTTGCTGTGATTCCACCATTTGCAGGAAGAAATTCCAGCCTCACCTTCAAATTACAAGTTCGATCGAATTTAGAACTAGCACTCGTATCTTCAAAACCCAAAGTTATCTACAACTCACCCTGCCTATTGTCGTGCCTTGGAATGTCAAATAATGCGTAAAAGAGAGATTATTTATAACGGGATAATTTCCAAAAAAAATTCTAAATCTATTATAATAGTGTCGATTTAATCTTAATTTTTTTTTTGTCAATTGAGACTTAAGTCTTTTATAATTGTGTTAATTCAATCCATCCGGTTGATTTTGGTCAAAAATCGCTATTGTGGTGCAGTTGGCACCGATAATTTTTGCTAGTATTGTAATATTAATCTAATTATTTATTTATAGTATTTGTTCACTTTCTTTCTTTCTTTTTTTCCCTCTCTTTCCCTTCTTCCTCCGACTGGTAGCTAGACTGGCTAGTGGCTAGGCAAGCTTGCCAAGGGTGGTGAGATTGGGCCTCGCCAGACAAAAAACTATACTATACAGTAGCAATAATGGCGACATTGGAATTTTGATCTCTCTCTCTCTTTAGCATTTAAATTTTGATCTCTTGACTTTGTTATAAATAGATAATTTGGGGTCGTATCGACCTAATAAGCATTCAATATAGCTTTTTGTCGTTCATAAGAAAGAAAGAAATGATGAACACATAATAATCACCAACTGAATCCAAGCCCTAAAATTCTGTGAGAAGCTTGCTATCTGAAGAATGGTCGCCGGTCTTGTCCTCACTTGTGAAAGTAGTTGAAGAAACCTTTCAGCCGAAAGAGTAGCACTGTCAATACAAGGAGAACCACCGAAGCTACCACGATCCCAGTGACTGCTCCAGCCGATAGTCCAGATCTTCCGACATCAAAATCTTCGAGCAGGAAAAAGAAAAAAAACCATAGAGTTACATTCGCGAATGCTTCAACGACCACATAGAGGAAAGAATAATAGCAGGTCGGTACGTTCAGCATCGACTTACTCGGCGTCACTGCAATGGCGGAAATAAGGGGTCCATAGACACCTCTATTAGGAATGGCGGTAGTTCCCTTCCCTGACCAATATAAATGAATCTCCAAAGTAGTGCCATTCACATAGATGTTATGGAAGTCCTTGTATATGCCCTTCCCAACCCCTCCAGCTTCCTCTGCAATGTTAAAATCCTTCAACACTGGATTGCCCTGTAGAATAAAACAAGAATTTCAGCGAGAAGAAAAGAACGCGCTCTTGATGGATTGTTCCGTGCAGCCCGGACAGTTTCCCGAGTCTATAGCGAGTTATAGACAAAGTTGGCAAAGGTGAAATCTTGGATGATTCCATCATACGTGATGGAGTTGCGAAAATTTTTGGATGGGTATTATGCATATGAATTGAATTCTTTATGGTTAAAGAATCTCCGTTTAGTTGCCTTGAAAAAAATTATGAGATTCTCTGGAAGAAATATAGGTGCTAGCGGTAGCACGCTATGGGGTGGTGGTGGTCCTGCTTATGGGGGTCAAATCAATATGTTCTAAGAAGAGATATTTGAATATCATTCTTATCGATCTTATAATTGTCATACTAAATCTCATCCATCGAATCACTTACTTGTATAGATACGTCGAATATACGTCTCCCGAGGCTGCTAAACGTTTCATCGTTGGAATATTGAATCTCGGCAAAATGGAGCCGCACTTTGTAGCTGCCTTTCATCATGCAAAGGCCGTAGTATCTGATCGACCAAGGGGAAAGGCGAGCCGTTCGGTAAAATTCCGAGCCCTTCACGTTCACAGAAAATGGGTTATTCGCTGTGTAACCAGCCTTATCATTTCCCATGTAAAGCCCGGTGCTGCTGTACGCCCATTTTTCTGAAGAAGAAGAAGAAGATGAGGAGAAAACTGATGGCCCGTTCGGACTGGTGTCTTCTTCATATTGATTCCCTTCAAAAGTCAGTTCGGTTCCTCCACAATTGATGAACAAGGAATGGTCTGCATGAGTCCGTTGGATGATATTGCATCAGACATAATATGTAGGAGATTAAAAGTAGCTTGACCGTAATATGATCAACAGCAATTCAAACACAGTAAAAACTCACATCGTGCTTGCCCGCTGCATGGTAAATCCTTCTCCAAGCACCAGAGCCTAATGTGATAAACCAGAAAGGTAGTCAGTAAAATAATCTTCATATGCAACTGTCAACAAATCGTATAGCTCTTAGTCAAAGAGACGTACGAGTTGTCTCCGTCGGATGAATGGCTGGAAACCAAATTACTGGAAAGCGGGAAAATGTGTTAGATGATACGTCCGGAAATGTGGCGAAGAGAGAAAACTATAGAATTTCTGCCGCAAGAGAGTGTGGATGGACTCACACTTGTGATTGCTGACAACTGGTTGGAGAAGAGCTGGTGAAATTGTTGTAAGATAAGTCGCTGCAGTTCATACCTTGACCTAGTTAGTGCGCGCATATTCACCAAGGATGATAGTAATTGTACAACATTGAAAGAGTGGTGTATCAGATGTGAACCCATGAGTCTCACACTGAGAATTACGAGTGAAATCCTGCAATCTACGACAATCGTGTGGAAAAGAAAGAATGAAAAACTTGGATATGTTCAAAGGAGACTAACAGAAATTGCTTGCTGCTTGTTACCCAACTGGGTACTGCACCAGTTAGGGAGTTTTTTGTCAGGAACCTACATTCACAAATGAAAGTTATGCAACACTAGTCCGAAGAATTGCTTGGAATCCAACTATATGAGGTGCATATGATACTAATGAGGAAGGAAAATTAACTACATATTTGCTGAGACATTAGGAGTAGTCAGGAAATTTTGTAATTACATGTAATCTAGAGCATCTCCCATCTTGTCAGGAACTTGACCGGTCAATCTGTTGACGCTCAGGTCTCTACGCAAAGATGAAAAAACAAGGAGACAGTCAGATGGTTTTCTCAAGAAAAATTGCAGAAGATCATCTAGTTGGATCTTTAGTTTGAGGCCTTTCTCATTCATGAAACAAATCTCTTCTCAAAAAATGCAATAATCTGCTGGGACAAGTCCAAAAATCTGCCGGTTGCTTAACACCCGGTCCACTGGACTTCACGAAGAACAGAAGATATATCTTATGATCAAATGAAATATCCACATCATTATAGCAACTTACAATGTCGTCAACCTTGTCCATTCCCCTATGTAATCCGGAAGTGAGCCAGTAAGCAAGCAATTTCTCAGAATCCTGAGATGTGAAACACAATAGTTAGTGGTAATTTAGCTATAAAAAAGAGACACAAGAAACAAATCAGTTATTTATGATATGGAGGAGCTCACAATGTTTTCATGTTCATGCCCTGCAAATCAGGAAAATTTGAGCTTGAACCTTTCAAATCAGATATTCTCCTGGAAGCGTGTAAAAACAGTCCACCGCAAAACATTAATATTCATTCTACCTTTGCTGATAAAACACCGGCTTACAAGATTATAAGAGATAAAAAAACAATTGGACAGGACCGAATGCTCACAACTCCGTCAAGTTTGTCAACAAAGATATGCTAGAAGGAATAGGTCCCTCCATAGATGTGCCTTGCAGGTCCCTGAAAACTTAATGCTGTAATATATGAACAACTTTCAAGTATCTCACATTTGGCCCTAACTGAGAAGGATTGGGATACGCACAATCTTCTGATCTCGGTCCAATTCCCGATGAAATTGGGTATCTTTCCTGATAATGTGCTTCCATCTATGCGACTGCAAGTGGTCTATAAGTAAAAATCGCTCGCAGGAAATTCAGTATATTAAGGAACGGAAAGTATTGTGATGCCACTTACAAATCTTCTAAGTTCTTCAGATTGGCAAAGGATTCAGGTACTGTTCCCGTGAAATTATTAGCAGACAGAAGGCTGCAAAGAAAAGAAATAAAACGATCTAGGAATTAGGAATAGTGAAGGATCAAGTATCAATGTATTAGTGTACATATAACATAGAACAAAGTGCATTTTCATCTTCCCAAGCAAAGAGAAACTTCGCTCCAATTTAAGCAGGAAGATTAGAGTCAGATCTCTTTTTTCATATTCCCGCAATCAAGAGAGCTCACGAACGAACAATAAGAAAGGACTCTTGCAATGTGTTATCCAGGCAAAAGTGTGCCAATTAAGGTAATTTACTTACAGTCTCCTTAAGCGGCTCAAGTTTCCAATGTTTGGCTCAAGAGCGCCTTCAAGCTGATTGTCCTCTAATACACTATCAGACATAAATTTATCACCATCAGTTCTAGAACATTCTCAATGCCAAGGTATGTGATTTTAGCAAGTCTTACAGCTCCTCCAGCGTGCTGATGTTGCCAATTTCTTTGGGAATACCAGTTATGCGATTTCCAAGCGCTAACCTGAAGCACCAAAGTGAAAACAAAACTGTTATTCTTTATTTAAGAACTCCTAATTAATTTGCAATCGTAATATCTGGCGAATGACAAGATTAGCTTACAGTATAGTAAGTGGTATCTGAGAAAGAGTTGTGGGGAGCGTTCCACTGATGTAGTTAAGCGTGAGGTCTCTGCTTGCAAAGAGTGATAATTTTAGAACTTTTACAATTCTCAAGCGATAGTTTGCTAAACATCGGACAAATTAGTTGATTGAGATTCCCACGATCGCTAAATCTCTCAGACAGATACATGCTTGAGAAAATTGGTAACCAGGTGCTTAAGAAAGATCAATCAAGAATTACGGAAACAAAGAACCGTGGCCCATTGGACACATTCAAGTTCCTTGGCCTAATAACCTTCCAGATGAGAAGATCTCATGCAGTCAAGTCTAGCTTACATTTCTGTTAGGTAAGTGAGGTTCCCGAATTCATCAGGAAAAATCCCTGTCAAATTAAGTCCCCTCAGCTGGCTGCAAAACGAAGAAGAATAAGTGAATCGCAATTGATGCACGCAAAAGAAGGATACCGAGAGAAGCAGAAAGGGAACAAAACTGTAGGTTCATACGTACATGCTTGTGACATGGCAAACCGTGCCATCGCTGAAGGAACAGTTGCAAGTCACGTTGCTTTTCATTCCTGAAGGCAAGGTCATCACGTTTAGACCTGTGCCCTCACTGCATGATGTTTCGCTTACATTCCAGTATTTGTTCTGCATTTTCGCGGCGATTGTTCTCAGTGTATCAACTGCAAGCACAAAACAGAAGTTGAAAATCAGTTATTAGCATCCATTGATGGAGATAAAAAAGACACTTAGAAAGTACAACTGAACAAGTACCCTAGCAGGTGCTTATGTGTCAATTTAAGTCTTTGAGTTGTTTGAAGTCTCAAATGCCCGTTTGAATTGAATTTGACCCTGGCAATACTAGACTCCAGTACTTATTTTACGTGACTTGTTTTGTGCATAAGAACAGAATGATTTGGAGCCTAAGAAGGTATCGCCCCCTCTGTTAAAATGGTTAAAGCCGACTCGACCTCAGGTAAGAAAGGCCTATTCAATTTTGGGACTGTTAAGAGTCCGAACAGAGCATGATATTTACTTGATTCAATTAAAAGTATGCGCTTACACGAGCTGCATGTATGGGAAGATGAACTTGCAAGATAAGATATAGTTGTCAGTGATAAAGAAAATCTTTTTAATATAAAATGTCAATACCACCTTCCATATTAGTATAGTAGAGTCCGGACAGTGCAAGATAAGATGCAGTCATCAGTCATCAAAAGAAAGTACTCAACATTGCGAACCAAAAAAAAAAAAAAAGCCGAGAAATGTGATAGAAAGATCCCAATTTTATAGTCCAATTTTTAGACCTCAACAGAGGAGCCAGAGAATGATTCAGGGTCAGATTCGCAAAGCAATTATCCCCACAAACAGAGGGCCAAAAATAAGAAATTCATTTGTTATTATCCATTGCTGGAGATAGAAACTTACAAGGAAAAACTGAACAAGTACACTAGTTGGTGCTTGTGAGTCGATTAAAGTTTTGAGTGGTTTGAAGTCTCAAGAGCCCGTTTGAATTGAATTTGACCCTGGTAATACTAGACTCCTGGCATACAAGCCCTCGTATGTATTTATTTTACACGACATGTTTTGTGCATAAGCACAAAATGATTTGGAGCCAGGGAAGGTAGCGCCCCCTCGGTTAAAATGATTAAAGTCAGCTCAACCTCAGGTAATGAAGGCCTATTCAATCCGGGGACTGTAGAGCGAGGAGTAGAGTGCGAACAGTGCGTCATATTTACTTGATTCAATTAAAAGTAATCACTTACACGAGCTGCATATATGGGAAGATGAGCTTGCAAGATAAGATATATCAGTGATAAAGATAAGTCATTTCAATATAAAATCCCAATACCACCTTCCATACTAGAATAGTAGAGTCCGGACAGTACGAGATATATCAGTGATCGAGAGCGAGCCCTCAACATTATGTGATAGAAAGATCCCTACTTTATGGTCCAAATTGCAGACCTCAACAGAGAAGAGCCAGAGACAGATTCAGGTCAATCTTGGGACTGTTGAGTGAGGAGTAGAGTTTGAACAGTGCATCATATCTACTCGATTCAATTAAAAGTAAGCACTTACACGAGCTGCATGTATGGGAAGATGAGCTTGCAAGATAAGATATAGACATCAGTGATAAAGATAGTCATTTCAATATAAAATCCCAATACCACCTTCCATATTGGTATAGTAGAGTCCGGTCAGTGAAAGATATATCAGTGATCAAGAGAGAGTCCTCAACATTATGTGATAGAAAGATCCCTACTTTACAGTCCAATTTGCAGACCTCAACAGAGAAGAGCCAAAGACAGATTCAGGTTCAGATTTACAAAGCAATTATCCCAAAAACAGGGGGCCAAAGAAATTAACTGCCATTACAGGACAGGTTCTAGTTGTTGTCTCGTACCTTCATCTTCTGGCAAGAGATGGGCATCACATTCGAAGACCGCACAGCAAATCAAGACAAGAACAACGCTGGTGCTGGCAACCCTTCTGGAAACTGAATCTAGAGGCACCACCATCGTTAACTTCCGTTGTGTAATTTGAAGGGAAAGCAGAGAAATGCATAATCAAACTTCAAAGAGTGGAACAGAAGAAAAAGCCAGTGACAAAAGCAAAAACAATGCTCTCCACAATCGCAATCGGAATAACAGCAAGTGCGCCATAAAAGGCAAGGGATGTGCGAAATATTTATGATGGATATACAGAGAAAGGTGCAGAAATCAGCAGAGCGTTGGAGAGTCCCAGAGAGCCGATTAAACATGATCAATCAAATCACACCGAGTCATTGTGGAAAGCCGAGCAGCATCAGCAAACGCCCTGAGATGCAAGTATATCCACACGTGTCCGGACAACATGAGCAAAAGCAGCCACACACACACCCGTTGTAAGCGAAAGCAGCAGCATGATAGAAAACTACAAGCGCACCACGAGAAGAACTGAAAAGCTAAAAGATAAAAACGGCATAACCATGAAGCTTGCCACGAGCAACTGTAAAATGGAGGCAGAAAAGCTGCAGATCAAGCAAGCCCTAGCTCTGAAATGCGAGAGCTTACCCCAAAACTCCATCGGAAGGGCCATTCGAAGAGAGAAGGTGAGCGAGGAAGCACTTCTGGGCTCCTAAAGCGAGAGAGACCGAGGATTCAGAGAGGAAGGGGAGAGCGAGTGTTTAAGACAGAGAGTACTCAACATTGCGAAGAAAAATGTGATAAAAAGATCCGAACTCTATAGTCCAATTTGCGGACCTCAACAGAGAAGAGCCAGAGAGAGCCAGAGAGAGATTCAGGATTGAGTTCGCAAAGCGAATTTCCTCAAAAACAGAAGGCCAAAAACAAGAAATCAACTGCCGTTCCAGGAGAGGTTCTGGTTGTTCTCTCGTACCTTCATACGGCAAGAACAACGCTGGCGCTGGCAACCCCTTCTGGAAACTGAACCCAGAGGCACCACCATCGTTGCTTGCGCGCCGTGCCGCGCCAACCCAAACTCCGACCACCCTTCGCGAGCGGAAAGAGACAGAAGGGAGAGATTTTTGGAGAGCTCTGCCTTTGTCCGAGAGAGAGAGAGAGAGAGAGCTCTCCATGTGAACTCAAAATCATGCGTGGGATGCTCTAGCGATTCTGCATGTGCATGTCTCTCTCAACGAAGAGGCAATTGCACCAACTCCTCTGGCGTTCCACATTTCCAATTCAGGAAACCCAAAAGCGTGTCCCCACATGGATTCTTACGTGGTTGGAGCAACCCTGTATGAATCTCTCGTTGGAGGGAAAAGGATGGAAAGGTATGAGGGGAGGTACGGCAGGGAAAACACGTCAAGGAGTATCACTCAAATGCGAATCAGGAGACAAAACGAAAGGAAAAGTCGGCAATCGCCCGACTGTATCAGGAGATCACAAGGGTCCACCGTAAGACAGCGTGCCAGTTAACTCGTCTATGTTGAGGTTCTCTCGAGCCTCCATGCATCTAGTTCTACACATTTTTTGTTCACGGAGGAAATACCTTGTGAAGCGTCTCATCAATCGCTGACACGACGTGCATTTTTTTTTACTCATATCTAATGGCATATCGACATATGTGTGAGTTGAGTTGGAAAAAAATAAAAATAAAAGTTGATTTTCTTGTTCTTCTTCCTCCATTTGAGAGCATCTATTCACATATCATCACATTAGATGATAGTACGTGCATTTGAGGCTTAAAAATAAAATTAGGAAATATCGAGATTGGATAGATAATAAGTAATAAAAAATTATATGAAAATAAAAAGAGGAAATAAAAAATTAATTAAAAAGAAAATGAATGTGAAAAGTGGAGAGAGGAATGATGAGAGAAAATATTATCCTCTTCTCGAAAAGAGAAAATCAATTTCCTCATTGTTTTTTTCACAGGTGAAATTTTTTTTTCTTGATTCAATTATTTCCAGTGAACTAAATGGTGAAAAATTCAAAAAAAAGTTCCCCAAAAGTTATTTTTTTGCAAAACAAACGAAGCATTTATGAGAAATGACTATTCAACCTCAGTAATTCTTTTCATGGCCAAACCTGCAGCATTTCATGAAGACAAAACCTTCCTTCTTTTATTTTGAGTTAATATCACAAAAAAACTCTAAACGGGTACACTTATAATAAATTTACTTTAACCTAATTTTTTTATCACAAAAAATCCGAATCAGCACATTTGTGAAGAATTTACCCTTAACTAGTTTGTTGACCACCAAAGACTCTAATTGTATATTTGTGGTAAATTTTTGCTATGTTAGTTTTGGTTAATTTGGATTAATATCATGAAAACTCTCAAATTAGATGGTAAATGAAGGGTAAAAATTTTAAATTGGTACACTCGCCAACTACCGCGTGTCATCTAACAATTTGACAGTTAAATTTAATGATAACTAACGGAGGATAAATTTATCACAGATATATCAGTTTGAAGTATTTAATAGTCAAAAAATTAGTTTGAAGCAAATTTATTAAAAATATACTAATTTAAGATTTTTCATTATATTAATCATTTATTATTAATCTCTTGTACTGTTGCTCCAGCTACGCGTTGCTTTCTCCCCTTCCCTTCTTTTGTCTTTTGTTAATAAATGGAAGAAAAAGGGCAGCAGAAGTCAAACGCGTTTTAGCCATATCTAGATTTTGGATTTGATTTCTGTTAATTTAAGTACTTTAGATTTGGAAAAGAAGTAAATGAAAGGTAACATTGACGTTCGTTTTTTTTCAATTTTTTTAAAATGAAATAAGAAAGAAAGCACCGCAACAAAGAGAACAAATCGGGACATGTTTTATGGGACTACCAAGTAAAGAGTCATTGCTTCTCATGTTACTTAAAAAGTTTTAAATCTATTGTAATTGTGCCAATTTAGTCATAAACCTTTTTTTTGTGCCAATTCATTCCTAAACCCATTGCATTTGTGTCAAATTAGTTTATTTGGCCAATCGATTTTTCTCCTTCCCCAAGTGGCTGGTGGGTTGTGGCCAATGAGGGTGGCCGAAGCTCACTGCAGCTGGACGGGGCCCATGAAGCTTTTGTTGGCAGTCGAGGGCTTGGTGGGTCTCACTACCCATGGCCAAGGAGCCCTCGCTCGCAACAGGCAAGGCCAGTTTGCCTTGCTCGCAGCTATCGCTCCCTAGACTAGATCTGTTCTTGAATAACAACCACAAGCAAGGTAGGCTCGCCTAGATCCTCGCTAGGGCTACATCGAAGGTAGGCATGGCCTCGCCTACCATAGGTGAGGTCGAACGAGGGCCACTAAGTCCTACTTGGAACCTTTCGCTGGCTATAGGAGGAAGGGGAAAAAAGAGAAAGAAAATAAAAAAATAAAAAAATAAAAAAATATTATTAAAATTTTACCACATCAGCGCCGCATAGGCAAATGAACTAATTTGACATAAATCCAAAATTTTTAGGACTGAATTGTTGAAAAAAAAATTAAAACTGAATTGACACAATTATAATAAGTTTAAAACTTTTTTTTGATAATTTTTTCCTCTTTAAATTGTCCTCATATCATGAAACACAAGGATAGTCTTTTTTAGGTCGTGCCTTCTGCGTATGGAGGGAGGCTCAAAGGAGCCACCTTGCAACATTTCCTAGTCAGTTGAATTTTGCAAATTGGGACAACACCGACGGAGAGACCCACGAGTTTTTTTGTACAAGCTAGTGGGACTTTTTCTAGATTGTTGACAATTTTTTAGCCGATAAATCATATAAAGATTGCAAAAAAAAAAAACTCGATTATGGGCCTCTGATCGACAATATCCATTTCTTGAAATAAGTACATTACGAGTGTCATAATTTTTGTACGACACTAACTTAAGTGACGTTATTTTTTTCGCTCACTTGAGTGTCACATTAGAGGAAAGTCATTCACTTTAGTGCCACTTTTAGCAAATCATCATGCATGAATTTTTTTTTTATTTTGTAGTGACACATGGATTTTTAAATAATTTTGTTGCTTTTTTCGCCTTAGCCGGCGAGGGTCACTAGTGACCCTCACCAACTAGGACCTGTTGGCTTAGGGCGACGACCATCATGGCCTTGGCGGCCGAGGGCAAGGTAGCCCTAGCCCTTGGGTTGCTAGTGTCCCTCATAGGCCAAGGGAGTAAAAAATTCAAGAAGAACCAAAATAAAAAGAAAAATTGTAAAATGAAAAAATTATGAAAAAATCCCTATATACATTAAATATTTAAAAAAATCATTTTGCAGGAGCCACATTAGTTTTTTTGATGTCCATGTCAGCTTTTCTAGCATCCATGTAATCGATGGCACTTAAGTGATCGATTTTTCAAAGTTATGGCATTCAAGTAAGTGAAAAAAAATTATGACACTCAAGTGAGTATTGTACAAAAGTTATGATACTTGTAGTGTACATGCACCCCTATTTCTCGGTAAAAATGTTTTTCAAAGTCTTTCAAGTTCCATAGTGTTCTGCTTAAACTTAAACAATTATTTTCCTAATAATCCAAGATTATCTTTAGAGTTGACTTTTTGATTTACCACTAAAGTGAACTCTCAATCAATTATTATTTTTCGAAATTAGACTTCCATTCGTCAATTTTGCAAAAATCGATCGAGAATTGACTTTCGGCCATACCGAAAATTTCCTAATAATCCAATTTTTTACCCGACCGTTGTGAAAAGCGATTAATCGGTTAAAGACATTGATTTTTCTTGTTCAGATTATTGGTAAACTATCAATTTTTCTTTTACAAAACTGGTTCATTTTTCAATGAATTCATAAGTAATTTCTCCTACGTAAGTATATTTTTTAAAATGTAAATTTATTTTTTGCTAAACCAATATGTAATTAAATCAATTTACTTTCTTATTTCCTAGTACAATATGAAAATAAATATTTACCGCTATTATCAAATGTGTTGAATAGTTTTCAATTTTCATTGTGGATATTTTTGTTTTCCTGAATACATGTTGAATTTGAAAAACCAGAAACTTCCAATAAGAATGGCAATTTTGAAAACATGTTCATCTTGTCTTTCAAGTCCATCCCTCGCATGCGTTTTTCAATCAGTGTACTCCATTTTTTTAACATGTTTCAGAAAAAGTATTTCTATTATCAAAATGTAACGCGTACGTTAAAAAAATGATCCTAAAGAGTTTCGAAAATATTTTTGATAAATAAAAATATTTTTAAAGCAAAAACAAAAAATTAAAGAAATTATTTCTGTTTTCTCAAAACACTTTTTGGAAACACTTACGTTCTTGAAGTAAATTTGTAAAGAACTCGTGCAAGAGCTCGGATTTGGGCGGAGCTCGGCTTTGCGCGGCGAATGCGAGCCAAACCCTGCCATAGCCAGCGGAGCTTCGACTTCAGCAACTCGGCCGGCGATGGCAGGGGTCAGCAGGAGAGCTCGCGCGAGCCAGCTTAGATCTCGGCGAGGCTTTGCCTCACGCGAGCCAAACCCCGCCATCGCCGACCGAGCTTCGACCTTGGCGCGATGGCAGGGGTCGGTGAGAGCTCGCGCGAGCCCGCTCAGATCTGGGCGGGGCTCCCCTCGCACGAGCTTGAGCTTGCTCGCTCAGATCTGGGCAGGGCTCGGCCTCGCGCTCGCTTGGGCGGGCTCGTGCTAGGGGAGGGGATCGAACGGAGACGGGCTCGGCGATCTCGACGGGATCGACGCGGGGGACGTCGTAGATCACTGGAGGTGTCGGCTGGGTCTCTCTCATGTGGGGGGACCCAGCAACTTTTCTTTTATTATTTGTTTAAAGGAAAGTGGGAGACATAGTTTATAAAGAAGGAAAAAAATGATAAAAAATAGTGTTTGTGTGTGTATGGGTGCGTGAGTTTCTCCTTGTGTTTAGAAGGAGAGAGAGTCTTCACATAGAGGGTTCTTACACACACACAGAGCTTATCGAGAGCTGCGAAGGAGAAGAGAGAATATTTTGTAGTCCAAATTTGAGGGTCAAATGTTGACGGAATTGGCTCAAATTTGGATATGTTGTTCGTGAGGTCAAGATCTACGTGTTGATGGTTCTCGTTTGTTGAGATTCTCCTCCAAATTCTCCAATCGCGGTTAGGGTTTTCTCACCTCTTGTGTATTTTTCACCTTTGTGGTGATGAAATATTGTTGTAATGTTGATGTAGAGCCTCTAGTGTGTGACTAGAGATAGACCAAGCTGTGTACCTGCTATTCTTGGTGATTAGTGGAGGAGTTTGGGTCGTCCGTGGTTTTTTCCCGTTTCGGGTTTTGCACGTAAATCTTGGTGTGTTATTTTTATCATTCTGCATTAGAATATTTTGACTGGATATAATTGTTGGTTGTTGCTGGATTAAATCGGTGAAATTAGGAGAATATATTTTTATCCTGGATTGGTCTAATTAGAGGCGAAGTGCTGCCCGATTTTCCCCAACAGAGTGGTATCAGAGCTTGTGTTGAGATTTCAGTGGTAGATGGAAGAATCAAGTAGCACAATATTTAAGTTGAATGCCTCTAATTATTCTATATGGAAGCCTCGGATGGAAGATATGTTATATTGCAAAGACTTATTTGATCCTATCGACGGTGACGAAGCTCAAGGAGACAAAGAAGACAAAGACTGGGAGCGAATGAATCGGAAGACGGTTGGGTTTATTCGGCAATAGATTGATGATAGTGTATTTCATCATGTTGCTCAAGAAACCAAAGCGGATGCTTTGTGGAAGAAACTACAAGATCTCTATGAGAGAAGAACCCCGCAAAATAAAGCTCTTCTAATCAAACGACTTGTGAACTTAAGATACAAGGAGGGAAGTAGCATGTCAGAACACTTGAGCGAATTTCAAGATGTTGTAAATAAATTGACAAATCTTGAGATTGACTTAGGTGATGAATTGCAATCATGTTTGTTGCTTGGTACTCTTCCTGATAGTTAGGATACACTGGTTGTGGCGTTAAATAATTCAGCTCCTGGTGGTGTGCTTTCTATGAGCATGGTTAAAGAAAGCTTGTTCAATGAAGAAACAAGAAGAAAATGCTTGAATTATGCTTCTAGATCGGAGGCACTTGTCATAGAAAATAGGTCCAGAAGTCAATCAAGGAAGTTTCAAAGTAATGACAGGGGCAAGTCAAGAGGAAGATCGAAGTCCAGGTCGAGGAGAAATGTGAAATGTTACAACTGTGGCAAGATGTGACATTATGCTAAAGAGTGTTGGCAACTAAAGAGAGATAAATCCCATGATAGAAATGGAGATAAAAAGAAAGAAGAAAATCAGGCTACAACAGCAGCTGCATCCGATGGTGATATTGTCTTCATTTGTGATGATGGTTATGTAAACCTTACATGTCAAGACTCTAGCTGGGTTGTTGATTCTGCAGCTTCTTTTCATGTCATCTCACGACGTGATTATTTTACATCCTATCGCAGCGGTGATTTCGGTTGTGTTAGGATGGGAAACAGTGGTATTTCTAAGGTTATTGACATGGGAGATGTTCACTTGGAGACCGATGTGGGATGTAATTTGCTTCTGAAAAATATGAGACATGTTCCGGATATTCGACTGCAGTTGATCTCTACAGGTGCCTTAGATGATGATGGCTACGGCAGTTTCTTTTATGATGGTAAATGGAAATTGACTAAAGGCTCTATGGTAGTGGCAAAAGGCAAGAAAACATGCACTCTCTACACCATGGACGCAAAGTTGATCAAAGAAGAGGTAAATGCAGTGGAAGATTCCTCAGTTGATTTATGGCATATGAGGCTTGGTCATCTTAGCGAGAAAGGACTTGAGACTCTTGCTAGAAAGAATTTTCTACCATTGAAGGAGAAAAATCTGACAAAATGTACTCATTGTATAATGGGTAAGCAACATCGATTCTCATTTCAGAATTCCTCTCCACACACAAAATCTAATGTACTTGATCTAGTTCACACTGATGTTTGTTGCATGGATGCTAGAACACTTGGCGGTGCATTATATTTTGTGAGATTTATCGATGATTGCTCTAGAAAAGTGTGGGCTTTTGTTTTGAAATCTAAAGACCAGGTGCTTGCGGTTTTCAAACAATTTCATGTCAATGTTGAAAGAGAAACCGGGAAGAAGTTGAAATGTGTTCGAGCCGACAACGGTGGAGAATATAGAGGCCCGTTTGAGTATTATTGCAAGGATTATGGCATCAAGCTTGAGAAGACTGTTCCGAAAACACCACAGCAGAATGGAGTGGCAGAGAGAATGAACCAGACGATTAATGATCGGATTCGGTGTATACTATCTCATGCGAAGTTGCCTAAGTCATTCTGGGGTGAAACGATGAGAACGGTCGTAGACTTGATAAATCTTTCTCCATCAGTTCCTTCTTAAAGAGGATGTTCCTCAGAGAGTTTGGAGTGGGAAAGATGTTTCCTACAATTATCTAAAAGTGTTCGGCTGCCGAGCATTTATACATATTCCAAAAGATGAGAGATCCAAGCTTGATGACAAGTCTAAACAGTGAATCTTCTTGGGTTATGGACATGAAGAGTTTGGCTACAGATTATGGGATCCAGCTACAAAGAAAGTCATCAGAAGCCGAGATGTGGTGTTCTTTGAGCATCAAACTATTGAAGACATCGATAAGCCAGAGAAGCCAACGAATGTAGCTCAACAGAGGGTTAATTTTAGCCCAAATCCTCCGACCATATTAGGTGAAAATCAAGGGGGAGAAGTGCATGGAAATCTTGAAGATGATGAATCCTCACAGAATGTTGATTCTTCAGTGGAGCCGGGTGAATCAGTTGAGCAAGAGCAACCAGTTGAACCAGTTGAGCAAAAGGAACCGATTCTACCTCAAGTTAGAAGATCAGAAAGAGAGCGTAGACCATCACAAAGATATCAACCGCATGAGTATGTGTTACTCACCGATGCAGAAAAGCCAGAAACTTATGAAGAGACTATATCGTGTGATAAAAAGAATGAGTGGCATGAAGCTATGCAAGATGAGCTCAAATCTTTGCATGAGAACTACACATTCGAATTGGTGAAGTTGCCTAAGGGTAAGAGAACACTCACAAACAAATGGGTGTACAAGTTGAAGACAGAAGAAAACAGTTTGCAACCACGATATAAGGTTAGACTTGTTGTGAAGGGCTTTCGTCAGAAGAAGGGAATTGACTTTGAAGATATTTTTTCACCAGTTGTAAAAACGCCTTTTATTCGAGTTGTTCTTGGGTTAGCCGCGAGTTTGGATTTAGAAATTGAACAACTTGATGTAAAAACAGCTTTTCTTCATGGAGACTTAGAAGAAGAGATATACATGGAGCAACCGGAGGGTTTTAAAGTTGAAGGCAAGGAGCATTTTGTATGCAGGTTGAAAAAGAGTTTATACGGTCTTAAGCAAGCGCCAAGACAATGGTACATGAAGTTTGATTCATTCATGGAAGATCATGGATATGGTAAGACCAACTCTGACTCTTGTGTCTTTGTGAAAAGATTCTCAGATGATGATTTTATTATCCTCTTACTCTATGTGGATGATATGTTGATAGTTGGGCATGATGCTAATAAAATCAAGAGCTTGAAAAATGAGTTGAGTAAAGCTTTTCGGATGAAGGATCTTGGATCACCTAAACAAATCCTTGGCATGCAAATTACTCGTGATAGGAAAAATAAGAAACTCTGGCTATCTCAGGAGAAGTATATTGAAAAGGTGCTTGAAAGATTCAACATGAGCACATGTAAACTGGTAAGTACTCCACTTGCTGGTCACTTCAAGTTGAGTAGTAATGAGTGTCCTACGAGTAAGAAAGAGAAGGAAGAGATGATGAAAATTCCTTATGCATCTGCCGTGGGTAGTTTGATGTATGCCATGGTTTGTACAAGAACGGATATTGCTCATGCAGTTGGTTTTGTGAGTAGATTTCTCTCAAATCCAGGTAAAGAACATTGGAACGATGTGAAATGGATTTTGAGGTATCTTAGAGGCACTTCCAGATTATGTTTGTGTTATGGAAATGGAAAGCTTGAGTTGAATGGTTATTTAGACTCTGATTATGCTGGTGACAGTGATTCCCGAAAGTTTACATCAGGTTATATGATGATCTTTACAGGGGGAGCAGTTTCGTGGCAATCAAGATTGCAAAAATGTATTACTCTATCTACAACTGAAGCGGAGTATATTGCTATCACCGAAGGAGGTAAGGAACTCTTGTGGATGCAGAAATTCCTATGAGAGTTGGGCTTGAAGCCAGAAAAGTTTGTTTTATATTGTGATAGCATGAGTGCTATCTATCTTAGCAAGAATCCAGTGTTACATTCAAGATCGAAGCATATTGATGTGAAGTATCATTGGGTCCGGGAAAAGTTAGAAGAAAAACTTTTTCTGCTTGAGAAAGTTCATACCGACGACAATGGATTCGATATGATGACTAAAGCCTTGCCAGTGATGAAACTTGACTCCTGTCGAAGTAAAGCGGGCATGATGGGACTCCCCACATGAGGTAGAGGGGGAGATTTGTCGGCTGGGTCTCCCTCATGTGGGGGGACCCAGCAACTTTTCTTTTATTATTTGTTTAAAGGAAAGTGGGAGACATAGTTTATATAGAAGGAAAAAAAATGATAAAAAATAGTGTTTGTGTGTGTATGGGTGCGTGAGTTTCTCCTTGTGTTTAGAAGGAGAGAGAGTCTTCAGATAGAGGGTTCTTACACACACACAGAGCTTACCGAGAGCTGCGAAAGAGAAGAAGAAGAAGAGAGAATATTTTGTAGTCTAAATTTGAGGGCCAAATGTTGACGGAATTGGCTCAAATTTGGATATGTTGTTCGTGAGGTCGAGATCTACGTGTTGATGGTTCTCGTTTGTTGAAATTCTCCTCCAAATTCTCCAATCGCGATTAGGGTTTTCTCACTTCTTGTGTATTTTTCACCTTTGTGGTGATGAAATATTGTTGTAATGTTGATGTAAAGCCTCTAGTGTGTGACTAGAGATAGACCAAGCTGTGTACATGCTATTCTTGGTGATTAGTGGAGGAGTTTGGGTCGTCCGTGGTTTTTTCCCGTTTCGGGTTTTCCACGTAAATCTTGGTGTGCTATTTTTATCATTCTGCATTAGAATATTTTGACTGGATATAATTGTTGGTTGTTGCTGGATTAAATCGGTGAAATTAGGAGAATATATTTTTATCCTGGATTGGTCTAATTAGAGGCGAAGTGCTGCCCGATTTTCTCCAATAGGAGGGCCGTCGTACTCGATGGCGATGGAGTAGTCAAGGTGGTCCTTGTCGGGCAGGGGGGCGCCGGCGGGGAGCATTTTGTGGAGTACTTGCTCCCAGTCGGTCTCGTGCTCATCCTCGGGTTCCGAGGCCATGTGCGTGAAGGATGGAAGCGGGTGTTCTTTCTTATTTTCAGTTTGGTTTTCTCGAGAAAGTGAAGGGTGGAAGGAGGAGACGACGAAGAAGAAGATGGCGTTGAAAGTTGAATCTGGAGGAGAGAGAGATAGTTGTTGAGGAGATGAAGAGAGAGTAATCGAGCATTTTTTGCGTAGAAGTTACCAAAGGCGTTTTATTCTTTTTTTTTTATCCGGAAATAAATTTTTTTTTGTAGTTATTAAATGTGTTTTTTTTTCTCAAAAATCGTTGTTGGAAATAAAAATAAAAATAAAATATTTCTATTTCAACAGTTATTCAAGAAACAGAAACATTATGATAAGCAGCAATACTGGTAAAACGACATTGGTTCAGTAAATGATAAGGAAGAGTTAAAAGATTACATGAAGTCATGCTAATGAGTGTTTTTTCAGTGGTCAACCTCTAAACTACCAGTGTAAGCGTAACCACAGACAATGCCCGAAATCAATACATCTTCAATGTCCGAACTGCGAGCTTAGCAACTAGACATTCCTGAAACCTAGTTTGAGATCTTATGTGCTTCTGTCATATCAAAATCAAGTTAAAACGATGAAGGAAACATAACGTTCTCGTGAGTAAAATCTTGGATTTTCCATGGACGAAGATGGGTGAATTCAGGATGCACATACTGTACCGAAAAATCCAAACATACGGAAAATTCAAACAATCCAGATGAAGCCAGACCTTGTGCCTAAAGGGCAGAACATGCTCAATTCTCAGCGGTATCCTTATTCCCTATATTTCGACCATCTAATTCCTTTACATAGTTGGATAGAAAAATGATGAACTCATAATAGTTACTGAACGAATCTGAGTCCTAAAAATCTGGGAGAAGCTTGCTCGCTGCAGAATGGCCACGGGTCTCATCCTTACTCATGAAAGAAGCCAAGGAATCAATCCATGGACCTTCTATGGACATGCTTCCCGACGCCTGGGGAGTGTCCCGAGAGAACGTTGAGAAATTTGTTTGGCTATCATTAGCTAGCCGCTCGAAGGCTTTGAACCTTGGATCTGGATTTGTTGCAGTGCGCTTGATTATCGGTGCTTGAATTGGGCTTTTTCCATCGAGCATGCTCACCACAGACGACATTGGTGGCCTGAGAGTTGGTGAAGGATTGGTGCATAGTAGAGCCAGGTTTAGCATTCTCATTGCCTCTTCCTCGGAGTAATCTGAGCCGAGACGTGGATCCACGAGTTCAAGAACGTTCCCTTGCTCTTGTAACACATAGGCCTTTCATCATGTACAAATAGAAAGAGAATAGAAAGAGAAGATTAGCCGGTCATCTTGCTTTTAGAAACAGTAAACAGTGTTAGGAACAATAAAGGGGAATAGGCTACTGAGAGATGGAATCTCATCATGTTCATGCATTCCTATTCTCCCCCGCTGAGCATGCTCATGTATACATATCAATATGACAATATTCGAAGCTTCTAACCCACTTCTTTAGGCACTAAGAAATTATTCCTTCATATATTTGTTTACTCTGATCAAATTTGTCCCGAATAGCTTGTTCCACCATCTACTACTGAAGTCACATGCCATCATTCTACTTGCAAGTCTTCAAAGCAAACACACAGAAAGTACAGAAAGAGAGCTTCAAGTCCAATAAAATCTTGGCTGCATAATTTCTATAAAACTTAAAAGTCATTGTATGTTACCCAGTCAAGAAGATAAACAAATTCTTCCTTCGGCCTGTAATTCGTGTTGCTCTTTCCGCTCACAATTTCCAAAGCGACGACTCCAAAGCTGTAGACATCAGCTTTGTCTGTCAAGTAGCCTCTCATCGCATATTCAGGAGCCATATAACCTCTGAGGCAAGGCAAAACAGTAATGGTGAATATGGCCATAGGAGGACATTCAGGGAAAACATCACAGATATGTAGCAATCGAAAGTTCATTAATAAAGCTAATTAAAAGAAGAGAATTAACCAGAATAACATAAGACTTACATTGTTCCAGCTATCCTTGTGCTGATATGCGTATTCTCTTCTTCATCGAGTTTGGCCAAACCAAAATCTGAGATCTTGGCATTTAGTTCCTTATCAAGCAGCACATTTGTCGCTTTTATGTCCCTATGAACAATTTTCAATCTAGATTCCTCGTGAAGGTAAGCCAATCCCCTTGCTATTCCCAAACATATTTTCTTCCTTGTGGCCCAGTCCAACTCAATCAGCTGCTCATCTCGTCCTGGGAAGAGAGAGAGAGTGTGTGTTCAGGTGAATGCACATCAATAGCATATTAGCCAGCTTAGGGAAAGAATGTTTTACCAAAAAGTGCGCGGGCAAGACTATTGTTCACCAGATATTCGTAAACTAGCAACAACTGATTTCCTTCAATGCAGCAGCCATAAAGCTTCACGAGATTTGGGTGCTGGAGAGCAGATATCATGCCTATCTCGTTGAGAAATTCACGATTGCCTTGCTTTGATTTAGAAGAAAGCTGCTTTACAGCAATTATAGTTCCATCTGACAGTGTTCCCTGAGATTAATCATATGAATTTAAGACTCATTACTAATCAGATGTTATTTCATAAATAAATAAAGACAGTTAACCTTACAAGATCCGGACTGGTAATTCTAAACCAAAGATACTAAATTTATCAGACATTTCCTTCACATTGAATGGAGGATGAAGTTATGAACATATTGTGAATTACCTTGTAAACTGGCCCAAACCCTCCTTCACCTATCTTATTCACAGAGTCAAAGTTGCCCGTAGCGGCTTTGATTTGCCTTAAAGTGAAATGGCCAGTCTGGAGATCTAGCCCACGTAATTCTGAAAAAACAGAAAAGAAAACCAAGGTGTATATCAGGAGTTGGATAATAATAACTGAAGGAAAAGTACAGTTCTAGAACAAACTCCCGATCTGGTGGAGTGATTCACCTATATGCTCATGCCTCAAAGACATGCAATCCTAGTTAAAAGGCAAAAGGCCAACTTTTGTGGTGTCACAGTTTACTCATAAGAATTCCATAAAAAGAACAAAGAAAGCATATCAATACGGTCTTGAATTAGGCATCGTACTTATGCAACGAACCGAAGAGTGACAAATTCCTGTGTGAGCAGACATGTCAGTGTCATAATCTCACCTGGATCTTCAATTTCTCTGCCGCCTAATAATCCTATTAGCCGAAGGACTATTAATACCAATACAAGGAGAACCACTGAAGCTACCACGATTCCAGTGATTGCTCCAGCTGATAGTCCAGCGCTTCCAACATGAAAGTCTACGAGCAGGAAAAAATGAAAAATTTATACGTGAATGCTTTAATGACCACATGGGAAAGAATGATAGAGATCTGTACGTCAGTGTTGACTTACTCGGCGTCACTGCGATAGCGGAAATAAGTGGTCCATAGATACCTCTTCCAGGAATTGCTGTGGTTCCCTTCCCTGACCAATATAAATGAATCTCCAAAGTACTGCCATTCACAGTAACATTATCGAAGTCCCTGTATATGCCCTTCCCAACACCTCCCGCTTCCTTTGCAATATTAAAATCCTTTAACACTTGATTGCCCTGCAGAATTAACAAGAATTTCGGTAAGAAAATATTGTGCTCTTGTTGGATTGTTGTGTGCAGCCCTGTCACACAATAAGTCATTATAACAAAGTCAAATTCCTCAACAAAAGACAATAACTCAGCAAGAATAGATGAATTAAAAAGAATAATCAGGTACCAAGTTTCACTTCACATACTTGTATCGATACATCGAATATACGTCTGCCAAGGCTGCTATATGTATCATTGTTGGAATATTGAATTTCAGCAAAATGGAGCCGCACTTTGTAACCTCCTTTCATCATGCAAAGGCCATAGTATCTGATTGACCAAGGGGAAAGGCGAGCCGTTCGGTACAATTCTGAGCTGTTCACATTCATAGATAATGGGTTGTCTGCTATGTAACTAGATTTATCGTTTCCCATATAAAGTCCAGTGCTGCTGCAAGCCCAATTTTCTGAAGAAGAAGAAGAGAAAATCGATTTCCCATTCGGATTGGTGTCTTCTTCATATTGATCCCTGTCAAAAGTCATTTTGGTTCCTCCACAATTGATAAACAAGGAGTGATCTGCATGTGTCGTTAGATGATATTGCATAAGCCATGATAGGGGACAAAAGTGGCTCAACAGTTTATGCTCCACAACAATTCAAATGTAGTAAAACTCACATTGTGCTTTCCCGCTGCAGGGTAGACCCTTCTTCAAGCACCAAAGCCTAATGGGATAAGCCAGAAAGATTGTTGGTAGTATAATTTTCACATGTGATTATCAACAATTTGGTATAGCTCTTAGTCAAAGAGACTCACGAGTCGTTTCCGTTAGATGAATAGCTGGAAACCAAGTTCCTGGAAAGTGACACAATATGTTAGATAATAACTCCAGAAATGGGGGGACGAGACAAAAATATAAAATTTCTGCCTTAAGAGAGATCGTGGATGGACTTACACTTGTGATTGCTGACAACTGGTTGAAGAAGAACCGGTGAAATTGTTGTAAGACAAGTCGCTGCAGGATACCTTGACCTAGTTAGTGACATATTCACCCCCTCATAATAACAGTACAACATTGAAAAGTGATATATCAGATGTGAACCCATGAGTCTCATCAAGTCAAATCCTGCAACCTGTGACAATCTATGGAAAAACCAAGAAGGAAAACTGGATATTTTCATAAGAGACTAACAGATAATAATTGCTGCTCGTTACCCAACTGGGTACTTCTCCACTAAGGGAGTTGTTTGTCAGGAACCTACATTCACAAATAAAAGTTATGTAACACTTGTCCAAAAAAAGTCGTTCAGAATCCAACTATATGAGGTGTATATAACACTAATGAGGAAGGAAAGTCGACTACATATTTGCTGAGACATTAGGAGTGGTCAAGAAAATTTGTAATTACATGTACTGCAGATTATCTCCCACCGTATTAGGAACTTGACCAGTCAATCTGTTGACGCTCAGGTCTCTACCCAAATAAGAAAAAGAGGAGACAAATCAGATAGGTTTCTCAAGGAAACTTGCAGAAATTCATGCAATATGATCTTCAGTTTGGGGCCTTTCCCATTCATGAAACAAATCACTTCTCAAAAAAATGCAATAATCTGCTGGGACAAGTCCAAAAATCTGTCAGTGCTTAATAACCCCCTGGACTTTGCAAAGAAAAGAAGATATGTCTTATGATTAAACAAAATATCTGCCTTAATTTAGCAACTTACAATGTCTTCAAACTTGTCCATCGCCAAATGTAATCTGGAATTGAGCCAGTAAGCAAGCAATTCCTCAGAATCCTGAGACAGTGAAAAATAATAGTTAATGGTAATCAGCTATCACAAATAGATAGAAAAGAAACAAGTCAAATATCCAGTATATTGAGCTCACAAAGTTGCCATCATGTTCATGCCCTTCAAATCAGGAAAATTCGAGCTTGGACCTTTCAAATCAGATATTCTCCTGATCGCATATAAAACCACTCCATCACGTAACCTTAACATCCATTCTACCTTTCGCGGAAAATCACAAGCTTACGACATTATAAAAGACAGAGAACAATTGCACAGGATCGAGTGCTCACAACTCCAACAAGTTTGTCAACAAAGATATGCTAGAAGGAATAGGTCCCTCCATAGATGTGCCTTGCATGTCCCTGTAAACTTAATGCCGTCATAGAAGAACAACTTTTGAATTCCCAAAAAATCATATAGATAAATCTTTTTGGTCATAATTGAGAAGGATTGGGATACGCACAATCTTGTAATATTGGTCCAATTCCCAATAAAATCAGGTATCTTTCCTGATAATGTGCTTCCATCTATACGACTGCAAATGGTCTATAAATCAAAATCCCTCAAAGAAAATTCATTATGTTAAGAATAAAATGTATTAAGATGCCACTTACAAATCTTTTAAGCTCTTCAGATTGCCAAAGGATACAGGTATTGTTCCCGTGAAATTATTAGCTGACAGAAGGCTGCCAAAAAAAAAAAAATCCAGGAATTAGAAATACTGCAAATCAAGTCTCAATGTATGAGTGTATATAACATAGAACAAAGTATCTTTTCATCTCCCCAAACCAGTAGTAACTTCGTTCCAATTTAAGCAGGAAGATTAAAGTCAGATCTTTTATTCCACAATCTCGCAATCAAGAGAGCTCACGAGCATTAACAAAGGAATTCTGAAATGTGTTATCCAGGCAAAAATGTGCCCACTAATGTACTCCAATCTACTTACAGTCTCCTTAAGCGGCTCAGGTTTCCAATGTTTGGCTCAAGAGCGCCTTCAAGCAGATTGTCCTCTAATACACTAGCATAGACATAAATTTATCACCAGCAGGTCAAGCACATTCTCGATACAAAGGGATATGATTTATAGCAAGTCTTACAGCTCCTCCAGCGTGCTAATGTCTCCAATGTCCTTGGGAATACCACTTATGCGATTTCCAAGTGCAGAACTGAAGTACCAAATCGAAAACAAAATTATGCTTCTTTTTTAAATAACTCCTAATTAAGTTGTGATAATGATTTTTGATGTTTGATATGATTAACTTACAGAATGGTAAGTGGTATCCGAGTAAGAGTTGTGGGGAGCGTTCCACTGATGTAGTTAAGAGTGAGGTCTCTGCTTGCAAAAAATGATGACTTTAGAACTTTTACAATTATAGTTTGCTAAACTTCCAACAAATTGGTTTATTTAAATTCCACATGCTACATTTTGCAGACAGATATATGCTTGAGAAAATTGATCAACAGGTGCTTAAAATCGTAATAAGATAAGGTGGAACCAGAATAGTCTTCACCCAACAATGGCCCATCAGACGCAAACAAGTTCTTTGGCCTAATTACCTTCCAGATGGGAAGATATCGTGAGGTCAAGTCTATCTTACATTTCTGTTAGGTAAGAGAGGTTGCCGAATTCATCAGGAAAAGTCCCTTTCAAATTAAGTTCCTTCAGCTGGCTGCGAAATGAAGAAGAATAGGTAAAATGAAATTGACACCTATGAAAAAAGATACTGAGAGAAACACAAAAACGTGTCAGGTCATTTATACATGTTCGTGACATGGCAAACTGTGCCATCACTGAAGGAACAGTTGCAAGTCACGTTGCTTGTCACTCCTGAAGGCAAGGTCGGCAAGTTTATACCCTCACTGCATGATGCTTCGCTTACATTCCAGTATTTATTTTGCATCTTTGTGGCAATTGTTTTTAGAGTATCAACTGCAAGCACAAACCAGAAGTTGAAAATTACCTATCAGTATCCACTGCTGGAAACATGGAAGAGATTTAGAAGGAACAACCGAACAAGTACACTAGCAGATGCTCGTGAGTCCATCTAACTTTTTGAGATTTTTGAAGTCTCGAATGCCCAGGCATACAAGCTCTGGTAAGTACTTATTTATGTAACTCGTTTTGTGCACAAGCACAGAATGATTTGGAGCCAGGGAAGGCAGCGCCCCTCGGTTAAAATGACTAAAATTGGATCCACCACAAGTAAAAAAAGGCTTATCCAATCTCGGTACTGTAGAGCAATGAGTAAACTTCAGACAATGCATCATATTTACGCGATTTGATTAAAACTAGGTGCCTATACAAGCTGCACGTATGGGAAGATGAGCTTGCAAGATTAGATATATTTACAAGCGATCGTGATAGATTAATTCCATTGTCATGCAAATAAAATGTCAAAGCCACCTTCCGTATTAGAACAGCAGAAGAAAGTCAAAAACAGATTGTTGACCAGCAGGACATTTAATCTACACTTCATTCTTATTGCTGGTGGTTATTCGCTGGCTGATAAGGGAGAGAATCTTTATTTCGAGATGTCCCCTTTGGACAGAGCAGGAATTTTTCCATAGATCAGCGCAACCAAATTGCAGGAGGCGGCGCATCATGTGAATCGGTGGCAATTTATCAGGAAGGGCCCATCAATCCCAGTTGTTGCTACCCGACACAAGACCACTAGTCTGACACCATCAATGCAATGAAGGAAAACATCTCGAATACTGTGTAATATCAACATTCCAGAATTTTTAATTAGACAAGTGTTAAGATCATGTGGAGTCCGCTGGTTTTTACTTTGAGTCCTAAATTTCTTTCCCTAACAAGATTAGGATTGAAAAGGAGGTTGGGAAAAAGAGATTGCCCTCGCCAACAACCAATAATTTGCCGGTTCGACCGGTTAAAGCAAAGATTACCGGTGAAAAAAGTGAGCAAAGACAGAGTACTCGGAAAAGATTTGATAATCTAATTATCAAGGTAGGATTTTTTAGGTTGAGAGAAAGGAGATGAAAATTATGCTTAAATTTCTCCTAACAATAAAACTTTTAAAGCGGCCGGCGGTGGCGGCCATCGCCGGCCGCATCGTTCCCTGCTCTGCCTGCTAGGCAGAGTTCTCCTGAAAAGGAAATGAGAGAGCAGAAAAAAGCATCTCCCCTCAACCCCAATACTTTCTCTAAAATTTCTTGGACAAGAAACAAATTGAAAGAAGGGGCTGAGAAATGTGATGCAAGTTCCCAACTTTATAGTTCAATAAGCAGACCTCAACAGAGAAGAGCCAGAGAGATTCAGGATCAGAGTTCGCAAAGCAACTATTCCAAAAACAAAAGGCAGAACTAAACAGCCATTAAAGGGAAGGTTTTTAGTCGTTCTCGCGTACCTTCATCTTGTGGCAAGCGTTGAGCATCACACTCGAAGACCGCAAAGCAAATCACGACAAGAACAACGCAGACAACCACTCTGGAAACCGAACCCAGAGGCACCACCATCGCTAACTTCCGTTGCTTCCCCCGCGCGCGCTCGACCCCGACCCAACTCCGGCCTTGACCCACCTTAAACGACGCGGAAATGCTGCCTCGACCACGACCAAAACAGCGCAAACAGACAGAGGAAAGGAGTGATTCTTGGAGAGCGTTGCCGTTGGAGGGAAAGACTGAACTGAAAGATTTCAAGTACTTAACAAGTTCCTCATTATCATTCTCAGTGGGAGTAGTTGTCTTCCAGTGGTTCTTCTTTTGTTCCTGGCCATGTCTTATAACGACATCTGTATTATTTTACTTTCGATAAATACCACAAAAAATCCAAATTAATATATTTATAATAAATTTATTTCAAATTATTTTTTCATAACAAAAAATTCTAAAGTAGTACACACGTAAAAAATTATTCAAAAATATTTATTATCACCAAAAATTCTAAATTAATATATCTATGACAAATTTACCTCAAAATGGTATACTTGTGATAAATTTACCCACCGTTAGTTTTTCGTTTAATTTTACTATCAAATTATTAAGTTGGATGATACGTGACAGTTGATGGGTATAACATTCCCAGGTAAATTTTTATTGATTTGGGATTTTTTATTACAGATGTATTAGTTTGTGATTTTTTGTGTTATTAATATAATTTAACGAAAATTAACAAAGGGTAAGTTTGTCATATATATACAAGTTTGAGATTTTTTATGGTTAAAAAGTAATTTTAGGTACCCACCCATCGGTGGCCTAGCTGGTTTGCGCTTAGTCGAGGTGCGCGATCCGTACGGACGCTGGCCCGGACACATTCGATAAAAAAAAAAGTAATTTTAGGTAAATTTATCAAATGTGTACTAGTTTTGGGTTTATCACGGTCAAAAAAATAGTTTGGGATAAATTTATCACATGTGACCGGTTTGAATTTTTTTTTTTGTCAAAAAAATAATTTAGGATAAATTTATTACAGATGACTAATTTGGGATTTCTCATGATATTAACACTTTACTTTATAATTTATGAAAGTCGGGAATATAATATTCCGCAATTATCTTTCCAGCTTCGGAAGTGTTCAAAATGCTCGCGTCTGTTTGATATTTGATTGTAAATAAAAATAAAATATTTTCAAGAATCAGAATCAAATGGAGCCCTAAGTGTGATTTGAATTATTTTACTTTAATGGGAAAATTAATTAATAGAATCTGATGATTTAATAGGCAATCTTCGGTTAAGGGTGGAATCAAACAATTCTTTGCTTATTTATTTGTTGACACTTTATTAGAAACTTAATATAAAAAAAAAGTTCTTTTCCATACAATGTATTTTTTCGAAGCATTAAATTTTTGGGACTATTGAAGTCGATACTGCCATGAAAATCAAGTTTACAACAAAACAACAATAGGTGAAATGACTTATTTTTCCCATCTATCGATATTTCTTAAATCAATTAGGTTTAGGTTTACTCCAAAGTTGATTATTTGACAATAAATGCAGTCTTTAGTGAAATTTTTATTTAGATAGCGATGTCTAGGTAGTTTTTTTTGTCAAATTAATAAGTATCTTAAGTTTAATGTTTTTGTATCGCTACGAAAGAAAATGAACTCAAATTTTAGTTTAGGTTAAAATTGGTGACATGCTATATATGTTCGATAAATGAGATATTTCCTCCATGGCTCATGAAAGGGGCAGGTTTTCAAGTGAATACCAACGACCACTTTTGGCAATGGAAAAGCATGGCATGGTTTTAGACTTTTATTTTAAAGGACTTAGGAAGATCTAGACTTGATTTGAGGGGAAAGGAGATCATATATTCGCATTGTCTTTTAATTATGGTCTTGTCATTGGATGATAATGCGTTCATTCAAAATGAAGAATAGAATTTAGGATATATCGAGATTAGACACATTTAAATCGAATTGGAAAATAATGAAGGTATAGAGAACTTAGACACACGGGGGTCATGGATTTCTTATGGTTAGATTGAAAAATTAAATTGTGGGTTTTGAAAATTAATGTGGGTCATGAGCCTCTTCGTTTTATATTGACATGGCAAAACTCGCATCTCACCTCCTTAATGCAATAGTTTTCCCACGTTTGAAGCACTCGGCAATTGGATGAAAATAATCTATCTAGTCCACACGTATTCTCATCGATGTTTGAATTCAAGCAAGTACCAAGCGTGAGTGAAAGAGTGACATCTTTTTTGGGAAATGTACCATAAAAGTTCTAAAACTATTATATTAGTATCAATTAGGTCATAAAACTTGCAATTGGATCAATTTAGTTACAAATATTTTTGTATTGATATCAATTCAGTCCTAAATCTTGCAATTAGACCACTCCATTCATGTGGAATTTTCGGATCACAAGAAGGAGAAAGTTCACTTTGGGAAGTTCAAAACAAAAAAAGAAAAAAAAAATCTAATCATCATAAATTTCTCCTTCTATCGTGTGAAGGCAAAAGCAAATTACCAAATCATGGAACGGAGGTTCCATCAACTTTTTGAACGAGCTGTCGTCAATGCACACGTGCATGCTTTCCTCGAATCAGTCAAAGACCATCCACTCGTTGCATGGTTGACTGGGCATCCTTCCTCGTCAAGCTTAAAAATCATCGTGCCGACAGTAGCTAAAAGAGAAAAGATCGCGTCATCTTCAACAAAAGCGACATCGTAGGCTCGGCTGCTGGAGTATTCAAAGAGCTTTTTAAGAGCAGCTCAAGTAGGGGCAATGTACGTTGGACTTGGATGGATCTATTTCGGAATTATTCCATCGATAGGGACTTAGATATGTCAATATCCGAGCAAGTATTAATAAATGGGATAGATAAATGTTTGCAAAATATCCCAGCACTGGTATAGCTCTATTATTATCTGGATAAGTCCTGTGGGCCTGACGTCCACCAACAGCAAGCTTCAAATTCGAAAATGTATGAATTTATTTCTTGGCAATTGATTATGTAACAGTCTTTGAGTGACTGTTATGCTAATAATTTATTTATGGCCACACAAAGTATATAATAATTAATTAAAAATTATTGTGAGATCTACTTTTTTGAGAATTTGTGGCTCACAACAAGATCAATTCAGCTCGAAACTTTTTAATTTTGCAAATTTAGTTCTAAGTATTTTAACGAGTTTTCAAATATAGTTCTTTCGTCTAATTTTGGTCTGAAATTGCTGACGCAGTGGTCCAATCAAGTCACCATTACTGAATGAATCAGAGTCCTAAAAATCTGGGAGAAGCTTCCTCTATGAAGAATGGTTGCGGGTCTCATCCTTGCTCGTGAAAGAAGCTGAAGAATCAATCCATGGACCTTCTATGGACATGCTTCTCGACATCTGGGCATTGTCCTGAGTGAATGTCGAGACATTTGTTTGGATATTATTAGCTAGCCCCTCGAAGACATTTGTTTAGAAACAGAAGACGGTTGGCAGCATAATTTCTATTAAAACTTCAAAGTCGTTGTATGTTACCCAGTTAAGGAGATAAACAAATTCTTCTTTCGGCTTGGAATTTGTGTTGCTCTTTCCGCTGACAATTTCCAAAGCGACAACTCCAAAGCTATAGAACCGGCTTTGTCTGTCAAGTAGCCTCTCATTGCATATTCAGGAGCCATATAACCTCTTAAGGACATTCAGAGAAAACATTACGAATATGTAGCAATCAAAAGTTCATTAGATAAAACTTATTAAAAGAGAATTAACCAGTACGACAGGAGATTTACATTGTTCCAGCTATCCTTGTGCTGATATGCATATTATCTTCTTCATCGAGTTTGGCCAAACCAAAATCTGAGATCTTGGCATTTAGTTCCTTATCAAGCAGCACATTTGTGGCTTTTATATCCCTGTGAACAATTTTCAATCTAGATTCCTCGTGAAGGTAAGCCAATCCCCTTGCTATTCCCAAACATACTTTCTTTCTCGTGGCCCAGCCCAACTCAATCTGCTGCTCAACTCGTCTTGGGAAGAGAGAGAGAGAGAGAGAGAGAGAGAGAGAGAGAGAGAGAGAGAGAGAGAGAGAGAGAGAGAGAGAGAGAGAGAGAGAGAGAGAGAGAGAGTATCACGCCCCGGATCCACTTTGGGCACGCGGCATCCTGTTCATACGGTTAAATTCTCTCACAGCGCTCGCCTGGTCCACTGTACTCGACGGCCCAGGAAATTTTCTTCATCGCGACCAGACGACGCGTCCTTTAATTTCTTGAACTTGCGGAAGCGAGCCTTCTAACTATACATACAAGCATGCAAAGATGGGGTAGCACGAACAAAAAGGATATCATACAAACACCATTATATACGTGACAACAAGCGTTAGGTACAGGCCCCCAAAAGAAAACAAAATACAGACGTCGACCTCAAAATTCCTACGCTCGCACTATCTCCAAAAATCTAAGTCAGCTTCAGAGGGACTCAGTCCTCAGGCTCCTCCTCTGGATCCTCCTCGGGGTCCTCCTCTGGCTCTGGAGAAGAGGGTTCGGTGTCCATGGGTTCGCCAGCGGCGTGGCCGTCAATCATCGGTTGCCCTGGGGGCGGCAAATCCTCCATCGGGTCAGGGTTTATCACATCTCCCTCATAGTCGGCAGGTCGAAGAGTGGTGGGGCCGTCTTCCATCGGTATAGGAGCGTCTCGCTCGGGGCGTCCAAAACCATACTCGCCCTCTTTGAACTAAGCCTCAAACGTGAAGGGGATGAACTGGGGTCCACCCTGGTCTACGTATATAGTGGTTACCTTACGACGCCATAGAGTGGCATGCTCGTCAAAATAATTAGTGGTCTCTGTCTCCATGTCAACTGGGTGACCAAAAAGCGCGGGTGGCGGAATCATAGCTAGGGTCTGGGATCTGAAAAGGATGGCAACCACCGCCAGTGAGTCGAAACTCAATAAGCTCACCACTAATCCTAGCATAGGATAGAGTATACTGATGGGATCGGTCCTATCTAGTAAACTAGGTTTTCCACATCCTCCCTACAGGGTTCTCTCAAAAAGGGCAGGGCGGTAGCTCACAGTGTAATAATCGATTCGACAAATGTCATGGAGCAGTATGGAAATTTATTCACATATTCAAATCAGCAGTTAAACAGATGTAAGGACTCAATTAGACCTCAGATCATGACCCAGACTGGTCCGGCCCGCGTCTCTTACTCATCAGGTTCGTGCCTCAACCCGCGTGTGGTACGCCTCAGGTTGGCACCCGCAAATTCACGTTTCGAGAGTACCAGCTCAGTACGCATTTCAGTCAACACAGAATCCTTGCCACGATATAAAATTGAGAAAACCAGACAACAATTAATTTCCTCATTAGTACCTAGGAAATTAACAACCCATGATTAGTGAATTAGTGTCATAATACACCCTTGGGTTTTATTAAATTAGGTTTAGTTTAGATTAGGGTCCAATTGATTTGTTTAGGTTCAATTGGGTCTTGAGGCCCATTTTATGTTTTAAGACTCATAATTTATTTCTTAAATTGGAATATAGGTTAGGCCCAATTTATTATTAAAATTCGAGCATGGCCCAAGCCCATTATTTAAGATAGGTTTAGGAAGCCCATTTTAACCCATTTAGGCCCAATTTAATAACCTAAGCCCATGTACATCATGGGGCCTCATATTTTAATATTGAAGATAATAATTTAGGCCCAATTAAAATAAATTTTCGTCCATTAGTGGCCCACTAATTAAATTAGGCCCAATGAGTCTTATTTTGGCCCAATTACTTGAAATAAAAGCTCCCAAGCCCATTAGTATCCTTTGGCCTGTCTCCCACACACATAGGCCCATAATTTGCAGCCCCAACAACCAATTTGGAGCCCATTTACAACTGAATTTTCGTCCAAAGGGAAGTCCATTAAGGTAGGTTAGGCCCAAAGGTCCATTTTTGTTCATTTTAGCCTAAAATGGGTCCCCAAGCCCATTTCTAACATAGGGCCCATCATTTAGGCGCCCAAGACTTCTTTTTCCAGCCCACTTCAAATTCTAACCAAGCCTCATTCAGAAATTCCAGCCCATTGATTAACTCATTGCACCACTAAACCAACTAACCTTAATTAGTTTAGCTTAAAACACACATTAATCAACTAATCTACTTAAATCACTAAGCAAAACAGCAACTAAGTCTCACATAATCCATTCCTAAGCTGGGATTAGAGGCTAGCTTACCAAGGATAGAGCGTGGACGAACGACGACGGACGACGGGGCCAAAACGGCCGAAGAGGCTCACGGCCAAGGGGAGGAAACGGCGGCTCAAGATGCTGTCCCGGTGTCCTCTTGAGCTCTCTAAGACTTAAATGAGGTGGTCTAAGAGGTTAGAGAGGTTGGGGAAAAGGGCGGAGCATGTTTGGACCGTTTGAGCTTCAGTGGCGCAAAAAGGACAATGAAGAGGAGCGGAGGGGGAGTGGGCTGTTTGGGCATCCATATGGGGCTGTTCTTTCATGAAAATGAGAGGGAGGAGAGTCGAGGGACTTACCAAGAGGTGAGGAGGAGTGTGGGTGGTCGGCGGCTTGCTCACGACGGCGAACGGCGGCTCCACGGGCGGCCAAACAAAGAAGATAGAGAGGAAGAGGGAGGAGGAAATGGCGTCCAAATGGAGGGGGAAGAAGAGAGTCTCGGCCGAATGGGTGGAGGGAGAGGAGAGAGAGGGGAAAGAAAGGTTATCACAAGAATAAAATAAGGGAAAAGCTTATAGTGGGTTAGGTTGAAGAATAGTGACATTGATTTGATTTGTACTTTGATGTGTGACTTGATTGATGGATTGACTTGCTTTGGAAATTGTGCCATGATGTGATTGATTGATTTGACACTTGATTGATGTGACAACTGATTTGACTTGCCTCGATTTGCGTGCCAAATGCACCGATCGGGTCCCAAGCGCGAATGGATTTCGGACTGGAATCGGTTTCGATCTAATGAATTCACTCTCAAAAATCCTAATTCATCTAATTCTAAGGACTAAGCATTTACCGGGGGCATTTCGGTATTTTTCCAATCACGCCTTGCTTCACGACGTACACCGGCTGTCTGCCCTTCTGGCGACATTTCTGAAACTGATTTCATTTCTCCATTGTGTTTATCTTACTAATTCGATTGTCCAGCGTCGGATTTCATTTCGTGGTCAAATCCATTAAATACAGGCTCTGTCAATATCTTAGACTAACGGGCGGCTGTTTGGAAATTTTCCCAGGTAGCCTTCCTCTTTTGGTCGGTCGTCTCAGGGTAGTTAATCCTGAGTGAGTATCGATCAGAATGCACTAATGAAGTGTCTCCATTCATTTAGAAATTCCAATAAAATGGGTCGAATTTTCAGACTGTCACAGAGAGAGAGAGAGAGAGAGAGAGAGAGAGAGAGAGAGAGAGAGAGAGAGAGAGAGAGAGAGAGAGAGAGAGAGTTCAGTTGAATGCACATTAGTAGCATATTAGCCAGCTTAGGAAAAGCATGTTTTACCAAAAAGTGCGAGGGCAAGGCTATTGTTCACTAGATATTTGTAAACTAGCAACAACCGATTTCCTTCAATACAGCAGCCCTAAAGCTCTACGATATTTGGGTGCCGGAGAGCAGATATCATGCCCATCTCGTTGAGAAATTCACGATTGCCTTGCTTCGATTAGAAGAAAGCTGCTTCACAGCAATTATAGTTCCGTCTAATAGTGTTCCCTGAGATTAATCATATGAATTTAAGACTCATTACTGATCAGATGTTATTTCATAAATAAATAAATAAATAAATAAAGACTATTAGCTTTACAAGATCCGGGCTGGTAGGTCTAAACCACAGTTCTAAATTTATTAGACACTTCCACATGGAATGGAGGATGAAGTTATGAACATATCGTGAATGACCTTGTAAATTGACCCAAACCCTCCTTCTCCAATCTTATTCACATAGTCAAAGTTGCCCGTAGCAGCTTTGATTTGCCTTAAAGTGAAATGGTCAGTTTGTAGATCTAGCCCATGTAATTCTAAGGGGGAAAAAAAACCCAAGGTGTATATCAGGAGTTGGATAATAATAACCGGAGGAAAAGCACAGTTCTACAACAAACTCCCCATCTGGTGGAGTGATTCAGATATATGGTCATGCCTCATAGACATGCAATCCTAGTTAAAAGAAAAAAAAGGCCAACTTTTGTGGTGTCACAGTTTACTCATAAGAATTCCACAAAAAGTACAAAGAAAGTAGATCAATACGGTCTTGAATTAAGCATCATACTCACATTGACAAATTCCCGCGTGAGCAGACATGTTAGTATCACAATCTCACCTGAATCTTCAATTTCTTTGTCACATAAGAATCCTATTAGCCGAAGGACTAGTAATATCAATACAAGGAGAACCACCGAAGCTACCACAATTCCGGTGATTGCGCCAGCTGATAGTCAGCACTTCTAATAGGATAGTCTAAGAGAAGGATAAAAATGACTAACTTATATGTGAATGCTTTAATGATCACATTACAAAGAATAATAGAGATATGTATGTCAGTGTTGACTTACTTGAGGTCATTGCAATAGCAAAAATAAGTAGTCCACAGGTACCTCTATCAGGAATTGCTGTGGTTCCCTTGCCTGACCAATATAAATGAATCTCCAAGGTATTGCCATTCACAGTAATATTATTGAAGTCTCTGCATATCCGGATCCCCTGACATAGTGAGGGGTGACATAAAGGATTTGGGCTGTCCATTTTTGAATTGGACGGCCCAGATTGATTAATTCAAAATTTTAAAATTTTCGCCGAAATTTTTTTCCCTTTTAAAAAGTTGATGTGGATCAATATGAACCGTCCATTTTGAATTGGACGGCCCGGATTGGATAATGTCACCCCTAATATTATGTTAGGGGATCCAAACACTCTGCTTTTCCCAACACCTCCCGTTTCCTCTACAATATTAAAATCCTTCAACACTTGATTGCCCTGCAGAATTAACAAGAGTTCCAGTAAGAAAACATCGTGCTCTTGTCAGATTGTTGTGGGTAGCCCTGTCACACACCAAATCATAACAACAATTTCCCAAGTCAAATTCCTCAACAGAAGACGCTAACTCAGCGAAAATAGATTAAATTAAAATGATAATCAGGTGCACAATTTCCCTTCACTTACTTGTATCGATACATCAAATATATGTCTCCCGAGGCTGCTAAATGTTTCATCATCCGAATATTGAATTTCAGCAAAATGGAGCCGCACTTTGTAACTTCCTTTCATCATGCAAAGGCCATAGTATCTGATCGACCAAGGGGAAAGGCGAGCCGTTTGGTAAAATCCTGAGCCGTTCACATTTATAGAAAATGGGTTATTCGTTGTGTAACCAGCATTCCCGTTTCCCATATAAAGCTCGGTACTGCTGTAAGCCCACTTTTCTGAAGAAGAAGACAAAAATGATGCCCCGTTGGGACTGGTGTCCTCTTCATATTGATTCCCCTCAAAAGTAATTTTGGTTCCTCCGCAATTGATAAACAAAGAATTATCTGCATGTGTCGTTGGATGATATTCCATAAGACATGATTGGGGACAAAGGTAGGTCGACAGTTTATGCTCGGCAACAATTCAAATACGGGAAAACTCACATTGTGCTTTCCCGCTACAGGGTAGATCCTTCTCCAAGCACCGGAGCCTAATGGGATAAGCCAGAAAGATTGTCGGTAATCTAATTTTCACATGCAATTATCAATAAATGATATAGCTCTTAGTCAAAGAGACTTACGAGTTGTTTCCATTAGATGAATAGCTGGAAACCAAATTACTGGAAAGCGACACAATGTGTTAGACAATAACTCCAAAAATGCGAGGACGATACAAAGCCATAAAATTTCTGCCTTACGAGAGAATGTGCATTGACTCACACTTGTGATTGCCGACAACTGGTTGGCGAAGAACCAGCGAAATTGTTGTAAGAAAAGCCGCTGCAATTCATACCTTGACTTAGTTAGTGCGCATATTCACCCCCGTAACTAATAATAGTGCAACATTGGACAGTGAGATATCATATGTGAACCCATGAGTCTCACAGAGTCAAATCCTGCAATTTATAACAATTGCATGGAAAACCAAGAAAAAAAAATTAGATATTTTCATAGGAAACTAAGAGAAATTCCTTGCTGCTTCTTACCCAACCGCAAGTACTACTCCAGTAAGGGAGTTGTTCGTTAGGAACCTACGTACAGTCATAAATAGAAGTTATGTAACACCTGTCCAGAGAATTGGTCGGAATTTAACTATATGAACGAGGAAGGATAGTCAATTTCGTATTTGCTGAGACATTAGGAGTAGTCAAGAAAACTTGCACTTACATGTAATTCAGTTTCTCTCCCATCGTATCAAGAACTTGACCAATCAATCTGTTGTTGCTCAGGTCTCTACCCAAATAAGAAAAATACGAGATAAATAAGATATTTTACTAAAAATTATTTTTTTACGAAACAAACTAAGCATTTTATGAGAAACAATTATTCAATTTCAGTAATTCTTTGCATAGCCGAACGTGCAGCATTTAATGAAGACAAACTTTCCTTCTTTTATTTTGAGTTAGTATCACAAAACACCGATACATTTATGATAAATTCACTTCAAACTAATTTTTTTTTATCCAAAAAATCCAAACCAGAACACCTTTGAAGAATTTACCCCTAACTAATTTGTTGACCACCAAAAATCCCAATTGTACATCTATAGTAAATTTTCGATATGTTAATTTTCATTAATTTAGATTAATACCATGAAAAATCTCAAATTGGGTGACAAACAAAGGGTAAAAATTCTAAATTGATACACTCATCAACTGCCATGTGTTATCTAACAATTTGATAGGTAAATTTAATGATAACTAATGGAGAATAAATTTATCACGGATATATTAGTTTGAAGTATTTGATGATGAAAAAATTAGTTTGAGCTAAATTTATTATAGATATACAAATTTAATTAAGGTTTTTTTATGATATTAATCACTTATTGATTAATCTCTTGCGCGTTGCTTTCTTCCCCCTCACTTCTTTTGTCTTTTGTTGATAAATGGAAGAAAAAGGGAAAGCCGAAGTCAAGCGCGTTTTAGCCATATTTAGATTTTAGATTTGATTTCTGTTAATTTAAATACTTTAGATTCGGAAAAGAACTAAAATGAAAGTTAACATTGAACTTCGTTTTTTCAATTTTTTTTAATGAAATAATAAAGAAAGCACTGCAACAAAGAGAGTAAGTTGGACATGTCTTCTGGGACTACTAAATACAGAGTCCTTGCTTCTCAATTATTAGGCACATCCTTGTTTAAGGAAAAATTACCAAAAAAGTCGTAAACCTATTATAATTTTACTAATTGAGTCATAAATCTTTCTTTTTTATGCAAATTCAATCCTAAACCTTTTACATTTATGTCAAATCAGTCCATTGGTCAGCCGATGCTAACATGGAAAAATTTTAATTTTTTTTTGTTTTTTCTTTTCTTTCTCATTTTTTCTCCTTCTCCATGTGTCCAATGAACTGAGGCCAGCAAGGGTGGCCGAAGCACACTAACCATTGCCGAAGCTCATCGGCCACTGGGCAAGGCCCATGAAGCTATCATTGGTAGCTAACTAGGGCTTGGTGGGCCTCACCAAGGCATCGCCGGCCATGGCGAAGTAGGCCTCACCCGTGGCAGGTGAGGCCATGCCTGCCTTGCTTGCGGCCATCACTTGCGAGACTAGATTTGTTCTTTAGCAATGATCACGGGCTAGGCGGGCTTGCCTAGATCCTCGCTGGGGCCACGGCGAAGGCAAGTATGGCCTCACCTGACGCGGGCAAGGCCGGGCAAGGGCCACCAAGCCCTAGCTAACTGCACTCATCAGTTTTAGAGGGAAGGAGAAAAAAAGGGAAAGAAAGGAAAAGAAAAGAAAAATATTAAAAAAGACTAAAATATCAAAATATTATTAAAATTTTGTCACTTTAGTGTTGGTCGGCTAAATGGAATGATTTGGTATAAATATAAAAAGTTTAGGACTAAATTGACACAAAAAAATTAGATTTGAATTGACATAATTATAATTAATTTAGGACTTTTTTGATAATTTTCCCCCTTTAAAATGTTCTCAGATCATGTAACACAAGGACAAGTCTTTTTCAGGTCGTGCCTTTTGTACAGGGAGGGAAGCCCAGAGGAGCACCCTATAACGTTTCCTAGTCGTTAAATTTTGCAAATTGGGACAACACCAGCGGAGCGATCCACGAGTTTTCTGTAAGTCGTAGCCAATAAGTCATATAAAGATATTTAAAAAAAAAAGAGACTCGATTATGGGTCTCTGATGGACAATACCCATTTCTTGGTAAAAAAAGAGTCCTTCAATGTTTTTGCAAGGTCTTTCAAGTTCCATAGTGTACTGCTTAAACTTAAACAATGATTTCACCAATAATCCAAGAATATCTTTATAGTTGACTTTTTGGTCTACCACTGAAGTCAACTCTCAGTCAATTGTTTTTTTTAAATTCAAAATGATGAAAAATCATCAATTCACTTCCTTTCAAGCTTAATTGGACTTCTATACGTCAATTTGCACAAATCGATTGAGAATTGACTTTTCGGCCATACGGAGAATTTCGATCGGCCAAATTTTAAAATTCATTGATTTTGGTCCTTTTTTGGGGTGATTTCCTTCATGACATTTGATTCAAGGGTTATAGCGCATTGGATTTTCAAGCCAGTTTCGAAAGATCAAGCTGAAGACGGGTTGGCCAATTTTCGAGCGCTAATGAGGGGTCCCAATAGGTCACGTGTGATGCCAATTAGCCCAATTCTAATCCCACTGAGCCAAACAAGCTCAATTTCAATATCAATTTTGGCAAAATCATATCAATATGGCATAATTTGACCAGATTGATGAATTAGAGTTCCATGTAACTATTTGTAACTTCTGTTGGTAACTTTTTTCGTGGCATCCGTTGATAACAATTGATTGTAGGGTTTAAATAGTCACATCGTACTTTTTGGAGACCCTAGACAAATCAAACAAATTTACTATCTTTATCTTTACTTTTCTACGTTGCACTTTACTTTCCTTAGCTGTAGCTTTCGGATTCGCATCATTGATTAAATTTCGGCGTGTTTCTCTATCTTGAATGTTGCGTCGTTGATTAAATTCCGGCAGAGTTTGTCTACGTTTGGTTCATTTGTAATGATCGTACGTCCCAATCCTTGTACATTTTGTGTTTGTATAGTCTTGTCTGAAGTAAAGTTGTTAATTTATATACTTGTCTGGATATTGTTGGGAAACAGTTCAGAATAAACTCCAGAACGATTCAGATTCACTTGTAAAGGAATTCTTTAAAACAGTATAAGCAATGGAACAGATTTTTCAACACGAAATTGAAATCGTGAGATCAACACTAGATATAAACCGAGGCCTGTGTTCAACACAGTTTCCTTAAAACAGATTCGTTCCTTCAACTCTGTGCTTGAGGTTTCGTGAACGTCTGTCTCCCAGGATACAACGGTTAACAGCTAGGAGGTGAGCACAAAACCTCAGAGCTTTCGGCGAACTTGAAGAAACTGGTGTTTGAACACTATCGAAAAACCAATGCAGGAATAAGCAGAAAACAGGGCAAAACAGAGGAGAACAGAAGCTTTTTGCACTGAATCTGAGTCTGAATGTTCGCGCGCATCAACAAGAACGAGAAAACCAGTTATTTATAAGATGAGTAGAGGGATTATTCAGGAATAATATGGCGTAACAGTTTATAACGGCTGATTAAATCTGCCGTTTGTAACTGTTGTAGCATAACCGACAATTAAATCTGCCGTTTGTAATTGTTACGGTGTAACGGTTGATTAATTCTGCCGTTTCTGGCATAATGGATGATTAAATCTGCCATTTGTAACTGCCGTAATGTAATGACATTCCAAAACGTTACAAATGGTCAACTTCTGAGCGTCGTGAGCTGCTTCTGAACGCTGGATCTGAACCCCGCTCGAGCTGCTTCTGAACGCTGGTTATGAACCTGCGCGAGCTGCTTCTGAACGCTGGATTTGACGCTGCGCGAGCTGCTTCTGAACGCTGGATTTGAACCTGCGTGAGCTGCTTTTGAATCTGAACGTTACTTCTAAGCTCATCCGAAACATACTCTGCTTCTGAGCTCGCATTAAAGCATCGTTACAAAATCATCCATTAACATTTGCCATTACAAAATCCGTAACATTTGGAAAAAAGAAAGTTGATCCATGATGCAAAATTGGGCTAGTCGCGAGACCCATTTTTCTGGTTCGCATTCGTGTACGTGCCCCTCGTTGAACCTTCGTTGAGGCCTGAGATTTGCACCCCCCCTGAGCCTGCGTGCGAGGCATAGTACTTTGTTGTTATGTTACCACTCTAAAGGAGTGTAACCATATATAAAGCACTTGAAGGCCTTCTTTCTTTTCAATATGGGACTAGAGTTTCCCACTTCTAACTCAAGGATGTTCTTTGAGAAACAATTTCTCATTCACCCATCAAAACACACCACATTTCCAACAATCCCCCACATGAATGAAAATTGTTTTAGTTTGACTCGATGATAGTATTTGACAAATGAAACCTGCATAGGATAGGTAGGTGTTACCCTTTGAACCTTCCCTTGTGAAAGTATATTTACTCTACTAGCTGTCCAGTAGACACGTTGTCCTTGAACTGTCCTGCTTTCTTATGTAAACGAACCATATACTCCACACAGGAATCATCAAACGTTTCTTCAGTTCTCATGATTGTGTTCGTTTTGGCCATGAACACCAACCTGGTTTTGCGAGAGTTTTTAAAGAATTTAGCCCCAACCAATTCTCCTTTGAAGCACCCCCACTTCTCTCTCACATAGGTGATTACTTAATTTTGAGTAATTTGTTTACTCCACTTAAGAATCATTAAAGCAAAACTGCTATCCTTTTCCTTACAATATCACTGTTATTTCTAAGGAATGGTTTTAAGGATAAACCCCCACAGTGACATCACTAAGTCAATATAATTAGGTTGTCCCTTTGAACCTAGATCTTGGGATCTTCAGTCAATTAGGTTGGGTTTCCTTTATATCAACTTATTCTTTCATGGGCTTCAGTCCCATTCCTCTTATCGATTTCTCAACTAACTCTCTGTTTAACCCTTTGGTTAGCGGATCCGCAATATTATCCTTTGACATCACGTAGTCAATAGAGATAATTCCAGTTGAGAGTAGATGTCTAATGGTATTATGTCTACGACGTATATGTCTAGACTTACCATTGTACATGTTACTCTGTGCTCTTCCAATTGCAGATTGACTATCACAATATATGCAAATTGGTGGCACAGGTTTTTGCCATTGTGGAATATCCTCTAGTAAGTGGCGTAGCCATTCAGCCTCTTCTCCACATTTATTCAAAGCAATGAATTCAGATTCCATTGTGGATCTGGCTATAACCGTTTGTTTACAGGATTTCCATGATACGGCTGCACCCGCTAGTGTAAATACATATCCATTAGTAGACTTTGAGTCTTTCATATCAGATATCCAGTTCGCATCACTGTATCCTTCTAGAAGAGCTGGGTATCTGGTATAGTGCAGACCATGATTCCGAGTATATCGTAGGTACCTAAGTACTCTCACAATTGCTTTCCAATGGTCAGCACTCGGATTGCTCGTATATCTACTCAATTTACTAACTGAGTACGCAATGTCTGGTCTAGTACAACTCATTAAGTACATCATACTTCCAATAACTCTAGAGTATTCTACTTGAGAAACACTCTCTCCTTTATTCTTGGATAGATGAAGACTATTGTCAAGTGGTGTTCTTGCAATACCAGAATCATCCACATTGAACTTTCCAAGAATTTTGTCCACATAGTGTGACTGGTTTAAGATAAGACCTTCTGACGTTCTTGTGATTTTAATTCCTAAAATCACATCAGCAAGTCCCATATCTTTCATGTCAAATTTCGAATTCAACATATTCTTAGTGGATTTGATCATTTCATCATCACTACCGACAATGAGTATGTCATCTACATAAAGACACAAAATGACATAGCCATTTTCTCTTTCTTTAATGTAGACACATTTATCACATTCATTGATCTTAAATCCGTTGGTAATCATTGCATTATCAAACTTTTCATGCCACTATTTTGGAGCTTGTTTTAAGCCATACAATGATTTAACCAATTTACAGACTTTCCTTTCTTGTCCTGGAACTATAAAACCCTCAGGTTGTTCCATGTAGATTTCTAAAACCCTCAGGTTGTTCCATGTAGATTTCTTCATCTAAATCACTATTTAGGAAAGCTATTTTTACATCCATTTGATGTACTTCTAGATTTCGCAATACTGCAATTGCAAGTATCATCCTAATGGAGTTTATTCTTGTCACAGGAGAATAAGTATCAAAGTAATCTAAGCCTTCTCGTTGCTTGTATCCTTTGATTACAAGTCTGGCTTTATACTTATCAATAGAACCATCTGCTTTCATTTTCGTTTTAAAGATCCATTTTGATCCTAAAGGTTTGTATCCAGGAGGAGGATCCACTAACTCCTAAGTATGATTCTGCAATATAGAATCAACTTCTCTTTTAATTGCTTCTTTCCATAGAAGTCCCTTAGAAAAATTTACTGCTTCTGAATAATTTAGTGGTTCCTTTTCTAACAAATAAGTTAGAAAATCATCTCCAAATGATTTCTCTACTCTTGCTCTTTTGCTACGTCTGAGCTGGTCAGAAGCAGGATCGCTCTACTTCTGAGCTCTTCTTTGGAGTAGGTCAGAAGCAGAGCGAGTCTGCTTCTGAATACTGTCATGATCAGAAGCAAACTTGCTCTACTTCTGAATACTGTTATGTTCAGAAGCAGACTCGCTCTGCTTCTAAACTCTGTCATGATCAGAATCATGACTTTCTTCATTCATAGTATCAATCGTTCACTTGGACGAACTTGATCCATCATTGGATTTGCAAGGAAATACGCATTCGAAGAATGATGCATTCCTAGATTCCATAATCATATTCTTATGTATATCTGGAATCTTCGATTCATGTACAAGAGAACGATATGCATTACTATTATGTGCATAGCCTATAAAGATACAATCCACCGTTTTAGGACCTATCATTGTTTTCTTTGGTGTTGGAACAACTACTTTTGCAAGACACCCCCATACTCGTAAGTATTTATAGGATGGTCTCCTACCTTTCCATAACTCATAAGGGGTTTTATCCTCCTTTTTCCGAGGTACCTTATTTAAAAGGTAATTGCTTAACAAAATAGCTTCACCCCATATATTTTGGGGTAAACCTGACCTTAGTAACATCGCGTTCATCATTTCTTTCAATGTGCAATTTTTACGTTCAGCCATACCATTTGATTGAGGCGAATAGGGTGTAGTTACTTCATGTATAATTCCATGTTGTGCACAGAATTCACCAATTGGTTCTTCGTACTCACCACCTCTATTGCTTCTCAATCTTTTGATTTTCTTGTTGAGTTGATTCTCAACTTCATTCTTATAGAGAACAAATTTCTCTAAGGCTTCACTTTTGCTTTTAAGCAAATACATATAGCAGTATTTAGTGCTATCATCGATAAAGGTAATAAAATATTTATTATCACCTCTTGTTTGTATGAATTTCAAATCACAAACATCACTATGAATTAGTTCAAGGGGTTCGGTGTTTCTTTCAACTGTTTGAAATGATGATTTCGTTAACTTTGCCTCAACACAGATTTCACATTTGTGTTTACAATCAATTTGGAATGAGGGAATGTGCTCTAAGTTAATTAATCTACACAATGTATCATAATTAACGTGTCCAAGTCTGCCATGCCATAAATTGAAAGACTCAAGCAAATAAACGGAAGACTTATTATCTTTATTGATAATTGTCAACACATTGAGCTTAAAAAGCCCATCAGATACATATCCCCTTCCCACATACATTCCAGATTTTGACAAAGTAACTTTGTCTGACTCGAATACCATACGAAATCCGTGCTTGTTCAATAGAGACCTGGAGACCAGGTTCTTTCGGATTTCTGGCACATATAGAACATTATTCAGAGTCAGCTCCTTCCCAGAGGTCATCTTCAGAAGCACCTTCCTTTGGCCTTCAACGGCAGACGTGACCGAGTTTCCCATGAAGACTTTCTCTCCATCAATTGGTTCGAAAGTTGTAAACAAGTCCTTGTTGGAGCATACGTGCCTTGTGGCACCAGTGTCAATCCACCATTCCTTTGGATTGGACCCGACCAAGTTCACCTCAGACACCATCGCAGAGAGATTTATGTCTGAGAAGTCATGAATGACATCATTCACCATGTTAGTCTCATGCTTCTTCTTCTTCGGAAATTTGCATTCCACGGATCTATGGCCCATCTTGCCACAGTTGAAGCATTTCCCTTGGAACTTGGTTTTGGAGACTCCTCCTTTCGGTCCCAGCTTCGGCTTGATGGCCTTCTTGTTCTTGTGGGCTTGCTTGTTCTTTACAACGTTTGCCTTAGCTGCGGTGGGATTGAACCTTTTGCATTCAGAGCTTCTGTTGTCTTCTTCGATGCGAAGTTTGACAATCAACTCCTCCAAGTTCATTTCCTTTCGCTTGTGCTTAAGGTAATTCTTGAAATCCTTCCACCCAGGAGGTAGCTTCTCAATAATGGCAGCCACCTGGAAGGTTTCACTCATATTCATCCCTTCAGATTGAATTTCGCGCAAAATCACTTGGATTTCTTGCACTTGACTGATCACAGTCTTGGAATCCATCATCTTATAATCAAGGAATCAACCGACAACAAATTTCTTTGCTTCGGCATCCTCTGTTTTATATTTTCGGTCCAAGGATTCCCACAACTCTTTTGCCGTATTGATTGTATAATAGACATTATACAGAGAGTCGTGCAAGCCATTCATGACATAGTTCCTACAGAGGAAGTTAGAATGCTTCAAAGCCTCAAGAGCATTGAAGGCTTGTTTATCCGTTTCACCATCGGATATCTGAGGAGCTTCCTCAGTCAAGAATCTCGCAAGATTCAACGTTGTTAAATAAAACAACATCTTCTGTTGCCACCTTTTAAAGTTCGATCCATTGAACTTTTTAGGCCTTTCGCCTTGGTGAACAGAAACAAGAGCAGGAACAGAAGCAGAAGATTGGCTACGGTTTTCAGAACCAAGTTGAACAACTTCTTCTTTCCCAGTAGCCATTTGAAAACAAAGAGAATCTGTTTCGTCAGCTAAAGATGCTGCTTCTGAACTATCAGAAGGAGTTCAGAAGAAGAATCAACAGCAAACTTTCTGCTTCGGAACTATTAAACAGAGTTTAGAAGCAGACGAATCTGTTTTAAGAATGTTGGGAAACAGTTCAGAATCAACTCCAGAACGATTCAGATTCACTTGTAAAAGAATTCCTTAAAACGGTATAAGCAATAGAACAGATTTTTCAACACGAAATTGAAATCGTGAGATTAATACTAGATATAAATCGAGGCCTGTGTTCAACACAGTTTCCTTAAAACAGATTCGTTCCCTCAACTCTGTGCTTGAGGTTTCGTGAATGTCTGTCTCCCAGGATACAACGGTTAACAGCTAGGAGGTGAGCACAGAACCTCAGAGCTTTCGGCGAACTTGAAGAAACTGTTGTTTGAACACTATCGAAAAATCAATGTAGGAATAAGCAGAAAACAGAGCAAAACAGAGGAGAACAGAAGCTTTTTGCACTGAATCTAAATCTGAATGTTCGCACGTATCAACAAGAACGAGAAAACCAGTTATTTATAAGATGAGTAGAGGGATTATTTAGGAATAATATGGCGTAACAGTTTATAACGGCTGATTAAATCTGCCGTTTGTAACTGTTGTAGCATAACCGACAATTAAATCTGCCGTTTGTAATTGTTACGGTGTAACGGTTGATTAATTCTGCCGTTTCTGGCATAATGGATGATTAACTCTGCCATTTGTAACTGCCGTAATGTAATGACATTCCAAAACGTTACAAATGGTCAGCTTCTGAGTGTCGCGAGCTGCTTTTGAACGTTGGATCTGAACCCCGCTCGAGCTGCTTCTGAACGCTGGTTATGAACCTGCGCGAGCTGCTTCTAAACGCTGGATCTGACCCTGCGCGAGCTGCTTCTGAACGCTGGATCTGAACCTCGCTCGAGCTGCTTCTGAATGCTGGATCTGAACCTGCGCGAGCTGCTTCTGAATCTGAACGTTGCTTCTGAGCTCATCCGAAACATACATACTTTGCTTCTGAGCTCGCATTAAAGTATCGTTACAAAATCATCCATTAACATTTGCCGTTACAAAATCCGTAACATTTGGAAAAAAGAAAGTTGAGCCATGAACGCTGGATCTGAACCTCGCTCGAGCTGCTTCTGAACGCTGGATCTGAACCTGCGCAAGCTGCTTCTGAATCTGAACGTTGCTTCTGAGCTCATCCGAAACATACATACTCTGCTTTTGAGCTCGCATTAAAGCATCATTACAAAATCATCCATTAACATTTGCCGTTACAAAATCCGTAACATTTGGAAAAAAGAAAGTTGAGCCATGATGCAAAATTGGACTAGTCGCGAGACCCATTTTTCTGGTCCGCATTCATGTACGCGCCCCTCGTTGAACCTTTGTTGAGGCCCGAGATTTGCACCCCCCTGCGCCTGCGCGCGAGGCATAGTACTTTGTTGTTATGTTACCACTCCAAAGGAGTGTAACCATATATAAAGCACTTGAAGGTCTTCTTTCTTTTCAATGTGGGACTAGAGTTTCCCACTTCCAATTCAAGGATGTTCTTTGAGAAACAATTTCTCATTCACCCATCAAAACACACCACATTTCCAACAGATATTTCATGTCCGGAGTTGATAGAGAACTCGGTCTCCTTCAATTCAAAAATCGAAGAACTACTTTCGGTATATGATATTTCATCACAAGAGAAATTCCAGCCAAACAGTAATATTTAAAATAAAATCAATTCTTCCATTTTGTTGTGAAAAGCGATTAATCTGTTGAAGACAATAATTTTTCTTGATCAGATTATCAGTAAACTATCAATTTCGTTATGAAGCAAACTATCAATTTTTTCTTTTCCAAAACTAGTTCATTTTTCAATGGATTCGTAAGTAGTTTCTCCTATGTAAGTATATATATTTTAAATGTAACTTTATTTTTTGCTAAACCAAGATGTACTTAAATTAATTAACTTTCTTATTGCCTAGTACAATATGAAAGTACATATGTACTGCTATTATTAAATGTATTGTATAGTTTTCAATTTTCTTTGTGGATATTTTTCTTTTCTTGAATACATGTTTAATTTGAAAAACCAGAAACTTCCAATAAGAATTGGAATTTCGATAACATGTTCGGCGTGACTCATTAGCACCATCGAGAGTCACCCAGATGTAGCCAGACCTTGTGCCTAAAGGCCAGCACATGCTCAATTCTCAGTGGTATCATTATTCCCTATATTTCCACCATCTAATTCCTTTACACTGTTGGATAGAAAAACTATGAACGCCTAATAGTTGCTGAACGAATCAGAGTCCTAAAACTCTGGGAGAAGCTTGCTCTCTGCAGAATGGCCGCGGGTCTCATCCTTACTCGTGAAAGAAGCTGAGGAATTGATCCATGGACCTTCTATGGACATGCTTCGCGACACCTGGGGAATATCCCTAGAGAATGTCAAGAACTTTGTTTGGCTATCATTAGCTAGCCCCTCGAAGGCTCTGAACCTTGGATCTGGATTTGTTTCGGTGCGCTTGATTATCGGTGCTTGAATTGGGCTTTTCCCTTCAAGCATGCTCACCACAGATGACATTGGCGGCCTGAGAGTTGGTGAAGGGTTGGTGCATAGTAGAGCCAGGTTTAGCATTTTCATTGCCTCTTCTTCAGAGTAATCTGAACCAAGACGTGGATCCACGAGTTCAAGAACGTTCCCTTGCTCTTGTAACACATAGGCCTTTCATCATGTACAAATAGAAATAGAAGATTAGTCGACTATCTTGCTTTTAGAAACAGAAAACAGTTTTGGGAAGAATTAAGGGGAATAGGCTACCGATAGATGTAGTCTCATCATGTTCATGCGGTCACGCACTCCACCGCTGAGTATGCTCATGCATACATATCAATATGACAATATTCTAAGCTTCTAACCCATCTTTTCTGGTTCTTTTTCTTTTTAGGGAAGAAGTCCTTCAAAGAAATTACCCCATCATATACTTATTTACTCTGATCAAATTTTTCCCTAATAGCTCGTTCCATCATTTAATTATGAAGTCACATGCCATCATTTTACTTGGAAGTCCTTAGAGTAAACCCGCAGAAAGTAGAGAAAGATAGCTTCAAGTCCAATAAAAGCTTGGCTGCATAAATTCTATGAAACTTGACTTGTATGTTACCCAGTCAAGGAGATAAACAAATTCTTCCTTCGGCCTGTAATTTGTGTTGCTCTTTCCGCTCACAATTTCCAAAGCAACGACTCCAAAGCTGTAAACATCGGCTTTGTCTGTCAAGTAGCCTCTCATCACATATTTAGGAGCCATATAACCTCTGAAGGACATTCAGGGATTACAGATATGTAGAAATCAAAAGTTCGTTAGATAAAACTAATTAAGAAGACAATTAACCAGAATAATAGAAGACTTACATTGTTCCAGCTATCCTTGTGCTGATATGCGTATTCTCTTCTTCATCGAGTTTGGCCAAACCAAAATCTGAGATCTTGGCATTTAGTTCCTTATCAAGCAGCACATTCGTCGCTTTTATGTCCCTATGAACAATTTTCAATCTAGATTCCTCGTGAAGGTAAGCTAATCCCCTTGCTATTCCCACACATATTTTCTTTCTTGTGGCCCAGTCCAACTCAATCTGCTGCCCATCTTGTCCTGGGAAGAGAGAGAGAGAGTTTTCAGTTGAATGATCATTAATAGCATATTATTTAGCTAGGGAAAGCATTTTTTTACCAAAAAGTGCACGTGCAAGACTATTGTTCTCCAGATATTCATAAATTAGCAACAACTGATTTCCTTCGATGCAGCAGCCGTAAAGCTTTACAAGATTTGGGTGCTGGAGAGCAGATATCATGCCTATCTTGTTCAGAAACTCACGATTGCCTTGCTTTGATTTAGAAGAAAGCTGCTTCACAGCAATTGTAGATCCATCCGACAGTGTTCCCTGAGATTAGGCATATGAATTAAAGACACATAGCTGACCAAATGTTATTGCATGAGGTTAGCTTGACAATATCCGGGCTGGTAAGTCTGAAGCAAAAACAGTCACTTCCTTCGCGTGAATGGAGGATGAAGTTCCGAACATGTTGTGAATTACCTTGTAAACTGGCCCAAACCCTCCTTCACCTATCTTATTCACAGAGTCGAAGTTGCCTGTAGCAGCTTTAATTTGCCTTAAAGTGAAATGGCCAGTTTGGAGATCTAGCCCTCGCAATTCTGAGGGGAGGGAAAAAAAAAACCAAGGCGCATATGACAAATGCATTAATAATAACTGAAGGAAAAGCACGGTTCTACAACAAACTCTCAAATCTGAGGAGTGATTCACTTATATGGTCATGCCAAATAGACATGCAATCCTTGTAAAGGAAAAAAGGCCAATATTTTGGAGTCACTGTTTACTCAAAAGAATTCCACAAAAAGTACAAAGAAAGCAGAGATATACGGTCTCAAATTAAGCATTATACTTGGGCGATGAACCAAAGAGTGATAGATTCTTGCGAGAGCAGACATGTCAGTATGATAGTCTCACCTGGATCTTCAACTTCTCTGCTGCCTAAGCATCCTGTTAGCCAAAGGAGTAGTAATATCAATACAAGGACAACCACTGAAGCTACTGCAATTCCAGTGATTGCTCCAGCTGATAGTCCAGCGCTTCCAACATTGAAGTCTATGAGCAGGAAAAAAATGACAGATTAGTTCGTGAATGCTTCAATGACCGCATGAGGGAAGAATGATAGGAGATTCGTACATTCGGCATTCACTTACTAGGTGTCACTGCAATAGCGGAAATAAGGGGTCCATAGACACCTCTATCAGGAATGGCCGTAGTTCCCTTCCCTGACCAATATAAATGAATCTCCAAAGTAGTGCCATTCACAAAGATGTTAGGGAATTCCTTGGGTATGCCCTTCCCAACACCTCCAGCTTCCTCTGCAATATTAAAATCCTTCAACACTAGATTGCCCTGCAAAATCAACAAGAATTTCGGTCAAAAAAAGATCGTGTTCCTGTTGGATTGTTGTGTGTAGCCCTGTCACACAAGTCGTAATAACAATTTCCCAAGTCAAATTCCTCAACAAAAGGCGATAAATTGGTGAAATTAGATGAAATTAAAACAATAATCAGGCGCTAAATTTCACTTCACTTACTTGTATTGATACATCGAATATACGTCGCCCAAGGCTGCTATATGTTTCGTCATCGGAAAATTGAATTTCAGCGAAATAGAGCCGCACTGTGTAATTTCCTTTCATCATGCAAAGGCCATAGTATCTGATCGACCAAGGGGAAAGGCGAGCCGTTTGGTAAAATCCCGGGCCACTCACATTCATAGAAGATCGGTTATTCGCTGTGTAATCAGCTTTCTCGTTTCCCATATAAAGCCCGGTGCTGCTGAAAGCCCACTTTTCTGTAGAAGAGAAAACTGATGCCCCGTTGGAATTGGTGTCCTCTTCGTATTGATTCCCCTCAAAAGTAATTTCGTTTCCTCCGCAATTGATAAACAAGGAGTGATCTGGGTGTGCCGTTGGATGATATTGCGTAAGCCATGATAGGGGACCAAAGTGGCTCAACAGTTTATGCTCCACAACAATTCAAACATAGTAAAACTCACATTGTGCTTCCCCGCTGCAGGATAGTCCCTTCTTCAAGCACCAAAGCCTAATGAGATAAGCCAGAAAGATTGTTGGTAGTATAATTTTCACATGCGATTATCTAACAATTTTGTATAGCTCCTAGTCAAAGAGATGTTGACACCTGATTTTTAATCATTTTTTCTATTGCTAAAGTAATAAAAAATCCATAAAAATTCATAAACTTGAAAAATCAACTTTGGAGACCTTAGCCAAGCCTAGGGAACCAATTTTGACCAAAAACCGATTTTTCATATTTTCAGTATTTTTACGTATTATTTATTTATTTATTTTCGAAAATTAATAGAAAATTCATAAAGATTCATAAAATTGAAAAATCAACTTTGGGGACCTTAGCCAAGCCTAGGGAACCACTTTTGACCAAAAAATGATTTTTCATATTTTCGATATTTTTCGGTATTTTTAATTTCGAAAATTCATAAAACAAAAAATTAAGAAAAATGTGAAAATTGTAAAATCAGCTTTGGAAGCCTTGGCCAAGCCTAGGCAACAATTTTTGAACAAAAAATAAATTTTCATATTTTTTATATATTTTTTTAATTTTTTTAAAAAAATAAAATAATACAAAAATACTTGAAAATTTTGGAAAAATAACATTTGAGGCCAAAAAAATACACAAAGATAGTTAATATTTTTATTAAATCTATTTTTATATTGGCCATCGCAAATTCAGAAAAATTCAATTCGAGTCACGTGTTCCTTCACGAGTATAATCTCGAATCGGGCCTAAAAATTTTTAATTTGAGTCAACTTATTTTTAATTTTCACTTTTTATGAGTTGTGACATTTTCTTCTAATATTTTAAATTTTCATCTTTGCCCAATTATACCCAGAATGACTCAATTTTGTAAAAGGACTTTAATTAAATTCTGCATTATTTTCAGCGGCAAGAAATGAGCTTAAATTTGACATGTGGTAAATTTTAGTGTGTCAAAAATTGTGAGGAGATTTAGACTCAAAGAAATATATTTTTTCAGGGACTGAATTGTAAATACTTAAAATTCAAGGACTAGAGTGCAAATACCTAACTCTTGAAGGATTATTTTACAAATAACAAAAAGAAGAGTTAGTGGATAAATTAGAATAGAGAAGGGAAGATGGAGAAGAAGAGATGAAGAAGAGAAGTTGGAGAAGAATGGATGGAGAAAATAAGATAAGAATAGAGAAGGGAAGATGGAGATGAAGAAGAGTTAGTGGAGAAATTAGAATGGAAGATAAGAATAGAGAAGGGAAGATGAAGATGAAGAAGAGTTAGTGGAGAGATTAGAATGTGAGATAGAGATGGAGAATGGAAAATGAAAATGAAGAAGAGTTAGTGGAGAAATTAGAATGGGAGATAGAGTTAGTGGAAAAATTAGAATGGGAGATAGATGAGTAGATTATAAAAGGAGGAAGAAGTGAGCTTAAGATGGGATTTTTTGGAGAGAAAATTTGAAGTGTTTGAGAGAATTTTTGGGAGAGAAAATTTGAAGTGTTTGGGAGGATTTTTTTGGAGAGAAAATTTTGGATGTTTGAGAGAGTTTTGGGAGATTGAAGAAAAATTTGAGAGAAAGAAAATACCAAAAGAGAGAGAATTTTGAAGATGATGGGAGTTCAAAGCTAGGGATTATCATCACAAATTCCTTCATCGATCAATATAAATCAAGAGTTCATCCTCGTCAACGAGCAAGCAAATTCGAGCTAAGTGTTTTTATTTATTCATTTGTTTATGGTTTTACTTGCAAATTAGCACAAATTGTATACACTTTCTCCATCTCCTCTTTTTTTTTTTCATATTTTATGTCAGGAGAAGGATATCTCTACGTCAACAGCAAAAATCTCGTAGAGATGCAAAAATCGGCCCAGACAAGCTTCTAAGCTGTCCACCGATTTCTCAACTGATCTGTGACTAAAAGTCCCTCTTAATTCAAAAGAAACTCTCTATATTGGGAATATAGAGAGCGAAAATCAATTATAGAAATCCCTCCCAAAAAAATGGGAGATAAGTACTCTTTCCACTCTTCTGGTTTTAGGTGCAAATTAGCACATATTTTGTATACTGACATTTCACTCTATTTTATGTCAGGAAGCCGCAGCTTTATATCAATGGTCAACCCTATGGAAGCACAAAATCGGCTTGGAGGAGTCCTCAAGCGCGCACAAATTTCAAATTGTTGAATCAATTCGTTGTATTTTATTTTAAAGAATTCATACCCCAGAATGGAGAGGACAAAGTCCATCCGCAATTTAAATACATGCACCATAAATCCCAAAGGGAAGAGCCAAGCCAATGCTTAGCCTCCCATTGGAGGTTTTTACTTACAGTAGTTAAATACCTGCAACTTAAATACCTGTACCTTAAATCCCAAAGGGAAGAGCCAAGCCAATGCTTAGCCTCCCATTGGAGGTTTTTACTTACAGTAGTTAAATACCTGCAACTTAAATACCTATACCTTAAATCCCAAAGGGAAGAGCCAAGCCAATGCTTAGCCTCCCATTGGAGGTTTTTACTTACAGTAGTTAAATACTTGCAACTTAAATACATGTACCTTAAATCCCAAAGGGAAGAGCCAAGCCAATGCTTAGCCTCCCATTGGAGGTTTTTACTTACAGTAGTTAAATACCTGCAACTTAAATACATGTACCTTAAATCCCAAACGGAAGAGCCAAGCCAATGCTTAGCCTCCCATTGGAGGTTTTTACTTACAATAGTTTAAATACTTGCAACTTAAATACCTATACCTTAAATCCCAAAGGGAAGAGCCAAGCCAATGCTAGGCCTCCCATTGGAGGTGTTTATTCACTGTCATGTACTTCCTATAATTTAATTTTTGAATCATCAGACCCAAAAGATAAGTAGGTTGTAATACTGCACAGAAGTCGTTAACACACTCCTTCTTTCGGCTTCAGGGAATCTTTAACACTTAAAAAAATATAACAAATAAAAATATATACCATCCATGCATCCTATTTAAAAAGTGAAAACACAAAAGAGAATACCCTACTATAGCCTTAGGAATAAACCAAGCCTGAGTTGCCGAATTAGGATATCCATGAAATTAAGGTACCGAAAGGGCATTAGTTTTAATTAACTAGTGTAACCAAGTCCCCGAGCTCCTAATCTCTGGTTCGCAGGAATAAATTAGTTCTCCCGCTAATTTATTTAGGTTTCTAATCGACCTACCAAGAACGATTAGTGGCGACTCCAAATTTCAAAATCATTTAAACAAAAACCAAAGTTGCGATTCGGTAGGGCTTGGGAGGGTCCGCGTTAGGTTAGTCAAATCTAATTAACCTAATAATCCGTTAACCCCCTTTAAAATTTAAAAATATTTTTTAGAGGGTCGCGACAGCTTGGCGACTCCACTGGGGACGGGATTTTTAAATTTTCGAAAAAAGATACCAATTGGAATACTTGAATTTTTTCGAAATTTTAAAAGTCTTAGTGGACTTAAGCCAATGAAAATTTCATGGATATCTCGCTTCTGGCGATCTTGTTTGGGACTCATTCTATAGGTGTTATATTGTTTTTGCAGGATGGGAGTTATAAGGGGCGGAGTGTTTGGCTAACCCCTTTATTTTGCAGGCTCGGTGTTTGGTTTATTTGTTTAATTTCGCATATTTTTAGAAGCGCTGTTTTGATATCAATTGTTATGCATGTCTTGCATACTCTGAGGATCACGACACCTGCACACACAAGCGTCTAAACCCAAGTCGCGAAATTCTTCCTAGAAAACCATAGATAGGGATCGAATATGTAAAGCTCTTGCGTCGATTACGCTCGGGTTGACCATATTTTATCCCGCTCATTATCTGAATTGACAATTCTTCCCATTGTGATTTGATTGCGCGGAGGGTAAGGTTGTCAATTCAGATAGTGGGGGCCTTTTAGGTCCATACCCTGTCTCTCCTTCTTTTATTTTCTAGAGTTCACTCCTCACTTGAGTCATGCGCATGACTATGTGATTTGCATTTCTCCAAGGTAAAAGTAAGTTCTCTAATTTTATCTTGTATTTATTTTCGGTCGGTTCATGCTAGGTGTTAGTCAGTTTTTGAGCTTGATATTACGACCATTCTTTTAAAAGAAAATAAAAATTAAATTTGTCCCTCATTTCTTTTAAAAAAAATTTTGAAAAAATGATGTGAAAAATCCCTTCATGGGAATTTTATTAACCAATAAGGGATTTTTGTCATGTTTTTATTGCTTCAATAAAAATGAAATTTTCCTGAAAAAATTTTCCTCTGAAAATTTATTTCAATAAAAAGAAAAATTCCCTCAAAAAAAAAACTCTAGTAGACATCAAGTGATTTTATCACATTTTTCAAATTATAAAAACTTGCAAGAAAATTCTTCTCGAGAAATTCGCTCATGTTTTTCTAAGAAAATTTTCTCTAAATAAAATTAGACTAATGTCTCGAGGGAATTTTGTTAACCAATAAAGGATTTCTGTCATATCTTTCCTGCTTCAATAAAAATAAAATTTTCCTGACAAATTTACCTCTGAAAATTTATTCTGATAAAAAGGAAATTCCTTCAAAAATTTTAGTAAACGTCAAGAGATTTTGTCACATTCCTTAAAAAAAATAATAAAAAAAGAGTAATAAATCTGCAAAAAAATTATGTATTAACCCATTTCTTCCTAAGGGAATTTTTTTTTCTGATTTCTCTATAAAATAGAAAAAATCAAATTGGACTAATGTAGGAATCATGGGCCGACCTTTCTTGCGTCATGTACTAATTATATCCTTTACTTTTGTAGGAAATCCCAGGTATCCCAGGCGAGGGTAAAGTTTGGTTCAATAATACAGGCCACGAATTATTTTTAGAAATACGAAAAGACAGGAAATTGCCGATTTCTTAATCCTGGGGGCAAGTGAGGAGGTCGATCCTTTCGGACTCAGACATTTGTCAGTTAATGAACACGTACGGGCCGTATATTTTGATATGACAGTGAATTTACACCGATTAAACACTGGGGCATATTTAATGTATTGCAGAGGATCCCACGTCTTTTGAAAGACAATAAGGTTGATATAATCAGGACCCATGAAACAAGTACCTTAACCTGATTAAATCAACCAGAGACTGGTCTTAAAATTTCCTCGAATCCGCAACACGCGGAGGGTTTTTAGAGGACCGAGGTTCTATTAATGAACGTGGCCCACAAGTATTTCTCTCGATGCTACAGGCGCCCGACACGAGCAAGTGGGCACCGAAAGAAACAAAACGCGGTTGAAGTGGGGCACGCAACAAATGGCTGAATTTATTGACACACTGATCGAGTGGTGGCAGCTTTATTAATTTACATGATTGAACGCGGATCTCTAGGCAGCTGGTGGAAAGCTACACTGAATGCCTCTCTAATGTTCTTGATATCAACGTCTACCGCAACCCGCGAGAGCATCATGAAGAAGATTAAGCCTCAATATCTTCAGCACCCTAAATCGTTCCCCAGAAGAGGAGATGACAGGAAAATTAAACAAAAAATACGTGAAGCCTTTCTTTCATTCCATTTATCAAAAAGTATTACAACAGTTCACTCGGGAGGAAAAGTAAAGTCAAACTGAGCCCTGATAACCATTACGAAAGAGCTCAACTGACTCTCTAGACAGTTTGATGCTGATGAAGCACCAGAGCTTTAATGTGCATACGGATCCTGTATTTTAAAACTAGTGATCACGGGACCTGCAACACGGCCGATGCGTACCTGATCCAGAACAACGCTAGCTGATCACTCAAGAGCCTGCAAAGGGAAGAAGATCAAACCTAGACGAATACGTCTACTTAGTTTCATCGCACGTTCTCACCTTTTATCGATGTCCAAAATTAATGCACAAGCTAGAAGTAATCATTTCCCTTTCCCCCCTATTAAATGCTCGGAGCCGTTAACCGCTCCAAACTCGAAAAAATTAATATCGAGACGAAATCCGCGTAAATTTGAAGGGTAAATCCGTATCGTTCCAATTTACCCTTAAATTGCTCCGGTTTTAAATTTGATCCCTTCTATTTTCAGGAATTTGCAAAAGCGACTCGAGAATACAGTCGTATCCAAAAACAAAATTCCCTAGTCGGGCTAAATTGGGGGCAAATCAACTCATGGATATTACCATAGAGTGGGCAGCTTCAGATAAGGGAAAATGCGAACGAGAGACCCGAACAATCTCAGACATGGGTAATTCTGTATCGTTCTAATTTGCACATAATCATCTCGAGTCCTAAATTGTTTTATTCCATTCTTAACAGGGATTGCAAATTACCTCGAGAAATACCGTAACAAGGCCCAAGGTGATACAACAGGGCCGCGTTATCCCCAAGGATTAACCTTTGAAAAGAAAGCCCCATGGACACCTACGGTCCAATGGACCGAATGGTATAGGGGATAACAGTAGGTCCGAAATATCCCGAGTTCGATCCCCAAGGAATACTCGACGAGTAATACCGAAGTCAATATTTTACCACATTCTCGGCTTAATGGTGAAGCATCCAACAAAAGTCGAAGAAAACTCAATCCAGCAAAATTGGTAAAAGACTTGTCCAAGGCATTCAAGATGAAGGGTAAATCAGTATCGTTTCCAATTTATCCCTTTTAATACTGGTTGATATGTCTCCATTTCTTTTTGCAGGAAATATTTATACTAACATGTAACTTGTTGAAGGAGACAAATCCAAAAGAAAATGATGATCATCTGACAAGATCTATTCTGGTGAAAAATGGGGCAAGTTGATCGCAAGCTCTGAAGCGAAAAAACAAATATGTCTTCCTTATCTCGAATAATTTCTTTGCTTTTTGCAGGGGCATTTAACCGCTAAACCATGGCAGTCGCTGTCACTAAACAAACCAAAATGCTCCCTCACCCATATGCCTTATCGTGCAGGGGCAAAACTTGAGACAAACCGCTCCTCAACATAAGGAGTGGGCTTCCCAATTTGTTCGATCCACCCACACACCAGGGGCAATTCAAATCCACCCATGTTTACACATTATATAAACACACATGATGCTAAAAAATTGTCACATCGGCATTGTGTTTACACATTTTAGGAATTATGTATGACCATTTCGCATGTTTAATTTACCAACTCCAACTTAGAGCATAAACTGCATAGGAGACATCAAATGTGCAAAATGGGGCATAACAGGATGAGGAAAGGCAAACCATTTCCACACAGGTCTAACATTTTAATCTACAGATAAACAGCCTTCCTCCAGAGTGAGAGAAAGCCCTTTCGGAATGAAGTCCCCCATTCAGATTACATTCGAGGTGTTCATACTATAAGAACCTCCTTAAACAGAAGTGGTAATGCAATACATGATCCATATGTTGATCGATTGCATCATGAGTTATTACATAGACTGCCTTTAATCATGGCAAACTTAGCTGAACAATTTTGTATGAACCAATGAACGCATTGATGAAAATGCTTGCACATGTTACCTCTGACATTGCCTGACAGGCAACACATTCCCGGTGTTTGAGTTACCTTCCAAAGTCTTGAAATTCATTCGGCGATTATTGAATGAACAAGCCTGGTTGTCGAGAAGCCACCAAGCATTTCTTTCAAATTCTCAGGTAAGTATATCTTCAACCTGAACCTTTCAAGAGAATGAATTCTGACGGTTGTTGGGGTACTCGAATCCATTGCGGTATATACAGGTATCCACCTTTTTCAATAAAGCATGATTTATCTCAAGGACAGAAATGTTCTAGACCTTTTGATCTCTGCCTCTTTGGTTTATTCCTAAAGCGACAGGAGAATATAATTTGGGTTTGAGTTTCTGCAGGATTCCTGGTCTCCCCAGATTTCAGAATGGCACCCTTTGAGGCAAACCAAGTCCTTCTTACAGGCATAAAGTCCTTCTTACAGGCAAATCAAGTCCTGCTTACAGGCAAATAAAGTCCTTCCTACAGGCAAAGCAAGTCCTTCTTACAGGCAAATCAAGTCCTTCTTACAGGCACAAAGTCCTTCTTACAGGCAAATCAAGTCTTTCTTACAGGCATAAAGTCCTTCTTACAGGCAAATCAAGTCCTTCTTACAGGCAAACTAAGTCCTTCTTACAGGCAAACCAAGTACTTCTTACAAGCACAAAGTCCTTCTTACAGGCAAACCAAGTCCTTCTTACAGGCAAATCAAGTCCTGCGTACAGGCAAACAAAGTCCTTCCTACAGGCAAAGCAAGTCCTTCTTACAGGCAAATCAAGTCCTTCTTACAGGCACAAAGTCCTTCTTACAGGCAAATCAAGTCCTTCTTACAGGCATAAAGTCCTTCTTACAGGCAAATCAAGTCCTTCTTATAGGCAAACTAAGTCCTTCTTACAGGCAAACCAAGTCCTTCTTACAGGCAAACAAAGTCCTTCCTACAGGCAAAGCAAGTCGTTCTTACAGGCAAATCAAGTCCTTCTTACAGGCATAAAGTCCTTCTTACAGGCAAACAAAGTCCTTCTTACAGGCAAACAAAGTCCTTCTTACAGGCAAATCATGTCCTTCTTACAGGCAAAGCAAGTCATTCTTACAAGCACAAAGTCCTTCTTACAGGCAAAGTAAGTCCTTCTTACAGGCAAATCAAGTCCTTCTTACAGGCAAATCAAGTCCTTCTTACAAGCAAATTAAGTCCTTTTTACAGGCATTAAGTCCTTTTTACAGGCACAAAGTCCTTTTTACAGGCACAAAGTCCTTTTTACAAGCACCAAGTCCTTTTTACAGGCACCAAGTCCTTTCTACAGGCACCAAGTCCTTCTTACAGGTATCTCCATGGGGTGACCTACCATACGGGTCAAATCTCAATCAAAATTTAATTAGTAGAATCCTTTCATTAGGAATCTACCATGGGTTGACCTACCATACAGGTCAAATTTCAATCAAAATTTAATCAGTAGAATCCTTTTATTAGGAATCTACCATGGTACGACCCACCATACGGGTCAAATGGTATGACCCACCATACGGGTCAAATTTTAATTCAATTTTTAATCAGTAGAATCCTTTTATTAGGAATCTACCATGGGTTGATCCACCATACGGGTTCAAGTTCAACCATCCTAAAGTTTTATATAACGAATCCTTTGGTTCTCATTTCATTTTCAGCGGAACATTCATGTCACGACTCTTTTTATTTCCTTGTATTGAGTCGATTAGAATTCGGGTGTCATTTTGTCTTTGAAATGAACCTCTACCGAGCCTCCTTTCAAAGAGGGGCAGCTGTTGACACCTGATTTTTAATCATTTTTTCTATTGCTAAAGTAATAAAAAATCCATAAAAATTCATAAACTTGAAAAATCAACTTTGGAGACCTTAGCCAAGCCTAGGGAACCAATTTTGACCAAAAACCGATTTTTCATATTTTCAGTATTTTTACGTATTATTTATTTATTTATTTTCGAAAATTAATAGAAAATTCATAAAGATTCATAAAATTGAAAAATCAACTTTGGGGACCTTAGCCAAGCCTAGGGAACCACTTTTGACCAAAAAATGATTTTTCATATTTTCGATATTTTTCGGTATTTTTAATTTCGAAAATTCATAAAACAAAAAATTAAGAAAAATGTGAAAATTGTAAAATCAGCTTTGGAAGCCTTGGCCAAGCCTAGGCAACAATTTTTGAACAAAAAATAAATTTTCATATTTTTTATATATTTTTTTAATTTTTTTAAAAAAATAAAATAATACAAAAATACTTGAAAATTTTGGAAAAATAACATTTGAGGCCAAAAAAATACACAAAGATAGTTAATATTTTTATTAAATCTATTTTTATATTGGCCATCGCAAATTCAGAAAAATTCAATTCGAGTCACGTGTTCCTTCACGAGTATAATCTCGAATCGGGCCTAAAAATTTTTAATTTGAGTCAACTTATTTTTAATTTTCACTTTTTATGAGTTGTGACATTTTCTTCTAATATTTTAAATTTTCATCTTTGCCCAATTATACCCAGAATGACTCAATTTTGTAAAAGGGCTTTAATTAAATTCTGCATTATTTTCAGCGGCAAGAAATGAGCTTAAATTTGACATGTGGTAAATTTTAGTGTGTCAAAAATTGTGAGGAGATTTAGACTCAAAGAAATATATTTTTTCAGGGACTGAATTGTAAATACTTAAAATTCAAGGACTAGAGTGCAAATACCTAACTCTTGAAGGATTATTTTACAAATAACAAAAAGAAGAGTTAGTGGATAAATTAGAATAGAGAAGGGAAGATGGAGAAGAAGAGATGAAGAAGAGAAGTTGGAGAAGAATGGATGGAGAAAATAAGATAAGAATAGAGAAGGGAAGATGGAGATGAAGAAGAGTTAGTGGAGAAATTAGAATGGAAGATAAGAATAGAGAAGGGAAGATGAAGATGAAGAAGAGTTAGTGGAGAGATTAGAATGTGAGATAGAGATGGAGAATGGAAAATGAAAATGAAGAAGAGTTAGTGGAGAAATTAGAATGGGAGATAGAGTTAGTGGAAAAATTAGAATGGGAGATAGATGAGTAGATTATAAAAGGAGGAAGAAGTGAGCTTAAGATGGGATTTTTTGGAGAGAAAATTTGAAGTGTTTGAGAGAATTTTTGGGAGAGAAAATTTGAAGTGTTTGGGAGGATTTTTTTGGAGAGAAAATTTTGGATGTTTGAGAGAGTTTTGGGAGATTGAAGAAAAATTTGAGAGAAAGAAAATACCAAAAGAGAGAGAATTTTGAAGATGATGGGAGTTCAAAGCTAGGGATTATCATCACAAATTCCTTCATCGATCAATATAAATCAAGAGTTCATCCTCGTCAACGAGCAAGCAAATTCGAGCTAAGTGTTTTTATTTATTCATTTGTTTATGGTTTTACTTGCAAATTAGCACAAATTGTATACACTTTCTCCATCTCCTCTTTTTTTTTTCATATTTTATGTCAGGAGAAGGATATCTCTACGTCAACAGCAAAAATCTCGTAGAGATGCAAAAATCGGCCCAGACAAGCTTCTAAGCTGTCCACCGATTTCTCAACTGATCTGTGACTAAAAGTCCCTCTTAATTCAAAAGAAACTCTCTATATTGGGAATATAGAGAGCGAAAATCAATTATAGAAATCCCTCCCAAAAAAATGGGAGATAAGTACTCTTTCCACTCTTCTGGTTTTAGGTGCAAATTAGCACATATTTTGTATACTGACATTTCACTCTATTTTATGTCAGGAAGCCGCAGCTTTATATCAATGGTCAACCCTATGGAAGCACAAAATCGGCTTGGAGGAGTCCTCAAGCGCGCACAAATTTCAAATTGTTGAATCAATTCGTTGTATTTTATTTTAAAGAATTCATACCCCAGAATGGAGAGGACAAAGTCCATCCGCAATTTAAATACATGCACCATAAATCCCAAAGGGAAGAGCCAAGCCAATGCTTAGCCTCCCATTGGAGGTTTTTACTTACAGTAGTTAAATACCTGCAACTTAAATACCTGTACCTTAAATCCCAAAGGGAAGAGCCAAGCCAATGCTTAGCCTCCCATTGGAGGTTTTTACTTACAGTAGTTAAATACCTGCAACTTAAATACCTATACCTTAAATCCCAAAGGGAAGAGCCAAGCCAATGCTTAGCCTCCCATTGGAGGTTTTTACTTACAGTAGTTAAATACTTGCAACTTAAATACATGTACCTTAAATCCCAAAGGGAAGAGCCAAGCCAATGCTTAGCCTCCCATTGGAGGTTTTTACTTACAGTAGTTAAATACCTGCAACTTAAATACATGTACCTTAAATCCCAAACGGAAGAGCCAAGCCAATGCTTAGCCTCCCATTGGAGGTTTTTACTTACAATAGTTTAAATACTTGCAACTTAAATACCTATACCTTAAATCCCAAAGGGAAGAGCCAAGCCAATGCTAGGCCTCCCATTGGAGGTGTTTATTCACTGTCATGTACTTCCTATAATTTAATTTTTGAATCATCAGACCCAAAAGATAAGTAGGTTGTAATACTGCACAGAAGTCGTTAACACACTCCTTCTTTCGGCTTCAGGGAATCTTTAACACTTAAAAAAATATAACAAATAAAAATATATACCATCCATGCATCCTATTTAAAAAGTGAAAACACAAAAGAGAATACCCTACTATAGCCTTAGGAATAAACCAAGCCTGAGTTGCCGAATTAGGATATCCATGAAATTAAGGTACCGAAAGGGCATTAGTTTTAATTAACTAGTGTAACCAAGTCCCCGAGCTCCTAATCTCTGGTTCGCAGGAATAAATTAGTTCTCCCGCTAATTTATTTAGGTTTCTAATCGACCTACCAAGAACGATTAGTGGCGACTCCAAATTTCAAAATCATTTAAACAAAAACCAAAGTTGCGATTCGGTAGGGCTTGGGAGGGTCCGCATTAGGTTAGTCAAATCTAATTAACCTAATAATCCGTTAACCCCCTTTAAAATTTAAAAATATTTTTTAGAGGGTCGCGACAAGAGACTTACGAGGTGTTTCCGTTAAATGAATAGCTGGAAACCAAGTTCCTGGAAAGTGACCCAATATGTTAGATAATAACTCCAGAAATGTGGGGACGAGACAAAAATATAAAATTTTTGGCTTAAGAAAGATTGTGCGTTGACTTACACTTGTGAATGCTGACAACTGACTGACGGAGAACCGGTGAAATTGTTGTAAGACAAGTCGCTGCAGGATACCTTGACCTAGTTAGTGGCACATTCACCCCCTCATAATAACAGTACGACATTGAAAAGTGATACATCAGATGTGAACCCATGAGTCTCATAGAGTCAAATCCCGCGACCAGTGACAATCTATGGAAAAACCAAGAACGAGAACTGGATTTTTCATAGGAGACTAACAGATGATATTTGCTGCTCGTTACCCAACCGGGTACCTCTCCAGTAAGGGAATTGTTTGTCAGAAACCTACATTCACAAATAAAGTTATGTAACCCTTGTCCAAAAAATTGTTCAGAATCCGACTATATGAGGTGTATGTGACACTGATGAGGAAGGAAAGTCAACCACATATTTGCTGACACATTAGGAGTAGCCAAGAAAATTGGTAATTACATGTACTGCAGTTTATTTTGCACCGCATCACGAACATGACCAGTCAATCTGTTGACGCTCAGGTCTCTACCCAAATAAGAAAACGAGGAGACAAATCAGATAATTTTCTCTAGAAAACTTGCAGAAATTCATGTAATATGATCTTCATTTTGGGGCCTTTCCCATTCATGAAACAAATCCCTTCTCAAAAAAATGCAATAATCTGCTGGGACAAGTCCAAAAATCTGTCAGTGCTTAACAATCCCCTGGACTTTGCAAAGAAAAGAAGATATGTCTTATGATGAAACAAAATATCCCCCTCATTTTATCAACTTACAATCTCTTCAAACTTGTCCATCCCCAAATGTAATCTGGAATTGAGCCAGTAAGCAAGCAATTCCTCAGAATCCTGAGACAGTGAAAAATAATAGTTAATGGTAATCAGCCATAATAAATAGAGAGAAAAGAAACAAGTCAAATATCCAGTATTATTGAGCTCACAAAGTATTCATCATCTTCATGTCCTCCAAATCAGGAAAATTCGAGCTTGGACCTTTCAGATCAGATATTCTCCTGGACGCACAAAAAACCACTCCATCACGTAACCCGAACATCCGTTCTACCTTTAGCGGTAAAACACAAGCTTACAAGATTATAGGAGACAAAGAACAACTGCACAGGGTTGAATGCTCACAACTCCGTCAGGTTTGTCAACAAAGATATGCTAGAAGGAATAGGTCCCTCCATAGATGTGCCCTGCATGTCCCTGTAAACTTAATGCCGTCATAGAAGAACAACTTTTGAATACCCAAAAAATCATATAGACAAATCTTTTTGGTCCTAATTGAGAAGGATTGGGATACGCACAATCTTTTAAGATTGGTCCAATTTCCAATAAAATCAGGTATCTTTCCTGATAATGTGCTTCCATCTATGCGACTGCAAGTGGTCTGAATCAGAATCCCTCAAAGAAAATTCAGTATGTTAAGAATAAAAAGTATTATGATGTAACTTACAAATCTACTAAGCTCTTCAGATTGCCAAAGGATTCGGGTATCGTTCCCCTGAAATTATTAGCAGAGAGAAGGCTGGAGAAAACCAGGAATTAGAAACACTGCAGGATCAAGTCTCAATATATAACACAGAACAAAGTGTATTTTCATCTCCCCAAACCAAGAGAAACTTCGTTCCAATTTAAGCTGGAAGATTAAAGTCGGATCTTTCGTTTCCTAATTTCGCCATCAAGAGAGCTCACGAACAATAACAAAGGACTTATGAAATGTGTTATCCAGGCAAAACTGTGCCAATTAATGTACTCCAATTTACTTACAGCCTTTTTAAGCTGCTCAAGTTTCCAATGTTTGGCTCAAGAGCGCCGTCAAGCTGATTGTCCTCTAGCACACTAGCATAGACATAAAATTATCATCATCAGGTCTAACAAATTCTCAATACGAAGATATATGATTTATAGCAAGTCTTACAGCTCCACCAGCGTGCTAATGTTGCCAATTTCCTTGGGAATACCACTTATGCGATTTCCAAGTGCAGACCTGAAGTACCAAATTGAAAACAAAATTATGCTTCTTTTTCAAAGAACTCCTGATTAAATTGTGATAATGATATCTGATGTGTATAAGACTAACTTACAAATTGGTAAGTGGCATTTGAGTGAGAGTTGTGGGGAGCGATCCACTGATGTAGTTACGAGTGATGTCTCTGCTTGCAAAGAATGCTCACTTTAGAGCATTTACAATTTTCAAGCAACAGTTTGCTAAACTTCCGGCAAAATAGTTGATTTAGACTTCCATTATTGCTACATTTCTCGGACAGATGCATGCTTGAGAAAATTGATAAGCAGGTGCTTAAGCAAGATCAATCAAGAATTACGGACAACATTGTTAATATAAGATGAGGTGGGACCAGAATAATCTTCACCCAACTCAGAATGCTTTTTCTGTGATTTTCCCACGAAAATAAAGAACCGTGGCCAATCAAACACATTCAAGTTCTTTGCCCTAATTACCTTCCAGATGGGAAGATCTCACGCAGTCAAGTCTAACTTACATTGCTGTTAGGTAAGTGAGGTTGCTGAATTCATCAGGAAAAATCCCTTTCAAATTAAGTCCCTTCAGCCAGCTGCGGAAACGAAGAAGAATAGGGAAATTGCAATTGATGCATGTCAAAGAAGGATACCGAGAGAAACACAAAAAAAAAAAAATGTTGGTTGATAGATACATTCCCGTGACATGGCAAACTGTGCCGCTACAGTTGCAAGTCACATTGCTGAACGTTTCTGAAGACAAGGTGGTCACGTTTAGACGTCCACCCTCACTGCATGATTTCTGGCTTACATTCAAGTGTTCGTTTTGCATTTTCGTGGCGATTGTTTTTAGTGCCTCAACTGCAAGCACAAACCAGAAGCTGAAAATTAGTTATCAGTATCCATTGCTGGAAATATGAAACAGATTTAGAAAGGAACAACCGGACAAGTACACTAGCAGGTGCTCGAGAGTCCATTTAAGTTCTGAGATTTTTGAAGTGTCAAATGCCCAGACATACAAGCTCTAGTGAGCACTTATTTATGTAACACGTTTCGTGCATAAGCACAGAATAATTTGGAGCCAGGGAAGGTAGCGCCCCTTGGTTAAGATGATCAAAAGGTAGCGCCCCTAGGTTAAGATGATTAAACTTGGCTCGACCACAAGTAAGAACGGCTTATGCAATCTTGGGACTGTAGAGCAATGTGTAAACTTCAGACAGTGCATCATATCTACTCGATTCAAGTAAAACTAGGTGCTTATCCAAGCTGCGTGTATTGGAAGATGAGTTTGCAAGATATAGTTACAAGGGATCATGATAGATTCATTCCATTGTCATGCATATAAAATGTCAACACCGCATTCCGCATCAGAATAGCAGAAGAAAGTCACAAAAAGAGGGTTGACCGGCAGGACATTTAATGTCCGCTTTATTCTGGAAAAATAAACAATGTACATATATTAGATGAGAGGAGGACTAGTCTCATATCTTCTCAAGCTCGGCCAAGACAGGGTGGTCAAAACAACCAATTGCTCGGCCAAGAAATGACTACCAGAGAGAATCTTTATATCGTGTTGACCATATCGCTTCTCACATGATCATGCGATGGAACCGTTTCGTACCCTTTTTAAAAGAGCAGAAATTTTTCTATGTGCATATCAATATCAGTGCAACCAAATTGTAGGAAGCGGCGTAAGAAAAGGATCGTGATGGCAATTTATCGTGAAGGCCCATCCGTCCCTATTATTGCTACCCGATGCAAGGCCACTGGTTCGACAGAAAAATATCTAAAATACTGTGCAATATCGACATCCCAGAATCTTAATTGGACAAGTGTTACGAGCATGTGGAGGCAGGTGAAACTTTCAAATCTAGAGGAAACTCTGATAAATACCAAACATCTCAGTTTCGTTTTCAAGAGAAGGTATCAACTCAAACTGGTGAACTGAAAGTATTTTTTTTTTGGTCGAAAACTGAAAATACTTTAAGGGTATGTTTATTTCAAGAAAAAAGTTTTTTTTGAAGAACATATTTCTCGATTTTTAGTGTTTGGAGGGCGAAAAATATGTGATTAAAGAGAATATTTTTTGGTCAACAGAAAATTTTCTTTTAAAAGTGAGGAAAATGATCCTCATGTTTCATTCCTCATCATTTTCACACTTCCTTTATTTATAATTATTATTTTATTTTATTTTCATTATTCATTTATTTTGTAAAAAATCGAAAATATTTTATTTTAGATTTTAGATTTTCTTTTTTTCTATTTTTTTTATTTTAGATTTGTTGATTTTTTTTTTTTACTTTTTCTTTTCTCTCTCTATCTCCTTCTTCCTCCTTCCCCAGACCGCTGCTCTACCACCGCTCTTTCTTCCTCCGGTCGCCCCTCCGTCCTCCTTCCTTTGGCCGTCCTGAGATGACCAAGACTCGACCCGATGATCTCGGGCTAGCCCGAGGTTGGCGAGCCACGAGCTCGCCAGATCCAGGTGACCTGGCGCTCAGCCACAGCCGGCGAGCTTGGGGCTTGCTAGATCGGCGAGCTTTGAGCGCACCCGAGGCTAGTGAGGCTCAGACAGCCGCTCCTTCTTCCTCCAACTGCCGCTCCATCCTCCTTTCTCCGGTCGCCTCGCTATGGTTGTGATTAGGCCCGACGATCCGGGGCTCGCCCGAGGCTGGCAAGCCATGAGCTCGCCAGATCCAAGCAAGCTTGAGGTGGGCCATGGCCGGTGAGCTCGGTGCTTACCAGATCGGCAAGCTTGGAGCTCGCCAGATCCAGGCGAGCTCGAGGTCGGCCATAGCCGATGAGCCCCAAGCTTCAACCTCGGTCGAGGCCAACAAGGCGGGAGTTCGCCTAGATCAGGCGAGCTCCGAGATCACCGGGACCGAGTCATGGCCATCGCAAGGCGGCCGGAGGAAGGAGGACGGAGCGGCGGCTGGAGGAAGAAGTAGCATCGGTCTGGAGGAAGAAGGGAGGAGGAAAAAAAAAGAAAATAAAAAAAGAAAAAAAGAAAAGAAAAAAAGAAAAAGAGATAAAATAAATAATTAAAAATCCGAATTAAAAAAATAAAAAAGTGAAGAATTATTAATAAAAGTTCATGGAGGAATTTGATTTTTCAAGCCAAACGGCAGAAAATATTTTTCGAATCTTTTTTCATAATTTAACTAAATATTAAAAAATATTATTTTTTTAAAAAAAAATATTTTTCGAGAGTGTCGTATTTTTGGCGAAATTTTCTTTTCTCTTTTAACATCCGATTGGACGCATCCCCATGCAATGGACGCATTCAAAATCTGTCCGGGAGAGATGGGTTTATGTGGGCCCAGACAGACGAGGTTTGACTGAATCTAAAACCCATAACTTCCTTTCCCCTGATTTTACTTGAGTCCTAAAATTCTTTTTCCTAACAAGATTAGGAGTGAAAAGGAGGTCGAGGAAAAGAAAACTGCCCTCGCCAACCACCTATGTTCTCGGAAAGGAAAACTTCACCATTGATCTGCCAGTTCGACCGGTTAAAGTAAGATTATCGATATAATAATTGAGCAAAGACAGAGTACTTGCAAAGGATTTGACAATCTAATTATCGAGGTTTGATTTTTCGGTTGAGAGACGGGAGATGAAAACTATGCTTGAATTTTGCATAAAAATAGAATTCTTAAAGCGGCCGCCGACGCAAACCCTGCTCTGTCTGCTAGGCAAAGTTCTCCGAAAAAGAAAACGAGAGTGCACAAAAAAAAGCATCTCCCCCATCCCCCAATACTTCCAAAAAATCTCTTGGACAAGAAACGATTGTTGTATTATATAATACGTTCGCATGAACAATAAGAGTTTGTAGACAAACCTGAATTAGAAAATGAACGAGTAAATGAAATGAAGATGAGTGATCCGAGCCCAACGAATTCACGTTGTGTCCTTAAGACAAATTTGTCCCCTCAATTGGTACCCAAGGGGTCTTGGACAATTGCCTCCCAGGATAGAACGGATCGGCTTTCTCTTTGAAGCGTCACTTCTTCAAGAGAAAACGTCAAACGCAACTTGTGGAATAATCGAACGAAGATGAGAGTGAATGAGCGGAATGAGTGTTACCCAAGGGGTCTTGGACAATTGCCTCCTAGGATAGAACGGATCGGCTTTCTCTTTGAAGCGTTACTTCTTCAAGAGAAAACGTCGAACGCAACTTGTGGAATTATCGAACGAAGATGAGAGTGAATGAACGGAATGAGTGTTTTCGAAAATAGAATTGAATCTATATGTTCTGTTTGAAAACGAATATATTAAAAGTAGTCCAAACAAAAAGTCAAGAAGTTATGATTGTTCGGAGTTCAGTTATTATCGAATCAACACATTTATTCGGTAATTAATGAACACAAACCGATGGTTTGAAGATAGATTACTAATAGACAACATCCGAAAAATAAATTAAAAGATAAAATCGATGGGCTTAACTTGGATCGATCCGGTCGACGGTAGCGGTGCGTGCGTGGACCGTTCTGACTTTGTGTAAGGCTTCTCTCCTCCACAAAAGTGAGGTGCCCCTTGGGGCTCAAACTCATTAGAAATGCTCCACTATTTAAATCTATTACTCCTCTATCTTCTATCCCATGTAGGACTATTTCTCCCACAATTCTCATTCATATTTTATGGGTTTTTTTGCTGTTCAAAACCCAAGAACAATTGCTAGAGAAAAGGGGCTGAGATATGTGATGAAAGCTCCCAACTTTATAGTTCCATTTGCAGACCACATCAGAGAAGAGCAAGACCCAGATTCACAATCAGAATTCACAAAGCAATTACCCCAAAAACAGAGGGCCAAAAGGCAAAACGCAACTGCCATTACAGGAGAGGTTCTACTCGTTCTCGGCGTACCTTCATTTAGTGGCAAGAGTTGAGCATCACACTCGAAGACCGCACAGCAAATCACGACAAGAACAACGCAGGCAACCACTCTAGAAACTGAACCCAGAGGCACCACCATCGCTAACTTCCGTTGCTTTGCCGCGCGCGCGCTCGCGGGACCGACCCAACTCCGACCTCTGACCCGCTTTAAGAAAATCGTTCGCGAGTGCAAAACCACGGGGAAATGCCGCCTCGACCACGACCAAAACAAGCAAAGAGACACAGGAAAGGAGTGCTTTTTGGAGAGCTTTGTGTTTGTCCGAGAGGCTGGCCGTCGGAGGGAAAGACTAAATTTAAATATTTAAGGATTTAACAAGTTCCTCGTTGTCATTTCCAGTGGGAGATTTTGCCTTCCGGTGGTGGTTCTCCTCTCCTTGGCCATGCCTTATAATGGCATCTGCCACTAGCCCACCATTGTACTTTTCTTAATATTTGAATATTAGGGATATAATATTGCGTAAATATATCTCCCTCTTTGGAAGCGTTAAAAATGCTCCTGCGTCATTTGAGTTTTAAACTGCGACCAGCTGTTTTCGATGTTTTATTGTAAATCAAACGATAATTCCGTGGGAAATAATTAGAAAAAGAAAATTCATAATTTTCAAGATATAAATCTTTCTCTGCATCATGTATAATCGACTATGCAATGTTTTTCATTAAGGCTTCGCTTTTTTCATGAAAAACAACTTTCAGCAAAATTATTTTTGAATTTTTTAGCATTTGATTCGTGAAAAATAAACAAGTCAAAAAAATATTTTCTGTCCATAAAAAAAATAAAAAAACACATTCAAACATGAGGAAAATATTTTCTCTTTTCGAGAAGAGAAAATATTCTCCACATCTTTCCTCCATTTACTCTTTCACATTCCCCCTTTTTTTTTTGAAAAAAATCAAAATTTTTAATTTTAAATAATTTTTTGTCCTTGTATTTTTTTTTTCTTTCTTCTTCTGCTGATTGCCGGCCACGACGAGGGGCAAGGTCAAGCTTAGGTTGGCCTCGAGAGAGGCCGAGCCTCGCCAAAGAATGACAAATGCCATAGACTCATCCAATCGGCAAGGCCTGAGGCTTCGCCTCACTTGAGCTCAACTGTAGAAGAAGGAAAAAAATAATTAAAAATTCATTAAAAAAAGAAAGATAAAATAAAAATAAAAAATCATTAAAATGAGTGCCAAGAGATAAATCAAATCAAAATTTCCATTACCAAACGGCAAAAATCTTTTCTAGTTCATTTTTAGAGTTTAACTAAAAACCGACAAATAAAAATGACTTGCCGAAAAATATTTTCCAAAAATACGTCATTTTTCGCCAAATAAACGGAGCCTAAATATGCAAACAATACTTGAGATATCCCTAAACAAGATGTAATTTAATACCTTTATCTCGTTCCACGCTCTTCTTGCAAGCATTTACTTCCAAAATCAACAAATAAAAAAAAAATCAACTCTCTATAAAGCTCCATTTATTTGACAAAAATTGAATGATGGAAAAATATTTTTCTAAAAAAGATTGCTTGAAATAATTAGTCAATACAACACATTTTCATCATTGATGACAATTACATCTAAATAATTTTGTTGATAATTAAAAAAAAAACTCGAGCATTTATTTTTTAAACGATACAAGCAATCACGTTTTAAAAAATACTTTTCAAACCATTCATTTATTGCTAAACAAACAGAGCCCAAAGTATGATTTACATTATTTTATTTCAATGGAAGATTAATAAATAGAATCTAGTGATTTAATAGGCAATCTTGGGTTATTGACTGAATAAAACAATTATTTATTAGTCAATAGAAAAGACTACGTTCAAACTGGGGCTTTTTTACGAATTAGGGGTAAAAAAAAATTATATTTTACGGATATGAGTTTCTCAGCAATTTATTTACAGTTTAGGGGTTCGTTCGATAGATGTGTTCTACTGGCTCCCCACCCTCTCCACGATCTGCATGAAAGCTAAAACCCCCCCACCCTGCACGGTTTCACACCCTTCCTCCCCCCCCCCCCCCCCCGGCTCGGGGCGCATGGCTTTCCCCTCGACGAGGAAGAAGAATGAAGATGAGGATGCATTGTTCTCCACAAACGTGTTCTGCTGGCTCCCCCCCCCCTCGCGCGATCTGCATGAAGGTTGTCGTGGCCTCCGTGGCCAAGGACAGATTCTTGGGCATCCTCTTGAGCTTGACGACGTTTGCATTCAGCTTGTTGTTGATCTTCTTGATGATCTCTGGCAAGGCAAGCACTTGGGAATGAAAGGGGTCTGCGCTACCGTTCAGCAGGGGAGCTGTCGAATAGCAACCATTCGGTACACTAGCTGTTGAATGGTAGCCCGTTTGGTAGCTTGGCTACTGAACTTCCAGTCCGGCAGCCAGGCTGCCAAACTGGGCCCCGTCCGGCACCTCCTTTGTCGGGCGGACCCTTAAACCATAAATAGATCGTCGGACAACCTAAACCCGTAAAATGCAAATATTTTTACCTCTAATTCATAAAAAGCCATTCAAACCCATGCAATGTGCTTTTCCAAGCGCATTAAATTTTGGCGACCAGTGTGGAGGCGGCATTGGCCGCTGGTTTTTTCGTTTTGACTTTGAAACTTGGCTGGGTTAGAGATTGCAAGCTGGACTTGGGCCCATCTCATCTACTTGGATAGAGTTTTGAACCTAACGCTGATATTATCGACCAATCACTATGAAGGTGAAATGACTTTTTTTTTTCCATCTGTCTATGTTTCTCGAATCACTTAGGTTTATATTTAATTCAAAGTTGATTATTTATGAAGATAGATGCAATATTTAGTGAAATCTTATTTAAATAGTAATATCTCAGTAATTGTTTTTTGTGAATTTGATACCATAACGAAAGGAAATGAACTCAAATTTCAATTTAAGATGAAATTGGTGGCATGCTATAGGTTCAACGAGTGAGAAATTTCCTTGATGACTCATGAAAGGTGTAGGCTTTCAAGTGAATACCAACGACCGCTTTTGGCAATGAAAAAGCATTGAATGGTTCGATACTTTTATTAGAAGGACGTGGGAAGGTTTTGAGTTGATTTAAGGGGCAAGGAGGCCTATTCACATTGACTTTTATGGTGCTCTCACTGGATGATGACGCGGGCATTCAAAATGAAAAATAAAAGTTAGAATGTATTGAGATCAGATAGATATAAATCGAATAGGGAAATATTGAAGATATAGAGATGTTAGATAAAATGGGTTGTGGCTTTCTTATGGTTAGATTAGAAAGGGAAAAAAAAAAGAATTGTGGGTTTTGAAAATTGAGACGGGTCATTAACCTCTTCGTTTCGTATTGATACAATGAAACTCATATCTCATCTCCTTAATGCCATAATTTTTACAAATTCGAATCACTCGACAATTGGATGAAGATGGCCTACCTAGTTCACACGTATTCTTATTGATGCTCAAGTCAACAACTCGAACTGTGTTAATGCAAGCAGTAATATATTGATGTTTGGAATGTGCAAGGACATTCAAGGAAGTACCGGGCGGGCGTGAAGTTTCCGATCACAAGAAGGAAAAAGGTAACATGGAAAGTTCCAAAAAAAAAAAAATCCTAATCAGCATAGTGTGAAAGCAAAAGCAATTTGCCAAGTGATGGAGCCGAGGTTCCATCAACTTTTCAAACGACCTGTCGTCAATGCATGCGTGGATGTTTCCTCCTCCTAGAAAATCACCAATCTGTCAAACGCCATCCACTCATTTCCCGGTTGACTGGGCAGTCCTAATCCTTGTCGAGTTTAAAAATCATCGTGGCAACAGTGGCCAACAATCGTGTCATCTTCACAAAAGCCGCGTCGTGGGCTCGTCTGCTAATATCCTTTTTCTTTGTCTGGCGACTGGAAAAGTGAAAATGATTTAAGGGTCCTACGTTCTGACAAGTTGATTTGTCTCCACTTTAGCATCGCTTCGAGTTGACTCGTTAGGCCTTGAGCAAAGACTTGGAAGCTCAAAAGGAGGGGTGCTTTAGATTTTGACGAACGGAGAGATCATGGGCTTCTTCCGTGCTTCGGTACCGGAGCCGAAAGTTAATCGGGGGAAAAGTAGCCCCCAAAAAAAAAAAACAAAGAGAAAAATTGACAGAATCATCTGTCGAAAACTCCCGAGAAAATAAAAGCTAATTGTAGATTTTAAATTTGATTGTAATTAATATTGAATGCCTTAAATTTTGGAAAGAAGCAAATAAAAGTTAAAAATGAAGTTCTTCTTTTTTTTTCTTTAAAAGAATGAAATATATATATGATTATTAAAAAGGCACCGCAACAAACAATATAAGTCGGGCGATTTTTATGGTACGACTAAGCACGAAAACGCCTTTTTCACATCATTCTGCGCGTGAACGTAAAAGATTCTTTAATATCGCTATCATTTTTATGGTAGTGAATAAGCACGAGGACATCTTTTTTACATCGTTCTGCGTGTGAACGTAAGATATTCTTTAATATCACTATCACTTTTATGGTGTGACTAAGCACGAAGATGACATCTTTTTCACATCATTCTTCGTGTGAACGTAAAAGATTCTTTAATATCACTACCACATGCATTGTTTTTTTTGTTTGTTTTAACATCTTATAGCGCTCGCGCTCTCTCTCTCTCTGTTTAATATTAAGTGTGAAATATTTAATTAAGGAGGTAAATATAGCTGAAAAGATTTAAACTCATCACCTCCTACTTTGATACTATGAAAGATTTCGTAAAACTACTGTCAGATATTTCAAAAGCTCAAACTATTATGTGAATGGGTGATTTTCTGTTTTAACATTCCATCACTACATAGGATAGAAGCACAAACAAGCACCCCTTAAAGTTTTCTAGACATTCCTAGACTTCGCAAATTGGGACCACGCCGACGAAGCGTCCCCTGAGTTTTCTGTACATGCTGCTGCCACAGGGACACTTTTCAGGCGTCCCTAACTCAAAAACCCGGGACGCGATTATTCGGACGTGGAACAAGTTTTCTGTAGAAACACCCGTGGTATCGCTCAACAGGAAAGTAAAGGAATTGCTTGCTTAGAATCCACCGTTAAAGTAAAACATGGAAGCTCGCCCAAACTTGCACGTGAATTTAATTGCATTTGAGTTGACCGAAAAAAAAAATATCTAATTGCATTTGTGGACAAGTGCAGTGCACGACGCCGTACGTGGGAAAGAGATAAAAGAGGCCATGTGACTCCAAATCCAAGAAATGTACCTGCCGCCAGGTACAAAGCGCAGAGCGAACTGTTTGGGGGTGATTTTTATTTTAGAATTTTTTTTTTCCAGATTACTAGTGATCTCTCTATTCTCACAAGGAGAAAATATTCAGTGGTCACTCTACAAGAGTCTCCGGAGATAGTTTGGTAGCTCGGTACCCGATATGAATGCAGTCCTTATTTTAACATGCTTGTGCCTGCGCACTCTGTTCTTCCAATTGGTGATAAATCTTTTTCTTCCCTATCACTAAAGAATATGCTTGAGTTTTATATCTAAGAGTTCAGATGAAGCCGTTTTATGTCTTGCTTAAGACTAGAAGCACACATTTTGACTTGTTTAATTTTAGACACTTGAAACTTTGGTAATATATGAAAATGTTTTGAAACATAAATTACCTTACAATCTATCATAATAGTTGAAAATTCAAGTTTCATTTTGCATCTCCATGCGCATCTGATCCACATATGTAATTTTTGTGACATTACCTCTCAAGTTATTGGTATTATTCACGGACACATCAACAAGCATTTTAAGAGCAGCCCAAGTAAGAGTGATGTAAGTTCTCTCAAGTTATTGGTATTATTCGTTGGATGATAATGTGTTCATTCAAAATGAAGAATAGAATTTAGGATATATCGAGATCAAATACAGTTAAATCAAATTGGGAAATAATGAAGGTATAGAGAACTTAGATACATGCAGGTCATGGGTTTCTTATGGTTAGATCGAAAAATTAAATCGTGGGTTTCGAAAATTAAGATGGGTCATTAGCCTCTTCATTTCTTATTGGTATGACGAAACTTGTATCGCACCTTCTTAATATGATAATTTGCCCGTGTTTGAAGCACTCAGCAGTTGGACGAAAATCATCTGTCTCGTCCATTAGTATTCTCACCAATGTTTGAATGAACTCTCAATCACGTTAATGTGCATAATGATATATTCGTCATTGCAATGTGCAAGGACATTAAAGCAAGTACCAAGTGGGGGCAAAAGAGTGGCGTCCTTTTTGGAAAATATACTAAAAAAGTTCTAAACCTATTGCACTGGTACCAATTCGATCATAAATCTTGTAATTTGATCAATTTAGTCCTAAATTTTTTTTTGTATTGATATTAATTCGGTCATAAATCTTGCAATTGGATCATTTCATCCCTGCGAAATTTTCGGATCAGTCGAAGGAAAAAGGTCACATTGGAAAGTTCAAAACAAAAAAGAATCTAACCAACATAAATTTCTCCTCCTATCGTGTGAAAACAAAAGTAAATTGCCAAATCATGGAGCTGAGGTTCCATCAACTTTTTAAATGAGTTGTCGTTAATGCATGCATGCATGTTTCCTCGAATCAGTCAAATATCGTCCACTCGTTGTATTAGTAGATTAGGTTTATACTAAAGGGCATAATTATCTTTGTATTATTTTAGCCTTAAACCCTATGTATATATTGTAAATTACTTCATCAATGTAAGCAGTCGTTTGATGTTTGCCCAACCTCTACATGGTATCAGAGCAGTGATCCTTGAAAGCCGTCTTTCACATCTAAATGTGCTGTTTTTTGGCACAATACCCCACAAACCACGATCTCTCTCTTTCTCCGGCCTTCTCCATGCGTGGGCATGTCGACACCTGATTTTTCATCATATTTTCTCTTTTAAAATTAATATGAAATCTATAAAAATTCATAAAATTGAAAAATCAATTTTGAGGACCTTAGCCGAGCCTAAGGAATCAATTTTGACCAAAAAATGATTTTCTATATTTTCAGTATTTTTCGGCACTTTTTTATTATTTTATTTTATTTTATATTCAAAAATCCATAGAAAATTAAGAAAAAATGAGAAAATCGCAAAATCAACTTTGGAAGCCTTCATCAAGCTTAGGCTATCATTTTTGGACAAAAAAAATAATTTTTCATATTTGTTGCATTTTTTATATTTTTTAGAAATTAGGAAAATATTTGAAAATAAACTGCATTTGAGGCCATCGAAAAAAAAAAAGAGAATAATAGGGGATGAAGGGGGGGAGCTTCTTGATCTTTGATTCTGAGGTATCGAGGGAGGAGGAGGGAGTCTTCTCTTGGTTGTGATCCATCATGTCTGATGTTGACCATACTCACACAGATCCGAGGTCATCGTTGGAAATGAAGATCACTTGATTTTATCGACGCACCGCCCAAAGTTTTCCGCCTCTCTCCCCTCGAACTGCAGTCCTCAACTTCACCGGCGCTGCCGACGGTTCCTCCATCCGCTTCATCACCCCGTCCGACCTCACCCTCAACTCCAAGAACCCAAACAGCCGCTTCATCTTCGTGTACGACTCCTTCGCCGTTGTGTTCTCTTCATTCTCGTCCGACTCGATTTTCCTAGGGAACGGGTCACTCCCGTCATTCAAGAGCAATGAAAAGAAAGTGACCACGTTGTGGACAGTCATGGCACTGAGTCCCCAAGATCTTGATGCCGAGCCTATGACCTCCTCGAGATCAGATCTGAAAAAATGCTGAGGTCCCTGCGGAAATCTTGATGAATATGAGAGTGCTGGTGAGCTCAAGCTGCGAGCAGGAGATAGGATATTTTCTTTAGGCTAAAGCACCAATGCAGCAGCGGCTGAGTATTAGTGAGGGAAGAAGTTGAAGTTGAGGGATCGAGCTGACGTGGTTCCACTCCAAGTCATGAATGTTCCGCTACCTACACCTGCAGATGACTTATTTTTCATGTGTGCATGTGCCGGCAGTATGTTCATATATCTACGATGCTGTTTTAGATGAGTTATGGTGTCATAAGTAGAGAGCTTCAGGACCATAGCGTTGTCATTCATCATGCACTTCGTAGAGCAAGCCAGTGTCAAAGATACAGACAAAGATAAGCCCACAGGCTACGTGTAGTTACGGGAAAGGGAAGTAAGGCCAAAAGAAGTGGCAGATGATGAGGTAAATAAAAAAAAAGAAGCGTAAGTCGATATGTAGCAAATCTCATGATAGCCTGAGTAGAAATGGTGAAGCTGAGAATTCTGAGGCAAAACCAAAGAAGGGGTTCCGGACGATCTTCGAAAAACCTCGAGTACGCAGGTGCAGGGGAGAGCCCCAGGTACACAAAACTAAGCGTATATTTTCATACTCAGAGCTCTAGGAATCTCGGGTGAGCAAGTTTCGTTTCTTCGCGCTCGTTGATGCTCTGGATTTCAAACGAAGAAGAGGAGCCAGCTGAAATTTGGCCTAGCGTGACTTCTGATAGTGGGTTTGAGTCCTTGTTCAATGCCCCCCTCCGACGACATAATATACCAATAATAACTTTGCCCTCCTGAAAACTCCTGTTTGGGTGAACGTCGTTGAAAACGTTGACATGTCTGAGAAGAGGCTTAGCGGGTATGGTTGGTATCAACGAGCGGGTCTACATTCCACGGTCGTCGAAGAACCTCTTCGAGACTAGAACCCCCGTCGCCGCCGCACCACGATTATCGCCGACTAGTTCTCCCTTGTTGAGACCTGACGACAGAGAGGAGTTGCTGTTCTGGACTTAGAGAGAGAGGGAGAGAGAGGGGCTTTTTACGAAAATAGGTTAAATTTTTTTTCTTTTTACGGATTTGGGTTTTGCGTCCAGGAATTTACGAGAAAGGGGCTTGAAGTGCCGAACAACAAAAAAAATTAAAAAAAAAACAAAAAAACCCTTGTTCGGCAGTTGAACTGCCGAACAAGGAAAAAAAATAAAAAAAATTAACAATCACCCTTGTTCGGCAGTTCAACTGCCGAACAAGGGAAAAGTGGGGGGATGGGGTGGGGTGGGGTGGGGTGGTGTTTAAAAATATTAAAAAATTCGTAAAAAATTATAAAAAAATAAAAAATTCCAAAAAAATTCTAAAAATTTTCCATAAATTCCAAAAATTAGGAAATTGACCATTTTAATGAGTCGGTCCTATTTTTGATGGTTTTCCCTTTTAGACATTTCGAAATGATGATTTTGCCCCTTATAGGCAAATTGTCTTGAAAAATTTCAAAAGTTTCCAAAGAAAATTCTAAAAATTAGTAAATGGACCACTTTAATTGGCCAATCCTAGTTTTAAGGATTTTTCTCATCTATCTTTTCAAAATGATGATTTTGCCCCTTATGAAAAAAAAATGTTCACGAAAAAAATAGTCAGTATTTTAAATGTTCCAACATGGAAATGTTTTTAAAATAAAATTTTGGCAATTTCTTCATATTTGTAGTCTATGGAATCTATTTTCTTATTTTTGGATATTTTCTTAATATGAAAAATAATATTAAAATTTACGACAAATTTCAAAAATTACTTTTCTTCCAAATTGGATCCTCAGGCTTCGTTAAAGCTTCTAAATATGATTTTTCAATGCCTATAGATTCAACGATGTCAACACATAGCAATATCATATTTATGATGTAAAAAGTTCTAGTACATCAAATTTATAATAATGCATAATTTTGGTTCATATGGGTTTTGCTCATAATGAGTCAGCGTCATATTCGAATTATGTGTCTGACCCAGATCTCCTGCAAGAAAATAAACAGGTAACGATTGATGAGAAAAATATTTATGATGGAATATTTTTTTTGTGGATACTTTTTTTTTCCATAAGGGGCAAAATCATCATTTTGAAAAGATAGATGAGAAAAATCCTTAAAAGTAGGATTGGCCAATTAAAGTGGCCCATTTACTAATTTTTAAAATTTTTTTCGGAAACTTTTGAAATTTTTCGAAATAATTTGCCCATAAGGGGCAAAATCGTTATTTCGAAATGTCTAAAAGGGAAAACCATAAAAAAAAAAATAGGACCGACTCGTTAAAATGGTCAATTTCCTAATTTTTGGAATTTATGGAAATTTTTAAGAATTTTTTTGGTATTTTTTTTCTTTTTATAATTTTTTACGAAACTCCGCCTATGTAGCTTACATAGCCTGTCCCAAGCCAGGGTAAAGGAGGAGGGTTAGCGTCAGGCGTAGCGAGCCGGCGGCAAAAAAAAGAGCTACCCCTTATGAGATGAACCCTAAAGATTTTTTGTTGGAGCGTACCATTCTTAACGACGCGTTGCATCGGCGCCCGGGTGCAGCGAAAAATGGGCAAGGGTCCTTGCACCAAGATAGGCGGTCGCGAGGGGTAAGGAAGTTAGCCTTGGGCCATCATTCCCAAAGTGATGCGCCACATTGCCCGGATGTGGTGAAAAGTAAGCTAGGGTCCTCACACTTTTATGGGCGAGCGTGGGGGGCAAGAAATGCCCAAGGAGTAAGGATTCGAATAGGGAGTTGGAACATAGGAACCTTAACGGGAAAGTTGAGAGAGTTAGCAGATACTTTTGCTAGAAGGAGAGTGAATATTGCGTGCCTGCAAGAGACTAAATGGGTTGGCGAGAAGGCTAAGGAAGTGGAAGGTACTGGATTCAAGTTATGGTACACAGGCACAAAGAAGAGTCAAAATGGAGTTGGGATTTTGATCGATAAAAGTTTCAAGGATAAAGTTGTCGATGTTAAAAGATCAGGCGATCGGATTATCTTGATTAAGCTAGTAGTAGGAGAATTGATCTTAAACATCCTTAGTGCGTATGCCCCCCAAGTTGGATTGCCAGTAGCTGATAAGAACAGATTTTGGGAAGACTTGGAGGAGATTTTAAGGGGGATACCACGTGACGAGAAAGTATTCATAGGAGGTGATCTTAATGGACATGTTGGCCAAAGTAGTGGAGGTTTTGACAGAGTTCATGGAGGTTTTGGCTATGGGACTATAAATGAGAGTGGCGAAGACATCTTGAACGTTGCACTAGCGTATGATTTGATGTTAGCAAATACTTTCTTTAGGAAAAGAGAGTCACATCTAATAACTTTTCGTAGCGGTCAGAATTTTAGTCAGATTGATTTTTCTTGCTAGAAGAGAGGATAGAACCTCGTATATAGATTGCAAAGTCTACCCTGGAGAATGTGTAGCTACGCAACATAAGCTGGTGGTCCTAGAGGTTAGGTATAAGGCACAGAATATGCCGCGAAGGGCTCAAAATCCCAGAATAAGATGGTGGAAGTTAAAGGAGGGAAAACATACCGATTTCAAGGAAAAGATGTTTCAAGAAGGACCGTGGAAACTAGAGGGCGAAGTAAATAACATGTGGAGTGAGATGTCTAAATGCATACATAGAGTGGCAAAAGAGGTGCTAGGTGAAAGTAAAGGGCACGGACTTCAGACAAAGGAAACGTGGTGGTGGAATGAAGAGGTGCAAGAGGCAATTAAGAAGAAGAAGGAGTGCTTTAGATGTCTGCATAAATGTCCTAATGAAGAGAATTTGCAAAACTTTATATTAGCACAAAAAGATGCCAAAAAAGCTGTGAGAGAGGCTAGAGGCAAGGTTTTCTCTAATATGTATAAAAAACTTGAGAGCAAAGAGGGAGAAAAAGATATATATAGGCTTGCCAGGACAAGGGACAAGAAAAGTAAAGACTTGACACAGATTAGGTGTATCAAGGATGAAAATCAAAAACTGTTAGTAAAAGATGAAGAAGTGAAGGAAAGGTGGGTGAGCTATTTTAACAAGCTTTATAATGGGGAGGGCGATCGAGGCGAGGTGGATCTGGTGGACGCTTCTGATGAGTTAAACAGAAGGTTTGTGCGTAGAATTAGAGCACAAGAAGTCCAGTATGCTTTAAAGAAGATGAAGACTAGTAAAGCCTTAGGACCAGATGGTGTCCCTATTGAAGTATGGCGATGCTTAGGGAATGTGGCAATAAGTTGGTTGACTAAACTGTTTAACAAGACTCTCCAAGCTAATAAGATGCCTAATGAATGGAGGAAGAGTATGATTGTGCCTATCTACAAGAACAAGGGGGATATTCAGAACTGTAGCAACTATAGAGGCAAGCTTATGAGCCATACAATGAAATTATGGGAAAGAGTTATTGAGCATCGTTTGAGAGTAGAAACCAAGGTCTCTGTAAATCAATTTGGATTTATGCCAGAAAGATCTACCATGGAGGTTATCTTCTTAATACGACAGTTGATGGAGAGATATCGAGAAAAGAAGAAGGATCTACATATGGTATTTATTGACCTCGAGAAGACATACGATAGGGTCCCAAGAAAAGTTTTGTGGTGGATTCTTGAGAAGAAAAAAGTATCACTAAAGTATGTAGAGGCAATCAAGGATATGTATGATGGTGTTACTACATGTGTGAAGGCTTGTGATGGCACATCAAGTCATTTTTCGATCACAGTAGGTTTACATCAAGGTTCGGCTCTGAGTCCTTATCTTTTTGCACTAATTATGGATGAACTAACAAAAGATATTCAAGAGGAGGTGCCGTGGTGTATGCTGTTCGCAGATGATATTGTCCTTATTGATGAGACCAAGGCTGGGGTCAATGCTAAATTAGAATTATGGAGAAACACGTTAGAGTCCAAAGGATTTACGTTAAGTCGGAGTAAGACGGAATACATGAAGTGTGAGTTCGCAACGACAAGAGGAGATGATCAAGAAAATGTGGCTATGCTTGGACAGGAGGTACCTAAGAAAGATGCTTTCAGATACTTGGGATCAATTTTGCAAAAGAGGGGAGAGATTGACGAGGATGTTAGCCATAGAATCAAAGCAGGCTGGATGAAATGGCGCAGTGCATCCGGATTTTTGTGTGATCGCAAAATCCCTCTTAGGTTAAAGGGAAAATTTTATAGAACAACAATAAGACCTGCAATGCTATACGGAGATGAATGTTGGCCGGTACAAAAGCAACATGAGCATAAAAAGGGAGTAGCGGAAATGAGAATGTTAAGGTGGATGTGTGGTCATACAAGGATGGATAAGATAAAAAATGACGATATTTGACGAAAAGTTGGAATAGCTCCAGTGGCAGAGAAGATGAGAGAACATAGATTGAGATGGTTTGGACATATTCTTCGTAGACCCTTAGATGCTCCGATAAGAACAGAAGTGTGTTACCGAGAAAACGATCTGAAGAAAGGACGAGGTCGGCCGAAACTTACTTGGGGGAAGGTGGTGAAACAAGATTTAATAGAGTAGGAAATAGATTGGCGCATGGTCTGCCTTAGGACGGAGTGGAGGAAAGCTATCCGCATTGTAGAAGGGGAGATTTCCTATGTCCCATAGTGCCCTGTTTAGTACTTTCTATTTATTTATATGTTTGTTTATTTATTTATTTTTGGATAGCCATATTTTTACTTTTTATTTTTATTCTTATTTTTATTTCTTAAATTTTATATTTTTATTGTTACTTTATTTTCATTTTTATATTTTTACTTTTATTTTAGTATATTTTAAACTTTTCACTTTGGGTTCATCGACCGCCGACCCCAACTGGTTTGGGATAAAGGTGATGTTGATAATTTTTTACGAATTTTTTAATTTTTTTAAACCCCACCCCACCCCCCCACTTTTCCCTTGTTCGACAGTTGAACTGCCGAACAAGGGTTATTGTTATTTTTTTTTTAATTTTTTTTCCTTGTTCGGCAGTTCAACTGCCGAACAAGGGTTTTTTTGTTTTTTTTTTAAATTTTTTTTGTTGTTCGGCGCTTCAAGCGCCGAACGGGGGCTTCTTCGACAGTATAACTGCCGAACAAGCCCCTTTCTCGTAAATTCCTGGACGTGAAACCCAAATCCGTAAAAAGAAAAAAATTTTAACCTATTTTCGTAAAAAGCCCGAGAGAGAGAGAGGGCGACTTGAGCTCGGCCGACCGCTCGCGAGCTTCGACTAGTGAGGCGTAACGCGAGTCCATCAGTACCGTCCATGAAGAAGCACGAGCGGTGAGGAGCGTCAGCGATTGACAGGGACTTCTCCATACTGAAAGAGCTTGGGTCGAAGCTGGTATATGCGATAAGCACGCATGTACATGCATATTACGTAACTGGGACTGGTTTGATAAAGGGGAAAGTCCCTGGAGTAAAATCTGCCATTTCGAAGGCAAGCGGGACAACAACCTGCCTATCTCCATGGTATGCACGATGGATCACATGAAGATCGTCGAAGAGCTACTTCGGCAATGGTTAGACGCTTGCAGGATTTCAAGCTGGGCCGGGATGGGACACTCTTCATGTGTCGGCGAGATTCTCAGCACCAGCCTGTCTCATCCGTGCACTCAGACCTCCTGCACCAAATACCGCGATGACCACCATATGAAGAGGCCGTCCGAATCGACACCATGGAGTTCCAGCTCTTGAACATTTGCCGCTTTTCCTCAAACGGGAGTCCTGCAAGCAAGGCTTGAACGAGGAAGCATTGTCACCGTCGACCATCCATGCTGCAGCTCCTGGCTCTGTCGACATCCTTGCTCTTTTTGCCGTTCGCACTAGCTCAGTTCCATGATGGTCTTATGAAGGCGACATGAAACAACAGCAGATCAGCTACTGGTGCAAATCCACAGCTTGCATGGATGTTGGAGTTTAGCTTGGGAAACAAGGGAGAATCCAAAAGTGGCTGGGTGAGGCTGGTAGCCGAGATGATGGGTTTTTTAGGCTCATTTAACGTTGCATCAAGGGGGATCGGTATCTGGTAGAATGAGTTGAAAAAAAATCGCTCATATCCCTACCTTGCAGTGCTCTTGGCATGCAAGTACCCAGGAAGAATCTGAGCACGACGCTCTATGCCAATTCGTTGGTGGGAGTTGGAGTTGCATCATCTTTGCATCGTTGTTCAAGTGGGAGATAGCGATGGGCTTTGAAGAAGGCTGGCAGGAACTCTGGAACGGCCAAAGGATCAACTGGCCGAAGCTCGTGGTGACCAACAAGATCTTTCCTTATGTCGAATGAGGCCGGCTTTGTCTTTCGAAACATTCTTAGGAGCTAGTACGGCACAGACTTGATCACTTGGAGCCTCGCGGGTTGTCTCTTCCAGGTCAAGTATGCCGTCGAGGCCACGGAGCAAGGTTCCGCCGCGATCGGCCTCCGATTCAAGATGCGTGTCGTCCTGACTTACGTCAACAAAACTAAAGACGAGTTCTCCTCTCATCCGAAGAAGCTTTTCGACGTTGACGACTACACCGTCGGTCTCACCGCACGACGGCCGCGTGCTCTCGGGATACATTCGCTCGGGACGTATCGTCCATGCCTTCACCTATTGGTCGCTGTTTCTCATGGGAGGAACTGGGTGATCTCAAGGTCTTCAACTCCTGTTGGTTTAATGTGGGTCCTACTTGCAAATATTTTGAAGTTATCTTGATTCATGCGGCTGGCAAGACCATTCGTAAGGATCTAAGCATCAATTAGACTTGCAACCCTGTGCTCGTGGATGATGGGATCGTCACTACTCGCTACGTATCGCTTGATGGACCAAATCACAACGAGTTGGACTTGGAGTTCTTGGGCAACATCATGAGGAAGCCTGTAGAAACAATCGAAAGGTACCCATTTATTATTATTATTGTTGTTGTTGTTGTTGTTGTTATACTGTGCTTGAGGTTACCTTTCGTGTTACTCATGAGGTTTGAGAGAGGTATCATAGGACGTTTGAGAAGTAAAAAAATAATAATAATAATAAATGAGCGGAGAAAATGTACCAGAAAAAGACAAAAGCATAAAATGAAACAAGGTGGGCTTCACGTAGGGGCCTTCGGGCTGATTGATGGACTTGATTGGTTTAGTTGGATTCTAGGTTTTAGTTCATTCGAATTGGGCCAGTGCTCAATTGAATTGAATTGGGCTTTAGAATAGAAATTGAGTCATTGTCGAAAATTACCAAAAATAATACAAAAGTGGGCTTAGTCCAAGTTTGCCTTTGGGTTTTAGATTGAATTGGGCCCTCACGGTCCAAGTTGGTGGCCTGGCCCGAATAACTGTCTCGAAATTAAAAAAAAAAATAAAAAATAATAAAAAATAAAAAATAATAATAAATGAAGAAATTCAGAAAAATCCCAGAAATTAGGAAACGGGCCATTTCAACTGACCAATCATATTCTTAGGTATTTTACCTTTTTATATTTTCAAAATGACGATTTTACCTCTTATGGGCAAATCGCTTTAGAAAATTCCGAAGAAATTCTCTGAACTTGTGAAAAGTAGGAAATGACCACATTCAATTGGTTTGACCTATTTTCACTTCCCGAGCCTTGAAAAATGACCATTTTCCCTTCTGGTCAGTTTGACCAAAATCTTTCCAAATCATCCCAAATGAATTCTCATGAAATGGTACCGAGAGGGCGTTAGAGTAATCTAGCGTAACCAAGTTCCTGAACTCATAACCTCTAGTTCACAGAAATAAATTAGTTCTCCCGCTAATTTATTTAGGTTTCTAATCGACCTACTAAGAACGATTAGTGGCGACTCCAAATCTTTAAATCATTTAGACTAAAAAATCAAAGTCGCGATTCGGTAGAACTTGGGAGGGTCTGCTTTTGGTTTATTGAGTTAATCTAATTAACATGATAATCCATTAACCCGATCGAAAAAAATCATTAGGGTCGCAACAGGGCATTCCTTTTTTCTGCCAACATTGCAATGGTTCTTTGGAGAGTCTCCACGATGCCGATTCATACCTTGCTCCTACAAGTCCTCTTGCTCTCATTGGTAATTAAATCTCTGCATATCTCGTTCTAACCTTTGGACGAATAAATTTTGAAAAATTTGGTCCGGAATTTAGGGTTTCTTTATGAATTTCATTTTTAAAATTATTTAAACAATTGTAGAAATTCCATTTTAGCTTTTTAATTTTCCATTTTTATATTTTTAGAGTCGTGTCATCCTCCTCTATTTTTCAAAATTGAAATCTAGTCTAAAAGCCCTCAGAATCGCCCAATTTCGCTAAAAAGGATCAAAATGCAATTTCTGATTTTTCAAATTAGGCCCTAAAATCACTAAAAATGAAATTAAAAATTTTCTAGGGACTAAATTGAAAATAAGGCGATGTCACCCCCCTAGTTTTTGACCTTCTGAATCCATTGGTGGTGTTAATTTTTGTAAAAAAGGCCTTTAAGACTTTGGATTTAGCGAAATGGGTCCTCGGGTCAAACCCAAAAATTGGAGTTTTCATATAAATATCCACACATTTTCGAGGGGAAATTCATTTTCAAATAGATTTCACCCTCCTCAGTCCAATTTTGGTGTCAATTTTGGGAAAAATGGGCAAATTTGGGGTCAATTTGGGAGTTTTTACCAAAAGCGGGTCGACCGGGTCGGACTGACCCACGAACCCGAGAAAACCAAAATCAATTCTGGTTTCTCTCTCCCACACGTGTGCAAATGGAAAGAGGACTTTGTGGCCCGTCTCCAATGGCCAAATGCTCATCGGAGCTCCGGCGACGCGGCCGGAATCTGCCCGGCGACGACGTGCCAAATGGTACGTGCATTCGTTGCTGGATACGTGGACAACCGCAGAACGAAATGCCCACCTCAATGCTAGATTTTTGAAAAGTCAGTTCCAGTACGAATCAATGCAGATTTGGAGAGATTGAAGTTCATTTTTTTTTTGGTTGAAAATAAAGCGAGGGGATCTCGGGGATTTTAGGGAGGATGGTAATGCCCATGTGAAGTTTAAAAGGACCAAAGGCAGAGAGAGCTCGGGGAGGAAAATTTTTGGAAGCTCAGGAAACCGACTGCAATCGAAGAGCTTGAGCGATTGGGAGCAAATCAAGGCATAAAACCAACTTAGGAAGTTTACTAAAGTCCTTAGGAGGTGACCTGTGCCGTTTTCAGAGCTCACCGACGCCTGAACAGGTGAGTTTTAAGCTCGAGCTCAGCTCGGCGCTTCAATGGCAATTCCTTAATCCGGCCATAATTCTTCCTTTTTCTTTGTGGTTTTTATTCCTCTTACACTCCTGAATGCCTTCGCATTCAATTTTTGCATCGATTACATGTGAGAACCCCCATCTCAAGCCTCCCACCTTTGCCCGACTGTAGCAACCTGGCCTGCTTAATCTGGCAACTTAGAGCTTGATCAGAGTCCCAGGTAAGCTTCCTGAACTCTCTGTGATGCTCGCCTGCAAGTTAATTGAATGGTTATGGTCTATATTGTTCAATTGGGTCCGCCATGGCCGCAATTGTACAAGCTTCGAATAAGAGATTTTCGCCATTAGATATTCTCGAGGTCAAGATATGTGATTCCGCATGCCTGTACGAATCGATTTTGGTAGGTTTTAGCCCAATCGGTACTGGTTCTGCTGTCGGATGTCGCCGGAGGTCTCCTGGCCATCCATCCTGTTCATGCACAAGGTTGAAGATGAAGTCCAGTCAGCCTACGCTGACTCGATCAAATCCCACGTGGCACTGACGTGGCATTACATGTCAGTGTCGCGTAGGATTAGCCATTTAACCTTTCTTTATTAAATAATAATCTAGATCGAACGGCCGGGGAGTCGCCACGTGTCAAGATGGGTCAATGGTAGTCAAATCCAATGATCAGTTTCAGCCTATTAATCTGAAGGTTTTGGTTCGATCTTGGCCGTAGATCTTGTTTGAAGAATAAACGGTTAGATTAGTGACACATTTCAGATTCTAGACCGTAGGATTTAAAACATATATAAAATAAATAAAAATTTCAAAAATTCGAAGAAATGTCCAAAACTGCGTCATTTTTATGTTAGGTTTAGAATAATGGGTCTTGGGCCGGTTTGGGCTCAGTGGGCCGGGTCCATCCGACTTGGTCCGAGTAACAAATAATAAATAAAAATAATAAAAATAATAAAAATATAACAAATATTCAAAAAATAAAATAAAAATATATTTAAAAAAGAGAAAATTAGTAAAAAGGGTGCAACGTCGTCTTACTTTAGGGTTTTAAATAGGGCTCGGGTCGGTCGGGTCGGGCCAAGTCGACCCGGTCCGGGAAATAATAATAAAAACAAAATAATAATAATAATAATAATAATAATAATAATAATAATAATAATAATAATAATAATAATGTTAAAAAAATAATATAAAAATATAAAATTGTTTTAAAAAATAGGGGAAATTTCAAATAAATAAATAATAAATAAAAAAAGCATTCTGAAAGTCTTAAGAGAATCAAGAAAATCTAAATAATAGGGAAAATTAAATAGGAAATTCGAAAAATCCTTAGAAGAATCAGAAAATTCAAAAAGGTGTAAATAAAAATACAAAAATACAAAAATAAAATGAGGAAAATTACAAAAAAAAATCATAAAAAATTTCAGAAAACCTCAAAAAATCAGGACAATTCGGAAATTATAGAAAAATAAAAATTTGTAAAAATTCATAGAAAAACTAAAAAAGGGGTCATTAAAATTCATAGAAATTTTAGAGAAATTCAAAAAATTTGTTAGAAAATATAGAAAATATTTGGAAAAATGGGAAAAATTTAGAAAATCAAAATAAAAATCCCAGAAAATATAGAAAAGGTTCTAAAAAATAGGAAAATTCTTAGAAAGTCTTAAAAAAGTCTAAACAATTCCAGAAAAATTGCAGAAAAATCCTAAAAATGCAGAGAAGTTCAAAGAAATTCTCAAAAATTGTGAAAATTAAGGAAAAACCACATTCAGCTGGTTTGACATAATTTCACATTTTTGACCTCTCAAGCCTTAGAAAATTACCATTTCGCGCTCCTGGTCAATTTAACCCAAACTATTCCAAACCATCCCTGAACCTAATTGACATGTTTTCTAGGCTTTCCTAAGACCTGTTAGGCCCGCCTTGACTTCACTTAATGTGTGTGCCCTACATATTGATTTTTTGATTGCGCATTTATTTCCATGATTGTGATTAATATGACAGATTATCCCATCTGCATGAATCCCTTAGATTCTTAGAACCTACTCTACTCAATCTCGCCTGTATGAATTCCTTAGATTGGGAAATCACTCAACTTAGGTATCGAAAGGGCATCGGTAATAATATCGACGTAACTAAGTCCCCGAATCTAGATCTTTGGTTTTCGCAGGGTTTCCAATTATACCCTTCAATAAATGATTGGTGGCGACTCCGATGGCATGCACACTATTCACATGTCACTTGACCGCACTAAGGTCGGCCTCATTTAAACGTAACGCGATTTGGTATAAGCCTGGGAGGGCCTGAGCTAAGCCCAAATCCTAAGCTAGGCCTAGCAATCCATTAGTTTCCTTGAGACCCGGAAATCTCGAGAGGGTCGCGACACCGACCCATCCAGCCTATGCTCACCCCTAGTCAATGCATGCGTCCATGTTTTCCTCGGATCAGTCAAATACCGTCCACTTGTTGCATGGTTGACTGGGCATCCTTCCTTGTTAAGCTGAAAAATCATCGTGCCCGACAGTAGTTAAAAGGGGAAAGATCGCGTCATACTCAACAAAATCGACGTCGTAGGCTTAGCTGCTGGAGTATTCAAAGAGCTTTTTAAGAGTAGCTCAAGTAAGAGCAATGTAAGTATGACTTGGAAGGATCTATTTCGCAATTATTCCATTGTGGGGACTTTGATATATTAATATCCAAGCAAGTATTAATAAATGGGATAGATAAAAGTTTGCAAAATATCCCAACACCGATACAACTCTATTATCATCAGGATAAGTCCTGTGGAGCTAACGTCCACCAACAACGAGCTTCAAATTTGAAAATGTATGAATTTAATTCTTGACAATTGATCATGTAACGGTATTTCAGTGTCTATTATGCTAACAGATTATTTATGGCCACACAAAATATATAACAGTTAATTAAAAATTATTGTGAGATCCACTCTTTTGAGAATTTGTGACTCACAACACACTGTTATTTTCATTGTCACCCAAAAACTGTTGTACTAGCAAAGTCCTTCATTTTTTTGTGTAACCACAATGACAAGACAGTTTTTCAATTTGGATAATCATCCAAAATTTCTTAAACTTAACATACAAAGATCAATTTGGTTTGAAACTTTTCAATTCTGTAAATTTAGTTATAAATATTTTAACGAATTTTCAAATATAATTCTTCCGTCTAATTTTGACCTGAAATTATTGATGCGGTGGTCCAATCAGGTCATCATTACTGAACGAATCCGAGTCCTAAAAATATGGGAGAAGCTTCCTCTCTGAAGAATGGTTGCGGGTCTCATCCTTGCTCATGAAAGAAGCCGAAGAATCGATCCATGGACCTTTTATGGACCTTCTATGGACATGCTTCCCAGCACCATTGAGTATCCTGATAAAGCGTTGAGAAATTTGTTTTGCTATCATTAGCTAGCCTCTCGAAAGCTTTGAACCTAAGATCTGGATTTGTTGCGGCGCACCTTGATTATCGATGCTTCAATCGCAAATTTCCCTTCGAGCATGCTCACCACGGACAACATTGGCGGCCTAAGAGTCCGTGAAGGATTAGTACATAGTAGAGCTAGGTTTAGCATTCTCATTACCTCTTCCTCGGAGTAATCTGAGCCGAGACGTGGATCCACGACCTCAAGAAGGTTCCCTTGCTCTTGTAGCACATTGGCCTTTCATCATGTACAAATAGAAATAGAAGATTAGTCGGTTATCTTGCTTGTAGAAACGGAAGACAGTTTCAGGAACAACTAAGGGGAATAGGTTACTTTTAGAAACAGAAGACAGTTGGCTGCATAATTTCTATTAAACTTAAGAGTCGTTATATGTTACCCAGTCAAGGAGATAATCAAATTCTTCCTTCGGCTTGTATTTTGTGTTGCTCTTTCCGCTGACAATTTCCAAAGCGACAACTCCAAAGCTATAGACATTGGCTTTGTCTTTCAAGTAGCCTCTCATTGCATATTCAGGAGCCATATAACCTCTGAAGGACATTCAGAGAAAACATTACAAATATATAGCAATCAAAAGTTCATTAGATAAAGCTTATTAAAAGAGAATTAACCAGTATAATAGAAGATTTACATTGTTCCAGCTATCCTTGTGCTGATATGCGTATTCTCTTCTTCATCGAGTTTGGCCAAACCAAAATATGATATCTTGGCATTTAGTTCCTTATCAAGCAGCACATTTGTCGCTTTTATATCCATATGAACAATTTTCAATCTAGATTCATCGTGAAGGAAAACCAATCCCCTTGCTATTCCCAAACATATTTTCTTTCTTGTGGCCTAGTCCAACTCAATCTGCTGCTCAACTCGTCTTGGGAAGAGAGAGTGAGTTCAGTTGAATGCACATTAGTAGCATATTAGCTAGCTTAGGGAAAGCATGTTTTACCAAAAAGTGCGCGGGCAAGGCTATTGTTCACCAGATATTCGTAAACTAGCAACAACTGATTTCCTTCAATACAACAGGCATAAAGCTTTACGAGATTTGGGCGTTGGAGAGCAGATATCATGCCTATCTCGTTAAGAAATTCACGATTGCCTTGCTTTGATTTAGAAGAAAGCTACTTCACAGCAATTATAGTTCCATCTAATAGTGTTCCCTGAGATTAATCATATGAATTTAAGACTCATTACTGATCAAATGTTATTTCATAAATAAATAAATAAAGATGGTTAGCTTTACAAGATCCGAGCTGGTAAGTCTAAACCAAAGATACTAAATTTATTAGACACTTCCTTCGCATGAATGGAGGATGAAGTTATGAATATGTTGTGAATTACCTTGTAAACTGGCCCAAACCCTCCTTCTCCTATCTTATTCACAGAGTCGAAGTTGCCCGTAGCAGCTTTGATTTGCCTTAAAGTGAAATGGCTAGTCTGGAGATCTAGCCCACGTAATTCTGAAAAAAAAAAAGAAAAGAAAAAGAAAGCCAAGGTGTATATCAAGAGTTATATAATAATAACTGAAGGAAAAGCACAGTTCTACAACAAATTCCCGATTTGGTGGAGTGATTCACCTATATGGTCATGCCTCATAGACATGCAATCCTAGTTAAAAGAAAAAAATGCCCACTTTTGGGGTGTCACAGTTTACTCATAAGAATTCCGCAAAAAGTACAAAGGAAGCATATCAATACGGTCTTGAATTTAGCATCATACTCACACAATGAACCAAAGAGTGACAAATTCCCACGTGAGCAGATATATTAGTATCATAATCTCACATGGATCTTCAATTTCTCTGCCCCCTGAGAATCCAGTTAGCCAAAGGACTAGTAATATCAATACAAGGAGATTCAGTGAAGCTACCACGATTTCGGTGATTAATTCAGCCGATAGTCCAGCACTTCCAACAGGATAGTCTATGACTCCTACAAGCTGGATAAAAATGATAAATTTATATGTGAATGCTTTAATGATCACATGAGAAAGAATAATAGAGATATGTATGTCAGTGTTGACTTACTTGGGGTCACTACAATAGCAGAAATAAGCGGTCCATAGGTACCTCTATCAGGAATGGCTGTGGTTCCCTTGCCTGACCAATATAAATGAATCTCCAAAGTACCGCCCTTCACATAAATATTATCGAAGTCTTTGTATATGCCCTTCCCAACACCTCCCGCTTCCTCTGCAATATTAAAATCCTGCAACACTTCATTGCACGCGCCCACAATTGCAAATCCATGCACGTGAGGCACGTATGCAAGCTTTGCGTAACAGAGGGAAATTTTCCAGATTTCCTTCGCTCGGACTCTGCCACTAGTTCCACTGCCTTCAACCACTCGATTCTCTTTCGACAACTCACCATTGACCAAAATTAATAGTGCGTTCTGTACATTACATTGGCATGACCACATGGGTCCAAGAATCTATTAAAATGATGAAGTATTTTGCCCGAAATCGAGAAATAACCACTCGGACGCAGAACCCTAATCTTCGGAATTTCATCCTGAAATTGGCCTCCGACGAGCAACCAAATGTTGAGTAACCTTAGGGTTTTTGTTCCCGATGGCCATATGACCCTACTTACTCGAACCTAGGCCATGATTTACTAGAATTTGGCCGTAATCGACACTTTTCTCCCCGGCCAAAATTGCCTCATTAAAAATTTACTTTGAAAAAACAAGCCTTTTCACACGTACATTAACATGAGATTAGGAAACAAGTATAAATACTCTCCGATACCAATGAAGAGAACAGATTTCACAATACATACACAGCGGAATTACATGAAAATAATGAGCCCAAGATCTTACTTGAATCACTAATTAGAAAAGTGCATCACAGAACGAACGCACCTCGATTTTTGTCACGCCCTATATCCTACGGGTACGCAACATCCGTTCCTTCATGTCGATCGGTCATGAGAAGAAGATGCAATGCTCAGGACTCGTCGTGGACTAAACGACCATAAGAGAAACCAATGCAAGCAAAAGCGAACGCACAACCCGTACATATATAAAGAGGGGGATAGAGAGAGACTCAAACATACAAATAATGTCACAAATACACATACATGTCAAACGATTCGATACAATCAAAAGGGGATTACTACGAAATCCCACTACAAGTTGACCATCATACGAAAAGGGACTAGGTCGACGTCTAAGCAAGCTTCCCAACACAAGGGCTATAAAAAGGGGAAACATGGGGCCAAATAACCTACTCGCCAGTCCCATCACTTAGGTTAGACAGTGGAATCTCCTCTGGGTCAGACTCCACAAGTGTCGGAGGATCACTATCCATTGGGTCCTCCTCGTCTGCGGCCTCTATCTCCATAGGCTAACTGCCAGCTGAATGCTCCGAGGCTGCATTCGGGCTCGCCACCAAAGGTAATGGTGGTCAACAGACCCGTCTTGTCTAACTCGCGAACTGGGACATCAAAACTTTGCATCGGTCCCATAAACACAAGTCCCCTCCTACATATTCGCGCCTCGTAATGGTGCGACCCCAAAAACTCATCTCCAGTGTCTACCTAAACCATACAAGAGTACTTCTTATATACAACTCCATCCACTGTAAGATACTCGGTCACGTTAGTCTCAACCTCCACCGGTATCCCATGGTGGATCAAGGGAATGTTCATCCTCACGGTCAGGGGTCTGTAAAGAGGGTTTTATGACAATTATGAGATTTACATCTCAGCAAGCTCACACTCTAACCATCGCTCAGGACCAGGCATAACCAAAATCGATCCTAAACATGCAATACAGTCCCGCTCATAACCAGATTAACCAATCACATGCGACGATCTAGCAAACATGATAGATTCACATGATAGCCAACACGACCTGTGTAAATACGCCTCAGGTCAAATTCACAGATGTCATTATCACACACATCATGAATGCAAGTTCTGTTTTAGCTCGACCCGCATAATAACACATCAAGTCTGTACCTCAACCCGCGTAAAAATACATTAGGTCTATGCCTTAACCCGCGTAAAAACGCATCAGGTTGGCACCCTTATCTCTCCAGCTACCCCTCGTCAAACGCATCAGGGCGCAAAATTTACATCCTTATTTCCCTAATTCCCCACGTAACACGCATGAGAGCCATTCGTCGCAACAAACCTTATGCCTCCGACTCTCTGCGTAAAAACACATCAGGGCCAACCCACTCTTCGTGTAAAAATGCATTAGAATATTAATAAATGCTTAATGCCAGTAATTGTTGACACTTGATTTTTAATCATCTTTTTTCTTTCAAAATTAATAGAAAATCCATAAAAATTCATAAAATTGAAAAATCAACTTTGGGGACCTTGGCCAAGCTTAGGGAACCAATTTTAACCAAAAAATAATTTTTCATATTTTTAGTATTTTTCGATATTTTTATTTTCGAAAATTAATAGAAAATCCATAAAAATTCATAAAATTGAAAAACAATCAGCTTTGGAGACCTTGGCCAAGCCTAGGAAACCAATTTTGACCAAAAAATGATTTTCCACATTTTTAATATTTTTCGGTATTTTTATTTTCGAAAATTAATAGAAATATTTAATATATAATGACATTTAAGGTCATAAAAATGTGAATAAATAGTAAGTATTCTTATTTTAATTTTCTCTCCATTTTGAATGAACAAATTCTAAAAAAATTCAATTTGGAATGGAGATTTTCTTTATTAATTTTATTTTTAGGTCATTTGAAAAAAAAATTAGAAAATTCATTCTAGCCCTCTAATTTTTAATTTTCATTTCTAAGAATCGTGACGTTGTCCTCTAATATCCAAATTTTTCAGAGGCCTAATGGTGTGTCATTTGATGGTCCAGGCTTTTCAGTCTCCTGCAAGGGCGAACCCAATTCGTTCCTTTAATCAGCCCAAATGACTATAACTGACGTTTAAAAGTTTTAAAATTGGTGAGACCAAGGAAAGATGCTGCAAGAGACATCACGGCAGCAAGGGAATCCACGATCAAAAGAAAAAAGGGACGGCATCATGAGAACCATAATAGAGAGAGAAGGGGCAAGATAATAATAAAAAAACAGGGGCTCTCATACGAAAAACGAACGTGGGTAGACCATTCGGTGGTGAGGGATCCATGTTTTATGATTCTAGGGGGCCTTTAGACATTATTTTAATCATAGTGAAAGGTGGAGGCCAATAGGATAAAAAAAAATAATAAAGGAAAAGAAGATGGGGGAGAAGATTAGATGAGGATCCACGCATTTTTCTCTTGGGGAAGATTCGATGAGGATCCAACTCACAACATCACGCTGTCACCTCGTCCTCTCTATCATCCAGTTCATCTCAGTCGTCTCCAGCCACCACCGCTCCATTATTCTCTTTCACCATCATCCTCGCCATTGTCCAGCCTTCGCCTCATCGTCGTCTGTCACCCTGGTCAAGTTCACCCGAATCAATCTCTTCTACGACTCCATTTCCTCCTTCAAGATGCAAGCAAGGAGTGATTCTAGAGTCCTAGATGCCACTGTTAGAGCTCAAAGATTCGTCGAAAGAGGTTCTGGACAAATTGTAAGACCTCGACACAAAAGAAAAAAAGAGGAAGAGAAGGAGGACCCGATCTCTCTAGGGCAACCCTGCGCTCGTTCTTGTCGTCTCAGTCTCGGCTCGGGGTACACCTCCACGATCTCTGCGTGACAACCATCAGCAAACGTCTCCCCCTACGCGAGTTCCTACTTATCTCATGTCATTCTGGAGCAAGACCCGAGCAAGCTATAGCTCGGCTCAGTACAGACAGAGGCAGGAAAATTTCTAGCAAAGGAATCTCATGAATGGAAAAAGATGGCCTTAGCCAAGACGGTGCAATTAACTCGGAGACCCCAACAGTGGAGGGTGCGCCACTTGCATGCATCCCATGCGATCCACTCCTTCTCCACAATGACCCGATACGTCTAGCCTTCCAACGCGGACGGTAGTTTCTCTATTCGAACAACTCTCTCTCTCTCTCTCTCTTCCTATCTAGCTTCATCATCTTGTTCTGTTTTTCTCTGTGTCGTGCTGCATTATCTTTTTTTCTTTCGCCTTACTTTCTGCGTTGTGTGTGACATTTGCGATTGCGTGATTCCCGTTGTCGTCCTTTCAATCGGCACTTGATCGGTTCCCGCGTCCCTCGTAATCACATTCGTAAGTGGGTTAACTGTCGGGTTTGATCGATGAACGAGCAGAATCGAGAGATTGCCCAATGAGTTAGAACGTAGCTTAACATCGTCAGAACGCATTGTGCCAGCAAATTTAACAACTGGAGAGGCTTTGTCGCATTCGTGAATAGCCAAAATTAGCTTGCAGTACAGCAGCATATTTTGATTGTCGAAGAATGATTGGACTACGATTGCCTGAACCAGAATTCATTCGGTGATATTGGAAATTATGTTATACCCGATTCATTGGTTAGGATATAGCTTTTGATAATGATCTCTGTTTATAACTCCAAATGAACACCCAAGAGTCCCGTATAAATCCTGGTATTCTGTTGTCAAGTCTGATTATTTAATGCTCTGAGGCCGTGTGGTTGGAATTTCTTAGGTGATTTCAGCATCAATTTGACTTTGAGTCGAGGCTCGGTGGATAGGATGTCCGACCTAGTAGTTATTGTTATATAGGGATTTTGAAATTCTTTCTCTAAAATGCTGCGTTTCTTTCTTGGGTCACATTCCTAAAGCGGGATAATTTTTGGTATGCAAGACAATGCAAGCAAGGTCCACGAGATACTGATTCTCTGTCTCAGTATATTCCTTTGCTCTTTGTTATTATTATTATTATTATTATTATTATTAATTTCTTTCTTTATGTTTGTTGGTCCCTCTCTTTTGTTACTGCGTTGGTGACCAATTTCTAGTGTAGTATTCATGATAATGATGCGGACTGCGAAATCATCATAATTTATGTCTTATCGGACTCCGGGTTTGACGGAACAAAATGGGGAAATCTTGGTCTTGGTTCGGGGTCGCTCAAAAAATTTCCGATTTCGTTAGATGCTGCAACAAGTCAGGACCCATTTTATTGGTCGCAATGGTCAAGAGTCTAAGAATTTTTGGTAAGGATACTGAAATGTGGGATAGAATTATTAGTAATAAGTCGCCAGATGGAAGAATGTCTCAGCAAAGGGGTGTATTATGGAGAACCGCCACATGACGATACTGTCATTTCTATCGGGGACGTGCTCTCAGATTTTGATGTCTACTTTTTAGAAATATCCAGTGGCTAGCAAACAAAAAGTATCGATTTTGTTGGCCGACCTCATTTCAAGCAAAAGAAAGCTAAGTATTCTCCGTATTTCCTTTAGATTTGCAGACAAACCAATCTGGAATTTCTAATCCTACTCCTTTTCCCCATATTTTATGTCAGGTGAAAGATATTTCTACGTCAACGGCAAAAATCCTGAGGAGGTGCAAAATTGACTCAGATAAGCTCCTAAGTGTCCACCAATTTCTCAGCTGATCTGTGATTAAAAGTCTCTCTTAATTCAAAAGAGACTCTTTATGTTGAGAATAGAGAGAGAGAAAATCAATTCTAGAAATCCCTCCAAAAAAATGGGAGATAAGTGCTCTTTTTATTCTTCTAGTTTTAGGTGCAGATTAACACAGATTTTGTACACTGACATTTCACTGTATTTTTATGTTAGGCAACCGCAGCTCTATATCAACGGTCAATTCCACAGAAGCACAAAATTGACTTGGAGGAGTCCCCAAGCGCCCACAAATTTCAAATTGTTGAATCAATTTGTGGTAATTTATTTTATAGAACTCAAACCCCAGAATGGAGAGGCAAAGCGCATCCACTGGAGGTCGTTTAATTCCTGCAATTTAATTCCTGCACCATTAAACCCTAAAGAGAAGAGCCAAGCCAATGCTAGGCCGCCCATTGGAGGTTTTTATTTACAGTCATTTAAATACCTGCAATTTAAATTCTTGTACCATTAAACCCCAAAGGGAAGAGTCAAGCTAATGCTAAGCCGCTAATTGGAGGTTTTTACTTACAGTCATTTAAATACCTGCAATTTAAATTCCTGTACCATTAATCCACAAAGGGAAGAGTCAAGCCAATGCTAGGCCGCCCATTGGAGGTTTTGACTTATAGTCATTTAAATACCTGCAATTTAAATTCCTGCACCATTAAACCCCAAAGGCAAAAGCTAAACCAATGCTAGGCCGCCCATTGAAGGTTTTTACTTACAGTCATTTAAATACTTGTAATTTAAATTCCGACACATTAAACCCCAAAAGGAAGAGCCAAGCCAATGCTAGGCCGCTCATTGGAGGTTTTACTTATAGTCATTGAAATTCCTGTAATTTAATTCCTGCACCATTAAACCCTAAAGAGAATAGCTGAGTCAATGCTAGACCGCCTATTAGAGGTTTTACTTACCGTTATTTAAATTCCTGTGATTTAATTCATGTACCATTAAGCCCCAAAAGAGAGGGCCAAGCCAAGACTGGGCTATCCATTGATGGTCTTTATTTATTGTCATTTACTTCCTGTGATTTAATTTTTGAATCACTAGACCCCAACATGAGTAAGTTGTAACACTACACAGAATTCGTTAACACACTCCCTCTTTCAGCTTCAGAGAATTTTAATACTTTGAAAATACCAAAAAAAAAAAAAAACCATCCAGGCATCCCATCTAAAAAGTGAAAACACAAAAAAGAGGACACCCCACTAAACCTTAAGAATAAACCAAGCCTGAGTTGCCAAATTAGGATATCCATGAAATTAAGGTACCGAAAGGGCATTAGTTTTAATTAACTAGTGTAACCAAGTCCCCGAACTCACAATCTCTGGTTCGTAGAAGTAAGTTAGTCTTCTAGCTAATTTACTTAGGTCTCTAATCAACCTATCAAAAATGATTAGCGGCGACTCCAAACTCTAAAATCCTTTAAACAAAAGCCAAAGTTGCGATTCGGTAGGGCTTGGGAGAGCTCGAGCTAGGTTAGTTAATTTAATTATTTAATTTGGTAATCCATTAGCCTAAAAAATAAATTTTAGGTCGCGACAGTAATCATATTATGAATCATGCGCTATCCGACGTTATCACACACATTCCACAATCACATGAATTATCGTACATGGCTGACCCTACTCGTACGACGATAACTCAGCAAACAGGTATTAAGATAATGAGTAGTCAATCCCGACATCTAATTTTGACATCTCACACACATACCATAGGTTATGGCCTGCTCAATTGAACACCAAAGTCCACCACAATTATCAATTTAAGCTTCTGGGCGTTTAAACATCTATTCCGACCCTCGAATCTCTCAAATATGGTACAAACACACATGAACTTGCTGATGAATGTTGACACCTGATTTTTAATCATTTTTTCAATTGCTAAAGTAATAAAAAAAATCCATAAAACTTCATAAAAGTGAAAAATCAACTTTGGGGACCTTAGCTAAGTCTAGGGAACCAATTTTGACCAAAAAACGATTTTTCATATTTTTAGTATTTTTACGTATTATTTATTTATTTATTTTCGAAAATTAATAGAAAATCCATAAAAATTCATAAAATTGAAAAATAAACTTTGGGGACCTTAGCCAAGCCTAGAGAACCAATTTTGACCAAAAAATAATTTTTCATATTTTCAGTATTTTTACCTATTTTTTATTTATTTATATTTGAAAATTAATAGAAAATTCATAAAAATTCATAAAATTGAAAAATCAACTTTGGGGACCTTAGCCAAGCCTAGGGAACCACTTTTGACCAAAAAATGATTTTTCATATTTTCGATATTTTTCGGTATTTTTATTTTCGAAAATTCATAAAACAAAAAACTAAGAAAAATGAGAAAATTGCAAAATTAAGTTTGGAGCCTTGGCCAAGCTTAGGCAATTATTTTCGAACAAAAAAATAATTATATATATTTTTATATATTTTAGAAATTATGGTAATATTTAATAAATAATAGCATTTGAGGCCACCAAAATATATAAAAATAGTCAATATTTTTATTTTAAATCCCTTTTCATGTTGGCCATCACAAATTTAAAAAAATCCAATTCGGGATCGTGTATTCCTTCACGAGCATAATCTTGAATTGGGCCTAAAAAATTCAATTTGAGTCAATTTATTTTCATTTTTTTCACTTTTAGGAGTTGTGATATTGTTCTCTAATATTTCAAATTTTTATTTTGGCCAAATTATACCCAGAATGACTCAATTGCGCAAAAGGGCTTTAATTAAATTATGCATTATTTTCAGTGGCAAGAAATGAGCTTAAATTTGACATGTGGTGAATTTTGACTAAGTATAGAGAAGGTATGTCAAAAATTGTGAGGAGATTTGGACTTAATTTTTTTTTCAGGGACTAAATTGTAAATACTTAAAATTCAAAGACTAGAGTGCAAATACCTAACTCTTGAGGGATTATTTTGCAAATAACAAAAAGAAGAGTTAGTGGATAAATTAAAATAGAGAAGGGAAGATGGAGAAGAGGAGATGGAGAAGAGAAGATGGAGAAGAATGGATGGAGAAAATATGATAAGAATAGAGAAGGGAAGATGGAAATGAAGAAGAGTTAGTGGAGAAATTAGAATGGGAGATAAATATGGAGAAGGGAAGATGAAGATGAAGAAGAGTTAGTGGAGAGATTAGAATGTGAGATAGAGATGAAGAAAGGAAGATGAAAATGAAGAAAAGTTAGTGGAGAAATTAGAATGGGAGATAGAGTTAGTGGAAAAATTAGAATAGGAGATAGATGAGTAGGTTATAAAAGGAGGAAGAAGTGAGCTTGAGGGGGGATTTTATTTTTGGAGAGAAAATTTTGGATGTTTGAGAGGATTTTGGGAGATTGAAGAAAAATTTGAGAAGAAGAAAATTCCAAAAAGAGAGAGAGAATTTTGAAGATGATGGGAGTTTAAAGTTAGGAATTATCATCACAAATTTCTTCATCGATTAACATAAATCAAGAGTTCATCCTCGTCAACAAGCAAGCAAATTCGAGCTAAGTATTTTTATTTATTCATTTATTTGTGGTTTTAGTCGCAAATTAACACAAATTGTATACACTTTCTCCATCTCTCTATTTTCCTCATATTTTTATGTCAGGGAAGAATAATTCCATATTAATGGCAAAGCCCACAGAGAGAGCGAAAACCAATTCTAGAAATCCCTCCCCAAAAAAATAGGAGATAAGTACTCTTTCCACTCTTCTGGTTTTAGGTGCAGATTAGCACATATTTTGTATACTGACACTTCACTCTATTTTTATGTCAGGCAGCCGCAGCCCTACATCAACGGTCGATCCTACGAAAGCACAAAATTGGCTTGAAGGAGTCTCTAAGAGCGCACAAATTTCAAATTGTTGTAATTTTTTTTTAAGAACTCAAACCCCAGAATGGAGAGGCAAAACATATCCACTGGAGGTCATTTAAATACCTGCACCATAAATCCCAAAGGGAAGAGCTAAGCCAATGCTTAGCCTTCCATTGAAGGTTTTTACTTACAGTAGTTTAAATGCCTGCACCTTAAATCCCAATGGGAAAAGCCAAGCCAATGCTTAGCCTCCCATTGGAGGTTTTTACTTACAGTAATTTAAATACCTGCAATTTAAATACATGTACCTTAAATCCCAAAGGGAAGAGTCAAGCCAATGCTTAGTCTCCCATTGGAGGTTTTTACTTACAGTAGTTTAAATACTCGCAACTTAAATACCTGTATCTTAAATCCCAAAGGGAAGAGCCAAGCCAATGTTTAGCCTCCCATTGGAGGTTTTTACTTACAGTAGTTTAAATACCTGCAATTTAAATACCTGTACCTTAAATCCCAAAGGGAAGAGCCAAGCTAATGCTTAGCCTCCCATTGGAGGTTTTTACTTACAGTAGTTTAAATACCTGCAACTTAAATATTTGTACCTTAAATCCCAAAGGGAAGAGCCAAGCCAATGCTAGGCCTCCTATTGAAGGTGTTTATTCACTATCATGTACTTCCTGCAATTTAATTTTTGAATCATCAGACCCAAAAGATGAATAGGTCGTAATACTGCACAGAAGTTGTTAACACACTCCCTCTTTCGGCTTTAGGGAATCTTTAACACTTAAAAAATATAATAAATAAAAATATATACCATCCATCCATCCTATTTAAAAAGTGAAAACACAAAAGAGAATACCCTACTAAAGCCTTAGGAATAAACCAAGCCTGAGTTGCCGAATTAGGATATCCATGAAATTAAGGTACCGAAAGGGCATTAGTTTTAATTAACTAGTGTAACCAAGTCCCCGAACTCATAATCTCTGGTTCGCAGGAATAAATTAGTTCTCCCGCTAATTTATTTAGGTTTCTAATCGACCTACCAAGAACGATTAGTGGCGACTCCAAATTTCAAAATCATTTAAACAAAAACCAAAGTTGCGATTCGGTAGGGCTTGGGAGGGTCCGCGTTAGGTTAGTCAAATCTAATTAACCTAATAATCCATTAACCCTTTAGAAGAAATAATAAAAAAAATTTAGAGGGTCATGACAGTGAACAGTATTTTCGACTAGTGAACAGTAACTTTCGATCGTGAATAGTATTTTTCGACATGAATAGTACACACATGCATTTTTCCGGTAAAAACTCTACTTAAACCTATCTGAACTCCATCCTACAGCTCCCAAACATTACCACACGAGTTCCAACAACCACAAACAGCCCACTACTGTCGTGAACAATGCATGGTTAGCGTGAATAGTGCATTTTTCTGGCAACCCCATTTCACGCACCAAAATTGCTCTAAACTGAGCCTTCGTCCGTTCCAAAGCCAATCTAGCATTATATCTAGGCCTACTCAAGGTTTAGAGAGTTGGGTCACCTCAAAATAATGCTAATATGATCCTTGGAAGGACTAGCTGGCAAGGCTTCACGGTGGCGCTAAAGAAGAAAGAAGGGCAGCGGCTGGTCGGGACTACTCTGCGGTCTCACGGCTAAAGGGAAAGGTGAGTGATGGTGGTGAGAGGTCGCCAAAGGTCCTCCTTGGTGGTGGGAAGTCGATCGCGATTGGATGGTGGCAAAGGAAGCAGCAGCTGGCAGAAAGAAAAAAGTGGGAACAGTGACGTTGGGGGGTCGTATGAGCTGAACAGTGGAGTTTTGAGCCACCACGGGAAGAGGGAAGGACGTCCAAAGGTGGCTGAACTCGAGGGGTTCTAGTCGGTGTCCGGCGGTGGATCAAGGGGGTGGTCGGTCAAAACAAAAGAAGAAGAGAAGAGAAAGAAAAGAGAATAGCATGAGTGAGGAGGGAGGGAGCAAGAAGAATGGTCGGTCACCAAATGAGAGGGAGAAAGGGTCTAAGGCTCCATCCAAGGTGAGGTATTGAAGTGGTTGGGGTTAGGTAGCTTGAATGACATGTGAGTGACTTGAGTGACACATGATTGATGGATTGATGGGGTGGTTGGTGATTGACTAGATTTGATTTTGATTGATAAGATTGACGCGATGTTCGATTGATTTGACAAACGACGGGACTAATTTTCAGTTGTCAGTGCATTTTGAATTAAACGGGTCTTAGGCGTGAATGAAGCCAAATGCAATGCTACACGAGGGCCAAACCCTAATCGAACTCGAAACACCAATACTGACGGTCTATGGAGTCTATTGCAACTTGGGAGCAATAAGACCTTTTTTCCAAATTAACGTTACTTTTCCCAACAATCCAGAGCGAAACGCTAAACAACTGAACTAAGCCAGGCGACGTCCAAATTAAAAGCGATGGCATTCGTGAAAGTTTGATATCCAGTCCCGGGATCCAATTTCTGGCCAAATTCAATTGGTTGTGACTTTAGTAAATACTTGGACTAACGGGTAGCTTTTAGAAATTACGCGTATGAACCCTCAGTTAGGTCCATGTACTTTCCTAGTTAGCATTCCCCTTTGGTTAGTTATCTTAGAATGATCAGTTTCAAGTGGGATTTATCTAGAGTGCATCAATGAAATATATCCATTCTATTTTTAAATCCTGAAAATGGATCGAAATTCAAATCGTCATAGTTTTTCACATATTAAAAGTCGTCGATGGAATGAAAGACTTCATCCGTTTAACGTTCGAAAGGAGAAGGGAGAAGTTTCGTCGTCATTCTCACTTTAACATTGGAATAGACGTGAAACTCTTTCATGTTTTTAAAAGAAGTAACTACCTTTGGCAGTTATTTAAGACGATAAAAGGTTGGGATAGCATACATCGGACCATGGTATTCCCACGCACCCATTAAATCCAACACCTATCAAGCAGCACATTTGTCTCTTTTAAGTCCCTATGAACAATTTTCAATCTAGATTCCTCGTGAAGGTAAGCCAATCCCCTTCCTATTCCCAAACATATTTTCTTTCTCGTGGCCCAGTCTTATTCAAGCCACTGCTTAACTCGTCCTGGGAAGAGAGAGAGAGAGAGAGAGAGAGAGAGAGAGAGAGAGAGAGAGAGAGAGAGAGAGAGAGAGAGAGAGAGTTTAGTTGAATGCACATTAGTAGTATATTAGCCATCTTAGGGAAAGCATGTTTACCGAAAAGTGCGCGGGCAAGACTATTGTTCGCCAGATATTCGTAAACCAACAGCAACTGATTTCCTTCAATGCAGCAGCCGTAAAGCTTTACGAGTTTTGGGTGTTGGAGAGCAAATATCATGCCTATCTCGTTGAGAAATTCACGATTGCCTTGCTTTGATTTATGTAGGATACTAAATGCTCTGTTCTAAACATCAAATGTGCGCAAACATGCCCAAAACACCAAAAACTTGAATCACTGATTAAACGATACATCACACAAGAAACGTATTGATAGCCACAGATTAGATGTCACCCTTGCTCTCGAGAATCCTTGAATTTAGTCAAGCATCGAAGAATTGAGAAGAGAGAGTGTGTATATTGTGATATTGAAAACGACATAGTGTGTGTTGGATATTTCAGCAGTTTTGAAATATTCTTTTACAATGGTTTTGATAGAATTATGAACGCAATGATTAGCCATCATTATTTTTAATAGTCAGTTTTCTAACGGTTGTATAGTGGTTTTCTAATGACAAGCTCAGATGTTGGTGAGCTTAGAAGCTGACAAGCTCAGACTCTGAGAAAAGTTTTAGAAGGAATGGTCTTGTAACTGTTTTCTGAAAAGCTCTTTCTTAAATTGCTTTGTAACGTGTGATTTATTTCTTCATAAACCCTCAATTATTCTACAACGGCTTTATAACAATCTATTTTGGTTGACTATAAATTGAATTTCAAGAAACAATCTTTTTAGCACTTTGTGTGAACTTTACATTGCATGAGGGAATTTTTCTCTTCTTTCATTTTCTTCTTTGCTAGGCTATATACAAAAGTCATTCCTATTCCTTCTAATGTTCAATGTGGAATATAAAAGAAGGTCTATTATATCTTGGGAGGATAGCCGTTAGAAGTCTTACGCACTAAGTTTTGTATTCTGAGGGGCGAAATTATCCTTAAAGACAGTGCTTGCACGCCTCAAATAATTCTTATTTTTTTTCCATTAGCTTACTACAATCTTAAGGATAATTCTGATGGATACTCCAGTTGATGCCAATGCTAATGCTGCCGTCGCCGCTATCATCTAAGATGCATCTATCTCCGCCACTCTAGCTGAATTGCCACAATAATCACATTTGTCCTATGCTAGACCATCTCTTGACATATCATAGATTGAAGTTTTTAATGGCAACAACTTCAAAAGGTGGCAAGAAAAAGTATTTTCTATCCTAGATGTGCATGGCGTGGCTTTCGCACTTACAGAGGTCAAACCAATTGAAAATAATATGCAAGAATAGCGGATACATGCTAGTAAGGTATGTAGGCACACAATTATCAATATTGTTTCTAATGACTTGTTTGATGTCTATTGTACATACAAGAAAGTAAAACAAATATGGGAATCCATGATTGCAAAGTACACTACCGAAGATGTGGGTAGACAGAAGTTCGTGATCAAAAATTATTATCGGTGGGAAATGTCCTATGATAAGGAGATCAAGACAAATCAATGAATATCACAAGTTGGTAGAGGGCTTGAAAGTGGAAAATATTAATTTGCAAGAAGAATTTATTGCGGGATTGCTAATTGAAAAATTGCCTCAATCGTGGAATGACTACAAGCAACAACTCAAGCACAAAGACAAGCAACTGTCACTTGTTGATTAGATTGTTCATATTATCATTGAGGACACAACTCCCAAGGAGATCAAAGCTGCCAAAGCTAAGGAGATTTTTACAAGGGCAAATTTAGTGCAACGCAAACCTCAACATTGCCAAAACAAGTATAATAACAAGATACATGATTACAAACTCAAAGTTGCTCACCCCACCTTCAAAAGGAAGGGCTCTTGTTTAGTTTGTGGTAAATCAGGTCATCATCTAACAAAGTGCAAAAAGCGCATAATGGGAAATGACAATCTTGCTAAACTAAAGGTTAATTTGGTTGAAGCAAATGACCCTAATAACATCATTGTTGCAGTCATTTCCCAAGCTAATGTTGTAGCCAATGTGAAAGAATGGGCGGCAAACTCAGGTGCTACTAGGCATATTTGGGCAAACAAAAATGCATTTTCCTCCTACACACTAATAGGGGGGATGAAGAGATTATTTATCTAGGTGATTCAAGAATAGCGCAAGTTCTTGATAAAGGAAAAGTCCTTCTCAAATTCACATCTAGCAAAACTTTAGCACCGAATGATGTATTGCATGTCCCTAACATAAGGGCGAACGTGGTTTTGGTAGCTCTTTTGGGAAAGGTTGGGGTGAAGGTATTCGAATCTGACAAGATTGTAATGGCAAAAAATAATGTCTCTGTGGGAAAGGGTTATTGTAATCAGGGGCTTTTGTTCTTAACGTTTCTAATGTTATTAATAAAAATGCTACTTCTTTTGCTTACTTGGTTGAATCTATTGATTTGTGGCATGGTAGATTATGGCACGTTAATATTTCTTATATTAAGAAAATGCAACAACAAGGTTTAATTTCTAGAATGGAAAAACAATATTTTAATACATGCATAATATGTGCCCAAAAAAATTAACTAAGAGGCCTTGTATTTCTGTAAATAGAGAATCTGAATTGTTAAACTTAATTCATAATAATCTAGGAGATATAAAACAAAATATGACTAGAGGAGGTAAACAATATTATATGACTTTCATCAATGATTATTCGAGATTTACTAAAGTTTATTTACTTAGACAAAAAGATGAAGTTTTTAATATATTTCTTTTGTATAAAGCTGAGGTAGAAAATCAATTAGTAAAATGATAAAAAGAGTTAGATCGGATAGAGGTGGAGAATACGTCTTGCTTAATGAATTTTGTAAAAAGGAAAATAATTCATAAAACTACCCCTCCGCATTCTCCTGAATCAAATGGTATAGCAAAAAGGAAAAATAGGACATTAAAAGAAATAATGAATTCTATGCTTGTTAGTTCTAAAGCTCCTAATAATTTATGGGGCAATATCTGCTTGTCATATTCAAAACAGAATACCTCATAAGAAAACCGGTAAAACACTTATGAATTATGGAAGGGTTATTCGCCTAATTTAAAATATTTGAAAGTGCGAGGGTGCCTTGCTAAGGTTATGCTTCCTAATTCTAAGAAAATAAAAATAGGCTCTAAGACATTTGATTGCGTGTTTGTTGGTTATGCTGAACATGGTGCTCCATATAGATTTCTTGTATTAAAAAGTGATGTACTTGATAGTAATACAATTGTTGAGACAAAGAATGCAGAATTTTTTGAGCATATTTTTCCGTTACGAATTGATACTACTTCTCCTACATCTCCTCATAAAAATGATTTTGAAAATTCAAATGATGAATTGCATAGGAGTAAAATAAAAAGGAAAGAAACTTCTTTTGGAAATGATTTTTATACTTACATTATTGATAACGACCCTTTAAGTTATTCTGAAGCAATATCTTCTAGAGAAAGCTTTTTTTTTTTGGAAAGAATCCATAAAAATTGAGATTGATTCTATCTTACAAAATAAAACTTGGGAATTGGTTGATTTACCACCAAGTGCGAAATCCATTAGTTGTAAATGAATTTTTAAGAGAAAAATTATTCTTGATGGTTCTATTGATAAATATAAAGTAAGACTGGTCGCAAAAGATTTTACTCAAAAACAAAACATTGATTATTTCCATACCTTTGCTAGTAACAAGAATTTCCTCTATTCGTGTTTTCTTTGCATTAGCTTCAATTTACAAACTTGTTGCACATCAAATGGATGTTAAAACAACTTTTCTAAATGGTGATTTAGAAGAAGAAATTTACATGGTGCAACCTAAAGGTTGTATTCTTCCTGGCCAACAAAATAAAGTTTGTAAACTTATTAAATCCTTATATAGCTTAAAGCAAGCACCAAAACAATGGCAAGAAAATTTTGATTAAGTTCTAGTTAATAATGGATTTTTCTCCATTGGAGTCGATAAATGTGTGTACACAAAAACTGTTGATGGTGAATGTATAAGTATTAACTTATATATTGATGACATGCTTATTTTTGGTATGTATATCGATGTTGTCAATGAAACAAAAATTTTCTTGACTTTTAAATTTGATATGAAGGATTTGGGAGAAGTTAATATTATTTTGGGTGTTAGAATCGCAAGAAGTGACTGTGTCTTAATGCTTACTCAAGAGCATTACATGGAGAGGCTACTTAAAAAATATGAGCACTTTGATGTCACACATGTGAGTACTCCTTATGATTCTAATACCCAATTAGTAAAAATAAAGAAGACAGTGTGGCTTAGTCTAAGTATGCTGAGATTATTGGAAGTTTGATGCGTTTGATGAAATATACTCGACTTGATATAGCTTATGCTGTATGTAGATTGAGCAAATATACACAAAATCTTAATTGTGATGAAATATTTGAGAGGAATCATAGATTATGGTATCCTATATAATGGATTTCCCGTTGTATTAGAAGGATACGATGATGCTAATTAGATTTCAGATTTAGACGAGACAAAATTCACTAGTGGATATGTATTCACCCTTGGTGGAGATGATATAACATGGAAGTCAACCAAACAAACTATATTTTCTAAATCCACCATGGAGTCAGAGTTTGTAGCTCTAGAATTGGCTAGTAATGAGGTTGAGTGGTTAAGAAACTTCTTAGCAAATATTCCTTTGGGAATGAACCTTCGGTGTCAATGCATTGTGATTGTCAAGAATAACACTTTCAATGGTAAACATAGACACATCCGATTGAGGCATGACGTGACAAAGCAGTTGCTTAAAGATGGAATTATGTCCATCGATTATATAAAGTCAGTAGTGAACCTGGTCAATCCTCTGACTATACCTTTGGGAGGAAATTAAGTTTTGATATATTGAGGCGAATGAGACTTAAGCCGATTGAGAAAAATCAATAGGGATGGTAATGGTAACCCAATCTATGTGATTGACGATCCCATGAATTAGGTTCATATGGGTAATAACAAGTCACTTGTTGATCTTGTGATGCACTATACAAATTTATGTCCCTCCTAAGGTAAGAATAGTGCAAGACTGCAAAGAAAAAGAGGTTGTACCAAGCTCTTAATGAATTCCATAGCCATTATTTGTGGTGTATTAAGCTGTAAAATACACTTGATGGAATAATCTATATAAATGTGGAGAGGCAGCTCCCATGATAATTATTGGTGATGATCTTAGAAAACTTATTAATAAACCAAATACACACAGGGCCTATTAGAGCAAAATCGCGTTGAACAACAAATCTTGTGGGAGTGTAATGTGATTGGTGAAAATTATAATTCACAAAAAGGAATTCTTGATTCATAGAAGTTTCAAACTTCATCAACGATTTCGTGAGTTATATTTCATTCTTTCTAGGGCTGGTTCATAGGCTAACGAGCACCAATTCCGATGCATCATGCTCCAATAACCCAGCATTATTCTATTTTTTTTATTTTCAAAACTTTTTGAAACATGTGGGGAATTGTTGGATATTTCAGCAATTTTGAAATATTCTTTTACAATGGTTTTAATAGAATTATGACTGCAATGATTAGCTATCATTATTTCCAATGGTTGGTTTTCTAATGATCGTATAACAGTTTTCTAATGACGAGCTTAGATGTTGAGGAGCTCAGATGTTGGAAAGCTCAGAAGCTAACGAGCTCAAACTCTGAGAAAAATCTCAAAAGCAATAATCTCGTAACGGTTTTCTTAAAAGCTCTTTCTTAAACTACTTCGTAATGTGTGATTTATTTCTTCATAAACCCTCCACTATCTTACAACGGCTTTATATTGGTTTCTCAAAGGCTCTATTTTGGTTGAATATAAATTGAATTTCAAGAAACAATCTTTTCTGCACTTTATGTGTACTTTGCATTACATAAAAGAATTTTTCTTTTTCTTTTTCTTTTTCCTTTTCCTTTTCTTTTTCTTCATTGCTAGGTTATACACATAAAATTGTTCTTGTTCCTTCTAATATTCAATGCGAAATATAAAAGAAGATTTATTGTATCTTGGGAGGATAGCCGCTAGAAGCCTTATGAACCGAATTTTGTATTTCGAGAGGCGAAATTATCCTCAAGGACAATGCTTGCATGTCTCAGACAATTCTTATTTTTTTCCATCAACTTACTCCAGTGTGTTCTTGGGAGAGAGAGAGAGAGAGAGAGAGAGAGAGAGAGAGAGAGAGAGTAGGCGACCACTGTAAACCCCATACACTCTTAACATCTCGCACTCACACATAAAGGGTTAACAACACCCACTTACCCACGAATTGCCAATAACTTGTGCTCGCCCATGAAGGACTAAATATGACTCTCTCTTCTATGCATGGTTCATATCAACAAATAATTCATGTGACCAGTATACTCTGAGAGCTCATTATCACACATCCGTTCGAAGTATGTGATAGCTCAAAATTGGACATAATCAAAAATAGATTTTCGTATGTTGTACCTTAGATCGATTAGTCACAATCATATATATATATATATATATATATCTTTTAAGTATGATATGTTATATTCACAATTATGATCACACAAAATAATCATAACTGACCGGTCTATGAATATTATGGATGAGCATGGTTTTAGGGTAGAATCGAAGAACCAAACCTGTGGTTCCGGTTCTGTTCCAGGTTCTAGCTAATTAGGTTCCGATTCCCAGTTTCGCATTTTAAAGAACCGCCGGTTCCGGTTCCAATTCTCTGTTCTCTATGGAATCGGAACCATATTTTTACAAACCCTAATTTTCCTACTATTCTAATCATGTGGGACAGTGAATAGAGTCACCATACATACTAACAAGGTGATCTTCTTCATTTCCATTGCGGCATGACCAGTGAAAAACCTCACAAGCTATTCTTACTTTTTTAGTTGTGTTTGTGTATGTTTCCCCTTTGGAAGGTAAACAGCTCTTTTGGAGGGATGCACACGTTGTACTTACTAGTCACCACCTGATGAAAATGGGTGCATTCCAACATAAATTTTCACCACATTTTCTTTCTTCCTTTTTTTCTTCATTTTCATGCAAAAAGGACTGATTCTTTTTTTGTCTTTGAGTAGTGCTTTGTCTATGCCTGGCGATATAAATTTTTGGAGCTGGTAGTGTTCGATTATTATTATTTTTTTTTTGTCAAAATAGTGTTTGATTATACTTATTAGTACTTGGGATGATGGGATTTTCCCAAACATGATTATGTGGATGTTGAGGTTCTTTTCGCAAGTGTTCTTAGTGAAAATTGGTAGGTTCTCAGATACCTTGGAAGCTTTGACTGGGTAGGTTCCAGGTTCTAGGATATATAGGGTAGGTTCTATAATGTGATTCAAAAATTTAAATCGAACTTCTTCTTTCATTAGATCTCTCAATCTCGGTTCAGCTTGCTTTTTTAGAAATATCGTATTACATTGAATCAATCTCATGACTATAGACAGCATTCTAAGATAGCGAACACTGAATATAAATCTTGAGAATAATTAAGAGTGAGGGCACCGAATGAGGAATTCTTATCATCGAGAGTCTTACACAGCTTAAAAAAGTTAAGATCAAACTTTTGCCAACTCTCTTGGTCGATTACCGTATACATAATATGAAATATGTATTACGATATTCTCTCCTTCCCCCATGGAGCATATGTCTAACCATTTAATACTATAGATATAATAGTTTGAACATACTTAATGTCTAACTAGAGATTATGTAACTACTTTGCTCAAAAGTATACATTAGAACTCACATCTGGCAATAAAGACAGATAAAATGAAATATGTGGGTTATTTTACTTTCAAACCTAATAAACATTAAGTCCTCATCTTAACATTCTATTAATGCGACATTTATATTTTAAGTCCAAGCTCTCAATTATCACCTAGATAATGAACTTAAAATTATTTTATCTATATTCATCACGCAGTAAATAAAGACGATTACCCTTGTAAGTAGGCTAATATCTTATCTATCCAATGTACTTTCACAACATAAAGTACCAAGCTTTAATATCCATAAATATCACGAAAAGTTATGGGCAATAATCTCAACCATCATTAATAGTAAACATTCAAGAAAATTACAATATTCAATATATTACATTTCATGCAGTGCTAGAGATTTTACATGACTATGGAAAACATCTCTAAGAATCGGTTACATCATCAAATTTGCTAACATTTTATGTGTAGATAAATACTATATGTTCACATCCTTTCATGCAACTATATCCTTAACATAATTGTACTTAATGTCTATTACTTGGCTTTACAATGGAATTTGGGATCCTTGTAAACTATTGATATTTGACCATCACAATACGCTAATATTGAATTTGTAGCATCATCAACAATACCTAAATGATCCAAAAATCTCTCAAGACAGATACTCTCTTGCACTATCGTTGACAAAGCCATGAACTCGGCTTCCATAATAAATAAGGCTACACACTTCTGCTTCTTACTGCTCCATGGTACGACGCTATTATTTACTAAGAGCACATTTTCAGAAGTAGATTTTCTATCATCTAAATCTCCTCCTCAATCAGCATCAGTATAACCCTCAAAGTGTATATCACTTTCTTAATAACTCAGTGTATAATCAGCAGTAATTTTCAGATACCTCAAGATTCTCTTGACAGCTGCCAAATGTGCTTGATCTAGATTATATTGTATCTACTCACCATTCCAACTACACAACAAATTTTATAACTTGTACACATCATAGCGTACATTAAGCTTCCAACTACACTTGCATAAGGAACACTTTTCATTCGTTCCTGCTCTTGTGGAGTCATATGACACATTTTGCTCTCAAACCCTCACTTTTTGCAACAGAAGTATCAATGGCCTTATAGTCTTGCATATGGAATTATTCAAAGACTTTATTTATGTATGTCTCTTGTGAAAGAGGTAACAACTTTTTCAAACGATCTTTTGAAATCTTAACTGCAAGAATGTATATAGCCTCACCTATATCTTTTATTTCAGAATTAGAAGATACCTAACTTTTGACTGTTTTGACAAACTCAATATTACTTTCGATAATTGGTGTACCATCAACATATAATGATAAAATCACAAAATGACCTTTGGATCTCTTGATAAATATGCAATTATCTTTATTAATCATCTCAAAATTATATGCTACTATGGCGGTATGAAAGCGTGTGTGTTATTGTCTTGAAGACTGCCTGAACCCATGTATTGATTTCAAAAGTCGATATACTTTTTGTTCTTGACCTTCAGTAACAAACTCAAGAGGTTGTTTCATATAGATTTTTTTTTTTCTAATTCTCCATTAGGAAAAGCAGCCTTTATATCCATATGATATAATTCAAGATCCAAGTTTGCCACTATTTCTTAGATAAAGCGAATTGAAGAAAACCTCACTATAGGAGAAAAAGTAACTTTATAATTAATTCCTTCCTATTGATTATATCCCTTTGCCACAAGGCGAGCTTTTGTATCTCTGAATCGAGCCATCAACCTTACTCTTTATTTTGAGAACCCATTTATTCCTAATGGCTCTGCATCCTTTCGGAAGATTAATCAGTTCCCTAAATTGGTTTGATATCATTGATTCTATCTCTTTTTTCATTGTTTTCATCCACTTTTCATTATTTGTGCAAGATAAAGCCTCATTTACATTCCTTACCTCATCTTCTTCTTATGGAGCAACCATGGAAGTTTCTCCTTCAATCTTAAAATGTCAATGAGAAATGTTTTTACCATTTGTTCATCGTGGAGAAGATTGTACCCTAGATACTTCATTCTCCATTGCACTCCCACTTGGATCAAATAACGACATTGTCTCATCAAGTGGTTGCAATTGAGACTGGTTCGTACTTAATTTCTCACTTCTCACATTGGCCCCACTTGAATCATTATATTCGACTGTCTTATTATCTCGATCTAAGATATCAAATAGGGAATAGTCTTTACCTATTTCATCCTTTCTCAAAAAGTTATTCTCTAAGAATGTTATATCTTGATATTCAAATTCAGTCACACTTTCATTTTTTTGCTTGCCTATGAACGCAAACCTTTTTGAGTATTCTGAGTATCTTATAAAGATACTCTTTTTGTCTCTTGAATTTAATTTTTCATATTTATGAGAGGTCTCGTGAGTATATGCAGCACAACCCCAAGATCTAAGAAAACTCAAATATGATTTTTGATCTCTTTATAACTCATATAGGGTGGAAAAAACCGATTTTAAAGGCACACAATTAAGTACATAAATGGCAGTCAACAAAGTATCACTCCCAAAAATGATAGCAAATTAACATGTGCCATCATAGATTTAACCATTTTCATTAGGGTTCTATTTCTTCTCTTTGCAATACCATTTTGCCATAGAGTGTATGAGATAGACAATTGTCTTTTTATTCCCTTTTCATCATACAAATTTTCGAACTCATGAGATAAGTACTCTCGACCTTGATCGAATCTCAATACTTTTATTTTCTTATCTAATTGATTTTTCACTAAGGTTACAAATTTCTTAAAGCAACTTAATGCTTTAGATTTATGAGAAATCAAATAGATGTATCTAAATTGAGTGTAATCATCTATAAAAATGATTAAGTAAAGAGCCTCATGCCTTGGTCTAACATTCATAGGACCACGAATGTCCATGTGGATTAATTATATCAGAAATTCAGCTCTTGTTCCTTTTCCAAATGACTTTCTCGTTGTCTTTCTCGTTAGGCAATGCTCACAAGTAGATAATTCGACTTTTTCAATATTGCCCAATAAGCTCTTTTTGAATAATCTATTCATACATTGTTGGCCAATATGATCAAGTCTAGCATGCTACATATTCACATCATTATTACCAGAATGAGAAGATGTACAAACATTCACATTAATATTTTCAACAACCAACATAATAAAACCATCCACAGAATAACCCAAACCATAGAAAATTGTACTTAACAATAAATTCATATCATTATCATGAAAATTCATACAAAAACAAGCTTAACTAAAATCGATACTGAAACAACATTCCGATGAATCTCTTGAGCATATAGTACATCGTGTAGAAACAAAGTGCGACCATTGCGCATAATTAGTTAGTAGGTGCCAATTCGTTTAACTTCCACTCTAGAGTTGTTCCCTACATAGATCCACTTCACTCCACGTGGAATTCGTCGAAACTCCACAAAAGTATTTTTCTATGGTTACATAGTCTATGACCCATGAGTCTACAGTCCACAAAGTATAAGATTCAGTTAGAAATATAGACTCGATACATAATTGACACTTTTAAGTGTACAAAGGGCTTCTACCTTCTTCAGCTCGCCACAATAACGAGCAAAGTGGCCCTTTTTGCCACAATTGTAGCATTTAACCATTGAAATGCTCTTCTTAAAAGGACACTTCCTCTTTTTTTTTATGTTTTTCAAACTTTAGTTTCTTGCTAAATGGTTCCGCTCCTTTACCTTTCCACTTCCTGAATCCACTAGGATGTTTGCGCTTCGAGCCCGAAGCTCCATGTGAGGCAAAGTCAGCAAAATACACATCAGTTTGTGGCTTAGCCTCTAGAATGCTGACCTCCTCCAACTCGAGGTAGCACATAGCATGATATCATTATCCATACTACTCGGTAACGTAATACGAGCAGTGGAGTTCTTCTTCTTCCAAGTAGCGAAGGCATCCTTATCTCTTTTGTGTTGGGCAGTAGTTCCATCCTCTAGTTCTGTCATGACTAGGTTAAGAGCTTCCAGTGCCTCTAGCTCTTCTAGCACATACTGGATTATCATATTCCAGATCTCATAGTTTTCACCGTTCACCTTCTCGCCCTTATTGAGCTCAGCCACAATGTTCTTTGAAGCTATTGCCATTGTATCTAAATATGAGATTATTTAGACATTTCGCACATATTATTAATGTATAACATTTATGGACACATTTTACACTAATTATTTATACTAATATACAATTCTACATAAGGGCTTAGATTCAAATGTTCAATAAGTTCCCACTCATCATCCAAGTATTCTCGCCTGAAATTATCATTAATATAACCATTTAGATAAAATTGAGTTTACTAAAGTCGCTAAAACTCTCTAGAACTCCCCACTCAACCACATAGTACTACTAAAGTATTATAAAACAGAAATTGATATTTCACTCACAAAGAAAAAATTTCATAAAATATTTACAAACAACAACATTAGGAAATGTTCACATAATGACAAACTAACTCCAAAAACAATAGGATTTAGATATTCACAAACTTAGAAACTAAAGGAACTAAAACAAAGTATCAACATCCTCTCCAGTAACATCGCCTTATAACAGAAAATGACTCCACAAACTGGTTAAAACCAAGAAAATCATTCAGTGTACAAGGTTTCCTTATAAAACCTCTTAGGGTACCAACGTCTCTACACCATGATGCATTTTGCCTCCGCCAAGACTCATTCATAGCCAAGGTCGATGTCCTTTGCATCCCATGCTTATGTACTCATTCTGGAATTTAATCCCCAAACTCTTATAAGAATAAGGGTTGGCGTCCCATAAAATATTTATGACTCTATGCCACTCCACAAGAAGAGTGGTTCTCAACGCTATGACCCTCATGTCGTTTGGCATTACATAACTATTCCATGTAACTTCCTGAATCATTTCATTGACAGTCTTTATATGTGACATCATGTTAGCTTGACCATCCCAGTGGTAAAGGGCTAAAGCATTCCAAAGCCTTAAGCCTCTTCCTTTTTGTTCATTAGTTTTCATACGTATAAGGGTTCGCATCATCTAAGGCATTTTTCCTACAACAAATGTGGAAAAAATGGGATTAATCATAATCCATGATGCATAACATGGTAAAATAAATAGACTATATTGTAGGAATTTTTTATATGAAAAATCGGTATAAAAAACATCCCAATCGGACGTCATACGTCCCCGCACGAGCCTTGATAAGATTTTTTTTTTGGTCAACAGGCATAATCAACGGTCAACGGTCAAGTCAACGGATAAAGTCAATGGTCAACATGTCAAAGTCAACGGTCAAAGGTTGATCAGGTTGGGACACAAATCGAGTTGGATCGGGTTGCCATGTCAACAGCCACATCATTGCCATGCAAGTGCCACATCAGCAAACAGTTCCATGCACGCACAACGTACATGGGTGCATGAGGACCATGGGTAGAGCGCACCTTCGACGTGTACGGCTTCTTCAGTCATCCACTAGCGACGTTCCGCCCCTCAAAATGCTCGTATGGCTAAGACCGTCCCAATGGTATGGTCAAAATCCATTTTCATGGAATAAAAGTTCACAAAATTGCGACTTTTCACTGCAATCCCCAAGGTATCTCGCGCCGTTACTGCCCATCCGGTGCATGCGACATAGTCCGGTCTCCTTCGGCAATGAATGACCACTTCCCAGACTTATATCAATGAGTAGATTCCAACCATGTATTCAAATTTCACTTTATAGAACATTCATTTTTGAAAAATAGGTGAACAATTTACTATTGAAGAACATGCATGTCTAAAACATGAAATGCTTCAAACACAGGTTCGTTTCATGGTAATTCTCGAAACAAACAATGTATATTAATCAGGAAAACAAGTTTTGAAGGCTCTGATACCAATATAGGATACTAAATCCTCTATTCTAAACATCAAATGTGCACAAATATGCCCAAAACACCGAAAACTTGAATCACTGATCAAACGATATATCATACAAGGATTGTACCGTGATAGACACAGATTAAATGTCACCCTTGCTCTCGAGAATCCTCGAATCAGTCACCCGTCAAAGAATTGAGGAGAGAGAATCTATATACCGTGATATTGAAAATGACAAAGTGTGTTCTTGGGAGAGAGAGAAAACGTTGTTATAAAAAAAAGTGATAAGTAACGTTTTTTTTAGACGTTGATAGCTACTTGGGCATGGGGTATGGTTCCCCACATGGGCGACCACAGTAAACCCCATGCACTCCCAACAATTTAGAAGAAAGCTGCTTCACAGCAATTATAGTTCCATCTAATAGTGTTCCCTAAGATTAATCATAAGAATTTAAGACTCATTATTGAATAGATGTTATTTCATAAATAAATAAATAAATAAAGATGGTTAGCTTTCCAAGATTTGGGTTGGTAAGTCTAAACCAAATATACTAAATTTATTAGACACTTCCTTCACATTGAATGGAGGATGAAGTTACGAACACATTGTGAATTACCATGTAAACTGGCCCAAACCCTCCTTCATCTAACTCATTCACAGAGTCTAAGTTGCCCGTAGCAACTTTGATTTGCCTTAAAGTGAAATGGCAAGTCTAGAGATCTAGCCCACGTAATTCTGTAAAAAAGAAAAGAAAAAAAAAGAAAGCCAAGGTGTATATCAGGAGTTTGATAATAATAACTGAAGGAAAAGCACAATTCCACAATAAACTCCCGATCTGGTGGAGTGATTCACCTATATGCTCATGCCTCATAGACATGCAATTCTAAATAATACCACTTCATGGTGACACAGAGGTGTTGAGTGCAAAACCCATGGCTCTTAGAGAAGCTCTTGATTTTTCGGCTAATTGTTGTTTTCACGATTTAATGTAATGGTAGAAACTGACTACTATAGTGGCCCTTCCACTTTGGTGGAATTGTTATTTGTATTGGTACTAAATGAACATGTCAAACAAAGGCAAGCTCTCTCGGAACTAACCTTAACGACTTGAAGCATTGCTTCCTACTGTGAAGCTCCACCTTTATCTTTATTTACATCATTTCTTTCTTATCTAGTCGTCTAACTGTTCCAACATCCTTCTTTCTAACAATGGTAGCAATTTCCTTTCGAATTCATCCAAACATATTCTAATCACCTGACAAAAAAGGCCAACCTTCGTGATGTTGCAGTTTACTCATAAGAATTCCACAAAAAGTAGAAAGAAAGCAGATCAATACAGTCTTGAATTAAGCATCATACTTATGCAATGAACCAAAGAGTGATAAATTCATGCGTGAGCAGACATGTCAGTATCATAATCTCACCTGGATCTTCAATTTCTCTGCCGCCTAAGAATCCTGTTAGCCAAAGGACTAGTGATACCAATACACGGATGTCGCGACCTAAAATTCATTTTTAGGTTAATGGATTACCAGATTAATTAATTAAATTAACTAACCTAGTTCGAGCTCTCCCAAGCTCTACCAAATCGCAACTTTGATTTTTTTTTCACATGATTTTAGAATTTGGAGTCGCCACTAATCATTTTTGGTAGGTTGATTAGAAACCTAAGTAACCTAGCGGGAGAACTAAATTACTCATGCAAACCAGAGATTATGAGTTCGGGGACTTGGTTACACTAGTTAATTAAAACTAATGCCCTTTCGGTACCTTAATTCCATGGATATCCTATTTTGGCAACTCTCACTTGATTTATTCCTAAGACCCTGGTAAGGTGTTCTTTTTATGTTTTCACTTTAAAATGAAATGCATAAAGGGTATGAACGCAAACGTTGACATACAAATACGACACACAAATACGGACATACGAATATGATATACGAATACGTAGATATGCGAATACGAATACGTGCGTGACGTGCGAATGACATACGTACATGAGATGCGAACGACATACGTACGTGACATGTGTATGAATACGATATGCATACGAGATAGACGAATACATATACGTGCGTTACATGCGAAGGACATACGTACGTGGACATGCGAATGATATGCGTACGTGACATGCGTATGAATACAACATGCATGCGGGGATAGACGAATACGAATACGTATGTGACATGCGTATGAAGACGCACGAATACGATATGTAACATGCATACATACACCATACAAATACGTGACATATATATGTGACATGCATAGTGATATGTGTATGTAAATACGTACATTTCGATTTTGCCCATAAAGGGCAAAGTCGTCATTTTGAAAAGATGGGATAAAACCCTCATTTTTGAAAAAGAGGGGATAAAACCCTCATTTTGAAATTTTTGATTTTTCTGAATGAATATGCATGGGTTAATAACATATCATAACAGACAAATGTGGATTTGCAAACGTCGCGTACGTGACGTGCATACGAGAACAAACAAATACGATATGTCTATACGAACATACGGATAACATAACAAACATACATGAGACATACTACATGAGATGCACATGAATGGCATTTTTTGTATTTTCAGATTTTCCATTTTTTTTTTGGTTTTTTGGATTTTCTACATTTTTTTTGTATTTTGGATGTATTATAAAAGAATGCAAAATCACCCAAAGCAAATGAAGATGTGAAGAGAGAGCAGGTAAAGTAAAACTACCCTAAGGACAGTGAAAATAAAACCCGCAACTCGTCGGGTGAATAATTACAGACCAATTAAATAAAACCCGAGACTTGATCGGGAATACAACAAAAATGGACCGGAATGGATATCGGTCAAACACCCGTCGCCAAGCCTCATGGGTCGAGAGTACAACAAAACGGACCGGAATGGACATCGGTCATCCTCCAGTCTTCAAAGCATCGGGCCGAAAGCCAAATGAAAATAATGAACTTATCCAATCGGACATGCACAATCACCAATGAGTTAAGACAATTCAAAAACTCAAAGAGAGTTTAACACGTGCTGATTAAACTTCATTGAGACCATTTTTTACATTTTCCAATGCATTAACATAAAAAATACGAATTAAATCATACTGTCCATGAACATTCTTAGGGAGAAAGTAGTAACCATAAAATACAAAAGAAATAATGAAATGTATGTAAAAATTCTGAGATTTTTTATGTGGATGGGAAAATGTGTCTTTGACAACTTTCATGTTTTACATTCTTATTGAAGAGACACTCATTTTCGTGTAGAAAATGGTCTTTCATGAGAGCTCAGTAGCAAACAAACAAATTTCACAGAACAGACATATTTCAGGATTAAGCTTAAATGGACACTCAAATCTCAAAATTAATGCACCAAACTTTCCAGTCTACTAAACAAGACCCCAATGAACAACTTTCATTTTTTGTGAAGTTTCAAAAGAAGACTCTAAACATAAGATAACTACAAATCAATATGACCACGCACAGAAAAACACTCAGACTCAAGGACGCCAACAGAATTGCATGATTTCATTAAATGCATTAAAAATACGAAACGTGAATGAATATTTTTGTATTTTTTATATGTTATGCATTAAGATCTTATGAACAAATGTCATGAAGAGGTCTTTATGAAACAAAGTCTAGAATAACCCATGGAAAATCATTTAGCGTGAAAGGTCAGATCAGAAAAATTCCATCTCCGGTTCTGATCACCATATTTCCAGATTTCTGCTTTCAATTTCGGGACCCTTTTGACATAGCAAACGACGTCAATTTTCGTGCCATAATATATCAAATCGAAGATCTCGAAGTCATCTACGAATGTTCAGTACATTTATTTTCGAGATTTCGTCATCTAAACACGAAAAATTGAGTTACCAGATAATTGCACATGCTGATGCGCCTAGAGCTCGTTGGAGATGAATCCGTCGCGTCGCCAAGGCTTGTTCCACGGCGGCGAATTTTTCTCTCTCAAAATTTTTTTCTCTTGAAATCTCTCCAAAAAAAATTTTTTTCTCCAGTTTTTCTTCAATCTCCCAAAACTCTCTCAAACATCCAAAATTTTCTCTCCAAAAAAATTCCCCTCTCAAGCTCACTTCTTCCTCCTTTTATAAACCACTCATCTATCTCCCATTCTAATTTCTCCACTAACTCTTCTTCATTTTCATCTTCCCTTCTCCATCTCTATCTCACATTCTAATTTCTCCACTAACTCTTCTTCATATTCATCTTCCCTTCTCCATATCTATCTCCCATTCTACTAACTCTTCTTCATCTCCATCTTCCCTTCTCTATTCTCATCTTATTTTCTTTATCTTCTCTTCTCCATCTCCTCTTCTCCATCTTCCTATCTTCATCTCCTCTTCTCCATCTTCCCTTCTCTATTCTAATTTCTCCACTAACTCTTCTTTTTGTTATTTACAAAATAATCCCTCAAGTATTAGGTATTTGCACTCTAGTCCATGAGATTTTAAGTATTTGTAATTCAGTCCCTGGAGAAATATTTCTTTAAGTCCAAATCTCCTCACAATTTTCGACACACCTATCGCATGTTGAATTTAAGCTCATTTCTTGCTATTGAAAATAATGCAAAATTTAATTATGGCCCTGTTTGTAAAATTGAGTCATTCTGGGTATAATTGGGCCAAGATGAAAATTTGGAATATTAAAGAACAATGTCACAACTCCTAAAAGTGAAAAATGAAAATAAATTGACTCAAATTGAATTTTTTTAGGCCCGATTCGAGATTATGCTCGTTAAGGAATACACGACCTCGAATTGGATTTTTTAAATTTACGATGGCCAACATGAAAAGGGATTTAAAGGAAAAATATTGACTATTTTTATGTATTTTTGTGGCATCAAATGCTATTATTTATTAAATATTTTCCTAATTTCTAAAAATTATATTTAAAAAAATACAAAAAATATGAAAAATTATTTTTTTTACTAAAAAATGGTTGCCTAAGCTTGGCCAAGGCTTCCAAAGTTGATTTTGCAATTTTCTCATTTTTATAGATTTTCTATCAATTTTAGAAAATAAAAATACCGAAAAATACTGAAAATATGAAAAATTATTTTTTGGTCAAAATTGGTTCCCTAGGCTTGGCAAAGGTCTCCAAAGTTAATTTTTTCAAATTTATGAATTTTTATGGATTTTTTTATTAATTTTAAAAAAGAAGAAAAGAAAAGGTGATTGAAAATTAGGTGTCAACAGCTGCCCCTCTTTGAAAGGAAGCTCGGTAGAGGTTCATTTCAAAGACGAGACGACACCTGAATCCTAATCGACTTAACACAATGAAATAAGAAGAGTCATGACATTCGATCTCCAATACCCCTTTTAGCAAATTTCGATCCAAACCCGGTTTGAGGAGGCTTTCATGCGATGAGGGAGAGACAAAGATGAGAATTTACCTGGCACTTACCTGCTCGTTGTATGGCGGTTGCCTGACATGAGTGCTCTGCTGAAAATGAGATGAGAACCTAAGGATTCGTTATAAGAAAACCTTAGGGTAGTGGAACTTGGACCCGTATGGTAGGTCACCCCATAGTAGATTCCTAATAAAAGGATTCTACTGATTAAAATCGGATTGAATTTTGACCCGTATGGTGGGTCACCCCATGGTAGATTCCTTGTGAAAGGATTCTACTGATTAAATTAAGATTTGACCTGTATGGTAGGTCACCCCATGGAAATGCCTGTAAGAAGGACTTTGGTGTTTGTAAGAAGGACTTTGGTGCCTGTAGAAAGGACTTTGTTTTGCCTATAAAAAGGACTTTGGTGTGCCTGTAGAAAGGACTTTTGGTTGCCTATAGAAAGGACTTGGTGCCTGTAAGAAGGACTTTTGTGTGCCTGTAGAAAGGACTTGGTGCCTGTAAAAAGGACTTGATGCCTGTAAGAAGGACTTGTGCCTATAGAAAAGACTTTGATGCCTGTAAAAAGGACTTGGTATGCCTGTAAAAAGGACTTGATTTGCCTGTAAGAAGGACTTGGTTTCCTGTAGAAAGGACTTGGTCGCCTGTAGAAAGGACTTTGGTTGCCTGTAAAAAGGACTTTTGATTGCCTGTAGAAAGGACTTGCTCGCCTGTAGAAAGGACTTTGGTCGCCTGTAAAAAGGACTTTGGAAATGGACCGTTCCGTATTGGGGTTTCCAATGGAAGGGCTCCGGAGATAATATACCCTAGATTTCACCTTTTTTGGGTAGACTGAAGAGGTATTGATTGAGAAAATGATTTTTGGGTATATCTGGGATCTAAGGAGATCAAGAATCCTGCAGACGCTCTAACCCAATTTAACTTACCATGAAGGGTGCCATTCTGGGATCTGGGGAAACCAGGAATCTTGCAGACGCTCAAACCCGATTTAACTTACCTTGAAGGGTGTCATTCTGGGATCTAGGGAGACCAGGAATCCTCAAAATCCGACTTAACTTACCTTGAAGGGTGCCATTCTGGGATTTGGGGAAACCAGAAATCCTGCAGACGCTCAAATCCAATTTGACTTATCATGAAGGGTGCCATTCTGGGATCTGGGGAAACCAAAAATCCTGCAGAAGCTCAAACCTAATTTTTGTTGTCCCATCACTTTAGGAATAAACCGATGAGGCAAAGATCAAGAACACGAGAGTTGGTCAATCATGATTTGATAAAGCTTGAGAACACGAGATTGTATCAATTGTGAGCTGATGAAGACTTCATGAGAATATGTTGATCATGAGTTGCAAGGGTTCAGAAGACTTACCTGGATCTTCTGAGTTAATGATCGAGGCATAGACAGACCGATTGTATCGTGTCTGCTTGCTCACTGAATGACCTTATGTGCTGCAATGGATTTGAGCACCCAGACAATCATCAGAATTGAAAGGTTCAGGTTGAAGATATACTCACCTGAAAATGCTTGGCGAGCATTAGCCAACAGGGCTTGTTTGTTTAATAGCCTCTGGATGAATTTCGAGACCTCGGAGAGTAACTCGACTATTAGGAATGCACTACTTGTCAGACAGTGTCAGAGGTAACATGTGCAAGCATTTTTATCAATGAGTTCATCGGTTCATGCAAAACCATTCAGTTGAGTTTGCAATGATTAAAACCATATGTGTATGCTCATAATATGGATCATGCATGACTATTCTATCGAGTTTGCATTTCCAATTCTGTCCAGGGAGGTTATCATGTCATGAATACCTCGAATTGAACATGAATGGGGATTTCAGTCCGAAAGGGCTTTCTCTCACTCTCGAGAAACGCTATTTATCCGGATTGCAGGATTTGAAAAGAAAGCACTCAACCTTACCATCATCGCATTCAGCGAGGGTCTGAGTAATCTCGCAATTGATACGATCAAGCCGATCTAGAGGTCTTGATTAGGACCGTAATGTGGGCTGGGTCAAAGGCTTATCAAAGGAGACTCATTTCGAGTTAGGGCCATTGACAAAAAAAGGTCTTCATCATCTGCTCCGGGTTTACAAGTCAAGAACCCTGCAAAATGAGAGAGAAATAATCTTGCTCGAACTTTTTCGAGCGATTCTTAAAGTCATTCAACTCTTACATTAATTTAGGTGCCCTAATCAGAAGAGACTTTCAAGGGTCGTAACGTAGGTCGGGATTTGGGTCTAAGAAACGAAGGGCTCGTTTTGGCTCAGCAAAATATATGAGAAGGGCTTGGTGTTTGTGATCATTGCAGTCTTGTCACCGATCTTTGACCTTCCTGAATTTGTCTTTAATGAATACCATCATTGGCTGAGGGGTGGTAGTTCTTTTACACTTTGCAAACTGACTTATTTGGGGATCCTTTTTCAGGAATTCTCAAAATGTATGTTCGAAGTCAGAAGTTCATTACAGATATATGGGCATTGGCCTTGCTTTTGATAGGCACTTTGCTCTTTCTGCCCGAGATTCTTTGGAGTAGCCTTTGCTTTTCTTACTCCCGACTCCCTTTTGTTTGGAAGCAGGCCCATTTTCTTTAGGCTACACTTGTCTCTCTCTTTTTTTTGTTTAATAATCTTGTGATTTTGAATTTTAGCAACAAGATGATTTTCAACAAATGATACTAGACATTACATGAAAGTCTAGCATATGAAATGGGCTGATTCGAGAATTCTCTATTCGCCCAATTTCTTCAATTCTGCTCTTTTGGGGGAAGGTGTCGTCGTTACCTTGAAATGAGCAAGGATCACCAACATGGGCTTGAGAAATGAATTTGCAGGCTCAATTGGGTTATGCAAAGGATGAGTGTGTAGGATAGAGAAAATAAATGCTCTTCGTCATCCTAAAGCACTTGAATTAAAATTCGAGTATCATGCAAAGAAACACTCGAAGATTGATGTTAGTCCAAGCAAGAGAATTTCTAACTATTTATCTCCTGATATTGTTGGAATTACCTCTGTTTTGCCCCAGTGCGGGGTGGTTCTTGACAGGGTCATGAAATGAAATCACCGTTTAAATGGGTTGTCAATGGTTGCCTGAAGTGTTTGGAATGGAGAATGAATGCCTCCTTCACTTCGACTATCGTATCTTTTGCGAGAAAACCCATTGCCTTGGAGAATGCGGAATCTGTCTACCGCTCAACTCACTGTGGATTAAATATAGGACGTATGTGGAAATGACTTGCCTTTCATCGTTCTGTCATGCCCCATTCTGTACATTCGATGCATCGTGTACAGTTTATACCCCCAGTCAAAATTGACAAATTGAACATGCAGAACAGTCATGCATAAATCATGGAATGTGTAAACATCATGCAAATATAGCAATACAAGTACAAGTATGGAAATTGCCCCGGCTGTGTGGGCGGATCAGACACGTTGGGGGCCTATTCCCCGAGTCGAGGAGTAGCTTATTTCTGGTTTTGCCTCTTTTCGATCTAGGGTTCGCCATTGATTTCCCTTATTTCATCAGACGGATCGCATCAGGCGATCATAACTTGGCCCCTTTGGGCTGTTTTCTTTGAAGTATCAGGTGTTAGTTTAACATTTCATGTAACAAGGAATGAGACCTGTTAGCCAGTATCAGAAATGATGAACTGGACACGATACTGAGTTACCCTTGAGTGCTTCGCGCAACTCCTTTACCAGTTTTACCACTCGGGATTTTCTCCATGGGTATGTCAAGTTAGACATTTCAACATTTCCATCCTCGAGGATCGAACGCGGGACGTCTCGGACCACTGTCATTCCCCATGCCATCTGGTCCACAAGACCGCAGGCGCTCATGGAGGTTCCTTTTAAGAGTCAATCCTTGAGATGACATGGTGTTGTTGTATTGTACTAGGTAATTCCAGGTCACTGTATTTTTCGGGGCGGTTTACAAACCCTGTTAAGAATGGAATAAAATAATTCAGAACACGAGACGAGTATGAGCAAATTAGAACGATACAGAATTACCCTTCTTTGAGATTGTTTGGGTCTTTCGTTCACATATTCCTCATTTGAAGCCGTCCATTCTGTGGCGATGTCCACGAATCTATTTGCCCAAAGTTTTGATTAATCGGGGAATTTCGTTTTTGGGTCAATTTGCAAATTCCTGTAAACAGAAGGGATCTAATTTAGAATCGGGACAATTTGAGGGTAAATTGAAACGATACTGCTTTACCCTTCTAGTTCGCGCGACTTTTTACTCGCAATAAATTCACTACGAGTTTGGTGTGGTAGCAGACTCGAGCATTTAATAGGAGAACAGGAAATTGCTGCTTCTTGCTTTTGCGTTCATTCTGAACATCAATAAAAGTAGAAAACATCACATGCAAGGAAATGAAGCGTCTGCATTCGTTCAAGATCGATTTTGCTCCCTCAGCAGGCTCTCCCATGATCAGCTGGCTTCATTCTGGACCAGGTATGCATCGGCTATGTTGAAGGACCCGTGATCTCAGCTTCGAAATACGGATTCCCTGTGCATATTACAGTCCCCGTGTTTCATTAACATTAAACTGGTTGATCATGGCGGTGAGTTCATCGTCAATGCCGCTTGCCTGGTGGTGATACATCTCCCCTTCCCCGGGAGGTATTGATGCTGATCCAGTAGCATTAGTCTTTTTGTACCCTGCTCCAATAGAACTCGATTCTGTTATAAACTGGTCTAACTCGCTTCTCAAACACGCATTTTCAATCCTCAGATCATGCATTTCATCGAAGGCGAGGAGGAGGCTGTTGCAGTTAGGGCAGGTGGCGGAGTCAAAAGCCTCTTTATACATCTTGTTTTCCGCTCAGAGGTTTTCATTTTCAACTCTTAGAAACTCGGCTTCGTTGTGCTCATGACGAGTCTTCATTCGGGTTCGCCTATTTTGAAACCAGAACTTGATTTGTGAAGGTTCAAGTCCTAGCTCTTGACTTAGTTCCATTTTCTGTTTGCCGTCTGGCATAGGACATGTTCTGAAGAAATCCTCAAGCCTTTGTACTTGCTCCTTAGTATGGCGATGGTAACGCTTCTTTTGACCCTTACCGTTGTTGTCCTTATCTTTACTGAGATCTTGGACGTCGTCGGCAAAAGGGCCAGGTTCCAAAGGCTCGATCCCAAACATGGTTTCGAACTCTTCCTCGCCCATATTCAGCAGGCAATGATAGCTTTCGGAAGTATTGGGTTGAGACATCTTCGATTTGGTCGATGATTTCTCAAGGTTTACTATATCTTTCTGTATTTTCACTCTCTCTGGACCGTGTATGCTTTAAAACTCTCTTCAATGTATGAATAAAGATTATCAGGAGGATGTCTCTTTTAAAATTTGGCGTCGACTTAGCATATGTATCGCTTCTCCCGAGATTTCTGTCTTTCTCAACCTTTCCTGCGTGTTTCTTGCTTGGCTCGTCTTTTCTCATCTCTTCATAGTGGTAGGGTCCCTATCAACGTCTCTACCGTCAATTTGCTGGCGTGTTCTCCTATAAAAACGAATCTCATTTTCCTTGTCTCCCACCTAAGTCACCTTTCTTTCTCCTTTTTCAAAGTTGTGTCATCCCGTCAAACTTTTGGCAGAGATGTCGGATTTGCTTGGCTCGAGATTGGAGACGAGTAGCGGAGGTGATGCTGATAGGGAATGGTAGACAGGAAAATCTGGCCAGTAGAGACTTTCACTGTAAAAATGAAAGGGAATACGGCAGTATATGTTCTTCATATTCTAGAAAAATTGGAACGATACTGTTTTACCCTTGTATGTACTTCCATTGAATTTGAATTGAGGAAGTTCCTTCATTTGGATTGGATTGGATTGTATGTCCCGAGTTGCCCTTCACTTTGAGCTTGCCACATAAGTGCTTTGCTTAGTTGGGCCTTGTTTTCTTTCGGGTTGCTTTAGACCATCATCATTTGTTATGCCATCGGGTCCGTGGATCGGAGGGCTCCTTTAATTTAAAGGTTACCTTTAAGGCAAATGAGTCCTATCGCATTCCATTGGGTCATTTCATTTTGCGACACTCTTGAGGCAATTTGCAATCCCCTGGAAGAGAATGGAACAAATCCAATTTAGCATTTTGCGACGATTGAGGGTAAATTGGAACGACACACAATTACCCGTCTTCGAGCTCGCCTGGGCTTTTCACTTGAAATTTCCCTACGTGAGGTCATTCAACATTTCTCATTATGGCAGTCAGCGACGTTGCCACAAATTGATCCGCCCTGAGTCTAGCATAAAAAGGGATTCACGCATTCGATGGGATAAAAAACAAATTACCCCATGCCCCTGAATTAAATCTTGACACCTAGAAAGCTGGAAATATCACACGCAGGGGAATTAAGCATGAAATGAAAGGTGCACTTGTTCAAGGTCAGTTCTGCCTCTCCTGCGGCTCTTCGATAATCAGCTAGTCTCATGCTGGTTCAGGCATGGATGACCGATGTTTGAGAGTCCTTAATCACTGGCTTCCGATTATGGCTTCGGATGTCTGTCAACCTTAAACTGATTGACCAGGGCAGTAAGCTCATCATCTGGGTAATCTCTTGAACCTTCCAGCAACTGATGCTCGAATTGGGCATTATTGTTGGCAAATGCTGGCGGTAGATTTCTCATTCTGTCCTCGCCATGAGCAATTTGACTTCTCGAGCTGAAGTCTTCATCATTACTCCAGAAAGTGTGGGGATCACCAACTGTTCTGCTGCCAAGAACTCCTTCCATTTGAGGATTAGAGAAGTGGAAGTGCTCAGGATAATTTCTTGTCTGATTCTCTGGCTGCGCAGGCACGCTGATCATGGGATGAATTCTAGCCACGGGTTGGTGCTCAAACCAAGGAGTCTGAATACACTGCCCCTGCGGTCTATACTCTTGAAGAGCATTAGGGTGATTCTGGGGGATACTTTGATTAACGCCTGGGGGATTGATGGCACGGCTACTGGTTTGGTTGATGATGGGAAGTGGCTCGCCCCATGCTAACCTGTGGAACTTATGGTGGCGAGGAGACTCGACGTTCAGGCTTGGATCAGTCCCGCCTTGGTTTTCTTGATTCTGAGCTGTATTGTGTTCTCTCACCCTTTTTCTGTACTTCTGAAGATGACTCGAAACATTTGCTTTAGTGAGTCCCTTTACCTTCATAATTTCCAGTATATGTTGCGGCCGTGCCGAATCGATTCCTAGTTGCTGAACTGCATTAACAAACATACGATGCAGCTCGGGAGACCAACTCATCTTCTTTCTCCAGTTGCTTGGAATAAAATTGAAGGCTTGATGCTTGTTCTCATGGTCGTGCAATTGCTTCCTTACCACGTGCTGCCATATGTTTTGAAGCATCTGAACCCTAACTGATTTCGTTACGACGTCTTGGGCCCCGTTTAAGACAGCCTTCATCATGGCTTGCTGATCATCGCTTGCCGATATTACGAGGACTGGCATGTTTAATTTAGAATTGATGACTTCCAAGAGAGTGAAAACATCCATGTCAATCCCTACCATGGCGGTGACGACGATATCAAACTGGTCACTACTCCTCCTTAATATCTCTAAGGCCTCTGTCGCCTTTACTTGAGCTACAACCTTATACCGGCATTTTCTTAATACGGTAACAAGGATTGACAGAGAGACTGGATTACCGTCAATGGCTATGACCAGTAGACCCTCAGGGTAAGGAACTTCATCAGCTTCGACCAGGGTTGAACATGCGCCCATTTCCCTAATGCTCGACATATTTCTGGATCTAGGACTGCCGATTCGAGACCGCCTCAAGATGTCTTCTCGGACTTGAGGGATCACGGGATCGTTGATGGCTTCTCGTAACAGGCTTTGAAAGCCAATGCTTTGATGGTGAAGGTTTTGAATTCCTCTCCCACGAGAACTCCTTCCTCTCTATCTTTCTCCTGCGAGTTCGTGCAGATGAACCCTTACTATCAAATGAGGATAAATTCTCTCTCTGGCAATAGCAACGACTTCCCCCTTCACGGGCAGTGCTATTAGATTTACCGAGGGGAAAATCTGACATTCAGCTTTTGATTAAAGGGGAAATCCTCATTTATCGCTCAGTTTGTCTTCTTCTTTCTTTTCGCAATAGAGGGCCCCTGTCAAGATTTTCACCGTCGATTTACTGGCGGGTCCTCCAATGAAGACGAGTAATATCTCTCTTTCTGCCGAAAATTTCTTTGTCCCCCACTCAGCTCGTCTTTTCGTTCTTTCTTTTTTCAAAGCGGTGGAGTCCCGTCCAGCTTTTCCACAGAGACGTCAGGTTTGTTCGGCTCGAGGTTGCCACTTGACTGGAATTTGAGCCACCGGGGGTGTTGCCGACAGAGAATGGTAGATAGGAAAACCTATAAGGACTGCCCCTGTGAAATCAGTATTTAAATTAAAGCAGATTACCATCTTCGCATTCCGCTCATCTGCCTCATCTCTCTCCTTTCTTTCGTATTCTGCTTTCAAAAATGGCCAATTCTCCTAACCACACCTTATCCGCCGAAGTCCTGGCTGGGTGGGAGAGACTCTACAATCTTCTTGGTAGAGGTTACGCTCATATAGCCAAAAACTCTACCGTTGAGGTTGAAATCCTTGGTTTATTCAGGACTGTGGACGCTGCTTCTGTTGAGGGTACCCAACTGGGGAAGGAGTATCGGAACTTCTCGACCGTCTTCATCAATTTTCTGGCTGCCTATAACCGCGCTTATGAGACGGTCCTTGTGACCGCCGTCGTGAAAGCTCGTTACCGAGACCGGCACGAGCGTCTGGCAACAGTTATATTTGTGGCTGATAATCACAAAAAGACCCTCAAGTTTGCCAACGATCAGCTTTCCTGGCTGGTTCGTGAGAGGGGAAAGCTGGTGGACCGTCTGGCCTTGGTCCGAACTTACGCCGAACAGGAGCCAGGCAATATTGTGATGAGGTGCAAATGCGGTTGGCTGCAGGAGAGGCTTGATGACATTACGGCAGACATTGCTTTCGAGAGGGCGGCGATTCCGGACCTGGAGTTTGCCGTTGAGCATTACGAGGCCACTATGGCCCAGGTTAAAGAGAAGTGCGATCGCCTCTTTTTTAGGCTCGCGGAGCTTGATCCCGAGAACGCCCGGTGCACCCAGAGCATCAACTTTATGGAGAGCCAGCTGAGCTCCTTTGTGACGCTTATTAGGGCTCAATTTGATTTCACTTTTCCTCCCCAGTGAGTTGTTGTAAGGTTTGTTGGTGAATGGAATGAAGAGAAAGTTTCACGTGTTTGTGCTTTTCATTTTCCTGCCATTTCTTCGCCCCTATAGCATGATAGGACGATTTACGGTACTGAAGACGTTGAGGCTTAACACTCTTCTCGGTGTTCTTGTTATCTGCTGCCGGCGATGATATCAAGGACATTGGCGAAGGGTTCGGTGGCGGCCCCCACCGGTCACAGCGCCGTGAGTCAGTCGTGTGAATTATTGCAAATCGACCACTCGATTAGTGCTCCAATAAACAAACCGGGCTGCCCGTTGCGTGCCCCACTTTACTCCTGCCTATCTCTTTCGGCGTCCACTTGAATGTGTCGGTCGCCTGTAGCATTGGGAGAAATGATTGCGGGCCATGCTCGGTAATAAAATACTAGTCCTCCAAAATCTTTTATGTGTTTTGAATCCGAGGAAGGTAAAAAGGCAAGCCTTTGTTCAATTTAATTAGAAAGGCGTCGCAAGATCGGGTTCATAATCTTGCCCCATGGGTTTTGATTACACAGTCTTGACTTTCTCAACAAAAATACATGAACCCTTCTAATATATTAAAAATGTCCCCAGGCCCGATCTGGATGCATTCACTACCCCTCATCAAAATACATGGCCCATACATGCTGACTTATTGACACGATTCTGTCTCCGGAAGAATTGGCCTCTTCATATGCCCCTAGGGTTAACGATATCTTCGCTTGCCCCTTGATTGTTATCACCAACGAGCCCGATTTTTCTCCACCCCAGGGTACCTATAATTCTCTGCAAAAGTAAAGAAAATAATCAGTATGTGATCCAATAGGGGTCGGCCCATGATTCCTACATTAGTCCAATTTTATTTTTCAATTTTAGAGAAAATTTTCTTAGAAAAACATGGGTGAATTTCTCAAAAAGAATTTTCTTGCAAATTTTTACAACTTGAAAAATGTGATAAAATATCTTAAAATTTAGCAAATTTCCCGAAGGGATTTTCCTTTTATCAGAATGAATTTTTAGGGATAAATTTGTCAAGGAAATCTCATTTCTATTGAAGTAGAAAAATGTAACAAAATCTTTTACTGGTCAACAAAATTTTCCTAAGGGATTTTTCACACTTATTTATTTATTTATTTATTTTTATTTTTTTCAAAAATGGGATACTAATTTGATTTTCATTTTCTTTTGAAAAATGACCTTGATGTTAAATTCAAAATTTGACCGACACCTAACATGGACCGACCAAAAATAAATACAAGATGAAGTTAGAAAACTTACTTTCACCGTCAAAAATACCATGTAAGTCGCATAGACATGCACATGAATCGTGAGTTTAAATCTTAGCCTATCTACTCTAAAGGCTGACAAATTGAAGCGAAAGACTTACGGCAAGGCGACAATCTCGCGCACATAATCAAGATTAGCCGTGACCCCTACGACGTAATCAGGATTAGCCGGGTCTCCCAACTTCGGCTCCTCGAGTCAAAAATTAAAACCACTGCTTTGGTAATCTTACCAAGCCTGAGGCCTAACTTTTAAAAACTCATTTTTGAAAAGAGGTTCGGGATTGAATCTGGACTAACTTTCGACGTGATCTCACGCCGAACGCTAGAACCAAATCACAATACCATCCTAAAACTAGTGACCCAGGTCCGGTCACGGGACGTGTGTGATGTAGTGCTAAAACAAATAATTATGCACAGCAGTTAAATTCAAACACCGCTTCAAAATGTGCAAAAATTAAATTCCAATTTCCATACACCAAACCTGCAAAATAAGGGGTTAGCCAAACACTCCACCCCTTATAACTCCCATCTGCAAGACCATTTAACACCTAAAGATTAGAATTCAACCAATTGCCAAACCAAGTGAATATTCATGAAATTTTACTGGCCTAAGTCCTCTAAGTTCTTAAATTTTTCAAAAATTAAGAACAACTCCCCAGTGGAGTCGCCAAGCTGTCGCGACCTAAAATTCATTTTTAGGTTAATGGATTACCAGATTAATTAATTAAATTAACTAACCTAGTTCGAGCTCTCCCAAGCTCTACCAAATCGCAACTTTGATTTTTTTCACATGATTTTAGAATTTGGAGTCGCCACTAATCATTTTTGGTAGGTTGATTAGAAACCTAAGTAACCTAGCGGGAGAACTAAATTACTCCTGCAAACCAGAGATTATGAGTTCGGGGACTTGGTTACACTAGTTAATTAAAACTAATGCCCTTTCAGTACCTTAATTCCATGGATATCCTATTTTGGCAACTCTCACTTGATTTATTCCTAAGACCCTGGTAAGGTGTTCTTTTTATGTTTTCACTTTAAAATGAAATGCATAAAGGGTATGAACGCAAACGTTGACATACAAATACGACACACAAATACGGACATACGAATATGATATACGAATACGTAGATATGCGAATACGAATACGTGCGTGACGTGCGAATGACATACGTACATGACATGCGAACGACATACGTACGTGACATGTGTATGAATACGATATGCATACGAGATAGACGAATACATATACGTGCGTTACATGCGAAGGACATACGTACGTGGACATGCGAATGATATGCGTACGTGACATGCGTATGAATACAACATGCATGCGGGGATAGACGAATACGAATACGTATGTGACATGCGTATGAAGACGCACGAATACGATATGTAACATGCATACATACACCATACAAATACGTGACATATATATGTGACATGCATAGTGATATGTGTATGTAAATACGTACATTTCGATTTTGCCCATAAAGGGCAAAGTCGTCATTTTGAAAAGATGGGATAAAACCCTCATTTTTGAAAAAGAGGGGATAAAACCCTCATTTTGAAATTTTTTGATTTTTCTGAATGAATATGCATGGGTTAATAACATATCATAACAGACAAATGTGGATTTGCAAACGTCGCGTACGTGACGTGCATACGAGAACAAACAAATACGATATGTCTATACGAACATACGGATAACATAACAAACATACATGAAACATACTACATGAGATGCACATGAATGGCATTTTTTGTATTTTCAGATTTTCCATTTTTTTTTTGGTTTTTTAGATTTTCTACATTTTTTTTTGTATTTTGGATGTATTATAAAAGAATGCAAAATCACCCAAAGCAAATGAAGATGTGAAGAGAGAGCAGGTAAAGTAAAACTACCCTAAGGACAGTGAAAATAAAACCCGCAACTCGTCGGGTGAATAATTACAGACCAATTAAATAAAACCCGAGACATGATCGGGAATACAACAAAAATGGACCGGAATGGACATCGGTCAAACACCCGTCGCCAAGCCTCGTGGGTCGAGAGTACAACAAAACGGACTGGAATGGACATCGGTCATCCTCCAGTCTTCAAAGCATCGGCCTGAAAGCCAAATGAAAATAATGAACTTATCCAATCGGACATGCACAATCACCAATGAGTTAAGACAATTCAAAAACTCAAAGAGAGTTTAACACGTGCTGATTAAACTTCATTGAGACCATTTTTTACATTTTCCAATGCATTAACATAAAAAATACGAATTAAATCAAACTGTCCATGAACATTCTTAGGGAGAAAGCAGTAACCATAAAATACAAAAGAAATAATGAAATGTATGTAAAAATTCTGAGATTTTTTATGTGGATGGGAAAATGTGTCTTTGACAACTTTCATGTTTTACATTCTTATTGAAGAGACACTCATTTTCGTGTAGAAAATGGTCTTTCATGAGAGCTCAGTAGCAAACAAACAAATTTCACAGAACAGACATATTTCAGGATTAAGCTTAGATGGACACTCAAATCTCAAAATTAATGCACCAAACTTTCCAGTCTACTAAACAAGACCCCAATGAACAACTTTCATTTTTTGTGAAGTTTCAAAAGAAGACTCTAAACATAAGATAACTACAAATCAATATGACCACGCACAGAAAAACACTCAGACTCAAGGACGCCAACAGAATTGCATGATTTCATTAAATGCATTAAAAATACGAAACGTGCATGAATATTTTTGTATTTTTTATATGTTATGCATTAAGATCTTATGAACAAATGTCATGAAGAGGGCTTTATGAAACAAAGTCTAGAATAACCCATGGAAAATCATTTAGCGTGAAAGGTCAGATCAGAAAAATTCCATCTCAGGTTCTGATCACCATATTTCCAGATTTCTGCTTTCAATTTCGGGACCCTTTTGACATAGCAAACGACGTCAATTTTCGTGCCATAATATATCAAATCGAAGATCTCGAAGTCATCTACGAATGTTCAGTACATTTATTTTCGAGATTTCGTCATCTAAACACGAAAAATTGAGTTACCAGATAATTGCACATGCTGATGCGCCTAGAGCTCGTTGGAGATGAATCCGTCGCGTCGCCAAGGCTTGTTCCACGGCGGCGAATTTTTCTCTCTCAAAATTTTTTTCTCTTGAAATCTCTCCAAAAATTTTTTTTTCTCCAGTTTTTCTTCAATCTCCCAAAACTCTCTCAAACATCCAAAATTTTCTCTCCAAAAAAATTCCCCTCTCAAGCTCACTTCTTCCTCCTTTTATAAACCACTCATCTATCTCCCATTCTAATTTCTCCACTAACTCTTCTTCATTTTCATCTTCCCTTCTCCATCTCTATCTCACATTCTAATTTCTCCACTAACTCTTCTTCATATTCATCTTCCCTTCTCCATATCTATCTCCCATTCTACTAACTCTTCTTCATCTCCATCTTCCCTTCTCTATTCTCATCTTATTTTCTTTATCTTCTCTTCTCCATCTCCTCTTCTCCATCTTCCTATCTTCATCTCCTCTTCTCCATCTTCCCTTCTCTATTCTAATTTCTCCACTAACTCTTCTTTTTGTTATTTACAAAATAATCCCTCAAGTATTAGGTATTTGCACTCTAGTCCATGAGATTTTAAGTATTTGTAATTCAGTCCCTGGAGAAATATTTCTTTAAGTCCAAATCTCCTCACAATTTTCGACACACCTATCGCATGTTGAATTTAAGCTCATTTCTTGCTATTGAAAATAATGCAAAATTTAATTATGGCCCTGTTTGTAAAATTGAGTCATTCTGGGTATAATTGGGCCAAGATGAAAATTTGGAATATTAAAGAACAATGTCACAACTCCTAAAAGTGAAAAATGAAAATAAATTGACTCAAATTGAATTTTTTTAGGCCCGATTCGAGATTATGCTCGTTAAGGAATACACGGCCTCGAATTGGATTTTTTAAATTTGCGATGGCCAACATGAAAAGGGATTTAAAGGAAAAATATTGACTATTTTTATGTATTTTTGTGGCCTCAAATGCTATTATTTATTAAATATTTTCCTAATTTCTAAAAATTATATTTAAAAAAATACAAAAAATATGAAAAATTATTTTTTTACTCAAAAATAGTTGCCTAAGCTTGGCCAAGGCTTCCAAAGTTGATTTTGCAATTTTCTCATTTTTATAGATTTTCTATCAATTTTAGAAAATAAAAATACCGAAAAATACTGAAAATATGAAAAATCATTTTTTGGTCAAAATTGGTTCCCTAGGCTTGGCAAAGGTCTCCAAAGTTAATTTTTTCAAATTTATGAATTTTTATGGATTTTTTATTAATTTTAAAAAAGAAGAAAAGAAAAGGTGATTGAAAATCAGGTGTCAACAATGGAGAGCCATCGAAGCTACCATAATTTCAGTGAGTGCTCCAGCTGATAGTCCAGCACCTCTAACATCAAAGTCTACGAGCAGAAAAAAATGATAAATTTATACGTGAATGCTTTAATGACCACATGAGAAAGAATGATATAGATATGTACGTCAGTGCTGACTTACTCGGCATCACTGCGATAGAGGAAATAAGTGGTCCATAGGTACCTCTATCAGGAATGGCTGTGGTTCCCTTGCCTGAGCAATTTAAATGAATCTCCAAAGTGCTACCGTTCACAGTAATATTGTCGAAGTCCCTGCATATGCCCTACCCAACACCTCCCGCTTCCTTTGCAACATTAAAATCCCGTGACACTTGATTGCCCTATAGATTTAACAAGAGTTCCAGTAAGAAAGGATCGTGCTCTTGTCGGATTGTTGCGTGCAGCCTCATCACACACTTAGTCATAGCAACAATTTCCCAAGTCAAATTCCTCAATAAACGTCAATAACTCAGCAAAAATAGATTAAATTAAAATTATAATCGGGTGCCAAATTTCCTTTCACTTACTTGTATCGATACATCAAATATACGTCTCCCAAGGCTGCTAAATGTTTCATTGTCCAACTATTGAATTTCAGCAAAATGGGGCCGCACTTTGTAACTTCCTTTCATCATGCAAAGGCCATAGTATCTGATTGAACAAGGGGAAAGGCGAGCCATTTGGTAAAATCCTGAGCCGTTCACATTCATAGAAAATGGGTTGATCGCTGTGCAACCAGCATTATCGTTTCCCATATAAAGCCCGGTGCTGCTGTAAGCCCACTTTTCTGAAGAAGAAGAAGACAAAAATGATGCCTCGTTGGGACTGGTGTCCTCTTCATATTGATTCCCCTCAAAAGTAATTTTGGTTCCTCCGCAATTGATAAACAGAGAATTATCTGCATGTGTCGTTGGATGATATTCCATAAGACATGACAGGGGACAAAGGTAGCTCAACAGTTTATGCTTGCCAACAATTCAAATACGGGAAAACTCACATTGTGCTTTCCCACTGCAGGGTAGATCCTTCTCCAAGCACCAGAGCCAAATGGGATAAGCCAGAAAGATTGTCAGTAATATAACATTCACATGCAATTATCAGCAAATGGTACAGCTCTTAATCAAAGAGACTTACGATTTGTTTCTATTAGATGAATAGCAGGAAACCAAATTACTGGAAAGCGACAAAATTGTCGCGACCCGATCTTCGTTCGAGATCAGCTGGTGGATTGCTAGGCCCAGATTTTGGATAGTCTGGGCTTCGCGCGGGTCCTCCCAGGCCCATACCAAATCGCGTCAGGGAATTTTTTTTAAAATCGAAGTCGACCTTAGTGTAGTCTGGTGACATGTGCTCAGTGTGCATGCCATTGGAGTCGCCACCAATCATTTCTTGGAGGGTATGATTGGAAACCCTATCGAGCAATCGGGAGAAATCGTTCGATTCTGCGAAAACCAGATATTTGAGTTCGGGGACTTAGTTACGCCAATATTGCTATTGACGCCCTTTCGGTACCTAAGTTGAGTGATTTCCTAACCTAAGGAATTCTTGCAGGCGAGATTGGGTAAGGTAGACTCTAGGAGTCTAGGGGTTTCATGCAAATGGGAATGTCTGTCCTATCAATCACAATCAATTAAATGAGTGCGCAATCAAGAAATCAACACAAGAAAAACACACGTTCAATCAAGTCAAGACAAGCCAAATGGGAGTCCTAAAAGTCTAGAAGACACGCCAATTAGATTCAGAGGTGATTTGGGATGATTTTGGTCAAATTGACCAGAGGGGCAAAATGGTCATTTTGGAAGGCTTGGAAAGTCGGAAACGTGAAAATAGGTCAAACCAGTTGAATGTGATTTTTTCCTAATTTTCAAAATTTCTGAGAATTTTTCTGGATTTTTCTGAATTTTTTTTTTAGAATTTTCCGGGAATTTTCCATTTTTTTATTATTATTTTTTTGGGACCGGGTCGGGTCAACCCGGCCCACTTCTCGAAGACGCTCGACCCAGACCATATGGGTCCCGGGACGGTCTAAAACGATGTAGTTTTCGGTTTTCTTTTGGATTCTTATTATCGACAGGAAATCCATACATCGATACAAACTACAACATACCAGGAATGATACGGATCAAGGATACGTGAATGAAACGGACCAATACACGACTGAAAACTCATGGGAAAAACCGATGTTGGTTACCTCACCAGACTTAGTTTTTATTTTTGTCACAAAGGTTGTTCGTGAAGGGGTTTTAACAGGTGATTATCTCAATGGTCAAATACAATCAGAAGAAACCGATTATACCACGTGAAACTAGGTATAACCAGGATTCTAAAATGACCAACGGCTCGAAAAATGATTGACCGAGTGCGTCGCATCGACGCTAGAAAGATGGCCATTCGCAAATGGAAACTCAGAAATTCCCAGAAACCAGTTCATGAAGGCGTGTTCAGGAGGGATTATCTCCATGATCAAATACAATCAGAAGAAACCGATTATACCACGGGAAACTAGGTATAACCAGGTTTCTAAAATGACCAACGGCTCGAAAAATGATTGAGCGAGCGCGCCGCGTCGACGTTAGAAAGATGGCCATTCGCAAATGGAAACCCAGAAATTCCCAGAAACCAGTTCATGAAGGCGTGTTCAGGAGCGATTATCTCCATGGTCAAATATAATTAGGGAAAACCGAACACACGACCTGAAACTAGGTCAAACAAGGTTTCAAAATGTGTTTAAATATCCCAAAAATATTAAGGGAATGCGCTGTACTAAAGCCACGAAGGTGGCTTGTCGCAAAACCAAATATGGGAAAACTAGCTTTGCCTCTCACTTTGCAGTTCATTGAGGCGTTTTCAAGTGCCAATAACTTTGTACTCAAATTAAATCAAGAGGAACCGATCATACCACATGAAACTAGATATGATCTAGTTTTCCAATCGATCGACGACTCAGGAAACGGGCAACCGAGCGCATCGTAATGGTGTCGGGAAGTGACGGGTCTGAAGTGGTTACAACACTTGAAAAAAAAATTCAGTTCAAAGCCAGACCAACCAAGCAAATTCAAGAGGGCATATCTCGCTCCTCCGTTGGACTTAATGGGAAAATAATATACCGATTTGAAGAGCTACACATCAAAAACAAAATGAAACGGAAATTACTCGTGAATAATGCTCGAGGAGAGAAAAAATCGCCCCGAAAGTCGGGGGTTTGGGCTGTTTTACGCTCAAATCCGGACGCAAACCAGACCAACATGGGGTATTCCCGACCCCGTAACTATCCTCAAAGATTGAACCAAGGGCAACCGAGGATATATACGTATTCTACTATGTACCGGGAACACAATCAATCAAGAATCTCCCAAAAATACTCACGGTAAGATAATGAAAAATGAGCACGAAGCAAGCAAGTTGAACTGATTCCAACACTTAGGCAAAATTTCCAGGCTGAATTTCCAGATTCTGATCAGACTAATGAGGCAACTTTGGAAGAGCATATCTCACACCTCGGTCGTAACCAGGAGCAGCACAACATATCAAAACGAAGATCTACACATGTAGAATGCATTTGAGCAAAGAAACGATCGAATATCACGTGAAATCACCACGAAAAAGAGGTTCAAAGTCGGGGGTTTGAACCACCCGAGGCATTTCATCAAACACCTTGTGTGCAACAAAAGGCTCAAACTAGAGTAAAACAATCGTGGAGGGGTATTTGTGTTACCTTTTCCGGCGACTCAGATGGCGGATGGACGTCGGTGATGGCTCGGTAGGTAGGTGGTGTGTAGGTGTATCTTGGTTGGGTGGTGGTCGCTCGTGGAGCCTCCCGGTTTGCTCTGAAATCGCTCCCGAAGACCCCCTGTTGGCCAACCCGAACTCCCCTCCTAAAAAACCAGCCCCTCTCTCTCTTTTCTTCCCCCCTTTTCTACTCATTCCCGACACCTCCCTGATGAATTATGGCCCTTGGGAGACTCCACTCCATCGGGACCTCCACATTTAACACTCCCAAAAACTGAAAAGCCCATATATTCTTCTCCTTTTCTTGCGTTTGCCCCCCCATTTTTCTTCAAAAAAGCTGCCCCCTTCTGCCATCCTTCACGCGTGCAACATGGGAGGAAGAAGGAGAATAGTGGCCGGGTCATGGGTCGGGTCGGCCCGACCCGACGATCCGCCCGGCCAAGGTTCGCTCAAATTGACCTAGAAATCGATCACATTTCTCAAAATTGAAGCTAAAATTGGGTTCTCCATGCTGGATTACATCTAAACATGTGGTTTTTGCAAAACATTTGCTTGAAATTGCACAAAAACCCCAAATTTTTAGTTTGACCCGAAATCGAATTTTGAGCAATCCAAAGCCTAAACGGCGAAATCAGTTCAAACCACCCCCTCCAATGGATTTAGAATGATGAAAACTATAGGGTAAAGGTCTTGGATTTTCATGGGTGCCCCTAGAAAAAGTTTAATTTCATTTTTTGTCAACTTAGGGGCTGGATTGAAAAATGCAAAATCCAACTAAGGTCCCTTTTGCAAAATTGAGCAATTTCGGGTACAATTTAGCCAAGCTATAATTTCTGGTGATAGGGCATGATGTCACGACTCTAATATGTAAAAATGAGAATTTATTGGGTTAGAAAAGCGATTTTTTTTAATAATCCGAAATTATGCTCAAAGAGAGAGCATATAATTTTGAATTGAATTTTCCAAATTTTCTTTATCCAAAATGAAAAAGAAATTTAAATAAAAACACTGGTTATTTTTCCATATTTTTGTGGCCTGAAATGCCATTTTTTCCGATTTTTCTACTATTTTTGGTATTTTCCGAAAATATTAAAAAATGCGAAAAAAATGAAAAATCATTTTTTGTTCAAGATTGGTTCCTTAGGCTTGGCCAAAGCTTCTAAAGTTGATTTTTCAATTTTCTCATTTTTTATTAATTTTTTTTATGAATTTATAAAGATAAAATGCTGAAAAATACTAAAAATATGAAAAAAAATATTTTTGCTCAAAATTGATTCCCTTGGCTAAGCTAAGGTCCTCAAAGTTGATTTTTTCAATTTTCTAAATTTTTATAGATTTTCTAAAAATTTTCTAAAAATAAAACTAGCTAAAAATCAAGTGTCAACAGCTGCCCCTCTTTGAGAGGGGTCTCATGAGAGATCACTCTCAAAGACAAGACGACACTTGATGTCTAGCCGACTCTACTGGGAAAATGAAAAGTCGTGACATTCATCTCTATTTCCTTTTGTGAAAGCCTCAGTTCAAAATTCCTCCGTTTCATTCTGATGTGAGGGAGAGAAAGAGGTAAAGTTGAGGGAGTTACCTGAGACTTACCTGTTCACCCCGTGGTTGTCGTTGACTGCTCTGGTGATGATGGAATGGAAACCTAAGGATTTGTTATAAGAAAACCTTAGGGTGGTTGAACTTTGACCCGTATGGTAGATCAACTCATTGAGATGCCTATATCAAGGACTTTGGTGCCTATATCAATGACTTGGTGCCTATAGGAAGGACTTTGTGTGCCTGTAGGAAGGACTTTGGGTGCCTGTAGGAAGGACTTTGTGTGCCTGTAGGAAAGACTTTGGGTGCCTGTACGAAGGACTTTGGGTGGTGCCTGTACGAAGGACTTTGGGTGCCTGTAGAAAAGACTTGTGTGCCTGTAGAAAAGACTTGTGTACCTGTAGGAAGGACTTGTGTGATAGACAATCATATAGAAGTTATCCTCGCTCTTGGGTGTCCTTTGCAGGTTTGAGAAGATTGTGGATCTTTATCAAGCAATGTGTCATTCTAGAATCGATGTGGGTGTCATTCTGGGACCTGGGGGACCAGGAACCTGTAAAAGCTCAAACCCGACTTGTCATATTGAAGAGGAAAGAGTCAGAAAATTTCTGATATTTTGAATACTCCAAGTTTTTTCTTTTGGAATGAGATGTGATGCTATGATCATTATATATGAATCACGCAGAATTTTTTCAAAAGACATGTAATGTGATGTCAGAGGTTATCCAAAATTTTTTGCCACATATCAAGCATGATCAAAAATTCCTTATGAGGAATATTTTGAATCAAATGAACTGAAATTACCAAAGAGTTTGCTTAGGACCTCAATTGAAGTACGCTCATCAAAGAGGGCTTCTCACTTATTTCTCCGAAGAAGGTTTTGATTTTTATTTAGGAAGCACTTCAATTTTCTCTCGAACCTATGTCTAGGGCTTCGGAATTATCCGTAGTGCATACAATTCGATTGATCAGAGAGGTCTTTAAGGGACCGTAATGTTGGGCTTGGTCAAAGGTTTCCAAGGGGGACCCATAAATGAGTCGAGGCCAATGAATAAAAGGTCTTCATCATCTATTCCGGGTTTACAAGTCAAGAACCATGCACAATGAGAAAGAAATAGCGTTGCTCGTACCTTTTCGAGCGATGCTTAAAATCATTTAATCTCTACGTTAACTCAAGCGCCTTAATCAGAAAAGACTTTCACGGGTTGTAACGTAGGTTAGGATTAGGGACCAGGGAAGAAAAAGGCTTATTTTGGCCCAGAAAATATATGAGGTGGGTTCGACATTGGTGATCATTGCATCTTTATCACCAGTCTCGGCCCTCTAGAGTTGTCCTCAAAGAACACCATTGTTGTATGGGGATGGTGTGGACTTCTGCTGACGTCGCTGCTCGAGAATGATGTAAACTCTAACGGAGGAGATGTCGGTGCTCTTTGGAGATTCGCTGCGGTTCTTGATCTTTTGGAATAATATCCAAAGAACACCAGTGTTGTATGAGAATGGTGCCCACTTCTGCTGATACCGTCATCACTCGCGAACGGTATAAACTCCCCGCTGAGTAGACATTGGTGGCTTTGGAAAATTTATCACCGCCCTTGACCTTCTAGAATAGCCTCCAAAAGACACCATCATTGTTCGTGAATGGTGTGGACTTTCGTTGATACCGTCGTCGCTCGCGGACGGTGTAAGCTCCAACTGAGTATGTTTTGCAATTTGACTCCTTTGAAGAGTTTTTCTTTTGTAGCCAGACCCCATTGGGGACTTACAAAGGAGATAATACGCATACATTTTACTGAGTCTGCAAATGTACACGTAAAATTCAAAGGCATTCAAAAATGAACATTGATTTGAATAGGCATTGGCCTTGCTTTTGTTTGGCGCTTTGCTTTTTTATGCCCGGAACTGACTCTCTCTTTCTTTCTTTTTTCTTTTTTTTTTTTCTTTTTTTTTCCGCCCTTTTTGACTTTTTGACTTTTCCTCTTTTTTGTGTTTTTTTTTTGTTAGAAAAGAGAATTTCTAATGATTGTGTCGTGTACACATGCTTATAAAAATCCAGCACATTCGGAGAGTTGGCTCAGGAACTCTATGTAGACCCAACTCTTCTGAGTCCTTCCGCTTTGAGGTGGTGCCATCTTCATCTCAGAATGGGCAATGATCACCAACAGGGTTTTAAGAAACGAATATGCAGGCTCAATTGGGCTATGCAAAGGATAAAAGTGTATATGATAGCGAAACGAATACTTTTCGTCGTCCTAAGGCACTTGAATTACCGTATGAGGTTAAATACAAAGAAACACTCGAAAATTAATGTTAGTCCGAGCAAAAAGATTTCTAACCATTTACCTCATGTCGCCGCTGGAACTGCTTCCGTTTGGCCCCGATGTGGGGTGGTTCTTGACAGGGTTTAAGAAATGAAACCGCCGCTCAAATGGGTTGTCTATGGTCACCTGTAGTGTTTAGGATAGAGAAATGATCGCCTCTCATCGTCCCAATTCGTGTAATCACTGCGAATAATTCCTACGTCCCTAGGCGAAGGCCTTCACTCATCGCTCAAGTGTGTATAGGGACGTGTTTGGGCATGGTTTGCCTTTCATCGTCTGAGGTACTCCAATTGACAAGTCTTAAACGTTCTCATTTAGAAATCCATTTCCCTTTCAACAAAATTTGATCCCCACGCGGATTTCCGACGCGCGATGTATGTTTCAGTGCATGCTTGGATAGCCTCAAAAGCTTTTTAAACCCAAATGGAGGTAAAGTATTTTTTGAAAGTTTATCCTTTTTCTGAACATGGTATCATTGCATTTTCTCAGATCCTTCAGAGTCCTTGATCTTTAAAAGAGCAGAGTACTTACCATTTTAGCGCGCTGGCCTCTCTAAAGAACAAATACGATGTGTCAATACGTGTTCTCGAATTTAGGATCAACTGGAACGATACCTCTTTACTCTTGATTGTGTATTCAAATTGGGAAGCCAATGCATAGACAGTAGAATCCTGTTATCTGATCACCATTGCAACATCCCCTATAAAGATAAAAAGGAATGTATCAGTGTGCTTTCCCAAATTTGAAGCCGATTGGAACGATACGAAGTTACCCTTGATCGCGAGGCGGGGGTGCCGATAGATGGTCCGTCTCATATACTTCCTTTTCTTGTGAGCTCCTGATCTAGAAGAGGTTATTTGAGCTGCTTCCTTCTTCTAGGAGCGACTCATAAACCTGCAACTCAAAGAAAATGATGCAAGTGTATGCATGTATGCATGAAATGTATGTGTGGGTCTTCGATACGACTCAGACACCCTTTAGACATGAAAATTGCTCAAATCCTCATTTTATTCAAGGATAGTATTTCTTGACAGCATCCGCGTTTACAGGATTTGCCAACTTCTCTCCGTCCATATTCACAAGAATTAAAGCGCCGCCACATAAGACCTTCCGGACTACATATGGACCCTCATAATTCGGTGCAAACTTGCCCCCAGGATGGGTAACGTTAGGAAGTACTTTCTTCACTACCAAATCTCCGGCGGAAAATTCTCTAGGTCTCACTTTGCGATTGAACGATTTGGCTACCTTCTTCTGATATGCTTGCCCATGACAGATAGCCTTCAGCCGCTTTTCGTCGATTAAATTCAGCTGCTCATGCCTTTGTCAGATCCACTCAGCTTCTGACAGCTCTGCTTGAGATAATACCCGTAAAGAAGGAACCTCAACTTCTACAGGAAGAACAGCTTCCATGCCGTATACCAAAGAGTAGGGCGTTGCCCCAGTTGAGGTCCTAATCGACGTTCGGTATGCCATTAGTGCATAGGGCAGCCTTTCATGCCAGTCTCGAAAATTCTCTGCAGTCTTAGCAAGAATCTTCTTGATGTTCTTATTTGCCGCCTCCACATCTCCATTCATCTGTGGGCGGTAGGGAGAAGAGTTGAGGTGCCTGATCTTAAATTGATCCAGAAGATCATCGACCACCTTGTTATTCAGATTCGAGCCATTATCAGTAATGATGGCTTGGGGTGTTCCATATCGCGCGATGATATCCCGCTTGATGAACCTGGCGACATTTTTAGCCGTGACATTAACATATGAATTGGCCTCGATCCATTTGGTGAAGTAATCGATCGCCACCAAGATGAAACGGTGCCCATTAGAAGCATGAGGATTAATCGGCCCGATCATATCGATTCCCCACATAGAGAATGGCCAAGCCTCGGACATTTGGTGGAGCTCATTCGGGGGGGCATTGATCTTGTCTCCATACACCTGACACTGATGGCAAGATCTGACATGCTGGTTGCAATCTGACTCCATTGTCATCCAATAGTAGCCGAGTCTCATAATCTTTCTGGCAAGGAGATGACCGTTCATGTGCGGTCCGCATTCCCCTTCATGAATCTCCTGCATGAGTAGGTTCGCTTCTCCGGCGTCCACACACCGCAAGAGGACCGAGTCGAATGACTTTTTGTACAACGTCTGGCCACTAAGGAAGAACTTCGTGGCCACCTTTGCTATATACTTCTTATCTCCCATTTGAGCTTTCGGGGGATATTCTCCCTTCAGCAAGTAGTTCTTGATATCGTGATACCAGGGTTGGTCATCAAATTCTTCCTCAATCACCATACAATAAGCCGGCTGTCTGATGATGTTAACCCTTAACGGTTTGATGTCTAGGCATTCTGTCACTTGCAGCATGGACGATAAGGTGGCTAAGGCATCAGCGAAGTGATTCTGAGTTCTTGGCAGATATTCAAAGCCGATTTCTCCAAATTCCCCGATCATCTCTTCTAAGAATCTGTGGTAAGGGATGAGCTTGGGGTCTTTAGTCTTCCATTCACCTTGAGTTTGGCAGATAATGAGCATGAAGTCTCCGTACACCTGTAACTTCTTTACTTTCATCATTAGGGCTAGCTGCAGCCCTAGGATGCACGCTTCGTACTCGGAGATGTTGTTGGTACACGGGAATATCAATTTTGTGGCAACTGGATAGTGTTGTCCGTCATGGGATATTAAAATTGCCCCAGTCCCAGATCCAGAGAGATTTACAGCGCCATCAAAATATATAGTCCATTTATCCTCTGACAAGTTTAAAACATGATCCTCTGGCTTCTTCTCATTTGCGACACCAATTCCTTGGGCATCCTCTGCTAGCATATCTGCTACGGCTCGTCCCTTAACGGATTTCTGCATTGAGCTCCTAACGTCAAATTCTGACAGGAGAACCTGCCATTTAGCCAATTTTCCAATTAAAGCTGGCTTTTCTAGGAGATATTTTATCGGATCATTTTCTGTCACCAGTTGTATATGATGATGGAGGGTGTACTGCCTCAATCTGTGCAACACCCATACCAGTGCGACACACGTCTTTTCGACTGCAGGGTAATTCATCTCCGACACAGTAAACTTCTTACTAAGATAGTAAATAGCTCGCTCTTTGTCATCCTTCGGGCTAGTCTGAGCCAGCAGAGCTCCCAAGGATTCTTGACACACAGTAAGATACAGGGTTAACGGAGCGCCAGGCACCGAAGGAACTAATACTGGTGGCGACATCAGGTATTCCTTAATCCTTTCCAACGCCTGATGGTATTCAGAGTCCCACTTCACCTTGGCTCCCTTCCTTAGCAGTTTGAAGAATGGTTTCGCAATGTCGGAGAGTTGGCAAATAAACCTGGCGATATAATTCAACCTTCCCAGCAGACTCCTCACTTCTTTAACCGTCGTGGGGGCCCCAAGGTCTAATATTGCCTTAACTTTGGAAGGGTCGATTTCAACTCCTCGGTTACTCACCATGAACCCAAGAAGTTTTCCTGATCGTGCCCCAAATATGCATTTAGCGGGATTCAGCTTCAACCTGTACTTGCGAAGTCGCTCGAACAGCTTTCTCAAAATCTGAACGTGGTCGTCTCCAGATCTAGATTTTGCGATCATATCATCAACATAAACTTCTATCTCTTTATGCATCATGTCGTGGAATAGGGCCACCATCGCTCTTTGGTACGTTGCCCCCGCGTTTTTCAGGCCGAAAGGCATGACCTTATAACAGAAGGTGCCCCATGGCGTTATAAAGGAGGTCTTGGCCTTATCCTCCTCCTTTAAAAGGATCTGATTATACCCGGAAAATCCATCCATGAACGAGAACGTTTCGAAGCCAGTGGTACTGTCAACTAATACATCGATGTGCGGGAGAGGGAAGTCATCCTTCGGGCTCGCCTTATTCAGATCGCGATAATCAACACAAACTCTGACCCTTCCGTCTTTCTTCATTACCGGAACGATATTGGCGACCCATTCAGGATAAGAGATTACCTCAATGAACCCTACCTTAAGCAGTTTCATTACTTCCTCTTCGATCTTCTTAGACAACTCTGGCTTCGTACGTCGAAGCTTTTGCTTCTTAGCAGGGACACTTGGATCTGTTGGGAGCGAATGTTCTACAATATTCGGGTCCAAACCCGGCATGTCTGCATAGGACCAGGCGAATACATCTTGATATTCTCTGAGGAGCTCAATAAACCGGGACGCCTCTGACGAAGATAACCTTCCCCCGATTTTCACCTCCTTCGTATTCTCATAATCTCCCAGATTAACAGTAATGGTATCGTCTGCAGTCAGGGGCTTATGCTCTTCGTATCTGTCCCAATCCCTTCTGATATCACTGGTACCGTCGTCCCCTTCTGTAATGCTACAAGAGTAATCTCCTTGGTGATCCGAGCCACACAACAGCCTATTATGCATGCTTGGAATGATATGCCTGGAATGTCATGAAGATGATTAGTCCCTTTCAGCAAGTAATTTTCATGCATGGTTTTCGAAAATCGTTTGAAAAGAGGGCGAAAAGAAGCAGAACAAAATGAGAGGGCTAGTCCTCATATCCTCAGACATCCTCCCTTCTTGACAAACTAGGAAGCGTGCGGGAATCCAGGCCTCATATCTTCGAGAATCGAAGATAGGTATCATCATTGGGCTGGTTTTGGGATATTCCCGCACGTCCTTAATAAAACGTGCACATGCATTTTATTGGATTTCATTGATAAGGCCGCATTACAAGGGAAACCATTTGGACCAACGGCTCGAGATCCAAAGGCATTTTTCTTGGAATTAAAAAGGAACTAAATAAAATGCAACAACTGAATTGAAATTGCGGGTACTAGAGCGCTGTAAGAGGTAAAGGAGGAGCCTCTTTACTCAGATGAGGCGGAGTTCTCGTCCAGCTGTTCAATGATGACATTCACAGTATCCTCCAAGAACGGGTTAGAAATATCAGGCTCCGGTGCGTCTTGAACAATCTCATCTGCCAGAAACCTGGAACGGCTGGTGAAGTGCTGGTTCAGTGGGCTGCCAATTAAACTAGCTTTCCCCTTCCATCCTTTAGAGCCAATAAACGAGCTGGACCTGCCTCCCCGGTTTCCACGGCCCCTATACTGGCCTCGGCCTCGGCGACCATCATAGTTCCCAGGAGCAAAGCCTTTACTAGATTCACCAGTATATCCTAAGCCTGTCTGGCGCTTGCTAGTCTCCAACTGAAGTGGTGATCGAATCCCCTGCCCATGCTTCCCGAGACCATGCCCAGGGATGAAACCATAAGCCAGCAATATCTTTCCTGGTGCCAGTGTGTATGTGGAAGGCGCAGAAACCTCCTTTTTGCCGCCAGGGGTCACATGCGTGGCTGCCACTAATTCCAAAGAATGGTAGCTAGATTCCTCTTTCCGCTCAGGTTCCACATACGGGACTGCGCTCTTTTGATAAGCCGCGAAATCAGTCTCTGCATGTACCGTAATCATTTTCCCATTTACGACGAATCGGACTTTCTGGTGTAGGCTCGAGGGTACGGCTCCTGCAGTGTGAATCCACGGTCGGCCTAGAAGGAAACCAAAAGCACTTGGGAGGTCCATTACCTGAAATGCAATAGAGAATTCCACTGGCCCGATGATGACATCCAGCTCTATCTCCCCGACTACATCTTTCCTCATCCCATCAAAGGCCCTGATTGTGGCCTTAGAAGTACGAACCTGCTCCTCATTCACTCCCAGGTTCCTTAAGGTGGCCAACGGGCATATATTAAATGCCGATCCGTTGCCAATGAGCACATGAGAAACTTGCTTACCGCGACTCCTTACAGAAATGTACAGGGCCTTGTTATGGGCCCATCCGTCCACGGGAATATCCTCATCAGAGAAGGATATTTGGTCCTTAAGGAGTATGGACCCCACAAATTCCTCAAGCTGCACCTCATTGATGGTTTCCGGCACATTCACCTCGTTCAGTACTTTCATCAATGCGTTCTTATGCTTCTCTGAGTTAGCAAAGAGATCGAGCAATGAGATCTGGGCCGGCATTTTCCTCAGTTGTTCAATCACCTCGAACTCGCTCATCCTTACTACGGATATCGCCTTTTCTACTTCTTCCTTCGACACTTCCCTTTTCTCGGGTTCACCTTCTCTTGGTGCATAGCATCTGCCGGACCTCATTACTGCATCAATCTCATCCGTACCATAATCCCAAGGGACAGCTTTGGGATCGTAGTCGGCAGGTGGCGGAATTTTGATCACAATCTTTTCGATCTTCCCGTCCTGTTGCTCCTTCTTATTATCCAGCTCTAGACCAGATAGGGAGATCACCATGCGTTCGGAGGAACTACTCTCACCGTCCTCCCATTTGTCTACTTCATCTAGCTTGATTACAAAAGGGGCCTTCGATCCTATCACCGCGATCAGCTCGTCTTCGTCGATGTGATCCGAATCGTAGTCGCGACACCATGGCTCCGGTGTTATCCCTACCGGCTCCGGTGAAAAGTCCTTTCTCCTTTGGCGGTCGCTAGTCTCTACTGATTCGGCAGAAGCGCCGGCCTGGTCAGGGTCCTTCCCATTCCTAGGTTCGTTTCACCGGAGGGTGCTTTCATGCCTTACTCCGATACTCACCATATGGCTGAAAGACTGGAATGCGTATGCATTTATGTGATCGAGGTACTCTTGGGGAAGAGCTTGTACAAAAAGTCCCAGCATCTCCTTGTCAGTTAGTGGAGGTAAGACCTGCCTTGCCTGCAGCTTCCACCTATGCGCAAACGCTTTAAATCCTTCGTCCTTCTTCATGGTAATGTGAGTCAGGCTGTTCTTGGTGACTGTGGACTTCGTGTCGGCCTCAAACCGCCGTATGAACTGCTCCTGAAGATCTTTCCAGTCGGAAATCCCGTTAAAGTCGACCGAACGATACCAATATAAAGCCGGTTCCATCAGGCTGCGTTCAAAGTTATTGATGAGGGCCTGATTATCCTGATGATGGTCGGCCATCTTACTGAGATAGCAGGAGACATGATCTAACGGGTAACCTTCGCCTCCGAACTTTTGTGGGGATGTTATCGACTGGTCGGGTCGATACTGCCTTCCTCCCCGGGCAATGATCGCTTTTAACTCACGTACCATGTCGGCCAGGTCTTTAGACTGACCTTCCAATTTGGCTATTCTTCGATTTTGCGACTCAATGGTCCTCATTAGCTCCAGCACTTGATATCTCTCTCCTACGGGCGGCACCCGTGCGTTTTCCACTATTCTTGACAGCTCGGCCATTATGTAGTCCATGCTTCTCCCTAAGCTGACGATCCGGTCATGAGTTTCTGGGTCACGCTCTTCCTTTCCATGACTCAGGGTCACTTCATCCACTGCACCTACTACTTCCTCTTCATTGACGGGGTCATCCATGCCGTCCCATCCGTCGGGGACAATATCTTAAGTTTTGACGAAGAAGCTTGGCGGGACCGAGTAAAGCACTCGGTAGTTATAACCTCCACTGTCTTGCCCCAGCGTGTCCACTATGTCGCCTCTCTCGAGGGCCCTTCGTAGAAACTCCTTGTCAGCCTCATGGGCCCTTTTCCGACGCAGCTCATCATCACCAAACTCCTCTTCATTTGTGACGTTAACTATTACATGCTCTAGTGGGGTACTCTTTATGCTCTCAACCTCAATCTCCACCTTGAATTCAGTGCTAGTTGGATCGATTTTCACCCGAGTGCTTCCCATCCCTGAGTCATCGACGTGATCCAGGGTCCCCAGAGCAACCATTTTAGCCAAGCACTGCCTCCTTTCTTCCCTCGAGGTTTCTCCGTCAGCAGGGTATTCAGCGGCTAGATTGAGCACTTCTTGCAACTTGGTCATATCAGTCACGAATTCTAAGCTTTCAGTATCGTCACCATCCCAAATGACATTCACCCTTCCATGATCTGGCAAGGGATTCTGCTGCACATTCGGCTCAGCTTTATCGAATTCTAGCATCCCCCCATCTATCAGATCCTGCACCCGGTACTTGAGTACTAGGCAATTGTCGGTATTATGTCCCTTCTCGCCCATATGGTAGGCACATGATTGAGTCTCATCGAATCCTGGGAACCTTGGTGGATTTGGCCTTGGGGGTTGCTTAGCGACCAAACGTCCTTCCAATAGCATAGGCAACAACTTCGATAGCGGCCGGGGCAATGGCGTGAAAGACGGGGCAGTTTTTTTCTTGGCTTCAAACTTTCTTGGGGCCAGCTCGGATGCACTTCCTCGAGTGGGTGTAGATTCTGAGAACTTTCTAGGCTTTGGCAGACTCGGCACAAAGGCAACTTCGCCTGTATTCTCCCTTTCCCTTCTGGCTGGGAACTGCCGCCTGAACACTGGCTCGGGTATACGCTTTTCCTTTAGGGCCCACTCATGACGTTCCGCCACCTTGATGAGGTGCGCGAAAGTCTGACAACCCGATGTGTTAAGCTTCTCAAAGTATTCGAGGGGTAACGCCTTCAGGAATAGATCTACCAGCTCCTCCTCCGGGATGGCTGGCTTGACCTGCGTGGCGATCGCCCTCCACCTTTGAGCAAAGGTGCGCATAAACTCGTTCCTCCCCTTCTGGGTTCTCAACAGGTCCTCTCTAGTTGGCGCTGTGGCCGTGTTGAATTTATACTGGTGTAGGAAATCCTCAGCCAGGTCCTCCCACCCGTCATAGTCTTCTAGGTCGAGCTCGATGAACCATGCCAAAGCCGCGCCAGCCAGGCTTTCTTGGAATGTATTCATCAGTAATGGTACGTAGTTAGAATAATGCGCCATCTTGCGCAGGTAGTACTTCAAATGAGCTCGAGGACAGCCTGTCCCATTGTATTTCCTTACAAACTCAGGTTCCTTATAACCGGCTGGAACCTCTATCTTAGCAAACGGAGATATTTTGTCAAAGCGGGCCAGCTCATACCCTTGACTACTGAGGCACTCCTCAATCTTCGCGAGTCTCCTCGCACCTTCCTCCGCCTTGCCTGTAGGCCTTTCCTTCTTTTCTACGTTTAGGTCGATGACCATCGGTGAAGATTTGGGTGTTACCTCGATATTTGGCACTTGATCAGTTCTCTGTGTGCTTGCTTCGCCTAGGGCCTGGGTTACTCCTAGAGGGCCAGATGAAGATGGGTGAGCGGGTTGTTCCGGATCCAGTGGCTGGGCATTCTTCTCTTGGGCTGCTATCATCATGGCCTTCATTTCAGCTAGTATCGTGGCCATTGCATTCACTTGCGTCTCAAGGTCGACCACCCTGGGGCCCAATTCTTGCTGTTCCATTCTTGTTCTCAGGCGGGTTCTAATAGGACTGCGTGCCCTTTCCGTGATTGACAACTACCTGTTTTTACCGTAGAGAAAGTCAGAAGATTGAACATCGCGGTTAAAAACATACTTAATCCAGTTAATTGCATGTTTTCGCACGGTTAATGAGGGAAAGAAATGTCCTGCGAGCTTTTAGCCTTGCAAAAACAAGAGGAATTCTTTCCATTATTACCTGCTAGAAAGCATGCAATTAAAAGAAGCGTAATCCATGCCAACAGTTTTTGCGAAATAGTATAAAAAGTGCCATGATATGCATAAGCTAGATCCAAGTATATCTTATCACAAAGGAAATGCTCTCTAGGAGCGCTCAAACTAAACATGAAATGCTACTATGGCCTAATCTTGATGGGACTGTCTCTCTATCCAAGCTTGGAGCGCTTTGAAACTGAGGTCCCTCCAGCTTGCTCCAGAAGGTCTGCCTCCCAACTACATGCTTCGTCATCTTCAGAGTAAGGCGGCGATCCCAGGTTTTCGGGTACGTACGGCTCCACTCCAGGTACGTAAGGTACTATGTATTCCGGCACATAAGGCTTTGCCAATCTGCGTCTGATTGCTTTGTAGTACTGAACATACTCCAATGAGGCTCTGTGGACGTTCATTTCCCCTTCTAATGAATCAGGCCACTTGACATCTTGCAGTGGAGAATTATTCAGGCTCTCCTGGATACGCTTCACCTTGGCTAGGAGCTGCTCCTTGACTTCTTCTGGTAGAACGCCCGTTGGTATATCGAATGAGAAGGTCCCCGGCCTCTGGGGCGGAGGGATCTCTTGTAGGATTCCAAACTGCCTGACAAAGCGAAGCGGGTAGTATGCTGATCCTCCGGTGATACCCAGTAAGGGAATAGGGTCTCCGTCATTGTAGGTGAGGCGGGCCTTGGAGAGCCTTGGCCACCTAAGCCGCCATCGGAGTTGTTTGGGCTCTAAGGTTTCGAGAAATTCTTTCCACTTAGAAAAGGAATGTTCGGTGACCTCGGATTGATTTTGGACGAAGGACTTGATTGGATGAGTGTATTGGTTAATTTCTCTGAAACTCATGCGAAGATGGTATTTCTTTATATGAGAGGTAAACCAGATATAAAGTAGTTCGGATGAGGCTCGGAAGGTGCCCTTGCCTCAGGTTCTAAAGCGATTAAGAGAAATGACAGTTTCAGCTAAAATAAGATTGGAATAATCCCAGTCACAGCAGACTTGTCTAGCAATTGCTGACATTACTGGGTCAAAAGTAATGGATGAGATAGGGAATAAGATAAAACTGAGGAACGCTAATACAAACACCCTACCAGACTTGGTTCCCTTATCTGCAGGAAGGCGTGAGAATTTTTCTATGAGGAATGACAAAGGGAACCTACCTGAGTTGCTTTTGAGGATAGGCAAGATTTCAGTGAGACTGGTATCTAAAAATTCAGCTAAGGCACTCTTGGGTTCAATTCCTATGGGTGGCTGTACGAGACGAGGGTTGGTGAAACTAACCCCGATGACGGCACTATATTCCTCCAATGTCGGTGCGAACTCTAGCCCATCTATATTGAAGGTGACGGTGTTAGGGTCCCAACAACGGGCCAAGGCCTGAATCAGCGGGATCTGGCACTGCACTTGCATTAGCTCCAGTAAGAATCCTAGCTTCTTCTTGACGAATGCTTGGTTTGCTTCATTGAGGTCGTTCCACCAAGCTTGGAGCTCATCTTGAGGGACCGGGACCACTTGGATGTCTCTTTTTCCCATCGAGTCCTAAAATCTAGAAATTATGTTTTGAAAAATCAATTGACATGGATTTCTAAAAAGATGCAGAATGCGTGATGCAAACGAATGATGCATGAAACTCCTCGATCGCCTATTTCTACTTGGGTGAAATAAAAGTTAAAATCTCTTATTTGACTTAGATGTGATCGAATAAGAGGTCTAACTGATATTTCAGTTCAAGAGAATTATGTAATCGAGGAGGGTCATTCAAGTGATTAAAAGTAATGCCAACCTCACATTCCATTGATTAGGGCAAAACAAAAAGGCATACAACTGACATAGATCCCTAGTACATAAGTATCTAAGGGAAAGGATAGAGTAGGGGCATTGGCGGGAGGACCCCATACATGATATCTAAAAATTGGGAAATAGAACTGGAAGTAAAGATCAATGGAATGTGATGCTATGGTCGTAAGGCTAACACCCTCCCGAGCTTGATCCTCAAAACTCTGTCTCTGAGATCTCTCTGGTCCATGATCCTATTCCCACACGCTCCTCACCGGCAGGCAGTGCCTCAGAGCTCTCTTTCACCACGGGTTTCTTCTTCAGAGTGATGCGTTTCGGGCGAGTTTTGATGGCAGGACGGCGCCCTTTCTCCCAAGGTGCTGTCATCGGTCGGTTCTCCTTAGCTAGACGTTCCTTCTTCAGTCGGGCGCGCCTCTCCCTAGCTTGGCGATTGCGGGTCTGCCTTTGGGTCTCACGGTAGGATTTGAGGAACTTCTCTGTATCCTTCTTCCAGTTGATGTTGTATATGTGGAAGCTAAGGTAACCCGCGCTAGGTGGTCCCAAATTCTTCCCAGTGAGCTCTCGCCCTTGTAGAAATCGAGCGAAGTTGAACTTGGTGTCAGGGGTGGGCCACACTACTTTCTTCTCATGACGGAGAGTCTCTAAATCTGAAGTGGCGATACGAGGCATCGACATTCTATCCTAGAGTCGGCATTAGGTTTAATCACTTTCATGAAAATGTGATGATATGCTCGATGAAAAGAAAATATGAACGCGTACATGTCGTGAGTAATTGAATGTACATGTATATATCAAAAGAAATAAGTTTGAAAAAGGAACGAACTTACCAACCGTACACAAAGAGAAATTTAGTGTTTGGTTTTAGGTATACCAACCATCCATAGACATGCGCATGAGACAGGTGAGGGTTGGACTCTAAAATCGCGCGCGTGGGTATGGAACCTAAGGCCAAGGCCCCCACGATCCAGATGAAGCTGATTCCCCCCCAAGAGCACCCGCCCAAGAGGATTAGAGATCGCCAATCAAGATAGTGAGCGGGAACGGATACGAGAGTCTCAAGTGCTATCAAACACGAGATCCTTTCGCATCCTTTCCCTATCTAAGGTAATCCTAGAAGGTGGTTGCAGTCTGGGTTTGACCGCGAGTGTGTGCGAAGTGTCGTGATCCTCAGAGATGCAAGGCATGCACAGCAGTTTATATCAGAACACCGCTTCTATAATCTCATTCACAAATATACATTTCCAAACTCCAACCTGTAGAAAACAAGGTCAACAAACACTCCACCCCTTATTTCTCCCATCTGCAAGAACATTTAACACCTTTTGATTAGTTGACTTACCTCACCTTCGAGAGCGCCTGCAGGAAAACACGTTAGAAAACACTCAACTTTTTAATCGGCTCAAATCCTCTAATAGGTTATAACTAATCCCCAGCGGAGTCGCCAGTCTGTCGCGACCCGATCTTCGTTCGAGATCAGCTGGTGGATTGCTAGGCCCAGATTTTGGATAGTCTGGGCTTCGCGCGGGTCCTCCCAAGCCCATACCAAATCGCGTCAGGGAATTTTTTTTAAAATCGAAGTCGACCTTAGTGTAGTCTGGTGACATGTGCTCAGTGTGCATGCCATTGGAGTCGCCACCAATCATTTCTTGGAGGGTATGATTGGAAACCCTATCGAGCAATCGGGAGAAATCGTTCGATTCTGCGAAAACCAGATATTTGAGTTCGGGGACTTAGTTACGCCAATATTGCTATTGACGCCCTTTCGGTACCTAAGTTGAGTGATTTCCTAACCTAAGGAATTCTTGCAGGTGAGATTGGGTAAGGTAGACTCTAGGAGTCTAGGGGTTTCATGCAAATGGGAATGTCTGTCCTATCAATCACAATCAATTAAATGAGTGCGCAATCAAGAAATCAACACAAGAAAAACACACGTTCAATCAAGTCAAGACAAGCCAAATGGGAGTCCTAAAAGTCTAGAAGACACGCCAATTAGATTCAAAGGTGATTTGGGATGATTTTGGTCAAATTGACCAGAGGGGCAAAATGGTCATTTTGGAAGGCTTGGAAAGTCAGAAACGTGAAAATAGGTCAAACCAGTTGAATGTGATTTTTTCCTAATTTTCAAAATTTCTGAGAATTTTTCTGGATTTTTCTGAATTTTTTTTTTAGAATTTTCCGGGAATTTTCCATTTTTTTATTATTATTTTTTTGGGACCGGGTCGGGTCAACCCGGCCCACTTCTCGAAGACGCTCGACCCAGACCATATGGGTCCCGGGACGGTCTAAAACGATGTAGTTTTGGGTTTTCTTTTGGATTCTTATTATCGACAAAATAGCCCATCGGGGGGGTTTTCTCGCACTAATTCCCGACTCCTCGGGAACACTCAACAGGAAATCCATACATCGATACAAACTACAACATACCAGGAATGATACGGATCAAGGATACGTGAATGAAATGGACCAATACACGACTGAAAACTCATGGGAAAAACCGATGTTGGTTACCTCACCAGACTTAGTTTTTATTTTTGTCACAAAGGTTGTTCGTGAAGGGGTTTTAACGGGTGATTATCTCAATGGTCAAATACAATCAGAAGAAACCGATTATACCACGTGAAACTAGGTATAATCAGGATTCTAAAATGACCAACGGCTCGAAAAATGATTGACCGAGTGCGTCGCATCGACGCTAGAAAGATGGCCATTCGCAAATGGAAACCCAGAAATTCCCAGAAACCAGTTCATGAAGGCGTGTTCAGGAGGGATTATCTCCATGATCAAATACAATCAGAAGAAACCGATTATACCACGGGAAACTAGGTATAACCAGGTTTCTAAAATGACCAACGGCTCGAAAAATGATTGAGCGAGCGCGCCGCGTCGACGTTAGAAAGATGGCCATTCGCAAATGGAAACCCAGAAATTCCCAGAAACTAGTTCATGAAGGCGTGTTCAGGAGCGATTATCTCCATGGTCAAATATAATTAGGGAAAACCGAACACACGACCTGAAACTAGGTCAAACAAGGTTTCAAAATGTGTTTAAATATCCCAAAAATATTAAGGGAATGCGCTGTACTAAAGCCACGAAGGTGGCTTGTCGCAAAACCAAATATGGGAAAACTAGCTTTGCCTCTCACTTTGCAGCTCATTGAGGCGTTTTCAAGTGCCAATAACTTTGTACTCAAATTAAATCAAGAGGAACCGATCATACCACATGAAACTAGATATGATCTAGTTTTCCAATCGATCGACGACTCAGGAAACGGGCAACCGAGCGCATCGTAATGGTGTCGGGAAGTGACGGGTCTGAAGTGGTTACAACACTTGAAAAAAAATTCAGTTCAAAGCCAGACCAACCAAGTAAATTCAAGAGGGCATATCTCGCTCCTCCGTTGGACTTAATGGGAAAATAATATACCGATTTGAAGAGCTACACATTAGGAACAAAATGAAACGGAAATTACTCGTGAATAATGCTCGAGGAGAGAAAAAATCGCCCCGAAAGTCGGGGGTTTGGGCTGTTTTACGCTCAAATCCGGACGCAAACCAGACCAACATGGGGTATTCCCGACCCCGTAACTATCCTCAAAGATTGAACCAAGGGCAACCGAGGATATATACGTATTCTACTATGTACCGGGAACACAATCAATCAAGAATCTCCCAAAAATACTCACGGTAAGATAATGAAAAATGAGCACGAAGCAAGTAAGTTGAACTGATTCCAACACTTAGGCAAAATTTCCAGGCTGAATTTCCAGATTCTGATCAGACTAATGAGGCAACTTTGGAAGAGCATATCTCACACCTCGGTCGTAACCAGGAGCAGCACAACATATCAAAACGAAGATCTACACATCTAGAATGCATTTGAGCAAAGAAACGACCGAATATCACGTGAAATCACCACGAAAAAGAGGTTCAAAGTCGGGGGTTTGAACCACCCGAGGCATTTCATCAAACACCTTGTGTGCAACAAAAGGCTCAAACCAGAGAAAAACAATCGTGGAGGGGTATTTGCGTTACCTTTCCCGGCGACTCAGATGGCGGATGGACGTCGGTGATGGCTCGGTAGGTAGGTGGTGTGTAGGTGTATCTTGGTTGGGTGGTGGTCGCTCGTGGAGCCTCTCGGTTTGCTCTGAAATCGCTCCCGAAGACCCCCTGTTGGCCAACCCGAACTCCCCTCCTAAAAAACCAGCCCCTCTCTCTCTTTTCTTCCCCCCTTTTCTACTCATTCCCGACACCTCCCTGATGAATTATGGCCCTTGGGAGACTCCACTCCATCGGGACCTCCACATTTAACACTCCCAAAAACTGAAAAGCCCATATATTCTTCTCCTTTTCTTGCGTTTGCCCCCCCATTTTTCTTCAAAAAAGCTGCCCCCTTCTGCCATCCTTCACGCGTGCAACATGGGAGGAAGAAGGAGAATAGTGGCCGGGTCATGGGTCGGGTTGGCCCGACCCGACGATCCGCCCGGCCAAGATTCGCTCAAATTGACCTAGAAATCGATCACATTTCTCAAAATTGAAGCTAAAATTGGGTTCTCCACGCTGGATTACATCTAAACATGTGGTTTTTGCAAAACATTTGCTTGAAATTGCACAAAAACCCCAAATTTTTAGTTTGACCCGAAATCGAATTTTGAGCAATCCAAAGCCTAAACGGCGAAATCAGTTCAAACCACCCCCTCCAATGGATTTAGAATGATGAAAACTATAGGGTGAAGGTCTTGGATTTTCATGAGTGCCCCTAGAAAAAGTTTAATTTCATTTTTTGTCAACTTAGGGGCTGGATTGAAAAATGCAAAATCCAACTAAGGTCCCTTTTGCAAAATTGAGCAATTCCGGGTACAATTTAGCCAAGCTATAATTTCTGGTGATAGGGCATGATGTCACGACTCTAATATGTAAAAATGAGAATTTATTGGGTTAGAAAAGCGATTTTTTTTAATAATCCGAAATTATGCTCAAAGAGAGAGCATATAATTTCGAATTGAATTTTCCAAATTTTCTTTATCCAAAATGAAAAATAAATTTAAATAAAAATACTGGTTATTTTTCCATATTTTTGTGGCCTGAAATGCCATTTTTTTCCGATTTTTCTACTATTTTTGGTATTTTCCGAAAATATTAAAAAATGCGAAAAAAATGAAAAATCATTTTTTGTTCAAGATTGGTTCCTTAGGCTTGGCCAAAGCTTCTACAGTTGATTTTTCAATTTTCTCATTTTTTATTAATTTTTTTATGAATTTATAAAGATAAAATGCTGAAAAATACTAAAAATATGAAAAACTATTTTTGCTCAAAATTGATTCCCTTGGCTAAGCTAAGGTCCTCAAAGTTGATTTTTTCAATTTTCTAAATTTTTATAGATTTTCTAAAAATTTTCTAAAAATAAAACTAGCTAAAAATCAAGTGTCAACAAAAATGTGTTAGACAATAACTCCAGAAATACGGGGACAAGACAAAACTATAAAATTTCTGCCTTAAGAGAATGTGCATTGACTCACACTTGTGATTGCTGACAACCGGTTGAAGAAGAACCGGTGAAATTGTTTTAAGATAAGTCACTACATTTCATACCTAGACCTAGTTAGTGCGCATATTCACCCCCATAAATAATAATAGTGCAACATTGAAGGGTGAGATATCATATGTGAACCCATGAGTCTCATAGAGTCAAATCCTGCAATTTATTACAATCGCATGGAAAACCAAGAAAAATTTTGGATATTTTCATAGGAAACTAACAGAAATTCCTTGCTGCTTGCTACCCAACCGGGACTGCTCCAGTAAGGGAGTTGTTCCTCAGAAACCTAGATTCACAAATAGAAGTTATGTAACACCTGTCCAGAGAATTGGTCGGAATTTAACTACATTAGGTGTATATGATATTAATGAGGAAGGAAAGTCAACTTTAGGTTGCTGAGACATTAGGAGTAGTCAAGAAAATCTGTACTTCATGTAATTCACAGTTTCTCTCCCATCGTATCAGGAACTAGACCAGTCAATCTGTTGTCGCTCAGGTCTCTACCCAAATAAGAAAAATAGGAGATAAATCAGATATTTTACTAAAACTTATTTTTCACGAAACAAACGGAGCATTTATGAGAAATAATTATTCAACCTTAGCAATTCTTTGCATGGCCGAACATGCAACATTTAATGATGACAATACTTTCCTTCTTTTATTTTGAGTTAATATCACAAAAAACTGCAAACCGATATACTTGTGATAAATTTACTTCAAACGAATTTTTGTTATCACAAAAAAATCTAATCTAGCACACCTTTGAAGAATTTATCCCTAACTAATTTGTTGGCCACCAAAAATCCCAATTGTACATTTGTGATAAATTTTCATTGTTTTAGTTTTCGTTAATTTAGATTAATACCATAAAAAATCTCAAGTTGGGTGACAAACGAATGGTAAAAATTTTAAATTGGTACATTCGTCAATTACCACATGTCATCTAACAATTTGACAGGTAAATTTAATGATACCTAACGAAGGATAAATTTATCACAAATGTATAGGTAAATTTATTATAGATATACTAATTTAAAATTTTTCATGATATTAATTAATTATTTATTAATCTCCAGGACTTTTGCTCCATCTACGCGTTGCTTTCTCCCGTTCCCTTCTTTTGTCATTTGTTAATAAATGGAAGAAAAAGGCGAAGCAGAAGTCAAGCGCGTTTTAGCCATGTTTAGATTTTGGATTTGATTTATGTTGATTTAAACACTTTAGATTTGGAAAAGAACTAATTGAAAGGTAACATTGAACTTCGTATTTTCAATTTTTTTAAAAAAATGAAATAATAATAAAAAAATAAAAAATAATAAAGAAAGCACTGCAACTAAGTCGGGACATGTTTTATGGGACTACCAAGTAACGAGTGCTTGCTTCTCAATTATTAGGGATGCTCTTTATTTAAGGAAAAATTTCTAAAAAAAAGTCATAAACCTTTTTGCATTTGTGTTGAATCAGTTCATTAGCAAGCTGGCGCTGACGTGACAAAATTTTAATTTTTTTTGTCTTTTCTTTCTCATTTTTTCTCCTTCCCCCATGGCCAATGAGCTGGTGGCCAGAGCTCACCCCTAACTAGGGCTTAGTGGGCCTTGCCATGGCATTGCCGGCCGCGGCAAAGGAGGCCTCACCCGCGGCAAGCAAGGCCATGCCCACCTCATTCGCAACCATTGCTCGAGAAACTAGATCTATTCTCCTGCAACGATCGCGAGATAGATAGGCTTGCCCAGATCCTCACCAGGGCCACCGCGAAGGCAGGGATGGCCTCGCCTATCGCGGGTGAGGGCCACTAAGCCCTAGCCAGCTACAAGGGGGAAGCGGAAAAAAAGAGAAAAAAAAAAGAAAAGAAAAGAATGAAAAAAAAATTTGCCCCTTCAACCCCAACTAGCTAAATTGACTGATTTGGCATAAATGCAAAAGGTTGATGACTAAATTGAGACAAAAAAAAAGTTTATGACTGAATTAACACAATTACAATAAGTTTAGAACTTTTTTGATAATTTGCTCCTCTTTAAAATGTCCTCATATCATGTAACACAAGGATAGTCTTTTTCAGGTCGTGCCTTTTGTGAAGGGAGGGAAGCTTAGAGAAGCACCCTGTAACATTTCCTAGTGGTTTAATTTTGCAAATTGGGACAACACTGGCGGAGTGACCCGCAAGTTTTCTTTACAAGGGGGACATTTTCTAAACGGTTGACACTTTTTTAGCCGATAAGTAATATAAAGATTATATATATATATATATATATATATATAATTTGATTATGGGTCTCTAATCGACAATACCCATTTCTCGGTAAAAAAAAAAAGAGCCGTTTAATGTTTTTTGAGGTCTTTCAAGTTTCATAGTGTTCTGCTTAAACTTAAACAATGATTTCGCCAATAATCCAAGAATATCTTTTTGGTTGACTTTTTGGTCTACCACTGAAGTCAACTCTCAGTCAATTATTTTTTAAAAAATTCAAAATGATGAAAAATCATTATTTCATTTCCTTTTGAGCTTAATCAGACTTCTATACATCAATTTTGCACAAATCGATCGAGAATTGACTTTTCGGCCACACCGAGAATTTCGATCGGCCAAATTTTAAAATCCATCGATTTTGGTCCTTTCTTAGGGTGATTTCCTTCACGACATTTGATTCAAGGGTCGTATGCATTGGATTTTCACGCCAATTTTGAAAGATCAAGGTGAAGATGGGTTGGCCCATTTTTGAGCGCTAATCGGGGGTCCCAAATAAGTCATGAGTAATGCCAATTAGCCCAATCCAAATCCCATTGAGCCAAACAAGCTCAATTGCAATATCAATTTTGGAAAAATCGTATCAATATGGCATAATTTGACCAGATTGATGAATTAGGGTTCGATGTAATTGTTTGTAACCTCCGTTGGTAACTATTTTCGTAGCATCCGTTTATAACATCCGTTGACAACTATTGATTGTAGGGTTTTTTTATTTTTGGTCGGAACGGGTATAACCCTTTCATTCATGAAAATGAGAATTACAAAATTGCAGGGTTTAAATAGCCACGTCGTACTCTTTGGAGACCTTACAAAATTGTAGGGTTTAAATGAGAACTCGGTCTCCTTCAATTTAAAAATCAAAGAAGTACGTACTTCTGATATATGATATTTCATCACGAGAGAAATTTCGACCAACCAGTAAAATTTAAAATAAAATCAATTCTTCCATTTTGTTGTGAAAAGAGATTAATCCATTAAAGACATTAATTTTTTTTATCAGATTATCGGTAAACTATCCATTTCGTTATGAAGCAGAAAAGCTATCAATTTTTCTTTTACAAAACTAGTTCATTTTTCAATGGATTCATTGGTAGTTTCTCCTATGTAAGTATATTTTTTTAAATGTAACTTTATTTTTTGCTAAACCAATATGTACTTAAATCAATTTACTTTCTCATTGCCTAGTACAATATGAAAGTAAATATTTACTGCTATTATCAAATGTATTGAATAGTTTTCGATTTTCATTGTGGATACTTTTCTTTTCCTGAATACATGTTTAATTTGAAAAACCAGAAACTTCCAATAAGAAAGGGAATTTTGAAAACACGTTCAGCGTGTCTTTCAAATCCATTCTTTTGTATGCTTTTTTCAATTAGTGTACTCATCTTTTCAACATCTATAAAGACAGTAATGCTGGTAAAACGACATTAGTTCAGTAAACGATAAAGACGGGTTAAAAGATTACATGAAGTCATGCTAATGAGTGTTTTTTAAGAGGTCATCCTCTAAACTAATAGCGTAACCACAGACAATGCCTGAAATCAATACATCTACAATGTCCGAACCGTGACCTTCGCAGCTAGACATTCCTGAAACTTAGTTCGAGATCTTAGGTGCTTCGGTCATATCAAAATCGAGTTGAAATGATAAAGGAAATAGAGCGTTCTCGTGAGTAAAATCTTGGATTTTTCATGGCCGAAGGTGGTTGAATTCGTGATGCACATATTGTACCAAAAAATCCAAAAGTACGGAAAATTCATACAATCGAAATTTACCCAGATGAAGCCAGACCTTGTGCCTAAAGGCCTGCACATGCTGAATTGTCGGCGGTATCCTTATTCCCTATATTTCCACCATCTAATTCCTTTACACTGTTGGATAGGAAAAATGATGAAAGCATAATAGTTACTGAACGAATCTGAGTCCTAAAAGGCTAAAAATCTGGGAGAAGCTTGCTCTCTGCAGAATGGCTGCGGGTCTCCTCCTTACTCGAGAAAAAAGCTGAAGAATCAGTCCATGTACCTTCTATGGACATGCTTCCCGACACCTGGGGAGCGTCCTGAGAGAATGTCGAGAGATTTGTTTGGCTATCATTAGCTAGCCTCTGGAAGGCTCTGAACCTAGGATCTGGATTTGTTGCGGTGCGTTTGATTATCGGTGCTTGAATCGCGCTTTTCCCTTCAAGCATGCTCACCACAGATGACATTGGCGGCCTGAGAGTTGGTGAAGGATTGGTGCATAATAGAGCCAGGTTTAGCATTCTCATTGCCTCTTCCTCAGAGTAATCTGAGCCGAGACAAGGATCCACGAGCTCAATAACGTTCCCTTGCTTTTGTAGTACATAGGCCTTTCATCATGTACAAATAGAAAGAGAAGATTAGTCGGTCATCTTGCTTTTAGAAACAGAAGACAGTTTTAGGAACAATTAAGGGGAATATGTTGCTTTTAGAAACAGAAGACAGTTGGCTGCATAATTTCTAATAAACTTAAAAGTCGCTGTATGTTACCCAGTCAAGGAGATAAACAATTTCTTCCTTCGGCCTGTAATTTGTGTTGCTCTTTCCGCTGACAATTTCCAAAGCAACGACTCCAAAGCTGTAGACGTCAGCTTTGTCTGTCAAGTAGCCTCTCATCGCATATTCAGGAGCCATATAACCTCTGAAGGACATTCAGGGAAAACGTTACAGATATGTAGCAATCAAAAGTTCATTAGATAAAGCTAATTAAAAGAAGAGAATTAACCAGAATAACAGAAGACTCACATTGTTCCAGCTATCCTTGTGCTGATATGCGTATTCTCTTCTTCATCCAGTTTGGCCAAACCAAAATCTGAGATCTTGGCATGTAGTTCCTTATCAAGCAGTACATTTGTCGCTTTTATGTCCCTATGAACAATTTTCAATCTAGATTCCTCGTGAAGGTAAGCCAATCCCCTTGCTATTCCCAAACATATTCTCTTTCTGGTGGCCCAGTCCAACTGAATCTGCTCCTCAACTCGTCCTTGGGAAGAGATAGAGGGTTCAGTTGAATGCACATGAGTAGCATATTAGCCAGCTTAGGGAAAGCGTGTTTTACCAAAAAGTGCGCGGGCAAGGCTATTGTTCTCCAGATACTCATAAACTAGCAACAACTGATTTCCCTCAATGCAACAGCCATAAAGCTTTACGAGATTTGGGTGCTGGAGAGCAGATATCATGCCTATCTCGTTGAGAAATTCACGATTACCTTGCTTTGATTTAGAAGAAAGCTGCTTCACAGCAATTATAGTTCCATTTGATAGTGTTCCCTAAGATTAATCATATGAATTTAAGACTCATTACTCATCAAACATTATTTCATAAATAAATAAATAAAGACGGTTAGCTTTGCAAGATCCAGGCTGGTAAGTCTAAACCAAAGATACTAAATTTATCACACTTCCTTCACATTGAAATTGAATGGAGGATGAAGTTATGAACATATTGTGAATTACCTTGTAAACTGGCCCAAACCCCCCTTCACCTATCTTATTCACAGAGTCGAAGTTGCCCGTAGCAGCTTTGATTTGCCTTAAAGTGAAATGGCCAGTCTGGAGATCTAGCCCACGTAATTTTGAAAAGAAAAAAAAAACCAAGATGTATATCAGGAGTTCCATAATAATAACTGAAGGAAAAGCACAGTTCTACAACAAACTCCCAATCTGGTGGGGTGATTCACCTATATGGTCATGCCTCAAAGACATGCAATCCTAGTTAAAAGAAAAAAGGCCAACTTTTGTCGTGTCAAAGTTTACTCATAAGAATTCCACAACAAGTACAATGAAAGCAGATCAATATGGTCTTGAATTAAGCATCATACTTATGACGAACCAAAAAGTGACAAATTCCTGTGTGAGCAGACATGTCAGTATCATAATCTCACCTGGATCTTCAATTTCTCTGCCGCCTAAGAATCCTGTTAGCCAAAGGACCAGTAACACCAATAAAAGGAGAACCACTGAAGCTACCACGATTCCAGTGATTGCTCTAGCTGATAGTCCAGCGCTTCCTACATCAAAGTCTACGAGCAGGAAAAAATGATAAATTTATATGTGAATGCTTTAATGACCACATGAGAAAAAATGATAGAGATCTGTACGTCAGTGTTGACTTACTCGGCGTCACTGCGATGGCGGAAATAAGTGGTCCATAGGTACCTCTACCAGGAATGAATGTGGTTCCCTTGCCTGACCAATATAAAAGAATCTCCAAAGTACTGCCATTCACAGTAACATTGTTGAAGTCCCTGTATATGCCCTTTCCAACACCTCCCGCTTCCTTTGCAATATTAAAATCCTTCAACACTTGATTGCCCTGTAGAATTAACAAAAATTTTGGTAAGAAAAGATCATGCTCTTCTTGGATTGTTGTGTGCAGCCTGTCACACACCCAGTCATAATAACAATTTTCCAAGTCAAATTCCTCAACAAAAGACAATAACTCAACAAAAATAGATGAAATTAAAACAATAATCAGGTGCCAAATTTCACTTCACTTACTTGTATCGATACATCGAATATACGTTTCCCGAGGCTGCTAAACGTTTCATCGTTGGAAAATTGAATTTCAGCAAAATGGAGCCGCACTTTGTAACTTCCTTTCCTCAGGCAAAGGCCATAGTATCTGAGCAACGAAGGGGAAAGACGAGCAGTTCGGTAAAATCCCGAGCCACTCACATTCAGAGAAAATGGGTTATTTGCGGTGTAATCACCGCCATTAGTTTCCATATAAACTCCGGTGCTGCTGTAAGCCCACTTTTCTGAAAAAACAGAGAAAATTGATGGCCCGTACGAACTACTGTCCTCTTCATATTGATTCCCATCAACAGTCATTTTGGTTCCTCCACAATTGATAAACAAGGAATGGTCTGCATATGCAGTTGGATGATATTGCATAAGAAATAGGACAGGGAACAAAAAGTAGCTCTGCTAGTTTGTGCTCAAGAACGATGCAAACATAGTGAAACTCACATTGTGCTTTCCCGCTGCACGGTAGATCCTTGTTCAAGCACCAAAGGCTAAAGGGATGGGCCAGAAAGATTGTCAAGAAGATAAATTTTACATGTAGTTATCAAGAAATCGTGCAGCGTTTAGTCAAAGGGACTTACGAGTTGCTTCCATTAGATGAATAGCTGGAAACCAAATTACTGGAAAGCGACAAAATGTGTTAGATAGTAACTCCAGAAATGCGGGTATGAGACAACTATAAAACTGCTGGCTTAAGAGAGAATGTGCATTGACTCACACTTGTGATTCCTGACAACTGAAAGGAGGAGAACCGGTGAAACTGTTGTAAGATAAGTCGCTGCAGTTCATAACTTGACCCAGTTAGTATGCATTCTCACCCCTGGTGATAATAGTACATCATCGAAAAGTGATAGCAAATGTGAACCCATGAGTCTCATAGCAAGAATCATGAGTCAAATCCTGTGACCTGTGACAAGCATAGGGAAAACCAAGAGCAAAAAACTGGATTTTAATAGGAGACTTAACAGATATTGCTTGCTGCTTGTTACCCAACTGGGTACTGCTCCAGTTAGGGAGTTGTTCGTCAGGTACCTACATTCACAAGAAAGTTTTGTAACACTTGTCCACAGAATTATTCAAAATCCAACTATATGAGGTTAATATGATACTAATGAGGAAGGAAAGTCAACTACATATTTGCTGAGACATTATAAGTGGTCAAGAAAATTTGTAATTACATGTAAACCAGAGACTCTCCCATCTTGTCAGGAACTTGACCGGTTAATCTGTTGAAGCTCAGGTCTCTACCCAAAGAGAAAACAAAGGAGACAAATCAAATAGTTTTTGCATGAAAATGCATAGCTTCATGTAATTTGATCCTCAGATTGAGGCATTTCTCATTCATGAAACAAGTCTCTTCTCAACATATGCAACAATCTGCTGGGACAGGTCCAAAATCTGTTGGTGCTTAATAACCGGTCCACTAAAATCCACCTCATTATAGCAACTTACAATGTTTTCAAACTTGTCCAGTCCCCAATGTAATCCGGAATTGTTCCAGTAAGTAAGCAATTTCTCAGAATCCTGAGATGTACAAACAATAGTTAGTGGTAATTTAGCTATAAAAAGAGAGAAAAGAAACAAATCAATTATTATTCACAAATATGGAGCTCACAATGTATTCATGTTCATGCCCTTCAAATTAGGAAAACTTGAGCTTGAACCTTTCAAATCTGATATTCTCCTGGAACCACATAAAACCAGTCCATATCATAACATTAAAATCCATTTTACCTTTATGTGATAAAATACAAGCTTACAAGATTATAAGAGACAAAGAACGATTGCACAGGATCGAATGCTCACAACGTCACCAAGTTCTTCAACAAAGATATGCTAGACGGAATAGGTCCCTCCATAGATGTGCCTTGCATGTCCCTGAAAACTTAATGCTGTCATAGAAGAACAACTTTTGAATACCCAAAAAATCATATAGATAAATCTTTTTGGCCCTAATTGAGAAGGATTGGGATACGTACAACATCGTAATACTGGTCCAATTCCCGATGAAATCAGGTATCTTTCCTGATAATGTGCTTCCATCTATACTACTGCAAATGGTCTATAAATCAAAATCCCTCAAAGAAAATTCTGTATGTTAGGAATAAAATGTATTAAGATGCCACTTACAATTGTTGTAAGTTCTTCAGATTGCCAAAGGATTCAGGTATCACTCCCGTGAAATTATTAGCAGACAGAACGCTGCCAAAAAAAAAAAATCCAGGAATTAGAAATACAGCAGGATCAAGTCTCAATGTATAAGTGTATATAACATAGAACAAAGTGTATTTTCATCTCCCCAAACCAGTAGAAACTTGGTTCCAATTTAAGCAGGAAGATTAAAGTCAGATCTTTTATTCCATAATCTCGCGATCAAGAGAGCTCATGAACATTAACAAAGGACTACTGAAATGTGTTATCCAGGCAAAAGTGTGCCAATTAATGTACTCCGATTTACTTACAGTCTATTTAAGCGGCTCAAGCTTCCAATGTTTGGCTCAAGAGCGCCTTCAAGCAGATTGTCCTCTAATACACTAGCATAGCCATAAATTTATCACCATCAGGTCAAGCACATTCTCAATACAAATGTATATGATTTATAGCAAGTCTTACAGCTGCTCCAGCGTGCTAATGTCTCCAATGTCCTTGGGAATACCACTTATGCGATTTCCAAGTGCAGAACTGAAGTGCCAAATCAATATCAATATCAACATCGCCTTTATCCCAAACCAGTTGTGATAATGATATCTGATGTTTGATATGATTAACTTACAGAATGGTAAGTGGTATCTGAGTAAGAGTTGTGGGGAGCGTTCCACTGATGTAGTTAAGAGTGAGGTCTCTGCTTGCAAAAACTGATGACTTTAGAACTTTTACAATTATAGTTTGCTAAACTTCCAACAAATTGGTTGATTCAAATTCCACGCGCTACATTTTGTAGACAGATATATGCTTGAGAAAATTGATCAACAGGTGCTTAAAATCATAATAAGATAAGGTGGAATGAGAATAGTCTTCACCCAACAATGGCCCATCGGACACATACAAGTTCTTTGGCCTAATTACCTTCCAGATGGGAAGATATCATGAGGTCAAGTCTATCTTACATTTCTGTTAGGTAAGAGAGGTTGCCGAATTCATCAGGAAAAGTCCCTTTCAAATTAAGTCCCTTCAGCTGGCTGCGAAATGAAGAAGAATAGGTAAAATGCAATTGACGCCTGTGAAAAAAGATACTGAGAGAAACATGTCAGGTCATCTATACATGTTCGTGACATGGCAAACTGTGCCATTACTGAAGGAACAGTTGCAAGTCACGATGCTTGTCGCTCCTGAAGGCAAGGTCGGCACGTTTATACCGTCACTGCATGATGTTGAGCTTACATTCCAGTATTTATTTTGCATCTTCGTGGCGATTGTTTTTAGAGTATCAACTGCAAGCACAAACCAGAAGTTGAAAATTACTTACCAGTATCCACTGCTGGAAATATGGAAGAGATTTAGAAGGAACAACCGAACAAGTACACTAGCAGGTGCTCGTGAATCCATCTAACTTTTGAGATTTTTGAAGTCTCGAATGCCCAGGCATACAAGCTCTGCTAAGTAGTTATTTATGTAACACGTTTTGTGCATAAGCACAGAATGATTTGGAGCCAGGGAAAGTAGCACCCCTCGGTTAAAATGACTAAAATTGGCTCCACCACAAGTTAAAAAAGGCTTATTCAATCTGGGGACTGTAGAGCAATGAGTAAACTTCAGACAATGCATCATATTAACTCGATTCGATTAAAACTAGGTGCTTATACAAGCTGCATGTATGGGAGGATGACCTTGCAAGATTAGATATATTTACAAGCGATCATGATAGATTAATTCCATCGTCATGCAAATAAAATGTCAAAGCCACCTTCCGTATTAGAACAGCAGAAGAAAGTCACAAACAGAGGGTTGACCAGCAGGACATTTAATCAACACTTCATTCTTATTGCTGGTGCTTATTCGCTGGCTGATAACAGAGAGAATCTTTATTTCGGGATGTCCCTTTTGAAAAAATCAAGATCAGTGCAATCAAATTGCAGGAGGCGGCGTATCATGTGAATTGGTGGCAATTTATCAAGAAGGACCCATCAATCCCAATTGTTATTACCCGACACAAGACCACTAGCCTGGCAGCATCAATTCAATGTAGAAAAATATCTCGAATACTGGGTAATATCAACATCCCAGAATTTTTAATTGGACAAGTGTTAAGACCATTTGGAGTCCGCAGATTTTTCTTTTGAGTCCTAAATTTCTTTCCCTAACAAGATTAGGATTGAAAAGGAGGTCGGGAAAAAGAGATTGCCCTCGCCAACAACCAATAATTTGCCGGTTCGACCGGTTAAAGCAAGATTGTCGGTGAAAAAAGTGAGCAAAGACAGAGTACTCGGAAAAGATTTGATAATCTAATTATCAAGGTAGGATTTTTAGGTTGAGAGAAAGGAGATGAAAATTATGCTTAAATTTCTCCTAACAATAGAACTTTTAAAGCGGCCGGGGGTGGCGGCCGACGTCGGCCGCCTCGTTCCCTGCTCTGTCTGCTAGGCAGAGTTCTCCTGAATAGGAAATGAGAGAGCAGAAAAAAGCATCTCCCCTCACCCCCAATACTTTCTCTAAAATTTAATTGCAAGAAGGGGCTGAGAAATGTGATGCAAGTTCCCAACTTTATAGTTCAATTTGCAGACCTCAACAGAGAAGAGCCAGGATCAGAGTTCGGAAAGCAACTATTCCAAAAAACAGAGGGCCAAAAAGCAGAACTAAACAGCCATTAAAGGGAAGGTTTTTAGTCGTTCTCGCGTACCTTCATCTTGTGGCAAGCGTTGAGCATCACTCTCGAAGACCGCAAAGCAAATCACGACAAGAACAACGCAGACAACCACTCTGGAAACCGAACCCAGAGGCACCACCATCGCTAACTTCCGTTTGCTTCCCCCACACGAACTCGACACCGACCTAACTCCGGCCTTGACCACGCAAATTCTGCCTCGACCACGACGAAAACAGCGCAAAGAGACAGAGGAAAGGAGTGATTCTTGGGGAGCGTTGCCGTTGGAGGGAAAGACTGAACTGAAAGATTTCAAGTACTTAACAAGTTCCTCATTATCATTCTCAGTGGGAGTCGTTGTCTTCCGGTGGTTCTTCTTTTGTTCTTGACCATGTCTTATAACGACATCTGCATTATTCTATTATAGGTAAATACCACGAAAAACTTAATACATTCATAATAAATTTACCATAAATTATTTTTTCACCGCAAAAAAAAAATAAATTAATACACATGTGATAAATTTATCTCAAACTATTTTTTATCATCAAAAATCCTAAATTGATACATTTATGACAAATTTATCTCAAACTAATACACTTGTGATAAATTTACCATTCGTTAATTTTTTGTTTAATTTTATCATCAAATTATTAAGTTTGATGACACGCGACAGTTGACAGGTTTAATATTTTCGAGTTAATTTGTATTGATTTGAGATTTTTTTTATCACAAATATATTGATTTGGGATTTTTTGTGCTATTAATATGATTTAACAAAAATTAATGAATGGTAAGTTTGTCATATATATATATATATATATCAGTTTAGGATTTTTTGTAGTTAAAAATTGATTTTAGGTAAATTTATCAAATGTCTACCAGTTTTGGTTTTGTTTTGTTCAAAAAATAATTTGGGATAAATTTGTCACAGATGTACTAGTTTGAAATTTTTTGTGATCAAAAAAATAATTTAAGATAAATTTGTCATAGGTGTACCTAGGAGCGAGCAAAAAAACCATGATCCACCGAGCCGCACCCAATCGATTGATTTTGGATGGAATAAGTGGATACCAATCCAATTCCCGGTTGTAATTTTATGGAACCGATTCGGTTCGCGGTATTGGTTGGGAACTATCCAACCTACCAATTGAACCGATTCTTTTATATAATACAAATGTATATTATTTTAATTGAAGCCATCTTTCTCAAAAGCTCATTCCAGACCCATCAGTCCAAAAAAAGAGTCTAGACCTAATTTATTTTTATGTGTGATATAAGTTGTACACTATGGATGCATTAGAAAACATGCGTTAATTAGTTGATCAACTTCTATTGCATTTTCCACAATGCTCAACTCCATTACTAACAATAATACTACCGCCTGCAAAGAAATTATTTTTAAGTTTTTCATGTGATAAAAATACTGAATGCAAAATTAGGAAATGCAATGGCAAAATCCCAAATTAAAGCCTCCTCCTTCAATTGCTATGGATTGGTTCAATTTTCCTTTTTAATTGATGTTGGTCCCTAACAGGACCATAACTTGGATCTAATCAGGAATGGAGTGGTGATTTAGTTTTCGAATAGATCTATGGAACGAGCAGATGGTTCATTATTCGCATTTTACGAAACCAATCCCTAGTGGACGGTTCTCGATTCTAGAGTGGAAACCACACATCCTAGAATCAATCGCCCTTAGATATTCCAGTTTAAGATTTTTCGTGATATTCATCCTTTATTTTATAATCCATGAAAATCAGGAATATAATATTCCACAAATATCTCTCCCTCTTTGGAAGTGTTCAAAATGCTCAGGTCTATTTGATATTTTATTGTAAATAAAAATATTTTTTTTTTCAGAAAACCGAATCAAAGGGAGCCCTAAGTGTGATTTGAAGTATTTTACTTTAATGGCAAATTAATCAATAGAATCCGACGATTTAATAGGCAATCTTGGGTTATGGGTGGAATCAAACAATTCTTTACTTATTTATTTGTTAACTCTTTATTAGAAACATAATGAAAATTGGTTATTTTCCATGCAATGTATTTTTTCGAAGCATTAAATTTTGGGGAGTGGTGAAGTTGATACCGTTGTGGAATTCAGGTTTACAACAAAACAACAATAGGTGAAATGACTTATTCTTTCGATCTATCTATATTTCTGAAATCACTTAGGTTTAGTTTTACTCCAAAGTTAGATTATTTGACGATAAATGCAGTCTTTAGTGAAATGTTATTTAAATAGTGATGTCTGGGTAGTTTTTTTTTTGTCAAATTAATAAGTATATTAAGTTTAATGTTTTTGTATCGCTATGAAAGAAAATGAACTCAAATTTTAGTTTAGGATAAAATTGGTAGCATGCTATATATGTTCGATAGATGAGATATTTCCTCAGGGGCAGGTTTTCAAGTGAATATCAACGACCACTTTTGGCAATGGAATAGCATTATATGGTTTTAGACTTTTATTTTAAAGGACTTAGGGAGATCTAGACTTGATTTAAGAGGAAAGGCGATCATCTATTCACATTGTCTTTTAATTTTATGGTCCTCTCACTGGATGAAAACGCGTGCATTCAAAATGAAAAATAGAATTTATGATATATCGAGATCAGACACATATAAATCGAATTGGGATATAATGAAGGTATAGAGAACTTAGATAAACGTGGGTCATGGGTTTCTTATGGTTAGATAGAAAAATTAAACCGTGGGTTTCGAAAATTAAGATGGGTCATTAGCCTCTTCGTTTCGTATTGACATGACAAAATTCGTATCTCGCCTCCTTAATGCTATAATTTTCCCACATTCAAAGCACTCGGTAGTTGGATGAAAATCATATATCTAGTCCACTGGTATTCTCACCGATGTTTGAATGAACTCTAAACTGCGTTAACGCGTGTAATAATATATTCATAGTTGGAATGTGCTAAGACATTCAAGCAAGTACTAGGCAGGCGCAAAAGAGTGGCATCCTTTTTGGGAAATGTATCAAAAAAATTCTAAATTTATTGCATTTATACCAATTTAGCCATGAATTTTGTAATTGGATCAATTTAATTCTAAATATTATTGTATTGATATCAATTTAGTCATAAAACCTTATAATTGGAGCATTCCATCCATGCGGAATTTTCGGATCACGGGAAGGGGAAAAGGTAACATGGAAAGTTCAAAACAAAAAAGAATCTAATGGGCATAAATTTCTCCACCTATCGTGTGAATGCTTCAAAAAGAATCTTTTAAACGATGCATGCATGTTTCCTCGAATCAGTCCAATACCGTCCGCCCGTTGCGTGGTTGACTAACTTGACTGGGCAGTCCTTCCAAGGCAAGCTTAAAAGTCATCGTGCCAACAGTAGTTAAAACGGGGAAACATTGCGCCATCTTTAACGAGTTGACGACCTAGGGACCTACGAGTCTTTCTATACAAGTCACCGCTGCCTGACACGCCATTGATCGGACGGTGCACAAGCTCTCTGTACAAAGGCACATGATCTCCCTCCATCGCTAAAGTTATTCAAAGCTCACCTAAACTTGCATGTTGAATTTAATTGCATTTTGACTACAAGTCTTATTTATGCAAGACGTTGTGTGTGTGGAACTTAAATAAAAGAGCCCATGTGAGTCCAAATCAGAGAAACGTATCTACCGTCGAGTCCTAAACCCCCTCACTCGCTCGGAGTGACTTTTATTGGGTCTCCTTGGAGTGACTTTTCTTTTAATTTTTTTTTTATATAAATTCCTAGCTAAGCACATAATTTGACTTTTTATTTATATTTAAAAACTTGGAGATCTTGTAATATGAAAATGATTTGAAACATAAATTACCATTTGAAAAATTGAGTTTCATTTTTCATCCTTACACGCACTTGATCTACATATGTGGTTTTTGTGGCATTACCTTTGAGGTCGTTGTTGTTGTTGCTGCTGGAGTATTCAAAGAGCTTTTTATGACCAGCTTAAGTAAGAGCCACGTAAGTTTGACTTGGATTGGGTCTATTTGGCAATTATTCCATCCATAGGCACTTAGATATGTTAATCTACGAGCAATTATTAATAAATGGGATAGACTAAAAAATTTGTAAAATATCTCAGTGCCGGTACAAGTGCCGGTACAACTCCATTATTGTCTGGATAAGTCTTGTGGGGCTAACGTCCACCAACAGGGAGTCTCAAATTCGAACTTGTATGAATTTATGTAACGTTCTGTGAATGATCGTTATGCTAACATTTTATTTATGGCCACACAAAAAATATATAACTGTTGTAAAATATCGCGTTGTTGTTGTTGTAGAATATCACGTAACAATTATGTAAACGAAGAGATTAGTAGAAGAGAGAAGAGATTAAGAATGTTGAGAGAATTTTCTCATTTTTGCCACCCAATGAACATCGCACCCTCACGTTCAAGAGATCTCATCTCTTTATAATCAAGTAAAGTTTCTCAAGAGACAATCTTGTTATGCTATTCACTTGGTGTCTTGGTCAAAAGTTGAAGGGAGGCAACAATGATGGACTTCACTAAATGCATTTCATAACACTATATCTTGTCGGCTCTTCACTTGGTGTCTTAGTCAAAAGTTGAAGGGATACAATAATGATGGACTTTACTAAATGCATTTGAATATTCATTATTTCATAACACTCACCCTTGAATATTCATTGTATTTATTATGATTGTGCATTTTATGATACTGCCTCATTAAAAACCTTAAGCCTGAAAAACCCATTGGGACAAAAAAATCGGACAAAAGGGAAAAAGAGTGTAGAGCACAAATCATATGACCTCTCCTTTTCATATATGCATTAATTTGCCTCGTTAAAAACCTTAAGCCAAAAAACCCTGTGGGAAAAAAACCGGACAAAAGGAAAAAAAAAAGAGTGCAATGCATATTCCATAATATTTCCCCCTTAATTAAGCTATGTAGCCACTGCTGGGGCTAGTCAATCTTGCATCCTGTGAACTTGCCGCATACCAATGCCATATACTAATTTCTCAAAAGTTGATGTTGGCAATGATTTAGTAAAAAGATCTGCAAGATTATTTATCGATTGAATCTGTTTAACATCAATCTGTCGACTTTCTTGGAGTTCGTGAGTATAAAAAAATTTCGGCGAGATATGCTTGGTCTTGTCACCTTTGATATATCCTCCCCTGACTTGTGCAACACAAGCAGCATTATCTTCATAAATTATAGTGGGAGAATTTGTAACCGGTGTTAAATCACAAGAACTATGAATATGCATTATAACGGATCTTAACCAAACGCACTCTCTTCCAGCTTCATATAAAGCAATAACCTCAGAGTGGTTGGAAGATGTAGCTATGAGCGATTGCTTCGTAGAACGCCATGAAATGGCGGTGCCGTTATAACAAAATAAATAACTGGTTTGAGAGCGAGCCTTATGTGGATCAGATCTATATCCAACATCAGCATATCCAACTATACCAGAGATAGTGGAATCCTTGGAATAATATTATCCCAAATCTATGGTTCCTCGGAGGTAACGGAAAATATGTTTAACTCTGTTCCAGTGTCTCCGAGTTAGCTCAACACTAAAACGTGCTAACAAATTTACAGCAAAAGCGATATCTGGTCTCATACATTGTACCAAGTACATTAAAGATCCAATTGCATTAAGATATGGTACTTCATGACCAAGTATCTCTTCATCAGATTCTCTAGGACGAAATGGATCCTTTTGTGGATCTAGAGACCTTACAACCATAGGGATGCTTAATGGGTGAGCTTTATCCATATTGAAGCATTTAAGCAATCTTTCAATATATGCTGATTGATGGATAATTATTCCATCTGCTTTATACTCAAGCTCTATACCAAGACAAAGTTTGGTTTTACCCAAATCTTTAACTTCAAACTCCTTTTTCAAATACTCAGCAGTTTTGGCTAACTCTTCTAGAGTCCCAATTAAATTCATATCATCGACATAAACTGCTATAATAGTGAATCCGATTTCTGATTTCTTAATAAATACGCATGGGCAGATAGGATCATTTTTGTACCCTTCCTGAATTAGGTACTCACGTAAACGTTGATACCACATGCGACCATATTGCTTTAACCCATATACAGATCTTTGCAACTTTATGAGAATAAGTTGCGGGGAGTACATGCTTCAGGCATTTTGAATCCCTCGGAAATTTTCATATAAATATCAGAGTCTAATGAGCCATATAGATATGCCGTCACAATGTCCATAAGACACATTTCCAATCTTTCAGAGATTGCTAGGCTAATTAGAAAACGAAATATAATCATATCCATCACAGGTGAATATGTCTCATCATAATCAATCCCAGGTCTCTGAGAGAATCCTTGGGCAACAAGTCGGGCTTTATATCTGACAATTTCGTTTTTCTCATTTCGTTTCCAGATAAATACCCATTTATATCCAACGGGCTTTACATTATCGGGGATTCGAGTTACAGGTCCAAAAACCTCTCGTTTGGCTAGGGAAGCTAATTCAGCCTTAATTACTTCCTCCCACTTAGGCCAATCTTGCCTTTGACGACATTCAATGATAGATTGTGGCTCACAATCATCCATAATTTTATAAGCAACTGAGAATGCAAAAACATCGTCAATGACAATTTCATTCCGATCCCAAATCTCATTACAATATGTAATGGAATTCTCAGTATTCTCAGGGTTGATTATCTTTTCATGGGTTTGTGCCTCTTCAGGGGCAATAAGCTCCTTGGGAGCAAGCATGACATCAAGCTCTTCTGGAGTAGATCCTTGAGTTTTTCCTCTTCGTTTTCGAGGGACAGTGTCCTTTGATCCTATTGGCCTACCACGCTTCAAGTATGGAGGATTTTGATCCATTTTAGCTTGTCCTTCGGGGACAGCTATCCTAGTTGGAGCATTAGTAGCTGGAATATGAGACTTCGTTACCTTAACCGCATCATTAAATGCGTCAGGAAGTTTATTGGCCATAGCCTGTAAATAGATCATACGCTGTACCTCATTTTCACACTCAGGAGTTCTTGGGTTTAATTGAGATAAATTTTTCTCATGCCAGGAGAAAACCTTAACTGGTTTCTGTTTTGCAGTCATGGAAGTTATAGGTGTCCCAATTAATGGAAACACTGTCTCATCGAAATGACAATATGCAAATCTTGCAGTAAAAAGATCACCAGTAGTTGGTTCCAAGAACCTAATAATGGATGGTGAATTAAAACCAACATAAATGCCCAAACGGCGTTGGGGACCCATTTTCGTTCTTTTTGGCGGTGCTACAGGCACCTGTACTACACACCCAAAGGTGTGCAAATGTAAAATATCAGGTTCATAACCAAGAACCATTTGAAGAGGAGATTGCGAAAGATTAGCAGTGGGGCACAATCTTATTAGGGCCGCTGCATGCAAAACTGCATGACCCCACGCTGTATCGTTGAGATTTGTTCTCAATAATAGGGTACGGGCAATGATTTGGATACGTTTAATCAAGGATTCTGCCAATCCATTTTGAGTATGAACGTATGCCACTCGATGCTCAACCTCGATTCCGAGTGAAGCACAATACTCGTCAAAACTCTTTGATATAAATTTACCAGCATTATCCATCCTTATGCTTTTAATTGGATAATCAGGGAATTGTGCCCGGAGCTTTATAATCTGCGCAAGTAATCGTGCAAAGGCAACATTGCGCGTAGATAATAGGCAAACATGGGACCATCTGCAGGATGCATCCACTAGTACCATAAAATATCGAAACGGTTCACTTGGTGGTTGTATTGGTCCACAGATATCACCCTGAATCCTTTGCAGGAATAAAGGGGATTCAAGATTAACCTTTGTTATAGAAGGTTTGATAATAAGCTTTCCTTGTGAACAAGCTTCACAATTATAATCTTTGGACAAAAATACCTTTGTATCCTTTAAAGAATGCCCTTTGGTATTCTGAATTATTCTACGCATCATTGAAGTGCCTGGGTGACCAAGGCGATCATGCCATAGTCCAAATTGATCGGGGTTATTAACCTCCAAGATATGGTGGCGTAGATTTCAATAGTCTTTATCATGACATAATACAACCCCATAGAAGAAGCTTCTAGCTTCTCATGGATGGCCTTCAGGCCCATCTTATAAGAGGTAATGCCAATATATTCCTTATCTTGCTCATAAATAGTCTCAATATGGTACCCATTATTGCGTATATCTTTGAAGCTGAGTAGATTCCTTTTTGATCTACTACTTAGAAACGCATTCTCAATATACAAGATGGTACCATTTGGCAAGACAACTGTGGCATTTCCAAAACCATAAATAATCAAAGCTGGACCTGATATTGTATGAACATGTGCTTTACGCAATGTCATACTCGAGAAAAAGTGTTTATTGCGAAAGATGGTATGTGTTGATGCACTATCAAGCAAACATACATCTTCCTTTTTCTCAGTATTTTTCATTTGCACTTTCATTGACAACTTCAGGTGTCAAGTATCATAAAATTTTCATATCAATTATAGGATCAAATAATATTTCCAAGATAACAAATATCATATAAAGTTCATAATCATTTCATAACCATATTAGAGGACAACAAAAGTAATACATTTAAAAAAAATAACTGAAAAGAAATTATTATTTTAAGTAGTCATCCACCAGTCTGATGCTTCATCAAAGCAATCAGAGGTCCTCAAAGAAATCAGAGACATCCAAAGATGCATTTGCTACTTCAGGAGCAAGAGGAGTCCCACCAATGAAGATATTGTTGGCCTCAACGGTGGTCATGGCAGTAGGACTAATTTAATGGCGTGAGATTCATCACGCTTGCACATATTTTTTAGAGATGCCTGGTATAAATCAACAAAGTGCTTTGGCGTACGACAGGTACGCGACCAGTGCCCAACCATACCACAACGATGGCAAATACTTTCATTAGTCACCTTCCTTGGCTTCATTTCTTTGTTATGATTTGGGCCAAAATAAAATTTCCTAGGCCGGTTAAATTTTCTGCCACCCTTTTGAGGAATATATTCTTGCCTGTGCTTATGGCCCTTAAAATGGCCAGCATTTTTTGCAAAATTAGCGTGTGCTTCAGGCAATGCTTTGGACCCAACAGGTCTAAGATCATGATTTTTGAGCAGCAGTTCATTAGTTTGCTCAGCAGTGAGCAGCACAGAAATTAATTGAGTATGTGCCAAATTGCCCGCTGCCGGTATTGCTGTTGCAATACAATATTCGAAACATGGAAGGTGGATAAAGTTTTCTCTAATAGCTTCGCATCAGTGAGTTTGACACTGCATAACTCAAGTCGAGAAACGACATTAAATAGAGCGGAGTTATAATCAGACACTGATTTAAAATCTTGCAATCTGAGATTCTGCCAGTCATACTGGGCTTGAGGGAGGATAACCGTTTTGGTATGATCATATCTATCCTTCAACCTCTTCCACAGGGTCTTAGGATCTCGAACGGATAAATATTGAGTCTGCAGGCTCTCATGCAAATGGCGACAGATAAATATCAGCGCATTTTGCATTATCTTTTACATTTGATGATCCGTCTTTTGCAATTGTTTCATCGAGACCTTGCCCTTGGAGGTGCATTTCCATGTCCAGGCACCAGGATAAATAATTATTTCCACTCACTTCCAGGATGTGGAATTTAGGCTTTTTAATATTTGCCATGAATCTTGCAAAAATAAGAAATCCTTAAATTAGAAGGATTTCCAAAATATCCACTACTACTTCAAGAGCAAAGGGATATTTTTTTTTTTAAGATTTGAAATATGAAAAATTAATAGAAGAAGATGGAGTAGAAGATGATTATGAAAATGAAGAGAACACTTACATTGGAAAATATATTTACTCAGTTGGTAGATCCTCGTGCTGATAACGTGTTGTAAAATAGCGTGTTGTTGTTGTAGAATATCACGTAACAATTATGTAAACGAAGAGATTAGTAGAAGAGAGAAGAGATTAAGAATGTTGAGAGAATTTTCTCATTTTTGTCACCCAATGAACATCGCACCCTCACGTTCAAGAGATCTCATCTCTTTATAATCAAGTAAAGTTTCTCAAGAGGTAATCTTGTTATGCTATTCACTTGGTGTCTTGGTCAAAAGTTGAAGGGAGGCAACAATGATGGACTTCACTAAATGCATTTCATAACACTATATCTTGTCGGCTCTTCACTTGGTGTTTTGGTCAAAAGTTGAAGGGAGACAATAATGATGGATTTCACTAAATACATTTGAATATTCATTATTTCATAACAATAACGATTAATTAAAAATTATCTTGAGATTCTCTCTTTTGAGAATTTGTGACTCACAACATATTTTTATTCTCATAATCACCCGAAAACCATTATGATAGCAAAGTCCTTTATTTTTTGTGTAACCACGACGACAAGACAGCTTTTCAACTCGGATAATCATCCAAAATTCTTAAACTTATTGTACAAAGCTTTGCAACTTGGATAATTATCCAAAAATTCTTAAACCTATCGTACAAAGGTCAATTTAGCTATAAACTTTTCAATTTTGTCAATTTAGTTCTAAATATTTTAACAATTTTTTAAATATAGCTCTTTCGTCTAGTTTTGCACTGAAATTGCTAATGCGATGGTCCAATCAGGTCATCATTACTGAACGAATCCGAGTCCTAAAAATCTGGGAGAAGCTTCCTCTCTGAAGAATGGTTGCGGCCCTTGCGGGTCTCATCCTTACTCGTGAAAGAAGCTGAAGAATCAATCCATGGATCTTCTATGGACATGCTTCCCGGCAACCGGTGAGTGTCCTGAGAGAACGTTGAGAAATTTGTTTGGCTATCATGAGCTAGCCCCTCGAAAGCTCTGAACTTAGGATCTGGATTTGTTGCAGTGCGCTTGATTATCGGTGCTTGAATTGTGCATTTCCCTTCAAGCATGCTCACCACGAATGACATTGGCGGCCTAAGAGTCAGTGAAGGATTGGTGCATAGTAGAGCCAGGTTTACCATATATGTTATTTAGCAATGACCCCAAGCTAGGTGGGCCTACCCAGATCCTCGCTAGAGCCGCAGTGAAGGTAGGCATGGCCTCACCTACCGCGGGCGAGGGCCACTAGGCCCTCGCCAGCTGCCCTTGCCGGCTACAAGGAAAGGGGAAAAAAGAGAAAGAAAAGGACAAAAAAATAAAAATAAAAAATATTGCTCCTTCAACACCAGCTAGCTAAATGGACAGATTTGGCATAAATGCAAAAGGTTTAGGACTAAATTGACAAAAAAAAAAAAGTTTACGACCGAATTAACACAATTACAATAAGTTTAGAACCTTTTTAGTAATTTTCTCCTCTTTAAAATGTCCTCGGATCATATATCACAAGGACAGCCTTTTTCAGGTTGTGCCTTTCGCTAAGGGAGGGAAGCTCAGAGAAGCACCCTGTAACATTTCTAGTCGTTGAATTTTGCAAATTGGGACAACACTGGTGGAGCGACCCACGAGTTTTCTATACAAGCCAGCATGACATTTTCTAGACGATTGACACTTTTTTAGCCGATAAGTCATATAAAGACTAAAAAAGAAAAAGAAAATTCGATTATGGGCCTTTGATTGACAATACCCATTTCTTGGTAAAGAAAGAGTCGTTTAATGTTTTTCGAGGTCTTTCAAGTTCTATAGTATTCTGCTTAAACTTAAACAACGATTTCGCCAATAATCCAAGAATATCTTTGAGTTGACTTTTTGGTCTACCATTGAAGTCAACTCTCAGTCAATTAATTTTTTAAAAATTCAAAATGATGAAAAATCATTAATTCATTTCCTTTCGAGCTTAATTAGACTTCTATATGTCAATGTTGCACAAATCAATTGAGAATTGACTTTTCGGCCATACCTAGAATTTCGGTTGGCCAAATTTTAAAATTCATCGATTTTGGTCCTTTCTTAGGGTGATTTTCTTTAGGACATTTGATTCAAGGGTTGTAACGCATTGGATTTTCAAGCCAATTTCGAAAGATCAAGCTAAAGACAGGTTGGCCAATTTCGAGCGCTAATCAGTAGTCCCAATTGGTCATGAGTAATGCCAATTAGCCCAATCCAAATCCCATTGAGCCAAACAAGCTCAATTTCAATATCAATTTTGGCAAAATCATATCAATACGACATAATTTGACCAGATTGATGAATTAGGGTTCGATGTAAATGTTTGTAACCTCCATTGGTAACTTTTTTCGTAGCATACGTTTGTAACATCCATTGATAACTATTGATTGTAGGGTTTAAATAGTCACGTTGTACTCTTTGGAGACCCCAGACAAATCAAACAAGTTTATTATCTTTATCTTTACTTTTTTACACTGTACTTTACTTTCCTTAGCTATAGCTTTCGGATTCGTATTATCGATTAAATTTCAGCGTGTTTCCCAATCCTGAATGTTGCATCATCGATTAAATTCCAATAGGGTTTGTCTACGCTTGGTTCGTTTGTAATGATTGTACTCCCCAATCCTTATACATTTTGTGTTTGTATAGTCTTGTCAGAAGTAAAGCCGTTAGTTTATATACTCGTCTGGATATTTCATGTCCGGAGTTGGTAGAGAACTCGGTCTCCTTCAATTTAAAAATCGAAGAACTACTTTCGGTATATGATATTTCATCACGAGAGAAATTTCGGCCAAACAGTAATATTTAAAATAAAATCAATTCTTTCGTTTTGTTGTGAAAAGAGATTAATCCGTTAAAGACATTAATTTTTTTTATTAGATTATCGGTAAACTATCAATTTCGTTATGAAGCAGAAAAACTATCAATTTTTCTTTTACACACTTTTCAATGGATTCATAAGTAGTTTCTCCTATGTAAGCATATTTTTTAAATGTAACTTTATTTTTTGCTAAACCAATATGTACTTAAATCAATTTACTTTCTTATTGCCTAGTACAATATGAAAGTAAATATTTACTGCTATTATCAAATGTATTGAATAGTTTTCAATTTTCATCGTGGATATTTCTCTTTTCCTGAATACATATTTAATTTGAAAAACCAGAGACGTCCAATAAGAATGGGAATTTTGAAAACGTGTTCAGCGTGTCTTTCAAATCCATCCTTTTATATGCTTTTTTCAATTAGTGTACTCATCTTTTCAACATCTATAAAGACAGTAATGCTGGTAAAACGACATTAGTTCAGTCAACGATAAAGACGGGTTAAAAGATTACATGAATTCATGCTAATGAGTGTTTTTTAAGAGGTCATCCTCTAAACTAATAGTGTAACCACAGACAATGCCTGAAATCAATACATCTACAATGTCCGAACCGTGACCTTCGCAGCTAGACATTCTTGAACCTAAGTTCGAGATCTTAGGTGCTTCGGTCATATCAATATCGAGTTAAAACGATAAAGGAAATAGAGCGTTCTCGTGAGTAAAATCTTGGATTTTCCATGGACGAAGATGGGTGAATTCGTGATGCCCATACTGTACCGAAAAATCCAATAGTACGGAAAATTCATACAATCGAGTCACCCAGATGAAGCCATATACCTTGTGCCTAAAGGCCAGCACATGCTCAATTCTCAGCGGTATCCTTATTCCCTATATTTCCACCATCTGATTCCTTTACACTGTTGGATAAGAAAAATGATGAACGCATAATGGTTACTGAACGAATCTGAGTCCTAAAAATCTGGGAGAAGCTTTCTCTCTGCAGAATGGCTAAGGGTCTCGTCCATACTCGTGAAAAATGCTGAAGAATCGATCCATGCACCTTCTATGGACATGCTTCCCAACACCTGGGGAGTATCCTGAGAGAATGTCGAGACATTTGTCTGGCCATCATTAGCTAGCTCGTCGAAGGCACCGAACCTAGGATCTGGATTGGTTGCGGTGTACTTGATTATCGGTGCTTGAATCGCGCTTTTCCCTTCGAGCATGCTCACCACAGAAGACATTGGCGGCCTGAGAGTCGGTGAAGGATTGGTGCATAGTAGAGCCAGGTTTAGCATTCTCGTTGCCTCTTCCTCGGAGTAACCTGAGCCGAGACGTGGATCCACAAGTTCAAGAACGTTCCCTTGCTCTTGTAGCACATAGGCCTTTCATCATGTACAAATAGAAAGAGAAGATTAGCCGGTCATCTTTAGAAACAGAAAATGGGTTACAGATAGATGGAATCTCATCATGTTCATGCATTCCTATTCTCCACCGTGGAGCATGCTCATGCATACATATCAATATGACAATATTCTAAGCTTCTAACCCATCTTTTCTTTTTCTTTACTTTTTAGGGAGGAGTCCTTCAAAGAAATTATTCCCGCAATATATCTGTTTACTCTGATCAAATTTGTCCCCAATAGCTTGTTCCATCATCTAATACTGAAGTCACATGCCATCATTCTACTTGCAAGTCTTCAAAGCAAACACACAGAAAGTAGAGAAAGAAAGCTTCAACTCCAATAAAAGCTTGGCTGCATAATTTCTATAAAACTTAAAAGTCGCTGTATGTTACCCAGTCAAGGAGATAAACAAATTCTTCCTTCGGCCTGTAATTTGTGTTGCTCTTTCCACTCACAATTTCCAAAGCGACGACTCCAAAGCTGTAGACATCGGCTTTGTCTGTCAAGTAGCCTCTCATCGCATATTCAGGAGCCATATAACCTCTGAGGCAAGGCAAAATAGTAATGGTGAATATGGCCAAAGGAGGACATTCAGGGAAAACGTTACAGGTGTAGCAATCAAAAGTTCATTAAATAAAGCTAATTAAAAGAAGAGAATTAACCAGAATAACATAAGACTTACATTGTTCCGGCTATCCTTGTGATGATATGCGTATTCTCTTCTTCATCGAGTTTGGCCAAACCGAAATCTGAGATCTTGGCATTCAGTTCCTTATCAAGCAGCACATTTGTCCCTTTTATGTCCCTGTGAACAATTTTCAATCTAGATTCCTCGTGAAGGTAAGCCAATCCCCTCGCTATTCCCAAACATATTTTCTTTCTCGTGGCCCAGTTCAATTCAATCTGCTGCTCATCTCGTCCTGGGAAAAGAGAGAGAGTTCAGTTGAATGCACATCAATAACATATTAGCCAGCTTAGGGAAAGCGTGGTTTACCAAAAAGTGCACGGGCAAGGTTATTGTTCTCCAGATACTCGTAAATTAGCAACAACTGATTTCCCTCAATGCAGCAGCCGTAAAGCCTTACAAGATTTGGGTGCTGGACAGCAGATATCATGCCTATCTCGTTGAGAAATTCACGATTGCCTTGCTTTGATTTAGAAGAAAGCTGCTTCACAGCAATTATAGTTCCATCCGAAAGTGTTCCCTGAGATAAATCATATAAATTTAAGACTCATAACTGATCGGATGTTATTTCATTAAAAAAAAAAATGGTTAGCTTGAAAAGATCCGGATTGGTAAGACTCAGAAACTTCGTTCATATTGAATGGAAAATAAAGTTATGAACATATTGTGAATTACCTTGTAAACTGGCCCAAACCCTCCTTCACCTATCTTGTTCACAGAGTCGAAGTTGCCCGTAGCAGCTTCGATTTGCCTTAAAGTGAAATGGCCAGTTTGGAGATCTAGCCCACATAATTCTGAAAAAAATTAATAAACAAGGTGCATATCAAGAGTGCAATAACAATAACTGAAAGGAAAAAGCACGGTTCTACAACAAACTCTCAATCTGAGGAGTGATTCACCTATATGGTCATGCCTCATAGACATGCAATCCTAGTTATAAGAAAAAAAGGCCAACTTTTGTGGTGTCAAAGTTCAGTGACGAGTTCCAAAAAAAGTACAAAGAAAGGAGATAAATACAGCCTTGAATTAAGCATCATACTTGTGCAATGAATCAAAGAGTGACGGATTCCTGCGTGAGTAGGCATGTTAGTATGATAATCTCACCTGGATTTTCAACTTCTCTGCCGCCTAAGAATCTTGTTAGCCAAAGGACTAGTAATATCAATACAAGGAGAACCACTGAAGCTACTGCGATTCCAGCGATTGCCCCAGTTGATAGTCTTCCAACATCAAAGTCTACAAGCAGGAAAAAAATGATAGATATATACGGGAATGCTTCAATGACCACATGAGGAAAGAATAATAGAGATCTGTACATCAGCGTTGACTTACTAGGCGTCACTGCAATAGCGGAAATAAGTGGTCCGTAGGTACCCCAACCAGGAATTGCTGTGGTTCCCTTCCCTGACCAATATAAATGAATCTCCAAAGTACTGCCATTCACAGTAATATTATTGAAGTCCCTGTATATGCCCTTCCCAACACCTCCCGCTTCCTTTGCAATATTAAAATCTTTTAACACTTGATTGCCCTGCAGAATTAACAAGAATTTCGGTAAGAAAGTATTGTGCTCTTTTCGGATTGTTGTGTGCAGCCCTGTCACACACCAAGTCATAACAACAATTTCCCAAGTCAAATTCCTCAACAGACGCTAACTCAGCGAAAATAGATGAAATTAAAATTACAATCAGGTGCCAATTTCACTTCACTTACTTGTATCGATACATCAAATATACGTCTCCCGAGGCTGCTAAATGTTTCATCGTCCGAAAATTGAATTTCAGCAAAATGGAGCCGCACTTTGTAACTTCCTTTCATCATGCAAAGGCCATAGTATCTGATCGACCAAGGGGAAAGGCGAGCCGTTTGGTAAAATCTTGAGCCATTCACATTCATAGAAAATGAATTATTCGCTATGTAACCAGCTTTATCATTTTCCATAAAAAGCCCGGTGCTGCTGTATGCCCACTTTTCGGAAGAAGAAGAGAAAAATGATGCCCCGCTGGGACTGGTGTCCTCTTCATATTGATTTCCCTCAAAAGTAATTTTGGTTCCTCCGCAATTGATAAACAAGGAATGATCTGCATGTGTCGTTGGATGATATTCCATAAGACATGATAGGGGACAAAGGTAGCTTGACAGTTTATGCTCGACAACAATTCAAATACAGGAAAACTCACATTGTGCTTTCCCGCTGCAGGGTAGATCCTTCTCCAAGCACCAGAGCCTAATGGGATAAGCCAGAAAGATTGTCGGTAATATAATTTTCACATGCAATTATCAATAAATGGTATAGCTCTTAGTCAAAAAGACTTACGAGTTGTTTCCATTAGATGAATAGCTGGAAACCAAATTACTGGAAAGCGACAGCATGTGTTAGACAATAACTCCAGAAATACGGGGACGAGACAAAACTATAAAATTTCTGCCTTAAGAGAAAATGTGCATTGACTCACACTTGTGATTGCTGACAACTGGTTGAAGAAGAACCGGTGAAATAGTTGTAAGATAAGTCGCTGCAGTTCATACCTTGACCTAGTTAGTGCACATATTCACCCCCGTAAATAATAATAGTGCAACATTGAAGAGTGAGAAATCAGATGTGAACCCATGAGTCTCATAGAGTCAAATCCTGCAATTTATGACAATCGCGTAGAAAACCAAGAAAAAAAATTGGATATTTTCATAGGAAACTAACAGAAATTTCTTGCTGCTTGTTACCCAACCGGGTACTGCTCCAGTAAGGGAGTTGTTTGTCAGGAACCTACATTCACAAATAGAAGTTATGTAACGCCTGTCCAAAGAACTGTTTGGAATTTAACTATATGAGGTGTATATGATACTAAGGAGGAAGGAAAGTCAACTACAGATTTGCTGAGACATTAGGAGTAGTCAAGAAAATTTGCACTTACATGTAAGTCAGTTTCTCTCCCATCGTATGAGGAACTTGACCAGTCAATTTGTTGACGCTCAGGTCTCTACCCAAATAAGAAAAAGGGGAGACCACAAATCAGACAGTTTTCTCAAGAAAACTTGCAGAAGTTCGTGTAATTTGCTCTTCAGTTTGGGGCCTTTCCCATTCATGAAACAAATCACTTCTCAAAGAAAAATGCAATACTCTGCTGGGACAGGTCCAAAATCTGTTGGTTCTTAATAACCGGTCCACTGGAGATCAAATGAAACATCCACCTCATTATAGCAACTTACAATGTCGTCAAATTTGTCCAGTCCCCAATGTAATCCGGAATTGTTCCAGTAAGCAAGCAATTTCTCAGAATCCTGAGATGTGAAAAGCAATAGTTAGTGGTAATTTAGCTAAAAAAAGAGACAAAAGAAACAAAACAAAACAAAAAAAATCAATAGTTCCCCTTCATCTTTTCCTTACCAAAAAAAAAAAAACAGAAACAAATCAATTATTATGCACGGATATGAAGCTCACAATGTATTCATGTTCATGCCCTGCAAATCAGGAAAATTTGAGCTTGAACCTTTCAAATCAGATATTCTCCTGGAAGCACATAAAACCAGTCCATCTCATAACATTAAGATCCGTTCCACCTTTTTTGTGATAAAACACAAGCTTACAAGATTATAAGAGACAAAAAACAATTGGACAGGATCGAATGCTCACAACTGCATCAAGTTTGTCAACAAAGATATGCTAGAAGGAATAGGTCCCTCCATAGATGTGCCTTGCAGGTCCCTGAAAACTTAATGCTGTAATATATGAACAACTTTCAAGTATGTCATATTTGGCCCTAATTGAGAAGGATTGGGATACGCACAATCTTGTAATATTGGTCCAATTCCCGATAAAATCAGGTATCTTTCCTGATAATGTGCTTCCATCTATACGACTGCCAAGTGGTCTATAAGTGAAAATCCCTCGCATGAAATTCAGTATGTTGAGAATAAAATGTATTAAGATGCCACTTACAATCGTTTTAAGTTCTTCAGATTGCCAAAGGATTCGGGTATCGTTCCCGTGAAATTATTAGCAGACAGAAAGCTGCCAAAAAAAAAAATCCAGGAATTAGAAATACTGCAGGATCAAGTCCCAATGTATAAGTGTATATAACATAGGACAAAGTGTATTTTCATCTCCCCAAACCAGTAGAAACTTGGTTCCAATTTAAGCAGGAAGATTAAAGTCAGATCTTTTATTCCATAATCTCGCAATCAATAGAGCTCATGAACATTAACAAAGGACTTCTGAAATGTGTTATCCAGGCAAAAGTGTGCCAATTAATGTACTCCGATTTGCTTACAGTGTCTTTAAGCGGCTCAAGCTTCCAATGTTTGGCTCAAGAGCGCCTTCAAGCAGATTGTCCTCTAACACACTAGCATAGCCATAAATGTATCACCTTCAGGTCAAGCACATTCTCAATACAAACGTATATGATTTATAGCAAGTCTTACAGCTCCTCCAGCGTGCTAATGTTTCCAATTTCCTTGGGAATACCACTTATGCAATTTCCAAGTGCAGCACTGAAGTACCAAATTGAAAACAAAATTATGCTTCTTTTTTAAAGAACTCCTAATTAAGTTGTGATAATGATATCTGATGTTTGCTATGATTAACTTACAGAATGGTAAGTGGTATCTGAGTAAGAGTTGTGGGGAGCGTTCCACTGATGTAGTTAAGATTGAGGTCTCTGCTTGCAAAAAATGATGACTTTAGAACTTTTACGATTATAGTTTGCTAAACTTCCAACAAAATGGTTGATTTAAATTCCACGTGCTACACTTCTCAGACAGATATATGCTTGAGAAAATTGATCAACAGGTGCTTAAAATCATAATAAGATAAGGTGGAACCAGAATAGTCTTCACCCAACAATGGCCCATCGGACACATACAAGTTCTTTGGCCTAATTACCTTCCAGATGGGAAGATATCATGAGTCAAGTCTATCTTACATTTCTGTTAGGTAAGAGAGGTTGCCGAATTCATCAGGAAAAGTGCCCGTCAAATTTAGTCTGTTCAGGTGGCTGCAAAATGAAGAAGGATAGGTAAAATGCAATTGACGCCCGTGAAAAAAGATACTGAGAGAAACACAAGCACGTGTCAGGTCATCTATACATGTTCGTGACATGGCAAACTGTGCCATTACTGAAGGAACAGTTGCAAGTGACGTTGCTTGTCACTCCTGAAGGCAAGGTCGGCACGTTTATACCCTCACTGCAAGATGTTTCGCGTACATTCCAGTATTTATTTTGCACTTTCCTGGCGATTGTTTTTAGAGTATCAACTGCAAGCACAAACCAGAAGTTGAAAAGTAGTTATCAGGATCCACTGCTGGAAACATGGAAGGAGAAAATATTGCTACCCGACACAAGACCACTAGTCTGACAGGATCAATTCAATGTAGAAAAATATCTGGAACACCGTGTAATATCAACATCCCAGAATTTTTAATTGGACAAGTGTTAAGATCATGTGGAGTACGCTGGTTTTTCTTTTGAGTCCTAAATTTCTTTCCCTGACAAGATTAGGATTGAAAAAGGAGGTCGGGAAAAAGAGATTGCCCTCGCCCACAATCTATTCCCCGGAAAGGGAAAACTTTACCAGTAATTTTTCGGTTCGACCGGTTAAAGTAACATTATTGGCGAAAAAAGTGAGCAAAGACAGAGAACTTGGAAAGGATTTGATAATCCAATTATCAATGTAGGATCTTTAGGTTGAGAGAAGGGAGATGAAAACTATGCATAGATTTCTCATAATGTAGAACTTTTAAAGCGGCCGGGGGTGGCGGCCGTCGTCGGCCATCTCGGTCCCTGCTCTGTCCGCTAGGCAGAGTTCTCCTGAAACGGAAATGAGAGAGCAGAAAAAAGCATCTCCCCTCGCCCCCAATACTTTCTCTAAAATTTCTTGGACAAGAAACAAATTGCAAGAAGAAAGGGGCTGAGAAATGTGATGCAAGTTCCCAACTTTACAGTTCAATATGCAGACCTCAACAGAGAAGAGCCAGAGAGATTCAGGATCAGAGTTCACAAAGCAACTATTCCAAAAACAAAAAAGCAGAACTAAACAGCCAATAAAGGAAGGTTTTAGTCGTTCTCGCGCACCTTCATCTTGTGGCAAGCGTTGAGCATCACACTCGAAGACCGCAAAGCAAATCACGACAAGAACAACGCAGACAACCACTCTGGAAACCGAACCCAGAGGCACCACCATCGCTAACTTCCGTTGCTTCCCCCGCGCGCGCTCGACCCCAATCCAACTCCGGCCTTGACCCATCTTAAACGACGCGGAAATGCTGCCTCAGCCACGACCGAAACAGCTCAAGAGACAGAGGAAAGGAGTGATTCTTGGAGAGCGTTGCCGCCGGAGGGAAAGACTGAACTAAAGATTTTAAGGACTTGACAGGTTCCTGGTTATCATTCTCACTAACAGTTTTTGTCTACTGGTGGTTCTTCTTTTGTTCTTGGCCGGGTCTTATAAAGACCTCTGCAGTATTTTTTTACTTTAGGATAAATATCAACAAAAACGTCAAACTGGTATATCTATAGTACATTTACATCAAATTATTTTTTTAATCATAAAAAGAATCTTTTAAACGATGCATGCATGTTTCCTCGAATCAGTCAAATACCGTCCGCTCGTTGCGTGGTTGACTAACTTGACTGAGCAGCCCTTCCAAGGCAAGCTTAAAAGTCATCGTGCCAACAGTAGTTAAAACGGGGAAACATTGCGCCATCTTTAACGAGTTGACGACTTAGGGACCTACGAGTCTTTCTATACAAGTCACCGCTGCCTGACACGCCATTGATCGGACGGTGCACAAGCTCTCTGTACAAAGGCACATGATCTCCCTCCATCGCTAAAGTTATTCAAAGCTCACCTAAACTTGCATGTTGAATTTAATTGCATTTTGACGACAAGTCTTATTTATGCAAGACGTTGTGCGGGTGGAACTTAGATAAAAGAGCCCATGTGAGTCCAAATCAGAGAAACGTATCTACCGTCGAGTCCTAAACCCCCTCACTCGCTCGGAGTGACTTTTGTTGGGTCTCCTTGGAGTGACTTTTATTTTAGTTTTTTTTTATTTATAAATTCCTAGCTACGCACGTAATTTGACTTTTTATTTATATTTAAAAACTTGGAGATCTTGTAATATGAAAAAGATTTGAAACATAAATTACCATTTGAAAAATTAAGTTTCAGTTTTCATCCTTACACGTACTTGATCTACATATGTGGTTTTTGTGGCATTACCTTTGAGGTCATTGTTGTTGTTGTTGCTGCAGGAGTATTCAAAGAGCTTTTTAAGACCAGCTTAAGTAAGAGCCACGTAAGTTTGACTTGGATTGGGTCTATTTAGCAATTATTCCATCCATAGACACTTAGATATGTTAATATACAAGCAATTATTAATAAATGGGATAGACTAAAAAATTTGTAAAATATCTCAATGCCGGTACAACTCCATTATTGTCTGGATAAGTCTTGTGGGGCTAACCGTTAGGTGGCCACGGTTCGGAACCGGGCCGGTTCCGGTTCGGAATCGCCGGTTCCGGTTCCGGACTATCATGAACCGGAATCGGAACCTTGAAGGCGGTTCCGGTTTCGGTTCATGAACTGGCGGTTCGGGCCGGTCAAGGGCCGGTTCCGGTTCCGGTTTGAACCGGACAAAACCGGCGGTTCGGTTCCGGTTCGGAACCGCCGGTTCCGAACCACCGGTTCCGTCCGGTTCAAATCGATTTTCAAATAAAACTTTAAGAAATAAAAAAATTTTAAATAATGAATTATGAAATAAAAAAGATAAAATTATGAAATAATAAATTTTCAAATACAAATTGTAATCAAATTTATGAATCGGGGAAAAAAAAAGGGAGGGAAGAAAGGGCTTGAACTTAATGAATTATCATTAAGCGCCTACATATCTTCTTGGGGATAGAAGAATCAAAGCCCATGTAGTTCTTTTACCTTTGATAACCCCATACTTACCTCATCATCAATCGTCGCTACCCATGGCGGTGGTACCCGTGCCGGTGATATCTTCGTCATTGAAGAATTCGGATTCGATGTTGCGATCCATTTCTTGTTGTCGATATGTCGCCTTTGTCCAATCATCGATACAAATTTGAACTTCAACTGAATCCGGAGATAATCTCGAACGTCGATCATCCAAAATATTACCTCCAATACTAAATTCTTGTTCAACCGTAACGGTTGAGCAAGGGGTTGCTAAAATCTCTTTTGCAATGTGAGCTAATACTGGAAATTGAGTTGAATGATTATTCCACCACTTTAGAATTTGAAAATCAATGCCGTCTGATTGAGGAAACTCAACTTCAGTAGTTAAATAAATTTCTATTTCAGAAATATTTCCCATTATTCCCTTTTGTCTTTTTTGTCTATTTATTAGATTTCTAGACCCTCTACCTAGGTGCTTACCTTGCATGCCACTAACTTGGGAAGAAGTTCCACTATCACCAATTATATTATATCTATTACAATATTTAGACACTCTGTTAAAAATAAATGTGTAGTAGGATAATAAACACCGGATAAAGTATAAGTTGCATTATTAAAAACTTTTAACAAATCTAAAATTCTTTTGCAAATATCCCACTCTTGTGGGTATAAATTACTTTGAGGAACATAATTCGCAAAAAATGTACATAATAATTCTTTATATGAAAAAGATTGATTAAGCAACTCGTATGTAGAATTCCAACGATGTGGAACATCTCTTGGAAATTTTTTTGGTTTTTTTCCATTTTGTTTACAAAATCTGCCCCATTCTCTCATAACTTAAGAATGTTTCCATAAATTATGTAATTGCTGTTTTTATTGGACGAAGAGCATCTTCAAGAGTTCGTAAACCATCTTGTACGCATAAATTTAAAACATGGCAAGCACATCTAATGTGAAAAAAATTTCCACCAAAAGCGGGTTTACAAATTGTTTCTAACTCGCGAACAGAAGCAGTATTTGACGCGGCATTATCAAAACCAATTGAAAAAATTTTATTAACCAATAAATATTCTTCTAAAACTTGCTTAATTATTCTATAAATATTATGTGCCGTATGCGATTCATCAAAAACTCGAAATGCAATAATTCTTTTTTGAATGTTCCATTCATCGTTTATCCAATGACATGTAATACCCATATAATAATGAGTTTGCCAAGGATCACTCCAAATATCGCTACCTATATGCACACGTCCATTGAAAAATGCAAAAAAATTTATCAAATCATCTTTTCCTTTTTTATAAAGTTTAAACATTTGGCGTTTAACCGTATTTCTCGAAACGGATTTTTCTTGTGGAGTACATGCATTTTGTACAAAAGTATTAAAACCAAAATTTTCACCAAAATTAAACGCTAAATGTTCAACGGCAGTAAATTTAGCAAGTTCTTCCTCATAATTATTTCTATCGTAACGAAATAAATTAGAAGTGTTAGAATCGACAAACTTGGGAATTTGTTGTTGCCTCGTGTCGATCCCGAATTCCGTTGGATGTTTTGACGCCAAATGTCGACGATATGTTCCATAGCCGCTTCCAGTTGTAAACCTGTATACTTTTTTGCAATTGTTACATATGAGATTGTAGTCGTTACCTTCTAAATGTTGCTTGGTGAAGTGTTGCCATATGATGGATGCACTCCCTCGACTCATTTCTTTTGTTGTTGATGCTTCTTCGATATTGGTAGTTGGTTGTAGACTTTCTTGCATCGGGATGTGCTCGACATTAGGAATAACGTTGATATCATCTTCGTCATCGTATCCCCAATGTGCATACTCACGAGGATCATGAGAATAATTGGATTCTTCGGGAATCATCGGGCTCTTTCCTCTTCCACTAGCCATTTTTTGAGAGAATTGAGCGGAAGAAATTGAGCGAATTTGAGAGAATTTGAGCGAAGTTGAGAGAATTTGAGAGAATTTGAGAAATGAGAGAAATGAGAGAATTTGAGGGAAGTTGTGAGGAAAAATGAAAGGTGAAGATGGATATTTATAATGGTTATGGTTATTTTTTAAATTAAAAAAATTATTTAATAATTATTTTTTTAAAAAATAAACGGCTATATAGCCGTTGGTCAACCAAATGGCCATTTTGGCCATTTGGTTGACCAAGCAAACGACTATATTATAGCCGTTCGGTTCGGAACCGGCGGTTCTGGGCCGGTTTGGGAAATTTACAACTCGGAACCGACCCGTGCCACACGGGCCGGTTCCGGGTTGGAACCGGCCCGTGGCCATCTCTAGGCTAACGTCCACCAACACGGAGTCTCAAATTCGAACTTGTATGAATTTATTTCTTGGCAATTGATTATGTAACGATCTTTGAATGACCGTTATGCTAACATTTTATTTATAGCCACAAAAAAAAATATAACGATTAATTAAAAATTATCTTGAGATCTTCTCTTTTGAGAATTTGTGACTCACAACATACTATTATTCTCACAATTACCCGAAAACCATTATGATAGCAAAGTCCTTTATTTTTTGTGTAACTACGACGACAAGACAGCTTTTCAACTCGGATAATCATCCAAAAATTCTTAAACTTATTGTACAAAGCTTTGCAACTTGGATAATTATCCAAAAATTCTTAAACCTATCGTACAAAGGTCAATTTAGCTATAAACTTTTCAATTTTGTCAATTTAGTTCCAAATATTTTAATAATTTTTTAAATATAGTTCTTTTGTCTAATTTTGCACTGAAATTGCTAATGCGATGGTCCAATCGGGTCATCATTACTGAACGAATCCGAGTCCTAAAAATCTGGGAGAAGCTTCCTCTCTGAAGAATGGTGGCGGGTCTCATCCTTGCTCGTGAAAGAAGCTGAAGAATCAATCCATGGACCTTCTATGGACATGCTTCCTGGCACCTGGTGAGTGTCTTGAGAAAACATCGTCGAGAATTTGTTTGGCTATTATTAGCTAGCCTCTCTAAAGCTCTGAACCTAGGATTTGGATTTGTTGTAGTTCGCTGTTGACACCTGATTTTCAATTACTTTTTCTTTTTTAAAATTAATAAAAAATTTATAAAAATTCATAAAATTGGAAATTCAACTTTGGTGACCTTGGCTAAGGCCCAGGGAACCAATTTTGACCAAAAATGGTTTTTCATATTTTTAATATTTTTCGGTATTTTTAATTTTGAAAATTAATATAAAATCCATAAAAATTCATAAAATTAGAAAATGAACTTTGGGGACCTTGGCTAAGCCCAGGGAACCAATTTTGACCAAAAAAATAGTTTTTCATATTTTCAGTATTTTTCGGTATTTCTATTTTTGAAAATTAATATAAAATCCATAAAATTTCATAAAATTAGAAAATGAACTTTGGGGACCTTGGCTAAGCCCAGGGAACCAATTTTGACCAAAAAATGGTTTTTCATATTTTCAGTATTTTTCGATATTTCTATTTTTGAAAATTAATATAAAATCCATAAAAATTCATAAAATTAGAAAATCAACTTTGGGAACCTCGGCCAAGCCTAGGGAACCAATTTTGAGCAAAAAATGATTTTTCATATTTTCAGTATTTTTTGGTATTTTTATTTTCGAAAATTCATAAAAAAAAATTAAGAAAAATGAGAAAATTGCAAAATCAAGTTTGGAGCCTTGACCAAGCTTAGGCAACCATTTTTGAACAAAACATAATTTTTTTATTTTGTATTTCTTATTTTATATATTTTAGAAATTATGAGAATATTTAATAAATAATAGCATTTGAGGCCACCAAAATATATAAAAATAGTCAATATTTTTATTTTAAATCCCTTTTCATGTTGGCCATCACAAATTTAAAAAATCAAATTCGGGGTCGTGTATTCCTTCACGAGCATAATCTCGAACCGAGCTTAAAAAAATCAATTTTAGTCAATTTATTTTCATTTTTTCAATTTTAGAAGTTGTGACATTGTTCTCTAATATTTCAAATTTTCATCTTGGCCTAATTATACCCAGAATGACTCAATTTTGCAAAAGGGCTTTAATTGAATTCTGCATTATTTTCAGCGGCAAGAAATGAACTTAATTTTGACATGTGGTGAATTTTGACTAAGTATAGGGAAGGTGTGTCAAAAATTGTGAGGAGATTTGGACTTAAAGAAATATTTTTTTTTCAAGGACTGAATTGTAAATACTTAAAATTCAGGGACTATAATGCAAATACCTAACTCTTGAGGGATTATTTTGCAAATAACAAAAAAAAGAGTTAGTGGATAAATTAGAATAGAGAAGGGAAGATGGAGGTGAAGAAGAATTAGTGGAGAAATTAGAATGGGAGATAAATATGGAAAATGGAAGATGAAGATGAAGAAGAGTTAGTGGAGAGATTAGAATGTTAGATAGAGATGAAGAAGGGAAGATGAAAATGAAGAAGAGTTAGTGGAGAAATTAGAATGGGAGATAGAGTTAGTGAAAAAATTAAAATGGGAGATAGAGTTAGTGGAAAAATTAGAATGGGAGATAGATGAGTAGGTTATAAAAGGAGGAAGAAGTGAGCTTGAGAGGAGGATTTTTTTGGAGAGAAAATTTTGAATGTTTGAGAGGGTTTTGAGAGATTGAAGAAAAATTTGAGAAAAGGAAAATACCAAAAAGAGAGAAAATTTTTTTAAGATGATGGAAGTTTAAAGCTAGGGGTTATCATCACAAATTCCTTAATCGATCAACATAAATCAAGAGTTCATCCTCGTCAACGAGCAAGCAAATTCGAGTTAAGTGTTTTTATTTACTCATTTATTTGTGGTTTTAGTCGCAAATTAGCATAAATTGTATACACTTTCTCCATCTTTCTATTTTCTCCATATTTTTATGTCAGGGAAGAATAATTCCATATTAATGGTGAAGCCCACAGAGGTGCAAAATTGGCCCAGACGAGCTCCTAAGTGCCCACCAATTTCTCAACTGATATGTGATTAAAAGTCACTCTTAATTCAAAAGAGACTCTCTATGTTGAGAACAGAGAGAGCGAAAACCAATTCTAGAAATCCCTAAAAAAAGGGAGATAAGTGCTCTTTTCATTTTTCTGGTTTTAGGTGTAGTTTAGCACAGATTTTGTATACTGACATTTTACTCTATTTTATGTCAGGTAGCCGCAGCTCTATATCAACGGTCAATCTTACAGAAGCACAAAATTGGCTTGGAGGAGTCCCTAAGTGCGCACAAATTTTAAATTGTTGAATCAATTTGTGGTATTTTATTTTAAAGAACTTAAATCCCAAAATGGAGAGGCAAAGCCCATCCACTGGAGGTCGTTTAAATTCCCGCAAATTTAATTCATGCACCATTAAACCTCAAAGTGAAGAGCCAAACTAATGCTAGGCCGGCCATTGGAGGTTTTTATTTACTGTCATTTAAATATCTGCAATTTAATTCCTGTACCGTTAAACCCCAAAGGTAAGAGCCAAGCCAATGCTAGGCCGCCTATTGGAGGTTTTTATTTACTGTCATTTAAATACCTGCAATTTAATTCCTGTACCGTTAAACCCCAAAGGGAAGAGCCAAGCCAATGCTAGGCCGCCCATTGGAGGTTTTTATTTACTGTCATTTAAATACCTGCAATTTAATTCTTGCACCATTAAGCCCCAAAGGGAAGAGTCAAGCCAATGCTAGGCCGTCCATTGGAGGTTTTTATTTACTGTCATTTAAATATCTGCAATTTAATTCCTGCACTATTAAGCCCCAAAGGGAAGAGCCAAGCCAATTCTAGGCCGTCCATTGGAGGTTTTTATTTATTGTCATTTAAATACCTGCAATTTAATTCCTGCACCATTAAGCCCCAAAGGGAAGAGCCAAGCCAATGCTAGGCCGCCCATTGGTGGTTTTTACTTACAGTCATTTAAATACTTGCAATTTAAATTTCCGCACATTAAACCCCAAAGGGAAGAGCCAAGCCAATGCTAGACCGCCCATTGGAGGTTTTACTTACAGTCATTTAAATTCCTGTAATTTAATTCTTGTATCATTAAACCCCAAAAGAGAGAGCTAAGCTAAAGCCAAGTCATCCATTGGTGGTCTTTATTTATTGCCATTTACTTCTTATAAGTTAATTTTTGAATCACCAGACCCTAAAATGAGTAGGTCGCAGCACTGCACAGAACCTATTAACTCACTCCTTTTTTCGGTTTCACGAAATTTTTAATACTTTGAAAATACCAAAAAATACGATCCATGCATCCCATTTACAAAGTGAAAACACAAAAAGAGAATACCCCACTAGAGCCTTAGGAATAAACCAAGCCTGAGTTGACAAATTAAGATATCCATGAAATTAAGGTACCGAAAGGGCATTAGTTTTAATTAACTAATGTAACCAAATTCCCGAACTCACAATCTCTGTTTCGCAGAAATAAATTAGTTCTCTCGCTAATTTATTTAGGTTTCTAATTGACCTACTAAGAACGATTAGTGGCGACTTCAAATTCTAAAATCATTTGAATAAAAACCAAAGTTGCGATTCGGTAGGACTTGGGAAGGTCCGTATTAGGTTAGTCCATCAAGTTAACCTAATAACCCGTTCACCCGATCTATCAAAAAAATATTTTTCGGGTCGCGACATGCGCTTGATTATCGGTGCTTGAATCGCGCTTTTCCCTTCGAGCATGCTTACCATGGACGACATTGGCGGCGTGAGAGTCGGTGAAGGATTAGTGCATAGTAGAGCTAGGTTTAGCATTCTCATTGCCTCTTCCTCGGAGTAATCTGAGCCGAGACGTGGATCCACGAGTTCAAGAACGTTCCCTTGCTCTTGTAGCACACAGGCCTTTCATCATGTACGAATAGAAATAGAAGATTAGTCGTTTATCTTGCTTGTAGAAACATAAGACAGTTTCAGGAACAACTAAGGGGAATAGGTTGCTTTTGGAAACTAAAGACAGCTGGTTGCATAATTTCTATTAAACTTATGAGTCGTTGTATGTTACCAAGTGAAGGAGATAAACAAATTCTTCCTTCGGCCTGTAATTTGTGTTGCTCTTTCCGCTGACAATTTCCAAGGCGACGACTCCGAAGCTGTAGACATCAGCTTTGTCTGTCAAGTAACCTCTTATCGCATATTCAAGAGCCATATAACCTTTGAAGGACATTCAGGGAAAACGTTATAGATATGTAGCAATCAAAAGTTCATTAGATAAAACTTATTAAAAGAGATTTAACCAGTATGACAGAAGATTTACATTGTTCTAGCTATCCTTGTGCTGATATGCATATTCTCTTCTTCATTGAGTTTGGCCAAACCGAAATCTAAGATCTTTGCATTTAGTTCCTTATCAAGCAGCACATTTGTCACTTTTATATCTCTGTGAACAATTTTCCATCTAGATTCCTCGTGAAGGTAAGCTAATCCCCTTGCTATTCCCAAACATATTTTCTTTCTCGTGACCTACTCCAACTCAATCTACTGCTCAATTCGTCATGGGAAGAGAGAGAGAGAGAGAGAGAGAGAGAGAGAGAGAGAGAGAGAGAGAGAGAGAGAGTTCAGTTGAATGCACATTAGTAGCATATTAGCCAGCTTAGGGAAAGCATGTTTTACCAAAAAGTGAGTGGGCAAGGCTATTGTTCATCAAATATTCGTAAACTAGCAACAACTGATTTCCTTCAATACAACAGCCATAAAGCTTTATGAGATTTGGGTGCTGGAGAGCACATGCCTATCTCATTGAGAAATTCACGATTGCGTTGCTTTGATTTAGAAGAAAGCTGCTTCACAGCAATTATAGTTCCGTCTGATAGTATTCCCTGAGATAAATAATATGAATTTAAGACTAATTATTGATCAAATGTTATTTCATAAATAAATTGGTAGGTCGATTAGAAACCTAAATAAATTAGCGGGAGAACTAATTTATTCCTGGGAACCAGAGATTAGGAGCTCGGGGACTTGGTTACACTAGTTAATTAAAACTAATGCCCTTTCGGTACCTTAATTTCATGGATATCCTAATTCGGCAACTCAGGCTTGGTTTATTCCTAAGGCTATAATAGGGTATTCTCTTTTGTGTTTTCACTTTTTAAATAGGATGCATGGATGGTATATATTTTTATTTGTTATATTTTTTTAAGTGTTAAAGATTCCCTGAAGCCGAAAGAAGGAGTGTGTTAACGACTTCTGTGCACTATTACAACCTAGGGTCTGATGATTCAAAAATTAAATTATAGGAAGTACATGACAGTGAATAAACACCTCCAATGGGAGGCCTAGCATTGGCTTGGCTCTTCCCTTTGGGATTTAAGGTACAGGTATTTAAGTTGCAAGTATTTAAACTACTGTAAGTAAAAACCTCCAATGGGAGGCTAAGCATTGGCTTGGCTCTTCCCTTTGGGATTTAAGGTACATGTATTTTAAGTTGCAGGTATTTAACTACTGTAAGTAAAAACCTCCAATGGGAGGCTAAGCATTGGCTTGGCTCTTCCCTTTGGGATTTAAGGTACATGTTTTTAAGTTGCAGGTATTTAACTACTGTAAGTAAAAACCTCCAATGGGAGGTTAAGCATTGGCTTGGCTCTTCCCTTTGGGATTTAAGGTACATGTATTTAAGTTGCAGGTATTTAACTACTGTAAGTAAAAACCTCCAATGGGAGGCTAAGCATTGGCTTGGCTCTTCCCTTTGGGATTTAAGGTACATGTATTTAAGTTGCAGGTATTTAACTACTGTAAGTAAAAACCTCTAATGGGAGGCTAAGCATTGGCTTGGCTCTTCCCTTTGGGATTTAAGGTATAGGTATTTAAGTTGCAGGTATTTAACTACTGTAAGTAAAAACCTCCAATGGGAGGCTAAGCATTGGCTTGGCTCTTCCCTTTGGGATTTAAGGTACAGGTATTTAAGTTGCAGGTATTTAACTACTGTAAGTAAAAACCTCCAATGGGAGGCTAAGCATTGGCTTGGCTCTTCCCTTTGGAATTTATGGTGCAGGTATTTAAATTGCGGATGGACTTTGTCCTCTCCATTCTGGGGTATGAATTCTTTAAAATAAAATACAACGAATTGATTCAACAATTTGAAATTTGTGCACGCTTGAGGACTCCTCCAAGCCGATTTTGTGCTTCCATAGGGTTGACCATTGATATAAAGCTGCGGCTTCCTGACATAAAATAGAGTGAAATGTCAGTATACAAAATATGTGCTAATCTGCACCTAAAACCAGAAGAGTGGAAAGAGTACTTATCTCCCATTTTTTTGGGAGGGATTTCTATAATTGATTTTCGCTCTCTATGTTCCCAATATAGAGAGTTTCTTTTGAATTAAGAGGGACTTTTAGTCACAGATCAGTTGAGAAATCGGTGGACAGCTTAGGAGCTTGTCTGGGCCGATTTTTGCATATCTACGAGATTTTTGCTGTTGACGTAGAGATATCCTTCTCCTGACATAAAATATGGAAAAAAAAAGAGGAGATGGAGAAAGTGTATACAATTTGTGCTAATTTGCAAGTAAAACCATAAACAAATGAATAAATAAAAACACTTAGCTCGAATTTGCTTGCTCGTTGACGAGAATGAACTCTTGATTTATATTGATCGATGAAGGAATTTGTGATGATAATCCCTAACTTTGAACTCCCATCATCTTCAAAATTCTCTCTCTTTTGGTATTTTCTTTCTCTCAAATTTTTTTCAATCTCCCAAAACTCTCTCAAGCATCCAAGATTTTCTCTCTCAAAAAATCCTCCCAAACACTTCAAATTTTCTCTCTCAAGAATCCTTTCTCAAGCTCACTTCTTTCTCCTTTTATAACCTACTCATCTATCTCCCATTCTAATTTTTCCACTAACTCTATCTCCCATTCTAATTTCTCCACTAACTCTTCTTCATTTTCATCTTCCATTCTCCATCTCTATCTCACATTCTAATCTCTCCACTAACTCTTCTTCATCTTCATCTTCCCTTCTCCATATTTATCTCCCATTCTAATTTCTCCACTAACTCTTCTTAATCTCCATCTTCCCTTCTCTATTCTTATCTTCCATTCTAATTTCTCTACTAACTCTTCTTCATCTCCATCTTCCCTTCTCTATTCTTATCTTATTTTCTCCATCCATTCTTCTCCAACTTCTCTTCTTCATCCCCTCTTCTTCATCTTCCCTTCTCTATTCTAATTTATCCACTAACTTTTCTTTTTATTATTTGTAAAATAATCCTTCAAGAGTTAGGTATTTGCACTTTAGTCCTTGAATTTTAAGTATTTACAATTCAGTCCCTGAAAAAATATATTTCTTTAAGTCCAAATCTCCTCACAATTTTTGACACACCAAAATTTACCACATGTCAAATTTAAGCTCATTTCTTGTCGCTGAAAATAATGCATAATTTAATTAAAGCCCTTTTGCAAAATTAAGTCATTCTGGATATAATTGGGCCAAGATGAAAATTTAAAATATTAGAAGACAATGTCACAACTCATAAAAAGTGAAAGTTAAAAATAAGTTGACTCAAATTAAATTTTTTTAGGCCCGATTCGAGATTATACTCGTGAAGGAACACGTGACTCGAATTGGATTTTTCTGAATTTGCGATGGCCAATATGAAAATAGATTTAAAATAAAAATATTAACTATCTTTGTGTATTTTTTTGGCCTCAAATGTTATTTTTTCAAAATTTTCAAATATTTTTGTATTTTTTTAAAAAAATTAAAATATATATAATATAAAAAATTATTTTTTGGTCAAAATTCGTTCCCTAGGCTTGGCTAAGGTTCCCAAAGTTGATTTTTCAATTTTATGAATTTTTATGGATTTTCTATTAATTTTCGAAAATAAATAAATAAAAAATACGTAAAAATACTGAAAATATGAAAAATCGTTTTTTGGTCAAAATTGGTTTCCTAGGCTTGGCTAAGGTCCCCAAAGTTGATTTTTCAATTTTATGAATTTTTATGGATTTTTTATTACTTTAGCAATAGAAAAAATGATTAAAGATCAGGTGTCAACAGCTGCCCCTCTTTGAAAGGAAGCTCGGTAGAGGTTCATTTCAAAGACGAGATGACACCTGGATTCTTATCGACTCAATACAAGGAAATAAAAAGAGTCGTGACATGATTGTTCCACTGAAAATGAAATGAGAACCTAAGGATTCGTTATATAAAAAAACTTTAGGGTGGTTGAACTTGAACCCGTATGGTGGATCAACCCATGGTAGATTCCTAATAAAAGGATTCTACTGATTAAAGATTGAATTAAAATTTGACCCGTATGGTGGGTCATACCATTTGACCCGTATGGTGGGTCGTACCATGGTAGATTCCTAATAAAAGGATTCTACTGATTAAATTTTGATTGAGATTTGACCCGTATGGTAGGTCACCACATGGAGATACCTGTAAGAAGGACTTGGTGCCTGTAGAAAGGACTTGGTGCCAGTAAAAAGGACTTGGTGCTTTGCCTGTAAGAAGAACTTTGTGCCTGTAAGAAGGACTTGCTTTGCCTGTAAGAAGGACTTAATTTGCCTGTAAGAATGACTTTGTTTGCCTGTAAAAAGGACTTACTTTGCATGTAAGAAGGACTTTGTGCCTGTAAGAATGACTTGATTTGCCTGTAAGAAGGACTTTGTTTGCCTGTAAGAAGGACTTTATGCCTGTAAGAAGGACTTGATTTGCCTGTAAGAAGGACTTTATGCCTGTAAGAAGGACTTTGTGCCTGTAAGAAGGACTTGATTTGCTTGTAAGAAGGACTTGATTTGCCTGTAAGAAGGACTTTGTGCCTGTAAGAAGGACTTGATTTACCTGTAAGAAGGACTTTGTGCCTGTAAGAAGGACTTGATTTGCCTGTAAGAAGGACTTTGTGCCTGTAAGAAGGACTTGATTTGCCTGTAAGAAGGACTTTGTGCCTGTAAGAAGGACTTGGTTTGCCTGTAAGAAGGACTTAGTTTGCCTATAAGAAGGACTTGATTTGCCTGTAAGAAGGACTTTATGCCTTTAAGAAGGACTTGATTTGCTTGTAAAAAGGACTTTATTTGCGTGTAAGAAGGACTTTGTGCCTGTAAGAAGGACTTGATTTGCCTGTAAGAAGGACTTTGTGCCTGTAAGAAAGACTTACTTTGCCTGTAAGAAGGACTTTATTTGCCTGTAAGCAGGACTTGATTTGCCTGTAAGAAGGACTTGGTTTGCCTGTAAGAAAGACTTTGTGCCTGTAAGAAGGACTTTGTTTGCCTGTAAGAAGGACTTAGTTTACCTGTAAGAAGGACTTGATTTGCCTGTAAAAAGGACTTACTTTGCCTGTAAGAAGGACTTTGTGCCTGTAAGAAGGACTTGGTTTGCCTGTAAGAAGGACTTGGTGCCTGTAAGAAGGACTTGGTTTGCCTGTAAGAAGGACTTGGTTTGCCTATAAGAAGGACTTGGTTTGCTTGTAAGAAGGACTTTATGCCTGTAAGAAGGACTTTATTTGCCTGTAAGAAGGACTTTATGTACCTCAAAGGGTGCCATTCTGAAATCTGGGGAGACCAGGAATCCTGCAGAAGCTCAAACCCAAATTATATTCTCCTGTCGTTTTAGGAATAAACCAAAGAGGCAGAGATCAAAAGGTCTCGAACATTTCTGTCTTTGAGACAAATCATGCTTTATTGAAGAATGTGGATACCTGTATATACCGCAATGGATTCGAGTATCCCAACAACCGTCAGAATTCATTCTCTTGAAAGGTTCTGGTTGAAGATATACTTACCTGAGAATTTGGAAGAAATGCTTGGTGGCTTCTGGACAACCAGGCTTGTTCATTCAATAATCGCCGAATGAATTTCAAGACTTTGGAAGGTAACTCAAACACCGGGAATGTGTTGCCTGTCGGGCAATGTCAGAGCTAACATGTGCAAGCATTTTCATCAATGCGTTCATTGGTTCATACAAAATTGTTCAGCTAAGTTTGCCATGATTAAAGGCAGTCTATGTAATAACTCATGATGCAATCGATCAACATATAGATCATGTATTGCATTACCACTTCTGTTTAAGGAGGTTCTTATAGTATGAACACCTCGAATGTAATTTGAATGGGGGACTTCATTCCGAAATGGCTTTTTCTCACTCTGGAGAAAGGCTGTTTATCTGTAGATCAAAATGTTAGACCTGTGTGGAAATGGTTTGCCTTTCCTCATCCTGTCATGCCCCATTCTGCACATTTGATATCTCCTGTGCAGTTTATGCTCTAAGTTGGAGTTGGTAAGTTAAACACACGGAATGGTCATACATAATTCATGAACTGTGTAAGCACAATGCAGATGTGACAATTTTTTAGCATCACGTGTGTTTATATAATGTGCAAATATGGGCGAATTTAAATTGCCCCTGGTATGTGGGCGGACCGAACAAATTGGGAAGCCTACTCCTTATGTCGAGGGGTGGTTTGTCTCAAACTTTACCCCTGCGCGATGAAGCATATGGGCGATGGAGCATTTTGGTTTGTTTAATGCCCCTGCAAGAAGCAGAGAATTTATTCTTGAAACCAAACGAGATAAGGAAGACATATTTGCTTTTTCGTTTCAGAGCTTGCGATCAATTTGCCCCATTTTTCACCAGAATAGATCTTGTCAGGTGATCATACTTTTCTTTTGGATTTGTCTCCTTCAACATGTTAAATGTTAGTATAAATATTTCCTGTGAAAAGAAAAGGAGACATGTCAACCAGTATTAAAAGGGATAAATTGGAAACGATACTGATTTACCCTTCATCTTGAATGCCTTGGACAAGTCTTTTACCAATTTTGCTGGATTGAGTTTTCTTCGACTTTTGTTGGATGCTTCACCATTAAGCCGAGAATGTAGCAAAATATTGACTTCGGTATTACTCGTCGAGTATTCCTGCTTGCAAAAAGAAATGCACAAAAAGTTGTTTCATTTATTTATAATACATACAACATTCCCCACCCTCGGGGATCGAACTCGGGATATTTCGGACCTACTGTCATCCCCAATACCATTCGGTCCATTGGACCATAGGTGTCCATAGGGCTATCCTTTCAAAGGTTAATCTTTGGGGATAAAGCAGCCTTGTTGTATCACCTTATGCCATGTTACGGTATTTCTCGAGGTAATTTGCAATCCCTGTTAAGAATGGAATAAGACAATTCAAGACTTGAGATGATTATGTGCACATTAGAACGATACAGAATTACCCATTTCTGAGATTGTTCGCGTCTTTCGCTTGTACTTTCCTCTGTCCGAAGCTGTCCATCCCATGGTAATGCCCATGAGTCGATTTGCCCCCAAATTTTGTTCAACTTGTATTCGGATATGATTGCGTTCTCGGGTCGATTTGCAATTTCCTGAGAATAGAAGGGGCTTAATTTTAAAACTTGGAGCAACTGAGGGTAAATTGAAACGATACGGAGTTACCCTTCAGGTTTATCCAGATTTTTACTCGCCATCAATTCGTCGCGAGGTTGGTGAGGTGGCGGATTCGAGCATTTAATAGGGGGAAGTCGGATTATTACTCCTTGCTTTTACACATTCATAAAAGCAGAAAAACATATCACGCAAGGAAATAAAACACATTCACTCATTCAGGATCAGTTCTGCTTCCTCTACAGGCTCTCCCATGATCAGCTGGCTTCATCCCAAATTAGGTATGCATCGGCCATATAGAAGGTCTGGTGGTCACTGGCTGAACAAGTGCATCACAGTCCCGATGCTTTATCGATATCAAACTGGTTGATTATGGCGAAAAGATCATCGTCAATGTCCGCTTGGTGGTGATCTGTCCCTTCTTCCTCGGGAGGTATTGATACTGATCCAGTATCATTGGTCCTTTTGTACCCTGCTCCAACAGAACTCGATCCTGTTATAAATTGGTCTAACTCACCTCTTAAACGTGCATTTTCGATCCTCAGATCATACATTTCATCGAGGGTGAGGAGGAGGCTATTGCAGTTGGGGCAGGTGGCGGAGTCAAAAGTTTCTTTATACATCTTGTTTTCCGCTCGGAGGTTTTCATTTTCAACTCTTAGAAACTCGGCTTCGTTGTGCTCATGACGAGTCTTCATTCGGGTTCGTCTATTTTGAAATCAGAACTTGATTTGCGAAGGTTCAAGGCCTAGCTCTTGACTCAGTTCCATTTTTTGTTTGCCGTCTGGCATAGGGCACGTTCTGAAGAAAGCTTCAAGCTTTCGTACTTGCTCCTCAGTATGGCGACGGTAACGCTTCTTTTGACCTTTATCGTTGTTGTCATTGTCCTTACCGGGCTCTTGGACGTCGTCGGTGGAAGGGCCGGGCTCCATAGGCTCGATCCCAAATATGGCTTCGAACTCTTCCTCTCCCATATTCAGCAAGTAACGATAACTTTCAAGTGTGTTGGATTGAGACATCTTCGATTTGGTTAATGATTTCTCAAAGTTTGATATCTCTTCTTGTATTTTCACTCTCTGGATTTTTCTGGGAGACTGCGTATGCTTTAAGAGTCTCTCTTTCGAGCACGAATGAGAATTATCAAGAAGATGCCTCCTTTAAAATTAGACGTGGGTTTAGCAATTGTATTGCCTCTCTCTAGTGTTCTGGCTTTCTCGATTTTCTTTTCATCGTATCTCTCGCCCAGCTCGTCTCCTTCCATCTTTCCGTGGAAGGGGGCCCCTTGTTGCTGTCTCCACCGTCAATTTGCTAGCGAGTTCTTCAATAAAGACGAGTCGTATCTCTTTTCTGCCGAAAATGTCTTTGTCTCCCACTCAGCTTATTTTTTATCCTTTCTTTTTCAAAGTAGTGGCGTCTCGTCCAACTTTTCCGTAGAGACGTCGGATTTGCTTGGCTCGAGATTGGAGACGAGTAGTGGAGGTGATACTGATAGGGAATGGTAGACAGGAAAATTTGGCCAGTAGAGACTTCCCCTGCAAAAATGAAAGAGAATGCGGCAGTATATGTTCTTCATATTCTAGAAAAATTGGAACGATACTGTTTTACCCTTGTGTATACTTCCATTGAATTTGAATTGAGGAAGTTCCTTCATTTGGATTGGATTGAATTGTATGTCCCGAGTTGCCCTTCACTTTGAGCTTGCCATATATGTGCTTTGCTTAGTTGGGCCTTGTTTTCTTTCGGGTTGCCTTGGACCATCATCATTTTCCATGCTATTGGGTCCGTGGACCGGAGGGCTCCTTTAATTTGAAGGTTACCTTGAAGGCGAATGAGTCATATCGCATTCCATTGGGTCATTTCATTTTGCGACACTCTTGAGGCACTTTGCAATCCCCTGGGTGAGAATGGAACAAATCCAATTTAGCATTTTGCAACGATTGAGGGTAAATTGGAACGACACACAGTTACCCGTCTTCGAGCTCGCCTGGGCTTTTCACTTGAAATTTCCCTAGGTGAGGCCATTCAACATTTCTCATTATGGCAGTCAGCGACGTTGCCACAAATTGATCAGCCCTAAATCTAGCATAAAAAGGGATTCACGCATTCGACGGGATAAATAAATTGCCCCCTTGTCCTTGAATTAAATCGAGACACCTAGAAAGCTGGAAAATATCATACGCAGGGGAATTAAGCATGAAATGAAAGGTGCACTTATTCAAGGTCAGTTCTGCCTCTCCTGTGGCTCTTCGATAATCAGCTAGTCTCGTGTTGGTTCGGGTGTGGATAACCGATGTTTGAGAGTCGCTACTCACTGGCTCCTGATCGCAGCTTGGGACGTCTGTCAACCCTAAACTGGTTGACCAGGGCAGTAAGCTCATCATCTGGGTAATCTCTTGAACCTTCCAGCAACTGATGCTCGAATTGGGCATTGTTGTTGGCAAATGCTGGCGGTAGATTTCTCATTATGTCCTCGCCATGAGCAATTTGACTTCTCATGCTGGAGCCTTCATCATTACTCGAGAAAGTGTGGGGATCACCAACTGTCCTGCTGCCAAAAACTCCTTCCATTCGAGGATTAGAGAAGTAGAAGTGCTTAGGATAACTTCTTGTCTGATTCTCTAGCTGCGCAGGCGCGCTGATCATGGGATGAGTTCTAGCCACAGGTTGGTGCTCAAACCAAGGAATCTGAATACACTGCTCCTGCGGTCTATACTCTTGAAGAGCATTAGGGTGATTCTGGGGGATACTTTGATTAACGCATGGGGGATTGATGGCATGGCTACTAGCTTGGTTGATGATGGGAAGTGGCTCGCCCCATGCTAACCTGGGGAACTTATGGTGGCGAGCAGACTCGACGTTCAGACTTGGATCAGTCCCGCCTTGGTTTTCTTGATTCTGAGCTGCATTGTGTTCTCTCACCCTTTTTCTGTACTTCTGAAGATGACTCGAAATATTTGCTTTAGTGAGTCCCTCTACCTTCATAATTTCCAGTATATGTTGCGGCCGTGCCGAATCTATTCCTAGTTGCTGAACTGCATTAACAAACATACGATGCAGCTCGGGAGACCAACTCATCTTCTTTCTCCAGTTGCTTGGAACAAAATTGAAGGCTTGATGCTTGTTCTCATGGTCGTGCAATTGCTTCCTTACCACATGCTGCCATATGTTTTGAAGCATCTGAACTCTAACTGGTTTCGTTACGACGTCTTGGGCCCCATTTAAGACAGCCTTCATTAGGGCTTGCTGATCATCGCTTGCCGATATTACGAGGACTGGCATGTTTAATTTAGAATTGATGACTTCTAAGAGAGTGAAAACATCCATGTCAATCCCTACCATGGCGGTGAAGACGATATCAAACGGGTCACTACTCCTCCTTAATATCTCTAAGGCCTCTGTCGCCTTTGCTTGAGCTACAACCTTATACCGGCATTTTCTTAATACGGTAACAAGGATTGACAAAGAGACTGGATTACCGTCAATGGCCATGACCAGTAGACCCTCAGGGTAAGGAACTTCATCAGCTTTGACCAGGGTTGAACATGCGCCCGTTCCCCTAATACTCGACATATTTCTAGATCTAGGACTGCCGATTCGAGACCGCCTCGGGATGTCTTCTCGGACTTGAGGGATCACGAGATCGTTGATGCCTTCTCGTAACAGGCTTTGAAAGCCGATGCTTTGATGGTGAAGGTTTTGAATTCCTCTCCCACGAGAACTCCTTCCTCTCTATCTTTCTCCTGCGAGTTCTTGCGAATGAACTCTGACTATCAAATGGGGACAAGTTCTCTCTCTGGCAATAGCAACGACTTCCCTCTTCACGGGCAGCGCTATTAGATTTTCCGAGGGAGAAAATCTGATATTCAGCTTTTGATCAAAGGGGAAATCCTTGTTTCTCGCTCAGTTTGTCTTCTTTTTTCTTTTCGTGATAGAGGGCCCCTGTCAAGATCTCCACCGTCGATTTACTGGCGGGTCCTCCAATGGAGACAAGTCGTATCTCCTTTTCGCTAACGTTTGCCGTGTCTTCCACTCAGCTCATCTTTCCGTCTTCTTTTTCAAAGTGGCGGTGTCTCGTCAAACTTTCTGCGGAGATTTCGGACTCGCTTAGCTCGCAGTCGCCATCTGATGGGAATTCGAGCCAACGAGGGTGGTGCCAATAGAGAATGGTAGATAAGAGAAATCTTGACTGGTTGATACCGTCACTATGAAATCAATATTTACTTCAAAGCAGATTACCATCTTCGCATTCCGCTCATCTGCCTCACCTCTCTCCCCCTTTCTTTCGTATTCTGCTTTCAAAAATGGCCAATTCTCCTAACCATACCTTATCCGCCGAAGTCCTAGCTGGGTGGGAGAGACTCTACAATCTTCTTGATAGAGGTTACGCTCATATAGCCAAAAACTCTACCGTTGAGGCTGAAATCCTCGGTTTATTTAGGACCGTGGACGCTGCTTCTGTTGAGGGTACCCAACTAGGGAAGGAGTACCGGAACTTCTCGACCCTCTTCATCAATTTTCTGGCTGCCTATAACCGTGCTTATGAGACGGTCCTTGTGACCGCCGTCGTGAAAGCCCGTTACCGAGACCGGCACGAGCGTCTGGCAACAGTTACGTTTGTGGCTGATAATCACAAAAAGGCCCTCAAGTTTGCCAACGATCAGCTTTCGTGGCTGGTTCGTGAGAGGGGAAAGTTGGTGGACCGTCTGGCCTTGGTCCGAACTTACGCCGAACAGGAGCCAGGCAATATTGTGATGATGTGTAAATGTGGTTGGCTGCAGGAGAGACTTGATGACATTACGGCAGACATTGCTTTCGAGAGGGCAGCGGTTCCGGACCTGGAGTTTGCCGTTGAGCATTACGATGCCACTATGGCCCAGGTTAAAGAGAAGTGCGATCGCCTCTTCTTTAGGCTCGCGGAGCTTGATCCCGAGAGCGCCCGGTGCATCCAGAGCATCAACTGTTTGGAGAGTCAGTTGAGCTCTTTCGTAATGGTCATCAGGGCCCAGTTTGGCTTTACCTTTCCTCCCCAGTGAGTTGTTGTAATACTCTTTGATGAATGGAATGAAAGAAAAGCTTCACGTGTTTTGTTTTGTTTTGTTTTGTTTTTTTAATTTTCATGCTATCGTTTCTTCCGCATAGCATAACAGAACGATTTGAGGTACCGAAGATGCCGAGGCTTAATGTTCTTCTTGATGTTCTTGTTTAATTGCTCCAGACGATGATATCGAGAACATTGATGATGGGTTCGGCGGTGGCCCCCACTATCCATCTTGAGATCACGAACAATAACGCTATGACAACTCGATCAGTGCGCTGGTAGTAAATCCGGCCACCTGTTGTGTGCCCACTTTTATCCATATTTTGTTTCTTTCGGCGTCCACTTGCTCGTATTGGTCGCCTGTAGCGTCGGGAGAAATTCCTGTGGGCCACGTTCATTAATAGAACCTCGGTCCTCTAAAGCCCTCCGCATGTTTCGGATAAGAGGAAATTTTAAGACCGATCTCTAGTTGATTTGATCAGGTAAAGGTATTTGTTTCATGGGTTCTGATTATATAATCCATATTGTTTTTCAAAAGACGCGGGATCCTCTGCAATACATTAAATATGCCCCCATGTTTAATCAGTATAAATCCACCGTCATGTCAGAATACTCTGCCCATACAAGTTTACGGATTGACACAACTTTGTCTGTCAAAGATGGACAATGTTCGTTTGCCCCCCAGAATTAACAATTGAAGCCTCGGTGTTTTTCGTCTTTTGGTATTTCTGAAGATGATTCTTGATATATTATTGAACTTAATTTTTACACCCGTCTGGGGTATCTAGGATCTCCCTGCAAAAGAAAGGATATAATTAGTATGCGACACAAGAAATGTCGATCCATGACTCCTATATTAGTCCAATTTGATTTTTTCTATTTTATAGAGAAATCAGAAGAAAGAAAAAAAATTTCCTTAGGAAGAAATTGGTTAATTTCTGATACAAAATTTTTTCAGATTTATTATTCTTTTTTTTTTATTTTTTTAAAGGAATGTGACAAAGTCTCTTGACGTTTACTAAAATTTTTGAAGGAATTTCCTTTTTATCAAAATAAATTTTCAGAAGTAAATTTGTCAGGAAAATTTTATTTTTATTGAAGCAGGAAAGACATGACAGAAATCCTTTATTGGTTAACGAAATTCCCCCGAGACATTAGTCTAATTTTATTTAGAGAAACTTTTCTTAGAAAAACATGAGCGAATTTCTCGAAAAGAATTTTTGTTGCAAGTTTTTATAATTTGAAAGAATGTGATAAAATCACTTGATGTTTTTTTAAAGGAATTTTTCTTTTTATCGAAATAAATTTTCAGAGGAAAATTTTTCGGGAAAATTTCATTTTTATTGGAGAGAAAAAAACACGACAAAAATCTCTTATTGGTCAATTAGTCTAATTTTATTTAGAGAAAATTTTCTTAGAAAAACATGAGCGAATTTCTCGAGAAGAATTTTCTTGCAAGTTTTTATAATTTGAAAAATATGATAAAATCACTTGATGTCTACTAGAGTTTTTTTTTAAGGAATTTTTCTTTTTATTGAAATTTTCAGAGGAAAATTTTTTTCAAGAAAATTTCATTTTTATTGAAGCAATAAAAATATGACAAAAATCCCTTATTGGTTAATAAAATTCCCATGAAGGGATTTTTTTACATCATTTTTTCAAAAAATTTTTAAAAAGAAATGAGGGACAAATTTAATTTTTATTTTCTTTTAAAAAGAATGGTCGTAATATCAAGCTCAAAAACTGACTAACACCTAGCATGGACCGACCAAAAATAAATACAAGATAAAATTAGAGAACTTACTTTTACCTTGGAGAAATGCAAATCACATAGTCATGCGCATGACTCAAGTGAGGAGTGGACTCTAGAAAATAAAAGAAGGAGAGACAAGGTATGGACCTAAAAAGGCTCCCACTATCTGAATTGACAAACTTACCCTCCGCGCAATCAAATCACAATGGGAAGAATTGTCAATTCAGATAATGAGCGGAATAAAATATGGTCAACCCGAGCGCAATCGACGCAAGAGCTTTGCATATTCGATCCCTATCTATGGTTTTCTAGGAAGAATTTCGCGACTTGGGTTTAGACGCTTGTGTGTGCAGGTGTCGTGATCCTCAGAGTATGCAAGACATGCACAACAATTGATATCAAAACAGCGCTTCTAAAAATGTGCGAAATTAAACAAATAAACCCAACACCGAGCCTGCAAAACAAAGGGGTTAGCCAAACACTCCGCCCCTTATAACTCCCATCCTGCAAAAACATATAACACCTATAGAATGAGTCCCAAACAATATCGCCAGAAGCGAGATATGCATGAAATTTTCATTGGCCTAAGTCCACTAAGACTCTTAAAATTTCGAAAAAATTTAAGTATTCCAATTGGTATCTTTTTTCGAAAATTTAAAAATCTCTCTCCCCAGCGGAGTCGCCAGTCTGTCGCGACCCTCTAAAAAAATTTTAAATTTTAAAGGGGGTTAACGGATTATTAGGTTAATTAGATTTGACTAACCTAACGCGGACCCTCCCAAGCCCTACTGAATCGCAACTTTGGTTTTTGTTTAAATGATTTTAAAATTTGGAGTCGCCACTAATCGTTCTTGGTAGGTCGATTAGAAACCTAAATAAATTAGCGGGAGAACTAATTTATTCCTGCGAACCAGAGATTAGGAGCTCGGGGACTTGGTTACACTAGTTAATTAAAACTAATGCCCTTTCGGTACCTTAATTTCATGGATATCCTAATTCGGCAACTCAGGCTTGGTTTATTCCTAAGGCTATAGTAGGGTATTCTCTTTTGTGTTTTCACTTTTTAAATAGGATGCATGGATGGTATATATTTTTATTTGTTATATTTTTTTAAGTGTTGAAGATTCCCTGAAGCCGAAAGAAGGAGTGTGTTAACGACTTCTGTGCAGTATTACAACCTACTTATCTTTTGGGTCTGATGATTCAAAAATTAAATTATAGGAAGTACATGACAGTGAATAAACACCTCCAATGGGAGGCCTAGCATTGGCTTGGCTCTTCCCTTTGGGATTTAAGGTACAGGTATTTAAGTTGCAAGTATTTAAACTACTGTAAGTAAAAACCTCCAATGGGAGGCTAAGCATTGGCTTGGCTCTTCCCTTTGGGATTTAAGGTACATGTATTTAAGTTGCAGGTATTTAACTACTGTAAGTAAAAACCTCCAATGGGAGGCTAAGCATTGGCTTGGCTCTTCCCTTTGGGATTTAAGGTACATGTATTTAAGTTGCAAGTATTTAACTACTGTAAGTAAAAACCTCCAATGGGAGGCTAAGCATTGGCTTGGCTCTTCCCTTTGGGATTTAAGGTATAGGTATTTAAGTTGCAGGTATTTAACTACTGTAAGTAAAAACCTCCAATGGGAGGCTAAGCATTGGCTTGGCTCTTCCCTTTGGGATTTAAGGTACAGGTATTTAAGTTGCAGGTATTTAACTACTGTAAGTAAAAACCTCCAATGGGAGGCTAAGCATTGGCTTGGCTCTTCCCTTTGGGATTTATGGTGCAGGTATTTAAATTGCGGATGGATTTTGTCCTCTCCATTCTGGGGTATGAATTCTTTAAAATAAAATACAACGAATTGATTCAACAATTTGAAATTTGTGCGCGCTTGAGGACTCCTCCAAGCCGATTTTGTGCTTCCATAGGGTTGACCATTGATATAAAGCTGCGGCTTCCTGACATAAAATAGAGTGAAATGTCAGTATACAAAATATGTGCTAATCTGCACCTAAAACCAGAAGAGTGGAAAGAGTACTTATCTCCCATTTTTTTGGGAGGGATTTCTATAATTGATTTTCGCTCTCTATGTTCCCAATATAGAGAGTTTCTTTTGAATTAAGAGGGACTTTTAGTCACAGATCAGTTGAGAAATCGGTGGACAGCTTAGGAGCTTGTCTGGGCCGATTTTTGCATATCTACGAGATTTTTGCTGTTGACGTAGAGATATCCTTCTCCTGACATAAAATATGGAAAAAAAAGAGGAGATGGAGAAACTGTATACAATTTGTGCTAATTTGCAAGTAAAACCATAAACAAATGAATAAATAAAAACACTTAGCTCGAATTTGCTTGCTCGTTGACGAGGATGAACTCTTGATTTATATTGATCGATGAAGGAATTTGTGATGATAATCCCTAGCTTTGAACTCCCATCATCTTCAAAATTCTCTCTCTTTTGGTATTTTCTTTCTCTCAAATTTTTTTCAATCTCCCAAAACTCTCTCAAGCATCCAAGATTTTCTCTCTCAAAAAATCCTCCCAAACACTTCAAATTTTCTCTCTCAAGAATCCTTTCTCAAGCTCACTTCTTTCTCCTTTTATAACCTACTCATCTATCTCCCATTCTAATTTTTCCACTAACTCTATCTCCCATTCTAATTTCTCCACTAACTCTTCTTCATTTTCATCTTCCATTCTCCATCTCTATCTCACATTCTAATCTCTCCACTAACTCTTCTTCATCTTCATCTTCCCTTCTCCATATTTATCTCCCATTCTAATTTCTCCACTAACTCTTCTTAATCTCCATCTTCCCTTCTCTATTCTTATCTTCCATTCTAATTTCTCTACTAACTCTTCTTCATCTCCATCTTCCCTTCTCTATTCTTATCTTATTTTCTCCATCCATTCTTCTCCAACTTCTCTTCTTCATCCCCTCTTCTTCATCTTCCCTTCTCTATTCTAATTTATCCACTAACTTTTCTTTTTATTATTTGTAAAATAACCCTTCAAGAGTTAGGTATTTGCACTTTAGTCCTTGAATTTTAAGTATTTACAATTCAGTCCCTGAAAAAATATATTTCTTTAAGTCCAAATCTCCTCACAATTTTTGACACACCAAAATTTACCACATGTCAAATTTAAGCTCATTTCTTGTCGCTGAAAATAATGCATAATTTAATTAAAACCCTTTTGCAAAATTAAGTCATTCTGGATATAATTGGGCCAAGATGAAAATTTAAAATATTAGAAGACAATGTCACAACTCATAAAAAGTGAAAGTTAAAAATAAGTTGACTCAAATTAAATTTTTTTAGGCCCGATTCGAGATTATACTCGTGAAGGAACACGTGACTCGAATTGGATTTTTCTGAATTTGCGATGGCCAATATGAAAATAGATTTAAAATAAAAATATTAAATATCTTTGTGTATTTTTTTGGCCTCAAATGTTATTTTTTCAAAATTTTCAAATATTTTTGTATTTTTTTAAAAAAATTAAAATATATATAATATGAAAAATTATTTTTTGGTCAAAATTCGTTCCCTAGGCTTGGCTAAGGTTCCCAAAGTTGATTTTTTAATTTTATGAATTTTTATGGATTTTCTATTAATTTTCGAAAATAAATAAATAAAAAATACGTAAAAATACTGAAAATATGAAAAATCGTTTTTTGGTCAAAATTGGTTCCCTAGGCTTGGCTAAGGTCCCCAAAGTTGATTTTTCAATTTTATGAATTTTTATGGATTTTTTATTACTTTAGCAATAGAAAAAATGATTAAAGATCAGGTGTCAACAATACTAAATTTATTAGACACTTCCTTCACATGGAATGGAGGATGAAGTTTCGAAAATATTATGAATTATCTTGTAAACTGGCCCAAACCCTCCTTCTCCTATCTTATTCACAGAGCTGAAGTTGTCCGTAGTAGCTTTGATTTGTCTTAAAGTGAACTGGCCAGTCTGGAGATCTTGCCCACGTAATTCTGAAAAAAAGAAAAGAAAAAGAAAGCCAAGGTGTATATCATGAGTTTGATAATAATAACCGAAGGAAAAGCACAGTTCTACAACAAATTCCCGATCTGGTGGAGTGATTCACCTATATGCTCATGCCTCATAGACATGCAATCCTAGTTAAAAGGGAAAAAAGGCCAACTTTTGTGGTGTCATAGTTTACTCATAAGAATTCCACAAAAAGTACAAAGAAAGCATATCAATACGGTCTTGAAGTAATCATCACACTCATACAATGAACCAAAAGTGACAAATTCTTGCGTGAGCAGACATGTCAGTATCATAATCTCACATGGATCTTCAATTTCTGTGCTGCCTAATAATCCTGTTAGCCAAAGGACCAGTAATACCAATAAAAGGAGAATCATTGAAGCTACCACGATTCCAGTGATGGCTCCAACTGATAGTCCGACACTTCCAACATGAAAGTTTATGAGCAGGAAAAAATGATAAATTTATACGTGAATGCTTTAATGATCACATGAGAAAGAATAATAGAGATATGTATATCAGTATTGACTTACTCGGCATCACTACAATAGTGGAAATAAGTGGTCCATAGGTACCTCTATCAGGAATGGCTATCGTTCCCTTACCTGACCAATATAAATGAATCTCCAAAGTACTGCCATTGACAAAGATGTTATCGAAGTCTTTGTATATGCCCTTCCCAACACCTCCCGCTTCCTCTGCAATATTAAAATCCTGCAACACTTGATTTCCCTGCAGAATTAACAAGAGTTCCAGTAAGAAAAGATCGTGCTCTTATCGGGTTGTTATGTGCAGCCCTGTCACACACCAAGTCATAAGAACAATTTCCCAAGTCAAATTCCTCAACAGAAGTCGCTAACTCAGCGAAAATAGATGAAATTAAAATTATAATCAGGGCCAAATTTCACTTCACTTGCTTGTATTGGTACATCAAATAAACGTCTCCCGAGGCTGCTAAATGTTTCATCATCTGAATATTGAATTTCAGCAAAATGGAGCTGCACTTTGTAACTTCCTTCCTTCATGCAAAGGCCATAGTATCTAATCGACCAAGGGGAAAGGCAAGCCGTTTGGTAAAATCCTAAGCCGCTCACATTCATGGAAAATAGGTTATTCGCTGTGTAATCAGCTTTATCGTCTCACATATAAAGCCCGATGCTGCCGTAAGCCCACTTTTCTGAAGAAGAAGAAGAAGAAGAAGAGAAAACTGATGCCCCTTTGGGACTGGTGTCCTCTTCATATTGATTCCCCTCAAAAGTGATTTCGGTTCCTCAGCAATTGATAAACAAGGAATGATCTACATGTGTCGTTGGATGATATTCCATAAGACATGATAGGGGACAAAGGTAGCTCGATAGTTTATGCTCGACAACAATTCAAATACAGTAAAACTTACATTGTGCTTTCCCACTGCAGGGTAGATCCTTTTCCAAGCACCAGAGCCTAATGGGATAAGCCAGAAAGATTGTCGGTAATCTAATTTTCACATGCAATTATCAACAAATGGTATAGCTCTTAGTCAAAGAGATTTACGAGTTGTTTCCATTAGACAATAACTCCAGAAATATGGGGACGAGACAAAAATATAAAATTTCTGCCTCAAGAGAGAATGTGTATTGACTCACACTTGTGATTGCTCACAACTGGTTGAAGAAGAACTGGCGAAATTGTTGTAAGATAAGTCGCTGCAATTCATACCTTGACCTAGTTAGTGTGCATAATCACCCCCGTAACTAATAATAGTGCAACATTGAAGAGTAAGATATCAGATGTGAACCCAAGAGTCTCAGAGTCAAATCTTGCAATTTATGACAATTGCATGGAAAACCAAGAAAAAAAATTGGATATTTTCGTAGGAAACTAACTGAAATTCGTTGTTGCTTGTTACCCAACCGGGTACTGCTCAATAGGGGAGTTGTTTGTCAGGAACCTACATTCATAAATAGAAGTTATGCAACACCTGTCTAGAGAATTGGTCAGAATTTAAGGCCCTGTTTGGTTTAGCATTTGAAATGAGCTTTGGAGCTCTAAAGTCCCTTGGCCAAATGCAAATGGTGTTTGGTAACTTTTTTGATTCACTTTGGGGAGATGCAATTGCATCTCAAATGCTCTCTAAAGGCCTTTACCTCAAAGTACCTCTTGAGGTACTTCGGGAAGTTGCATTTCCAAAATGCTGCTACAATTTTTTTTAATCTTTTTATTTTCTTTTTTCTTTTGAGAAAGTAATTAAAAATAAAATAAAATAAAATAAAATAAAATAAAAATAAAAATAAAAATAAAAATAAAAATAATTTTTTCGAAAAAAATGAAATGAAAATAACTGAAAATAGAAATAATTAAAGTAAAAAAATTAAATAAATTAATTTAAAAATAAACAATATTTTAAAAATAAAATAAAAATAAAAATAAAATAATAAAATTTAAAAAATATAAATAATAATGAAAATAATTAAAAATAAAAAGTACATTTTTTCGAAAAAAATTAAAAAAATAAATAATAAAAAAAATTAAATAAGGTAATTAAAAAAATTAAAAAATTGGAAAAATAAAATAAAATGATGTGAAAATCGAAATAATAAAAATAAAATATGATTAAAGAAAGTAATTAAAAATTAAAAAATTTGGAAAAATAAAATAAAATAATTAAAAAAATCAAAATAATATAAATAAAATAAAATATAATTAAAGAAAGTAATTAAAAATAAAAAAAATGGAAAAATAAAATACAAATAATTTTAAAAAATAAAAATAAAATATAATTAAAGAAAGTAATTAAAATAACATAATATTTTTTCGAAAGATAAAAAATATTTGAAATAATTAAAAAATCGAATCAAATGCAAAGGGTAGTTTTTACTAAACAGCATTTACGTCAAAGTTGCATCCAAATGCACTTTTTAATTATAGTTTACCAAACATTATTTGCATTTCACCAAACTTTTTTAGCTCAAAGGTATTTGTATTTTTCCAAAGTCCCTTGGCCAAATGCTGAACCAAATAGAAATTTCTTGCTGCTTGTTACCCAACCGGGTACTGCTCCAGTAAGGGAGTTGTTTGTCAGGAACCTACATTCACAAATAGAAGTTATGTAACGCCTGTCCAAAGAACTGTTTGGAATTTAACTATATGAGGTGTATGTGATACTAATGAGGAAGGAAAGTCAACTTCAGATTTGCCGAGACATTAGGAGTAGTCAAGAAAATCTATACTTACATGTAATTCAGTTTCTCTCCCATCGTATCAGGAACTTGACAAGTCAATCTGTTGTCACTCAGGTCTCTACCCAAATAAGAAAAATATGAGATAAATCAGATATTTTACTAAAAGTTATTTTTTGCGAAACAAACTAAGCATTTTATGAGAAATTATTATTCAACCTTAGTAATTCTTTGAATGGCCGAACGTGCAGCATTTAATGAAGACGAACTTTCCTTCTTTTATTTTGAGTTAATATCACAAAACACTGATATATTTATAATAAATTTACTTCGAACTAATTTTTTTTATCTCAAAAAAATCCAAACTGGCACACCTTTGAAGAATTTACCCCTAACTAATTTGTTGACCACCAAAAATCCCACTTGTACATCTATGGTAAATTTTCGCTATGTTAATTTTTGTTAATTTGGATTAATACTATGAAAAATCTCAAACTAGGTAACAAACAAAGGGTAAAAATTCCAAATTGATACACTCATTAACTGTCACGTGTTATCTAACAATTTGACAAGTAAATTTAATGATAACTAATGGAGGATAAATTTATCACGGATGTATCAATTTGAAGTATTTGATGGTCAAAAAATTATTTTGAGCTAAATTTATTATAGATATGTTAATTTAAGGTTTTTCATGATATTAATAGCTTATTTATTATGCGTTGCTTTCTTCCCCTTCACTTCTTTTGTCTTTTGTTAATAAATGGAAGAAAAAGGGCAAGCAGAAGTCAAGCGCGTTTTAGCCATATTTAGATTTTAGATTTGATTTCTGTTAATGTATATACTTTAGATTTGGAAAAGAACTAAATGAAAGTTAATATTGAACTTCGTTTTTTCAATTTTTTTAATGAAATAATAAAGAAAGCACTGCAACAAAGAGAGTAAGTGTTGACACCTGATTTTTAATCATCTTTTCTCTTTTAAAAATTTTCAGTATTTTTCGGCATTTTTATTTTTTGAAAAATCCATAAAAATTCATAAAATTGAAAAATTAACTTTGGGGACCTTGGCCAAGCCTAGAGAACTAATTTTGACCAAAAAATGATTTTTCATATTTTTAGTATTTTTTAGTATTTTTATTTTCGAAACTTCATGAAAAATAAAGAAAAAATGAGAAAATTGCAAAATCAACTTTGGAAGCCTTGGCCAAGCCTAGGCAACCATTTTTGAACAAAAAATAAATTTTCATATTTATATATATATATTTAATTTTTTAAAACAAATACAAAAATACTTGAAAATTTTGGAAAAATAACATTTGAGGCCAAACAAAATACACAAAGATAGTTAATATTTTTATTTTAAATCTATTTTCATATTGGCCATCGCAAATTCAGAAAAATCCAATTCGAGTCACGTGTTCCTTCACGAGTATAATCTCGAATTGGGCCTAAAAAAATTTAATTTGAGTCAATTTATTTTTAATTTTCACTTTTTATGAGTTGTGACATTGTCTTCTAATATTTTAAATTTTCATCTTGGCTCAATTATACCCAGAATGACTCAATTTTGCAAAAAGGCTTTAATTAAATGCTGCATTATTTTCAGCGGCAAGAAATGAGCTTAAATTTGACATGTGGTAAATTTTGGTGTGTCAAAAATTGTGAAGAGATTTGGACTTAAAGAAATATATTTTTTCATGGACTAAATTGTAAATACTTAAAATTCAAGGACTAGAGTGCAAATATCTAACTCTTGAAGGATTATTTTACAAATAACAAAAAGAAGGGTTAGTGGATAAATTAGAATAGAGAAGGGAAGATGGAGAAGATGAGATGAAGAAGAGAAGTTGGAGAAGAATAGATGGACAAAATAAGATAAGAATAGAGAAGGGAAGATGGAGATGAAGAAGAGTTAGTAGAGAAATTAGAATGGAAGATAAGAATAGAGAAGGGAAGATGGAGATGAAGAAGAGTTAGTGGAGAAATTAGAATGGAAGATAAATATGGAGAAGGGAAGATGAAGATGAAGAAGAGTTAATGGAGAGATTAGAATGTGAGATAGAGATGGAGAATGGAAGATGAAAATGAAGAAGAGTTAGTGGAGAAATTAGAATGGGAGATAGAGTTAGTGGAAAAAATTAGAATGGGAGATAGATGAATAGATTATAAAAGGAGGAAGAAGTGAGCTTGAGAAAAAAAAATTTTGGAGAGAAAATTTTGGATGTTTGAGAGAGTTTTGGGAGATTGAAGAAAAATTTGAGAGAAAGAAAATACCAAAAGAGAGAGAATTTTGAAGATGATGGAAGTTTAAAGCTATGGGTTATCATCACAAATTCCTTCATCGATCAATATAAATAAAGAGTTCATCCTCGTCAACGAGCAAGCAAATTCGAGTTAAGTGTTTTTATTTATTCATTTATTTATGGTTTTACTCGCAAATTAGCACAAATTGTATACACTTTCTCCATCTCTTTTTTTTTTCCATATTTTATGTCAGGAGAAGGATATCTCTACGTCAACAGTAAAAATCTCGTAGAGATGCAAAAATCGGCCCAGACAAGCTTCTAAGCTGTCCACCGATTTCTCAACTGATCTGTGACTAAAAGTCCCTCTTAATTCAAAAGAAACTCTCTATATTGGGAACATAGAGAGCGAAAATCAATTATAGAAATCCCTCCCAAAAAAATGGGAGATAAGTACTCTTTCCACTCTTTTGGTTTTAGGTGCAGATTAGCACATATACTGACACTTCACTCTATTTTGTGTCAGAAAGCCGCAGCTCTATATCAATGGTCAACCCTATGGAAGCACAAAATCGGCTTGGAGGAGTCCTCAAGCGCGCACAAATTTCAAATTGTTGAATCAATTCGTTGTATTTCATTTTAAAGAATTCATACCCTAGAATGGAGAGGACAAAGTCCATCCACAATTTAAATACCTGTACCATAAATCCCAAAGGGAAGAGCCAAGCCAATGCTTAGCCTCCCATTGGAGGTTTTTACTTACAGTAGTTAAATACCTACAACTTAAATACCTGTACCTTAAATCCCAAAGGGAAGAGCCAAGCTAATGCTTAGCCTCGCATTGGAGGTTTTTACTTACAGTAGTTAAATACCTGCAACTTAAATACCTGTACCTTAAATCCCAAAGGGAAGAGCCAAGCCAATGTTTAGCTTCCCATTGAAGGTTTTTACTTACAATAGTTAAATACCTACAACTTAAATACCTGTACCTTAAATCCCAAAGGGAAGAGCCAAGCCAATGCTTAGCCTCCCATTAGAGGTTTTTACTTACAGTAGTTAAATACCTGCAACTTAAATATCTGTACCTTAAATCCCAAAGGGAAGAGCCAAGCTAATGCTTAGCCTCCCATTGGAGGTTTTTACTTACAATAGTTTAAATACTTGCAACTTAAATACCTGTACCTTAAATCCCAAAGGGAAGAGCCAAGCCAATGCTAGGCCTCCCATTGGAGGTGTTTATTCACTGTCATGTACTTCCTATAATTTAATTTTGAATCATCAGACCCAAAAGATGAGTAGGTCGTAATACTGCACAGAAGTCGTTAACATACTCCCTCTTTCGGCTTCAGGGAATCTTTAATACTTAAAAAAATATAACAAATAAAAATATATACCATCCATGCATCCTATTTAAAAAGTGAAAACACAAAAGAGAATACCCTACTAGAGCCTTAAGAATAAACCAAGCCTGAGTTGCCGAATTAGGATATCCATGAAATTAAGGTACCGAAAGGGCATTAGTTTTAATTAACTAGTGTAACCAAGTCTCCGAGCTCATAATCTCTGGTTCGCAGGAATAAATTAGTTCTCCTGCTAATTTATTTAGGTTTCTAATCGACCTACCAAGAACGATTAGTGGCGACTCCAAATTTCAAAATCATTTAAACAAAAACCAAAGTTGCGATTCGATAGGGCTTGGGAGGGTCCGCGTTAGGTTAGTCAAATCTAATTAACCTAATAATCCGTTAACCCCTTTAAAATTTAAAATTTTTTTAGAGGGTCGCGACAGTAAGTCGGGGCATGTCGTATGGGACTACCAAGTAAAGAGTCCTTGCTTCTCAATTATTAGGCACGCTCCTTGTTTAAGGAAAAATTACCAAAAAAAGTCCTAAATCTATTGTAATTTTACCAATTGAGTCTTAATTTTTTTTGTGCTAATTCAGTCATAAACCTTTTACATTTGTATCAAATTAGTCCATTGGTCAGCCGACGCTAACATGGCAAAATTTTAATACAATTTTAATATTTTTTTTATTTTTCTTTTCTTTCTTATTTTTTCTCCTTCTCCTTGTGGTTGATGAACTGTGGCCAGCGAGGGTGGCCGAAGCTCACTGACCACTACCGAAGCTCATCGGCCACTGGGCAAGGCCCACGAAGCCCTCATCGGTAGCTAACTAGGGCTTGATGGGCCTCGCCAAGGCATCGCTGGCCATGGCGAAGTAGGCCTCGCTTGTGGCAGGCGAGGCCATGCTTGCGGCCATCACTCGTGAGACCAGATCTGTTCTTTAGCGACGATCTCGGGCTAGGCGGGCTTGCCCAGATCCTCGCTAGGGCCACAGCGAAGGCAAGTATGGCCTCACCTGACGCGGGCAAGGCCGGGCAAGGGCCACCAAGCCTTAGCCAGCTGCCCTCATTAGCTATAGAGGGAAGGGGAAAAAAGGAGAAAGAAAAAGAAAGATTAAAATATCAAAATGTTATTAAAATTTTGCCACTTCAGTATCGACCGGCCAAATGGAATGATTTGGCATAAATGCAAAAGGTTTAAGACTGAATTGACACAAAAAAAAGTTTAGATTTAAACTGACATAATTACAATTAATTTAGGACTTTTTTGATAATTTCCCCCTCTTTATTCTCAGATCATGTAACACAAGGACAGTCTTTTTCAGGTTGTGCCTTTTGTAAAGGGAGGGAAGCCCAGAGGAGCACCCTATAACGTTTCCTAGTCGTTGAATTTTGCAAATTGGGACAACACCGGCGGAGCGACCCTCGAGTTTTCTATAAGTCGTAGCCAATAAGTCATATAAAGATATTTAAAAAAAAACTCGATTATGGGTCTCTGATCGACAATACCCATTTCTTGGTAAAAAAAGAGTCCTTCAATGTTTTTCAAGGTCTTTCAAGTTCCGTAGTGTTCTGCTTAAACTTAAACAATGATTTCACCAATAATCAAAGAATATCTTTATAGTTGAATTTTTGGTCTACCACTGAAGTAAACTCTCAGTCAATTATTTTTTTAAAATTCAAAATGATGAAAATCATTAATTCACTTCCTTTCAAGCTTAATTGGACTTCTATACGTCAATTTTGCACAAATCGATTGAGAATTGACTTTTCGGCCATATCGAGAATTTCAATCGGCCAAATTTTAAAATTCATCGATTTTGGTTCTTTCTTAGGGTGATTTCCTTCATGACATTTGATTCAAGGGTCGTAACGCATTGGATTTTCAAGCCAGTTTCGAAAGATCAAGCTGAAGACGGGTTGGCCAATTTTCGAGTGCTAATTAGGGGTCCCAATAGGTCATGAGTAATGCCAATTAGCCCAATTCAAATCCCATTGAGCCAAACAAGCTCAATTTCAATATAAATTTTGGCAAAATCATATAAGTATGGCATAATTTGACGAGATTGATGAATTAGAGTTCCATGTAACTATTTGTAACTTCTGTCGTTAACTTTTTTTGTAGCATCCGTTTGTAACATCCGTTGATAACTATTGATTGTAGGGTTCAAATAGCCACATCATACTCTTTGGCGACCCTAGACAAATCAAACAAATTTACTATCTTTATCTTTACTTTTCTACGCTGCACTTTACTTTCCTAGCTATAGCTTTCGCGTTCGCATCATCGATTAAATTTCGGCGTGTTTCTCTATCCTGAATGTTGCGTTGTTGATTAAATTCCGGTAGGGTTTGTCTACGTTTGGTTTGTTTGTAATAATTGTACTTCCCAATCTTTGTACGTTTTGTGTTTGTATAGTCTTGTCTGAAGTAAAGTTGTTAATTTATATACTCATCTGGCTATTTCATGTTCGGAGTTGACAGAGAACTCGGTCTCCTTCAATTTAAAAATCAAAGAACTACTTTCGGTATATGATATTTCGTCACAAGAGAAATTCCAGCCAAACAGTAATATTTAAAATAAAATCAATTCTTCCATTTTGTTGTGAAAAGCGATTAATCCATTGAAGACATTAATTTTTCTTGATCAGATTATCAGTAAACTATCAATTTCATTACGAAGCAGAAAAACTATCAATTTTTCTTTTCCAAAACTAGTTCATTTTTCAATGGATTCATAAGTAGTTTCTCCTAAGTAAGTATATTTTTTTAAATGTAACTTTATTTTTTGCTAAACCAATATGTACTTAAATCAATTAACTTTCTTATTGCCTAGTACAATATGAAAGTAAATATGTACTGCTATTATCAAATGTATTGAATAGTTTTCAATTTTCATTGTGGATATTTTTCTTTTCTTGAATGCATGTTTAATTTGAAAAACCAGAAACTTCCAATAAGAATTGGAATTTCGATAACATGTTCGGCGCGTCTTTCAAATCCATCCGTTTATATGCGTTTTTCAATTAGTGTACTCCATCTTTTTAACATCTATACAGACAGTAATGCTGGTAGAACGACATTAGTTCAGTAAATAATGAAGACGAGTTGAAAGATTACATTAAGTCATGCTAAGGAGTGTTTTTTTAAGAGGTCAACCTCTAAACTATTAGTGCAATCACAGACAATGCCTGAAATCAATACATCTTCAATATCTGAACTGCGAGCTTAGCAACTAGACATTCTTGAAACTTAGTTTAAGATCTTAGGTGCTTCGGTTATCAAAATCGAGTTCAAACGATGAAGGAAATAGAGTGTTCTTGTGAGTAAAATCTTGGATTTTTCAAGGACGAAGATGGGTGAATTCGTGATGCACATACCGTACCAAAAAATCCAAAAAGTACGAAAAATTCATACAATCGAGAGTCGCCCAGATGAAGCCAGACCTTGTGCCTAAAGGCCAGCACATGCTCAATTCTCAGCGGTATCCTTATTCCCTATATTTCCACCATCTAATTCCTTTACACTGTTGGATAGAAAAACTGATGAACGCATAATAGTTGCTGAACGAATCAGAGTCCTAAAACTCTGGGAGAAGCTTGCTCTCTGCAGAATGGCCGCGGGTCTCATCCTTACTCATGAAAGAAGCTGAGGAATTGATCCATGGACCTTCTATGGACATGCTTTGCGACACCTGGGGAGTATCCCGAGAGAATGTCGAGAACTTTGTTTGGCTATCATTAGCTAGCCCCTCAAAGGCTCTGGACCTTGGATCTGGATTTGTTTCAGTGCGCTTGATTATCGGTGCTTGAATTGCGCTTTTCCCTTCAAGCATGCTCACCACAGATGACATTGGCGGCCTGAGAGTTGGAGAAGAGTTGGTGCATAGTAGAGCCAGGTTTAGCATTCTCATTGCCTCTTCTTCAGAGTAATCTGAACCAAGACGTGGATCCACGAGTTCAAGAACGTTCCCTTGCTCTTGTAACACATAGGCCTTTCATCATGTACAAATAGAAATAGAAGATTAGTCGACTATCTTGCTTTTAGAAACAGAAAACAGTTTTGGGAAGAATTAAGGGGAATAGGCTACTGATAGATGTAGTCTCATCATGTTCATGTGGTCACGCACTCCACCGCTGAGTATGCTCATGCATACATATCAATATGACAATATTCTAAGCTTCTAACCCATCTTTTCTGGTTCTTTTTCTTTTTAGGGAAGAAGTCCTTCAAAGAAATTACCCCATCATATACTTATTTACTCTGATCAAATTTTTCCCTAATAGCTCGTTCCATCATTTAATTATGAAGTCACATGCCATCATTTTACTTGGAAGTCCTTAGAGTAAACCCGCAGAAAGTAGAGAAAGATAGCTTCAAGTCCAATAAAAGCTTGGCTGCATAAATTCTATGAAACTTGACTTGTATGTTACCCAGTCAAGGAGATAAACAAATTCTTCCTTCGGCCTGTAATTTGTGTTGCTCTTTCCGCTCACAATTTCCAAAGCAACGACTCCAAAGCTGTAAATATCGGCTTTGTCTGTCAAGTAGCCTCTCATCGCATATTCAGGAGCCATATAACCTCTGAAGGACATTCAGGGATTACAGATATGTAGAAATCAAAAGTTCGTTAGATAAAACTAATTAAGAAGACAATTAACCAGAATAATAGAAGACTTACATTGTTCCAGCTATCCTTGTGCTGATATGCGTATTCTCTTCTTCATCGAGTTTGGCCAAACCAAAATCTGAGATCTTGGCATTTAGTTCCTTATCAAGCAGCACATTCGTCGCTTTTATGTCCCTATGAACAATTTTCAATCTAGATTCCTCGTGAAGGTAAGCCAATCCCCTTGCTATTCCCACACATATTTTCTTTCTTGTGGCCCAGTCCAACTCAATTTGCTGCCCATCTTGTCCTGGGAAGAGAGAGAGAGTTTTCAGTTGAATGATCATTAATAGCATATTATTTAGCTAGGGAAAGCATTTTTTTACCAAAAAGTGCACGTGCAAGACTATTGTTCTCCAGATATTCATAAATTAGCAACAACTGATTTCCTTCGATGCAGCAGCCGTAAAGCTTTACAAGATTTGGGTGCTGGAGAGCAGATATCATGCCTATCTCGTTCAGAAACTCACGATTGCCTTGCTTTGATTTAGAAGAAAGCTGCTTCACAGCAATTGTAGATCCATCCGACAGTGTTCCCTGAGATTAGGCATATGAATTAAAGACACATAGCTGACCAAATGTTATTGCATGAGGTTAGCTTGACAATATCCGGGCTGGTAAGTCTGAAGCAAAAACAGTCACTTCCTTCGCGTGAATGGAGGATGAAGTTCTGAACATGTTGTGAATTACCTTGTAAACTGGCCCAAACCCTCCTTCACCTATCTTATTCACAGAGTCGAAGTTGCCTGTAGCAGCTTTAATTTGCCTTAAAGTGAAATGGCCAGTTTGGAGATCTAGCCCTCGCAATTCTGAGGGGAGGGAAAAAAAAACCAAGGCGCATATGACAAATGCATTAATAATAACTGAAGGAAAAGCACGGTTCTACAACAAACTCTCAAATCTGAGGAGTGATTCACTTATATGGTCATGCCAAATAGACATGCAATCCTTGTAAAGGAAAAAAGGCCAATATTTTGGAGTCACTGTTTACTCAAAAGAATTCCACAAAAAGTACAAAGAAAGCAGAGATATACGGTCTCAAATTAAGCATTATACTTGGGCGATGAACCAAAGAGTGATAGATTCTTGCGAGAGCAGACATGTCAGTATGATAATCTCACCTGGATCTTCAACTTCTCTGCTGCCTAAGCATCCTGTTAGCCAAAGGAGTAGTAATATCAATACAAGGACAACCACTGAAGCTACTGCAATTCCAGTGATTGCTCCAGCTGATAGTCCAGCGCTTCCAACATTGAAGTCTATGAGCAGGAAAAAAATGACAGATTAGTTCGTGAATGCTTCAATGACCGCATGAGGGAAGAATGATAGGAGATTCGTACATTCGGCATTCACTTACTAGGTGTCACTGCAATAGCGGAAATAAGGGGTCCATAGACACCTCTATCAGGAATGGCCGTAGTTCCCTTCCCTGACCAATATAAATGAATCTCCAAAGTAGTGCCATTCACAAAGATGTTAGGGAATTCCTTGGGTATGCCCTTCCCAACACCTCCAGCTTCCTCTGCAATATTAAAATCCTTCAACACTAGATTGCCCTGCAAAATCAACAAGAATTTCGGTCAAAAAAAGATCGTGTTCCTGTTGGATTGTTGTGTGTAGCCCTGTCACACAAGTCGTAATAACAATTTCCCAAGTCAAATTCCTCAACAAAAGGCGATAAATTGGTGAAATTAGATGAAATTAAAACAATAATCAGGCGCCAAATTTCACTTCACTTACTTGTATTGATACATCGAATATACGTCGCCCAAGGCTGCTATATGTTTCGTCATCGGAAAATTGAATTTCAGCGAAATAGAGCCGCACTGTGTAATTTCCTTTCATCATGCAAAGGCCATAGTATCTAATCGACCAAGGGGAAAGGCGAGCCGTTTGGTAAAATCCCGGGCCACTCACATTCATAGAAGATCGGTTATTCGCTGTGTAATCAGCTTTCTCGTTTCCCATATAAAGCCCGGTGCTGCTGAAAGCCCACTTTTCTGTAGAAGAGAAAACTGATGCCCCGTTGGAATTGGTGTCCTCTTCGTATTGATTCCCCTCAAAAGTAATTTCGTTTCCTCCGCAATTGATAAACAAGGAGTGATCTGGGTGTGCCGTTGGATGATATTGCGTAAGCCATGATAGGGGACCAAAGTGGCTCAACAGTTTATGCTCCACAACAATTCAAACATAGTAAAACTCACATTGTGCTTCCCCGCTGCAGGATAGTCCCTTCTTCAAGCACCAAAGCCTAATGAGATAAGCCAGAAAGATTGTTGGTAGTATAATTTTCACATGCGATTATCTAACAATTTTGTATAGCTCCTAGTCAAAGAGACTTACGAGGTGTTTCCGTTAAATGAATAGCTGGAAACCAAGTTCCTGGAAAGTGACCCAATATGTTAGATAATAACTCCAGAAATGTGGGGACGAGACAAAAATATAAAATTTTTGGCTTAAGAAAGATTGTGCGTTGACTTACACTTGTGAATGCTGACAACTGACTGACGGAGAACCGGTGAAATTGTTGTAAGACAAGTCGCTGCAGGATACCTTGACCTAGTTAGTGGCACATTCACCCCCTCATAATAACAGTACGACATTGAAAAGTGATACATCAGATGTGAACCCATGAGTCTCATAGAGTCAAATCCCGCGACCAGTGACAATCTATGGAAAAACCAAGAACGAGAACTGGATTTTTCATAGGAGACTAACAGATGATATTTGCTGCTCGTTACCCAACCGGGTACCTCTCCAGTAAGGGAATTGTTTGTCAGAAACCTACATTCACAAATAAAGTTATGTAACCCTTGTCCAAAAAATTGTTCAGAATCCGACTATATGAGGTGTATGTGACACTGATGAGGAAGGAAAGTCAACCACATATTTGCTGACACATTAGGAGTAGCCAAGAAAATTGGTAATTACATGTACTGCAGTTTATTTTGCACCGCATCACGAACATGACCAGTCAATCTGTTGACGCTCAGGTCTCTACCCAAATAAGAAAACGAGGAGACAAATCAGATAATTTTCTCTAGAAAACTTGCAGAAATTCATGTAATATGATCTTCATTTTGGGGCCTTTCCCATTCATGAAACAAATCCCTTCTCAAAAAAATGCAATAATCTGCTGGGACAAGTCCAAAAATCTGTCAGTGCTTAACAATCCCCTGGACTTTGCAAAGAAAAGAAGATATGTCTTATGATGAAACAAAATATCCCCCTCATTTTATCAACTTACAATCTCTTCAAACTTGTCCATCCCCAAATGTAATCTGGAATTGAGCCAGTAAGCAAGCAATTCCTCAGAATCCTGAGACAGTGAAAAATAATAGTTAATGGTAATCAGCCATAATAAATAGAGAGAAAAGAAACAAGTCAAATATCCAGTATTATTGAGCTCACAAAGTATTCATCATCTTCATGTCCTCCAAATCAGGAAAATTCGAGCTTGGACCTTTCAGATCAGATATTCTCCTGGACGCACAAAAAACCACTCCATCACGTAACCCGAACATCCGTTCTACCTTTAGCGGTAAAACACAAGCTTACAAGATTATAGGAGACAAAGAACAACTGCACAGGGTTGAATGCTCACAACTCCGTCAGGTTTGTCAACAAAGATATGCTAGAAGGAATAGGTCCCTCCATAGATGTGCCCTGCATGTCCCTGTAAACTTAATGCCGTCATAGAAGAACAACTTTTGAATACCCAAAAAATCATATAGACAAATCTTTTTGGTCCTAATTGAGAAGGATTGGGATACGCACAATCTTTTAAGATTGGTCCAATTTCCAATAAAATCAGGTATCTTTCCTGATAATGTGCTTCCATCTATGCGACTGCAAGTGGTCTGAATCAGAATCCCTCAAAGAAAATTCAGTATGTTAAGAATAAAAAGTATTATGATGTAACTTACAAATCTACTAAGCTCTTCAGATTGCCAAAGGATTCGGGTATCGTTCCCCTGAAATTATTAGCAGAGAGAAGGCTGGAGAAAACCAGGAATTAGAAACACTGCAGGATCAAGTCTCAATATATAACACAGAACAAAGTGTATTTTCATCTCCCCAAACCAAGAGAAACTTCGTTCCAATTTAAGCTGGAAGATTAAAGTCGGATCTTTCGTTTCCTAATTTCGCCATCAAGAGAGCTCACGAACAATAACAAAGGACTTATGAAATGTGTTATCCAGGCAAAACTGTGCCAATTAATGTACTCCAATTTACTTACAGCCTTTTTAAGCTGCTCAAGTTTCCAATGTTTGGCTCAAGAGCGCCGTCAAGCTGATTGTCCTCTAGCACACTAGCATAGACATAAAATTATCATCATCAGGTCTAACAAATTCTCAATACGAAGATATATGATTTATAGCAAGTCTTACAGCTCCACCAGCGTGCTAATGTTGCCAATTTCCTTGGGAATACCACTTATGCGATTTCCAAGTGCAGACCTGAAGTACCAAATTGAAAACAAAATTATGCTTCTTTTTCAAAGAACTCCTGATTAAATTGTGATAATGATATCTGATGTGTATAAGACTAACTTACAAATTGGTAAGTGGCATTTGAGTGAGAGTTGTGGGGAGCGATCCACTGATGTAGTTACGAGTGATGTCTCTGCTTGCAAAGAATGCTCACTTTAGAGCATTTACAATTTTCAAGCAACAGTTTGCTAAACTTCCGGCAAAATAGTTGATTTAGACTTCCATTATTGCTACATTTCTCGGACAGATGCATGCTTGAGAAAATTGATAAGCAGGTGCTTAAGCAAGATCAATCAAGAATTACGGACAACATTGTTAATATAAGATGAGGTGGGACCAGAATAATCTTCACCCAACTCAGAATGCTTTTTCTGTGATTTTCCCACGAAAATAAAGAACCGTGGCCAATCAAACACATTCAAGTTCTTTGCCCTAATTACCTTCCAGATGGGAAGATCTCACGCAGTCAAGTCTAACTTACATTGCTGTTAGGTAAGTGAGGTTGCTGAATTCATCAGGAAAAATCCCTTTCAAATTAAGTCCCTTCAGCCAGCTGCGGAAACGAAGAAGAATAGGGAAATTGCAATTGATGCATGTCAAAGAAGGATACCGAGAGAAACACAAAAAAAAAAAAATGTTGGTTGATAGATACATTCCCGTGACATGGCAAACTGTGCCGCTACAGTTGCAAGTCACATTGCTGAACGTTTCTGAAGACAAGGTGGTCACGTTTAGACGTCCACCCTCACTGCATGATTTCTGGCTTACATTCAAGTGTTCGTTTTGCATTTTCGTGGCGATTGTTTTTAGTGCCTCAACTGCAAGCACAAACCAGAAGCTGAAAATTAGTTATCAGTATCCATTGCTGGAAATATGAAACAGATTTAGAAAGGAACAACCGGACAAGTACACTAGCAGGTGCTCGAGAGTCCATTTAAGTTCTGAGATTTTTGAAGTGTCAAATGCCCAGACATACAAGCTCTAGTGAGCACTTATTTATGTAACACGTTTCGTGCATAAGCACAGAATAATTTGGAGCCAGGGAAGGTAGCGCCCCTTGGTTAAGATGATCAAAAGGTAGCGCCCCTAGGTTAAGATGATTAAACTTGGCTCGACCACAAGTAAGAACGGCTTATGCAATCTTGGGACTGTAGAGCAATGTGTAAACTTCAGACAGTGCATCATATCTACTCGATTCAAGTAAAACTAGGTGCTTATCCAAGCTGCGTGTATTGGAAGATGAGTTTGCAAGATATAGTTACAAGGGATCATGATAGATTCATTCCATTGTCATGCATATAAAATGTCAACACCGCATTCCGCATCAGAATAGCAGAAGAAAGTCACAAAAAGAGGGTTGACCGGCAGGACATTTAATGTCCGCTTTATTCTGGAAAAATAAACAATGTACATATATTAGATGAGAGGAGGACTAGTCTCATATCTTCTCAAGCTCGGCCAAGACAGGGTGGTCAAAACAACCAATTGCTCGGCCAAGAAATGACTACCAGAGAGAATCTTTATATCGTGTTGACCATATCGCTTCTCACATGATCATGCGATGGAACCGTTTCGTACCCTTTTTAAAAGAGCAGAAATTTTTCTATGTGCATATCAATATCAGTGCAACCAAATTGTAGGAAGCGGCGTAAGAAAAGGATCGTGATGGCAATTTATCGTGAAGGCCCATCCGTCCCTATTATTGCTACCCGATGCAAGGCCACTGGTTCGACAGAAAAATATCTAAAATACTGTGCAATATCGACATCCCAGAATCTTAATTGGACAAGTGTTACGAGCATGTGGAGGCAGGTGAAACTTTCAAATCTAGAGGAAACTCTGATAAATACCAAACATCTCAGTTTCGTTTTCAAGAGAAGGTATCAACTCAAACTGGTGAACTGAAAGTATTTTTTTTTGGTCGAAAACTGAAAATACTTTAAGGGTATGTTTATTTCAAGAAAAATTTTTTTTTTTGAAGAACATATTTCTCGATTTTTAGTATTTGGAGGGCGAAAAATATGTGATTAAAGAGAATATTTTTTGGTCAACAGAAAATTTTCTTTTAAAAGTGAGGAAAATGATCCTCATGTTTCATTCCTCATCATTTTCACACTTCCTTTATTTATAATTATTATTTTATTTTATTTTCATTATTCATTTATTTTGTAAAAAATCGAAAATATTTTATTTTAGATTTTAGATTTTCTTTTTTTCTATTTTTTTTATTTTAGATTTGTTGATTTTTTTTTTTTACTTTTTCTTTTCTCTCTCTATCTCCTTCTTCCTCCTTCCCCAGACCGCTGCTCTACCACCGCTCTTTCTTCCTCCGGTCGCCCCTCCGTCCTCCTTCCTTTGGCCGTCCTGAGATGACCAAGACTCGACCCGATGATCTCGGGCTAGCCCGAGGTTGGCGAGCCACGAGCTCGCCAGATCCAGGTGACCTGGCGCTCAGCCACAGCCGGCGAGCTTGGGGCTTGCTAGATCGGCGAGCTTTGAGCGCACCCGAGGTTAGTGAGGCTCAGACAGCCGCTCCTTCTTCCTCCAACTGCCGCTCCATCCTCATTTCTCCGGTCGCCTCGCTATGGTTGTGATTAGGCCCGACGATCTGGGGCTCGCCCGAGGCTGGCGAGCCATGAGCTCGCCAGATCCAAGCAAGCTTGAGGTGGGCCATGGCCGGCGAGCTCGGTGCTTACCATATCGGCAAGCTTGGAGCTCGCCAGATCCAGGCGAGCTCGAGGTCGGCCATAGCCGATGAGCCCCAAGCTTCAACCTCGGTCGAGGCCAACAAGGCGGGAGTTCGCCTAGATCAGGCGAGCTCCGAGATCACCGGGACCGAGTCATGGCCATCGCAAGGCGGCCGGAGGAAGGAGGACGGAGCGGCGGCTGGAGGAAGAAGTAGCATCGGTCTGGAGGAAGAAGGGAGGAGGAAAAAAAAAGAAAATAAAAAAAGAAAAAAAAAAGAAAAAAAGAAAAAGAGATAAAATAAATAATTAAAAATCCGAATTAAAAAAATAAAAAAGTGAAGAATTATTAATAAAAGTTCATGGAGGAATTTGATTTTTCAAGCCAAACGCAGAAAATATTTTTCGAATCTTTTTTCATAATTTAACTAAATATTAAAAAATATTATTTTTTTAAAAAAAAATATTTTTCGAGAGTGTCGTATTTTTGGCGAAATTTTCTTTTCTCTTTTAACATCCGATTGGACGCATCCCCATGCAATGGACGCATTCAAAATCTGTCCGGGAGAGATGGGTTTATGTGGGCCCAGACAGACGAGGTTTGACTGAATCTAAAACCCATAACTTCCTTTCCCTGATTTTACTTGAGTCCTAAAATTCTTTTTCCTAACAAGATTAGGAGTGAAAAGGAGGTCGAGGAAAAGAAAACTGCCCTCGCCAACCACCTATGTTCTCGGAAAGGAAAACTTCACCATTGATCTGCCAGTTCGACCGGTTAAAGTAAGATTATCGATATAATAATTGAGCAAAGACAGAGTACTTGCAAAGGATTTGACAATCTAATTATCGAGGTGTGATTTTTCGGTTGAGAGACGGGAGATGAAAACTATGCTTGAATTTTGCATAAAAATAGAATTCTTAAAGCGGCCGCCGACGCAAACCCTGCTCTGTCTGCTAGGCAAAGTTCTCCGAAAAAGAAAACGAGAGTGCACAAAAAAAAGCATCTCCCCCATCCCCCAATGCTTCCAAAAAATCTCTTGGACAAGAAACGATTGTTGTATTATATAATACGTTCGCATGAACAATAAGAGTTGGTAGACAAACCTGAATTAGAAAATGAACGAGTAAATGAAATGAAGATGAGTGATCCGAGCCCAACGAATTCACGTTGTGTCCTTAAGACAAATTTGTCCCCTCAATTGGTACCCAAGGGGTCTTGGACAATTGCCTCCCAGGATAGAACGGATCGGCTTTCTCTTTGAAGCGTCACTTCTTCAAGAGAAAACGTCAAACGCAACTTGTGGAATAATCGAACGAAGATGAGAGTGAATGAGCGGAATGAGTGTTACCCAAGGGGTCTTGGACAATTGCCTCCTAGGATAGAACGGATCGGCTTTCTCTTTGAAGCGTTACTTCTTCAAGAGAAAACGTCGAACGCAACTTGTGGAATTATCGAACGAAGATGAGAGTGAATGAACGGAATGAGTGTTTTCGAAAATAGAATTGAATCTATATGTTCTGTTTGAAAACGAATATATTAAAAGTAGTCCAAACAAAAAGTCAAGAAGTTATGATTGTAACGTCGAATGCAACTTGTCGAATAATCGAACGAAGATGAGAGTGAATGAGCGGAATGAGTGTTTTCGAAAATAGAATTGAATCTATATGTTCTGTTTGAAAACGAATATATTAAAAGTAGTCCAAACAAAAAGTCAAGAAGTTATGATTGTTCGGAGTTCAGTTATTGTCGAATCAACACATTTATTCGGTAATTAATGAACACAAACCGATGGTTTGAAGATAGATTACTAATATACAACATCCGAAAAATAAATTAAAAGATAAAATCGATGGGCTTAACTTGGACCGATCCGGTCGACGGTAGCGATGCGTGCGTGGACCGTTCTGACCTTGTGTAAGGCTTCTCTCCTCCACAAAAGTGAGGTGCCCCTTGTGGCTCAAACTCATTAGAAATGCTCCACTATTTAAACCTATTACTCATCTATCTTCTATCCCATGTGGGACTATTTCTCCCACAATTCTCATTCATATTTTATGGGTTTTTTTGCTGTTCAAAACCCAACAACAATTGCTAGAGAAAAGGGGCTGAGATATGTGATGAAAGCTCCCAACTTTATAGTTCCATTTGCAGACCACATCAGAGAAGAGCAAGACCCAGATTCACAATCAGAATTCACAAAGCAATTACCCCAAAAACAGAGGGCCAAAAGGCAAAACGCAACTGCCATTACAGGAGAGGTTCTACTCGTTCTCGGCGTACCTTCATTTAGTGGCAAGAGTTGAGCATCACACTCGAAGACCGCACAGCAAATCACGACAAGAACAACGCAGGCAACCACTCTAGAAACTGAACCCAGAGGCACCACCATCGCTAACTTCCGTTGCTTTGCCGCGCGCGCGCTCGCGGGACCGACCCAACTCCGACCTCTGACCCCCTTTAAGAAAACCGTTTGCGAGTGCAAAACCACGCGGAAATGCCGCCTCGACCACGACCAAAACAAGCAAAGAGACACAGGAAAGGAGTGCTTTTTGGAGAGCTTTGTGTTTGTCCGAGAGGCTGGCCGTCGGAGGGAAAGACTAAATTAAAATATTTAAGGATTTAACAAGTTCCTCGTTGTCATTTCCAGTGGGAGATTTTGCCTTCCGGTGGTGGTTCTCCTCTCCTTGGCCATGCCTTATAATGGCATCTGCCACTAGCCCACCATTGTACTTTTCTTAATATTTGAATATTAGGGATATAATATTGCGTAAATATATCTCCCTCTTTGGAAGCGTTAAAAATGCTCCTGCGTCATTTGAGTTTTAAACTGCGACCAGCTGTTTTCGATATTTTATTGTAAATCAAACGATAATTCCATGGGAAATAATTAGAAAAAGAAAATTCATAATTTTCAAGATATAAATCTTTCTCTGTATCATGTATAATCGACTATGCAATGTTTTTCATTAAGGCTTCGCTTTTTTCATGAAAAACAACTTTCAGCAAAATTATTTTTGAATTTTTTAGCATTTGATTCGTGAAAAATAAACAAGTCAAAAAAATATTTTCTATCCATAAAAAAAATAAAAAAACACATTCAAACATGAGGAAAATATTTTCTCTTTTCGAGAAGAGAAAATATTCTCCACATCTTTCCTCCATTTACTCTTTCACATTCCCCTTTTTTTTTTGAAAAAAATCAAATTTTTAATTTTAAATAATTTTTTGTCCTTGTATTTTTTTTTTCTTTCTTCTTCTGCTGATTGCCGGCCACGACGAGGGGCAAGGTCAAGCTTAGGTTGGCCTCGAGAGAGGCCGAGCCTCGCCAAAGAATGACAAATGCCATAGACTCATCCAATCGGCAAGGCCTGAGGCTTCGCCTGCTTGAGCTCAACTGTAGAAGAAGGAAAAAAATAATTAAAAATTCATTAAAAAAAGAAAGATAAAATAAAAATAAAAAATCATTAAAATGAGTGCCAAGAGATAAATCAAATCAAAATTTCCATTACCAAACGGCAAAAATCTTTTCTAGTTCATTTTTAGAGTTTAACTAAAAACCGACAAATAAAAATGACTTGCCGAAAAATATTTTCCAAAAATACGTCATTTTTCGCCAAATAAACGGAGCCTAAATATGCAAACAATACTTGAGATATCCCTAAACAAGATGTAATTTAATACCTTTATCTCGTTCCACGCTCTTCTTGCAAGCTTTTACTTCCAAAATCAACAAATAAAAAAAAATCAACTCTCTATAAAGCTCCATTTATTTGACAAAAATTGAATGATGGAAAAATATTTTTCTAAAAAAGATTGCTTGAAATAATTAGTCAATAGAACACATTTTCATCATTGATGACAATTATATCTAAATAATTTTGTTGATAATTAAAAAAAAACTCGAGCATTTATTTTTTAAACGATACAAGCAATCACTTTTTAAAAAATACTTTTCGAACCATTCATTTATTGCTAAACAAACAGAGCCCAAAGTATGATTTACATTATTTTATTTCAATGGAAGATTAATAAATAGAATCTAGTGATTTAATAGGCAATCTTGGGTTATTGACTGAATAAAACAATTATTTATTAGTCAATAGGAAAGACTACGTTCAAACTGGGGCTTTTTTACGAATTAGGGGTAAAAAAAAATTATATTTTATGGATATGAGTTTCTCAGCAATTTATTTACAGTTTAGGGGTTCGTTCGATAGATGTGTTCTACTGGCTCCCCACCCTCTCCACGATCTGCATGAAAGCTAAAACCCCCCCACCCTGCACGGCTTCACACCCTTCCTCCCCCCCCCCCCCCCCCCCGGCTCGGGGCGCATGGCTTTCCCCTCGACGAGGAAGAAGAATGAAGATGAGGATGCATTGTTCTCCACAAATGTGTTCTGCTGGCCCCCCCCCCCCCCTCGCGCGATCTGCATGAAGGTTGTCGTGGCCTCCGCGGCCAAGGACAGATTCTTAGGCATCCTCTTGAGCTTGACGACGTTTGCATTCAGCTTGTTGTTGATCTTCTTGATGATCTCTGGCAAGGCAAGCACTTGGGAATGAAAGGGGTTTGCGCTACCGTTCAGCAGGGGAGCTGCCGAATAGCAACCATTCGGCACACTAGCTGTTGAATGGCAACCCGTTTGGTAGCTTGGCTACTGAACTTCCAGTCCGGCAGCCAGGCTGCCAAACTGGGCCCCGTCCGGCACCTCCTTTGTCGGGCGGACCCTTAAACCATAAATAGATCGTCGGACAACCTAAACCCGTAAAATGCAAATATTTTTACCTCTAATTCATAAAAAGCTCTTCAAACCCATGCAATGTGTTTTTCCAAGCGCATTAAATTTTGGGGACCAGTGTGGAGGCGGCATTAGCCGCTGGTTTTTTCGTTTTGACTTTGAAACTTGGCTGGGTTAGAGATTGCAAGCTGGACTTGGGCCCATCTCATCTACTTGGATAGAGTTTTGAACCTAACGCTGATATTATCGACCAATCACTATGAAGGTGAAATGACTTTTTTTTTTTTTCCATCTGTCTATGTTTCTCGAATCACTTAGGTTTATATTTAATTCAAAGTTGATTATTTATGAAGATAGGTGCAATATTTAGTGAAATCTTATTTAAATAGTAATATCTCAGTAATTGTTTTTTGTGAATTTGATACCATAACGAAAGGAAATGAACTCAAATTTCAATTTAAGATGAAATTGGTGGCATGCTATAGGTTCAACGAGTGAGAAATTTCCTTGATGACTCATGAAAGGTGTAGGCTTTCAAGTGAATACCAACGACCGCTTTTGGCAATGAAAAAGCATTGAATGGTTCGATACTTTTATTAGAAGGACGTGGGAAGGTTTTGAGTTGATTTAAGGGGCAAGGAGGCCTATTCACATTGACTTTTATGGTGCTCTCACTGGATGATGACGCGGGCATTCAAAATGAAAAATAAAAGTTAGAATGTATTGAGATCAGATAAATATAAATCGAATAGGGAAATATTGAAGATATAGAGATGTTAGATAAAATGGGTTGTGGCTTTCTTATGGTTAGATTAGAAAGGGGAAAAAAAAAGAACTGTGGGTTTCGAAAATTGAGATGGGTCATTAACCTCTTTGTTTCGTATTGATACAATGAAACTCATATCTCATGTCCTTAATGCCATAATTTTTACAAATTCGAATCACTCGACAATTGGATGAAGATGGCCTACCTAGTTCACACGTATTCTTATTGATGCTCAAGTCAACAACTCGAACTGTGTTAATGCAAGCAGTAATATATTGATGTTTGGAATGTGCAAGGACATTCAAGGAAGTACCGGGCGGGCGTGAAGTTTCCGATCACAAGAAGGAAAAAGGTAACATGGAAAGTTCAAAAAAAAAAAAATCCTAATCAGCATAGTGTGAAAGCAAAAGCAATTTGCCAAGTCATGGAGCCGAGGTTCCATCAACTTTTTAAACGACCTGTCGTCAACGCATGCGTGGATGTTTCCTCGTCCTAGAAAATCACCGATCTGTCAAACGCCATCCACTCATTTCCCGGTTGACTGGGCAGTCCTAATCCTTGTCGAGTTTAAAAATCATCGTGGCAACAGTGGCCAACAATCGTGTCATCTTCACAAAAGCCGCGTCGTGGGCTCGTCTGCTAATATCCTTTTTCTTTGTCTGGCGACTGGAAAAGTGAAAATGATTTAAGGGTCCTACGTTCTGACAAGTTGATTTGTCTCCACTTTAGCATCGCTTCGAGTTGACTCGTTAGGCCTTGAGCAAAGACTTGGAAGCTCAAAAGGAGGGGTGCTTTAGATTTTGACGAACGGAGAGATCATGGGCTTCTTCCGTGCTTCGGTACCGGAGCCGAAAGTTAATCGGGGGAAAAGTAGCCCCCCAAAAAAAAAAACAAAGAGAAAAATTGACAGAATCATCTGTCGAAAACTCCCGAGAAAATAAAAGCTAATTGTAGATTTTAAATTTGATTGTAATTAATATTGAATGCCTTAAATTTTGGAAAGAAGCAAATAAAAGTTAAAAATGAAGTTCTTCTTTTTTTTTCTTTAAAAGAATGAAATATATATATGATTATTAAAAAGGCACCGCAACAAACAATATAAGTCGGGCGATTTTTATGGTACGACTAAGCACGAAAACGCCTTTTTCACATCATTCTGCGCGTGAACGTAAAAGATTCTTTAATATCGCTATCATTTTTATGGTAGTGAATAAGCACGAGGACATCTTTTTTACATCGTTCTGCGTGTGAACGTAAGATATTCTTTAATATCACTATCACTTTTATGGTGTGACTAAGCACGAAGATGACATTTTTTTCACATCATTCTTCGTGTGAACGTAAAAGATTCTTTAATATCACTACCACATGCATTGTTTTTTTTTGTTTGTTTTAACATCTTATAGCGCTCGCGCTCTCTCTCTCTCTGTTTAATATTAAGTGTGAAATATTTAATTAAGGAGGTAAATATAGCTGAAAAGATTTAAACTCATCACCTCCTACTTTGATACTATGAAAGATTTCGTAAAACTACTGTCAGATATTTCAAAAGCTCAAACTATTATGTGAATGGGTGATTTTCTGTTTTAACATTCCATCACTACATAGGATAGAAGCACAAACAAGCACCCCTTAAAGTTTTCTAGACATTCCTAGACTTCGCAAATTGGGACCACGCCGACGAAGCGTCCCCTGAGTTTTCTGTACATGCTGCTGCCACAGGGACACTTTTCAGGCGTCCCTAACTCAAAAACCCGGGACGCGATTATTCGGACGTGGAACAAGTTTTCTGTAGAAACACCCGTGGTATCGCTCAACAGGAAAGTAAAGGAATTGCTTGCTTAGAATCCACCGTTAAAGTAAAACATGGAAGCTCGCCCAAACTTGCACGTGAATTTAATTGCATTTGAGTTGACCGAAAAAAAAAAATATCTAATTGCATTTGTGGACAAGTGCAGTGCACGACGCCGTACGTGGGAAAGAGATAAAAGAGGCCATGTGACTCCAAATCCAAGAAATGTACCTGCCGCCAGGTACAAAGCGCAGAGCGAACTGTTTGGGGGTGATTTTTATTTTAGAATTTTTTTTTTCCAGATTACTAGTGATCTCTCTATTCTCACAAGGAGAAAATATTCAGTGGTCACTCTACAAGAGTCTCCGGAGATAGTTTGGTAGCTCGGTACCCGATATGAATGCAGTCCTTATTTTAACATGCTTGTGCCTGCGCACTCTGTTCTTCCAATTGGTGATAAATCTTTTTCTTCCCTATCACTAAAGAATATGCTTGAGTTTTATATCTAAGAGTTCAGATGAAGCCGTTTTATGTCTTGCTTAAGACTAGAAGCACACATTTTGACTTGTTGTTTAATTTTAGACACTTGAAACTTTGGTAATATATGAAAATGTTTTGAAACATAAATTACCTTACAATCTATCATAATAGTTGAAAATTCAAGTTTCATTTTGCATCTCCATGCGCATCTGATCCACATATGTAATTTTTGTGACATTACCTCTCAAGTTATTGGTATTATTCGCGGACACGTCAACGAGCATTTTAAGAGCAGCCCAAGTAAGAGTGATGTAAGTTCTCTCAAGTTATTGGTATTATTCGTTCGATGATAATGTGTTCATTCAAAATGAAGAATAGAATTTTGTTGACGCCTGATTTTTAATTATCCTTTCTGTTTTAAAATTAATAAAAAAAATTTAATAAATTTTTTTTTTATAAAAATTCATAAAATTGGAAAATCAACTTTAGAGACCTTGGTCAAGCCTAGAGAACAAATTTTGACCAAAAAATGATTTTCCATATTTTTCATATTTTTAAATATTTTTTGAAAAAATAAAATACAAAAATAAGTGAAAATTAGGAATAATAGCGTTTGGGGCCACAAAAATGTGAATAAATAGACAGTATTTTTCTTTTAATCTTCTGTTCATTTTGGCCAAAGAAAATCTAAAAAATTGATCTAGAATCAGGAGTTAATTTGTTAATCTCATTAAGTTAATTAAAAAATTATTTATTTTCGAAAAATAATAGAAAATCTATAAAAATTCATAAAGTAAAAAAAATCAATTTTGGGGATCTTATCCATGCCTAGGAAACCAATTTTGACCAAAAAATGATTTTTCATATTTTCAGTATTTTTACGTATTTTTTATTTATGTATTTTCAAAAATTAATAGAAAATCCATAATAATTCATAAAATTGAAAAATAAACTTTGGGGACCTTGATCAAGCCTAGGGAACTAATTTTGACCAAAAAATAATTATTCGTATTTTTCATATTTTTAAATATTTTTTGAAAAAATAAAATACAAAAATAAGTGAAAATTAGGAATAATAGCGTTTGGGGCCACAAAAATGTGAATAAATAGACAGTATTTTTCTTTTAATCTTTTGTTCATTTTGGCCAAAGAAAATCTAAAAAAATTGATCTAGAATCATGAGTTAATTTGTTAATCTCATTGTTAGGTTAATTAAAAAATTATTAGAAAATTAATTTTAACTTTATAATTTTTTATTTTCGCGTTTATGGAGTCGTGACATTGACCTCTAGTAGTCCAAACTTTTCAATGGCTTGAGGGTTCATTTTCCGTTATTGCGTTCGATTTTACGAATTCAATTTATTATTTAAAAGAAATTTCTCTGTGAGACATTGTCGCGTTCGCGAGACTAGCCGGTCGAGCATGAAGGATTAATTTCATGAGATGTTCTCGAGAATTGAAGTATTTGAGAGCGGGATGTCGAAAAAAAGACTAGGAACTTGGGAGAAGAAAAATTCATGTTGAACCTGTTAGCTACGTAGAGGGCACTATTGCAACGATGCAAAGATGTGATGTTGGTAGCTAATGCTCGATGGACAAACTTACCAAAATGTTGAAAATTGCTGAAATGCCTTTTACGAGCTTCGAGACCACCGAATTTCGATCGCAAAGTGATCCATGAGATACGAGATGCAATAATTGTTAATTCTCCAGCATGTGGGCTTATTCATGTTGCTGAGGCATTAAAAAAAAGAAAGAAAAAAAAAATCATATATCCTTCTTACAAATCCGTGGACCCTACCGGCGAATTTTCCCTTTCTCTATCTCGTGTGAAACCATTAGTTGATTGTAAAGTAATCCCATCAAGGAAAATAGTACAAAAACTTTAGAGGGAACAAAAGGAGGAGTTGGACTTTGACTGGTAGGGCACGCAAAAAAAAAAAAAAAAGGATCTGAGGGCAAGCCTCTAGGGGAGGCTAATAAAAAAATGGAAAAAAATGTTCATTGGGGAGAGATCCTCTCAAGTTATCTCGGGCATCAACTGACTTTCCGACGGAGGAAGAAAGTGAAGTCACAAGCTAACAGCTTCCACCATCTACCACTAAAAGGAACGGCACAGTAAAAAGAAGGACAGCTGGGAGAGGCTCGGGAGAGGATCTCCTTAATCTTCTACGTCCAAAAGACCATGGACATGGGCATCGCCCGCTCCCCCCGGCACTTCATCAGCAATGTCAAGAACCAGAGTCTTCAAGCTTCTATCTCAAGGAAAACGATGTTCTCTCGAGCCACTTAATCCAACGCCTAGGCCGACAACGTTGGTGCTTCATTTAAACATTTAAAGTATCGCCTGTTTCTTGTGAATCTTCTTTGTTTGTTCAGCAACCCAGGTCTCCCTTTCTAGAAGGCCGATGGAACTTTGAATGGTTTGGCTCTGGAAGCCCTGGGCTGACTGCTGCTAGAGTAATATTTGAGAGATTTCTAGCAACTTTGGCCAATCTATCAAAAATGGATGTTATGATTAAAGATGGGTATGCTAGAATTACAGTTAATCTGAAGTTACTGAACTCCGTAATTCCAAGATTTTTGCTCATATAGTTGTTGCTACTCTAATTGAAGTGAGGATGCTTGTCGACTTCTCATCTTCTCTAAGTTAGTCTTTTTTGGAAAGCCAATGGGCACTTGTTCACTGCTCAACTTTGCATGAATTTCTTGGTGAAGATGGACTATGGAGGCAAATATTCCTTTATGCTACGCTTATGTCTATTTAAATATCTAAATTTATTATGGTGAAAATTCTCAATCGGGAATAGAGATTTGAGTTCTTAGTTCTTGATCCTTATTAATTATTATTACTGGCATGCACGCAAATGAATGCAGATGGGGTGAAATTGTGTACGTGCCCTTAACAACACCATTACCTTTCCCTTCTTGCTTTGAAAGAGATATATAAATCAGAGCTACTGTTTGCATTGAAATGGAATATGTTTACTTGGTTCCCCTATATGAAATATTATTGCTATCAAGATGCCCCTTCACTTCATGTGTATTTTTATATCATTCGCTGCCTTTAATCCCCTTGTGCCAATTATGTATATGCACATGCTCAGTGGCTGTAGAGTTGAACAATTCTGTGTTCATAAATCTCCGATCTATTTCCTTCATATCTCAATGACAAGAGCAGCAGCAACAACAACAGCTGAAAATCTATTCTCATTCAGTTGATTGCCTGCGTATTCATTATATGCACTGTGTTCAATTTTATGTCAAGTCTTCTGTAAGTCAGTCTTAGGAAAACAGTCTTCTTTAAAATTTGAGCAGTCCATATATTTTCTTGTTGCCTCCTCCCTTGGGTCTTCGAAAAGAGTCATTCATTGAAGAACAATTTGAGGTCCTGACTCACGTGTTATGGCTTTTCGTTATCTCGGCAATAATGAATTGCCAATAATTGGTGGGGGGTGAAATAAAATGCCGGAATGATAAGCATAAAAGAAAAAAGAGGATGGACTTTTCCTCCTATAGGGAGTATCGATGGACCGAAAGTCAAAGGGAAGGTTGTTCAACCACTATAAGTGGCTTCGACTACAACACAAATTCGAGATACACCAAACAATACAAAAAAAGCTATGTGTTCTTCTTTCTTTCTTTTTTTTTTTCTTCTTATTATTATCATTATTACTGTTATTATTATTATTATTATTTTTATCATTATGTGTCAGAATTATTATTATCATTATAGTTATTATTACTATCATCATCATCATCATCATCATTATTATTATTATTATTATTATTATTATTATTATTATTATTATTATTATTATCAATCTTTCTAGTTTTAGATGCAAATTAGTACAAATTCCCCGTACTAGCTCCATTTTCCTCTATTTTCCCCATATTTTTATGTCAGGTAAAAGGAAGACTTCACATCAACGACGAGTTTCACGGAGGTGGAAAATCAACCTAGACAAGCTTCTAAGCTATCCACCGATTTCTCAGTTAATCTGTGACTAAAAGTCCCTCTTAATTCAAAAGAGACTCTCTATATTGGGAACATAGAGAGTGAAATCAATTATAAAAATCCCTCCCAGAAAATGGGAGATAAGTACTCTTTCCATTCTTCTGATTTTAAGTGCAGATTAGCACATATATTGTATACTGACACTTCACTCTATTTTATGTCAGGAAGCCGCAGCTTTATATCAATGGTCAATCCTATGGAAGCACAAAATTGGCTTGGAGGAGTCCTCAAGTGCGCACAAATTTCAAATTGTTGAATCAATTCGTCGTATTTCATTTTAAAAAAAATTCATACCCCAAAATGGAGAGGACAAAGTCCATCCGCAATTTAAATACATGCACCATAAATCCCAAAGGGAAGAGCCAAGCCAATGCTTAGCCTCCCATTGGAGGTTTTTACTTATAGTAGTTAAATACCTGCAACTTAAATACCTGCACCTTAAATCCCAAAGGGAAGAGCCAAGCCAATGCTTAGCCTCCCATTGGAGGTTTTTACTTACAGTAGTTAAATACCTGCACCTTAAATCCCAAAGGGAAGAGCCAAGCCAATGCTTAGCCTCCCATTAGAGGTTTTTACTTACAGTAGTTAAATACCTGCAACTTAAATACCTGTACCTTAAATCCCAAAGGGAAGAGCCAAGCCAATGCTTAGCCTCCCATTGGAGGTTTTTACTTACAGTAGTTAAATACCTGCAACTTAAATACCTGTATCTTAAATCCCAAAGGAAAGAGCCAAGCCAATGCTTAGCCTCCCATTGGAGGTTTTTACTTATAGTAGTTTAAATACTTGCAACTTAAATACCTGTACCTTAAATCCCAAAGGGAAGAGCCAAGTCAATGCTAGGCCTCCCATTGGAGGTGTTTATTCACTGTCATGTACTTCCTATAATTTAATTTTTGAATCATCAGACCCAAAAGATGAGTAGGTCGTAATACTGCACAGAAGTCGTTAACACACTCCCTCTTTCGGCTTCAGGGAATCTTTAACACTTAAAAAAATATAACAAATAAAAATATATACCATCCATGCATCCTATTTAAAAAGTGAAAACACAAAAGAGAATACCCTACTAGAGCTTTAGGAATAAACCAAGCCTGAGTTGCCGAATTAGGATATCCATGAAATTAAGGTACCGAAAGGGCATTAGTTTTAATTAACTAGTGTAACCAAGTCCCCGAGCTCATAATCTCTGGTTCGCAGGAATAAATTAGTTCTCCCGCTAATTTATTTAGGTTTCTAATCGACCTACCAAGGACGATTAGTGGCGACTCCAAATTTCAAAATCATTTAAACAAAAACCAAAGTTGCGATTCGGTAGGGCTTGGGAGGGTCCGCATTAGGATAGTCAAATCTAATTAACCTAATAATCCGTTAACCCCTAGAATTAATAAAAATATTTTTAGAGGGTCGCGACAGCTTGGCGACTCCACTGGGGACGGGATTTTTAAATTTTCGAAAAAAGATACCAATTGGAATACTTGAATTTTCTCGAAATTTTAAAAGTCTTAGTGGACTTAGGCCAATGAAAATTTCATGGATATATCGCTTCTGGCGATCTTGTTTGGGACTCATTTTATAAGTGTTATATGTTTTTGCAGGATGGGAGTTATAAGGGGCGGAGTGTTTGGCTAACCCCTTTGTTTTGCAGGCTCGGTGTTGGGTTTATTTGTTTAATTTCGCACATTTTTAGAAGCGCTGTTTTGATATCAATTGTTGTGCATGTCTTGCATACTCTGAGGATCACGACACCTGCACACACAAGCGTCTAAACCCAAATCGCGAAATTCTTCCTAGAAAACCATAGATAGGGATCGAATATGCAAAACTCTTGCGTCAATTGCGCTCGGGTTGACCATATTTTATCCCGCTCATTATCTGAATTGACAATTCTTCCCATTGTGATTTGATTGCGCGGAGGGTAAGTTTGTCAATTCAGATAGTGGGGGCCTTTTAGGTCCATACCTTGTATCTCCTTCTTTTATTTTCTAGAGTCCACTCCTCACTTGAGTCATGCGCATGACTATGTGATTTGCATTTCTCCAAGGTAAAAGTAAGTTCTCTAATTTTATCTTGTATTTATTTTCGGTCGGTCCATACTAGGTGTTAGTCAGTTTTTGAGCTTGAGATTACGACCATTCTTTTAAAAGAAAATAAAAATTAAATTTGTACCTCATTTCTTTTTAAATTTTTTAAAATGATGTGAAAAAATCCCTTCATGGGAATTTTATTAACCAATAAGGGATTTTTGTCATGTTTTTATTGCTTCAATAAAAATGAAATTTACCTAAAAAAATTTTCCTCTGAAAATTTATTTCAATAAAAAGAAAAATTCCTTCAAAAAAAAAAAAACTCTAGTAGACATCAAGTGATTTTATCACATTTTTCAAATTATAAAAACTTGCAACAAAAATTCTTTTTGAAAAATTCGCTCATGTTTTTCTAAAAAAATTTTCTCTAAATAAAATTAGACTAATGTCTCGGGGGAATTTTGTTAACCAATAAAGGATTTCTGTCATGTCTTTCCTGCTTCAATAAAAATAAAATTTTCCTGACAAATTTACCTCTGAAAATTTATTTTGATAAAAAGGAAATTTCTTCAAAAATTTTAGTAAACGTCAAGAGATTTTGTCACATTCCTTTAAAAAAAAAAAATAAAAAAAAAAGAGAGTAATAAATCTGCAAAAATATTCTATATCAGAAATCAACCCATTTCTTCCTAAGGAAATTTTTTCTGATTTCTCTATAAAATAGAAAAAATCAAATTGGACTAATATAGGGGCCATGGACCGACATTCCTTGTGTCGTGTACTAATTATATCCTTTACTTTTGTAGGAAATCCCAGGTATCCCAGGCGGGGGTAAAGTTTGGTTCAATAATGCACACCACGAATTATTTTTAGAAGTACGAAAAGACAGGAAATTGCTGATTTCTTAATCCTGGGGGCAAGTGAGAAGGTCGATCCTTTCGGACTCAGACATGTGTCAGTTAATGAACACAGGATCCCGCGTCTTTTGAAAGACAATATGGATTATATAATCAGAAACCATGAAACAAGTTCCTTAACCTGATTAAATCAACCAGAGACCGGTCTTAAAATTTCCTCGGATCCGAAACACGCGGAGGGTTTTTAGAGGACCGAGGTTCTATCAATGAACATGGCCCACAGGAATTTCTCCCGACGCTATAGGCGACCGACACGAGCAAGTGGACGCCGAAAGAAACAAAATATGGATAAAAGTGGGCACACAACAGGTGGCTGGATTTATTACCAGCGCACTGATCGAGTTGTCATAGCGTTATTGTTCGTGATCTCAAGATGGATAGTGGGGGCCACCGCCGAACCCATCATCAATGTTCTCGATATCATCGTCTGGAGCAATTAAACAAGAACATCAAGAAGAACATTAAGCCTCGACATCTTCGGTACCTCAAATCGTCCTGCGGAAGAAACGATAGCAAGAAAAAAAAAAACAAACAAAGCACGTGAAGCTTTTCTTTCATTCCATTCATCAAAGAGTATTACAACAACTCACTGGGGAGGAAAGGTAAAGCCAAACTGGGCCCTGATGACCATTACGAAAGAGCTCAACTGACTCTCCAAACAGTTGATGCTCTGGATGCACCGGGCGCTCTCGGGATCAAGCTCCGCGAGCCTAAAGAAGAGGCGATCGCACTTCTCTTTAACCTGGGCCATAGTGGCCTCGTAATGCTCAACGGCAAACTCCAGGTCCGGAATCGCTGCCCTCTCGAAAGCAATGTCTGCCGTAATGTCATCAAGTCTCTCCTGCAGCCAACCGCATTTGCACCTCATCACAATATTGCCTGGCTCCTGTTCGGCGTAAGTTCGGACCAAGGCCAGACGGTCCACCAACTTTCCCCTCTCACGAACCAGCCACGAAAGCTGATCGTTGGCAAACTTGAGGGCCTTTTTGTGATTATCAGCCACAAACGCAACTGTTGCCAGACGCTCGTGCCGGTCTCGGTAACGGGCTTTCACGACGGCGGTCACAAGGACCGTCTCATAAGCGCGGTTATAGGCAGCTAGAAAATTGATGAAGAGGGTCGAGAAGTTCCGATACTCATTTCCCAGTTGGGTACCCTCAACAGAAGCAACGTCCACGGTCCTGAATAAACCGAGGATTTCAGCCTCAACGGTAGAGTTTTTGGCTACATGAGCGTAACCTCTACCAAGAAGATTGTAGAGTCTCTCCCACCCAGCCAAGACTTCCGTGGATAAGGTGTGGTTAGGAGAATTGGCCATTTTCGAAAGCAGAATATGAAAGAAAGGGGGAGAGAGGTGAGGCAGATGAGCAGAATGCAAAGATGGTAAGCTGCTTCAATTTAAATACTGATTTCACAGGGGCAGTCCTTATAGGTTTTCCTATCTACCATTCTCTGTCGGCAACACCCCCGGTGGCTCAAATTCCAGCCAAGTAGCAACCTCGAGCCGAACAAACCCGACGTCTTAGTGAAAAAGCTGGACGGGACTCCACCGCCTTGAAAAAAGAAAGAACGAAAAGACGAGCTGAGTGGGGGACAAAGAAATTTTCGGCAGAAAAGGAGATACGACTCGTCTTTATTGGAGGACCCGCCAGTAAATCGACGGTGGAGATCTTGACAGGGGCCCCCTATCACGAAAAGAAAGAAGAAGACAAACTGAGCGAGAAACAAGGATTTCTCCTTTGATCAAAAGCTGAATGTCAGATTTTCTCCCTCGAAAAATCTAATAGCGCTGCCCGTGAAGAGGGAGGTCGTTGCTATTGCCAGAGAGAGAACTTGTCCTCATTTGATAGTGAGAGTGAGAGTTTATCTGCAAGAACTCGCAGGAGAAAGATAGAGAGGAAGGAGTTCTCGTGGGAGAGGAATTCAAAACCTTCACCATCAAAGCATCGGCTTTGAAAACCTGTTACGAGAAGCTATCGACGATCCCGTGATCCCTCAAGTCCAAGAAGACATCCTGAGGCGGTCTCGAGTCGGCAGTCCTAGATCCAGAAATATGTCGAGCATTAGGGAAACGGGCGCATGTTCAACCCTGGTCGAAGCTAATGAAGTTCCTTACCCTGAGGGTCTACTGGTCATGGCCATTGACGGTAATCCAGTCTCTCTGTCAATCCTTGTTACCGTATTGAGAAAATGCCGGTATAAGGTTGTAGCTCAAGCAAAGGCGACAGAGACCTTAGAGATATTAAGGAGGAGTGGTGACCAGTTTGATATCGTCCTCACCGCCATGGTAGGGATTGACATGGATGTTTTCACTCTCTTGGAAGTCATCAATTCTAAATTAAACATGCCAGTCCTCGTAATATCGGCAAGCGATGATCAGCAAGCCCTAATGAAGGCTGTCTTAAATGGGGCCCAAGACGTCGTAACGAAACCAGTTAGAGTTCAGATGCTTCAAAACATATGGCAGCACGTGGTAAGGAAGCAATTGCACGACCATGAGAACAAGCATCAAGCCTTCAATTTTGCTCCAAGCAACTGGAGAAAGAAGATGAGTTGGTCTCCCGAGCTGCATCGTATGTTTGTTAATGCAGTTCAGCAGCTAGGAATAGATTCGGCACGGCCGCAACATATACTGGAAATTATGAAGGTAGAGGGACTCACTAAAGCAAATGTTTCGAGTCATCTTCAGAAGTACAGAAAAAGGGTGAGAGAACACAATGCAGCTCAGAATCAAGAAAACCAAGGCGGGACTGATCCAAGCCTGAACGTCGAGTCTCCTCGCCACCATAAGTTCCCCAGGTTAGCATGGGGCGAGCCACTTCCCATCATCAACCAAGCTAGTAGCCATGCCATCAATCCCCCAGGCGTTAATCAAAGTATCCCCCAGAATCACCCTAATGCTCTTCAAGAGTATAGACCGCAGGAGCAGTGTATTCAGATTCCTTGGTTTGAGCACCAACCTGTGGCTAGAACTCATCCCATGATCAGCGCGCCTGTGCAGCTAGAGAATCAGACAAGAAGTTATCCTGAGCACTTCCACTTCTCTAATCCTCGAATGAAAGAAGTTTTTGGCAGCAGGACAGTTGGTGATCCCCACACTTTCTCGAGTAATGATGAAGGCTCCAGCATGAGAAGTCAAATTGCTCATGGCGAGGACAGAATGAGAAATCTACCGCCAGCATTTGCCAACAACAATGCCCAATTCGAGCATCAGTTGCTGGAAGGTTCAAGAGATTACCCAGATGATGAGCTTACTGCCCTGGTCAACCAGTTTAGGGTTGACAGACGTCCCAAGCCGCGATCAGGAGCTAGTGAGTAGGGACTCTCAAACATCGGTTATCCACACCCGAACCAACACGAGACTAGCTGATTATCGAAGAGCCACATAAGAGGCAGAACTGACCTTGAATAAGTGCATCTTTCATTTCATGCTTAATTCCCCTGCGTATGATATTTTCCAGCTTTCTAGGTGTCTCGATTTAATTCAAGGACAAGGGGGCAATTTATTTATCCCGTCGAATGCGTGAATCCCTTTTTATGCTAGATTTAGGGCGGATCAATTTGTGGCAACGTCGCTGACTGCCATAATGAGAAATGTTGAATGGCCTCACGTAGGGAAATTTCAAGTGAAAAGCCCAGGCGAGCTCGAAGACGGGTAACTGTGTGTCGTTCCAATTTACCCTCAATCGTTGCAAAATGCTAAATTGGATTTGTTCCATTCTCACCCAGGGGATTGCAAAGTGCCTCAAGAGTGTCGCAAAATGAAATGACCCAATTGAATGCGATAGGACTCATTCGCCTTCAAGGTAACCTTCAAATTAAAGGAGCCCTCCGGTCCACGGACCCAATGGCATGGAAAATGATGATGGTCCAAGACAACCCGAAAGAAAACAAGGCCCAACTAAGCAAAGCACATATGTGGCAAGCGCAAAGTGAAGGGCAACTCGGGACCTACAATTCAATCCAATCCAAATGAAGGAACCTCCTCAATTCAAATTCAATGGAAGTATACACAAGGGTAAAACAGTATCGTTCCAATTTTTCTAGAATATGAAGAACATATACTGCCGCATTCTCTTTCATTTTTGCAGGGGAAGTCTCTACTGGCCAGATTTTCCTGTCTACCATTCCCTATCAGTATCACCTCCGCTACTCGTCTCCAATCTCGAGCCAAGCAAATCCGACGTCTCTACAGAAAAGTTGGACGGGACGCCACTACTTTGAAAAAGAAAGGATAAAAAATAAGCTGAGTAGGAGACAAAGACATTTACGGCAGAAAAGAGATACGACTCGTCTTTATTGAAGAACTCACCAGCAAATTGACGGTGGAGACAGCAACAAGGGGCCCCCTTCCACGGAAAGATGGAAGGAGACGAGCTGGGCGAGAGATACGATGAAAAGAAAATCGAGAAAGCCAGAACACTCGAGAGAGGCAATACAGTTGCTAAACCCACGTCTAATTTTAAAGGAGGCATCTTCTTGATAATTCTCATTCGTGCTCGAAAGAGAGACTCTTAAAGCATACGCAGTCTCCCAGAAAAATCCAGAGAGTGAAAATACAAGAAGAGATATCAAACTTTGAGAAATCGTTAACCAAATCGAAGATGTCTCAACCCAACACACTTGAAAGTTATCGTTACTTGCTGAATATGGGAGAGGAAGAGTTCGAAGCCATATTTGGGATCGAGCCTATGGAGCCCGGCCCTTCCACCGACGACGTCCAAGAGCCCGGTAAGGACAATGACAACAACGGTAAAGGTCAAAAGAAGCGTTACCGTCGCCATACTGAGGAGCAAGTACGAAAGCTTGAAGCTTTCTTCAGAACGTACCCTATGCCAGACGGCAAACAAAAAATGGAACTGAGTCAAGAGCTAGGCCTTGAACCTTCGCAAATCAAGTTCTGGTTTCAAAATAGACGAACCCGAATGAAGACTCGTCATGAGCACAACGAAGCCGAGTTTCTAAGAGTTGAAAATGAAAACCTCCGAGCGGAAAACAAGATGTATAAAGAGACTTTTGACTCCGCCACCTGCCCCAACTGCAATAGCCTCCTCCTCACCCTCGATGAAATATATGATCTGAGGATCGAAAATGCACGTTTAAGAGGTGAGTTAGACCAGTTTATAACAGGATCGAGTTCTGTTAGGGCAGGGTACAAAAGGACCAATGATACTGGATCAGCATCAATACCTCCCGAGGAAGAAGGGACAGATCACCACCAAGCGAACATTGACGATGATCTTTTCGCCATAATCAACCAGTTTGATATCGGTAAAGCATCGGGACTGTGATGCACTTGTTCAGCCAATGACCACCAGACCTTCAATATGGCCGATGCATACCTAATTTGGGATGAAGCCAGCTGATCATGGGAGAGCCTGCAGAGGAAGCAGAACTGATCCTGAATGAGCGAATGTGTTTTATTTCCTTGCGTGATATATTTTTCTGCTTTTGTGAATGTGTAAAAGCAAGGAGTAATAATCCGACTTCCCCCTATTAAATGCTCGAATCCGCCACCTCACCAACCTCGCGACGAATTAATGGCGAGTAAAAATCTGCATAAACCTGAAGGGTAACTCCGTATCGTTTCAATTTACCCTCAGTTGCTCCAAGTTTTAAAATTAAGCCCCTTCTATTCTCAGGAAATTGCAAATCGACCCGAGAACGCAATCATATCCGAATACAAGTTGAACAAAATTTGGGGGCAAATCGACTCATGGGCATTACCACGGGATGGACAGCTTCGGACAAAGGAAAGTACAAGCGAAAGACGCGAACAATCTCAGAAATGGGTAATTCTGTATCGTTCTAATGTGCACATAATCATCTCAAGTCTTGAATTGTCTTATTCCATTCTTAACAGGGATTGCAAATTACCTCGAGAAATACCGTAACATGGCCCAAGGTGATACAACAGGGCTGCTTTATCCCCAAAGATTAACCTTTGAAAGGATAGCCCCATGGACACCTACGGTCCAATGGACCGAATGGTATGGGGGATGACAGTAGGTCCGAAATATCCCGAGTTCGATCCCCGAGGGTGGGGAATGTTGTATGTATTATAAATAAATGAAACAACTTTTTGTGCATTTCTTTTTGCAAGCAGGAATACTGGACGAGTAATACCGAAGTCAATATTTTGCCACATTCTCGGCTTAATGGTGAAGCATCCAACAAAAGTCGAAGAAAACTCAATCCAGCAAAATTGGTAAAAGACTTGTCCAAGGCATTCAAGATGAAGGGTAAATCAGTATCGTTTCCAATTTATCCCTTTTAATACTGGTTGACATGTCTCCTTTTCTTTTCACAGGAAATATTTATACTAACATTTAACATGTTGAAGGAGACAAATCCAAAAGAAAATTATGATCACCTGACAAGATCTATTCTGATGAAAAATGGGGCAAATTGATCGCAAGCTCTGAAACGAAAAAGCAAATATGTCTTCCTTATCTCGTTTGATTTCAAGAATAATTTCTCTGCTTCTTGCAGGGGCATTAAACAAACCAAAATGCTCCCTCGCCCATATGCTTCATCGCGCAGGGGTAAAGTTTGAAACAAACCACCCCTCGACATAAGGAGTAGGCTTCCCAATTTGTTCGGTCCGCCCATATACCAGGGGCAATTTAAATCCGCCCATATTTGTACATTATATAAACACACGTGATGCTAAAAAATTGTCATATCTGCATTGTGCTTACACAGTTCATGAATTATGTATGACTATTCCATGTGTTTAACTTACCAACTCCGACTTAGAGCATAAACTGCACATGAGATATCAAATGTGCAGAATGGGGCATGACAGGATGAGGAAAGGCAAACCATTTTCACACAGGTCTAACATTTTAATCTACAGATAAACAGCCTTTCTCCAGAGTGAGAAAAAGCCCTTTCGGAATGAAGTCCCCCATTCAGATTACATTCAAGGTGTTCATACTATAAGAACCTCCTTAAACAGAAGTGGTAATGCAATACATGATCTATATATTGATCGATTGCATAATGAGTTATTACATAGACTGCCTTTAATCATGGCAAACTTAGCTGAACAATTTTGTATAAACCAATGAACGCATTGATGAAAATGCTTGCACATGTTAGCTCTGACATTGCCCGACAGGCAACACATTCCCGGTGTTTGAGTTACCTTCCAAAGTCTTGAAATTCATTCGGCGATTATTGAATGAACAAGCCTGGTTGTCGAGAAGCCACCAAGCAGTTCTTCCAAATTCTCAGGTAAGTATATCTTCAACCTGAACTTTTCAAGAGAATGAATTTTGACGGTTGTTGGGATACTCGAATCCATTGCGGTACATACAGGTATCCACCTTCTTCAATAAAGCATGATTTGTCTCAAGGACAGCAATGTTCGAGACCTTTTGATCTCTGCCTCTTTGGTTTATTCCTAAAGCGACAGGAGAATATAATTTGGGTTTGAGCTTCTGCAGGATTCCTGGTCTCCCCAGATTTCAAAATGGCACCCTTTGAGGTACACCAAGCCCTTCTTACAGGCAAACCAAGTCCTTCTTACAAGCACAAAGTCCTTCTTACAGGCATAAAGTCCTTCTTACAGGCAAATCAAGTCCTGCTTACAGGCAAACAAAGTCCTTCCTACAGGCAAAGTAAGTCCTTCTTACAGGCAAATCAAGTCCTTCTTATAGGCAAACTAAGTCCTTCTTACAGGCAAACTAAGTCCTTCTTACAGGCAAACCAAGTCCTTCTTACAGGCACAAAGTCCTTCTTACAGGCAAATCAGGTCCTTCTTACAGACACAAAGTCCTTCTTACAGGCAAATCAAGTCCTTCTTACAGGCACAAAGTCCTTCTTACAGGCAAATAAAGTCCTTCTTACAGGCAAAGCATAAAGTCCTTCTTACAGGCAAAGCATAAAGTCCTTCTTACAGGCAAATCAAGTCCTTCTTATAGGCAAATTAAGTCCTTTTTACAGGCAAATCAAGTCCTTCTTACAGGCATTAAGTCCTTTTTACAGGCACCAAGTCCTTTCTACAGGCACAAGTCCTTTTTACAGGCACCGAGTCCTTTTTACAAGCACCAAGTCCTTTTTACAGGCACCAAGTCCTTTCTACAGGCACCAAGTCCTTCTTACAGGTATCTCCATGGGATGACCTACCATACGGGTCAAATGGTACGACCCACCATACGGGTCAAATTTTAATTCAATTTTTAATCAGTAGAATTCTTTTATTTGGAATATATCATGGGTTGACCTACCATACGCGTTCAAGTTCAACTACTCTAAGGTTTTCTTATAACGAATCTTTATGTTCTCATTTCATTTTTAGTGGAACATTCATGTCACGACTCTTTTTATTTTATTGTGTTGAGCTTATTAGAACTCAGGTGTCATTTCGTCTTTGAAATGAACCTCTACCGAGCTTCCTTTCAAAGAGGGGCAGCTGTTGACGCTTGATTTTTAATTATCCTTTCTGTTTTAAAATTAATAAAAAAAATTTAATAAATTTTTTTTTATAAAAATTCATAAAATTGGAAAATCAACTTTAGAGACCTTGGTCAAGCCTAGAGAACAAATTTTGACCAAAAAATGATTTTCCATATTTTTCATATTTTTAAATATTTTTTGAAAAAATAAAATACAAAAATAAGTGAAAATTAGGAATAATAGCGTTTGGGGCCACAAAAATGTGAATAAATAGACAGTATTTTTATTTTAATCTTCTGTTCATTTTGGCCAAAGAAAATCTAAAAAATTGATCTAGAATCAGGAGTTAATTTGTTAATCTCATTAAGTTAATTAAAAAATTATTTATTTTCGAAAAATAATAGAAAATCTATAAAAATTCATAAAGTAAAAAAAATCAATTTTGGGGATCTTATCCATGCCTAGGAAACCAATTTTGACCAAAAAATGATTTTTCATATTTTCAGTATTTTTACGTATTTTTTATTTATGTATTTTCAAAAATTAATAGAAAATCCATAATAATTCATAAAATTGAAAAATAAACTTTGGGGACCTTGATCAAGCCTAGGGAACTAATTTTGACCAAAAAATAATTATTCGTATTTTTCATATTTTTAAATATTTTTTGAAAAAATAAAATACAAAAATAAGTGAAAATTAGAAATAATAGCGTTTGGGGCCACAAAAATGTGAATAAATAGACAGTATTTTTCTTTTAATCTTTTGTTCATTTTGGCCAAAGAAAATCTAAAAAAATTGATCTAGAATCATGAGTTAATTTGTTAATCTCATTGTTAGGTTAATTAAAAAATTATTAGAAAATTAATTTTAACTTTATAATTTTTTATTTTCGCGTTTATGGAGTCGTGACATTGACCTCTAGTAGTCCAAACTTTTCAATGGCTTGAGGGTTCATTTTCCGTTATTGCGTTCGATTTTACGAATTCAATTTATTATTTAAAAGAAATTTCTCTGTGAGACATTGTCGCGTTCGCGAGACTAGCCGGTCGAGCATGAAGGATTAATTTCATGAGATGTTCTCGAGAATTGAAGTATTTGAGAGTGGGATGTCGAAAAAAAGACTAGGAACTTGGGAGAAGAAAAATTCATGTTGAACCTGTTAGCTACGTAGAGGGCACTATTGCAACGATGCAAAGATGTGATGTTGGTAGCTAATGCTCGATGGACAAACTTACCAAAATGTTGAAAATTGCTGAAATGCCTTTTACGAGCTTCGAGACCACCGAATTTCGATCGCAAAGTGATCCATGAGATACGAGATGCAATAATTGTTAATTCTCCAGCATGTGGGCTTATTCATGTTGCTGAGGCATTAAAAAAAAGAAAGAAAAAAAAATCATATATCCTTCTCACAAATCCGTGGACCCTACCGGCGAATTTTCCCTTTCTCTATCTCGTGTGAAACCATTAGTTGATTGTAAAGTAATCCCATCAAGGAAAATAGTACAAAAACTTTAGAGGGAACAAAAGGAGGAGTTGGACTTTGACTGGTAGGGCACGCAAAATAAAAAAAAAAAAGGATCTGAGGGCAAGCCTCTAGGGGAGGCTAATAAAAAAATGGAAAAAAATGTTCATTGGGGAGAGATCCTCTCAAGTTATCTCGGGCATCAACTGACTTTCCGACGGAGGAAGAAAGTGAAGTCACAAGCTAACAGCTTCCACCATCTACCACTAATAGGAACGGCACAGTAAAAAGAAGGACAGCTGGGAGAGGCTCGGGAGAGGATCTCCTTAATCTTCTACGTCCAAAAGACCATGGACATGGGCATCGCCCGCTCCCCCCGGCACTTCATCAGCAATGTCAAGAACCAGAGTCTTCAAGCTTCTATCTCAAGGAAAACGATGTTCTCTCGAGCCACTTAATCCAACGCCTAGGCCGACAACGTTGGTGCTTCATTTAAACATTTAAAGTATCGCCTGTTTCTTGTGAATCTTCTTTGTTTGTTCAGCAACCCAGGTCTCCCTTTCTAGAAGGCCGATGGAACTTTGAATGGTTTGGCTCTGGAAGCCCTGGGCTGACTGCTGCTAGAGTAATATTTGAGAGATTTCTAGCAACTTTGGCCAATCTATCAAAAATGGATGTTATGATTAAAGATGGGTATGCTAGAATTACAGTTAATCTGAAGTTACTGAACTCCGTAATTCCAAGATTTTTGCTCATATAGTTGTTGCTACTCTAATTGAAGTGAGGATGCTTGTCGACTTCTCATCTTCTCTAAGTTAGTCTTTTTTGGAAAGCCAATGGGCACTTGTTCACTGCTCAACTTTGCATGAATTTCTTGGTGAAGATGGACTATGGAGGCAAATATTCCTTTATGCTACGCTTATGTCTATTTAAATATCTAAATTTATTATGGTGAAAATTCTCAATCGGGAATAGAGATTTGAGTTCTTAGTTCTTGATCCTTATTAATTATTATTACTGGCATGCACGCAAATGAATGCAGATGGGGTGAAATTGTGTACGTGCCCTTAACAACACCATTACCTTTCCCTTCTTGCTTTGAAAGAGATATATAAATCAGAGCTACTGTTTGCATTGAAATGGAATATGTTTACTTGGTTCCCCTATATGAAATATTATTGCTATCAAGATGCCCCTTCACTTCATGTGTATTTTTATATCATTCGCTGCCTTTAATCCCCTTGTGCCAATTATGTATATGCACATGCTCAGTGGCTGTAGAGTTGAACAATTCTGTGTTCATAAATCTCCGATCTATTTCCTTCATATCTCAATGACAAGAGCAGCAGCAACAACAACAGCTGAAAATCTATTCTCATTCAGTTGATTGCCTGCGTATTCATTATATGCACTGTGTTCAATTTTATGTCAAGTCTTCTGTAAGTCAGTCTTAGGAAAACAGTCTTCTTTAAAATTTGAGCAGTCCATATATTTTCTTGTTGCCTCCTCCCTTGGGTCTTCGAAAAGAGTCATTCATTGAAGAACAATTTGAGGTCCTGACTCACGTGTTATGGCTTTTCGTTATCTCGGCAATAATGAATTGCCAATAATTGGTGGGGGGCGAAATAAAATGCCGGAATGATAAGCATAAAAGAAAAAAGAGGATGGACTTTTCCTCCTATAGGGAGTATCGATGGACCGAAAGTCAAAGGGAAGGTTGTTCAACCACTATAAGTGGCTTCGACTACAACACAAATTCGAGATACACCAAACAATACAAAAAAAGCTATGTGTTCTTCTTTCTTTCTTTTTTTTTTTCTTCTTATTATTATCATTATTACTGTTATTATTATTATTATTATTTTTATCATTATGTGTCAGAATTATTATTATCATTATAGTTATTATTACTATCATCATCATCATCATCATCATCATCATTATTATTATTATTATTATTATTATTATCAATCTTTCTAGTTTTAGATGCAAATTAGTACAAATTCCCCGTACTAGCTCCATTTTCCTCTATTTTCCCCATATTTTTATGTCAGGTAAAAGGAAGACTTCACATCAACGACGAGTTTCACGGAGGTGGAAAATCAACCTAGACAAGTTTCTAAGCTATCCACCGATTTCTCAGTTAATCTGTGACTAAAAGTCCCTCTTAATTCAAAAGAGACTCTCTATATTGGGAACATAGAGAGTGAAATCAATTATAAAAATCCCTCCCAGAAAATGGGAGATAAGTACTCTTTCCATTCTTCTGATTTTAAGTGCAGATTAGCACATATATTGTATACTGACACTTCACTCTATTTTATGTCAGGAAGCCGCAGCTTTATATCAATGGTCAATCCTATGGAAGCACAAAATCGGCTTGGAGGAGTCCTCAAGTGCGCACAAATTTCAAATTGTTGAATCAATTCGTCGTATTTCATTTTAAAAAAAATTCATACCCCAAAATGGAGAGGACAAAGTCCATCCGCAATTTAAATACATGCACCATAAATCCCAAAGGGAAGAGCCAAGCCAATGCTTAGCCTCCCATTGGAGGTTTTTACTTATAGTAGTTAAATACCTGCAACTTAAATACCTGCACCTTAAATCCCAAAGGGAAGAGCCAAGCCAATGCTTAGCCTCCCATTGGAGGTTTTTACTTACAGTAGTTAAATACCTGCACCTTAAATCCCAAAGGGAAGAGCCAAGCCAATGCTTAGCCTCCCATTGGAGGTTTTTACTTACAGTAGTTAAATACCTGCAACTTAAATACCTGTACCTTAAATCCCAAAGGGAAGAGCCAAGCCAATGCTTAGCCTCCCATTGGAGGTTTTTACTTACAGTAGTTAAATACCTGCAACTTAAATACCTGTACCTTAAATCCCAAAGGAAAGAGCCAAGCCAATGCTTAGCCTCCCATTGGAGGTTTTTACTTATAGTAGTTTAAATACTTGCAACTTAAATACCTGTACCTTAAATCCCAAAGGGAAGAGCCAAGTCAATGCTAGGCCTCCCATTGGAGGTGTTTATTCACTGTCATGTACTTCCTATAATTTAATTTTTGAATCATCAGACCCAAAAGATGAGTAGGTCGTAATACTGCACAGAAGTCGTTAACACACTCCCTCTTTCGGCTTCAGGGAATCTTTAACACTTAAAAAAATATAACAAATAAAAATATATACCATCCATGCATCCTATTTAAAAAGTGAAAACACAAAAGAGAATACCCTACTAGAGCTTTAGGAATAAACCAAGCCTGAGTTGCCGAATTAGGATATCCATGAAATTAAGGTACCGAAAGGGCATTAGTTTTAATTAACTAGTGTAACCAAGTCCCCGAGCTCATAATCTCTGGTTCGCAGGAATAAATTAGTTCTCCCGCTAATTTATTTAGGTTTCTAATCGACCTACCAAGGACGATTAGTGGCGACTCCAAATTTCAAAATCATTTAAACAAAAACCAAAGTTGCGATTCGGTAGGGCTTGGGAGGGTCCGCATTAGGATAGTCAAATCTAATTAACCTAATAATCCGTTAACCCCTAGAATTAATAAAAATATTTTTAGAGGGTCGCGACAAATTTAGGATATATCGAGATCAAATACAGTTAAATCAAATTGGGAAATAATGAAGGTATAGAGAACTTAGATACATGCAGGTCATGGGTTTCTTATGGTTAGATCGAAAAATTAAATCGTGGGTTTCGAAAATTAAGATGGGTCATTAGCCTCTTCATTTCTTATTGGTATGACGAAACTTGTATCGCACCTTCTTAATATGATAATTTCCCCGTGTTTGAAGCACTGAGCAGTTGGGCGAAAATCATCTGTCTCATCCATTAGTATTCTCACCAATGTTTGAATGAACTCTCAATCACGTTAATGTGCATAATGATATATTCGTCGTTGGAATGTGCAAGGACATTAAAGCAAGTACCAAGTGGGGGCAAAAGAGTGGCGTCCTTTTTGGAAAATATACTAAAAAAGTTCTAAACCTACTGCACCGGTACCAATTCGATCATAAATCTTGCAATTTGATCAATTTAGTCCTAAATTTTTTTTTTGTATTGATATTAATTCGGTCATAAATCTTGCAATTGGATCATTTCATCCATGTGAAATTTTCGGATCAGTGGAAGGAAAAAGGTCACATTGGAAAGTTCAAAACAAAAAAGAATCTAACCAGCATAAATTTCTCCTCCTATCATGTGAAAACAAAAGTAAATTGCCAAATCATGGAGCTGAGGTTCCATCAACTTTTTAAATGAGTTGTCGTCAATGCATGCATGCATGTTTCCTCGAATCAGTCAAATATCGTCCACTCATTGTATTAGTAGATTAGGTTTATACTAAATGGCATAATTATCTTTGTATTATTTTAGCCTTAAACCCTATGCATATATTGTAAATTACTTCATCAATGTAAGCAGTCGTTTGATGTTTGCCCAACCTCTACATGGTATCAGAGCAGTGATCCTTGAAAACCGTCTCTCACATCGAAATGTGTCGTTTTTCGGCACAATACCCCACAAAGCATGATCTCTCTCTTTCTCCGGCCGTCTCCATGCGTGGGCATTCCTTCTTGCTGCCGACATCGCAATGGTTCTTTGGAGAGTCTCCGCGATGCCAATTCATACCTCGCTCCTACAAGTCCTCTCGCTCTCATTGGTAATTAAATCTTTGCATATCTCGTTCTGACCTTTGGATTCTCGTTGCTCTAGTTCACTTTGTTGCGTTCTCTTGAAACTGTAATTGGAGTCTGCTCTTCTGGTTGCAAGTCACCATGGCAACCAAGACTCCAAACTCTATAGCACCGTTTCTGCACATGAATGGCCGGACGGCCATTATTTTATGCATCATTTTGATAATCCTAGACATAATCTTGTTGGCATGGTCCTTAAGGGTGACAATTACAATAATTGGTCTCGTGCCATGGAGATTGCCCTTTATGCCAAGAATAAGATGGTGTTTTTTACTAAAGAATTAAAAAAAATAGCCGTAACTGATCCTACCTATGCTTCTTGGATTCGTGTGAACAATATGATTCTATACTGGATTCTCAATTCCATCCATCTAGATTTAGTGCCAACGGTTCTCTACACAGAGTCAGTTGCCGATGTCTAGACTGATCTCCACAAATGTTTTTTGCTGTCAAATGGTCCTAGGGCTTTTCATCTCCAGCAAAAGATATGTACCCTTGCTCAACATAATGATTCGGTGACCAAGTACTACAACAATTTGTGAAGCTACTGGGATGAATTGAATAATTTGGATCCATTATCGCAATGCTCTTGTTTGGCTCATTCTACCATTACCACACAACAAGAGAATCATCGCTTGTTTCAATTTCTCATGGGTCTCCATTTGAGGTACACTAATGTTATCAATCAGATTTTACTGATGAATCCATTACCTAGTGTTGCACATACATATGCACTAGTTCTTCAAGATGAGTCGCATCGCCATATCCAATCAGACCGCCCACTATCCGATTAGATCGGTATTTTGCTTAGCACTCACGACAATCATGGTCCACAACTATACATGAATTCCTCATCCCATGAACTGCTTAGCTCCCTTGGCGGTCTTGCTTCATTTGCCAACCTAGCTAAACGGACGAATGCGTCCCATGGCCGAGAAAGATGCACCCACTGTGGCATTCTGGGACATACATGGGATGCGTGTTGTTGACTCCATGGTTCCCCTCCCAACCAAAAGCAACGTCATGGACAACCATCCACCTCCTCTTGGCCCGCGGACAATACGTCCAACCATACTTCTGAGGCGACATCTCCTTCGCTCACAAATGATCAATATAAGTAATAAATGTGCTTACTGCAAGAGGTAAACATCCTGAAAGCCGACCTCTTAGGTAATATTCTTGGCTTATCTTCGGATTCATTTATTTCTGATACTTGGACTATTGACACCGGTGCCACCAACCACATCACATTTGAACCTTGTCACCTTACCAACCCAACATATTATCCCTCTCCACATCCTATTGTTGGAATTCCGCGTGTCTCCATGACATCACACGGTTAAGCCATCCTTACAATGGCTATGATGGCGTCAACTTGATCAGGTTGTGAATTGTGACCACACGAGTCCTAATCATCTCCGCTGTCAAGATAAATCGTCCGAGAGATTCTTCCCCTTTAATCGACTTTTGGGAAATCAATTCATTGGAAAAGAAAAGTGAGGAAAAAAAACAAAAGAAAAAGTCACATGTCATTTTCGTTGTAATTGCCTCAATGCAAGTAACCGGGGATTCAATTTTGAAAATTTTAGTTGGTGCTTCCAGTGGAAATAGACTTTGTTGCCTGAGCAATATCACCGCATTGAACATTTTTCAAGAGTATATACTTGTGGATCACATGCCGCATCCATAGTGAAAGGGGATGACAATAAATTAAAATAAAAAATGCAAAACAGAAGAAAGAAGAACAACACCCTTTCTGTTTAGGATTGTCCATATCATATCACTGGCTGTTACACCTGAGATGGCCAGGCTAGCAATATTTGGACCGCCGTGCCGGCATTAGGTTTAGAACCACATTTGCTTCAATTGATAAGATTGAATTTTAAAACAAATGAAATTTTTGATGAAGCATACCTTTTTCCACTCTACTGTTGAGCGTTAATTTCCTCAAAGAAGTTGATTGGTTTTATCTTAGTGATTGAATCAATTGTGGTTTCTTCTCCATCGTTTTCATGTCCTTCATTCTCAACAGAAGTGACGTGGTTTGCTTACTTTTCTTCCTTGGAAAATTTATGGTGCACGGCAAGCTCTACGGATCCAATGGGGAGGATAAGACTGGGTCGCATCTTTTTTAGAGTTTAGCTAAACACTGACAAATAAAAATGACTTGCCGAAAAATATTTTCCAAAAATACATCATTTTTCGCTAAATAAACGAAGCCTAAATATACAAACAATACTTGAGATATCCCTAAACAAGATGTAATTTAATACATTTATCTCGCTTCACGCTCTTCTCGCAAGCATTTACTTCCAAAATCAACAAATAAAAAAAAAATCAACTCTCTATAAAGCTCCATTTATTTGACAAAATTTGAATGATGGAAAAATATTTTTCTAAAAAAGATTGCTTGAAATAATTAGTCAATAAAACATATTTTCATCATTTTTTGGGTAAGCATATTTTCATCATTGATGACAATTATATCTCAATAATTTTTTTAATAATAATAAACAACTTGGGCATTTATTTTTTAAACAATACAAGTAATCACTTTTTAAAAAAAATTTCGAACCATTCATTTATCGCAAAACAAGCAGAGCCCTAAGTATGATTTAAATTATTTTACTTCAATGGCGAATTAATAAATAGAATCTGGTGATTTAATAAGCAATCTTGGGTTATTGACCGAATAAAACAATTATTTACTAGTCAACAGGTAAAAATACGTTCAAACCCATGCAATGTGTTTTTCCAAATGCATTAAATTTTGGGGACCAGTGGGGACGCGGCATTGAAGGCTGGTTTTTTGGTGGGTAAGAGATTGCAAGTTGGACTTGGGCCTATCTCATCTACCTGGAGCCCATCGCTCTAGAGTTTAGAACGTAACGCTGATATTATTGACCAATCACTATAAAGGCGAAATGACTTACTTTTTCCATCTGTTTTTGTTTCTCGAATCACTTAGGTTTAGATTTAATTCAAAGTTAGATTATTTATGAAAATAAATGCAATATTTAGTGAAATCTTATTTAAATAGTAATATCTCAGTATATATATATTTTGTGAATTTGATACCATAACGAAAGGAAATGAACTCAAGTTTCAATTTAAGATAAAATTGGTGGTGGCATGCTATATGTTCAACGAGTGAGATATTTCCTCCATGACTCATGAAAGGTGTAGGCTTTCAAGTGAATACCAACGACCGCTTTTGGCAATGAAAAAGCATTGAATGGTTCGAGACTTTTATTAAAAGGATGTGGGAAGGTTTTGATTTGATTTAAGGGGAAAGGAGATCTATTCACATTGTCTTTTATGGTGCTCTCATTGGATGATGACCCGCGCATTCAAAATGGAAAATAAAAGTTAGAATGTATCAAGATTAGATATATATAAATCGAATCGGGAAATATTGAAGGTATAGAGATCTTAGATAAAGTGGGTCGTGGCTTTCTTATGGTTAGTTTGGAAAGGAAAAAAAAAAAAGAATTGTGGGCGTCAAAAATTGAGATGGGTCATGAATCTCTTTGTTTCGTATTGATATGATGAAAATCATATCTCACCTATATCTCACCTCCTTAATACGATAATTTTTTCAAATTCGAATTACTCCACAATTGGATGAAGATCGCCTACCTAGTTCACACTTATTCTAATTGGTGCTCAAGTCAACAACTCGAACCGTGTTAATGCAAGCAATAATATGTTCATGTTTGGAATGTGCAAGGATATTCAAGGAAATACCGGGCGGACGTGAAAGACCTGCATCCATTTTTGGACACGAGGAGACATTCCATCCATGCGGAAGTTTCCGATCACAAGAAGGAAAAAGGCAACAAGGAAAGTTCAAAAAAATAAAAAAAGAATCCTAATCAGCATAGTGTGAAAGCAAAGCAAATTGCCAAAGCGTGGAGCTGAGGTCCCATCAACTTTTTAAACGACCTGTCGTCAATGCATGCATGCATGGACGTTTCCTTGTCCTATAAAATCACCAATCAGTCAAACAGAGTCCACTCATTTCACGGTTGACTGGGCATTACTTCTCTGGTGCATCTGGAAGGCACGGAACAACGCGATTTTTAGGGGAAAAGAACCATGTGCAGACACATTGATCTACGAAGCAGAGGTTATAGTGCGAAGCTACAGAAAGTTGAATGGCAAAGATCGAAGCTTTACTGCAATTAGCTTAGAACCTGCACAAAAATGGGAACATCCAACACCCACCCCCCCAAATGAGATCTGACCTGAAGTTTAACATAGATGCTTCTGTCGGTGGCGTCTCTGGTGCTGGTGCTATCGCCGGCGTGCTGCGAGACTCCATTAACTTTGGGATCTCCTTTGTTCCTACCTTGGGCTTAAGTTGTACGAATCATTAATTTTCGTTTATTGAGTGCTTTTTCCGACCAAAAAAAAATTACACTAATATTAATTCGATCATAAACTTTACAGTTAGATCAATTTAGTCCTAAACCTTTTTGTATTGATATCAATTCAGTCATAAAAATTTTTATTGGACCATTTCATCCATGGAAAATTTTCGGATCACCCGAAGGAAAAAGGTCACGTTGGAAAGTTCAAAACAAAAGGGACTCTAACCAGCATAAATTTCTCCCCCTATCGTGTGAAAGCTTAAAAAGCAAAAGCAAATTGCCAAATCATGGAGCCGAGGACCCATCAACTCTTTTAAACGATGCATGCATGTTTTCCTCGAATCAGTCCAATACCGTCCACTCGTTGTGTGGTTGACTGGGCAGTCCTTCCAAGTCAAGCTGAAAAATCATCGTGCCGACAGTAGTTAAAAGGGTAAAGATCGTGCCATCTTCAACAAAGGGTCCTACAACGTGCTAATAGCCTTGTCTTTCTCGGGCGGCTAGACGGGTGAAAATGATTGAGAGCGTCCTACTTCTAACGAGTTGACGACCAAGGGCCCTACGAGTTTTTCTACACAAGTCACCGCCAGCCTGGCACGCCATTGATCGGACGTTGCGCGAGTTTTCTGCACAAAGGCACATGATCTCCCTCCATCGGAAAGTGGCGAAAGATGCATGCTTGGAATGCATCGCTAAAGTTATTCAAAGCTCACCTAAACTTGCATGTTGAATTTAATTGCATTTTGACGACAAGTCTTATTTATGCAAGACGTTGTGTGCGTGGAACATAAATAAAAGAGCCCATGTGAGTCCAAATCAAAGAAACATATCTACCGTCGAGTCCTAGACACCCTCACTCGCTCGGAGTGACTTTTATTGGGTCTACTCGACCTGACTTTTATTTTAGTTTTTTTTTAAATTCCTAGCTACGCACGTAATTTGATTTTTTGTTCATATTTAAATACTTGGAAATTTCACAATATGAAATTGATTCAAAACACAAATTACCATTTGATAAATTAAGTTTCATTTTTCATCCTTACACGCCCCTGATCTACACATGTGGTTCTTGTGGCATTACCTTTGAGGTCATTGTTGTTGTTGTTGCCTTTACTGGAGTATTCAAAGAGCTTTTTAAGGGCAACTGAAGCAAGAGCAATGAAAGTTTGACTTGGATGGGTCTATTTCGCAATTATTCCATCGATAGGGACCTAATATGTTAATATACGAGCAATTATTAATAAATGGGATAGACTAAAAGTTTGCAAAATATCCCAGCGCCGGTACAACTCTATTATTATCTGGACAAGTTTTGTCGGACTCATGTCCACCCACAGTGAGTCTCAAATTTGAACATGTATGAATTTATTTTTTGGAATTGATTATATAACAATCTTTGAGTAACTATTATGCTAACATTTTATTTATGGCCGTACTAAATATATAACAATTAATTAAAAATTATTGTGAGATCCACTTTTCTGAAAATTTATGACTCACAACATACTATTATTCTCACAATCACCCGAAAACCATTATGATAGCAAAGTCCTTTATTGTTTATGTAACCACAATGACAAGATAGCTTTTCAACTTGGACAATCATCCCAAAATTCTTAAACTTATCGTACAAAGGTCAATTTAGCTAGAAACTTTTCAATTTTGTCAATTTAGTTTTAAATATTTTAATAATTTTTTTCAATATAGTTCTTTCGTCGAATTTTGCACTGAAATTGCTGATGCGGAGGAAAAAGGTCATCGTTATTGAACGAATCCGAGTCCTAAAAATCTGGGAGAAGCTTCCTCTCTGAAGAATGGTTGCAGCCCTTGCGGGTCTCATCCTTGCTTGTGAAAGAAGCTGAAGAATCAATCTATGGACCTTCTATGGACATGCTTCCCGGCACTTGGGGAGTGTCCTGAGAGAATGTTGAGAAATTTGTTTGGCTATCATTAACTAGCCCCTCGTAGGCTCTGAACTTAAGATTTGGATTTGTTGTGGCGTGCTTGATTATCGGTGCTTGAATCGTGCTTTTCCCTTCGAGCATGCTCACCACGAATGACATTGGCTGCCTAAGAGTCGGTGAAGGATTGGTGCATAGTAGAGCTAGGTTTAGCATTCTCATTGCCTCTTCCTCGGAGTAATCTGAGCCGAGACGTGGATCCACGAGCTCAAGAAGGTTCCCTTGCTCTTGTAGCACATAGGCCTTTCATCATGTACAAATAGAAATAGAAGATTAGTCGGTTATCTTGCATGTAGAAACAGCAGACAGTTTTAGGGACAACTACGGGGAATAGGTTGCTTTTAGAAACATAAGATAGTTGGCTTCATAATTTCTATTAAACTTAAGGGTCGCTGTATGTCACCCAGTTAAGGAGATAAACAAATTCTTCCTTCGGCCTATAATTTGTGTTGCTCTTTCCGCTCACAATTTCTAAAGCGACGACTCCAAAGCTGTAGACGTCGGCTTTATCTGTCAAATAGCCTCTCATCGCATATTTAGGAGCCATATAACCTCTGAAGGACAATCAGAGAAAACGTTACAGATATGTAGCAATCAAAAGTTCATAAGATAAAGCTTATTAAAAAAAAATAACTAATATAACATAAGATTTACATTGTTCTAGCTATCCTTATGCTGATATGTGTATTCTCTTCTTCATCGAGTTTGGCCAAACCAAAATATGAGATCTTGGCATTTAGTTCCTTATCAAGCAGCACATTTGTCGCTTTTATGTCCCTATGAACAATTTTCAATCTTGATTCCTCGTGAGGGTAAGCCAATCCCCTTGCTATTCCCAAACATATTTTCTTTCTTGTGGCCCAGTCCAAATCAATCTGCTGCTCAACTCATCTTACAGAGAGAGAGAGAGAGAGAGAGAGAGAGAGAGAGAGAGAGAGAGATACAAAGTTCAGCTGAATGCACATTAGTAGCATAATAGCCACCTTAAGGAAAGCATGTTTTACCAAAAAGTGCGCGAGCAAGGCTATTGTTCACTAGATATTCGTAAACTAGCAACAACTGATTTCCTTCAATATAGCAGCCATAAAGCTTTACGAGATTTGAGGTTTGCGGGTCCTCCCGAGGACTAGTCATGCTTTACTGCTAGTTTGAGCACAAGCTCGCTAGCCGCGCAGACACCTCAGTTATAAAAAAAAAGCTTTACGAGATTTGGGTGCTGGAGAGCAAATATCATGCCTATCTCATTAAGAAATTCACGATTGCCTTGCTTTGATTTAGAAGAAAGCTGCTTCACAGCAATTATAGTTCCGTCTGATAGTGTTCCCTGAGATTAATCATATGAATTTAAGACTCATTACTGATCAGATGTTATTTCATAAATAAATAAATAAAGATGGTTAGCTTTACAAGATCCGAGCTGGTACTTCTAAACCAAAGATACTAAATTTATCAGACACTTCCTTCACATTGAATGGAGGATGAAGTTATGAACATATTGTGAATTACCTTGTAAACTAGAGCAAACCCTCCTTCAGCTGTCTTATTTAGAGAGTCAAAGTTGCCCGTAGCAGCTTTGATTTGCCTTAAAGTGAAATGGCAAGTCTGGAGATCTAGCCCACGCAATTCTGAAAAAAAGAAAAGAAAAAGAAAGCGAAGGTGTATATCGGGAGCTGGATAATGATAACCGAAGGAAAAGCAGAGTTCTACAACAAATTCATGATCTGGTGGAGTGGTTCACCTATATGGTCATGCCTCATAGACATGCAATCCTAGTTTAAAAAAAAGGCCAACTTTTGTGATGTCATAGTTTACTCATAAGAATTCCATAAGAAGTACAAAGAAAGCAGATCAATACGATCTTGAATTAAGCATCATACTTACACAACGAACCAAAGAGTGACAAATTCCTGTATGAGCAGACACGTCAGTATCATAATCTCACCTGGATCTTCAATTTCTCTGCCCCCTAAGAATCCAGTTAGCCGAAGGACTAGTAATATCGATACAAGGAGAACCACTAAAGCTACCACGATTCCGGTGATTGCTCCAGCTGATAGTCCAGCACTTCCAGCAAGATAGTCTACGAGCAGGATAAAAACGATAAATTTATATGTGAATGCTTTAATGATCACATGAGAAAGAATAATAGAGATATGAATGTTAGTGTTGACTTACTTGCTGTTACTGCAATAGCAGAAATGAGTGGTCCATAGGTACCTCTATCAGGAATGGCCGTGGTTCCCTTGCCTGACTAATATGTAAATGAATCTCCAAAGTACTGCCATTCAAAATAATATTGTCAAAGTCTCTGGATATGCCTTCCCAACACCTCCGGCTTCGTCTGCAATATTAAAATCCTGCAACACTTGATTACCCTGCAAAATTAACAAGAGTTCCAGTAAGAAAAGATCGTGCTCTTGTCGAGTTGTTGTGGGCAACCCTGTCACACACCAAGTCATAACAAGAATTTCCCAAGTCAAATTCCTCAACAGAAGTCGCTAACTCAGCGAAAATAGATGAAATTAAAATTATAACCAGGTGCCAAATTTCACTTCACTTACTTGTATCGATACATCAATATACATCTCCCGAGGCTGCTAAATGTTTCATCGTCCGAAAATTGAATTTCAGCAAAATGGAGCCGCACGTTGTAACTTCCTTTCATCATGCAAAGGCCATAGTATCTAATCGACCAAGGGGAAAGGCGAGCCATTTGGTAAAATCTTGAGTCGTTCACGTTCATAGAAAATGAATTATTCGCTGTGTAACCAGCTTTATCATTTTCCATAAAAAGCCCGCTGCTGCTGTAAGCCCACTTTTTGGAAGAACAAGAGAAAAATGATGCCCCGTTGGGACTGATGTCCTCTTCATATTGATTCCCCTCAAAAGTAATTTCAGTTCCTCCGCAATTGATAAACAAGGAATGATTTGCATGTGTCGTTGGATGATATTCTGTAAGACATGATTGGGGATAAAGGTAGGCCGCTACAGGGTAGATCCGTCTCCAAGCACCAGAGCCTAATGGGATAAGCCATAAAGATTGTTGGTAATCTATATATTTTTTTTTTTTTTGTATAGGTAAGTGTAAGATTGACTAATCACAATCGCGTACAACCTAAACCAAAGCACACGAATCCAAAAACAACCCTCCACCAGAAACTACACAACTGTAGAGACGGGTGCAAGGTTGACGGGAGGATATGCGCAAAAGGCTAATGGGGGAACTGTTGACACCTGATTTTTAATCATCTTTTTTATTTTAAAATTAATAGAAAATTCATAAAAATTCATAAAATTAAAAAAATCGAAGTTAGAGACCTTGGCCAAGCTTAGAGAACCAATTTTGATCGAAAAATGATTTTTCATATTACCTGTATTTTTCAGTATTTTTATTTTCGAAAATTCATAAAAATAAATAAATAAATAAAATAAATAAGAAAATTGCAAAATCAACTTTGAAAGCCTTGGCCAAACTTAGGCAACCATTTTTGAACAAAAAAATAATTTTTCATATTTTTTGTATTTCTTTTATATATTTTTTAGAAATTAAGAAAATATTTAATAAATAATAGCATTTGAGGCCACAAAAGTACATAAAAATAGTCAATGTTTTTCTTTTAAATCCCTTTTCGTGTATTCCTTCACGAGCATAATCTCAAATCGGGCCTAAAAAATTCAATTTGAGTCAATTTATTTTCATTTTTTTACTTTTAGTAGTTGTGACATTGTTCTCTAATATTTCAAATTTTCATCTTTGCCCAATTATACCGAGAATGACTCAATTTTGCAAAAGGGCTTTAATGAAATTTTGCATTATTTTCAGCGGCAAGAAGTGAGCTTAAATTTGACATGCGGTGAATTTTGACTAAACATAGAGAAGGTGTGTCAAAAATTGTGAGGAGATTTGGACTTAAAGAAATATTTCTTCAGAGACTGAATTGCAAATACTTAAAATCTCAGGGACTAGAGTGTAAATACCTAACACTTGAGAGATTATTTTGCAAATAACAAAAAGAAAAGTTAGTGAATAAATTAGAATAGAGAAGGAAAGATGGAGAAGAGGAGATGGAGAAGGGAAGATAGAGAAGAGGAGATGAAGAAAAGAAGATGGAGAAGAATAGATAAAGAAAATAAGATGAGAATAGAGAAGGAAAAATGGAGATGAAGAAGAGTTAGCAGAATGTGAGATAAATATGGAGAAGGGAAGATGAAAATGAACAAGAGTTAGTGGAGAAATTAGAATGTAAGATAGAGATGGAGAATGGAAGATGAAAATGAAGAAAAGTTAGTGGAAAAATTAGAATGAAAGATAAATGAGTGGGTTATAAAAGGAGGAAGAAGAGAGCTTGGAGAGGGGATTTTTGGGGAGATAAAATTTTGGATGTTTGAGAGGGTATTGGGAGATTGAAGAAAAATTTGAAAGAAAGAAAATACAAAAAAGAAAGAGAATTTTGAAGATGATGGGAGTTTAAAGATAGGGGGTTATCATCACCCATTCCTTCATTGATCAACATAAATCAAGAGTTCATTTCCGTTGTTCGAGTCACAATCTTAATCCACAAGGTGATACGAGATTCGAATTCGGCCATCAAATCCATCAAATCAAGTAATGATCCTAGTCATTAAAATCTTCAAGAATTTCATTACTCAAATTGATTGATTTAAATCTCGATTATGTCATGTCGTACTCATATATCTTTATATCCACATATCGCATTCGCACTATAATTTTCTGCAATTTAATTCTTGCACCATCAAACCTCAGAATGGGAAGGCCGACCCACCTACCGGTGGTCCTTTATTTTCCGCAATTTAATTTTCTGTAATTTAATTTCTGTACCATCAAATCTCACGATGGGTAGGTCGAGCCAAGGCTGACTCCCCTGTTGGAGGTCCTTTACTTAATGCAATTTAATTTTCTGCAATTTAATTTCAGTACCATCAAATCTCACGATAGGTAGGCCGAATCAAGGCCGAATCCCCCGTTGGAGGTCTTTTATTTAATGTAATTTAATTTCCTACAATTTAATTTCAATACCATCAAACCCCACGATGGGTAGGCCGAGCCAAGGGCGAGTCCCCCGTTGGAGGTTCTTTATTTAATACAATTTAATTTTCTGTAATTTAATTTCAGTACCATCAAGCCCTATGATGGGTAGGCCAAACTAAGGCTGAGTCCTTCGTTGGAGGTCTTTTATTTAATGCAATTTAATTTCTCGCAATTTAATTTTAGTACCATTAAACCCCACGATGGTAGGCTGAATCAAGGCCGAATCCCCAATTGGAGGTCTTTTATTTAATGCAATTTAATTTCAGTACCATTAAACCCCACGATGGGTAGATCGAGCCAAGGCTAAATCCCCCGTTAGAGGTTCTTTATTTCCTGCAATTTAATTTCTGCAACATCAAACCCCAGAATGAGTAGGCCAAGCCACATGCTGGAGATCATAACGCTGCACAGAAGTCGTTAGTTCGCTCCCTCTTTCGGCTTCAGGGAATTTTTAATGCGTTGAAAATACAAACAAAAAAAATGTTATTCACATAGAATAATTCATGCGTATTCATTTAAGAAATTCAAAAGAAAAAAAAATCTCAAAAATTAGAAAATGGAGCATCTCGACTGGTCAATCCTATTTTCGATAAATTTCCTTCCTGACTTTTCCAAAATGACGATTTTGCCCCTCATAGGTAAATTGTCTTAAAAAATTCTGAAAAATTCTGAAAAATCTCAAAAACTTGGAAATGGGTCATTTCAACTGGTCAATCCTATTTTTGAATGATTTTCCTTCCTGATCTTTTCAAAATCACGATTTTACCCCTTATGGGTAAGTTGTGTCGGAAAATTTTGAAAAAATTTTCAGAAATTGTGAAAAATAAGGAATGATCACAATCAACTAATTTGACCCGTTTTCACTCCGTAATCCTTGAAAAATGACCATTTTACCCTTCTGGTCGGTTTGATCTAAACTTTTCCCAATCACTTCAAATGAGTTTTCATGAAATGGTACCGAAAGGGCGTTAGAGTAATCTAGCGTAACCAAGTCCTCGAACTCATTTTCTCTAGTTTGCAGAAATAAATTATTTCTCCTGCTAATTTACTTAAGTTTCTAATAAATCTACCAACAACGATTAATGGCGACTGCAAATATTAAAATCATTCGAACAAAAATCAAAGTTGCGATTTGATAGGGCTTGAGAGAGCCCGCGTCAGGTTAGTTAATTTAATTAACCTGATAATTCGTTCACCAGAAACATATTTTCGGGTCGCGACAGGAGCAAACCTCCGAGTACAAAAATGACGAACCAAAACAAAACAAGACAACATCAAGTCAACAAATAACCTATCAAGAGAGCACCGATAATGAACAATCCCATGATACTAAAATGCGCCTATTCCGAGCATTGTCTTCCACATCCTTGAATGTTAGGACTTTATCCTGAATAACTTTGGCAAGATGAGCCTTGAGTGCAACAGCATCGCAACTCTGGTTCCTAAAAATTATATTGTTATGCTCCAACCATATCAAGTGACAGAGAGCAGCCAATGAAAATCGAATGATGCAACGGTGGAAACGCTGACCACTGAACTTCCTGGTAGCCCAAAGGAGATTATCCTGCCAAGATCTATTCCGCCAAGAGAACCACACTTAGTAACCCAAAAAGTAGTAAGGGACCCCATAACAATGCAGTCAAAGAATAAGTGGTCCACCGAGTCCGGCCTGCAGTGGTAAAAGGGGCAAACATCGTCCGCTATCCTCCGATAATTAAGCAAAAACACTTGAGTGGGCAGCCTATTAAGGGTAGTCAGCCACAATAGAAAGGCATGCCACGGGGTGATATGACGATCCCAAATGAACCGGTGCCAATAAACAAACCTGCCTTTTTGTCTGATTTCATTCCAAGTAGAGGCAACTGAGAAAGTCCCAGAAGAGTGACAAACCCAAGTAAACCGATCTCGTCTAAAGAAGGTAAGGGTCGGCGGAAAATCTAGCCAAGCATTAAGATAAACCAAAGCAGCACTAGGCATATAGTTTACCTTCGCAAAAGTCTCTAACCGTAGCCATTCGAGGAATATCGGACTGGTAGATATCCCAATCGGAGAAGGACTTGAATAGTGGACCATTGGTGTGCCAAGGGTCGAACCAAAAGGAAATGTCTTTGCCATATCTAATGCGCCACCGAGAACGAGGTAAGAACAGAGGCCGAAGATCCAAAATTTTTCTTCATGCCCAAGAGTAAAAGGTCAGCTTATTTGCTGCCCAAAAGTTCTTGTTCTTTAAAAATATAGAATGAATCCACCTACACCAAAGCGACTCCTTATTCGAAAAGAGGGTCCATATGTGCTTAAGCATTGCTGCCCGATTGTAGTCTAACAAACGGCGAATACCAAGGCCCCCTTCTTCCTTGGGCAGACAAGCAACCGACCACCACACCTTAGCTCCTCCCACTCCAAGCCCCGACCCTTTCCAAATGAACTGCCGAAGAACTAGCTCAATGCAGTTAAAGATGGACTTGGGCAGAATAAAAACACTCGCCCACAAGTTGTTGTTGACACTTGATTTTTAGCCAATTATATTTTTAAAATTTTTTATAAAATAAATAAAAATTCATAAAAATGAAAAAATCAACTTTGGGGACCTCAGCCTAGCCTAGGGAACCAATTTTGAGCAAAAAATTAATTTTCCTTATTTTTTTGTATTTTTCTGCATTTTATTTTCAAAATTTCATAAAAAATCAATAAAAAATGAGAAAATTGAAAAATCAACTTTGGAGACCTCAGCCTAGCCTAGGGAACCAACTTTGACCAAAAAATAATTTTCCTTATTTTTTGTATTTTTCTACATTTTATTTTCAAAAATTCATTAAAAAATCAATAAAAAATGAGAAAATTAAAAAAAACAATTTTGGAGACCTCAGCCTAGCCTAGGGAACCAATTTTGAGCAAAAAATAATTTTCCTTATTTTTTGTATTTTTCTACATTTTATTTTCAAAAATTCATAAAAAATCAATAAAAAGTGAGAAAATTGCAAAATCAAATTTGGGGACCTCAGCCTAGCCTAGGGAAGCAATTTTGAACAAAAATAATTTTCCTTTTTTTGCATTTTTAATATTTTCAGAATTAGGAAAATAATAAACAATTAATAAAAAATAGCATTTGAAGCCAGAAAATTACCAAAAAATAGTAAATATTTTTAACTTAATTTTCTATTCATTTTGGATGAATAAAGTTTGAAACATTAAGTCTAGAATCTAGGGTTTCTTTGTTAATTTCATTTTTTAGAATATTTAAATAATTCTAGAAATTCCATTTTAAACTTTAAATTTTCCATTTTTACATTTTTAAAGTCGTGTCATCCTCCTCTATTTTTTAAAATTAAAATTCAGTCCAAAAGCCCTCAGAATTGTCCAATTTTGTTAAAAAGGATAAAAATACAATTTCTGATTTTTCAAATTAGTCTCTAAAATCACTAAAAATGCAAATTAAAAATTTTATAGGGACTTAATTGAAAATCAAGGCACGTCACCCCCTAGATTTTGACGTTCTGAATCCATTGGTGGTGTCAATTTTTGCAAAAAAGGACCCTAAGACTTTGGATTTTGCAAAATGGGTCCTCGGGTCAAATTGAAAATTTGGGGTTTTGGCACAAATACTGAAAAGTTTCGACCAAAAACACCATTTTTGAATAAATTCAATGCCCCTGAGCCCAGTTCTAGTGTCAATTTTGGAAAAAAAAAATGAAAGATTAGGGTCGATTTAAAGAAAATAAGTGATTTGGGTCGGTCAGGTCGGGCTAGATCCGACCCGACCCGACCCAATCTCCATCATCTTCCTCAGAAGCTTGGGCGCGCGTGATTTTGAAAGGGAGAAATTTGTGAAAAATCAGTGAAATTGACGAGGATTCTACGCACGAATCAAGGGCAAAATCTTGATTCTGTTGATGGGGTTTTCTAGGGGAGAGATTTTAGGAGTTTCAGGAGTTTGTTGGAAGGAAAATTTTCGAATATAAAGAGCGGGGGGCGACTCTGTTTCGGGGAAAAAGAATAAGGGAGAGGACCCGAAAGTTTCGAGGTTGATCCAAGACGACCCAGGTCGCATCAAGTTCGGTGGATCGACCCCAAA